>LR991001.1:0-1250000 GCA_905163435.1 Mamestra brassicae | reverse complement strand
CCGCGGCTCTGGTACGCAAAGGGCTTTAGAAGGAACACGGATGGGTTTTAGTCAGTAAGAGCCTGACACGCCCTTCCGCTCCACCCAGAGCGGAAGAAGTTAAAAGGAGGCCATTGATCTTTTACCCGATATGACCAACATAGTAGATAGGACCATAAGCTTACACTTACACAAAAACATTACATTCTTTCTGGTGCAGTCAGGTTGACATGCAGATAATTCAATTTTCTATAACCCCATGACAATTAAGATAACTTCACAAAACAGGCATTTACTTTGTTGATACATCTTTTTTGTGACTCTCAAAATTAAAATATTATAGCTCCTGTAGAAGGGAAGTGAGCCTACCAAGAATAGCCCACGCCGTGGTGCCCTGAAAGTTATGTATCGTACTCATGAAAGAGTGAATTATTATTAAAGAATAACTAATATAATTCTGTCAAAAACAATCCAACCTATGACGCTACAAAACCTAATGACGACGACTTCATTTATGTAAGTAAGTTTCAATGAAAACCTTCTAAATCGACTCCTAAGCACATGCCAACGCACGTGTAGACGAAGCGTCACTATGTGCCACTAGGCACAAACACGTGTGTGCGTACGTACGACATTTGTCGCTATAGGACATGTGTCGAATGCGTGCACGTGCTTACGTCATAGATACGCATGGACGGCGGCGATCGGGGAAAGTGGGGAGTTGGGACATATTGTAGCTACGCTCGCACAGATAGACACAAATAAACTTTGTTTCATACTATCAATACATTTGTCAAAAAAAGAATAAAATCTACTTTAACATGGTCTTAGTTATTCTTATCAAATTATAATATGTTATTCAATAAACAATGCATTATTATAAACATAAAACAAAGAATCATCAACATAAATAAAGCTACCGCAAGCCCGCCCAAATACACGAACTTATAAAATTCTAATTCTAAGCTACGCGCCCACCTCTCGTAGCCTAGATTGTAGACCCGCTACGGCGTAGCGCGTAGGTCTACAGTTTTCGTAGCATAGACCAAGTCTACGCGCTACGCAAACCCATTCATATTGCTGGCGTAGGTATTTCAAAAATATAAAATGTATTTTGCTAGTGTGTGTCTATGAATATTTGTATCCATATATGTGTGTGTACATTTTTTCAATATTGTAATAGAATTTGTACGTCAGTGTTTAAAAATAGTCAGTTTACGCAACACGGATTAAAATGGTGAACGATTGGCTTTCCATTTGATATCGGTATTTATTTTTGATTGTCCGCTGTGTAGGATTGATTTGCTTTTTTGAGTTGTAATTGTAACGGTTTTTAGAGTGGGTGTAAAAATTCTAGATATGATATTTTTATGTTTGATTAATTCGTTAAAGCAATATTTGTAGCGTAGTTATTTTTGGTTTGACCAATGTTTATTATTGCTCCTATTTATGGGAAAGTTTGTTAAATAAATCGGTTATAAAAAAACCTAATCGCCGTAGGTAGGATTAACACAAAAGATATTTTTTTCTTCTATAAATTTATATTGCATTATAAATCTGGTATCGGCAACTCCACATTCAAGCGTGTATTTTGCGCACGTATGGGATAGATTGGTCATTCAATGCACCCCAGCACTTCAAGAAAAGCCAACAACGCCCTGGTGTTACTGACTCTCTCACGGAAGGTACCTTGGGTTTCAAAGTACTTATTACCCTGTCTCCAGAAACCTCCCAGAGGTCATTTGAGACAAGGTTTAAAAAGCAGCCATTTGAAAGCAGATGAGCTGCTGTCTCGCCCTCCTCTGTGCAGCAACATTAAATCATTAACAAATAGGTTACTTCTTACTTCTTCTTACTTTGACTGGCCTGTTGGTCGAGTGGTTAGCGATCCTGACTGCTAAACCGGAGGTCGTGGGTTCGATTCCCACCCAGGACAAATCTTTGTGTGATGAGCATGATCATTTGTTCTGTGTCTGGGTGTAATTTGTCTATAATATGTATATATTAAGAAATATATAAGTATGTGTATCAGTTGTCTGGTTGCCATAGCACAGGCTCTGCCTAGTTTGGGATCAGATGACCGTGTGTGAGTAGTTCCAAGATATTATTATTATTATTATTATTCTAGGCAAGTGTGCTCTATCTTTGACCACATCACATACCATCAGGTGAGATAGTGGTCAAACGCAAGCCTGTCAATTATAAAGAAAAGGCTCTGCTGAAAGTGGGATGTCAGTAACTCCTATCCAAAACAAGCCTTTATTATTTCATCAACATCCAACAATTAGTTACCTTTAAAGCGATACAAAACACGTCTAAATGATGTAACGTAGAATAATTTAGAAAGTAGCGCCCTACTCGGTACCCGTCGGTTATGGCTACATTGCTAAACAACTGATGTACTTGATGCATCGCAATAAGTGATGTTGCGTAAGTATTGAAAACTAAGTTTGACAATGTTTTAAATGGACAAAGAAATGTTTGTATTAAGGTACTTTAAGTAGTAAAAAGTAAAAAAAGTATATTCCAGTTGATCTTTTATCGGTTTTGAAGGAGGTTTCGCATTCACATCTCAGTCGCAAACTATCAACAAACACCTCTTTTAAAGGTTCAGTACCCAAAGGGTAACCAACGGAACCCTATTACTAAGCCTCCGCTGGCCGCTCGTCCGTCTGTCTGTCAGCGGGCTGTATCTCAAGAACCGTAATAGGTAGATAGTTGAAATTTTGACAGACTGTGTATTTCTCTTGACGCTATAACAACAAATAATAAAAATGAAATTATTTTAAAAATTAAAGGGGGCCCATTCAATAAACGTTTTTTTTTTTCGGTTTATGGTACAGAACCCTTTGTGTATAAGTCCGACTCACACTTGGTCGGTCTTTTATCTCTACATTTTGACAAGTTTTGACACGGCATGGTCCGAGATATTGCTACTTGAATGTGAACGATTTTTAAGTACGGAAATCCGTCTTCAGTTTAGTTTTTTCTGGGTTAGCTGATACTCTATTTGATCACTAGCTAAATAATTTACCACAATTATTTCTTACATATTTTAGACTAATTCGAGATAAGAAGATTTTTAAGTTAACACCGATTTAAAAATAATTTAAATTTTTCGACCATTGTACTACTCCAAAGCTATCTTTAATCTCAAACATTATTAAGTACAGTATATTTGGTATGCTAATATTTTCATGGAAGACACAAATTGCTGGGGCAGCCACCGTGACGGCTGTCTGCCCTTCATAGGTCGCCTTCGTGAGGATACCTTTGTTGTGTAGATCTCAGTTGGTGAAGAAAACCTTTTCGTATGAGATGACCTTATAAAACGATAGCTGAAAGGACAAAGTACCAACTACTGTAACTAATAGAATAGACAACATTTATTCACAGACACAAAAAAGCAGCAAAAAAAAAAGTAAAACAAATAATGTTACACATATAATTGACAGTATACCACTATTTAAACGAGATTAAGTGACGCATATTTAGAGCTCTGTAACTCCTCGCGTTTTCACAATCTAGAGAAGTCTTCATTACAAATATTTATCTTAAAGAAAGCTAAACAATGGTATATATCGCAACGTTATTGGGAATTGCCGATTCTCCTTTTACATCATTCATAATTTCAGCCGAAAGACGCCACACATTGGCTTTCACACCGAAATGACGATTTCTACCTAAAATTACTTATCTTTGTGTAGTTTTCTTGTATAAAACTGACAGTAACTACAAAAGGTATTAAACCTGTTTATACATACATATTCCCAAGTTACGAAACTTAGATTTTTCCAAGTAAAAGAATCCAGATCCATTTACAGTTATTTCTTAGTATGCCTAAGTGCTATGAAATCATGTTTTCTTGGAAATCTGTACGCCAAAATCCAGTTGAAACCAGTTTTAACTAGAACTCACAGATTATTAAAACCTCATCTATCGAACACAAGAACTCCATTTTACTTTAATACAATTTTATAACGAACTTGCAACGAAAATCTCGTTACCGGCTCCCTAATTATGCCGAAATAATACGTGGAAACGCGCCATTGTTGTCGAAAAAAATGTTTTTGTCAAAAAATGGACGCCATTATACGATTCCCGCGCAATGACGGCAAGATGGCGGGCCTATTTAGATCGAGCCTTCTATTGGCGCGCTATTTAAAAATGGAATGCACTGTCCTTGGTTGGCAAGGTTCGTTGACCTTCCGATGCATTTTGGCGGTTTCTCTTCACACACAAAACATTCTAAGTTTGAATACAACTATCAATCGAATTTGAACTCTATTCTTGTATAGCTGAAGCATTATTTAGCCCGCTTATTGTTAATACAATGTAGGAGCCGGTCTTTTTTGTTAATTCAAATGAATTTAAACTCTTCAGCATTGAATTAAGGATGGAATTCTAATGTGCCTTAATGAATTATCTCTTGTTTATTATTCGATTTATTTTATTCTTTATTTTTATCGCGATAAGGTTGAGAATGGGTTGTTAATGCTAATTGACGGATGGAGTGCTTTTAAGGTGACGCTAGGCACGGACGGTTGTATTTAAATTCTGTAAAATGATAATTAAAATAACTGCCAAAGTTTTTTGACACAGGAGACTTAATTGAATTACAGGTAAATGATATATTGTTTTTAAATTTATAGGACCGCACACGTACTTAATTGAGCCAAGCGATGCGTCATTCTGTTTACAGTATTATAATACTGAAATAAACCAACATATTCTAGAGAAACAAGAGCCAAATAATAAACTAAACCTAAATGTTTCTACGGTTAGATATCAAAATTGTTACAATTTCCAACATTTTTCCCGAAAAATCCAATAATTGACTGCCTAAAAATAGAAAATCAACCAGACAAAAAAAAATATTTCTCAAACTTCCTCCTTCGTCACAAACTCCTTTCCATTAAGAAAAGTCTTTTAGCAACAATCTCCTTGCTTCTAATATTAGATTGCTGTTTGGTATATTTAGTATCCGCGACCTATCCAACATAAACAAAGCTGATCTATTGAAGAATCCGAGGAATGTTTGACGTGATCTCACGACGTTGAAACTAAGTCGGTATATTTTTTTAGGCGGTCGGTGATCTTTGAGCACTGTTTTCTGGCTTGCTTCTAGGAATAAATGAATGGAAAAGGATTCGACGGTATAGAAAAGGCTACAATTCCAGTGTAATAGCAAATTAAATCTCCTATAAAATTACAAACACATCCGAGCAGTGCATTAATGAATTGTTACTACCGTTTCAAAGTTCAAATTCTTGGAAAATAACGTGATATATATTTCCATTTTGCTCAAGCCTTTGTTAAACACGCTCTATACGTTTAGCAGTAGTTCTAAACTAATTGTAGCCTTATACCTTCAAAAAAAGTTATGCCACCCTAATTTACCATATGTCGTTTACTGGCCCCTCTATACTTTCAATTCAATGTATAATACCTACATCAACAACATTTAACTCGACTTCTCTGCCCAATAATACGTACATAGACGTCATTCCAGCAAAATATTTGCGCACGTGACGTAGATCTAAAACGTCATATACATAGTAGAATCGTAATCATGTAGGCGTTACAGGCAACGCCGAAGAAGTTACGAAAATAAACCAGAGTTGAGCTACTGAAATTACTCACTGTGGTGCAACGACACACTAGTGCAGGGAAATGGATCGGACTAGGGATGGGCGAATGTTGTGGTGTTGAGTTATCGACACTCGCGATAAACAATTTTAGCTGATTGATTGTTGCTTTGTTTTTTAAATAGAATGTGAATGTTAAAATAATTAATTGAAATAGACCAATATTATAGAAATCATGTGAACAAATTATATAAAGACGTTGACTTTATTATTTGTTTGTAAGACTTAATCTCTGAAATTTCTGACTCGATTATGAAATTCTTTTCAACGATATCAAGCTATTGCTTACATCTCCGAGAAAAAACACCCAATTCCTGAGGAAAAGGACACAATTAAGTAGGTAGCTGCGAAAAAATATAAGAGAGAAAATACTTTTGCTTAATAATTTGGCACCAACATAGATTTAGACCAAAACGAAAATACAAGTACAGGCTTGAATAAAATCATGAAAACGGTACCTGAAGATTGTATATTAATGTAAACAGTAGTCAAAGCTAGCGTATTGGAAATACCAAGCGAGTACGCGTGCTAAATTCTGAATTCGAAATCAGACATATTTTTATAGTACAACGACACTAGTGATGTAAACATAATTACTGTGTCGATGTCTTGAAATAACAGTTAGTTTACATCTTATATTGAGAAAAAAAAAAACACTTTATTTTTGTTTATTATTAAAAGAAAGCTGTTAATGATTTACTCGAACTACTTTGTTGTTAATCATTTTAAAAAATAATGGAAGGAAAAATAAACCATGTTTTGAAGTCGTGTTTTAGAAAATACTTCATCGATAATGTGTTTTCTTCACTTCACAAATAACGTTGATTATCATCTTATTAACATTATCCACACATACAAATGCCAGCAACATAGGGTTCAGGAAACAATTGTTTTTCATGCTAACCCGGCTTGCATTCTTAGCTCATTTGTATTCAGCCGATGTCGATCGCTAATACAACGGCCGGCAGATTTGAATATCATTTGGACGGCTTGCCAGCCATGTTGCAAGGTTATGGGTTTATTCTGCCTTTAGATATGGCGGTTGAGGTGTGGGGTCCGTAGTGTTGGGACATGGTATGGTTTTCTTGATAGGGAGATATCGATGTCGCGGAAAAGATTGTTAGATCTCTATGTCGCACTGAAATTTGCATTTAAAGGACCTAATTCTGGGCGAAGCTTGCTTTTGTACATAGGATGTCCCATTTATATTGTAATGCATTACAATATAAATGGGACATCTTATAATACAGTGCATTTGAAAATGTTTGTAAAATAATAGAAAAGAAAAATAATGTGTTCCTTTAAAATAATAAAATAATGTTGCATTTGAATGAAAATAATATAACACTACAAAAGTAGTATGTATTATTATATTAAAAGGGGTGAAGGTTATTAAAAACTACAAAGAATTAAATAAATTACCTACATACATAACAAAGCAGTAGGTAAACACATAATTTACAATGGGTTTAAATAATTATTATTGCCCAAGTTACCACTAGCTTTGTAATGTGCGCATTAATTTCTTGTACACTGACCCTTCCAAATGTGTTATTCTGCATAATTTCAATTGAAAATATAGGTTCTTGGCCGATTAAATTACTACCTAGTTAATTCAGTTTTAATGAGTACTTATGTATTTTTCATCATTATCAATTACCATTAACTGTATAAATTAATATAATTTACAAATTAGGTAAAATTAAAATTTTATTGCGATCATTCTATAAATAACCTATCAATCTAATATTTAAAACTATCGACTAACTCAATACATCGACCAACATTCCATTCACCACAACACTACTCAGCCAAAAATCATCGACAATTTTCCATCCCAAACATCGATAACCGATCTCGAGCGCCACACATCACTACTATTTCTAATTTCACGGTCGTCGGGTCTATGTGTGTCTGCGCCTGTGTGTGTGACCTTGCAGCGCGCTGCGTTTCGGCGGTCATTGACCCCGGTGCATGCAACCCTTGACTTTGCACACATATATACATGTGTGCGTAGATATACATAGATCTATATGTGTATGTGTACGTAGAAAAGCGAAGTAAAGCCGGTTAGACTGGATTTAGACCGGATAGTGATTGCATTTTTGGGGAAAGGGGAGGGAGGTAACGTCGTGAAGATTATTGTGGGTAGGTATGTTAGAGGCAAGTCAGAGGCTGTCTTTGAATGATTGGAAAGTTATTGTTGTCCTTCTCAGTTGATTTGTAATTAGCAACCCTATTGCTAATTACAAATCAACTGAGAAGGACAACAATAACTTTATATATGTCACCGGAAAATTGCAAACTCCGTAATATTGTTATACATCTTTATTAGATTATAATTTCTCGACATATTATGAACAAATCATATTGAAAAACTTATTGACAAAAATGAGTTTGCTATTTCACGTGATATTTAACAATCTTACGGCGTCTGCAATTATCCAGTGACATATATAAGCAGATGTATTGTTGGGTATGACAGTTCGAGCGTGTCATCCAGTGATAGCATCTCCTTATCGGTGTTTATTTATTAAGGGCAGAATATCCTTCCTCTTCAGCCGTTTTCTATAGCTCTGGGCCAGTTTGTTGAGACGCCTTTGTAGCCTTGGTATGTCTCTGTCAACTGTGCGATTGCCGAGCGTGAAGTCCTGGGTTCGATTCCCAGGTCGGGCAAAAAGTGTTATTGGGTTTTTCCAATGGGAATTTGCCCCGTGCCTCGGAAATCGCGCCCTATTCGATTTGAGCAATGAGTGCGAGCTGTGATCGAGATGGCTATCAGTTGGTACTTTTAATGTTAATGTTGCTTTTTACCAAGGTGATACGTCAGAAGTTACACATCCTATGCGACTACTGTAAGGCTCGCTCATTTTTTTTTCTCGTTTTATTTGCCCTTGGTTTTTTTAATTTAAATTTCAAAACGAGGCCGAGTGAGAAGTTAGTTAAGACATCAAGCTCTATAATGTTGACAACGACTCGATACTAAAATATCGATTGTCGATTGTTCACGGTACCTACTGCTTTGCGCCGGCGCATCAATGCGTGCGAGTTGTTTTTTTTAAATATAATTTGCACGTGGTTGTATAGAGAATTGTTTATCTGGTTTGGTTTATTACTTACTTAATGAAATCAGAACGTGAAGAAATTGTTTGTTATTTTCAAAATGAAAAAAATTAGACCAGTGTTGAACACATTAAAAAAGTAACAATAACAAAGTAATAGTTTTTTTATATTTGGAAATATCAAACTCCGGATAGCATTTATCTTCAAAAAACTTCGACAACTCTTTTTCCTTCAGAAAAATGAGATGCTCAAGTTCTCAAGTAGCACTGACACAAACCAAAGCCACTGACTACCCCGTAACGACTGCATAATATGCCTTCCGAGGCGCGGAGGAATCTTGTTCACCCAACCACGTACTGACCGCGGCAAGCCTAACGTTTTCTTGAAATGAAATTAAATGAAAATTATTTATTTCAAAAGTCAAAACGTTTATTTCAATTAGGCCATTAAACGGCACTTTTGAACGTCATCGTTTACAGTTCAGTAAAATAATAATGTTACATTAATAAAGTGACTCTACTGTCCATTCGGAAAGGTAGATTCTTATGGAGAAGAACGGACAAGAAATTCCATAGTTACTCTTTCCAAATAATGATTTTACAAAATTTGGTATACAAAAATTAATTAAATATTATGTGAGGACGATGCACCCAGAGTATGCTACTTATAAGAACAAAGTATCACCAGCAGAGGTAAACTTATTCATTTTCTAAAGAAATTATTTGCCAGAATATAGGTACTTACAATAACATGGTAAAATTATTTAAGTCTCACTATATTCGACTTGTCAGTCGTGCAAATATTTCTAGTACATGCATTAATATCATGAAATTACGAAAGAATCATGAGATCTTGAAGAATGACCAACGCCGCTGTTATTTTCTAACCACGAACAAATATTATAAACTACTACATATTTTCAAACCACTGGCTTTCACACAGCCAAGAAAAGCAACAAGTATTCTCATATCACCAACAAGTAAATAACATACGCTACAAAGGAACGAGGGGAAAAATCCCGCTTTGTGAAGAAAAAATACGTGAGGGCTCATAAGCTGCTTATCATTCTCCTGTATAGTGGCTTGAGGTAAACGGAAAACTGCTAGTAAACGATATTATGCCAATGTGAAAGAAAATATGCGATTTGTCTCCTCAGATCTTTGTCGAGGAAAATGTTACGTTTTTTGGGTTTATTTTAGGTATTGTTTGTGTGTTATTGGATGAGTTTTAGGTTAGTTGTCATTTTGTAGAAGATAGGGATGGGACTCCACTTTTTACGAACATAAACGATAAAATTTTAATACCCTGCCTTTTTAAATTTTATCAATAATAATAATGATAACTAGGTTATCTTTTATATATTTTTTTTTTAAATGACGGCATATACGACGTTCTTACTTCTTTATTTTTTACTAGCTGCTGCCCGCGACTCCGCCCGCGTTAATGTGAAAATAATGCCTAAGGAACATACTCTCGGGATGAAAACTACCCTATGCCTTTTCCGGTACTCAAACAATCTCTATACCAAATTTCATCCAGTTCGGTCCAGGCGTTTGCGCGTGAAGAAGTAACAAACATACACACACACTCACAAACTTTCGCCTTTATAATATTAGTGTGATACCTAAGGTATTTGTTACAAACCTTTACTCTAGAATAGATTATATTGTTGTCCGATATTTAAATAACAGGTTTGACAAGTAAGTTTTGCAAGTAACTTTAGAATAAAATACAGAAGGGCTCATAAACTGCTTATCATTCCCCCGTTTAGTGGCTTGAGGTAAACGGAGAACTGCTAGTAAACGAAATGTCAACGTTAGAGAATATATATGATTTATTTCTTCTGATCTTTGTCGAGGAAATTGGCGTTTTATCTCGGCTGTTTGGTAGATTGAGTGAGGAAGAATGGTCATAAATGTTTGCTTATATAGTTTGTGTTAAGATAAGTTTGAGGTTAGCTGTCAGTTTGAAAAGTTAGGGATGGGACTCAAGTTAGTAATATCGATAAAATTTAAATAGGAAGTCACTAGGTAAATCACTTTTTACTTACATTTTCAAAATATCCACGATCTCATCCCACCGGCCCCCTTCTACCATCGGATATCTAGACGCACTGCAAGTTATTATCCCTACCGTGTTGCTATTCCACCAATTCGCACTAAACGTTTCCAAACGTCTTTTATAATGCGCACAGCAAAGGAGTGGAACTCTCTGCCTGCGTCTGTGTTTCCGAACGCATCCTAATCTCTTCAAAATTAGAGTGAACAGGCTTCTTCTGGGTAAACTTGCTCCATCGTCGACTTTGTCTCTGTCATCTATGACCTAGACTAGAGTCAAGAGCAAACCCAAATTAAATAAAAAAAATATTGAAAATAATGTCGCTTACTACACAATATTTCTTAAAGTTTTAGTTTCCACTTCTTAAAGCTAGCTTGTCACTTATGTAGATGTCATTATACTTTAGAGTAGTACACCAAAATTTAGAGAATTTGCAAATATTCCCTATAGAAAGAACACAATATTAGTTTAAATAAAAAGGCATCATATTTCTAACTAAACATTCATGCTACTACATCGTTTGTAGTTTGTAGCTTTCACATTAACATGACATCAATCTAAATCCCAAAATAAACAAAACAATTAACCCAAAACTCCTTAATTATTTAACTACCCACTTAGGTAAAATTTCACGTACGCATTTAAAATTAACCTCACGTTTACCTCAAAACGTTAAATAACTAATAAACCTCATCCCTAATTAAAACTAAACCCGAAATTCAAATCAAGAACGACGCCATTTAATCGCGTCCAACCGCATTCCGTCTACAGCTCGTCTAGCCTTATGTCCAGTGAGCGAAGACACGGGGAGACCTATTCAAATGCAGCGCAGACGACTCATGTGTGGGATAGAAGGGGGGGTGGGGGAGGTCGATGTATGTTGGACGTCCCGTGTAGTGTGTAGTGGTCCTGACCTACTAGCGATAGTAGCCGTCTCTAGGTCAAAGAAGGATAGACGCACACATGCAAACACCGTGTCCGTGTGTAGTGTGTTACGCGGGCGTGTGTGTACGTGCATAGGATAGTGTACGAGCGAATTTTGCGGAATTGGAACGCGATTTAGTTTGAATCGAGTATTGATATAATCTACTCGGATTGTATATTGATTTTTTTAGTCTGCGTGCGTTTGATTTTAGGGTTTCGTTGGTAGTTTAGTGTAATGGTTTCTCGCAAGTCTTATATGTTATTGATGGAGTAAGTAAACGAATAAACGTTTAACGTAGCGTAACGTTTGTTTTCTCTTAAATTCATTTGATTATGTCAAAAATTTAAAAGTAGTGTATGTTTTTAGATGTAGAACTGTAACATTGGCTTAACAGTCTGAAAACTGAAAATTATTCATAACTAGTGGTCCCCGCCGGCTTCACCCGGATGTTTTTATTCAAAATTTTATTTCATATAAACCTCGCCCTTACAATTACGAACACAACAAAAAAATAATCATTCAAATCGTTCAAGTCGTTCCAAAGTAATGCGCGGACATCCATTTCGGCGATTCATTTTTGTTTTTTTGAACATATATAGAAGATAAATAGATAGACGAAGATTAACAGACAATAACACCTTAAAATAAAATGATAATAGTAACTAGCATACAGAATTACTAATATGCACAAGAAATAACAAATTAAAGTCAAAACGCAATGCTGAAAACTCATCAGAAATATGACAAATGCGAAAACCTTTTAAAACATTAAAAATTTGTTCTTTTCAATTAATAATACCCGCGTTAATATAAATAATGCGGTCTCGCTGTACTATAAGCCCACAATAATTTATTTCTCGCTACTATTCGTAAATAAAATAAATGAGAAATCGCATTTTAACACGCATATAACTTAACCTGTTACTGACAAAGAAAAAATAACTTGAGAACCTAAAAAACATATTTATCAAGAATAAGGATGCTTTCGCTACAAATAAAACTTTATTTAATAAACTATTAATTTTATTTTTCAAACTGACTTATATTTCTGAAACAAGGAAAATAAATGTCTAGTATTTGGTTTAGTACCAAATTTATCTATTTGTGACAGTTTTTAGCAGTTTTTGAAGCAAAATGTGAAAGAAAGAATGAACAGTTTGTATTTTAATCTGTCAGAGTTGGTCCCATTCTAATAACTGATCGGATTAATGAATAATTATTTTAATAGTAAGTAATTATACAAAATTTCACCCCCTGAAAAATTGCGTACAAATTATAAGTTACCCTAAACCTAAATAAGGTTCTTCCAAAATAATAAAACATCTTCCGAAAACCAAGAGAGACCATAGATAGACATACCCATAACTAGTTGCGACTGGTTCAATCCAGTTTTTTCGACCCCCTGCCCTTCGAGTCTAGCCCGACAGTTCTTGAAGAGCCCTTGGTTTTTATAAAACTACCGTCCACCTTAACAAGATCCCTGACTTCTTAACTATCCACCTTGCAAACATCCTGGCTTGGTTTGCGTCAGGGGGGTGAAGGGTCCCAAGTAATGGTGGATTGGTTAAAGTATACTTCGTATGGCGCGGTTTGCCCTTGCGTCGAGTGGGTCGTCTAATTCTGTTGCTAAGTTACGAAATGGGGTAGGCAGGAATGGAGATACTGTTGAGAATTTGTTTAGATGTTGAGATTTTTAGATTAGATTGTGGTGAAGTGATGATGGTAGGTTCTGAGAAGAAAGTGCATGGATGCGTTTTTGGCATGCAAAATCTTGTTCAACAGGACTTCATATTCACTACTGCAAACGATGCTTACGTTTACCTTTGCTGGTAATACTTTGTTCTTATAAGTAGCATACTCTGGGTGTATCGTCCTCACATTAAATTTATTTTTGTATACCAAATCAATTAAATTGTAAAATCATTATTTGAAAAGAGTAACTATGGAGTTTCTTATCCGTTCTTCTCCATAAGAATCTACCTTTCCGAATGGACAGTAGAGTCACTTTATTAATGTAATATTATTATTTTACTGAACTGTAAATGCTGACGTTCAAAAGTGCCGTTTACCTAATGGCTTAATTCAAATAAACGTTTTGACATTAACTTTGACTTTGCTTGAAATTAAAATTGAAATATTGGTAAAATTGGAAAAATATGTGAAATTTCAACATCAAATTTAAAAAAATACAGTAATTTAAAAAAAAGTAATGAAAAAGGAATTCGAGCTAGTGGTTGTCAAAAGTCTTCTGAAAAAAAAATCGCTCAAAAATGAATATTAACTTATTAGTGTTGCTATAGAATAAGAAAAACTGCAGTCACTAATCCCAATAGTCATAATGACAACTTTCATTATCAATATTCATAGTGTGATCATATTTGCTTAAAGTTTACAAACCACTTTAGATCGTACCATCGTCATTTCGCTATTATTCTTTTGAACACATTGGAATCGAAATCCAGACCTTACACACAGCATATAACTACAGGACTAAACCAATACGTGCCGTCACTGTTACACAAAATCAATGACGCAAAGAACTTACTAATTAATTAGGAACCTTTCATTCTACCATAAATTCATAAGCTCCCCGAAATAATTTGCGTTTCTCATTACTGAGGCTGTCACTACACAATTCACAAAGTACGATAAACATGAACAAAAGTAAACAAATACCCAATTCAAAAAACGCATCACAATATAAAAGTTCATTTGAAATTTTCTGTTTAAAAAACATTCACTAATTATTGAACGGGCCGCGACTATGTATTGTCCGGTTATGTACTTATGTGCTCTTGTACATAAGTGTGCGTGTGTATTATGTAAAAAAAGGGTGTTTTTGTCTATGTGCCAAATAAAAATGAGGCCGTAATGTCCTGCTGCATCGAACGTTTATCGTGTGCCAGCCGCCAGACAAAATGCGATAAGAATGTATTTTTGTTTTTTAGTTTTCTCTTTTAATTGTGGTGAAGTATTTTATTTTAGTGTATTCGAATGTGTTGCTTTTAGTTAAAGGTCCTTTCTGATAAGTGAAAGTTTAAATTGACAAAAATCGTAGATGAAGTAGTATGTGTAATTTTTAAATGAATAATACTGTTATCAGAATATAAATGGATTTTTCTACTGTGTGTTGTGTGTGCTTACAGTTTACCTTGGAGCTTGCATAAAAGAAAATTCTTGATACTTACTTGGAATTTATTTTCGGAACATATTTCTTTGATCAAACATTCTTACTTAACCTAACAGAGCGAAATTCTTCGTATCAATTAAAACAATTCGAAAGTAACAACAAAAAATAATGAAATTCAAGCAAGCCCGGTTTTCACGGAGTAAAACCAGATATGAATCACAATTATAAGTGATAATCTCTGTATGTTACTTGTATCTTTACGCCGGATCCTCTGAGGAGTAGACAGGGGTATTTAGAGGCCGTCACCGAAAAATAAAGAGGGTCCGACATTTATCTTTTTATGATAGCAATAGAATTTCGATAAACATCTTGACCAGGGGAATGATTTTGGCACTAGAAGCATTTTTTTGCAGTAGTCACGTATATAACAGGAAGATCGTCATTTTATATACCTCAAAAACTCACATTTTCCTTATAAAAATCGCACTCTTGCTTCTCAATCTGCGTTTAAAGAGTAACGAACACTCCACATTGATAGTTTTAATGTAATTCTTACTAAAAGTATTAAAATACATAAAAAATGTATTTACATAATTAACCGAACGAAAATGGTCAAGATTACTGATATAGTCTGTATCTTGTAATCTGATTTTTGAGGTTAAAATGAAAGGTTAGGTGCATGTTCATAAAGTAGTCAATTGAAGAGACAGGTTACTGATACTTATGTGTATTGGGACTACATGTATTTTGGAAAAAACTATAGTTTTGGATTTTTATGTGAGATGTATATGTTCAATGACGTTTGGCATACAAGACTATCTTTCGGCGTCAAACACGCGGAAAGTTATAATCGTAACTATAAAATTATACAAATTAAAGTTAGTTTGTTTCTTACGCCTAAACACCTAAACCGATTTTGATGACTGATAAATGGGACCATGGAGATAGTTAAAGGCTACTTTAATGCGAGCAAAGTCGCGCGCAAAAGCTTGAGGGAAAGTGATAATTGCACATTTTAATGAATATCAGTTAAGACTACTTAATTTGAGAAAACAGATGCGAAATTACATTGTTGTACTAGTTGCAATAATATTTAACCGCTCGAGCTGTTATTTTAAAAGCCGATAAGCATTAAAAATAAACCAATCAATAAGGACTTTGCACTCCATGGGCTTAGATAATAAGTTTCCTGTGTACTCATCTGGGACATCGCTTAGCTGTATGCTAAACTTCATCCAAATCAATTCAGCCGTTTACGTGTGACAGAGTAACAAGGATTTTCATATTTTTAATATTAGTTAAGATCCCGTAGGGTCCTTACAACAATAATAATTATTATAATACGCCAAAGTTCAATATATCACTGGAGTATTATTGTCTGCATAATTTAAATGGCTAGCCTTGCGACTCGCACGTTATCATTAAATATTATTAATTTGCTATCTTGATTGTGGCAGCTGATACATTCTTATTGTTTCCGAGACTATTATTAAACTGTTTTGACATTTATTATGATTATTAATAGAACTTTTATTATTTTAATATAAGTGCAGACAGAGAACTGTACAATGTTTTTTGCAAATCATATTTTTATTCTGAAAAAATATGATTTTACCAATGCTTTGAAATAAATTCGTTCAAAATTTTAAGCATATTTACACAACGATATTTTGTATTAAAAAAACAAATTTAATGCTTTATAATAATTCTTGCCATAAAATTTGTCGCACTTTTATTTATTTAAAACTTCATGTAGTTACAAAAGTACAATGTCAGACTTAATGCCTTAGGCATTCTCAATCAGTCAATCAAGGGTGATTAAGACAGATAAGAAATTCCTTAGCCTCAGAACTATAATAACATACAATTATTGATTACCGTACCCAAACCGCATCACAATCAGCCCAGCAGTTTCCAAGCTCAAGTCGGTCAGTCGGTTCAATGCTAACTAGGCGGTGCCTCGGTGGCGCGGTGGCGTGTTCCGGCTCGCACAAGGCCGGTGAGGTTCCGAGGCTGCGCCGGCGCATCGGCAGGTGTCTATGTTGACTAACTGAAATAACACAACACAGAACAGGAAGTAGCCTGTTTGCGACTGAGATTTAAAATGCATTAAGATGTGGCAGTAAAAGTTTAAGGGTAAAAAGTATTGAGATATGTAGTTTTTTTTATAAAATTAAAGATGTGGAATAGGTACCCTTCCGGTGTCTGTTTTCTGATAGCTAAAAATTATGTGATCGACAATGGACCACGCTTACCTAGAAGTAACCCATAAAATTATGTGATCGACAATGGACCACGCTTACCTAGAAGTAACCCATAAAATTATGTGATCGACAATGGACCACGCTTATCTAGAAGTAACCCATAAAATTATGTGATCGACAATGGACCACGCTTACCTAGAAGTAACCCATAAAATTATGTGATCGACAATGGACCACGCTTACCTAGAAGTAACCCATAAAATTATGTGATCGACAATGGACCACGCTTACCTAGAAGTAACCCATAAAATTATGTGATCGACAATGGACCACGCTTACCTAGAAGTAACCCATAAAATTATGTGATCGACAATGGACCACGCTTACATAGAAGTAACCCATAAAATTATGTGATCGACAATGGACCACGCTTACCTAGAAGTAACCCATAAAATTATGTGATCGACAATGGACCACGCTTACCTAGAAGTAACCCATAAAATTTTTTAGTTAAATATCCCTAGGTTTCTTAAATTGAATTCTTTCTTTAATTCTTTATTGTACACCATAAAAGCTTATATTAATTCACATTTGAAAATAGTAAAGTTTAAGTGCGATAACCTAGGTTATTTCTAGGCAAGCGTGCTCCATCGTCGATCATATCATCGCTATCCATCAGGTGAGATAGTGGCCTTACAATAATAAAAAAGAATCTTAGCTATGGTTGTTATATCCAAGCTACGTTTTATAATATAAATTCGTTGGAAAAATACCTATGTGTCAAGTATCTGAACTTTATTCTTATTCATTCCGTATTCGGCCCAACCTAAATGCATTACTTAAACTAATTAATGCGACACCTAAATGTAAATTCTGCATTCAAAACTGTCAGTTACCGTCAATGGTAGATAATAATTAAATAGCTTTATACTAAACGTCTATTAACTTTTTAAACTTGAACTTAGCATCAACACACCCTTTTTATTTATTATTTATATAATACTAGCGACCTGACCGGACTTTGCTCGGGAAATATTTACCCAATTCTGTAATCTGAGAATTTATTGTGTAATGTGCGCCCGAAAATCGCCTTTAGGACTCCTGGCAAAATATCGACTTTTTCACTACACTATTTATAATTTTAATTAAAAAATCCCTAGCGTAGCTAAAAGACAGACGGTGAGAATCTATCTCACCTCATACTATAATAAGCACAGGACAAACATTTATAAAAACAAATGTACAACGGCGGGAGAGCTGCTGATCGCCGAGCGCACAAGGCAATCTCTTACATACCACCTAAGGATGGGCTGAACGAAAGGAGATAGATTGCCGAAACACTAGCACAAAAGAAGAAAATACAAAATCACCAATTCTATACTTACACCCGTTTCCCTACGAAACGGCTGACAGTCGAAATTTAAATGAAGTAGCTATCGCAATTAGCGCACCCGTACACCTACAGGCGCAACTAAACGCACACGATCACAAAAAACGCCCAAATAAAAAGTGTACTGATCAAAAATGTGTGAAAGAATCGCACACACACGTGTGTGTAGCCACCGCCACACACACACGGCGCGGCCACAATTCAATATCGCCTGTCATTCCAAGTACGGTGCACAAAAATTGCATTTTTTATTATAATTTATATTATTTTTTCTTGCTGGTATTAATTTTTGTTGAAGATCTTCATTACGCTGGGTTTATGGTGTGTTGTTGTATATTTCTTTTCATGGGGGTAGGTTTTAGTTTTGAAAGATAATATTACTATGTATGAACTTAATTAATTGAGCTAAAGTGAAAAAAAAATCAGTTTTATTACTTGATTCTTATTTCTTGCCCATACTTCAAAAACTTATTTTGAAATATGTAAGGCTAAAGATAAAAGTAAGTACTAATTATAGATAAAGGTGGCTAAATTATAATTAAGTTCTAAACATATAACTTACATTACGATTAGTTCTTTTATTTAAAGTTAGAAATTTGTAAGATGTATTTTTAAATGTCTGGTGTTTCTGTCTGTCCTAATCAATTATCCTTATAATCAGTCCTTACTAGACAATCATTTTCTTAGCCTTAATAGCGAATCATATCTGCAATAAACACAAATCAAAATTATTAAACACAAGAAATAATACAAAAAAAAAATACTCCACAATGATACATTAAAAAGAAAATTACCAGAATTAACTTTTTTTGGCACCCTACAGCAACAATACAACCTGTATCGTGCACACAGATGCATCCTCATACACACATGCACACGCCACGCATTCGTACACAGATATGTGCGTTAACTCGGCGCGACCATGTGGCGTATTTAGGTCAATTGCTGAAATAAACGCATCGTCGCAGCGCACTGCGCCTGAGTCGTTTTTTATTGAACCTAAGAGAGAGTATGTTGCACATTTCTTTTTGTATGCACTTTAGGCGCCGGTTGGCGTGTTAGATTATTTGTTTTAAATGTACTCGAGATCCGTTAGTTGGCGCTCTAGTGTGGCTTTGTTTAATAAGTATGTGCAGTAACTTGTGCAACTGTTTGCTTCTACTTTTTTTGTACTGTTTTCGTTTTAATTTATGAGTAACACTTGGCACAGTTAGCTTAGAGTTTTATATGACGGATATTTTATATAGAAATTATAAAGTTAAAGATAAATTAGGCAAGATATAAAATAAGTAATCCATACCGCGAAGAACTACTAATATTTGGTCTTAAAATGTCAAGGTGCAAGAAAATTGCAGTCATTTTATTAAATAATAACCGACTTGTCATTTATCACTGTTCAAACGTTTACAACAAGTGAACAACGACAATGATAATAAAATAAACCGACAAACAACTTTTATCGGCTATGTTTAACGATTAAAAATCTAAAATATTTATTTTTGTATTGATTACGACACTTAATTGGACGTAATTTGAAGTTACATTGCATCAGCACCATCTATCGGAGCTTATGTAAGGATTTTTGTTTCGTAAAGGTCATACATAACTGGCTTTTAATTAAACATTATATGCCTTGAGAGAAAACGAGCTTAAATTATATGGTAATGTTGTTACTTTATAAAATATTAATGTTTCACTACTGAGAGGGTAATTATGAGACTTGAGATTGCATTTTTTGCTTGCATTTTAAAAACATTGCATCAACTTGTCTAATAAAAACAAGAAAAACACGTCAATGCCAAATGAATGTAAACGTTTATTCGTCTTTGTGTTAGTTCTTTTTCATTTAATTGTATTTATTTCAACATGCAGGCAGCTAAACAAAATGCGTAGATAACATAAACGAAAAGTTTCACGCAAATAATAATATTTAGCTTAAAAAAAACTCAAATAAACATGTCCAATCCACAAAAAAATATCCACTAAAATTATTCATAATTTTAAAAGCAGACGCTTCAAATAATCCCGTCGTCATGTTCAGATAAATTTTCTTATTTTGACATGCAGTTTAATATTCTCACAAGGCTGATGCCGACACAAAAAAGACAAAGGTCGCCGAGCAGGTTCCCGAATGCAATTGAAATCGATTTTTATGCAATCAATGTCGTCTCATTACTCTTTATATTAGGTGTATTCGGGTAAATGTCATTATCGTACAGTTTTGGCGAACGATTTCTCTTATTTTTTCTTATAAAAAGTTTTTGGGAGATCCGGTTGACGTAAAATTGGTCGTAAAACTCCAATACAAAAACTATGGGCCATTGTTTTAATGTTTTTATGTAAGGTTTTAACATGTGTATGGACATTTTATACGCAGGTGTCGTACGGTGGGAGTCTGTTACTGATTATTCATTGTGAAAATCTTTGCGTCTAACCTTGAAGGGCTTGTTTGTATAGTCTGTGCGTTTGTCCTTAGGGCTATAGCTGCTTAGGAATCTACACACGATTTTAAGCAAAGAGAACCGTGATTTAAGAGCGATAGAGTAGAATTTCAATAATGTTGGCGATGGATAGGTGGAATACGAATCAAGGAAAAATACTTTGCTTCAAGTTTGAAACCTTTACCTGTTTAAGTTAAGTAAATACGTATTTGCCGACCTTCATAAACTTTGTAAACATAATAAATTGTAAATAAATAGAGGTTGGCACGTTTTTTTCGCACTAATGCAAAGTGCAAAAACAATAAAAGTATACATAAAAACATACTACTTACAACTTATTGAAAAAATACTTTACCAAAAAATATTAATCAGTATTTTAGAATTATAAAGAGCAAGTTTAAAAACAAAAACGATTAAATAATATCAAATATGCCTACAAAACACTTTTCAATCGATCATTTTTGTCAGTTTAAAACATGATGAGGCCGAATAGTTAATTTAAATGATTAATTTATTTTATAAAACTACGATGTGGTCCCGCTACGGTGCAGCACACCACGATTGTCGATTTTTAATGCGTGCCGCGACAAGGCTTGCATTTTCGGTAATAGAGTACACCTAGACGCACCACAGACCATCGGCGGTATTTAACTTAACATAAGTAGTGACTTTATGGGTTTTTCTTGTTTTATGTCAGTAGAATAAAATACGTTAATCCTGGGTATTGCTTTGTTTTCTATAAAATAATTTATCTTTATTCTATATATATCTAAATTTATAATAACTATTATCATAACTCTTATTTGCCATTAAATAAGTTTCCATTATAACATGTGTTATAATCATTAGTTTCTATAAGTAACACATATCATAATCGATACTTGACATAAACAACATTTAATATAATTTAGAAACGTTTATTGTTTTGTACAAAAAATATGTCATTGGGGTATTTGGTCTGTAATAAAATGATTTATACAAACAATCTTTAGACAGTAAACAGTTTGTCAAATTTGAAACGGCTATATTAGGTTAGGTTAGAACTGTGACCACACAACGCGGGAAAGCAAGCGAGCGAAGCGAGCGTGCCGCGTCACCGGCCGCCGAGCGCCAGATTTCCTCTTTTGCAAAGCAAGCATGCATGGTAGATTACTGATTAGGCTTCTTTTTAGGTTTCCTTGTGAATAAAAATCAATATAATTCAAGTAATCTAACAATACTATTTTAATGAAAAGAAATACTATTTTTAATATAAATTAGAGGCCAAAGCTCTCAAAAAATCTTCTTCTCTGTAATTAACATTTTTGTGCTAGTATGGGCAAATGAATATTACGGTGAATAAATGTTATGGAAAACGACAATATTGAAAATGAAAAATAAACAAAAATTATTTCAATAATAGAAAGCCACAGTTATATCTACGTGAAGTTACAGTTTGATTTTGCTTTCACAATACCTGGAAGCTATCTTACACCGCGTACAAAAATAAATTGTTTCAAGTAAATTAACCTAAAATATAACACAAGAAAACATATTGCCATACATACTGAACATCTCAACACAAAATAAACATGCAAAGCAAAAATAACTCGTTGCAACGAATCAGAAATGTCATCTATACATTTCCGAGCTCACAGTATTGATTCAAATCCGAACTGAATTTACATACGAAAAACTGCGGACCTTGGATACCGAAATACTCTTTATACCTAACGTTTTGAACAGAGCTTGACTGTGTTTGACCTAAATTTGTTTGCATCTGTTAACATGACTGTATATTGGGGTCGAAAAGGCCTGATACATGATCCTTGCGAGAAATATGGCTTCCTTCTTGGGGTTAAGGCACAATAAAATGTATTTTAGACATTAGTTAAGGGCACAATACTAGAGTAGCCTTTTGATATTTGGGATCTATTATTAATTTCAAGTATAGCTTGGCTCTTAATATTTATATGGTACTATAAACAACATTACTAAGGGATGATAGAATCTATACATATGAAGTTTCAATTTAAGGGAAAAAGCAATTATTATGGAGATTTGATATAATGAAGTCAGCTAGAGAGTTATTCTACACTAAAATAAATAGATAGAATAAACTTTAAAGTCCACCAAAACTGATTCCACAATTCTCATGAATTTTGTAATAAAAATCTACCAATCAGTCACGACATCATAAAACATTGGAAATGTGCAATAAATGGCGTATTGCAAAAAAGCTGGCACACATACATGAGTTGAGTATAACAAGAGGAACAAGCGGCGCCGGGGGGCGGAGCGAGCGAATGTGGAACAAGCGGAATGATGTCGTTTGTTAATGACAAACCAATTTGTGTTCTGTAGTTATTTTAGGGTTACACGTAACGGTTTCTGTGGCCTACTTTTAGGCCCATTACTCATTTTTTTGAAACCTAACTGTCGGAGTTAATTTGTACTAAACATCAAGGATTGCCACATCCAGAACTGAACCTTTGAACTGTATTTTATCGTTTCGGTCTACTACTTTCTTGTAGAAAACCTACAAAAAGTTTAAATTATTGTTTTTAAAAAGGAATCTGTATTATTGCTATGCAATCTATAAAAACAAAATTGTATTATATCATTTCACATTGAAATTGTTACTAAACATATCGTTGCACAAACAAATGATTTTAAGAATCTTAGTAACATTGAAAAGGAAAAAAATAAAAAAAAAACCCAAACACTTTAACAAGAAACATAAACTAAAACATTTATTGATGCATACAACACGATACAGTTTTACAACTAATAATATACAACACACTAAACGCCGCCGCTATCTCAGAAAACTTTCCAAAAACAAGAGACATTTTTTAAAGTTGCATCACAAGCGCCTGCCCCTGTACACTGCAATGTGACCTCGATACACACACAGACATGCAGACACACGCACCCAAACAAATAAATGTACGTGTGTGAGTGTGTCCAGATGCATCCACACACACATACGTCACATTCACAGGCTGATGCTCATTCTTTAACAGCCACTTTTTAACAGCCATCTTGTTTTTTATTAGTACATTAAAAACTTATAAAATAAACTCATAACTTGTTTGTTTATTGCACAGATATTGTCGAACAGGTTTTTTTGAAAATCAGGAAGAGATAAGGTAATTATGTAGTATTTTTTTATTGTTAACAATATGTGGTCGTTTGTTCTTGTGGCCCTAAGTCATAAATACTTACATCGATTAATTGCAGCGATCACACTCGCAATTTATCGAAGAAAGATTGACTGAAACAATATATAAAATATGTAACAAAGAACCTTTTATTTAAGTTACATAACTGGTATTTTATGTCAATAAAACGTTTAACGGTAAGTTTTTAGTATTCATAACATTAAATATTGCTATTATTACGTCATTTTATTTTTATAACTTTATTTACATTCATGAGATTTTCTCAAAATCCAAAACATAAAAAATAACATTAAAGTTTTATCTGTTCGTTTGGTTCATCGCTTTCGTTGTTTATTTTATAAAAGTTACTTGAATTACGATCATGTGTGACCATGTTCTCGGAAAATTTAGGTTTAATTCATTTTAACTTTGACTTAAAACGTCTAAGCGTCAGTTAAATTACTCTTCTAAATTAGACTATCCATATATCTCATCTCACAGAACTCGAAAAAGTTGCCATTAAAAAAAAAAGAAAATCGTAGCAGTTCATAAAAAAACTTACATATTTGTATTTAATCTATAGAAACATACAATCAATTTCTATTAAATGCTCTGGTATCTATTTTGTTGCTTACCAAAAACACTTAAAAAAACCTTTAATCTCTTAATAATAATAATTAATTAGTTGGACAACCAGCAACACCCTGTAGACGCACGCACACAAGCGCAGCTTCTCCCAACTGATCTGCTCATAATAAAATGTGGCTTTTTTATCATGTATTTACTTTTTTCTATGTACTACCTTAATCTGTATGTATGTATGGTACATAGCGTTCATGTATTATTATCATTTCGAACGGTGTTGTTGTCTGTCTGTGATTTATCGGTTATAACGATATTGTGGTGTCAGGCATAAGTATACTAACTAGTATGGGAGGATTAGTAGCTTAAACATACAAGGTATTGGCTGAAAGAATGGCCTAGGAAAATGGTTTCCTTTGGGCATTTTCATGGCAAACTTTGTTTCAATTCTTGTAAGAAATGTGTATGTGTAAACTATGACATAGATAGGGAATTATTTCAATTATTTTTGATGCATTCATGTATCTGCTAAGTGCAACTTCAAAAGTTCATCTTTATCAGCGACCTACAATCGGCAGAGAACATTATTAAAAAAAAAATCGTACTTAGTTGAGTTGATTTTTCAGAAAAAAAAACATTTTTTCAGTCTTAATTTTCCATTACGGGCTATGTGTTTTTCTTCTCTTCAGATTGTGTACATATATCTTTTATATTATTACTAGTGGTCCCGGTGAACTTCTTACCGCCTCAGAATCTATTTTTGCCGTGTTTTGTTTTTGTTATGTATCAGAAATGGCGTTGTATTCGAAAATGATTTTTGTATCTACGTACCTATATTTTTCCCTAGATTTTCCCCATATTTTAGTAGTTATTCTGCTATTCGGGGAAAAGACAAATCCAACGAATCAAAGATCTTCAAAATCGGTCTGGCCGTTCTTGAGTTATAAATGGTTTAACTAACCCGACTTTGTTTTACATATATAGAAAACTATCTTATTTTTCACACGTCTTTTTTCTTGTTTTCATGTGAAGAAAATTCTCAAAAAACTTGACAGACGAATCCGTAAGCTCAACAGTATCACAAGTACTCGTAAAAAAGTTTTTTGTTCGTACATTTTAACTTAATGCAGCCCTCATTATAAATTTATGTTCATTTGCGGCGGCTCTTTGTCGGCAACCTGTGTTTGCTCAGTGCCCGATAGGCCGATAATTTGGGGCTGATTGAAAATGTACTGGTTTTTAAACTGTTTTGCTTGGTAGATAGTCAGTTAGGTGGGTTTGGAAAATGGGTACTCGATTGCCATATATACCCCTCAGTTTTTAAAATCATTTATAGCATTAGTGCAATTAATATGTGATGTGGCTGTACTTCCTTGCAATCAAATCAATTATTCTTTACCAAGTCTGAGGAATCAGGACCTAAGATACTCATGTAAAGGCCCTGCCGGTTGATTCTGAAAACATGTCGAAGTGAAGGCTTGGGTGAAGTGATCACGAGGTAAGCTGTCAATCCATATTATCAAGATGTCACGTGATCACGAGTTGAGCTGTCATTCCATCTTGATTATATGGATTAACAGCGCACCTCGTGATCACTTCACCCAAGCCTTCACTTTGACATGTTTAAAGAATCGACCGGCTATACATGTGCCGTTTTTGTGTTACACCGAAAATTGCAGCATCACATGCAGGAAAAACAACTTTCCAGTTGAAAATGAAATATTGTCACCGTTGTGGTTAAAGACAATGTATTTCAAAGAAGAAAACTATGGAAATGTTTTCACAAAGATATTATTTTACCAAAATTTAGGCAACCTAAACTAATGCCTTCCATCACAGCCGATTGACAGGGGACAAAGGTAGAAAAAAACGTGATACCATCTCTTAAAAGTTGATATGCGACAAGACAAGATACCGAAATATAAAAAAAAAACTTATTAACCGACTTCAAAAGGAGGAGGAGGTTCTTAATACTGTTGTGTTTTTTTAATATTTACTACCTCATAACTCCGTCATTTATGAACATATTTTAAAAAATTGTTTCCATGTGAAAGTTTGGTCCCATAGAAATTGTATCAAAATCGGTTCAGTTCGGTATTTGGTTTTAAATCAAAATAGCTTGAGGAAATAGAAAATATATCATCCAAGTAAACGAAATTGCGTGTTTTGCTTTCCTGTGACTTTCCAGTGGTGTTGTTTGGTGTGGAGGTACCACTAAGAAGTGTAAAATATCTAATAAACATTTTTACAAAACAATACAACCGACTTCCCAATTAAAAACAGTTTTTTTTAACACAGAATCAAAGAAAACACATTATAACAGTATAAATTTTATAGATGCGACAATTTTTCTAACTAATGTTACTATTTTCGTAAAATTCGATTTGAAAAATGTTGTATTTGTTCCAATAAACATTATTAACATTAAGTCTGAGTCGATGAACAAAAACAAATTGTTTTCAATTCGAAATAGATCAACCAATGTTTTGAAACCTAACCCGCCACACCTGCTCAAAGTCCAAGACACGTGGTTCACCTCACCGCCAGTTTCACGGCATTTAGGGCTTACTTATTAATGTGTTGGCTCCCCTTAAGTTCCCTTGTCTGATTACTGTTGGCATTTTCAAGTGAAACGATCGTATCGTTCTTAGTTTAAGAAACGAAAGAACAGTTTTGTTTTCCGTCGGTAGTTTTTTTTAGCTGAAGAGACTTAAATATAAAACCCAAGTTCATTTATTATTTGGGTTTTACTTTAACCACTATATATGTATGTACATTTTGAATGTCAAAAATTACATACGTTTTATCTGGAAAAAAGAATTGGTGCATCAAACTACCCAAAAATATTTTGGTGTTTTAAGTAAGAAGAACATGAATCACTTAGAACTTAAAGGATATAAATATGTGCCCGTAATTTCCTTATTTTTAAACGGTGCTGCTGAGCATTTGGTCCTGGGTTCCATTCCCGGGTCAGGCACATTTTTTTTGGTTTTTTCCATCTAGAATATATCAATAGTAATCCGAAGACTACATTTGAGTCTTTTTTTTTTATTTTATTTTATATTGGTTTGCTCTTGACTCTAGTCTATGGTTTTTGATAGTTTTTGCACATGGTAGCATTAACTGGTTAATTAGGTAGTGAATAAATTGTTTTTTATTTAATTTTATTTGAGATGGATTTGCGCTTGACTCTAGTCTAGGTCATAAATGACAGAGACAAAGTCGACGATGGAGCGAGCTTACCCAGAAGAAGCCTGTTCCCTCTAATTTTAAAGAGATTAGGGTTGTATGCGTTCGGAAACACAGACGCAGGCAGAGAGTTCCACTCCTTTGCTGTGCGCATTATAAAAGACGTTCGGAAACGTTTAGTGCGAATTGGTAGAATAGCAACGAGGTAGGGATGGTAACTTGCAGTGCGTCTAGATGTCCGATGGTAGAAGGGGGCCGGTGGGATGAGGTCGTGGAGTTCCTGTACCACTCTCGCCGAAAACAAGTATTAATGGCAATAGGCTCCCTTTCTTTTACATTGGATTTGAACATCACTAAAATATGGGTATTCTATTTGCACACTTTTGTCTAACCCTTTGGAGTGTCCATGCGTGATGTTATGTCACTATTCTGAATTTCATCATCAAATGAGTCCTTCCACTCTGGGCGGAGCAGAGGGGAGTGTCAGACTCTTACTGACTAAAACCCATCCGTGTTCCTCCTTATGCCTTTTGCGTTCCAAGGCCGCGGTGACTCTTTCGTACAATTGCAAACTTTTTATCACTTATAACTTTATTTTTATTTATTCAAAAATATGACTTTCGACTGAATGTATATCATTGTATTGACTGAATTGTTTTCTTGAGACATAAATGGTAAAAAACACGTCTTCATGCCAATTGTCTCAATGTTTACAAATGGTTTTAAACATTATCTTTATGGTTTATGATGCCAAAATTCACGAGACTCTTATGTTTTTATACTTCTAATTAAAACTTATCGAAAGTAATGGTTTCGATAGCCATGTTTTCCGATGCTAAAGGAAAACTGAATAGTATACAACATATCTGACTGATATCGTAGGAGCGTCATGATATCTTACTCTTTTAAAGTCCTCCGATTTTTAAAATTAAATTCGTCTTTCCTAAAATACAAATTGCAAGACTGAAGAAGAGTTTGTTTGCGACAATCCATCTTTCTGCCTGTCCATTTGTCAACTATGTTGGGGCCGGTTACGTCTACAGTAGGTACCAGATTAACTTGCAATAAAGTTCATTGAACTTTTCCTAATATCCCATCGTAGATACCTGAACAATAAATTATGAACCGTTTTTCATTACTAGAGAACGTAAAGGAACACGGTAGAAGTAGAATTCAGAACAGTTTATGTCTTTATATCTTTTTTTGAAATTAAGAAAGTCAATGTATGTGGGTCAATGACCGTTATTGCACATTTAGCTGGCGCCTACCATAGCCGAATGATTTTTTGTTTCTATCAGTAACGATTGTCAAAGATCTTCAAAAGCCAGCCGGACTAAGCAGCGTGCGTGCGTTTAGAGGCTCGGAGGAGTCTCGGTATGTTATGAATGGGCACTCATCTACGGACCAACCTCGACGACCGGCATACATGGCTTATATGGTGTACATAATAAAGAGTACCTATTCTATTCTAACCACGAGCTTCTTCTTCTAAGTATGACGCATACCATACAAATAATTATTAATATGTTATATCTAGCCCGAACTGTCCCACGTCTGGGCAAATGCCTCCCTTCATTCTTTCTACCGTTCCCGGTTCTGTGCCTCTTCTTGCCAATTCTCAAGGAAGACATTAAAATCGTCCCGCCGTCTCCTTCGTGGTCAGCCGCCGATTTCAGGGCACCAATTTTGTGTTTTGTGAGCCGTCCAGATGCATGGCATGCAGGCATGCAGCAGACATGTCCAGCCCAGTCCCATTTAAGTATTTAAATCGAGTAAAAAAGTAAAACTATCTCAACAATTTAACCCATTTACGAAAACACACAAATACCGTTGCCCTCACTAATCTGCGCTGACATGCCATCCCGAAACTATGCACTGACAGACCTCAAAAACTTTTCAACCCCAATCAAAGCGACACTACACGGCTTTTTGACACTCGCCAAAAAACCAGCAAATAGAATTCTGCGTCAAAACAATGAACAAACTAACAGAGTGGCTGTATAAAACACATGCATACAATTCGCTAGCCCCGGACGCTCGTCCGAAAAATCCTTTGGAAAAAATACAAAAAAAATCCTGTCGGGAGTGAATTTTAGATCGCAGGGTAGGGGCCCGTAGATTTGGTTTCTTTTCGTTTCGTTTTGAAGTCTGTTTGAGTGTAAAGGACTAGGAAAGGCGGACTTAGGGGCTAATCTAAATGTAGGGAGGGACTTTTGTTGTTGTGATGAGCAAAATATTTTGTCAAGTACATTTAGGTATTATGTCATAAAACACAAACATAGACGAATTATCAGAAAAATTGAGTGTTGCATGTACAGCCTTATTTAATTGTAACAATTTTATAATTCATAATATTTGCCCCACGGTTATTTCCACGCTGTTGTGACGAAGCTACTAAATCTTAGAGCAATACAATGCAGAGTGAAGTCCTTTGAAAAAAAGGCCTTTTGGTTTGTGTGTGACTGATATAAAAAGAAAAAGGATTTCTGACAATTCTTATAGATAATTAACTTCCATGAGTATGTATTCTTTTTCCTGAAAAGTGCAGAAGTATTATGATGACCACATTAAGTTAAACGTTGCATAAATTCTCTTTGAAGAACAATTAATCTATCCCCTTCCCTTTTCTCTCTCATGAAATCAAAATGATAACTTGTTTCATTCCTTTTATGAAAAGTCAAAGGGCTAAGCTCGTCTTCCCTCCACAAAAAAGATTCCACCCCCTAAAACGGAACCCAAAATACAAAAAGTGGACGGCGCGCGGGCACACCGAATATAGAACTTTCTCCCTCGACGGGTAGATGGCATTTTTTCCGTTTTTTCACGCGTTCCCGATAGAAATAGTGAAGTTTTTTTTTCGTGGACCACTCTCACTTTCAGTAGTGGCTCGTAAAAAGCAAATAAAGATCGGTAAAAACTCGTTTGTGGGTATTTTTTGGCGTGAACTACTTTTTCAGGGTTATTCATTATATTCTCGTGGCTTTTTTTTTCGTCTATTTTTCATTTCATAGTGGTATTTTTACGGGAGCTTCGGTAAGCGGATTTTGTTTTTTTTTTCAACACGCTGTTTGATGGGCAATGTATGTGTTTGTAGCGGTTTAGATTTCAATATAAAAACGTTTCTTTTTTAGTTTTGATCGCTCCATTTGGCATTTATTGTTGGGCATTCAAATGTAAAGTGAGGCAATGAAAATTATATTTACATTGACTGTGATTCATAAAAGATTTATCTAGTATATTTGTAGCAGTAAATCCGGAAAGAGTAATCGTGAGATTTTTTTGTAAAATGAGGAATAATGTTTTCTTTTGCTTCAATATGGAGTAAGACAGTCATATGAATCGTTAGCTTACTAATAACTTGCCAAATTAGTTTACACTGCAACAATATAAACACCGAACCAGTCGATCTGGTGACGTTTGAGGGAGATCTATGTCCAGCAGTGGACTTCTTGATGATGATAATACAGAAAGAAAAGAATTTAAAAATATATTTTTATGATATATTTTTTATCTCTCTCTTCTCCGTCGTTCTCTCACTGCTGAGGATAGCGACCACATACGACGCGTCTCCAAGCCATGCGGTCTTCTATAGTGTGGGTCACTCTGTAATGTTGCCACCATCAGCCTTCTTTATTGCGTCGGTCCATCTTGCCAGTGATCTGCCTTGAGCAGGTTTTCCTTCGATCCGGCCCATATCGAGCCTTAAAAGACCATGCTGCGTTGAACGCATAATATGTGTTCGAAATAGCTGACGGCATATGAAACATTTTAGACGTCACTACATGTTATAAAACAAAGTCCTCCGCTGTCTCTGTCTGTCTGTTCGTGATAAACTCAAAAAGTACTGCACCGATTATCATGCGGTTTTCACCAATGGATGGGGTTATTCATGAGGCAGGCTTCGGTGTATAATTCGTCCCGAAATTCCTATGGGAACGGGAAAAATGGGATATGTGCGTACGAAGTTGCGGGCAAAATCTAGTTGTTAATATAATACAACTTAGGTCTTTACTTGCTCTCAAAAAGATAAAGTATATGTAGACAAAGTTACAAGTATTTTATCGGCTTTATACACCGCGTCAAGTTGACTTGGTCTACTTTAAGTTACAACTTAACTTAATAAACTTGTGTGTGGTGGAGTATGTATTTTTTATTACTTATAACATATTTAGCGAGGAGACTGTAAAGTTTTGCTTGTGACTATGTTTGATTATAACATACTGGCTTTTGGTCGTGTCTTTGCTCGCGTTTGTGTATATTTTCGCAATAAAATAGTCTATAGCTGTTTCTATGGTTTTATCTATTTCTGTATTATCAACCATTTTAATTCAATTCATCAATATCATTGGTTCAGTGACGAAGGCGTGACAATATAAAAAAAAAATCTTTTTCGCATCATCATCATCTGCCTAGCCTTTTCCCAACTATATTGGGGTCGGCTTCCAGTCAAATCGGATTCAGCTGAATACCAGTATTTTTTTAAATGTTTTAAAAGAGTGTCCGTGTTTCCGAGTTTCTTGCACGTTCTTCTTCATAGAGATTTACGCTTTGGAACGTGCAAATAGCTTCATGATTTTGACGGACTGACTTTGACAGTTCAAAAGTACATGTTGATGGTTTATTTGAAATAAATGCTTTGACTTTGACTTTAATTTTTTAAGTATAAAAAGTAATATTACACTGTCTTCAAAACTTTGCCAAGCTTCCAAAAACCGGTGTTAGCTTATCGATCAAAAACTTCCCATTTCTTGTCCCCCTTTAGAACTAGCCCCCCATAAAATTACCCATGAAAATCTTTACAATCTCGTCATCAATTTTACAATCAAAATAACGACATATTTTAACGCACGGGCATCAAACCCTGGACCGCGCCCTGCACTAAAACGTCACTACCCTTTAAACATTTTGATCTTTACAAGCGACTGCTGGGTTTTTATTGGACTAGTTTACATCGCGAGTCTTTTTCAAGTGGCTTTATAATTTATAACTAGCTGCAGCTCGCTGCTCCGCTCGCATGGTGTTAGTACTTCCAACTTTATATATTTTAGCCTGTGTTATTTTGATGTATGTAGCTATATGACTGAAGTTTCATTAAAATCCGTTCAGTAGGGTGTTTCGTGAAAAAGTAACAATTATCCATTCATCCTCATATATGTATATTAACTAGGATTCCTGAAAAAACTTAAATCTCAGTTTTTTATATGATCATTGTACAAATCCTTTTGCCTGAGACAAAGTTACGTGTTCTCTTACAAATTAATGTGACATTAATTTTGAATAATGCATGATAATCGAAAACAGTTTTCAACATACCTAAATACCTAGTATTCTGAATAAACGACTCAATAAATACGCTTGCATTACAAGTAGGTTCTTATTAAGAATGCAACAACTGTTGGCCAAACTCACGACATTCTCACAGCCAGATCGATCAAAACCTAAGTTCTGTTAAGACCTTAAACCTAACCACAAAGTACAACAAACAATAATTCATTTAACAAAAACACTCATTATCAAAATCCATCCTTAAACTGATAAAACTGCTGAACTCAACAAATGCCAAAGTTATAACTAAAAACAGAAACGTATCTACAACATTTAGGTTAAAATATAAGGATCTTGCATAAGAAAACGTGGGGGTAGCCCCCCTGTATCTCCGTTTTTAGTATTTTAGTAAGTTCGGGGGAATTACCGCCCGTGGGGTGGGCCCCTAGGGGTGGCAAGATGTTGATGCTCCTTAGTTTTATATTACTGCTGTACTTTATTACTTATTTGTGTTAGTGTTTTATTCGTTTGGCGTGTGAGTGAGGGGGCCCGGGCCCCAGGCGCGGGGCCCGCGGGCGACGTGCCGCGCTTAGTTGCCTCTTCTATGCAGATGCGGGTTTTATGTAACTTGTAATTTTTTTATTAGTAGTTATGATTGTTGAGTTTTCGTGTGTTTTGGTTTTGAGGCTGTTTCTTGGGTATTTTTTGGTGGATGAACTTGTTTTGTTGTATATCTAGATCCGTTACATTTAGGTGATTGGTCTACTTTAAGATGAAACCCGTAAGATAAGTCTTTGGGTCATTAAGAGACCTTGCTTTGTCGTCATTTAGGCTGAAGGCAAACAGGGTCATGCATCTAAGTTTAACATGAGTTATCTTGCCTTTTATATAGATATGCTTCTGGTACGTTGCTTCTTAAGAGATAATACTAGGCAATGCAGTGGCTCTTCCTCGGAGTGAGTTTTTTACAAAAAAAAAATACAATTACAACTATTAGAAGTTGATAAAAATATACCTTAATAAAGAAAAACTTAAAATATTTTATTTTAATTTTATTTCACGTGATCGAAAGCGATGATGTGGTCGATGATGAATCACGCTTGTTTAGAAGTTCACTCTTGAATTAAAGACGCCCAGGTTAGGTTTAAAGAATTTAACCCCAGGCATACTGACCCCAGGTTAACTACTGAATGTTTGCACTGCAAAACATCAATCCTCTTCACAATATAAGGGTAGGCAGGAACCAATATGCGTGTACAAGTTAACAAAACATGCGATACTTAACTGGAGCAATAACTTACAAGTTCCAATTTGTAAGTTTACCCTCACGCTACCCTTTTTGCGTTTTCTATCGTGTAAGGGTTGAACTGATAACATGTGGTATGTGTGTTTTTGTATTGATAGAAATTGGGTTGATATGTTAACAAGAAAGGTTGTAGTAAAAGTGGTTTAATTATTGTAGTTTGATATTGGTGGTTAAAATACTTTCTAAGCAAGTTGATATGAATGTGTTACTTTTTTAGGGTTCCATACTCGAATGGTAACCAACGGAACCCTATTGCTAAGCCTCCGCTGTCCGTCTGTCTGGCCGTCTGTCTGTCAGCGGGCTGTATCTCAAGAACCGTAATAGTTAGACAGTTGAAATTTTTACCGAGTGTGTATTTCTATTGCCGCTATAACAACAAATAATAAAATTTAAATTAATTTAAAAATATAAGGGGGCTCCCATACAAGAAGGCTTTTTTTCTTGGTTTATGCTACGGAATCCTTCGTGTGAGAGTCCGACTCGCACTTGACTGTTTTTTTCATAGAAGCCTGGTAAGTGATATTTTATCAATATTATTAGTTTTCTTACCAAGTGTCAAGCTGTTTGTCTATGTTTTGTTTTCTGGGTCAAAGGTTTATACAGAAATATATTACAGAGTTTGACGTCAAAAGCTGCTCGTTCACAAAGCAGGATATCCAAGTATAGATGAAGTTAACGCGGTCACTCAAGATCTGTTCTAGAGCTCTGACTGGGTCACAATTGAGAGGTCCTCATTTCACTACAGAAATATATCTGTTAGATATTAGTTTGTATAACTAAATACTCCTGCATATTCTGATATCATTACTTATAATGAAAACAAATGAAACTCAAGATTGGAAATTACAACATATAATATTCACAATGGGAACAACGTCACGTACTCCGTACATTTTAAACATCCCTCACAGCCTCTCACCGTAACACCCTAAAAATTCTGCACATTAACAACATACACACACATAATATAGTATATGCAAAGCAGGAAACGACGCACGTCAAAAACTCTAATCAAAGCACCCCCTAGGAAACTTTCTTGGGGGTGTTCGGGGGTGGAAGACATCAATATTCTTAGTTGAATATAATCAATTCTGAGAGAAAGAAACAGTCTCCGTATTGATAAATGAGAGCACCCTTCATATTTCCGCATCCCCACCCCCTGGGGGTTGTTTTAAACCCCCCTGGGGGGACATCTTAGGAACGTGCAAGATAGTAAAGGCTAGGGTTGTCGATGCTAATGAACTTTGCATTTGTAAGATGTTTTTCGTAGATTCGTGGGGGAATAATTAATAGTGGAGTTTTTGGCGAAAATGTTTTTTTTTTAATGTTTAGGTTACTTTATGCTTTGCTAGTAGGTTAGAATGACTATACAGTTAATCAATACGAAGTTAAGTAGATTTTTATTAGGCGTTGATATATTTATTATTGCAATTAATACAATTCCAAAATTATTTTTTGTCTTATTACTCATTTATAAGGCTATTTCAAAATAACGTACTAAGCTTCTAAAATTCACACCTTAATAAGTCATAACTTATTTTTTTCCAAATATCTTTAATCCACGACCCATTATTCTCTGCTTAAATCTTAAGATCACGTCTATTAATACCACTATTCACCACAACATTGTCAAAACATAATCCATGATCTTAAAAAAAACTTAAAACAAAGAAAATAATTAATAAATCTAATCAATTAGAATAATTCCGTCGCAGCCCTGCTACGCTTGTAGCGAGGCCTACGACTCGTAGCCTCGTAGCGGCCACGGCTACGGCGTAGGCGCTAGTGGCGCCCCCCCTCTTACACAACTTTTTACTAAGAACCACGAGAAATGAGTGGATAAAACATAGGTAGCTTCACTTTACTTTTGATAATTATTATTTTATTTTGGGTATTATTATTTATTGTTTCAGTAATAGTACTTTGTTTTGTGGTTTATTTGATATTGGTGTAGCAAGCCTTTGCTGTTAAGTAATGTTATTATTACCGGTGTTTAAGAAAACCTTTTTTTCATGATATGTTAGAAATTACTCCCAGATTTATTTAAAAAAATACGAAAATTAACTACATTCATACGAATGCAGAACCTCCTCATTCAAAAACATAAATTATAGACGTTTTGTCGTCTAAAAAACACGTCGTTCACAACAAAAATACCTTTAATTTGTATCATGCTAATAAATTATAAATGCTTTTGTTATTAGCAAATAACGTTCCACTCACTTACAAACATATAAACTACGTATTATAATGTAAAAATTCAAAATCCAAAGTACCATTGTAAATGGTTTCAATAAATAATTTAACGAGTTAACTAAAATAGCCACTGTCATTTATCTGACTCATTAACTGAATATTATTTTAGACAACCACTTTGGATATGACCATTATGTACATACTTAATGAATTGTTAAAGTCATACGATAATGTTAAAGTCATGTTATGTGTTAAACCATTCTAATTTATTTATGTACACGCAATATACTTACTTAAAAATAGAAAAATATACAGAGAAAAGAGCAAAACGGTATTGCTTATTTAATTAGTAATTTCTTCCAGCAGACCTGAGACCTGAGATTCTTTTAACAATAAAAAATATTTAGATTACTGACAGCTAACTTAACAATGATTGAAATATTAAGAAGCGAAATAAATAAAACTTTTTTTTTGTTGTGTAGACTAATTAGTGTTCCACTGCAGGGCAAAAGCGTTAATTAATCTTATTTAAAGTTACACCAAAAATATTCAATACCGATCCCGTAGTTGAGTTGCAAATATTTAAGAAAATAAAACCACTAGTCAATTATTACATATTAACTTCTTCACTAAATATAAACACCAATGTACAAAATTCACCCAACACTTCTACCGCACAATCCACTAAAAACGACCCAAAAATCTTACATCAGCCAGTAATCAAACCCTGGCCCCTGATCCTGCTACTCACTGCGCCACAGTGGCCTCAGCCTGCTCTTATTTTAAACAAGTACGCCTTTATAATACATCCAGTTTCGCGACTAAATATCAGCGAGTGTAGCGGTGTACGCCGACCGAACAAACTTGAGGCTTCTAAGGAACTAATCTGTTTTATTATTTTTTTTTTTTGGACATCTGAAATGTCGTTTCCGTCACCGGAAAATTGCAGACTCCGTAAGATTGTTAAATCTTGATTAGATAATAATTTCTCGATAAATTTTGAAAAAATCGTTTTGTAAACAATAAATCCCGTACAAATTCAATAGTTTCCAAAATATCCGGGTCTTATTTAGAAAAAATAGTTTACAATTTCACGCGATATTTTACAATCTTACGGTGTTTGCCATTTTCCGCTGACATTTCTAAACTGTATGTAGGTCTAAGATCGTAATTTGAACTCACAATGTAGGTAAAAATATGAGGAAACTTAATTTTAAATCAATAACATTGTGTGCAGCAAAATGCCCCAATGCTAGTGCTGAAAACTTTGCTTTTTTAGAACAAAAAGAGACAATTACAAACTCAAAGGTTCCTTTAATTGTCAATACTTAGTTCTTTTGTTTTTAGTAAAGTATTGATATTACCGTCAAGTTGGATTATCAGTGAAATGTAAAATCGTACAGAAAATCATCCCAACTGATTTTTTTTAGGTTAATTCTTCTCTTTGCTGTCAAGGATTTAAAAAATATGCTGTCATTGTTTCTTTTAGATGATAAAGTCATGTACGTTCATGCAGATATAGAAATGTGTGTGAAAGGGTGGATAAAGAAGAGTATTTTATGATACAGCACCTTATTGCACGTAAAAGTAGCTACTGAGACTAAAGGTGGCTTAAGAAGAAACGTTTCGGTCACAAAATGCCATGTTTACATCCAACTATTGCCAATTATGAAGTACCAAGACGTCTCAGTCGCAGTACTTCCGCGTACCGTATTTACAAGTATTGTAAGTATAGAATTATATATTTTATAACGCCACCCCACCGCCCGCCACCCCCGGCCCGCGAGAACTAAGTCTTCGCGCATCTTTCTATCCCCACCTTTTTGCTTCTTTTAAAACCACCCTTCGTGTGCACCCCTTCCCCTATTTCGACTAATTTGGGGGTACAACTGAAGAATTATTTCTTGCCGATGCATGTTCAACTGAAAACCACCTCTCAGATCAAGAAATTAAGGTCTAAATTTGAGTAGAGGCCCTGTACAGTCTTTGGACTGTATCTTTTCACTTCGAAAACTAATTCCGAATTAGAAGACGGAAGCAAGTGCTCGGTGAGTGCAAGCAAATATATGTTTTAAATAGTGGCAATGAGGGTTTTGTATCCGTTGCATGGTGGTGTAAAATTAGAACGGTTTCGTCAAAAATATGAAATTAAAATCTTATACTAGCGAAAGAAGTTTTAGCATCTTTGTTTTAGAGTGAGAGGGGAGAGGTGCATTAGTCCTGCTCGCACAGGGGGTGCAGGGAGGCAAGAGATGGGTAGTTTGGAGTAAAAAGCTGCTGTCTTGATCAATGCGCCTCGCATTCGGTATTAATCATAACCGGGGTATTTTCGTCTATGTCCCGGAGAGGGGGCTGTAGAAGGGGGGTAGAAGGAATCGAGAAATCGTATTCTAAATGAAAATACGGTTCTTCCTGTTTACATTTTGTAATAAATTGTTTTACTCACTGTGTTTGTGTGACGTGCCAGCGTTGTATTTATTATTTAGGCCTCCGGGATTACTCTGCTGTACTCTGTTTCATTGACCGACGTTTTTAGATCTTACTTTACTAAGAGCATACGTAATACTATGCTTGTAAGGAAAAGTCTAGAAGCACAGTCTTCAGCTACACGACAAACGGGTAACATACGTGATATTTCTAATGACACACATCATCTGCATTCAAAAAAAAAATATTATTATCACCAACCCCTTGAGCGGCTAAAATGCCTACATTGATTAAATACACGCGAAACATACCCATAAAATAATTCTATTACTTTTCTACACATATTGTGCAATCATATATTCTCTCTCTATAAACCATTTTCTAAGAAATACTTAATTCAGAAAATATAATTGTATACTTGAACCAGCTATTTCATACAAGAGCGCTCATAGAATAATAAGTAAAAGGTTCTTTGAACGGGAGCGCCTATAAAAATTGTTATAGCAATGCGCTCGAATGAACTTCCTTGCTATGCCGCAATTTTTAGGCGCATCGGTCTTACGACTTAGCGCGCGCTACATCGGGAAGTCCAACGTCATAACTCGGTCGACTTGTAGTATTGATTTCATTGTCGCTTTACTTGTATATCGCATTCAGTAGTTAAGATATTAATCGTCGATGTATGCTACATAAAACTACAGTAAAGTAATAAATTAATGTTAGGCGCTTCTCTGCAAATAAACTGGTGAATTTATTTGAATTTTTTTGTTACAATTCGCTAGTTATTAGTTAGTAGTTAACTTTGTTAAATTTTTATGCCGAACATTATTTTCAGCGTTTTTTATTTGCCAGCTTAATAAAAGAGGAATGTTTGCCGAGATCTATTCGGCAATAAAATAAAAACTGTTTCAGTTGAACGAGATTTTAGCTATTTTAGTTTTGTAAAAACATTATTGGTGTTACTTGCTAATATTTTTTAATTGGGTGCAGTTATGAAGCTATGCCGCTAAAAGGCTGTTCAATTTGGGATTTGTTTTCTATATTTTGAATACGAATACGTTGTTTCAATAATTGGAGATATTTTTTTTTACATTTTTGACGGCAATATGACCGTAGTGTAGATGCGAATTGAAGATGTCATCTATGCTTCGCAATGATAACGCTGCTTCAATATGAGCAAAGATACGCAAGTACCACCTAAACCTTAAGTAAGTCAAAGAAACCGGAACCAACCAACAACCATCGGCAACTTAAAGGAACCGGGACTCCTTATGAAATATTCACCGTAAGGACACGTTTTTCCTTTTCCTGTGAACTCATAAAAGAAAGGTTCAGAATCTAAACCCACGCGGTGTCGTTAGGAACAGCGTGATAACCTTGAATGAGTGCCTACAAACGTTGGAGGGGTAGTGACCTGACGTTGGAAATATATTCTAGGCTGAGTTTTATTTATATTTAGACGGTTTATTATTTAAAGGGTAATCAGAAGTGAAGGTTTTATAACGTTGGGAGAATTTTTTAATGTTTCTAGAGAAGTAATGTGGGTTTTTTAAAATGTGATGGTTACTTATATTGCACGTGTTTTGGCCTATGTAAAGTTTTCAGGAAGATCAAAACCAGGAAAGCCATTCAAGCAAAGTATATTGATTTCTTTGCAAGCTACATTTGTGTTAAAATTAATTGAGAAAATATTAAAACCAATATTTCTATGTTTGTGTTAATGACAAAAGTAACCTTTAACCTTATTTTTGGTCTTTGTGCCATACAAAAAGATCTTCCAGCCGTTTCAATATAATTTTCAGCTCGATACTTCAACTTACCGACGAGCATTTTAACTATTTTACCTGAGTGTAATCTATAACATCAACAAACAACTCAGGAATCTTACCTTTCAAAGTAACATTTCGCTCACTTCCTCTACAATCCCCTTTACTTCGGACTATCACTTACAATTCTGCCTACCCCCATGACAAGCAATACTTGTTGCTTACAAGTGTCAGTCACAGAACACATGTCAGAAATATCGTGTCACTACACCCGAACGAAACGCTCCTATAAAAATCTTCCGGAAAAATATTATACCCACTAAACTTCACACACTCGATCTTAAACCTTACCTCCTAAGTTTAAGGTCGGTTTTAGATCCTGAGATATGTAAAAGAAACTATTTCTGCCTTATTTGCTTACTCAACGTCGTAATAATAATGTGTTTTCATGTATTTTTGCGGCATTTTATTTGGATTGGCTGTAGTGCGTTTGCGGTATGAATTCTTGATTTTTTTATGTTTGTTTTTACTTGTATTTTGTAGCTTTGTCTTGTACTTAAAGAAATACGTATGTTCAGTTTTATTATAAGAAGGAAATAAAAATATCGGTTCACCATTTATCTAAAAATATTTTTAATCCACAACTAGCGAACTACAATTTTGAATACAAACCTTCCTCGTTTATCATTCTTTCTGTTAGTGAAACCCGTTTCAAAATTCGTTACGTGATTAAGAAAAAAACGTACAAACCAACACAGGCAAACCGTGACTTTATTTGGCACTGTCCAGAGACTAAATATTATGTACCAACTCATCATGAGTTACGATATTAGTCGAGTTATAATACTAGTCTGTGAACAGTGAGACAATACTCAAAATGTACGAAAAACATTCAATACAACTAGGTACATTAATTTAAATTTTCAAATAGTCTCAAAGTCAAAGTCAAAGTCAATTCATTTATTTCAACTAGACCATTAAAAGGCACTTTTGAACGTCAAATTTACAGTTTAAAATTAAAATATAAGTGACTCTAGTTGTCCATTCGCAAAAAGTAGATTCTTATGGAGAATAACGGACAAGAAACTCCATAGTTACTCTTTTCAAATATACGTTTTACAATATTTTGTATACATAGGTACATTGATCAATTGATTATATTATGTGAGCACAATGCATCCAACATTACACTAATATACAGCACACACTTATATACTATAGGTACAACAAAGCAATACCAGCAGAGATAAAATTAAGTTTGCTAGTAAGAGACATGGTACTCACATATTTACAATATAATTAAAAACAATGGATCAGTGTGTGAGTTAAATTACATATTAAAAACCTGAAAGTACACCAGTAAATAAAACAAGTTTGACTTTTTCTACTATACCCTCGATTGTCCTATGGAGCAGGACCAGCATGTTTCCAAGCATTCTTATCTTTAATATAATCATCTAGTTTGTAATATGCTTGTTTACAAAGTGTGGTTTTAATGTAAGGTCTCAGGTTTAGATTCAGATTTCAGAAACTCAGCAAGTGCAAGTACTGCATAAAAATTACATTTCATTATGATTATGTCTTCATTGCCCGCCTGCCAGTCGTGGCGATTATGGCAAACCCCTGTTTGGGGAGACCTATGTCGACGTGAGTGACGTCATTCGGCTGATGGTGATGATGCGATGATATCTTCATTTCTAATCACCCTCATAAAATAAAAAAAAAAAATTAAAAAAAATGTTTATTTGTACACAGAGACAGACATAAGTACACAAAAGTTAGGGAAATACTGTACAATAGAGACACATTAAAGGGCGAACTGATGCCTCCTAAACTAGGCCACAAGCATGTAATCATGTCAATCAGTCATGTAAGTTAGGTAGCCCAAATGCCACATACCATCTCTTTACAATCAAAAACAACTTTAATTTTCCCTCAAACAGCAAACATCAAACTTCGCAGAACTCAAACGTCATAATAGTACCATCCTCCCTCAAGGCACATAAGCCCTAGCCACGTAATCTAATATCTAACACAAAACAAAACACAACACAGAGAGAAAAAAAACCCGAGTATTTTTCATTACCGTAAGCCGAGTGACGCAGCCTCCCAAAAACGTAGCTACTCGTATATTCATTTCCGTTTTGTTAATACCGCATACTTTTAACTGTCTAACTAGGTGGGAGCAGCCCCCTTCCCCCTGCCCAAACCCACTACTTATACAGTAGGCACAACTTTTATAATAGTACGTACTCGGGCGCTTTTTAACGAACACCCTGCAGGGTGGTGCCACCTGCCACGCATACCGAAAAATACGCAATAGGGGGAGGGTGGCGGCCCTGGTTAGAAGTGAAGTGGCTGTATTTTGCGTATTTTAAAATTATTCCCACATGTGGAACGCTGTTTAGTTTTTTTTTTGGTTAGCGTGCGTGTGACGTTGCCTTTATTTCGAGTAATGACTGAGCTTGCGATGTATAAGTAGAAGTTCTTTGGATGTACCTAATTATATTGTATTATGTAATAGAAGGTAATGTGTGATTGTTGTATGACGTGCCACTCCCTTTTTTTCATGTGGGTCGCGAATGAGCGGTGCGTCAAATGGCGTTGTGAATTTTTCTTTTTCTGTTCTTATGACACTGACTGTTCGCTAGTTGGTTTGTGAATCGTGGTGGTTATGTCGATTTTCCGGTTGGATAGTAATAATGATAATAAGTGTCATTTATTCTCTCTTCACAAAGCTGACTAACAAGTTAATGTGTATAAAAATGTCTCAGCTGTATTCCATCTTGTAAGAGACTGGTGCCTGATATATGTTTTTGGGAAATACTTGTGTTACAGTTCACCTATAGTGATTAGCAAGTCCTTTGTTTAGTGCTGTACTTTTTTAGATTGAGAGTTAGCTTCACTCGTTTGTATTAATTAGTCCCATCCCTATTTTGTTTTGAAGAGAGCTACATATATTTTTGTTATGTCGTATTTTTCATTTCTAATACGTATATTTCATATTGTTTTTGTATAACTATTTTTTTTTCCAAACAAAGTAAGTCAATCAGGAGTTTACAATCACTTTATTACGTCATAACAATATAAACCTACTTACATGTCACACCAAAACTTGAATAAGTTACTTTCAGCTCTTTGAAAAAAATTAAACGTGCGTCCAAAGACTTTCTACTTCAGCCAAGTTCTAAAAGAGTATAATGCCATGTTATAATCATACATACAATGACGTACATAAGTAGCTAATTATATTAATCACTCAGGACAAGTACTTACGTTGGTTGAACAGAGTAGGTTCAAAGGAATGTAATATACTGGATTATTCTCGCGGCTTCATTATTTCCAAACCCACAAAAAACACGAATTTTTCTGAGCTAAAAATAAACGTATGACACAGTGCGATAGTATAGCTTTCTATTACCACTAACTACCCTCGTTTATTTTTCTTCCTTCTCTGTCAAATCCATCCCAAGGTTGTCTATGAAAGATCACTTTAGAGATAAGACCGTCCATTATTACACCCTACTATTTATGAAACTCGTATTATAATCTATTACGGTGTTCAATAGAGAATATTTATTTATATTCTAATCTATCCAACTAGAGTCACTAATATTTTAATTTCAAACTGTAAATTTGACGTTCAAAAGTGCCTTTTAATGGTCTAGTTGAAATAAATGAATTAACTTTAACTTTATCAATGAAATTATTTTTGTAATCGGTTTAGTAGGTACTTTCTTTTACAAACAAACGAATCATTTCAAATATTTGTAATACTGGTTTAGACAAAGATTGAATAAAGCTTCATTTAAAAGAACCTTGCTTAGTCAGGATACCATGATCAATGACTCATTGCCCATTGCCGCTAGATAAACCCTAAAATCAGCAGTTAAAATTAAATATGATGTAAATTTCTGGCAAGTCATGATGTCACAAGTTAAAGATTCAAAATTTGTTTGAATTTTCTGGCGAACGCATGAGATTATATTACTAAAACGAAAAGGATTTAATAGATTAAAAGCTATTTTGTTGTTTTTTTTTCTTTCATTGCAACAATTATTTAACAAAGTTATTTTAAAAAGGTACCGTTATTTTTCTTTTTGACAGTTCCACCTGACAAACCACAGTGAGATGGTTTTTTTTTTTAATAATTTCGCGGTAATAAGCAATTAAGATTGTCCTGCCTTGAGGAGGCCAATTCTAGAACTTAAAAAGTGTTTAAATTCATATCAGCAACAACTAATGTCATAAACTTACCAAAATGTAGGGAAATAAGAGTTTTTTACAGTTTGCGGCTACAATGCAAGCAAACACTCCTTAATTTATTTTTTTAAAAAACATAAAAAGTATAAAATAACTTTAATTTCGGAAGTCGGTGATTTTGGTTGTTTCTTTGTATTATAACACCGACTTGTACTTTATAGTTTTTTTTATTTGGAAGTCGGTTGTATTTTTTTGTAAATAAGTTATTTATTTTTCACTTTTTAGTGGTACCCCACACCACTAGCCACAAGAACAAAATACGCAATTTCGTTTACTTGAATGACATATTTTTTCAGCTATTTTGACTTAAAAACTAAACTACTGAACCGATTTTTAAGAAATTTCTATGGAACCAATTGAAAAGTACATATTTACTTTGACATAAAAAAAAATTCAAATCGGTTTATAAATGACGGAGTTATGAGTTAATAAACATTTTAAAAAATACAACCGAATTGAGAACCTCCTCCTCTTTTTGAAGTCGATTAAAAATACGAGAATAACCCCCCAGAACTTATGTTATTGTCTACTCTATCTCAGATCGTTCGGCTTAGCAACATAAAGGCTCACAAATAGTGGTAGTTTAAAGCAGCTATTTTCTAAGCGAAATCAAACCCCTTTGCGCACATTTACAATGCAAGAGGGTGACTATCGCTATTGCGAAGTATCAGCTTTGTCCGGGCAAAGAGGGAACCGCCTCTGAACTTTTATTATCTACAGTCATCGGAGATTGTGGACAATAGCTTTGGAAATGTGTGTTTGTTTGATTTTTCTATAGTAATTTGGGTATTATTTAAATTAAGCAATAAAATAAATATCTAAATATCAATTATCTCGTTGTCTAAATAAAGTTCTCCAGGTTTGATCAAAGAATAGGTAACAGTCAGCATTCAACGTGGCAATGCTGACATATCCCTGCGTTTGCTGTGACTTTCCTGGGTTGGTTATTGCATTCTAAGCAGTTGTAGTAGCAGTTTTTTTGGCAGTTTTTAGAAATTAGATAATTGATTATACCTTGCTACGAGACCTTATGTTTTCACTCCATTTCAGATCAAAATTTGCTTGATTTAAACGCCGGAAGAGCAAGCAGGAACTAAACAGTACCCACGTAAATTACAAACGAGTTCTTCCTAAAAAAATAAGTATGTTATAAATGCTGGTTACAACCGCCCATGAAATAACTAGGTTTGTTTATATTAAATTACCTACATCGTTAATATTCACTAATAATAGTGTCATATTTGGCTCATAAGTCATTAATTGGTCATACAATTTATTATTATTTACTGTTATTACCGTAAATTGATACGTGAAACTAAAAATTGTGTTAGGGACAATTTCGTGTTAGATTTATTATGATTCGTGTGACTAAATGAAGTGTTTTGATATAAAAATAAGTCATGTTTGATAAATGTGACCATAATTCTAAGTCTGTATATTTAGGGTTGCGGAATTTGTTCGAAAGAGTCACCGCGGCCCTGGAAAGCAAAAGGCTTTAGAAGGAACACGGATGGGTTTTAGTCAGTAAGAGTCTGACACGCCCTTCCGCTCCACCCAGAGCGGAAGAAGTCATTTGATGATTTCCCATCATTAAAAAAAAAAAAAAAAAGTATGTATATTTGTTGAGTTGTTTTATATATGCTTTGTCTCGGAAAATGAGAGGTTTTTGTCGCTATCAGAGCCACAATCAAAGTTATTTTTACATCTTTGAATCTTTTATTCAAAATAAAGAAAAACTATTTGTTTTTACAGAACTGACAGGCACACAAATTATACACTTAAAATCCTTGACTATAGAATTAGTTTACTATTTTAATTACTTTACTGAAGACAAATATTAAGTTTAACATTTTAATTTTTATATTGAAAAAACAATGACGTACTTGTTTGTTAGGCAGTCAAATCAAATGATTGATTAAGCAAATAGGAAATAGACTTAATTCCAAGTAGAACAATTTCGTCAACTTTTAATCTAGGTACCATTTCTGTGCCAAATTTCGTTTCAATTAGGGAAACACTAATTGTAGCCTTGCTTAACCTAGTGCTTGTGATCGTATTATTATGTAAACTAATTTATTATAACTGTGCATTATCTCAAAGGCCGATTTTTTCACTCATTTTAATCATTTTTATTTTCTTACTAAAAAGAACGGCTATGTCATAATTGCATTATTTTTTAAATAAATCATCAATTTAATGTATTTGAAAATTGTTCAGTCAGCCAGCGGATTTTCTCCTCTAAAAAATGAACTTTTAGTATGTACAGCATTATTTCCAGCCATCTCATTACATTACAAAACATTTTACCCATCCAGTCATCACTCAAATCAAACGTATCTCTGGCGCACAGCATCCAAGCATCCTCCCTCTAAACATCCCAAAAAACCGTACATACTCATGACAAAAATTCACGCACACATACTGAAAAAAAGGAATCTAATTCACGCACGCTTACCCCCCTACCCCCCACCTCCGCCCGCCATGAAACGTATATACTCGTATACGCGCAATTTTTGATCAATACTTAAAAATTAACCCAACCTCCCGGTAGTTTTTAAATTTATTCTGCGCATGTCATGCCTTTTAATCAGACCCCTTTGTGCCTACCCCTACGCGTACCTACATAATAATGTGTGTGTATGTGTGTCAATTTCATTCCGTAAACGCGACAATCTATTGGTACTCGCAAAAGTGTGACTAGGTTCTGATTTTCGTACGGTTCTACTTGGTTTTAGAATCGGAGGCGTTCGTTGATAATCGTGTGTGGTCGGCTGCTTATGACGATTTTGTTGTTTGTGATCTTTGGATGAAGATTAGAGAAATTTTTCAGGTCGTCAAAGTATATGTTATGTACCATTGACTTGTTTGGCAATTCTTGCTAAGATGTGGTGTATTTCATCTCGACTTTCGTTGCGAAATACGTAATTAAGGTAATAAAACTATAAAAAAACTGAAGCCATAACATCTGGGTTAACATTTCGATTGTTTAGACCGCGTATTCATTCGAGTTATTTATGTTAATAATTGTGGAAAAAGTGCTAGAAGTTTTCCTTGCATAAAAATTTGTAGCAAAACGAATAGAAAGTTCAACTATTATTTTATTACTTGTGTTTAATTATGTTGGAAGTAGCTTCTACGACTAATGAAATTAAGATCAAGACTTTTGACATTCGTAAGATAAGAATGTTATAATACCAAATTAAATTAGGCTCTACACTTAACTTATTAATATTTTTTAAATTACTAGTTTTCACAATAACTTACTCGGTTTCTTATTGGAATGTAAGATTACTTAAACCTTATCAATACTTAGCATCTAATTACGAATATAATACGCTTTATATTTTAAACCATATAAGTTACAGAAAATATAAATGAATGAGGTGCTTGTGTATTATTTGAAAAAATCACGTAAATTGAATGTCGATATTTTTTAGATATTTTTTACTAAGTATGAAACGCCTCTGCCTTTACATAATAAATATAGCAGACCATACAATCAAAGCAGTAGGTACAGCTAGTATATAAACAGAAAAAGTAGTTAGGAAAAATGTTGTCGCAGATTCCATTTTATCTACAAGAAAAAAAACTATGGCCTCATTAATTTTATAAAAAAAAAGTCACGAACATTACTGAGACATAATGTTTCGTTCTAGGAACAAGTAATGTTGCCATTTTAATGAGTGTACATGTTATGTGTAATTTATATTTTGAAATAAACAGCCTTAATTTCAAAGTAGAACTTTTTTTTTCGAGACATAATTTCTTTTTTACAAGCTTAACTAATTCTTAGCTTATTTATCTTTGTCGTGGTAAGTACAGACCAAATACCTAACTTGCCAATGAAAATTACAGTAACAAATTATCGTTAAAAAAAACCGCTCACGATTAAAAACTACATTTTTACGGATTAGAATCAACCTTAAAAATTAAACTAATTAAAAAAGGCATTTACAATAATATCTTTCTGAATTGGCTTAGCAAAAAATAGAATTGAGTAACTCGTATCTACCCCCGAAAATAGAATAACAAACTGGTATTTTTAAACAAGGAAACGTTCGAGGAAAATTTAAAGATATCTTGATAATATTATTACTTCGGCCTTTCTCACTGAATCTGCAGTTATGGAGACATTTCGGAAGAATTACTTTAAGGAAGAACTTGAATTTAAGTCTTAATCATCATTTACAAAAACTACTATTAAATTATTGTTGGGTTGGTCACATATAATAATTGCAACTAATTATGCTTTATTAAGGAAACGTACGTAATTAACAAAAGTGGTTCGGTTTTTTTTTATTGTATGTAATTTTCCACTTCAGGGAAAATAAATATAAAAAAATGATTTTATTGGGGATTTATTATGCTGTACGTACAACAAGAAGTACGCATATAAAAAAAATATTTCATCAACTTCCTGAACTACCTTTTGAGCAAAACAATGCCTGTAGTAGGTAGTTCCACTCTTCTTGTATACAGTAACGGTACTGAAATTTTAAACTAGTGACAATTTTAAATAGAATATGTATATCTATCTACTTTTTTCATACCCCATTCACGATTTCTTTTAAAGTCACTTCAACAATAATCCTAAAAATAAATGAATGGTCAAAAAACAGATATGCTATTTATGATATTTCACAAAAGTGGATGCATATTGCAGCTACCATAAGATGATGATATATTTTGACGTATAGTAACGTTACAGTAGCTTTAACGTAAGTGAATTTTGAATATAAAAACCTACAACCCCATAGTATTTTGGTTTAATTTAATGCGACATACACTATTTGTATCATATAAAAATATGAATATAGTTCTCAATTTAAATAAATATTATGAGCGAAACAAATATCATCGTTAAAGTAAAATTTTACGTATGCACGAATGTTTTTGACGTATAGTAACGTTAACGTGCTCGCTTACGTCAACGTTACTATACGTCAAAACATTTTTGCTAGGCCCTCAGATCTATCATCAAAGTATTTTAGACTTAACCTAGTTTAAAACCTTCTTCAACACAAGGAAGTCTGTAATGAAAACAATGAAAAAAATTCAAAACTTTCCTTGACCGAGATATTTGACCTCATTCTTTATTATAGGATAAAAAATTAAGTTCTTTCCTTTTTCTCTTAAAAAGATAAATATTCTTGTCGCTACCCGGTAAACGTTGCGTAGTCACTTACTTTTGCTTCAAGTTTATGAGAATATGTAGGAAATTGATGTTTTCTTTGTTCTTCGAAGATTCCCTTGCTCTGTTAGTGTTAGAAAAGCAAACCGGATTTTTCTGATGAAACAGTTAATAAATAGATATGAAATCTTTCAAAACAAAGGAAGTATTATATTTGTTGTTAACGTTACTTTTAAAGAGCGCCAATTTTCCCAAAATAACCGCATAACAGTAGTATCTAAATAACGCAGACTGAGATTTGACGATCTGACGACCATTTTTCAATGAATTCCGCGTCAAATTCTTACATATTACAAACTTACGATGGAGTGGTTTCTCCTTTGTAAGATTACACATTAAACGATTGGTCTAAGGTATATACGGGAAAGTTATCCGCTTGTCGCCATGTCCCAATGCTAGCCAAAGATCTTGTCTCATAATAAGCATAATCCAAGTTATAGAAATGCTTTTGTAAATCAAGCATTGATAAAAACCATGGATTGTATAACGGACAGTCCTCTGTGCAGAGCATGCATGGAGGAGGAGGAAACGGAATTGCACGTGCTCCTTGAGTGCACATGCGTCGCTGACATACGGAGACAAACAATAGGGACATCGAATTCACTCACAGACATCCTGAACTCACTAGGAGGACTGATCTGCTTCTGGATGACGGCCGCCATGGCTCACGCACAAATGGTCCATCATCAGGACTATGTTCGGAAACCATACCCAATAGATGGATAGAAGACCATCGATAACGGCGTGTTACCGATAGATGCAACCACCTTGTAATCTATACTTCTATGCTAATATTATATATGCAAAAGTTTAGATGTTTGGATGAATAACGTCAGAACGGATCTTGATGAAATTTGGCACAGATGTAGATTATAGTCTGGAATAACATATAGAATACTTTTTAGCCCGGAAGTTGGAATAATGTTCGACTTACATGCGAGTGTAACCGCGGGCGGCAGCTAGTAGAGCATAATTCTGACACCATAGGGTTGAAATATAGACAGATAAGTCCTTAAATGGAATAAATAATTTTAACTAAACGCAATAATGTAATGCTTGAGCTCAAAACAGACAGTAAATAAATCTTCAAGCGTAAAATCCTTTAGGCCTCTCATACCTAGTTTGATCTTCTCATTCGGCCTGGACATAATTATTATATAATGAGTTCTCTTAATTATAATGTTTGTTATTTACCACATTATTTATTATTTTAGCGTAAATATATATTTTATTAGTACAACTGATACTTAGGAAATTAATTACTATTATAAATTTTATTTATTTACTGTACATATAATACCTACTACATTGTTATCTTAATAACCCAAAGGTTTTCTGGTAAAGAAAGCCAAGCCAAAAAATATATTCTAATTTTTTACAATATTCCCTTTCATTTGATTTGCCACACGGTACAGTTGAAAAAACTTTTTTTTTAAGTATTCTAGTTGTCCCCCCAAAAGTGACCCTATTTTAAAAATATATTTATTTTCGTTATACGTCTGTCTTTGGGTTACAATAGATTAGATTCGATGAAAATCGGCTGTGATAGACAGACAGACAACAGGTTGATCCTATAAGGGTTCCGCTTTTCTATATAGAGGTTCGGAATCCTATAAAACCTTAGCTTTGTACACTACCAGATAATAAAACTAGCTACAACACAAAATGAAACGAAACGACTAACTAAAACCAAGTGAATAACTTTCCTCTCATCTTCCCGAAAAATTACAGCCTCCTGCAATGAGCTTTGTACTAAAATCGATAGTTTTAATAGTCAGGGGGAGATCAAAAATGCCGGCGTCGAGAGTACTTCCTTTCTTAGTTCGAGTTGAGGGACTTGTACCGAACTTATGTTTTGAGGACAAAAGATTCGAGGAGGTAGTTCAATGGAGATGTATATGATATCAGTTAAATAAGGGAATGGATATTTTTAGGGGAACTTTTGAGCTATTTGAAATAGGTGGAGTTTCGCGTTTTCATTTAATTTAGAAAGAAAGAAAAATGTTTATTTGGGACTCGCACAAGACTAACAAACCAGTATAATAAAATTAAAAACTAAACAGTATAATAAAATAATTATCTGTGCGAGGCCAAAATGGTCCCTATCTCAGCTTATGCTGCGATATCTAAAAAATAAATAACGCAGCGCTGGTATTCTAATAGGGCCAGTCAGTGGTTATTTCATTTATTTCATTAACAATTTTTACATTGTATCGAAATTTTACACTTAATTATCAATATAAAATTAAAAGAATTACAATATTAAACACTATTAAAGATTATTGAAACAAATAATTATTACAGATTATTATAACATTACGGTAACCAAAATGAATTCATTAAAAAGTACAACATTAGCAATTCTTTGTTATAAGTTATATGTCAAAAATAAAAAATCGTTTGATGCGTTTTTTAATAATTTTGGAACGTAGAAAGAATTATTATTAGACACGAATAACTGAACTTGTGTTTATGACGGTTCGCTGTGTGTTTAATACTATTCAGGCGCGATAAACCTTTTCGGCCTAGTCTTCTGTCGGTCTACTGTACGTCGGGATGGGTATAATCGGTCAACTGTTAGTCGAACTAGTGTTTTGTCGACCAAATGACTGTCGAGATAGCGTTCAGTCGAGGTAAACTCCATCGGCTTATTATTCTGTCGGTCTACTGCAGGTCGGTAAAATGATCTGTCGAGATATCGTTTGATTTTGTTTGTCGAAGTAATGTGGTACAATCTAGATTTCAATGGTAAAACATGAATAAATATGCCTACAAGTAACAAAGTTTGATATTCAGAACGCGTAGATGACGGTTTTGAGGGGTCCTTTTGCATCCTGGAGGTAGTAACTCATTTATTTTTTATCTAGTAAAATGATTATTTTGCAATCTCAAACTGTGTCTTATTAATACTCTTATGATTATCTTAGTAGAGCCAGAAACATAGCGTATTTATTAACCTATCGTTTGGAAAGTAAACAACATAAATCATAAATTATTATCATCTAAATCCAGTCTACTTTTGTGTCAAAATGTCTCCCAAACAAAATTTTGAACAAAAAATATCCTTGATTATTTACAAAATTAATCTAAAAACGTGTAAAACTTTCCACTGGGGCCTTCCATTCAGAGGTTCAACAATATAATTAGGAACGCCGTACCGTTAGAAAATATTGTTTTTGCGTAGGCCCTGGCTACGGCGTAGTACTACGGCTACGGTCTCGTAGCGCGTAGCTACGAGAATTTCTTGGACAATTTTCAAGGCTCACTATTGATTTTTCTTTTGACGCCCGTGACGTCATTTTCTTATATTAATTTATTTGAAACGATATTTCCATAATGAGGTGAGTTAATTAGGATAAGAACTAATTAATGGCGTAGATATTTGTGGGAGGCGGAAATCAGAGGGCAGTTTGTTTCGTTTATATCTTGTGGAATCTTCCAAAGATAGGCCAAGGATAACTGTAAAAAAACGACACACCACTGCTGGGTTTACACTTTATCGACTAACACAACTTTATTTCTTCAAAATTATTTCTTAAAATAACTTTTGCCCGCGAATCCTGTCTCGTAGCCGTTTCCACTGGAAACGTGTTTTTTTTTTTTCAAGATTAAAACTAGCCCATGAACCTCAACGAAACTGGATCTTTCTATTTTTTCAAGATTAAAACTAGCCCATGAACCTCAACGGTACTGGACATTTATAATAGTGTAAAAAATGTCAAATTCAGACTTCCAGAGGTATCCTAATACAAAGAAACAGTTCTATCTCTTTAGAATATTCGTAGTTTTTAGGATTCAATCATTCGTAAGTCAAAGTCAAAGTCAAAGTCAAAGTCAAAAACGTTTATTTCAATTAGGCCATTAAACGGCACTTTTGAACGTCAGCATTTACAGTTCAGTAAAAATAATAATATTACATTAATAAAGTGACTCTACTGTCCATTCGGAAAGATAGATTCTTATGGAGAAGAACGGACAAGAAACTCCATCTTTTCAAATAATGATTTTACAAAATTTGGTATACAAAAATTAATTTAATATTATGTAAGGAAAGAAGGTAAAAAAGGGAACCCTTATGAATCAATCGAATGTCTGGCTGTCTGTTTGTACAGCAAATTTTTTGTTGAAATTTGGTACCCAAACACGAGCGGGGGTCACTTTTGGGGGAAAAACAGAAAAAAAAACTGTGTGACAAATCAAATGAGAGGGCTAATTGTAGTTCTTAATATTTTTTTTTATTTTAAAATAAATAGTTTTGAAGATATTTAAGATATTAGATAAAAAACCACCATTCGCCCGGGCCCGAATATTTGAAACTACTGAGAAGAAAACCTTTACGAAGTTTAGAAAGTCTATAGAGTAAAATAACATATTACATAAATTAAATTGGTTCGGAACCCTTTGCACGCGAGTCCGACTCGCACTTGGCCAGTAGTTTTTTTTTAGTTAAACTCTCATGTTAACCGCTACTTTTACTTTCACTAACACCAACAATCATCTGAATTAATCAGAAGAATTTAGAGTCGATTTCTAAATTCAGTATTTGAAATTAACTCAAACTATCCTGGAAACCAGTCAAAATTCGCCTCCATGTCATATTTGACCCCGGGTTGATGGCGCGTTGTATTTCACGCGCGCCTCAAAGAGATGTCAGCATAGAAGACGGGCAGAGCCTGCCAGGGTTGCGGAATTTGTTCGAAAGAGTCACCGCGGCCCTGGAACGCAAAAGGCTTTAGAAGGAACACGGATGGGTTTTAGTCAGTAAGAGTCTGACACGCCCTTTCGCTCCACCCAGAGCGGAAGAAATCATTTGATGAATTCCCATCCTTAAAAAAAAAATGACATATTTGACACGTTCTAAACTCCAAGTACTCAATTCGCTCCACCAAGAGCGGAAGAAGTCATTTGTTGATTCCCCATCCTTAAAAAAAAAGAAAGTACTCCATTCAGAAACCAGCCCAAAGTAATTTTCTTTTCAATACACAAATTGAGAATCCGGCCACAAAATTATAAGTTAGCTAAAAATAGACTTTTATCTGATATTCGAACTTCGAACTGTTGAACTGAAGGTTGATGTAACTACAAAATTATTATGTCAACGGTATCAATGATAGAACTGTTGGTAAGGGTTTGTAGTTAAATAACAAACAAACAGATCGATTTATTTTCAAGGTTATGTTAGAGGAGCTATATCGATTTGGAAAGAGATAGTTAAAACTAGGTGGTTTTCCAGTATTTTCTACTTCATACTTCTATTGGCCTTCAGAGCTGCGAAATCCATACTAATATTATAAATGCGAAAGTGTGTATGTCAGTCTGTTACCTCTTCACGCTAAAATCGCTGAGCCGATTTAGATGAAATTTGGTACAAAGATAGATTATATCTTGGAGAAAGACAAATGCTACATTTTGTCGCGAGAAAAGGGCCTAAAGGGGTTGAAATAGGGGATGAAAGTTTGTATGGGAGTCCGTCATTATTGAAAATACAACATAAACTTTTGTTTTAAAAGCACTTGATAAAATAAAAATAAACATATTATGTTCAAGCGTTTTTGAAAAATTTGTATCTTAAAAATAAAAATGGCTTCCCAAAGCAACTTTTTTACGTGGACGAAGTCGAAGTTTTTTAACTGGCTGAACATTACAATCGTTATGAGCCATTAAAGATAAAAGATTGGTCAATCATAAACATGGGCAAAACTTGAGTAAAACTAGCCTTACTTATTTATTGATATTACACAAAACACTTAGAAGAAAAAAGAAAAATACAGATAGATACAGATACAGGCTTCTTATGGGTAAGCTCGCTCCATCGTCGACTTTGTCTCTGTCATCTATGACATAGACTAGAGTCAAGAGCAAACCCATATTAAATAATTCAAAAAAATAGAAGAACGCAAATGTGCTGTTTATTTCAATCATCTGATTTCTAAAAAGATATTGTCGATGCATCTCAACTTAAAAGCAATTCAAGTTATGTAGTTGGCTGAAAAATCATTCTACCAATCACAGCAATTACTAACGTGTTTGACTATTTGTCACAATATTTGTGACAAAATTTTCGTTTAAAAAACTAGGCCTAAGATTAACTCGGTTAATGTATGAAAAACGCTGTCAAAGAAATAAGAATTTAAAGTACACAGTTACTGAATAACCTCACTTTTGTGCTGCAAATATTGTTCTATTATTAGTTCAGGTGTTTCTACGATATTATTAATATGAGGCCTCACACAACACAACTCCGGATTGTTACTATAAAGAGAATAATATAGATTCCTTCCTATTATAACTGACAAAACATGGTTTTTACAACAATGTATCTATTGTTATAATTATAATAGTCTTGATATTGATAGATAATAAAACCTTTTTTACAGAAAAATAATATCTGTTTCGAGATAATTGTATACGGTTAGCTCTAGTGAAATGATCTTTTTTCTTCTTCATTGTTGTTAGGGTTCCGTTCCCGAAAGGTAACCAATGGAACTAAGCCTCCGCTAACCGTCCGTCCGTGTGTGTATCAGCAGGCTGTATCTCACGAACCGTAATTGGTAGACAGTTGAAATTTTCACAGAGCGTGTACTTCTAGTGCCGCTATAACAACAAAAAGTAAAAATAAAATGAATTCAAATTAAAAATCAAAATCAAATCATTTATTCAAATTAGGCTGAGTGCCAGCACTTTTTGAACGTCAAAGTTCTACATAAAGACAGTCCCCCAAAACGCCCGCCCGTTACCACTTCCTATTGTTTTAGCTGGGAAGAAGAAGTGGCGTAACAAACTCCCCAGCAACACATCTGTCTGTTAAGTTAAAGGGGGCTGTCCTATTAGAAACTTGTTTTTTGGCGTTTTTTTCTCGATCTTCATGATGGCTACAGATGGAGAGAGAGGTCAATTTAATTTTATTTTGAAATCGTTTCTTTATTATACAGCAGATACTGAACAAAACCCTTAGACATGACCCCGCACTTCTGAAACACCGTGTAGCCAGCTTTTGACAGTGTTGCCAAGGAGAGTATGGATACGCAGTAACTCCATGTAAAATGGTAGAATTCAGGTGTGGTTATACTGGCAACCAACCCTAACATAGTTGGAAAAATGCTTGATGATGAGGAGTAGGTTTCTCAGCCCAGGCTGCGCAGGACCTACATTTAAGCATCTTCAGTCGTAGAGGCTGCGTAAGCGTTTTACTACACCAATCGATCGATCATCGATCGATGCCATCGATAAACGTTGGTAGTTTTGGCTGATCAACAAGCTTCTATTCCTTCACCCGGTTCCAATGAAGTCAAATAAAATATTTAATCGAAAATAAAATAAATCCAAACCTGAAATCAAACCAACATTTTATAAGAAAATATTACCTACTTATTTGAAGATTAACGCCACGTAATTCTACGTTCATCATTATTTAATGTGCTAATCAGAGAGATAACGTAGACGATCAGTTATCAGCCGTGCCACATAGAAGAATAATTCGAGGGAGTCAGAATAATAAGGCTTGAAGAAAATTATCGATAACTAATGTTTGTAACCGGAAAAAAAATTCAGTACTACAAACGAAAGACTACATTTTGTCTACAGCCTTATAAGATAAAAAAAAAAATGTTATTGAAAAATTGAACTGGAAATAGCTATGAAATTAACTTGGCATCTCCAGTCAACATAATCCCCAGTATTTGTACCCAGTATCACCCAGAGACCAACACATCCAATTAAATAAATCAAGCGCCAAAATAAATAAAAATATAAAACACAATAAGTAATCATTGGACGCACTGTCCAATCATAATTACGCCCCCCACTCTCGAAAAACTGCAAACATGCAAAAAAGCCGACAAAAAAAATATACGTATACAATAATTACCAAATACCCTCATACTAGTGAGAAAGGGATAATGATAAAAATGTATTGCGCCCCTCGGGGGGACACCCCTACTGCGAAATTTTTCGTACACCCGTTTAGCGAGATTCGATCCCGCAATCAGGGGGAAAAGGGGGGAATTTTTTGGCCTCCCATCCCCCATCCCCCTGCCATCGTAAATTGGAGCATATAATTTTTATTACATTGGTGTCGTGTGTTCTACGTGTTAGATCGTATACACATGTTTTTTAGAGGGTAGTTTCACAGAAATGTACCCGTTATTAAATATTGGCAGGCAATGTTAGGTTATTGGGTAATTAATGTATGCAAAAATTGCTTCTGTTCGTATATTTATTTATTTCCGGGGGTGTCGACTACTTTTTTCGTATGGGCGTGTCCTAGGTTGATTTTGTGTTGTCCGCCTTTTTTTCGACATACTTGTACCAAGTATAGTCATTAGTATGCAGATATATTTTATTCCGTACAACGCAATTTGCTATACATGGGAATTAATGTATCACATTGTTAACTTAAAACAAAACTGCAAAGATATACGTACACATGCTACATTTATATGAATCAAACACGACACCGACCATTCATTTATAAACATTTAGCTAGCTTATAAATCTAACCAAATATTTGTCTAAAAAAACTAATTTTACAAACTAACACATCTTAACTTCCAAAATCACAAATCTAACCTACTAATAAACTACAAAACACACGATATCTTGTCACAAATATGTACCAAAGTACAACATCAACGATTTAAAATAGAAACACAGATATAAGAGAGATATTCCCGTCGCACTAATGAATCGAAGAATCTCTCCCCTTTCATTAACAAAAGTCTTACTTAGCTTTGTAGGTAACTGACCTTTAACCTAATACCTAATAATATTATACCTAATTCTAAGCTAGAAACATAAGAAAAGTTACAATAAAGAAAACTGTACTTTTCAGTGCATATAATTCTTTTGAATTAAATGCTACAAACAGATCTAATAGTTATTAAGCTATATCTACGAAACGCCTTGATTTAATCTTAAAGGAAAACATTTATTTAAAAAAAAACATCTAACAAAACGAATCAAATAACTCACTTTAGGTTCCATTAATTATTAAATTGTAGTCCAATAGTCGACGTTCAGTCGAAAATGTCTTTCTACACTCCTTCTCCAAATAAACTTTATCTACGCCAAATCTCACACTCATCCGTGCGTGTAATATGCTTAGAAAGCAGTATAAATCTTCACGTATAAAAATATAACTAACTCCACAATATTATTTTCAACGCATTAGATTAAACAAAACTGACCTCAAAAAAACCAAAATTAACCCCTCTTCAAAAGGCGTCAATTACCCTTACATTCCGTCTCATACTTAACTGATCTGAAACACACTGACCGAGACATTCCTCAAGAACATATAATGCATCGGGGTTGCTGCCCCAAGGGGTGCGTTGCCCAAGATACACTGACCCACATCTAAGGGTTACTTGCGACTCACGGGCGAAGCCGGGGCTTAGTAACATGTTATTTTACAAAAAAAAGATTTTTATGAAAACTGGTTTTAAAAATAAAATAAATTAAGATTTCTTGTTGAACAGTGAGTTTATGTTTGAGAATTAGTGTTGTGTAAATTTGAGTATTATTTTGTGATTTTTTTTTTGTTTTAAATGGAAGTAAAGATATCAGACTACAAAGTAATAAATAAATAATGATAATGGGGATTTTTTTTTAAACAATATTTTAATATAATGGTGAATCTCTTCTCTATGTAAATCTTCACCTCTTACTTATTAAAAAAAAAGAAATAGAAAGATTAAAGTAAAAAAAAAAACTGAAGTTTGGTATATATTATACAGGAAAAAATCCGTTTTCCTTGTAACAATTAATCCGATTTGGAAAAATTTCGATCACAAGAAATCTTTGGTGAAAGTTTCTCTGTTGATGTTTTGTTAAATATCGTGCTTCCTGATAATAATAAATAACAGACATATGAGGATACTATCTATTCCCAAAGTCAGTAAAAACTAATAAAATTATACCAATTAGGTAATATATTAATGGAGTGTGTTGTCCGTTCTTCTCCATAAGAATCTACCTTTCCGAATGGACAGTAGAGTCACTTTAGTAATGTAATCTTATTATTTTACTGAACTGTAAATGATGACGTTCAAAAATGCCGTTTAATGGCCTAATTGAAATAAACGTTTTGACTTTAACTTAGGCCCAGTTTTGTAACGAAAATGATCACGAAATTAATGTAACAAATTTTCAAATCCGCGTTAGCTTCTATGATTGGTTGATGCTTTTCTCTGTAACACCCAAAGACTGGTAGAGAATACCAATGGCATTAAGTCCATTCCTGTACATTTGTGTGCTTAAAGTATTAAATAAATGAATATCAATAGCCAATCGCATCATTGACTTTGTCGATATTTCTAAAACCAAAGTAAAAGTAGCTTTAATCACTCCATTTATTGACTACATTTCCGCAATTCCAGACCAATAAATCCAGATTTCCTTGCCACATTTTCTTTCAACATAAAACATTCACAACTAAATCTAATTTGTATAAGTAAACGACATAAACAGTAAACTAATTTAACGTATTTCATCTACAAAACGTTGTGTCTTTCGAGGCTTTATTTCGTTAAGCAATAAGAGAGGTTTATGAATCGTCTAGACTCTGCTTCCGGCTTGGATGCTGACAGGGGGAGGAGAGCCACAAAGTCTATGGTTTGTCTTTTAACTGAGTAAGTATTGCCGTCTAAATGTCATTTCCGTACAAGTAAAAGGGCTGGATAAATGGTGAAAGTTACGTGCAATAAACCAGTCATAGAAATTCATTGCAAGCTTTTCTAAATTAATATTATTAATTAGTAAAAAAAATAGGAAGGTACTAGATTTTCTTGGACGTTTACAGTTATCAAAAAAATATAGTAAACTTCTTTATTTTAATCCTTTTATATATTTTATTAATAATAATAATAATAATAATAATATCGTTTATTTGCATGAAATATGGTGCTTACAGATCTTAAAATACATTATATATAGTACTGCATATTCCGCCTACTAAATTCAGCATGCAAATTTAGATTGTGACATAATTGTTATGAACCCAATAATAATCGTAAAAATTCAAATATGTCACAATAGGAAAATGTCAAGAATTCAAATACAAATGTCAAACTATGAAAAATTACGAATGTACGATAGATATTTGGTTTTCGGCCATAGTGTTCATCATGTTTATATTTGTAATTGCGTTTTGTTTCTGTGAAATAAACAGTTTTTTGGTTTCTTTCTTTCTGGTTTTGTTTACCCTAGTACAAGTGGTTGAATGTGGGTGGAGTTCTAAACCGGTGCCATTTTGTATGAAATATTTGTTTTAACCTCGTGTAAGCAACTAACTCTTAGATAAAAGTTACTCTTAAATACTTCAGTAACATCACTACGAGGAACTGCTCTTGTTTAGCCTTAAAAGTTCATTTAAAACTCTTGAAACGATAAACAAGACAACGTGTAAACGCCAATATAACCCACAGAAATCAACCAGAGAAAAATAAAGCTCCTTGAAACCTCCCAAACACACACATCCCTCCTAAATCCATTCATATTCCCCATAAATCGTTCACAAGCCATAAAAAATAAAAGACCACTATATTTACAAACACAACACTACAAAAAAAGCAAGTGAGGGTAAAACAAATCGGGATTTTCACTTTCTATACAAAGCGGATGAATAAAAATTCATCGGACAGACTCAATTCTAACGTTGGCGTGATAAAATAAAGGTTTCCACCCAAATATTTCAGTTGCGATGCGTGAACTGAAAAAAAAGGTCTAAAAAATCATTTCACTCTCACTATAGCCTACTTCAATTACCATGTAACGTGTGATTTTTTTTTGTCTTTTTTGCATTTTTCCGTGTTTTTATTTTTATTTGAAGTGGCGTGAATGGCCAGTGACGTGCTCTTTTTTTGGTTGGACTTCGTTTTTTAGTTTTTTGAAGGGTATGTGTGTTTGTGGGCACTGCTAATACAGTTTTCCTGTCAACATACGCTGGGAAAATGTATTGTGATGTGGTGGAAAGATTTGCTTGTCATTCCGGCTGTGTGTTAACAAAAGTCTGGTTCCTTGTATACTACTCTTGTAAAACCTTATTTGGCCTCATCAAATCAGGTTCTGTCTGTACAATATGCATGTATTATAAAAAAAAACACATTTATCTGAAACCAGACCTAGTGAAAATTACAATTTATAAATCTGGTGTTACCCTTAGCCGTTTATAACTGCAATATCGTGAAACTTGTGTTCACTTAGGATATCATTATGTGAACAAGTCATATAACACCCAAAACAGATATAGTGGCAACGGTTAACCTGCATAAAAAGTGTGATTTTAAAAATTACTTTATCATCAAATTCTTCAGAATTACCTCATATTCCTTGATTCCTAAAATCGCCTTCCGACACAATCTCCAAATAATCTGTACATCTTCAATTTCTATTACAACCTAATTTACGCATACATTAGTACCTAATTTTTCAATCAGAGAGCCTTCGTACATAAGTCGATAGCTCTATATTCATATAGAGTCGTATGTAGAGTATCGACAAATTACTAGAGTTCTCCCTCGCGTTATTTTCTGAGCGTTATGAGGGAAAATTTTCCTTTAGTAGACTTAGAACAGTTATAAGTGAGGTAGAGACGCCATAACGGTAATATACTGAGTGGAGAGCCGATGTTTGCTGGCATTTTACGTATTTTTCTGTTTTGAGGATTTGGGTTAGTATGTAGATTTGGTTTAGTTACAGGAATTTATATTTGGCATTTAGGGAAGTACACTTCCGTTTATTAGCCATGTGCATTTTGTGAGGCCGTCATTATGAAATAAAGGTTCGCAATAAACAAATATCTCTGAGGTTCTTGACAAGTGAAATTCTGTCAGCTAAGAATATTATTCATCATTATTAGGCACATGTAAAATAAAATTTTATTTTTATTTTTTTTCATAAAATGAAAGCGGAAAAAAAAATCGAATAATATTGAATGAAGTGTGCGTTGTCTATATCCAAAATGGTAGACTGGTAATTATTGTTTTAGCATTATTTCTTTTTTTTTTTCATTTCAATATTCATATTATTTCATTTATTTACATTTTTTTTTTATTTCAAGTAAAACAGGGCTAGTAACGAAAAAAAAAATGTAAAGAAGACACGATAGTTCTCTCTCTTTTATATAATTATATTAAAGTTGTAATAAGGATTCATTGCCTAATTTGTGTATCACATATCATTTTGAATAATTTAGAGATAAAGTTGTATGAAAAAGGCTTCTCTGAACAATAATATTATTAATTTTGGTAAAATATCAATTTCACCGTGTTGTTTATTTTAAAATTATGATGAGTTAGTGTTTTTTAAGCACTAGGAACTAGGACAGTTGGCATTCTTAATATCTTTTGAAGATTTAAATATCACGTTACCAACAAATCTAGTTAGAAAATAAAACCTCAGGTATAACACTCATATCAATAACACCAAACAACAATATAAATCCAATTTATATGAGCTAGTTACAAACTTTTTTATTTTTTTGGGTTCCGTACCTCAAAAGGTAAAAAAGGAACCCTCATAAGGTCACTCTCTTGTCCGTCTGTCCGTCGCTCGGCTTTTCTCGCCTTCAAGTATTACTTTCACAAAAAAATAGCCTTTAACCGTCTCAATGATCCCATTTATCTCTGCACCAAAATTCATCAAAATCGGTTCAGTGATTTAGGCGCGAAAGTGGAACAAACTTACTTTCGCATTAATAATATTAGTTAGGACTAGCTTTTGCCCGCAACTTCGTACGCGAATATCCCGTTTTTTTCCCGTTCCCGTAAAAATATCGGGAAATCTTCTTAGTGCTTCCGTACACTCCCCAAGGAACCTACATGCAAAATTTCAGCTTTCTACGACCAGCAGTTTCGGCTGTGCGTTGTCTGTCACTCAGTAACGGAAGAATATATATATTAGGAACGATTAAGGAAGGATTACTTACGGACTCCTCTTCTGTATCGCGACATGAACCTGTTCCTGACTTGATAGATGACGAAGAATCTACTACTTCAACAATAAAACCCCAAATTCCTCCACACCAGCCACTCAAAGATAACGCCCACATTACGCTTCTCCGTTCACAAGATTACTACAGTTCTAACATCCCTTTACAACTTAGGCCCATAAAAATAGGGACATAAACGTAAAAATGTTAGCGGAATGTCGCATCTACGGCAATTTCTTATTCCGCTGGTGCCGATACGGGCTTACATTAGCGACTTGCGAGTGTGTGGAGTTACCCCCTAAATTATTTCGACATATGCAAATTTGTGCGCACCTACAGATGGTGACAAAGATTAGAGAGGGAGAGGAGACGGTTTGGCTAAGATGGGAATGTCATCTGAGAGGAAATGTGGCTAGGCAGTTTGATATTTTCTAACGATGCTTTGTGATGTTTTATTTGAGGATTGGCTTAGTTTCAGAAGGCTTAAGGACAAAGGGAAGAGTACACTTCATTTTTAGGGTTCCGTAACAGAAGGGTAACCAACGGGACCCTATTACTAAGCTTCCGCTATCCGTCTGTCTGTCTGTCAGCGGGCTGTATCTCAAGAACCGTAAGGTAGACAGTAGAAATCTTCACAGATTGTGTATTTCTATTGCCATACAAGAAACGTACTTAGGAGCTATGTTAGTACTACTTTACAAGAAAACAGTTCTAATTATAATTATTAAAAATCAATTTAAAATAAACATTAATTCAACAGTCCAATTTAACAATCCAAAATAATCAAATTTAATTCAATTTAATTTAATAACATTTAAAAAATTTAATCTAATTTAATTTTACTTACTTAGTCTAATTCGATTTACCCCATTGAAATGACCTGCCATCAATCTCGAAGGATCTTAATCATTGAAAACTGTATGCACAAAAACGGTACAAAGGCGGGTTTAATGCCTTAAATGTTCTCTACCAGACAACTAAGGGTGATGAAGAGACAAGATGACAGGTGCATTAGTTGGAAACCCTGTCTATTTGCCGCTAAATTTCTTGCATTATCACCACACTCTTACAATACCAGACCGGGTAATATTATCCATAGCATTAACTATTCTCAAAATATTTCCTGCCAAGAAAATCTTCCAGTTAACATTTCTTCCACATCAACCAGTTTAGGCATAAACCCTTCACCTCAGAAACGTCACATCTTCTAAACATACTCTATGCACACACACCTAGCGACAAGAGTACGCCAAAAAACGGCGCGAGGCGCAGTTGTAAAATTGTCTAACTACCCTCCCCCGCGCGCGCTCATTACAGGGCGCGTGCGTGCGGGTTGTACGGGGACGTGTGTGTTAGGATACGTCTTGAGATACCGGGGATTTTTTTGAAGGGAAAGTCTTGTGTCTTGGCAAGGTGATAGTCTGTCAGCGATTTCTGATTAATCTTGTCTGGGACTTGTCGAACTTCATTTAATGGCGTTTAATTTAATGATCTGGTGAAAGCCACAGTTGGCGGAGTTGCACTGGTTGGAAACAGTGTGGTGGGCTCGTCCAAAAAAATAGATTCTATCAATAGTTTGACAGTTACTGTGATCATTATTCCTTTATGCATGAAGTTTCAATAAATTAATTAATTAATATATTTCAAATCGTCAAGCTAGTCTCCTCGAGTAGAAATATCGTGGAAAAGAAACGGTTAATGCTCAAGAGATAGACAGAGAGACTTGTAACTAAGAATGTTTGAATACAAATGCCATTAAAATATGAAATCGTCATCTCAATGACTCACTTTTTTGCTAGCTACAAGCCTTCAGGTTTCACTACCAAGACTCCTTTCCAGATTATAATTTACTAATTGAGTAACGTGAGGAATCTGGACGTTTAATATCAACTTCCTGGTCTCAACGATATCTCAAGACCTGTTCCTCTAACGCACTCCCGTGTGCCTCCAAACACCGGATCGCGATACTAACGCACGATGTTCATCTCTTTCTAGTTTTGAAAAACCTCCCGCTCCCCTCTCCTCCCTCTCACCGTACACCCCCCGAGGGGGGCGACCCCTCTCCTAATTCCTTACATATTTAAATTCCACTTTGGGCGCCGAGTCTTCATATTGTCTCCATACGACATTCGTATATTCCATTTACTAGGTTTTTAGCCCCAAAATTGGGTTATGACTTTTCCCCCTAATGTGGCAATCGGATTTGGTTTTAAAAGTATTTTTTGTAAAATAATTACGTATAATTGAAAAGAGTTTGGATTATTGTATTAGTATTTTGCTGATGAATAAGGTTGGATTGAGATTTTTTCTGTTGGAGGTCAAATGGCGAAGAGAATAATTAATTCTCATCTTTTTACACCATTCCTGATTGCAATATTCCTAACATGGAGACGGGGCCCGCTAGGGCCAGACCCTGCCAAGGTTGCGGAATTTGTTCGAAAGAGTCACCGCGGCCCTGGAACGCAAAGGGCTTTTGAAGGAACACGGATGGGTTTTAGTCAGTAAGAGTCTGACACGCCCTTCTGCTCCACCCAGAGCGGAAGAAGTCTTTTGATGCTTTCCCATCGTTAAAAAAATATTCCTTACATTCCTGGCTTTAAAATTCAGAGATTATCGTTGATGGGGTGATATGTTACCTCCTCAACGACTCATCGTAACCATGATCCTATCTCATACCAGAGTCCTATGTTCAGTGGGAGCCAGTTTCCTCTTGCTGGTCAAATACTGTCCTAATTTGTTCCCTCTTCTAGATTAAAGACGGAGCATTGATTACCACGCCTGTATTTAGAGAAATTTAAGACTACTTAATATTTTCCTTATCTTAATACTGTGTTCACATATTTTATGTTACGTTATAAGCAGAGATCGGAATAGGTAGACTATATTTACCTAAAGTTAGATGAAGTAAGTAACATAGAGTAGATAATATGTCCTCTAAACCATGACAATTAAAACCGGGATTATAAAAAATATATACTCAGAATACAATATAATCATGTAAATAACAAAAGAACTTTCAAGAATTAATTTATATATAAAACAAAGCTCTTTAATTGAATAGTTTTAGTACCGTACTAAAAAAATTAAGATTCTTCAATGTACTAATTTAGTTCAAATGTATTCAAAGCGCAATCAGTAATGTGCTATTTCTTAAATCCCGGGATTTAATCATCATTTTTACGATTCCGGGATTTTAGAGGAAGTATTATCAACTCTATATTACTTACTTCCACGAACTGTTGGTAAATATACTCTACCTATTCCGATTTCTGGTTATAAGTAAAAGCCAGTTACAAATGAAAATTTTACAATTGTGTTACAAGTACAAATACTTCAAGCGCCTCTAGTTTTACCTATTCAACCTTGATTGGTCTAAATTTCAGCCTCGCATAATATATTAAAGTAAATATACACATATATTTTACATATATACTCATTGTCGAGCTATGTATTGGAACAAACTTCGTCTAAGTTGAAACAGATGTTTCTTCACATATTCTAATAGATGTAACTAAATAACTTAGTTTGAACAGATGGACTTTTAAATTCAAGAAATTTTCGGAAGACTAAACTGCGTTCTACGTTTTCGTGGTTTTAGACGGTCTCCTATGGATAATCATGATGATTTGCGATTTTAAACAAGGTCTTTTATTTAACTTACTTTTGCGAGATTCGTTTGTTTTTGACGCATTAAGAAGTTTAGTTGCAGTCTTTAACTTATTTTATTTCCGCTTTCTTGGATAAAACATTATTTTATAGGTGATTATAAAAAAATAAAATTTATTTATTATTTATGTATTATTTTTATATACTTTACTGTACACCTCATAATAAGAACAGGACAATCAAACATAAAATAAGTGTACAATGGGCGGTCTTATCGCACAAGGCAATATCTTCCAGACAACCTTTGGATGGATTTGACGAAGTGAGATAGATTTAGAGCTGTCAGTGTACAAACGTTTTAAACAATACTAATTACATACATATAATAATATAAAATACAATACCAATTTATATCCTAATAAATATCAAATATGTAATTGAGACAGGAGCGGAAAAAATAATTTATATATTCAGTTTTTACACGATATTTTTTTTTAGATGTACCTTTGGGTAAAAGTTTTGATTTAGGTGTATATTAATATTGATAATTTTAAATTAAAATATTGTGTTGTTTTTGTTACAGATGTCCTTCGGCATTCATCAAGCCAGGTAATTGCTATAATCACATTTTTTTATTAGTTTGAAATTCCAATTGCGTGAAACTTCATTGTTATCAGTTCAAGCCGCTCACCATAAGTCTTCTTTCCTTGGTTCTGTACCTGCAAGCAATACAAGAACAACAAGCCGTCATTAACCTAGCCTTTTCCCAACTTCATTCGGGTCATCTGCAGCTGAAAACCAATATTTCACTTAGAGTGACTGCCTGTCTGACCTTGTCACAAACACAACATAAAGCTGAAATGGAAAAATGAACAGAAAGAGGAGTCACGGGGTATACACCTTGGTAAGACTCCTCTTAGTTCATCATCATCATCATCATATCAGCCGAAAACGTTCACTGCCGGACAAAAGCCTCCCCCAAGTGTCGCAACAAGAACCAGTACAGCGCGTCTCGCATCCATCGGCTACCCGCGACCCTCACCAGGTCATCGGTCCACCTTGTGGGAAGCCTTCCAAAGCTACGTCTTCCGGTACGCGGCCGCCACGACCCCATCAACCATCGGTTCTGCGAGCAATGTGCCCTGCCCACTGCCACTTCAGTTTGGCGATCCTTCGGGCTATGTCGGTAACCTTGGTTCTCCTGCGAATATCGTCATTCCTGATTCGTTCAAGCAAGGAAACTCCGAGCATTGCCCTCTTCATTGCCCATTGGGTAACTTTAAGCATTATGATGAGACCCATTATGAGCAACCACGTTTCAGTTCCATAAGTCATTACTGGCAACACTCTCTCCCTCTCCCTCTTAGTCATAGTGAAAGACTTAGCAAGAAAATACGTGGGGACGGGTGTCAATCGTAGCACAGTTCTTAAGAACCCGGCATTCATGAAGTTTTCAGCACTGTATCAAGAGTGAATAGGCTTCTTCTAGGCAACCGTGCTCCATCGTAAACTAACAACATCGTTTACATCAGACGAAGTTGTGGTCAAACGCAAAAAAAAGAACATAGAAAAACGTTTCTTTCGTTTCATAGACTAAGAGACTCGTCATAAGATGATTATGACGAGTCTCTTAGTCTTGGGACGTGAATCGAGCATTGGCAATAGTCAGACGCGACGACACTACCATCCGCTGTCCTGCTTTAATTAGCTTTCATCACGCTTCCAAAGCCTTGCCTCTCAACCCCATAATGACATTTTCCAGCAACGCAATAATCAGGAAACATAATCCCACATAATAATTCGCTATTAGTAAATTTAAAAAGCCGATGCCTCGCTCGGCGTCGAACCCCCATCCTGGCCGCAGCTTCACAACATCGCTATATGTTATCGGCGTATTAAAAATAAAATTATATTGTTATCGGGGTGGCGGGGGCGTGCCCAACCCCACGCGATCTATAATAAATTCATTTGCTGTAGTTTTTACAGTAATATCCCCATTGGTGCAAAAATGACTACTTTTCATTTTGGCTGCGTGTGTGTGTTGTTTTATCTCTTTTTATCGCCAATACGCCTGTTTTTCGGGTGAACTTTTTTTGTACAAAAATGGTGGGTTGATGTGTGCACTCGGCTAGTTGATTAATGTTGAACATGTGCTATTGTGTGCGTGCCAGACGTGTGCTGTGGATGGGCGGCTATATGAGTAATCATGTAGGCTGTGGCTACTTATGTTGGTCACTGAAAGAAAGAATAAAAACGTCCATAACACATGCAGTATTTAACATATAACAGGGTTTTTATCAAAAAAAAATTCATGATATCCAAGTTTAGATGGCCCCCGATTCATACGTCAAAGATTACTCTGACTGCCTTGCTCGTTAATCCCTCGAAAGTTACTTTCAGTAAACTTAAAGTAGGCTGATAGCGCACTGCTCCCTATTAGCGTATTAGTAAGGAAAAATATATGTTCCGCCGACCTCGAAATTAGGATAAACATCAGGACGATGAGTCCTTTAAGCATTCAAATACGCTAGCCTTAAATTCAACATAAAATCTTGAAACTGGGCAAGTGCGAGTCGGACTCTCACGCGAAGGATTCCGTACCACAAATCGAAAAAAACACGTTTCTTGTATGGAAGTCCCACTTAATTTTTATTTTTTATTTTTTTGCTGTTATAGCAATAATAGTAATACACACTCTGTGAAAATTTAAACTGTCTACCTATTCTCCTGTTGGTTCTTAAGAAGGGGAAACGGTTTCACACGTGCTCCTTGAGTGCACAGGCGTCGCCGATATACGTAGACAAACAATAGGGACACCGAATTCACTCACAGACACCCTGAACTCATTAGGAGGACTGATCTGCTTCTGGAGGGAGGTTCGCTGATTGGAATGACGGCCGCCATGGCCCACGCACAATGGTCGGAAACCATACCCCAATAGAATAGAATATAATAGAATAAGTTTCTTAATCGTATTCATAATAGATCATTTTCATCTTGACATACTTTTTAAGAATAAAATTGTATGTGCTGTCTTCCTGGACTTCTTTGAGTCAAGATTAATTAGGTGACTTCCAGGCAAACGTGCTCTATCGTCGACCTCATCATCGCTTACCATCAGGTGAGATAGTAGTCAAACATGATCTTATAAACAGATATAAACCAACATAATTTTTTATTTTTACTTATTAATATTTTTGAGAAACGTTTTCACCATAAAGCTTACAGACAGATCTAACTTGTAGAAACTCAGTTATTTTAGAGGGAAATTCGGTCCCAGGTATAACTTAGTTATCTCAACGTCTAACTAACTAGCCTTAAACGCGTTAGTTAAGGTTAACTTAAACCAATTTAGTTTACCTTGATGAGAAAATGTATGAAGGGATAGAAAAAAAATGATAGTTTCTGTTTTATTAGAAAGCACGTTAAGCCGTTGGTCCCGGCTGTCATTTGTAGATCTTTGGAACTTTCGCATTTATAATATTAGTAGGATAATCACTGCAATTGCCTATGTCATTGATGTGAAAATACATGTATTATCTATTCTAATAATAAAAAGCTGAAGAATTCGTTTGAGCACGCTAATCTTTGGAACTATCAGTCGTATATGGTAGCCACATTCACGAGGAAGGCTATAGGCTATACAGGGGCGGGAAAGAACGTGAAATGTGCGTACGAAGTCGCGGGCAAAAACTAGTTTTAAATAATAAGCTACACTAAAATCACAACACAAACGCGACAACATTAATCTGAATGAATAAGCATTGGAATTCAGTATTTCTTAAACCTCACTTTAGCGTGGAAACCAATCAAATGTTTTTATTAAAGAAGGCTCGTCCACATTTTTAATTCACGAACCAAAGTCAAAGTCAAAGCATTTATTTCAAATAAACCATTATCAGGTACTTTTAAATTGTCAGTATTTGCACGTTCCAAAGCGTAGATCTCTATGGAGAAAGACGTGCAAGAAACTCCACGGACACTCTTTTAAATCATTTTATGTTTACAATAATCCTGGTTACATTAACCAATTAATGAAGCTCTATTAGTTCACTTACCAGTGACTATTTTGCACAGTCTCACTGTGCAAAATAATCAAATTGAACCACCTCAATTAATGAGGAAACAATAACTATCAAAGCTTTGAACTTGGCCATACGAGCAACATTGGTAATGTGATTATACGAAACATATTTCAAAATAGCATAGCGAACACACATTAAAAGACCACCATGACAGATCCCTTGCGTCCGCTTCACCCCTTGGCTATTGAACCTTTCTTTTTCTGCATTTTCTGTCTAGCACAGGGCTCTCACACTTTAACTGGGATGATTAGATGGTAACAACAAGGGGAGTGAGACTTTTACTCTGGTAGAATAGTGGACACAATTGTCTGCTAACATTTTTTTTTCTAAGCTTTATAGTAACTTCCTTTCGTATGTGTGTGTGGTTGAATTTAAATAACCCACTGTTCAAGCACGTCCTGGCATCTAATTAACTTGGCATACTTATGTTACTTTGGGCCTAATGTATTATGTCTGTGTTATGGTACTACGGAGCTGGTCTGATGGTGGAGCCAGAAGGTAACTATAAAACTCCTCAACCAAAAAAGGTACCATTATCGTGTTTGGGCTCATCAGACATGTATTGACAAGTGACATTGCATTTAAGCTGGTTTTGTAAAGATTTTTCTTATACTAATTTTAAATTAATGCTGCCCAACCATTTGGGGTACATTGCTCTCGGAACAGATGGTCGATGGGGCCGAAAAGTTGTAGAGTGGCGACCGCGTAACGGAAGACGCAGCATTGGAAGGTCTCCCACAAGGTGGACCGATGACCTGGTAAGGGTCGCGGGTAGCCGATGGATGCAAGATGCTCAGGACCGGTTGTTGTGGCGACACTTGGGGGAGGCCTATGTCCAGTAGTGGACGTCCTTCGGCTGATATGATGATGATATTCTATAGACTACTGACTAGGAAGTGGTGACGGGCGGGCGTTTTGGGGGACTGTCTTTATGTGGAACTTTGACGTTCAAAAAGTGCTGGCACTCAGCCTAATTTGAATAAATTACTTTTGAATTTTGATTTCTGATAATCCGTAACAACTACAACTGCCAAAGATCTACAAGTAGCAGCCGGGACCAACAGCTTAACGTGCTCTCTAAGGCATGGAGGAATCTCGATATGTGGTCACCCATCTACAGACCGACCTCGGCAAGCGTTGCTTAACCTTGAAGATTGACCCGTGCGGCTGTTATTATTTAGCCACGAGCTCCAATCAATCAAATCTTTTATTTATTATTGATACATGGGTTATATACAGGTGTTTATTGCAAAATTATATGCTTAATAATGTTCATTACATGATCAGCCACTTGTCGTACGAATTATTCAATAATGTAATGAAAATTGCATTGAAGATTAAATATAAATTCTATTATTATTATTAGTCATGCATGACAGACGCAAGACAGTCAACATCAATAAATTATCGTCAGCGTATGTTTCTATCGTTCACAGCAGATAACCTAATAATAGACGGTGAAATATTAAGATTAGTTCGTATTGCCACTTACACTGTACCGTTTATAGTCTGTATAAATACATTACACCTGTATTCCCCTAATGGTTCATCATCATCATCATATCAGCCACAACAACCGGTCCTGTGCGTCTCGCATCCATCGGCTACCCGCGACCCTCAACAACACATCGGTCCACCTTATGAGAGGCCTTCCAACGCTGCGTTTTCCGGTACACGGTCGCCACTCCAGAACTTTTCAGCCCCATCGACCATCCGGTCTGCAAGCAATGTGCCCTGCCCACTTCTACTTCAGTTTGACAATCCTTCAGGCTGTGTCGGTAACCTTAGTCCTCTTGCCGATATCATCATTCCTGATTCAATCACGCAATGAAACTCCGAGCATTGCCTTCTCCATTGTCATTTGGGTGAAGCCTTCTGACGAAGCCCATTGCGACCATGTTTCAATTCCATAAATCATCACTGGTAACACGTACGTGATCAATCCCATATTAATTAAGAACATCGACCAACGTTTATAGAATGTCACTTCCAGCATCAGTACGTAACATGTTTGATGTGCGATGCAATCAAACTCATTTCAAAGTCGCATAGTGAATACACGCTACAAATCTCCCATGGTACCGGCACCCCTAGCTATCGAAGGCTTCTTTTTCTGCATTAAACTGTCTAGCACAGAGCGTTACTCTAACTGGGGTGAGATTAGGCGGTGGCAATGTAGGGAGCGAGACTTTTTCAGTTTTGCTCTTTTTCCTGATTCCAATTTTGAGTGGACTGCAGTACTTTGACGGTTATATTCTGATATAGTCAACCGTAAGTTGATTACTATACTATTACATTTGACCTCTGAGTTTGTTTCGTTGTTTCTTCTCAAGGTAGTCAGTTTGGAAACACGGACATCATCAAGTTTAAATTGACGAAAACATTACGTCTAAAAGTGTTATTTATAACCAATCTGCAAAATAAATATTATAATCGGTTTAAGGTAGGTAACAATACGAAATGAACATTAAACAAGCTTGCTGACATTATTTTTTTGTCATTTTTATTTATTATGCTAAAAAAAATATTTCCATAGTTTTAAACAATATAAAAATAAGGACGTGTATAATATTTTATGATGTACAAAATACAATAAAATCGTATGTTTAATAAAAGTCCTAAAAATAAGCACACAAAAAGCATTTGAATACTTATCAGTAAGATTTAAATCCATGAAAACCATTTCCATTGATTGCATTTAGAGGCCTTCGTTTAAATTCAATAAGTTGAATTTATTAAGTTCTCTTATGAGTTTATTAAGTACAATAAACTCAAATTCAAATTGCCATTTTTATTCTTCAGGTAAAATTTACTGAATTTTAAAAAATCTACCCTAATACAAATTAGTCACGACTAATAATACCCCACACTGACTACTAACATCTGTCTTTGTCATACATCGAACGCATTCGTAGCGAGCGTCTACGCGTCGTAGGCGCCTACGTAGCGTGCTACGCCGCGGCCCCTTGCGCGTAGCATAGTTTATTTTTGTTTGCGCCCTCTGTGTCTGTTGCGCCGGGGGGTTGAGATCGAAGGTTCTATGTTGTTTAGAACGTTTTAGAGGATTTTTTGGGAAGGTTTGTAGGGATTTCAAAGGTGGTGTTTATTATTTTATTTGTTGATTAATTCACGTGATAAGGATTTAATGGTGATAATTACATCTACAGGTACTTACGTGAATTTAAATTACATTTCATATTTAATTTTGTAAATATTCAAAAAAGATAATTTCACAATTATTGCCACAAGATATGAAAACGTTTCTAATACTTAGTAAAAAGTGTTTGTGTGTTTAGTAATTATTGGGATGAAGTGCAGTAACTAGGGTTATTTAAAGAAAACAACTAGGGTACGGAATTCATTTGCATTACTGATTTTTATTTGTTTCACGTTGACAAAAACTGATGATGTAATGGGGGGCCTGGAGCTCTAAAATACAGGCCTAGGCTTAGTTTAGACTCCAGATCTCCCACAAATTACAACTTTCTGCTAAGCTACCTGTCAACCTATATGTCTAACAAAAGAATGTAATTTGTGGAGATAAATAAACGTTTATTATTAGTATTATTATTAATCTGAAATTTTCCGTATTGACTGCTTATATTGGGATTCTTTAGAAGGTTGTTTAAAGTCACCTATTGGAGTCACGATATTTAAAGACACGTCTGGTGAAACCTGGATCTAGAGCGAGGCTATCATTTCTCAGACTAGCCAATTTTTTATTTCGGTATGAGTTATTCTGCCATCGTCCGGGCTTAAACGGAAAAGCAAGAAGATAGTCTACGTAACTGGGAACCATGGCCTCATTGTTTATGAAGTGAAAACTTCTTTAGGTGCGTTGAACACTTTTTGGGTGAACAAAGATCAAGACAGTCCCCCAAAACGCCCGCCCGTCACCACTTCCTAGTGTTATAGCTGGGAAGAAGAAGTGGCGCAACAAACTCCCCAGCAACACATCTGTCTGTTAAGATACAATTCACAAGTTACTTAGTTTTCACTTTTATCGGCACTCCCCAAAGACAGCCACGCATTTTTTTTTTATACTGCGGCTTCCTTTAGCTATATTTTCGATCATTTATATCCAGGGAGCCTTTAAAACAGAGATCCCTGCCGGAATCTGAGTTTCCTGATAGCTACAACCTGGGAGTCTTTAAGTAAAGAGTGAATAGGTTACTTCTAGGCAAGCGTGCTTCATCTTCGACCACATCATCGTTTCCATCAGGTGTGAGTAGTAACGAGGTTATGTTAGGCGATAAAACAATTCTACAATGATATTATCAATCTGTAACTGTTTGTTAGTCAACCACGCAAAAACGGCGGCACGAATTTTGATTTAATAGACAGAATATAGAACAGGTAGACTATAATATCCTGGATTTTATTATGGGATACGTTTTGCTTTCGTAAACTCAGTGACTTCATACTGGTGTATGAAGTACAGTGAAATAATAATAATAATACTATCTTGGGACAATTCACACACGTCATCCGATCCCAAACTAGGCAGAGCCTGTGCTATGGCAACCAGACAACTGATAAACATACTTATATATTTCTAAATACATACATATTATAGACAAATTACACCCAGACACAGAACAAATGATCATGCTCATCACACAAAGATTTGACCTGGGTGGGTATCGAACCCACGACCTCCGGTTTAGCAGTCAGGGTCACTAACCACTAGACATACAATAAAAATTAAGTTGACATTCTTTTTCCTTAGATTTCTAAAGAGTAGAGTAGAGTAGGGACTCCATTTTCGGCACTTAGACTCCCATTCGGTCCGTTGTGCGTAGATTTCTAAATTAATACTTCCAAAAAATCAGCACTTCCACTCAATGTGGCAATGCTGCCAGCGTTCTGGGCACTATTCAACGGCAGACAGCGATGCAAACAATTTTTTTTATTCCCAAATAGTTATTACCCTGTCCCCTTTTTAGACGCACTTGTACATAATTATATTAATAACAGTTTGTTTACACTAAGTTAATTCTTAGTTGTAAATAAACAAATAAGCACTGCTCAAAAAACACACAGGAACTTTACTATAGTTTCAAAAGTTTAGTGCATAACAGGTCCTCACTAAACACAGTGTTGATGGTTCATTAAATTACCGGATATTGTGATTTAAATCCGCCATGGAACCGGCCCATTTATCTTTAATTTGGTAGTAATTAAACATCGTTTGTGGGATTTGAGTACTGTGATGAAAGTTAGAGGCTTATGTCCGGTGGAATGGAAATAGGGGATGTAATGAATTATCGGGATGGAATATTGTATTTTTTTTAAGGATGGGAAATCATCAAATGACTTCTTCCGCTCTGGGTGGAGCGGAAGGGCGTGTCAGACTCTTACTGACTAAAACCCATCTGTGTTCCTTCTAAAGCCCTTTGCGTTCCAGGGCTGCGGTGACCCTTTCGAACAAATTCATCAACCCTGGCAGGGATGGAATACTCTTGCGCAGTTTTTTTGGTAGGGCATTCCATTGTCTTGAAGAAACATCTTGATCTTATAAATCTTTATTTTGATTTGTATCTTTAGTTTTGTTCCTGATGTCTTTAGAAGAGATGTAATTAATATTAATGAGAGGTCAAATTGATTGTTTGTAGACAGTATATATGAGACTGGTGATCCGTTTGCGAAAATTCGTTCAGTAAAAGAAAGGTATGCTATAATTGAGAGTCATAGGGAACTTTCTATTCCATAAAACTGCAAAATTTCTACGGGATCCAGGAAAAAATTAACTTGATATTAAAATGACATCCCCAATAAGTTTTCCTAAATTTCAGTTAAGAGTGGCTTATGTCCGGTAGAATGGAAATGGGGGATGGGAATAACTTAGTAGAGTTTGAATACTCTTGCGCAGGTTTTCGTTAGGACAATAGTCTGGTTTTGTTCGTGATGTCTTTAGAAGGGATATAACTAATACTAGCCTTTGTCTGCAACTTTGTCCGCGTAGAATAGTTACATGGGGCAGCCATTTTTATTTTTAAGATCCCAATTTTTTTTAAACGCTTGAACATATGTTTTTATTTTTATCAGGTGCCTAAATACAAAGTCTTCAATAATGACGGACCATACAAACTTACATCCCCTATTTCAACCCCTTTAGGCCCTTTACTCGCAACAAAAGGTAGCCAATGTCCTTTCCCGGGACTTAAACTATCTCCATATCAAATTTCATCTAAATCGGTTCAGCGGTTTAAACGTAAAGGCGTTACAGACAGACAGAGAGACACTCTTTCGCATTAATAATATTATAATGGATTGTAAGAAGGTAAAATTGTTTTTTAGTTTGTAGGAAGAATCTCTGGAAGTACCTGATGAGGAACATTCTTTGACTGATACAAGGCTACAATATAATTATTAAAGCTACAGGAATAAGCTAGCTTGGTATTTAAACAAGTTAAGATTGTGCTAATGCTGAGATTTAAAAAAAAATAGTGTCAAATTAAGACCGCATCTTTGCTATAAGAAAGTTACAATACATGTCACAAGACTTCCTGTAGCAAGAAAAGCGGACTTCACCGTTGTAATGGAAGAGAAAATAATAGAATACTCTTTATTATGTACACAATATAAGTTACAGAAAATATAGATGAGGAAAACATTACATAGGGTGACACAATGGAAGGCCTGATCGCTAAAAACGATCTTTTAAAGACAACCTACAAGACAACTTTGGAAAATCAGAAAAGGGAAAAACAGACATAGCTTCCCGCAGTTTGGTTTAGCATGATCGTTCATGATGCATATCCTTCAATATGTGTGTAATTTAAAACTGCATTATGCGTTGAAATGTAATCAAAATCCGAAATATACTTTCTATGTGTAAAAAATATGTTAGTCATCGGGAATTTATTTTCATCGCTGATTGAAATCCCCCATTTATAATTTTCAAGAAACCTTACGTTTCACTAATTAGCCAACTCCCTTTGAACTTCGCGTACCTTGCCATCACCCCACAACATAAGACGACCGAAAAAAAAAGTTAAAGACATCGAAATAGTTCAAATAACAAGTGCGACGACTACCTTCCCATCGATTTAAAGATGACCCAAAAATATTAGTTCATTGCAACGAAAACCCACAAATAAAACACGTAATGGTAAAACAAACATATCGTGACTGTACCCCATAGAATTGTCATCGCAAATCATCTGATACCGGGTAACCCGGAAAAAAAGCAAAAAACAGTACCGTCTCTACTAATAAAAAGTTCTAATAAACATGCAACTAAGCACTGGCTTCCGGGCAAATAAAACATAAAAATATATCCTATTTTCATAGGGCGAGGGTGTGGGGTAGATGGGGGTGCTCCCACCCCAGGCTGCGCAAAAACCCAAAAACATCGAAATGAAAATGAGTATAACGGGGGAGGGAGGCACGCCTATGTGTTGGTAATTCATTTTTAACATTACACTTGTGTGTGTTTTAAAGTACAGTCGGGATGAGGAATTGTTGGCTGGGTCGTAATGAGCTGGTGCTGGGGACATGGAATAATGGAGGTTTTATGTAATTCTGTTCATTAGGCTTTATTTTTTTTATTGCATTTGGATATCTAGTGATTAGTTTAGTGTTTGATCATTTCGAATTTGATTAGATCTAATTTTTAAATCTAATTCTTCGGAGGTATTTGAGCAAGACTTTAAAAGATGTAGACAATAATACTAGGTTCAAAATCAAGGTACATTAATTTAAGGTTATTTTTTTTAATTACGTTGGAAATCATAAAAGGTTTGTTTTTCTTTTGCACACTTGATTTAAAAGGTATTAGTGGATAGAACTGATTATTTTAGCTTCGAAACACAAACCTTACAATGAAATAGACAAATCGCGACTACCCTTCAAGAATTGGAAATTAAATATTCAAGTGTAAGCCTAACTAAATCTATCAGGAAGTAAAAAATAGTTTCTGTAAAATCCCAGAGGAAGCCCTTTCCTAAGGATAGAAACTACTTTTGAGATTTAAAAAGAGGGTAGTCAGAAAATTGTACTACCCTTTCTACTAACTTTTTTTTTCGTTTTTCTTTTTTATTGTTTTGTTTAATTGTTATTGCTTTTTAGAGGGCCATGATTTAATGTTTTAAAGGCTAATTTTATAAAATGAGGGACTCTTCAAATTTCTTTTACCAATTTTTTTTTTAAAAACGCTCTAACCTTTTTTTAAAAGTATGAGTTGTCAAAAATATGTACAATTATGGTAACTGTTTTATATCACTAGTTTCTACTATGTATTTACTAAACTATGTCGACTATTTCTAACATGAAGGTTTCATGTGGGCGGTCGGATTACCACCTGTTAGATTAGGCACGCCAATACCACGTGTGTGAGATATTTATATTATAGTTATAAACTATGCATACATAACTTCAGTAAGGATTACTTAATTTTCTGTTTAGGTACAGAAAGTCTAATTAAAGATACCTTCTTAATTAATTAAGTTTCAATGTTCTCGTTTATTAAACAAGAGCCTTTAGGAAATATTTATGAGTAAAAGATCCAAAAAATTAAATAGATGGTGTAATTTTTAATTTTCTAATCAGCTCTTTGAGGTTGACTGTACCCGCGAGTTCGCATTGTGCTCCCCTACACACATCTACACTAGCATCAACATAAAACGCAATTTTGTATTAGATTTAATTTGAGGCGTGCGTGTGTGCGTGTGTGTGCCTGTCTGTGTGCGGAAGTGCTTGCTTCCTACGCACAAATTGATTACGATCGTCGTCGAAAAGAGGAATTTGCATATACGTGAAACCTCTTTTTTTCTCTTTCCGTTTGAATAAAAATCAATTCATCTCGCGGTACGTCGCATTAATTTCCCGCGTACTTATTTGTGTCTCTTTTTTGGAAGCTGGATCAGTATTGATAGCTTTCTAGATCTTTTTGTGAGTACTAGGTATGTCGTAGGTAGTATGTCTGTGGAGTGAAGTCGGGAGTCGTGCGCGGAGAAGTGCATGCGAGATAGTTGGCATAGTGCGGGAGCGGCGACGCGCTGCAGTCGGCCTCCGCCCGCCGCGGCGCCGCGCCGAATGAGCGCCCGATTTAAAAACTATACGGACGAACCCGCGCAGCGAAGCCCCGTAATACCACCCCCCGCGTAATGATTTTTTGGCGATGAATTTATATTCGCGCGCGAGCGGTGCCACTTTTTCGACCCCCCACGAACCCCCTACCCCCGCTCATTAACGCAACCCAGATATGCAATTCTGATCTTTGACGAGGAGGCTGTAGTGTCGGCGGGCGCCTCGCCGGGAGAGGTGCCCCGTTTTGTTTTTTCCCGCCCGGCTTCATTATTGATGGCATCGGGACGGTAATGCGGAAGCATGTGTGAACGTTTCATTACAAAAGGTGGACGCGGCTCGTGTTAATATTGCAGACCGGCCGGACCCGACCGGACGGGTGGACGCCTCGGAAAAAAAACTTTTTAGTCTACAAAAAAGATAGAAATAAAAGCCGCAATTAAATTTTTTGGATTACGGGTTCGGTCGAAAATAAGAAAGAAATTTTTTTTTCGGAAAGTTGTGGGCGCGCGGCGCGGAACTATCGGGACGCGTGTCGGGGAAAGTTTTCTGTCGAACTTGGGGCAAAGTTCTCACGTGCGTGTGTGACCGGACGGGTCGGCGGACGGATCGGCGCGCCGGTCGCTCGTCACTCGCACTAACTCGCACTATCCGAATAGTTCTTATTGGTGCATATTTTGTCAACAGTCGCATTAAGTTTGTTTATTTGTCTGTTGTGTTCTGTTACCGGACTTTGCGTCTCACATAGTGACTTTGTTGAACTTTGTTGATTGTTTTTGTTGAATAACATTTTCGTGCGTTCGACGGCGCCCGATAGAAGGTAAGTCAAACAACTGTACACTGTTATTATAAAAAGTACAAAATTCCGCATATTTTCTCACATTATCTAAACAATTTATGCATTTTTTAAAGCGGAAGTAAAATTAAAAATTCACATTTACTTTTTTCGTGTAATCTTTTGACAGATTTGTCCAAAAAAATATTAACTTGGCAGATTTGCATATTAAAAAATAAGAACGGTCAATAGATACTCTGATTTTAATATGTTCACAATTAGCTTAACCCTCTGGACGCTGGGTATTATTATGTAAATGTTAACCCGTAGATGCAGGGTCATAGCGAACTTGCAAGCGACGCTGGACCTCAGCTTAGAGAGATCTTGCATAAATAATTAGGTCGGTTAAGAATTGCATCTCCTTTAACCTTACAATTGTTATTTTGTAAGGAGTCTTAACGCCGCGGATTTTAATGGAGCGAAACGGATTTTTGTACTTTTTAATGTGTTTTTTTTTTCTATTGTGTTTAAACTTTATTTATTTGTATGTTTGCCGTTTAAGTTGTTAATTTGTATATTAATAAGTTTTTTTATAATTGTTTTAGTTGATAGAAGCATTGTATACAGTCCATAAAATGCAATGACGGGACCAAATATTATTCTAATGAAATTACGTAACAATAAAACTAAAACAATAAAAACTACGTAACTAAAAACTTTTAATAATGTGAACTAATAATTATGTTCGCCAAAAAATGAAAAGAAATTAATTCTATTCGTTATTAAAAAAATACTGTCTTACAATTATTCCGTCTATTCCGATAACGAATAGCAATATATTGACCTAGAACTTCTCGTTCTAAACTAGAACTATAGCAAATATTATCTTATCACTACCACAAATTATCTAAGTGTGTCGCCAAAAAACTATTGGTCTAGCACAATTTTTGCATATGGACGCCATTTTTTTTATCATTCTTTATACAATTATGAGTTATTTTTTATCTATTTAATGTATCTAGGAACCTTGGGAGTTCTGCTTATCTGGACTGAGTTAGAAGAATAAAGATATTAACTAGGGATAAGAGACTATTTAAAGCATTTACGGATGGTGTGAGCGCAGCTTTGATATCTGCTTACTACACTAAAGCAATTATTTTTTGGGCAAGACAGACTCTAGGAATCGCAGAAAGCAAGTAAAGATTCAATTATTTTAGCATTCATTTATGAGGAAAATCATAGATACTTAATTGGAGTCTCTAATTAAAACAAATGTGAAGACCTTATAAAAACTATAACTATTAGATTTTCTACTCAATAAAGTTAAAAACAAAACAAGGAAAAGAAAAAAACAAATGACAGGAAACGCCCATTTTAAGTTGAAACTATGAATTAAGAAATCATCTATCATCAAAACGATTATCAAAAAGCCAATCCGCTAATTTTAAACAAGACTCTTTCACAAACACAAATTTCTTCACTCAACCCTAAAATAACTGCCAAAATAGTTCCCTCACTTAACGGTAAGTGTAATAATTAAAAATACTGCGAAACTACGCGCCGTTTGCGATGTCAATGGTCATCTAAGCACCCTCCTCTTATTCCCACATTGAGTTGCAAGTTGAGCTATCCCTGGATCATCGAGCTAGCTGCATCGTGCAAAACACCCCTTTGATCATGGCGACACCATTGTCCATACAGAAAGGACCATAGATTAGGTGGAGCAGGTTTTTAAAACGTCTACTCTATTGTTGGGCTAAGAAATAGTAATTAATTTGCAGTTCTGTTGCTGGGCCTGCAAATAGGAGAGAAAAAATATTTTGAAGCTATAATTGTCATTTGCTAAAATAGGTATGGAGAGAAAATGTTCTCCTGTATTTAAATCTAGGTGTTTTTAGGCACAGGACATCGCCCTCGCGGTTTCTAAGTTCAAGTCTAAGGTAAGTTGTAGATTGTATATTTTCAGGTGATCGCTACAGGAGCAGTGTTAAGAAAAAGGAACCAGTTTGGATTTAACTTGACTTGTAGCCTTAAAAGCACATGGTCTAGGTATTTGCAGAAAAAATAAGCCATTCTACGTATTAAGACAAATTTATAAATAACCAAAATATCCCTAATTAATCTACATTAATTAGGCAAAAATTTAAATCCACAATATCTCTAACACACAAATGCAATTAAAAAACATTGACTACACAAAAATGGCGCATCATCTCATTTGTACGATAAGACCGCGATACATTTATCTAAGGTACCTACGCTCAGTACTCCTCCAATAATCTAGTCAGACGGTCCATCGATTTAGTCTACCTAGGCATTCGTACACAAAATGCCAGACTAGAAAAAAAGTAAAAAAAACGGTGAGACTCATTCCGTCCGCCGTCTCCTTTCTAATCGCGCCCCCACACGCACGCGCGGCTTTTTAATTGCATCCCCCACCCCCCACCCCGGAAAAAAGGGCGAAGCACACGATGGATTAGCATACAACCTCAGCGAGAGAACGCCGAGCGCACCCCTTCAGTTTTTGCGTGTCGGATCCCGCCATATTTTTCGCGGTTGTATTTTTTCGGGGGGGCGCGGGGAGCGTGGTAGTTGCGTGCGCGCCGCGCCAGTCGGCTGGCTGCCGGCGACCAAGCAATGTGCATAAACCCGTCCGCGGCCACAAACAACATACTGCACTCTCGGAGACGGGACATGATCGGAAACTAAACATATTTTTTATTTACACGTAATAAACTGTGACCAAAGTGTTGTGCTGTGAGGATATATTACAATAATTTAATATTAAAACGGGTAAGTTTTTCTAGATTGCCTAGTTATCAATGTGACGTTAGGACTAGCAAAATTTGGCGATAGCTGGGAGCAAGGTCGTGGCATAGAGATAAATTTATTTGCACAAAAAAATGTGTTAGACTTATACGGATAACCTCATTTCGGAACAACGCGCTCTTTTATTAAAATATGTTTCATTTCGCATATTTTTAATTTATCGTTTTCGTTAAAAACTCTTTTATCTTGTAAATTGCGCCGTCAATTACAAAGAAGTTAAATTCTTTCGGTAACTTCTGTAAACTAATTCGAGATACAAGATTCTTTCATTGTACGTACGAATTTTGAGTGAGTGAAAAGTTTTAAGTTAATATTTTAATTAAGTCGAAAGCAATTTCGTCTATTTTTATTATAAAGATGATTGATTAAAGTACGATAATTTGAAAGTGACGTAGAACTAAGTAATCGCTTAATTAGATTAGACTCGATACTGTTTTATAATATTGATGATAGACGAGTTATGGTCGCACCCATTTTTATTAAAACATTCCTATTTTTAATTAAATCTGACATATCTTAGCCAAGTTGTATAAATTATACGCAATATTTCAGCATTTTTCTAACAAGGTCCACAGTTTTAATGGAAAAAACTAAAAACTAAGAAAATAACAGAAGCTAAATTAGAAACACATTTATAAAATAGAACGTTTTCACACAAATAGAAACTCTTTGCACATTCTACTTAAATTAAGCTCAAAATAAAAGCATCCAATACAACCCATATTTTTTAAATTGTTATAACTCTAAATTTGCAAAACAACTAAATTCTAAACTTAACTCACATAAAGCACTTTCATTAATCATAAAAAAAAATTATAAGGACAATTTTTTCTTTTATCTAAAACAAACAGTACTGCAATATGTATTTACCTTTACGCAGTGCATTCAACTTGGGTACATTTAAAAATAGTTCTAATGCACGCTAACCCGATAATATATTAGTCATTTGACAATTATTAATAATTATAATTTTATAACTTCAATTCAACGAGTCTGGATTTGATTATAAATTGCGAGCTGTAATGGTCACTCCTTATGACATGAAACTTATAACTAAACACTTAGAATGATAAATTATTTGTTGTCACAGAACTAACATACAAAGTTAAACCTCAACTAAATATCTTAAAGATCTAGTCGATAGTCTTCTGCTTATGCCTATTTATATATTATATTGGATAATAGCTGGGATGATGTTATTAAATGCCTAACATTACAACTTATGTTTAAAGATACTATTATTAATTTAGAGCTTGCGTTTCTCACTAGAACCGACAAAACTATTATATCTACTTTATTAATTAGGAAGAAATTAAGTAAAAACATTAATTTGTCGACAATACATCAGAAACACACTTTTAAAATATAATTAAAAGTAACTAACATTCAAAAGAAACATAGTGTTTTGAGCACTGAGGCATTGAAATCGTTTGAAACATTTGTTTAAGTGAAGTTTCAAATTTTATCTTAATTTTGCTGTAAGATTTATAAAAGCATTTTTGTTTACTTCTTAGACATTTTTTTAGTGTAATTTTGACTTAAACGGTGTTTAGTATTGTCAAACGCGAGGGACAGTTGTCGTCACGTGACAGCGGCTGGCTGGTTTATTTTTTGTATGTTTAATTTGTGTATTTTATCTATGGGCCTTAGTTGCCTGATAATAAAGAATTATTATTATTATTATTAATAATAATACTTTCCCGCTCAATACTGATCTATAAATTGGACTCTAGTTCTGAATCTATTTTGGGTTTTAGGGTTATATACATTTTCCGTTACTTCCTAAAAGTAAGAGAGAATGTTTGAGGTAGAATAAGGCGTTACAATGATTCTAACTTTGTTTAACTGTACTTTTGGGCTTAGTTTCTAGATTTTAAATATAATAGTTACTTGTAACTAGACTTTACTCCTAGTATAATTGCTTATTTGTAATTAATAGCTGTATTTTTATTACTATGGGTTTTAAAACAACGGGGTCAAATTTTTTAAACAAATTAAGAGAAAAATAACCCAAAAGAAGCTTATAACTTACAAATTAAGCATAGCATTAATACCACTTAGCATTTCTTAAACTTGTGTAGTTTAAAAAAAACATTATCTAAATTTATATTTAGAAAATGTTGAAAATCTAAATAATAAAAATAATAAATTCTTTATTTCTCCTTACAATGACAAACTTATTCTAGGTTATACATATTATAATAATGGTAGAAAAAATCCAAATAAAGCCATATATCCAGTGTCAAAAAACCCATGACCAATATTAAAAATTAACCGTTTCAATTCCTATAAATTAACACTAACTATGAAAATGCAATAACAATATTATCATTATATAACTGGGCGGTAATAAATAAAATAAACTGAATTGTAATATCATTTTAATAACTCACTCGACATTATTATATTGCAATAGAGACGCAACATTTAGGGGTTTAAATTCTGTAGATACGCATTTCAGAATGAGTCAATTTTAGATAGGTACTTTGTATAAGAAAAAAAAGAACACTTATTGGTATAACATGAAAACCAGCCAAGTGCGAGTTGGACTCTCACACAAAGGGTTCCGTACCATTTACCGAAAAAAACACGTTTCTTGTAAGGGCACCCCGTTCAATTTTTAATTTAATTTATTTCTTATTATGTGTTGTTATAGCGGCAATAAAAATACACAATCTGTGAAAGTTTCAACTGTCTATCTATTACGGTTCTTGAGATACGGCCCAGACGGACGGACAGCGGAGACTTAGTAATAGGGTTCCGTTGGTTACGCTTCGGGTATGGAACCCTAAAAAAGAAAAACACATCAAAAAATTATGATACGAACACTACTGTCGCCAAAAAGGTTTCATTTCAGCATAACATTTAGGATATTTTAGCTACTTTTGTAGGTATATTAATTCTACCGTTAGAACACCATCACCAGAATAATCAACCCGTAAGTGCCCACGACTAAAAATAGGTTTTCCGATGAACGCGTCTAAAACATGCCAACCATGTCTATATCTCGATATTTTGCTACAAAATATTGACATATTTAGTGACCTATTTGCCAAATCGATTGTATTCATAATTTTGCACGTGTGCCTGAACTAGATAGATAAAAATCCACGAATATGGGAAGATTATATTAGTGATGAACGGCAAGACGTTGTGATAATCATTATGACTTAAAATAATTACCCTTTCTTTGCTCGGCTTTAATCGGGTAATAATGCAAAAAGCTGCCAGGCTGAAATGGGACTGGGCGGGTCACACCAGCCGCATGCATAGTGACCGCTGGGCAAGTCTCCACGCAATGGGTGCCAGAGGACGGAGGGCATCGCCGAGGCCGGCCCAAAAAGCGGTGGCTAGGTGATTTGGATGCACAGCGCGAAGGCTGGTTCGAGGAAGCGCAAGAAAAGAATGTCTGGAAGGATATGGGCGACGCCTTTGCCCAGCAGTGGGACACAATAGGCTAATAAAAAAAAATCTAAACTAAACTAAAACGATGACTATTCTAAATAAAATAAAATCGAACTATTCTCTAACTAAAATAAATATGTAATTTAGGTACCTAAAATTTAGTAGCATTTAGATATTGTTATTTATCTAAAATCAGATATCCGTTGTAATTGAAATGATCACAAACATATTTTAATGAACAGTGAAGAGTTTTAATCTAAAATTATTTCCCTATTGGCAATTGTAATTTAACATAGACTTCCAAAATAGGGTAATATTTGCAAATAAATAACTAATTAAAGCAAGTGGTGGAAATGGGAACGTTGATAGAAAATAAATATTACTCCATACAAACTTAACCGATACCAAAATATTTTTTAAATGTTTTCAGGCATACCTTTTGTTGTAATCTGTAACTGTTTTATGTCCCAATAAAATAAAAAAAATAAAAAAATAGAAATAAACTACTACTACTGAAATTAACTTAAAATAAAATAAAAAAATAGAAATAAACTACTACTACAGAAATTAACTTAAAACAATTTTTTCTCTTCCCGTTCTTATTTAGAAGTAAATTGAAAATAATAAATTTTATTCTGACCATCAAATAAAACATCTTAAATCTTTAAAATTGAGCGATACCCCTATACCAATAATACAAGGTTAAAAAAGAAAACTTCAACTTTATGAGTTAACAAAGGTTAAAACTAACACTTTACACACTTTTATTAAGATTAAAAGTAAGGATTCACCTGAAAATAAGAACCGGTAATAAAACGCTAACTCCCGCTTTCTAAAAAGAAAGAAAAAACAATAAACCAATCACAGTACTCGTTTGACAATTCGCTACATTAATTTTGCTATAATTTTTGTTCCAGAAACCGTGTTTAAGTGACCGAACACTAAAACATTTCTTTTAAAAACAGAAAGAAAATGATATCCGATAGCAATGATCGAAAAATTATCCCTTCTCAAGTTACGCTAAAGTCTTTGTAGGTATTAAAACATTAGAAAAGCCTTAAAATATTATCTTGAAATCATGCCTGAAGTTAGAAACAAAATATTATGCCAACTACCACGCAAAATAGAGTCAGAGGAATTAGGCAAATAGAGCTCTTTGAGTAAAAAATAACTCTCACTGTAAATTCTCTCGTGGCGGTAGTAAAGATCGGTACAATATCTTTAGCTACTTTTATTAAAAGACGCAACTTTTTTAAATTGAAGTTTGTGCTTCTATATAAAGGATAATATCATTAAAAAAAAAAAAAAAATAGGTTACCCGGACATAACGGAAGTGGCCATGGACCCTAAACTAGGCCCAGCTGATATCTTAATGAACCGGTAAGCATCTAATATTTATTATAAACGTCTAATATTTTAATTCCTATGTCAAATATTTACAAAAATAAAAGCATTTTTGTAATCTTTTACAAGCCATCAATTTATTAATTTTGTTTTAACGCCACCAAAAAAATTAAATCAAATTAAAAATCTGGTAGATTTCTTTAAAAAAACATGAATAAAACGGGTATAACAATAGTTACAATTCCACTTCAACCCAACCAATACAAACAAACAAAACGGAAATAATTTCTCCGATGATAAAGCTCTCAATCTTGCCCACTTAGTACACAGGATACAGATTTAGGTACCTATAGATGTTGGACGAAGTAAACAAAATGTAGCCTTGTCCTTGCGAGGTCAGTAACGCCCGCTAGATAATGGCCTAGTGGAACAACACTAGCAATGTAAGGGTTAGTCATTGAGTTAACAAGGATAGTTTAGTCACAATATTGCGCAGTTTTTAATTAAGTTTCTAATTAAATATTATAGTTAATTCTGTTTCGTTATATATTTGTGTAATTGTTCTATTATCGTTGCGCTATTTTTCGCTGAAGTTATATGTTTTTGTTCGCGATTTCAAGGCCTTGGAACCCAGGATCCGTGGTTTCCGGGATAAAAAGAGCCCAGGGCATTTTAGCTTTCTTTTTAGTTTGTGAGTACCTCGTCCAAAAAACAGGCGAAGTACGAGTCGGACCGCAAAATCAAAATCAAAAGTCATTTATTTGCCAGCACTTTTTGAACGTCAAAGTTCTACATAAAGACAGTCCCCCAAATCGCCCGCCCGTCACCACTTCCTAGTGTTTTAGCTGGGAAGAAGAAGTGGTGCAACAAACTCCCCAGCAACACATCTGTCTGTTAAGTTATAAGAACTATAATTTATAGAAAGGTTTGTAAGTACGCACGCGAGTGTTCCGTAGCATAAACCGAATACTACTATATATAATCCATACAAGAAACATGTTTTTTTCGGCTTATGTTACGGAACCCTTCGTCTGCAAGTCCAACTAGCACTTGGCCAGTTTGTAGATTAAATTGCGTGAGAAATGCCGAAATGGATTTTGGAAAAATCCATACCACACCACCACCACACAGTATCCACAGTATAGTCTTTATAACCCAAAGGTTGACTGGTAGAGAATGCCTTGATGCATAAAGTCCGCCCATGTACCACTATGGTACATAAAGTTTAAATAAATAAAAATGAGATTTTTACTTTCAAGTTAAATGTTCTCGAGTTAATATTGACTGTTTCTGATCGATTCTAGTTTGACTCAGTTTAATTCGTCATTACTGCATTTATCCTATGTTAGTTAATTAACAGGTTAAAATTAGGTATAGATTTATTGCAGCTCAAGGTAGGTATGATTTTGTGTTACAAGTATTGTAAGTACTTAGGTACGCTATTATTAAGGATATTTGTAAAATAAATTATGAAATAATTCAAAGTGTTTATCACTCAAACCAGGCATTGCTTCTAGTTTGGCAAACAAGGATAGGTCTAGGAAAATACTAAAAATAGAAATATTATTAATGTCGTTTGGTATTTAAGGATTAGTTATAGTAATGTGTACAGACCCTGAAATAATTGTGACTGATGAGTACCTATTTGCTATTAAAATGAAGCTTTAAAATAATGCCAGGAATACTACATATTAATTGTTTTATTGCTAGAAACTTTTGGTGCGCTGAAAATATTTGATAGATTATTAAATAGATATCTTATTTTAATATTAATAAAACCACTTATTAAAAGGTCTATCTAGGATTTAGCAGATTACAGAACAAGCCAATTTAAAGACTAGGACAGTCTTAAACCACGATTGCGGAATTTGGTTCGAAAGAGTCACCGCGGCCCTGGAACGCAATAAAATAGTTCACAAATACAATAATATATCGACACATAATTTACAGAGATTAAGTCTTACAGTTAAAAAAATCATCTAAGGTATAAAAGCCGGTCTCCATTAACCATAATTTCATTTGCTTTTGAAACTTATATAAGGGAAGTTCTCTCAACAGACGTGGAATATGAATTTTACTGGACATTCTATAACTATTCGTATAGAATTTAGAATAATATTCGTATAGAAGTATGAGTTTTCAATTTAGTGGGGTCTCTTGACTTATATTTACATTTTACATTACTGTCTATAAATAAATGTGATTGGTTTCTAATAAACATCCCAATTTCCATATTATATATTATAACGTGGAACAAGGGCAAAAACATTATTTCTCTATCAATCAGAAAAATCCAGGTCACCTTTAAATTATAATTTGAAAGTGGTAACTTATAAAAATGCCAACCCTAATCCCCCTACCCTAATCTCTTCAAAAATAGAGTGAACAGGCTTCTTCTGGGTAAGCTCGCTCCATCGTCGACTTTGTCTCTGTCATCTATGACCTAGACTACAGTCAAGAGCAAACCCATATTAAATTTAAAAAAAAAATGCGATATCCTATGATTTTCGTCTCCGCGTGATAATATTTACATTGCCGCAACGGTAGTTTAAACAACGTTCATCAGAAATCCGAGCTCAGTTTATTATTGCCGACTTCTACTCAACTACGATTGGTTTTATTATAAATCCTAATATTTTCTACACAGTTTTAATGTGACAGTTTCTAAAGAAAACCTTTCAAACATATATACAGGAGTCCGAAAACATAACACACCTTTTTGGCTAGTTGAATAGAATAGAGGAAGATGAGAAAGATGATGGGGATAAAGAGTGTCCGTAGAGTTTCTTGCACGTTCCTCTCCATAGAGATCTGCGCTTTGGAACGTATAATTAGCTTCACCTCTTTGGACAGACCGACCTTGACTATTCAAAAGTGCCTGTAATGGTTTAATTGAAACAAATGCTTTGAGTTTGAGTTTGATGCTCTGCTTTAGTTAAAAAATAAACAAAGAGTTTCTTCGTAAAACAAAATAACCTCATGATTATATTAAATATATAAAAAAAATACTGGTTAGCAAATAATTTTTGTAACTAAAGTATGTAATTTCATATTTACAAATACATAAAAACTTATAAGTTAGAATATTATAAGCTACTACAGATATGTATAAATGTAAAAACGGAATAAAAAGAGGAGCGAAAGAACTCATAGGGCATCGAAAAACACATGGCAGATCCTTAATTCTAATTCTCCATATAAAATTCAAATGAACCCCGAACTTCGATCAAGAACACACACGAAGACCCCGAACGTTGATTGGCAGAGAATGCTTAGGCCCTTAGTAATTCTCTGCCAATCAGCGTTTAGTTTTAAGCTGCTCAAATTAGAATTACAGATCTATAAATCCAATACATCAACTAACACTGGAATGTGTTCGCAGAAGCTTATCATCAATAACAAGAAAAAACAGAACCACGTTTTCTAACCCCCCACTGGCGCCAGACGCCCCACTACGCCAGCTAGTTCGTCTAGATTGAAGCCACAGGTAGCCTGCTACAAATCGTGCCTAACTACCCACCGACAGGCGCTCACCGTTCAAGGGTTAATATCTGCGTCACCCGTCACTGGGGTTGGAGCGTTAGCCTTGTCACCTGCCCGCTTCAGTGGCTGTGAATCGTTAGTAGCTATTTGGCTAAATTTGTGGCTTAGATTAATAGATAAATTGTGTTACAATATTGGTGTACACTTAGGTACAGTCTATCTTTTTAACCCTAGAAATATAACTTTTTTTTATAGTACGTTAGTCGGACGTCGTTTCGAGGTAATAAAGGTCAATATCTATTAAAAAATCGCACTAACCTATCAATGTGTATGTGTCCTGAAAGATGGAAGGGACTACTGTTTTAATTGAAAAAAACTCTCGCGGTTCTCATAGGGGTAGAAAAATAAGTATTATATCTAGTACTTTAGCATCTTTTACGTTTATACTTCTGAGGGGTAACTAATTCGTCTATTCTAAGCGTGCGAGCGTTCCCATTCGCATTGCAGTCACAAACTAACAAAACGCGTCTAATTTCTATCAGGGACAGAATTTTCATAATCAGTGTAAAGATTATTTATAAACAATCGATTTTACCTCCTTATAATATTGCTAAACAAATTAATATATATTTCAATTCAAAATTCACTGTCAAACAGTGACACAAAACTTAACCTCTTTTTTCAACACACCCACCCATCTAAATCCAGCCCTCGACTACCGACGCTTAACCTAGCGTCCGACACAATCTAATATGTACATTACATAAAGGAAACAGTCGCTAGTGTATTTTTTTTATCTTTTGGTGAGCATTGAACCTAGATAATGAGAGCGTTCAGCTCTGCCTAGATAGCCTATGCTAACACATTGTATTTTTTATTATATCGCCTAAATAGATTTGTCACGTGCAGAATAATAATAATATTTATTGTTTCACAAACATGCTTAGTACAAATTTATATGCAAGATTGAACATATAATGTACTCATCTTTGCCTAGCCTGTTCCCAACTATATTGGGGTCGGCTTCCAGTCAAACCGGATTCAGCTGAATACCAGTATTTTACGTGGAGCGGCTGCTTACCAGACCTCCACAACCCATTAACTGGGTAACACGGTACTTCTTGGCAAGGCTTCTGACAATCCGTGACAACTGCCAAAGATCTACAAAGGACAGCCGGGACCAACGGCTTAACGTGCTTTCCGAAGCACGGAGGAAACTCGGTATGTTAAGATGGTCACCCATCCACAGACCAACCTTGGCATGCTTAACCTTGATCGACCCGTGCCACTGTTATTCTTTAGCCAGGGGCTGTACTGCTGGTCCTTCAAAAAGGAAACCCTGAGATAAAAGTACCAGCTGCCCTTAAGTGACACAGTGAGTGCAGCTCATGATATTACATGCAGACATGTGAGATGAAGTTGCCGAGACAATAATAATACATTTAATTAATAATGTGGAAAACAAAATGTCTAAAGAGTAGAATCGCTTGAACTAGTCGTAAATTAAGCTTGTGTATGTGAGTGTTGCGTGTGTGTATGTGTTTGTTACATTAGTTATTTAAAAAAAATGTAGACCACGGTATTATTATTGTTTCACAAACTAAACAAGAGTCCGGTACGGAAAAGTCATCAAAAAGGATTGATTTGAATGAAAGCACAAAAAATATTTATTCTTTTGAAAAATGTGCTATAGTAGGCGCCAGATAAATGTGGAATAAAGTACATTGACCTTTCCCTAATAACTGTTCATAGGTACCTGAACAATTAAATATGAATCGTTTTTCATTATTAGACAATGTTAAGGATCACGAGAGATGATGATCAATCAAATTAAAAATGTCAATAATTGTAGGTGGGTCAATGATCGTTATTCCACGATTATCTGGCGCCTACTATACAAGTAACCTACATAAATAATTTCATAATTTCTGGTTAAATTGTAAGGATCATGTCAAGTAATTCTCTAAAGAATCTTCTAAAGAATTTACAAAAATTTCATTAAACATTTTCAACTAATGAAAACTACATGAAAACAAAATGACCTTATACGTATACTGTTAGGCATCAACCAGATTACTATTAGGCTCCGCGCAAACGGGCCACCGACCACAGCCACCGGTGGCTGTCGCGCGCCACGTTCTTTTTACCGCGCAAACGAAGGTGGTCGGCGGCTGCCACGAGTGCCAGCGTTCGAAGTTACACCGACTCACGAGTGGACGCCAACAGTGGCGAGTCGCAGACACTGAGTCGCGAGTGGACTCAACTCGCTACACGTGTGCGGAGATTCTATTCAAAACGTTAAAAATCATGTAAACAGATTGTCGCCAGCCACCGGTGGCTGCAGTCGGTGGCCCGTTTGCGCGGAGCCTTAGGTATAGCTTGCAAAGAATATCACCTTCAACCGACTTGAAAGAAAAGGGACGTTCTCTTGTTTTTCTTTCTCACGTGACGATTAGCAAAAACAGCAGATAATATTACTTTAGCCACCGTATCGTTGTACTACAACAATCAGTCACTCTACTGCATTACGAACCAGATTTTTATCTGTTCTTATAATAATATTTATCACCCATTTAGTTATAATTTATCACCGGATATAAACGAACTGACAAAGCGATTTTTAAATGAAAGTGCCTCACATTAATAACCCTAACACCTGATTTTAGAGTTCAGAATTCAATGTAAAACAAATCGGGAATAGGTACTTTCATTGTGCGCTCAGCAGGAGTGGATTCTCTGCCGGAGTCAGTTAGCTACAACAACCTGATTGTCTTTAAGTAAAGAGTAAATGGATCTTCTAAGCAGGCGCACTCCATCGTCGACCACATCATTACATTGCATCAGAAGAGCTGTGAGCTAGTGTTCAAACACGAGCCTATCCGGCGGAGAATCCACTCCTTAGCTGAACGCACAATTAAAGTATTCCCAATACGTTTAACATTTAATTCTGAACTCTAAAACCAGGTGTTAGAGTTATTAATGTGAGGCACTTTTATTTAAGAATCTAGTGAAAATCGCTTTGTCAGTTCGTTGTGTAAAACTAATACCTAGTAGAGACAGCAATCGTTAGAATACTTCCTCAAGAAAATAAAAATACAACTAATATAAAATATTATTAATTGTTGTTCTAACCACAGAGTAGTCTTTTCAACCGACTTCCAATAAAGGAGGAGGTTCTCAATTCGGTGGTTTTTTTTTTAACCAAAGATTGACTGGAAGAGAATGCCTTGTCGCATTAAATCCTCCTCTAAACCACTACCGCATACCTACATATAGCTGAGATACATAAACAATCCCTGCAAAATATAATTTTAAATTACAACTGGCCTGTTGGTTGAGTGGTTAGTGACCCTGACTGCTAAACCGGAGGTCGTGGGTTCGATTCCCACCCAGGACAAATCTTTGTGTGATGAGCATGATCATTTGTTCTGTGTCTGGGCGTAATTTGTCTATAATATGTATGTATTTAGAAATATATAAGTATGTTTATCAGTTACTTGGTTGCCATAGCACAGGCTCTGCCTAGTTTGGGATCGGATGACCGTGTGTGAGTTGTCCCAAGTCTATATCTATATTAAGTCTATATAATTTAGACGTTATCTCCTACTTATAAAACTTATTTAACTGAACTAAAAATCCGTTTACACTCTTTATAGTAAAACGACGCTGTAGGTAAAAAACTTGGTATCGAGTTTTGTGAAATAATACATATTAGACCACCCCGCGCTGTCTCCTGTTACGGTAATTCTTAGATGCCGCGTTATTATCTATAAAACGGACAGACAGACCGGAATTATGTGTGTAAACAATTATTTAGAACTAATTGTTAATAAAACACCTTTGTGATAAAACGCGTTTTTGCATCTATGTCTTAGTATGGAGTTAGGAGTTGTATTACAGTGTCTTATCATTAACTAGGAATGCTTTTGTGGCGATATTACACTTCTAACGGTTATAATTAATTCAAAATGGTACCTAAATCAGTCTTTCAAAAAAACATATTATTGAAGACTACCTCCCTACTAACCCCAACCCTAATCTCTTCAAATTAGAGTGAACAGGCTTCTTCTGGGTAAGTTCGCTCCATCGTCGACTTTGTCTCTGTCATCTATGACCTAGACTAGAGTCAAGAGCAAACCGACTCAAAAAAAATAATTGTTTTTTTTTCCCGTAGGTTCACTTCAGTGCATTTTTCAGAATAAAAACAATCAAAAAATTCATTTAAATATATTACCCTGAATTATAATACGAGTAGTATTATAATTCAGGTTACAATTTTCGTTTCAAAACGAGTCTATTGCTAGTACTTAACTGAGAAAAACAAAAAAAAAATCCTGACTCAGGGATCGAACTCGAGACGCCTTTTTCAACAGCCGCGCAAGCAACCCCTTGACCAGTGAACCTAATTTAATCAATCAGCCATACACGTGGATTAAATCCGGAAACTATTATTATTGATAAATTATTATTTTATAAAGCATTGCATTTACACTTCCCTAAAATATTTAATAATTGACCCAAATGCGCTAATTATAATATTGATTATTTTAATCTCTTATCAATTTAGCCAATACACCTACGCCAGTACGACTACCCTAATCAACCAGTTAAACACGTGGATTAAAATCCGGAAACCATTGTATCCTACTACTATTATAAAGGCGAAAGTTTGTAAGTATGGATGTATGTATGGATGTTTGTTACTCTTTCACGTAAAAACTACTGAATGGATTTTGATGAAATTTGGCACAGAGGTAGATTATAGTCTGGAATAACACATAGAATACTTTTTATCCCGGGAATATGTTCCCTTAGGATAGTTTTCGACAATCACGCGGGCGGAGCCGCGGGCGGCAACTATTATTTTAATCTAATGCATTGCTTTTACACTTAAATTAACTTAAATTAAATTAATCATAGCCAGTCATTAGTGTTTTAGACTTTATATTACCGTGTAACGACGGTTGCACCTCAAGATATTGCCTGAATTACTGCACTTTTACGCAGTGCTGTTGTGAAGTCAAGACTAGGGTACCTCTGGGCAAGCGACTTCTGGTCAACCCCATCATAGCTTACCAAGTAATAAAAACTTAAAAAAAAAATACAACCAACTTCGAACTGTTTTTGGTTGTTTCTTCGTATTTAAAGTTTTTTTTTTTTAATGTTTTTTTTTTATTTGGAAGTCGGTTGTATTTTTTTGTAAAAAAGTTTTTTATTTTTCTCTTTTTACTGGTACCCTACACCTAACAAAACCACAGGAAAACAAAACACGCAATTTCGTTTACTTACTTGGATGATATATTTTCTATCAAGCTATTTGGATTGAAAAACCCAAACTACTAAACCGATTTTGATGAAATTGGGATCAATCGGAACGTATCTCCTTTCACATGAAAAAAGATTTTTTCAAATCGGTTCATAAGTGATGGAATTATGAGGTAACAAAACAAAAAAAATACACCGAATTAAGAACCTCCTCCTTCTTGTGAATTCGGTTAAAAAGAGATGGAAAAACAACTCTCAGAAACAGAAAAAATTCTAGGAATAAGAAAACAACCATTTTTTAAACTTCTGATTTGTTAAAGTAAGTCAAGAATCATAGCAAATAGATCACCTATAGTGCCTAGTAATTTGTAACATGCAATGGTGCAAGCTTGTGATAGTTAATAGACGTCGGTTTTGTCTCATATCTCCTTTATTACTTATATATTGTAACACCAGCGGACTCACGCTACTGCTACTTATTGATATTACTATAGTAGGCGCCAGATAATCGTGGAATAACGGTCATTGACCCACCTACAATTATTGACATTTTTAATTTGAGAAACGGAATTAATGACACAAAGCTGTCCCGAATCATCATCTCTCGTGATCCTTAACATTGTCTAATAATGAAAAACGATTAATATTTAATTGTTCAGGTACCTATGAACAGTTATTAGGGAAAGGTCAATATACTTTATTCCACATTTATCTGGCGCCTACTAAATAAATAAAACTATCTTTAAGGTTTAAACTTCGTAATATATTTTACGTCTGCCTTCAAAGAACGTTGGTACCGGAGTCTCAAATTAAAACAAAACATATTGTTATATTCCTATTTCAAATTCTCTTTTACTTTTCGCCAGACGCTTCCAAAGGGCTACCTTGTCTGCCAGAGACCTGGAGCCAAGGATATCCTCGTCACAATATACCTATGGATTCAAGTACTTAAACAAGCTCATTCATAAAAAAATCTAACCGGATTAGCTTACTTTTAACTATGTCAAATTCTTTATATGAATATACCTAGCTAGCTTTTGCCCGCGACTTCGTACGCGCATATCTCGATTTTTCCCGTTCCCATATAGTCCATTCCCGTTCCTGTATAGCCTTCTTCATGAATGTGGCTATCATATACAAGAATTTTCCGAATCCCACTGGTAGTTCCAGAGATTAGCGCGGTAAAACAAATTCTAAAACATATTTAGTTTTATTATGGTAGTATAAATGAATAAAGAAGACGCCATTAATATTCAAAAAGTATTTTTACGAATCTAAATGTTAATATTTTAGATCCATTCATTGAATCATTGACGGAAATCGCACAGCCTAAACCGATATAAAAATATTATATACAAAGGATGTCATATGCAAAGAAGATGAGCATTTAGGAAGGTTCTTTGAAAAGTCGCCAATTTAAAAATTAAAAAAATACGCGAATTTAATTCTCATCGATAGGAAAATCCGTCGGGAAACTGCAAATTTTGCCCAAAACCATCAAGATACAATAACACATTAAAAAAACCCAGCAAAAACCCGTGGCCTGAGCTCAGCTTAAAACCTCATTAAATCCATATATGGCTGCACCCGATAGCCTTAATAGTTCATATTTCCCTTTTAAGGAAATTGCACGTAAATAATTGTGACAAACATCACAAGCTATGGGTTGGAAGGCCAAAGAAGCACTTCTATTGATGGCAATTTCACGAAAAAAGCCCTAATACTGACTAAACAACAGTTGCGTACAGTCACAGCCGTCACAACTGGTCATGGGCATTTTAGTAAACACCTCTATGTCATAGGAGTTACTGACAGTCCACTCTGTAGAGCCTGCATGGTGTAAGATGATACAGCAGCACACCTGCTTCTGCTAGTCGCTGATTACCCTGGGAAGGTGCCCTCAGTGAGATGGTTAGTAATACCAGGGCGTTGCTGGCCTTCCTTGAGGAGCTGGGGTGGATTGAATGACACATTTGTCCCACCTGAACGCAAAATATGCGCTTAGTCGTGGAGTTGCGAAAACGAGCCCGATTTACATACATACATACACGTAAATATGTTTTAGTGCATAACAATTATAACTTCTAATAAACAAAGTTATATATTATGTAGTTTTTTGCGACGTATCCTGTAGGTATTGTGACGTGTCGCGTCTAGCCGTTTGATTAGTCAGTACTGGTGAGCGCAAAAGTGTCTACTCTCTTATCTGAAGCGTACTAGGTTTTGTGTGCGAGGTTTACTCGTGTTTAAATATTGTTTTGTACATTAGTATTTGAATATTAGTACGAAGTTGATGTACTGTTTTTTTTTTTTTTTTTATTTTCCTTTATTGGCCAACCAACAATTGTTTACACTGATAACATTTAAAGTAAGTATATAATATCCAAGGTTAGTGTAACAATTTATTACAGGTTAGCACCGCATGCCCCATAAACAAATAAGATGTGCCACAAGCACTGAACTATTATTAAACATTAATATTTGAGTACTTAATTAATATTAAAATTAATAGGTATAAAAGCATTACGTGATGAGATTTACAGCACGAAAAGCAAACAGAAACACATCGAAACTGTACATAATAGCGAAATTGGAAATCAGAATTACAATCAAAAATTAAAATCGAAATTAAAAGTCAAATCAAAATCACAATTAATATCAAAATCAAAATTAATTAAGATCCGAATCATAAGTCGATTAAAATCACAATCAATATCACAAATAGCGAAATTGGAAATCAAAATTACAATCACAAATTAAAATCTAAATGAAAAGTAAAATTAATATCACAATCAATATTAAAATTAAAATTAAAATCGAAATCAAAAGCCAAGTTAAAATCACAATCAATATTAAAATCAAAATCAATTAAAATCCGAATCAAAAGTCAAATTATAATCACAATTAATATTAAAACCAAAATTAAAATTTAAGTTAAAATTAAAATAAAAGTAAAAGTAAAAACAAGCAAAAACAAATCAAAATTAAATTAAAATTAGACAATTGATATAGTTGTTCTATGAAACTTGGCATATGAGTCAAAATGCACGTCAATAAGATCACTGCTGTTATTTAATAATTTGCAAAGACGAGGAACGACAGAGTTTGCACCTAGTATAGTTCTGCGGAGTGGAGGGTGTAAAGGAGTTATAGGAGCACGAGGGATTCTGGCAGGAGCACGAAACTGAAACTTTGATAGTAGTAGAGGACAATCAATTTTGCACCGGAGTAGCTTATAAACAAAGGAAGAGTCAATGATTGTTCTACGTTTCTCAAGTGAGACCATCTTAAAATAAGATAGTCGAGATTCATAGGATCGTATCCTTTTAGCATTTCCGCTAGCATAGGCTAGATGCCAGAGGAATCTCTTTTGTATTCGCTCCAGTCGAAGAATGTGCGTACAGTAATGAGGTCTCCAAATCGTACTGCAGTATTCTAAGATACTACGAACGATGCAGTTGTACAATAAGATCTTCGTCCGATTACGCTTAAATCCAGCAACATTCCTTATGACAAAACCTAGCATTCTAGAAGCCTTTTTGATGACACCCTCGACATGAGGTACAAATGTCAAGGCGCTGTCGAAAACAACTCCCAAGTCCCTTGTTTGATCCACTTCTTGGATAACGTTAGAGCCCACGCGATATACACTAGCAGTTGCTTTCTTTTTTCGAGTGTATTTCACTTGGTAGCACTTTTTTATATTTAAGCTCATTTCATTATCATTACACCATTTAACTAACGAGTCCACATCCCTCTGAAGTAATGTACAATCGTTTTCAGATTCGATTATCCGTGAGAATTTAAGATCGTCTGCATACATAAAACATTCTGAGAATCTTAGGCAGTGCGGGATATCATTAACAAACATAATAAATAGAACTGGTCCAACATGTGAGCCTTGGGGGACCCCTGATGATGTTTTGTAGGTTCCCGATTGGAAACCATTAACTGCGACAAAGAAGGAACGATTTTCGAGATAAGACCTAAGCCAGTCGTAAAGTGTACCGGTGATTCCATACGCAGATAACTTCGATAGAAGTATATGGTGAGGCACGCGGTCAAAGGCTTTGCTAAAGTCTGTGTAAATCACGTCAATCTGCTTGCCGCAGTCAATGGCATCCGATAGCATTTCTGTGAAAGTCGCAAGATTAGTGCAAGTAGACCTAGACCCTACGAAACCATGCTGAGAATAGCTCAAATACAATTTGAAATGTGCCTGAATGTAAGGACAAACTAAGGATTCGAAAACCTTAGCAAAGGTTGATAAGATAGAGATCGGTCTATAATTTTTAATGTCATCCTTTTGATCACTTTTATAAATTGGAATAACCTTTGCTTTTTTCCATAAATCAGGGAAAACACCTGAGCTAAGAGACTTGTTAAATATTAGTGTTAAAGGGGATACTAAAGCGGGAGCACATTTATAAATAAATATTGGCGGAATATCATCAGGCCCAGCACCTTTACGAATATCCAATAGTTTGAGCTTGTTCAACAGGCTATCGCGATCAATCACAGGTGCTGTTAGTGGTAGACTGTTATTCTTCATATTTTGAAGAAAATCGGACTCAGGTTCACTATGGGTCACTGTCGCGCTACTAAAAGCGGAGGAAAAATTTGACGCGAACATTTCACAAATTTCTGGACCATCTGATGTAAATACGGTTCCATTAGTCATTGTGGCTGGATAAGAGCTAGAGCCACCCTTTTTATCTTTAATGTATGCCCAGAAGCGGTTCGGATTTTTAGGTATTTCATTTTCAATGTCTCTAATATACTCATTATAACTATCGGTAGCTAATTTGGAACACCGTTTGCCTAATAACTTGAGCTCGATTTCATCCCTAGGGTTCTTATAGACTTTGAAGCGAGATCTTATTTTTTCTTTTTCTTTTAAAGCTCTTATTAAGCTTTTACTAAACCAAGGAGGATATTTTTTATATTTAAAAGTAGGTTTAGAGGGTTCGTGCATATGTATAATATGCAGGAGCCTGTCATAGAACGTTCGTAGCATTTCGTTAACATCAGCCATTTTTTGAAACAGTTGTTCCCAGTTTATATCGTTTAGATTCTCGCAAATTTTCGTGTAATCAAGTTTATTATAATTCATTTTTGTAGTCTGAGGATTGTATGGAAGTCGGGTTTCTTCACTCGCTGTAATCAAGATTTCAATGGGGGGGTGATGGACATCAATGGTGCTGAGGGAATTTAAGGCCGCAGTAACGCTACCGGTGGGTACATTACTTAATACAAGGTCTAATATTCGGCGAGACATGTTCAGGATGCCATTAAGTTGTGACAATTTATGCATGTGAATAAAGTCAGTCAGTACATTAGCAATGCCAGGAGGAGTATAATTTTTTTCTGCGTCATATACCAAATTCCATTGTATATTACCCAAATTAAAGTCACCGACAATACAGGCGCACAAGTTTGTCTGTTCAAGAACCACGTTACAGCGGTCCAAAAAATTTTCCAAACTACTACGTAACACAGGGGGTGGTAAATAAACTGCGCACAGAGCTATTCGACGAATAGATTTTAAAAACGGTACCTCTATAGTTATCCAAAGATCCTCACATTGACTTTCCCACTGAACCATACGTTTTGAGTTAATTGTTTTTAACATAGCGATCAATACGCCACCCCCGTCCTTTTTCCTACCATCTCTATCTCTTCTATATAGTATATACCGATCGTCAAAAAGCTCCGCGCTCAAAACACTATTATTCAGCCATGTTTCAGTTAAAATCACAATATCATAGTTCTCTAAAGACAATTGACGACAAAAATTGTGAGTCTTCGTGCGTAGACCTCTTGTGTTTTGGTAGTAAATATTAATATTATGAGCTGAGAATTTTAACTATAATTGATACCAAAGCTGCGACTACAATAAGTTAATGTTAATGAAAGTTAACAATTATTTTAACTTATTTAACGTGTCCATGTTTCTAACCATGATATGATCCGAGTCTTCCACTTTACGCATAAAAATCTTACCACCTCGAATCCACACAAATTTATAACCAAGTTCTTTGGCTTTGATCCTTGCGGCAGCGTGCAGAGCCCTGTATGTGGGGGACAGATGTTCAGTCACGAAGATTGGTGTTTTTGGCCCAGAATAGCCGAGATGCACGCTGTTCAGTTTATTATCCTTATTGTCCTTATTAAAATTAACAATAGCCGCCAGGAATTGGTCGCGAAGTCGAGGGGAAGCCAGCTGTACAACTATTGAACGTGGTCTAGTATTATTAGGGTTTAGTTTGGCAACCCTAGTACAATGCAAAATATCTCTGTTTTCCACAACACACGTAGCCACTTTAGAAATTTCTGACACAATATCAAAGAGATTTTCGTGTTTCTTCTCAGGTACGCATTGAATTTCAATGTTGTTAGATCGAGTTTGTTGCTCCAGCTGATCTACACGAGCGTTTAGCGACTTCACAATGTTGCTGATTTCAAAGTTCTCCTTCCGCAGTTCCATAATGGTCTCCTGAGATGACGCATGCTCCTTTAGTAGGTCCTCATACTGACTGTTCATGAATTTCATCGAGTCATCCATGGCAGAAATTTTCGCATTGATGGGCTGCAACTCTCTATGTAGTATTGTATTGATGGTTTCATTTAGTTTAGACAACATCATCGATAATTCAGTCTTCATAACTTCCTGGATAATTTCGCGAACATTATCTCGCGATAGTACATTTTCAGTAGTCGCCGGAGGTGGGGACCCAAGAGCTTGCCTTTTGTTCTGTTGTGCTAGAAACAAAAAAAAAAGAAGTCTGGTATAACATTTTTAGTTCTATCTATTTATATTACTCTTATTGTTTTTTTTTCAACTTACATGGTCCTAAAGCTGGGCAAACGTATCCCCCATATCCTCACTCTTCCCGTTAACCGCATATTAATTAATAACATTAAAAATGCTATTGCACCAATTCGCACTAAACGTTTCGAAACGTCTTTTATAATGCGCACAGCAAAGAAGTGGAACAATCTGCTTGCATCTGTGTTTTCGAATGCATACAACCCTAATCTCTTCAAAATTAGAGTGAACAGGCTTCTTCTGGGTAAGCTCGCTCCATCGTCGACTTTGTCTCTGTCATCTATGATCTAGACTAGAGTCAAGAGCAAACCTAATAGGTACATAAAAAAAAAAAACAAAAAAACAGTATCACACGACGAAAACTAGGGATAGCTTGATTAAAATAAGAGCAACCAAAATCATAAGTTTAGAATAAATCCAATTGGAGCATTCAAGAAACGGAAGTTCGTTTCATTAATAAGTCCTATATTTACCTAATACTTGTATCTACAACTGTACACTACAAGTACAATAACACTAATCAAGGAAAACGGGAAATACTAAGAACTTATTTCGGAACCATTGCACCTAATATTAAGTTTATTCGCAAAATAGCTAATTAACGGATATTTTTGTCCGTTACTTAGTGTTTAAACTGTTACATAATTACATTTAAAAAAAGTTAAGATCTTATTTTTTTTTATTCTTTTTAGCCCGCAGCCTAAAGCCATATTTAGGATACCACCTATCTCTGTAGGTACCAAAATTCGTCAAAACAAACAAACAAACTCGTTTTTGCATTTATAATATTAAGTTATTATACACGGAGGAACATTATGAGATGACATTGTAAACATGAGTACAAAAGCACGACTTATTTCTAAATAAACGTCTTCCAGCCGAACAGCGTAAGGAGAATTAAAAATAAATCTAGACAAAGAACACTTATGTTATATTATATTAAACTAAAGTATCAAATAATAAGCTTGCACGTATAATGTAAAAATAACGTAATTAGTTATAGATACTTAAATACAATTTAAAAAGCATTTTTAAAGCACCTCGCATTTCAATAAAAAAAAAAGAAAAAAGTAAAGTTTAGGTTTTCCTAAAATTAGAAATAATTATATTAAAACGCCCGAGTGTTGCATATAAGTGTGTAGGGGCATAGTTATGTATGTGGATTTTTTGTTATCTTATTCTGCCAAACTACTAAACCGATTCCAACGAACGTGCTGTATCCTAAATGACCTCACAGGATAACAAAATGGCGGCTTTCAACGTCATTGTTATTTCATTAAAAAACCTACAAATACTGCTAGTATTTGAAGGTTTTGATGAATTTTGAAACCCTTGCTTTCATTTGATCGTTCGGGGTGTGATAATAAGAGGTCATTTTTATTCGTTACTAATATTATAAATTCGAAAGTAACTCTGTATTTCTATGTCTGACTGGTACCACTTCACGTATTAAAAACAAATTTAGATGGAACTTGGCATGAAACCATCCAAGCAAGAACCACTAAAATCAAAACAATCGAAAAGAAACGTGTCAATCTAAGCAAAGTTCTCGGTAACCGTATTAGTTAATTTTAACAAGAATATTGCGCAAACCACAGTTAAGGAATTTAACTGCATATTGTTTTAAGAATTGAACTATAATGTCAGCATGTTAGTTGATTCAAGGCGAATCTTCTCATTGTTCAAGCTATGAGTCTTTTGGGATCAGCAGAAAATGTTCCTCGCCATCGTCCTTCGGCGCTGTTCCAGCTATGTTGAATTTGGCTTCGAGTATACGTAACTGTATACCAATATTTTACATAGAACGAATTCCTGTTTGACCTCCACGACCTATCTTACTAGGTAACACATTATCTTTTGGTATTTCTTCCGGGCTTGACTTTATGGGTGCGATAAGGAATTGGTCTGTCTAGGCGTCAACAGTATGAACCTCTTTAATGCTCGTCGTTCAGATATCTTTGAGTTAAAGTGTTCTTCTTGAAGGCTATTTCTAAGGCTTCTATTTATAAAGACTGTGACTGGATTGTTTTCTTAGATTATTACCTAAAGAAATCTCAATTATCTACATGTAACTAGTAACTTAGAAAGCGCTTTTATTTCGTCGCGGTAAGGGTGGTATTCGTCCGGCTAAACATACTTGCGATTGACTGACAATTTATCATTTATGGAAGTTCTAAGCCTATTCATATTTATCAGTTGTCAATAATCTATCAACTTACGAGTGTATGATTGGTGTTCGTCGTTTTGGTCAACCAATCAGAACAGTCAACATCACAGTGTGAAACAGCAAGTTTACTGATAAGACTATCTCAGAAGGGGGGATCTCACTTAGTTTTAAGTGTAGTAGTACTACTTAATTTTTCTTTTCGAGCTTTGGAAGAGCCTGTCACAAGGGTATTATAGAAACACAAATACAAGTTCAATCTTTATAATAATACAGACATACAGTCGTCAAAGACAAAGTTAAAGATTTATTCGCAGATAAATATGGTTACAAAAGTTCTTATAATGTTATTTGTGTATAGTAGCTTTACATATTCAATTATAACATAATGACATGCATTTTTTTGGTATAGATTCAATTACATCATTTAGATTTAATCTGAAGGAATTCTTTTATATTATAGAAAGGATTCTCAATTAACCACCTGTGTAAAGACCTTTTGAAGCGGAACATTGGAAGTTCTTTAATTTGCCTAGGAATCTTGATATATATATAGTTGCATATACATGGGCTAGCAACTTCGCCTGTTGAGTTCCGTTTCAAAGTCAAAGTCAATTCATTTATTTCAACTAGACCATTAAAAGGCACTTTTGAATGTCAAATTTACAGTTTAAAATTAAAATATTAAATGACTCTAGTTGTCCATTCGCAAATAGTAGATTATTATGGAAAAGAACGGACAAGAAACTCCATAGTTATTCTGTTCAAATATCTTGGGACAACTCACACACGGTCATCACACACGGTCATCACGGTCTATGGCAACCAGACAACTGATAAACATACTTATTTCTAAATAAATACATATTATAGACAAATTACACCCAGACGTAGAACAAATGATCATGCTCATCACACAAAGATTTGTCCTGAGTGGGAATCGAACCCACGACCTCCGGTTTAGCAGTCAGGGTCACTAACCACTCGATTTAACCTTCGATGTTCGATGATCTAACCTTTCAACTGTTTGTCCCAAAGGAAGTTTAGCACTAAGATCTCAGCTATCAATTTGTTGAAAAATAATTTGTTTTTAAACATAGCGTGTCCATCCGGATGACAAACAAACAACACATTTCTAGGCTCCAATTGCAAGTAAACATGCCTTGTAATTAATTATCGTGACACTGTTTTAGTTGATTGGGTGGGCAGTCTTAGTACTAGTGGGTTTTGGAGTTATTAGGATGATTTTCTTTCAGTACCAGTCTTGGGCAGGGGTATCATAATACCCAGTTATTGAGTTATCGTGGGCAGTCGATCAATAGGAAATGGAGACTTGATGTTATGATGATTTTAAACAACATCTATGTATTTTTTAGTCGTTATGTTGAAGTTTTATTTAATATGTAAGAAATAAGAAAATACTAAAATGAATAAAAGAAAGAAAATATTTATTTACGACTATCTCAGGACAAACAGCAAAAGAATACAAAGATCGATCTTCGATCATCTCTGAGTTTTTAAATTAAATAAATTAAATCTATATATATAAACGAATTCCTATTTCCCTTGGTCACGGCATCACGCGTGAAAGGCTGGACCAATTTCGCTAATTCTTTTTTTGTTGTGTTTGTTATTGTCAGAAAAATTTTCATTCATAAAAACCTTCTCGTTCTTATGAAGAAAAACCTAGAAAATACATATACATCCGGGCGAAGCCGGGGCGGGTCACTAGTATTTGACTGGCCTGTTGGTCGAGTGGTTAGTGACCCTGACTGCTAAACCGGAGGTCGTGGGTTCGATTCCCACTCAGGACAAATCTTTGTGTGATAAGCATGATTATTTGTTCTGTGTCTGGGTGTAATTTGTCTATAATATGTATGTATTTAGAAATATATAAGTATGTTTATTAGTTGTCTGGTTGCCATAGCACAGGCTCTGCCTAATTTGGGATCAGATGACCGTGTGTGAGTTATCCCAAGACTAGAAGACTAGATTAGTATATTATAAAATCTACAATGGCGGCTGTTAGAAATTACCAGAAGACAATGCATCCAAACTAAAATAAAACACTAATCTAATATATCGACTAATCGTGATGACTATGATGGTTCATTGGGTGGCCCATGTTGTAACAGAGATATCAAAATATCCCCAACTTTTGATTAAAACACCGATTGATAATATCGCACTAACATCAACCCAAGGCCCAAAATCTAGCAATTTTCGCGATAACATTTGAAAAATAAAAAGAACCTAGTATATGCTGTTTGACATGTAATCTAGAAATATTCGGCACACGTTATCGTTCGATATATCAAATTCACAATCTCTTGCAACGATAACTAGCCCAGCCCTAGGTTAGGGATGGGACATGGATTCTATCGATAGAAATAAACTTTGAACTGTGACGTAACTTTGAATTGGTTTTGACGTTACTTCTTTAAGTCTTGCCAGTTTAAATAATTTTACTTAGGAATACAATCATTTATTAAGTATTTAAACTGTCTAAACGTTCCTGGATATCAGGAGCAATTAGGTAAACAGCTTTATTAATCAATTTTGACTAAAAACTTGTAGGTACTCATTTGAATATGAATGTTTAGTATGCAATACTACTCTAATTAATCAGTAAAATAAAGCTAAACCTTAAAATCTTAAAATCGATAACAGTGTCAGTAGAAAAAAAAAATGAAACTATCGACAACAGACAGCCAGAGTCGCATCACTATCACTCGATGCAGTCCTTATCTGAAACCTAACGTTTTAATACTCGGCATTAATATTTGTATATCACCATAGACAAGTCTTCGTGACAATATTTTTTATGGTCAGGTGACGTTTACAAGCATAAAGTTTGAAGATACGGAGATTGCCACTGTTGTGTGTCCCATTGATAAACAGACTTATTAAACATTTTTACATGAACTTACATTTATTAATTCTAAAATATATTCACCACCAATAGTGCCAATTGGCTCCTAGCACAATTTATCTCATGTCACACTAGTGCACTATAACGTCTTCCGCTTCGGTAGCAAAGTCTCCGCTAAAGTGACCGCCATGACTAAAATTCAGTTAGAAGTTTTCAAATGCTTCTTGGCCATGGCAAGTTACCTCGCTATTATTCTTATTAATTTAAACTTTATGTACAATTGTGGTACATGGGCGAACTTAATGCATAAAGGCATTCTTTACCAGTCTTAGTGTTTTATAGAAAAATATTGAATTTGATACTTAGTACCTATTGGAATACAGTAAGGTGAAGGGGACACACAAAAACATTCGCAAACTTTGTTATTTTTTGCTGCGATATTCGGAATATCAAAATATTGTTTATAAATATCTAGTTTTTTCAGTGCATCTAAAAATCGAAGCAGCTTCAAGTCATGTCCACTATATTAGTACAATGAGTTGATAAGATAACGCAGACAAATATGCAGTTGTAATCTTGTTTGATATTTTTATTAACATTCGTACAATGCTAGAGTAATAGGAGTCTATGTAGTTTTATGTTGGCTTATAAATTTGTATACAGCGGCTCATAATGGTTCATTTTTGACCACACAAACCAAGATATAATGAAAACGATTAAATATAAAAGTGAAATTTTCAAAAAAAAACAGTTAAAATATGTATTTTTTTTCTTTTCTGCGCCTACGGACTACTTTTCAAGTCTATTTTTCTATTTACTAAATAAAAAACGTTCGTTTTATACCGGTATCAAAATTGGGGACTACGTTACTAAAAATCGTTATCGATAAAATAGAAGTGGCAGATAAGCAATACAATGCAACTCAAAAAAATACAACATCAGAATTTTGCAATATTGATTAAAAGATTCTAATTTTACCGTCCACCTGGTCAATGACACAAAGTCTTACATTCTTTATAGTTTATCGTGGAAATAATAAATGTTATAATATTAATATAATAGTACTATTATTATATAAACCTGAGATAAGGAGTTCACTCTTCCTTATGCTGTTTTCTAAGAGTTTTTTGACCCTTTGGTCGACACGGGCGGAACTATGTTCGCATAAAAAATAGGGATGTGCGTTTAGTTCAATACTACAATATTAAAAAATAGGAATGTACCGCTATAGTTCAGTGCTATAATATTAAATTAAGAAGGAAATGAAGTATGAATACTAGCAAAGTTGATTATAAAGTGACTGTTGATTAGTAAATTGTTTTGGTTTTTTTTTGCTTAATAAACAAAATTTTATAAAAGAACTGTAATTCTGTTGGTCCTAAAGACCTCGCTCTAAGCTAGGAAAGGTCTCTCGACGTACCTAATGCTTTAATTTATTTTCAGATCCTAATATTTTGCATTTACGTAGGTATAAAATAATAATAATAAACTAAAGCTACAAACACACACACACAGTAAACATGTAGTCAAAAATATACACACAAATATACATATTTTTTATCATTATTATTATTATTACTTTATCTTTTTTTTTTTATGTGAATTTGGACCTTGTTTGGTCTGCAATAAAGATTGTTATTATTATTTATTATTAAAAATACCTCCTCAACGAAAGCATTTAAATTGTGATCAAAGTTGTATACGGCTCTACAGAATAAAAATTAGGAATCACTTCCGCCTTTGATATCACTCCATTAAGACCGGATGGCACAAATGCAAAGCAGTTAGTAGTCACGTAAAATCTCGAGTTCGAACCTTTACTGATGACTTGATACAAAGAGTAAAACCGGCCAGTGTAGGTTCCGTAGTTGCTCAAACCATGGCTAAATAATCAATACGAATTTCACTGTAAGAATATGAAGTTTTATATAATTGTCTATGGATTTATTACGAAATTTTTACTAATCTATTTTCATTTTATAAATTGGTCGACGATTACTCATTAACTTTTTGAGCCTAGTAAGCTTTGATATTTTTTTATTAAATTCTTTGTATGTATATTCCAAAACCACCCGTTTAGTTGGCAGAATGGGACGCTTGACACTAAAAAAATTTTTTTTTGCACTGTAAGGCTTAATATTTCGCAAACGGATCCTTGGATAGAAAAATGGATTTCGCCAAAATTTTTCTTTAAAAAGCGGGCAAACCGCCAGCAAAATAAACTACAAAGTTACCGTTGACACTGTACCTACCTACCTTATCTTTTTATCTAGGGTCATGCAATTGCGCAATAAAAAATAAAACAAGCAAACCCAGTATCCAGCAACTAGTTAGTTCAACTCCTAATGTTTATCAGGTGACCCCGAACTAAGGAGCAAGAAAAAACTTCAGCCCGATGAATAGTTCTCTGTTTTAATAGATAATGACTGAGTTCGTAAATACTGTTTAATGTAGTTTTATATGTGCGTGGAATTAAACTTGTGATTTGAAAGGAAATATGGAATCTAGAAAGTTCGTTAGAAAACCTGAAAATGTCCTGAAAACGCTAAACGCAAAAGTTAGGTTTTGAACGTTTGTTCTTTCGCTGTAAGAAGTACATATTTATGTTACCCATGTGAGATATTTAAATGGGTAATTTGGCCAGTTTGAAACTAAATATCTATCGAAATTAAGCTAAGTATTATATATTTATGCTGAGATGAGAATGATGAGACACATGTATGTGTGGAGTATCGAGAATGGATAAAGTGAGGAATGAGTTCATTAGAGGTAGCTTAAAAGTGGCGCCAATAACGGAAAGATTGAAAGGGAACCGCTTTTCTTGGTATGGTCGTGTGAAGAGGAGGGATGAAATGCACGTAACTAAAAGAGTTATGAATATAAACGTGGATGGATGGACAGGGAGAGGAAAGCCAAAGAAAAGATGGATGGATTGTGTTAGGAGTGATATGAAAGAAAAGGGAGTTAGTGATAGCGTGACGGCTGACAGGACAGAATGGAAGAAAAAAAAGTGTTGCGCCGACCCCAAGTAACATGGGATAAGGGCAGGAAGATGATGATTACTCGCTGTTCGTAAAATCTGTAGTAGGTACGCGAATCGAATGTATACTCTTTCTTAAACTTGATATCTCTCTTCTATAGAGCTGATACAATGTATGGGTAAATTATTCAGCCTGGTGATTCAATATAACTTCTAAGAAATCTCTCATGTCTTTACGACGATAAAACATTTCTAAGGAATTAAAATCAACTGAATGTGAGTTCTATGAAGTCGATGTATGTAACTTATGTTAAAAGACATAGTTTAACCCCTATGCCAATGTTAATACAGTAACTATATACACAAGGAGACGTAGCATTAAAACAAACAGTGAACCTTAAAATACCTAAACAATAAGGTTTTACTGCCTCAACCGTACATAACTCCACACAACTTCCGTATATAATCCTTACATATGAGAATTTTCAACCAATCGCGCGGAAGGTCAAAGTTGAACCGTCCAATCGGCGGGCGTCACCGGGTATTCAAACTATGTAGGTTTGTAGCGAGAGTGAAAGTGCTCCAATCATATGTGCTCGTTCTATGTGTGGGTGTATGTTGTATGTGTCTTAGTGTGCGTTATGAATGAAGGCTGTTTTAGTTTATATGTTATATTTGAGCTTCGGGTTTTATCCGCAAAACATGGGTTCAGGAAATGTAGGTCAATATGAGAGAGTGCGTGATGCTGTGTTGGAGGGTAGGCAGGACGTGGGCTTGTTATGTTGGTACAGGATCTTTTGAATAGAATAGAATATAATAGTTCTTTATTTACACAGAAAGTAGGTACAGGTTGTAGGTGTTAAATTTAAAAATGATCCTTATACTAAGTACCTTAACTAAGGCATGCAAACAGTTTAACATGGCATAGTAAAAACTCATTCAACATAATTATATTATTAACACATTCTATCAATTCAATAATACCATATTAAAAAGGAAATTTAATGAATAATTTGAAATGGGCAATACAATGCATGCTGTCAAGTTTAATAAAATGGGATTATAAATTCTTACTGTATTTTTTCTGTTTATAATAAGTAGCCATGTTTGTAAGTACCCATCTTAAACTACAAATGCAGATCTTAGGTCTTGCTATCTATAACCATATCGGAATCATTTTGTTTTTGAGTTCTTTTGAATTTTAATGTGAATTAATAAGTCAGCACAGACTAAACTATCTACGTACTAATTTAATCCAATACAAAAGTGTTACAGATTTTTCAGCAATTATCAACTCATTTGTAAATCTTGGTGATTACATCATAATCACCAAAACAGTTTGCTTACATCTAATTAGTAAAATAAATCAAATCTCACAATATCGGATAACACTTATTAATATATCCCAAAGATAGTAATTTTAACAAAAAAATAATAGCACAAATCAAACGAAACAGGAAAACTCAATAATTTCCAAAGATGGCTATCGTAACGAATGCTAAAAAAGGTTGTGAGCCATTTCACTGTAATTACTAATTAGGATACTGCCGAAGCACTACAAAAAGGGCTATTTTCCAGTACTTATGACTAAGGAAATATTAATAAAATAACGTATTTATGACCACACGTTGTGGCCGGAAATACGGCTATCCTAACTGCGACGTTGCATTACCATCGTGAATCCGGTGTGAAAAAACGTTTTTAATTTACATTTTTTTGTGGTAGGTACCCCACACCTAACAACACCACTGTAAAGTCACAAGATAGCGAAATACGGAATTCCGTTTACTTGGATAAAATGACATCACACAGACACATGATTTAAAACCAAACTTCTGAACATATTTTGATGAAATTTCTATGGGACCAATTGGAACGCATGTCCTCTCACACTGTATTTGTATTTTTTTCCATATTGGTTTATAAATGACGGAGTTATGAGGTAACAAACAAAAAAAAAATTAGAACCTCCTCCTTTTTTTAAGTCGGTTAAAAAGGGATAGCCTTATACTTGTATAGCTCCGTCTCACTCTCATAACGGACCCGTCATGGCATTGGTACGTCATAGCATACCACTTTTTTTTAAGAATGTGAAATCATCAAATGATTCCTTCAGCTCTGGGTGGAGCGGAAGGGAGAGTCAGACTCTTACTGACTAACACCCATCCGGGTTCCTCAAATTCCCTTTGCATTCCAGGACCGCGGTGACTCTTTCAAACAACTTCCGCAACCCTGACACAGTATACCCTGGACATGTCTTCTTAATCATCAGACTACAGCAGTCCACTGCTGGACAAAATTCTCTCCAATCGCACGCATTCATCTCGATTCTTGAAAACTATAATTCTGGTGGTACCCAACACACTACGAAGATTGTGGCTCCACCTAGCTTGTTCAATGACAAAATTACTAATGTTATTTTTTAACTTGTTTCAGGTTTACACAAACAAACTAGGAGGACCTCTATTATATTTAAGGTTAGTACCTAATTAATTTAATTTAATTTAGCTTTTAGTCAAAGATGCATATCTACATAAGTCTTCGTAATGAAAATGCACAGTACAAAAGAAAAAAGCAAAAAAAAAAAAGAATCTAGAAACATACCCTTATAAGCAACTAAAAGAATTAGCCTGAGATCAAACTGAAAAACAAAGCTATAAAAAATCTCTTCGAAAGGTAAAGTTAAAATACCATCGACACAACTATTCTCTGAATAATATGATCCCTTATCTAAATTCATAAATCAGTATCATTCCCCTGTCTTCATCCCAATATTAGAGAGAAACAAATACATTTATAGACAGACACACAACAATCAAAACGGTAACTTAAAAAGAAAAACACGTAAAAAGTTGAAAAGTTGTGCCTCGCGGCTGCGCCAAATAAGTCCAGTTCATTATAATACGGTATACAACTAATGTCTGACACTGATTTTCAACCGAACCGGAGATTAAGGCTGCTTTTCTGCCAGATATGTACTATGCAAAGTTGCTATGGATGCATTTGATATCCACCAATCATATTCATTGATCCACATAGCATTGCACTGGTGGAAACTGCTTCAACTAAGCTACGTTTATTACATGGAAGGATGCGTGCCTTGGATGCGAGCTAAATTAAAAATATCTTGGGACAACTCACACACGGTCATCCGATCCCAAACTAGGCAGAGCCTGTATGGCAACCAGACAACTGATAAACATACTTATATATTTCTAAATACATACATATTATAGACAAAATATACCCAGACACAAAACAAATGATCATGCTCATCACACAAAGATTTGTCTTGGGTGGGAATCAAACCCACGACCTCCGGTTTAGCAGTCACGGTCACTAAACACTCGACCAACAGGCCAGTCGGTATGGATGCGTGCTATGGATGGACGTGTTTGGGTGGTGTAGCTACGTGTAGCAGTGTGCTCGAGCTGCGCGTCTTCCTCGCACAGCTACCTTGCAGTGTCGCATTTTCATGGAACATCTTACTCGTTCCGCTACATGGCATCAGTGAAAATGGTCGCATAGTTTCGTAACTTAACTTTTACATCTCTGTTGGAAAGGCACCCTAAGATGTGTAGTCAACGCGTGTGTGTAGTTAAAAATTCAAAATTCATTTATTCAAATTAGGCTGAGTGCCAGCACTTTTTGAACGTCAAAGTTCTACATAAAGACAGTCCCACAAAACGCCCGCCCGTCACCACTTCCTAGTGTTGTAGCTGGGAAGAAGAAGTGGCGCAACAAACTCCCCAGCAACACATCGGTCTGTTAAGCTTTTAAAAACTTGAATTTATAAAATACTTTCCATATTTTACAATACATAACACAGAAAATTAAATATTCAAACTGTAAATCAAATTACATTAAACTAATTTACACTTGGTAGCTAGCACACTCCATTAAGCCATCAGAAATAGACAAACTCAAGCATTAACAAGTAAACCAAACTAATTATGCCTCCGGGCATAAATGGTGTGGCCACGTACGGCGTACGCCCAGTACGTCTTCTTCCATAAATTGATCTCTTTCAGCCATCATTTGTGTTCCTCTCTAGTCATATCTTCCATCACGCTACGCTTCCATCGTTTCTTTGGCCCAAAATCATACAAGTCACCTTAGACATAAAAATATTAGGTACAAAAAGGACCTCTGAATACCCCCAAACAAGATTATACAATTTTAAACATAATTTCAAACGTTAAAACAGTTAATAAAGTACCTATTAATTCTGATATTGTTCATTAATGATTTGAGATAATACAGGTCACTGCGATAACGTGGTACTAAGCTAGATTGGGCAAAAATTTAGACTTTTTGCACTCAAGATAACTGGTAAACAGTATATTTTATATTTGTTAAGCGTTCACCTATAACGCATGGTCTTATCGTGTTGACTTCGCTATTGGCTGATATTTTTCAATTGAATACTGTAGGTATTGAGATGAAAGATACTCTATTTTGAGACAAAGTATACCTAATTCATTCACCGATAACGTATTTCAAAAAGTCCATAATATAGGGACTTGAAATGTGCGAAATGTCTCGAGATCAATATCTCACATTTTAACTTTCCAAATATCACTGTCAAGTCTTAAATTAGAGTGAACAGGCTTCTTCTGGGTAAGCTCGCTCCATCGTCGACTTTGTCTCTGTCATCTATGACCTAGACTAGAGTCAAGATTAAAACCATATTAAGTAAATAAAAAAAGTCTATTTCAAATCAGCCATTACAAAATCTAGAATCCATACTTCCCGTCTATAAACTAATAACTGTTTCTATGAACAGATTTAAGTAAAACTTGGTACACTAGTGATAAACATATGTCCTGGCTTAGAACATTGGATGTAAGAGTATATTCTTTTGGGCTGATTTTCTAATTATCTTCTGCATTTCCTACTCCTATGTTTAATGCATGCCGTGGCAGCCTTTAATTAAGGCTACACTATAAAATTTAAAAATAAATATCATGAGTACTGTAACATATATTTTGGTGTATGCTTTGTTGGCTGTCCTCAATAACAAAATAAATAAATCTTCCACGCGGGCAAGTTAGCTAGCCCAAATAATTAAAAAGACCAAAACTACAAATAAAACTGAAAAACACGACGTTAAAATAGAGACTTCCGCATGACTTTAAGCAACACAATTCAGACTGTGTCTCAATAACTATTCCTCATCTTCATAATATTCATAATCAAACAAGATACTAATTTCTAAAAACGCAGAAAAATGTCGAAGGCTGCTCTCAAAATTGCACAGATGGTCCATAATATGGACACATATTTGTACAAACTGCTATTTATTAGATTCACACCCGTATTGACCGACCTTGAGAAGAAAAAGTAAATTTAAATTATGTTTGTTTTAGAACGTAAGTGTTCCATTGAATATGTGTTATTATATCGATGACAAGTAATTATATAAAATAAAACACTGTTCTAAACCTAATTTAAGTTAGTAGTAATCTCACGTAGGAATAAAAAACCGGCCAAGTGCGAGTCGGACTCGTGCAAGAAAGGGTTCTGTACATCAATCACACATCAATTATCTATAAAAACGGCAAAAAAATCATGTCTGTTGTATGGGAGCCCGTTAAATATTTATTTTATTATGTTTTTTAGTATTTGTTGCTATAGCGGCAACAGAAATACATCATCTGTCTTACTATCATGGTTCATGAGATACAGCCTGTTGACAGACAGACAAACGGACGGACAGCAGAGTCTTAGTAATAGGGTCCCGTTTTACCCTTTGGCTACGGAACCCTAAAACGCACATAGTTGTCAAAAAAAATAATATATAGAGAACTTGCTATTTTCAGGGGCCTTCGCCCGCGTTAAAATCACCCCAAAGAGACTGCTACCGGGACGAAAAATATCACATGTCCTATTTCAGGACATAGTTTATCCATGTGCCAAGTTGTATCAAAATCCATTTAGCTGTTTAGACGTTAAAAGATAACAAACATACAGACAGACCGACGGACATACAAATAGAGTTACTTTTGCATTTATAATATTAGTATAGAAGTATAGATTATGTATGTATGAATGTCACAGTATCATCAATCTTACAAAACATTTCTTACTTAGAATTAACTTTTCATGAGCATATTTCTCTAACTGTATTTGGCAGAGGTCACAAATAATTAAATAGATAATAAATTTCAATTTAAAGCTACACAGCTTGGCTCATCGCCGCAAGGTTACCTGCTTGTCGGTCGTCTACAGATTATACTTCGGGGAGAGTGTCCAGGAACTCCACGATCTCATCCCACCGGCCCCCTTCTACCATCGGACATCTAGACGCACTGCAAGTTACCATCCCTACCTTGTTGCTATTCCACCAATTCGCACTAAACGTTTCCAAACGTCTTTTATAATGCGCACAGCAAAAGAGTGGAACTCTCTGCCTGCGTCTGTGTTTCCGAACGCATACAACCCTAATGTCTTCAAAATTAGAGTGAACAGGCTTCTTCTGGGTAAGCTCGCTCCATCGTCGACTTTGTCTCTGTCATCTGTGACCTAGACTAGAGTCAAGAGCAAACCCATATTAAACAAAAAAAAAATGATATATACTATCTATTTATAGAATGATTACAGTTCTAGAAACGTATTTCCAACGGGTTTATCCCGCCGATAAAAATAATAGAATTCTCAAAACTATAACTTCTAGAATACCTAATCAAAAAGCTGCGGTAAATGAAACATGTTATTATTTTACAACGCTAGTACCTAACGCTTGGAGCCTAACTAAATGATAAGTTATCACGAAGCCTAGGTCTCAGATAAAACGCTAAATTTGCTAAAAAAATACATTGATAACGACTGGACTATCGTGGAATTGCGACACGAGTATACGACTCAATTTTTTTTGTCTAATTCGTTTATTTAATATTTGATTACTTACGTTCTAGTTAAAATCTAAAATAACAGCTTTTCAACTTTTATGACTGATATCAGGAGCTTAATAATAATAGCCACACGTGTCGATCCTCATGGTAAGGTGCTGGCCGAGGTCGGTCTATGGATGGGTGACCATCTTAAAATACCGAGATTCCTCCGTGCCTCAGAAAGCATGTTTAGCTGTTATGCTAACAAAGTCGACATAAAAAATACTAAAATCATGAAAATCATAACACTAACCAGTGTTCTTGGTTAAAATATTATCAAAAATCCATAATTTGGAAGTAGTAATCTTATTTCGTAAATTTTGACCTTTGCAAGTATTTTTTTGCACCAATCAAAATTCGTCCATAATAATTTCCAACCGATATTCTCAAGCGTAGAACCGTTTGTAATACATCATAGGACCCTTAATCCTTTATATAAATACCTTACATAATGGCCCCTAAGTGTTCCATTGACACTAGTGTCACAGAATGGTCACAAAGTACCCAATGGTGTGATATTACCACCACATAACAAATTCTTTGAGAGACCTAGGGGTAACACGGACCTAATGGTGTGGTCTAAGTTAAAAGATTTTGGAGACAAGAGTAGGATTATTTTTGGACTGAAAACTTTTATACAAATTATTAAAAACTGTTTTATTATTGACGTTACTTTAACCTTGTGATCTACATAGGAATTGTAATCTACAAAATCAATTAAAAAAGAAATAAAAATATAAAATTTTTCGCAAATAAACATATTGATCATCAAAAAATTCAAAAAAAAAAAATTCAAAATTCAAAAGTCATTTATTCAAATTAGGCTGAGTGCCAGCACTTTTTGAACGTCAAAGTTCTACATAAAGACAGTCCCCCAAAACGCCCGCCCGTCACCACTTCCTAGTGTTTTAGCTGGGAAGAAGAAGTGGCGCAACAAACTCCCCAGCAACACATCTGTCTGTTGAGTTATAAGAACTATCACTTATACAAAGGTATGTAAGTAGTCAGTATTCTTACAAAGAAAACAATACAACAAAGGTAACACGTAAAAACATAAAACTTAATAATTCGCTACTTGTAAGCTAGCACACTCCATTATGCCAGCATAAACAGACAAACTCTACAAAAAATCTCAAAAAACTCAGCAAAAAAGTTTATATAGCAACGAATAAATTCAGCTAAACATGAATGAGTTGATACTGCTGCCTTATCTTTTGATCTGAGATAAACGTATAACCAAACCATTTCACTGTAAGTTTTGTCTTTAACTAATTAACAAGTAGGAAATGAAACATTTAATAGAGTTATACATTATTTTTCAGTGTTGTAAGATAATAAAAAAATATTTCCCTCTGTTTATCATTTACCGATGAAAATACATTAATTTCAAGATAAACCCTAATCTCTTTAAAATTAGAGTGAACAGGCTTCTTCTGGGTAAGCTCGCTCCATCGTCGACTTTGTCTCTTTTATCTATGACCTAGACTAGAGTCAAGAGCAAACCCATATTAAATAGAAAATTAAGTGATAAGAAAGTGAAAAAAAATTAATTAAGTTTTGACCCTTCTGTCTTAAATCGCTCTGAATATGAACTACAGTTACCCGCTGCAACTCATAAATTGGGCCCAAAAACCCAAACGGCTGTTTTTCAATACAACCGTTTTGTTTCTTTCAAGGAATCACCATTTATCTTTGTGTCACATTCAAAATAGTTTTTTTGTCTAACCATTATATTTCACACCTAGTATATTATGTATTTTGTTATAAAGAAACTAGGTAGAACGTCTATTTTAGTATGGGAGCACTTCGCCCGTGACTTCATCTGCGTAGACATAGAACAAATGATTTTTTCGCCCCCTTGAAGTTTCAATTTCCAAAAATCCCTTCTTTTGGGATACAGGCAAGTGTTGCGTTCAGACGAACTTGCAAAGAGAGGTTCCGAGATGATAGTGTTGGCCACGGGTAGGGGGAGGAGTGGGTACGGACCCACTCCTCCCCCTACCTTTCTCACAGTTTCGTACATGGATTCGCCAGAGATCAACTGAACTTCGGACTACAGACTGCAGACAGTCAAAAATGGCAACGCCAAGTCTACATCCGCGACTAACAAAACGACTACTCAGCCTAAGTTGAAATAACCTAAGAACAATAGACACGGGCCATTGCCCCCTGAACAAACATCTCTTTAATATAGGCGCCACGGACAACCCAATCTGCCGGGGCTGCTTTGACGCCGAAGAATCAGCCGCCCACGTCATCTTGGAATGCGAGGCCGTGGCTACCCAACGTGTAGAAATCCTCGGAACGGTGAGGTCGCTCCGGGAAGCGTGTGAAGCTCCCAGGAAACTTCTGTGCTCTGAGCGGAGCTTGGCTTACTAACTTAGCCAAGACACCTACGCATAACGTACCGAGTGGGAGTCTTAAGTGAGGAAAATGGAATCCCTACTCTACTCTACTAAATGTTGCACTGACCCCATTAAAATGACATAAGCAATGATGGTGACGATTTTGGAAGCGGAACACAATAAACCTTTTCGTACCTTCCTATTTAGGTATTATATGGTTCCTAATTTTGGTATTTTTGCATGAATTTTATCGTGACCTTATCATGGTTTCAGTAGGAAAATGTATTTTAGTTTACGGAAATAGTGTCAAATCGATTTGGAAATATAGTCGTTAGTATAATATAATTTCTACGTCTGTTTTTTTTCCCCGACTGTGGTGTAAACGTTTTCCCTTGTAGATTAAACTAATCAATTTGAAAGGTAAATACCTAACTACCTTAATTCTAAATTTTCTGTAGGTACTCTTTAGGCCAGCTATTGTATGATTGTTTTTAGGTCATAGGTCTATTTGTGGATGGGTGACCATTTTAACATACCGAGACTCCTCCGTGCCTCGGAAAGTACGTTAAGCCGTTGCTCCCGGCTGTCATTTGTAGATCTTTGGCAGTCGTTACGGATTGTCAGAAGCCAGTAAATCTGACTCCAATATTGCCAAGAAGAACCGTGTTACCCAGTTAATGGATATGGAGGTCTGGTAGGCAATCCGGTTTGACTGGAAGCCGACCCTAATATAATTGGGAAAAGGCTAGGCAGATAAAATACTAATTCGCAGATTCTTTTAGCTCTCTAGCAAGTTATTTTATTATATACCTCACGTCTATGTTAAATAGGTCCATTTCAGCAATACGTCAGACAGGCTGATGCTATCTGACACTCGTTGAAAAATTGACTCTGAAGCTTCGGAGTCAATTTTCAGTAAGTTAGACTACACAAATCCACAATCTAGCATTTAACGGCAATCGCCTTGTTTTCAGTTTCAGTGCATGCCAGCAGGTAACTCGATTACCTAGCATTGTCAGCTAAGCGTCTTTCTTTCTTATTGTCTAACATTTGTTATCAAACTTACGTGTCATACCAACTTAGTTTTGCGGGCTGAAAAAGCTGAAATGACTCCTATGTGTAGAGCAGTAAGAGTGTGTGTGGAACGGTGTGGTTGGAAGGTAACGTTGTTGGCATGAATGTAAGAAATGTACTAGTGGGAACTAGGGGCCATGGAAGGTAAGGTTTGGTCAGTTGAGGTGACGTTTGAAAAAACAGGCAAAATATTTTTCAGGAGAATTTCAGGTGATTATGATGATCATTTTGGTGTCGTTTGGGCATTTTTATTACTACTGATTTTACCATAAAGTAAACAAAATATGAAACATCATAAATATATATTTTTCATTTGTTTAATATCCTTTTGTTTTCTATAAACGAAAGAACAGTCTTATTTACAAGCTCAACGATATACAAACGCTGGCTTAGCAAAAAATTGCTTAGCAGATGAAGGCTGAATTTCAGCATTTTTCATGGGGAAAACACTTAGCATCTGACCTGTAAAACCAATAAAAAAAATAAAAAGTCAATATTTTCAGAGTTTCAGCCGGCTTAAAGAAGCTCTCCAATACATAATAGATAGATAAAACATTATTCGATGTAACACTACAACAAAAAATAAATTAAAGCAGAATTATATTAGAAATTATAGTAAAATATTTTTACTGAGATGGTATTTATTTATTTAAAAAACACAGTACAAGCGTAGAGTTTACAAGACCAAAACGCTTATCCTACTACTATTATAAAGGCGAAAGTTTGTAAGTATGGATGTATGTATGGATGTTTGTTACTCTTTCACGTAAAAACTACTGAATGGATTTTGATGAAATTTGGCACAGAGGTAGATTATAGTCTGGAATAACACATAGGATACTTTTTATCCCGGGAATATGTTCCCTTAGGATAGTTTTCGACAATCACGCGGGCGGAGCCGCGGGCGGCAACTAGTATGCTCATAATTTCCAATTTTTAGAGAAATTGAATAATATGAGAAATTAATGTCAAAAAATAAGTAAAACAAATGTCAAATACAAAGATGTCAAATGAATCCAACAACATTAACGCACTCACATTCAAATGTCGAACATGGTTATTCAAATTAATTACAATTGGGAAATAAATTAAAAATTACAAACATGTCAAAAAATAATAACAATATTAACCAGTGGTGATTAAAACAGAAAAAAGAACATTTCAAAATCACTTGTTTAAAAAGGACAATAAATGTTTCCTTAATGTGTTAATACTATCTACAAATATGTCGGCGGTATAATTTGGTTAAACTCTAACACTGTTTATCCCCCTTTTTAAAGTCGTGAACATATCCAAATAATTATAATCGCTATCATCATGCACACAGCCCGTGCATCCGTCCATGGAGATAATGCACCTAACACCTACTAATCATAGTTTTTCTAAGCCGTTATCAGCTGATAAGGCATAGATAATTCAATATCGTGACGCTGGCTTGTATGTGTGGTTTATGCACGATGGTATCTATATGCAATCTTTTTGTTACTGTTTCTAAGCCAAATATTTTGGGATTCGGAGGTCATTTGTGATTTTTGGTAGATCTTTCTTTTATTTGAATCCCCCGGATTGTATTCGGATTGAAAAGACTGACTTATTGACTAAAAAAAAAAGAATAAAAACATACAGTCGAATTGAGAACCACCTCCTGAAGAAAGAAAAAAAATATAACTTTACGAGGCATACATTCTTGATTATACCTAGTACTTATTAGTAGATCCTTAAATTATGTTAGTAAAGACAATATTAATAGATATTTAAATACATTAGGAGAAAAAATAAGTCAATACATGCAATTAGTTCGCTTAAATAAGATTTTAAAATGGCTGTCAAAGAAAAATTGATATTTATCAAACTATATTCAGGTAATTACTTTACGAACTATATACACTAGAAATAAAAATTAAAAAAAAACTCTTAATTAAATTAACCCTAAAATATGGCGTCAAAAAATTCATCCGCATCGCTGTCGACTGGAAGTGTACCCAAAAGACTGGCGGCATTGCCACGTTATATGGCAATATTAATTAATTTTTTAAACTTACTAGGTCAAAAAAAAAGGTTTTTTTTATTCAAAAGATTATGATCAAAGGCGTCTCGTCCATGGAAACTAAAAAAGGGTTGTAGTTTTGTTTCTTCTGCCTCGATGAACCGGATGAAAAAGGTTTATAACATGTTACATAGTTCTGTAACACTTCAGATAATACTAGCTTTTTCCAACGGTTTCTCCCGTAAGAATGACATTAAGTCCGCCTCTGTGTGCGTAAAGTGTCAATAAATAAATAAATGACGGAAATTATACCCAGGGGAACATACTCCCGGGATGAAAAGTAGCCCATATCCTAAACCGGACTATAATCTATCTCTGTGTCAAATTTTATTCAGATCCTTTCAGCCGTTCCGGCGTGATGGAGTCGTTTACATCCAAAATTTCGCATTGATAAATGATGTTTATTTAACAAGTAGGTTAAACATCTGCCAGGGTTGCGGAATTTGTTCGAAAGAGGCACCGCAGCCCTGAAACGCAAAGGGCTTTAGAAGGAACACGGATGGGTTTTAGTCAGTAAGAGTCTGACACGCCCTTCCGCCCCACCCAGAGCGGAATAAGTCATTTGATGATCTCCCATCCTTAAAAAATAAAAATAAAGTAGGTTTAACCTACTTATTTTTATAACACTTTTACACGTCAATCTAGATGAGGCCGGTGTTTCCTAGCTGACTGCCCTGAGAAGAAATACCGAAACAAACTCAGAGGTTTTAAAGTCCATAAAATCTGTACTGGTCAAATCATATGAGAACCATGTAGGTTAATGTCTGAGGGAAGTGCCACACAGATTTGAGAGGACCTGTCCAGACAGTGCAAGCATTTGTCAGTTATCGTGTAGCTCAAACTTAGAACTTTAAGGAGCTCAACGATTTGACGAACAATAACCAAAGTGAGGACATATAATAATAATAGTAGTGAGAAAGTGTAAGTCAAAGGCTAAAGTCAAAGTCAAAGCGTTTAAAGTAAACCATTAACAGGTACTTTTGAATTGTCAAAGTCAGTCCGTCAAAAACATGATGCTATTTGCACTTTCCAAAGCGTAGATCTCTATGGAGAAGAACGTGCAAGAAACTCGTTAGGTAACAGTTCCAATAACTCACTGCTCGTTGTTGGTTAAAATAACGATTCGTTTAACAATGAAGTAGAACAATGAACACATTTGAATAAGTTAAAGAAAATAATAACGTGAAAACAAGAAAAATATTAACGAAATCCCAATGACGATTACGAATTCTATTACGTACTCACAAACCTCGAAAGTTTAATAAAATCACAGAACTTAAAAAACCGTGTATTTTCCCATCTAAGTACCCACGTGAACAATAGGTGTAAGCTACGTAAACCCTGCTCCCTTTCACGATTCGTGAAGAAAACGAAATAATATGAAGCCACAAAAACGGTAGTTCTCAATTATTTTTTGTCTTGACTGTGGAAGTTAGAAACTTTCCGCAAAGTCAAGAAGCCTAAATAATTATAAAAAAAAATTAAAACAACATCCAACCATGAAAAGTTTTGTTTGAAAGGTAAAAGAGGGGTCAGACAATAGACGAATCGAAACCTTTTTGTTATTCAACCTTTTCAAACGGTGGTCTTTTTTTTTTTTGAATAAGTTACAACTCTCTTTGAATTTCGAGTACAATATCATAAGGAATTAATATGTTACATAAGAAAAATTAACCGGCAACATTTTATGAATTATTTGGCTTCTTTTCGAAACGGTAAAATAAGAACTTTTAGGATTATTAGTTGTTCATTTCAGGCCAATTAATCTAGGTATCTTTATTTTTCTAGAACATATCTTTGCCTCTGAAAAAATCAAGAAATATTCAGTGTTTTGTCACTTAGTTATCTTTCAAACACAGTTTAAAGTACGAACGATGGAGAAATGTAGAATAATTTTAACAATTTAATCTACCTACAGTAATTTTATTGACAGCTACAACCCGGGAGTCTTTAAGTCAAGAGTAAATAGGTTACTTCTAGGCAAGCGTGCTCCATCTTCGACAACATTCCATCAGGTGGGATTGTGGTCAAACGCGAGCCAATCCACTATAAAAAAAGGTTGTCTGCATTTCTAGGTCCCACTCAATCTTTTTAAGGTTCCGTACTCAAAGGGTAACAAACAGCAGCCTATTACTAAGCTTCCGCTGTCGGTCCGTCTGTCAGCGGGCTGTGTCTCAAGAACCTTAATAGGTAGACGGCTGAAATTTTCATAGAATGTGTATTTCTATTGCCGCTATAACAACAAATAATAAAAAATAATTTAAATTAAAGGGCCCACACTAGAACCACGTTGTTTTCGTTTTATGTCGTGTGAGAGTCCGACTCGCACTTGGCCGGTTTTTCAAATCCATCAACTACTTTAAAACTGGGACACATAACTCACTATTTATCGCCGCAATAGGGTAATTGCAATTATTTCAAAAATATAGGGCAAGTATTAAACAATAACATACAACTGACACTTAGTATGCGAGATGATAGTTTTTATCACACACGACCTATTTTTTGTAATCTGTACTTCGTTATTTATAAGTTTTTTCTCTTATACATAACTGTGAAATAGTCATGTGATCTTCTTACCTAGGTTACACACATTTATCCTCATCTTTCTAGACTGTATAACTTTCGGTTATCGATTTTAACAACTGTGATTTCTCTTCAATCAATATTTAAAATTCTTCCGTTACTGAGTAAGTGACTGACAGACAACGCACAGCCGAAACTCCTGGTCGTAGGAAGCTGAAATTTGGCATGTAGGTTCCTTGGGGAGTGTAGGACACATTTAATAGGGTTTCCCGAAATTCCTACGGTAAAAAACGGGATATGCGCGTACGAGGTCGCGAGCAAAATCTAGTTTCTAATATAGAGCGACTGTCGTTCGATTTCCGCAAATAAAAGGTTGATAAATATTTGTTTTAACATAGGAATTTTAATGTCATTAAGACTACTGACAGTATGTATATTAAAATATGGTTATCGGCAGTATCTTTTATCTTGGTTTGAAAAGGTTCTTAGTTTGAATATCAAGACCGCTTTACGAGGCGTAGAGTGTAGGTAGAAGGACCACCCTGCCAGGGTTGCGGAATTTGTTCGGAAGAGTCACCGCGGCCCTGGAACGCAAAGGGCTTCAGAAGGAACACGGATGGGTTTTAGTCAGTAAGAGTCTGACACGCCCTTTCGTTCCACCCAGAACGGAAGAAGTCATTTGATGATTTACCATCAAAAAAGGTAGAAGGACCACTGTTGTGTCAGATAACCCAGCATCTGTATTAAAATCCAACCCCGTGTATTCTCCTGTGGCAGTTATAAAAAGTGGCAAAGATGATATTCATCAGGAGGATCTCTGTCTATCTGTTTGTGAGCTCTTCACGTCTAAACGGTTCTAGTTGAACACAGGTAGACCGTGAAAAGACATGGAATACTTTCATCCCGAGATTATGTACCATTGGGATAATATCACGCAGGCGAAACTGGATTAAGATAGTTTCCTATAATGTCTAAACACTTCTTTTAAAATGATTGTTGATAGGCTTGAGTTTAACCTTTTGAACACCAGAGCATAAACGCATCGGCGTGCCCGCGACAGCATTTCATAATTCGCTGTTTTTTTGTCACATATTTGTGAAGTTTGGCGTATAGGGTACGCGCTTGCTTGTCATGTATACGTGACAATGGCGTTCAAAAGGCTAACCACAATACCACTTAGCGAAGACGTAGCACACTTGCCTAAAAGTAACCTGTTCCCTCTTGACTTAAAAACTTTCTGCTCCTTAAGGTTCCTGTAGAATTGTATGGTGACATCATTAACCAGTCCTCATCTTCCAGATCCCATCACACATGACTCCATAGCGGTCAACATGGTGGACACACAGCACTTCTGCCTGCGCTGGAACAACTACCAGAGTAGCATAACCAGCGCCTTCGAGAATCTTCGCGATGACGAGGACTTTGTTGACGTCACGCTAGCCTGCGATGGCAAGAGTCTGAAGGCACATAGAGTGGTTCTGTCAGCTTGTAGTCCGTACTTCAGGGAGCTTTTGAAGGTGAGTTTGTCCTATTTTAAACGACTTCAAAAAAAGGAGAAGTGTCTGTGTTTGAGTCTGTACCTATTTTTTTTATTACTCAATCAATCTTATGAGTTGCATTATGCGGCCACTAGATGGCGTCTTTTAATCGCAAAATGCTTTAAATTTCAATTCAAAGCCTTTAAAGATTATTTTACTATCACACTTTTGAACCATTATTTGGTATAAATAATGGAGTCACAATTTGTTTTGATAAAATATATTTATTTACAACTACCTATTACTATATTATACACTTAAATAAAAAAAATTACTAACTAAAAATAGTCTAAAATATGACGTCGATAAATGCCTCCGCATCGCTGGCCACTGGTAATGTACCCAAAAGGCTGGCAGCGCCACGCCACGCGCCACGTTTGATAAAATTATTGTTTTTTTTTTTAAATATCTTGAAAATTCATGAAAATAAAAAGGACCATGCAAAAAAAAATAATGATTTTGTCAGGTGTGGGGTTCGAACCCACGCTCCCTCTCGGGAACCAGAGCTTAAATCTGGCGCCTTAGACCACTCGGCCAACCTGACTTGTGATAACAAGTTGAAATTATCCATTGTTTTCTAGGCACAACTTAAGTTGTCTATGAAAATGTGGTGTGTTAAATTGATTTTGAAGTGAAAATCATTTTCAATAGCAACAAATTGCGATTGTGAATTATGTCGTCATTCGTTCGTAAATTATAAACCGTTTATAATCGATTTCAGTATGTTTATAACCGTATAGGTAACTATAACATTGCATAAAATCCACTCATTCGCAATTTGCATACAAACATTGTAGGTATATTTTATTCTTTTTAATCAGTTTTTCGCCTATAATCCGAATGGGCAGTGTTACCACACCCAATAAATAGTAGAGTGAGTGGGATAAAACAGTCCGACTAGAGCTGTACCTACGGCTAAATATTTTATATTCATTCCATAGTAATTGGGTTTTTTGTTTATTTATCTGATAGCTGTATGATATTTTAAGCTGCGGAATTATTTTAGGACGTTTTGATATAACGAATTTGTATTTTGACTATGTTTCGTTGGTTCTGTTTCTTATTTTAGAATTAAAAGGTATTATATTCAAAGTTTGCTCCTTGAATCAATTGATATTGAATTTGAGTAAATTATATTTACTTATTTTATATTTTCAGTTCAATTTTAGACTTCATCTCAAAATTATGACTTAGCTTTCATACCAATTTTAATTACATAACAAAAAAGAAAATTGCTTTTAACAATTATTTACCGAAATATACATTTTAAGTTGATAAATTTACGTGTGAAATGACTAGGTACAATAAGAACAATTCAATACTTTGACTCGCATGACAAAAATATAATTAATTATTCATCTTAATTAAATTCACATAAAATATTGACTGTGCTACAAAAGAGTTATCTTACGCTTTTGTTCAACGAAGGCCATATCTTCTTCGTAGGTCTTTGTAACCTACTTCTTAAACAATTGTTTTAAAATGTACCGTACTAACTGTAGGTACTGAATCTCCATTATAAAATAAAAAAGTATTATAAATTTTAAAATCGTTTCGGTGTTGAATTTATAAAATGCTATTTGAAACCTAGTTAGAACTTTGGTTTTATTTACGTACATGCTTAACCCAAACTCAGTAATAAAGGCCCTCTTAACATCGTCGACGTCAGCAATTAAGGCCCTCTGCATCTACCACGACAGCAATAAAGGCCCTCTTAGCATCTACCACGACAGTAATAAAGACTGCATTTAAAGAACAACATGAAATGCAATAAATGAATATGAATACGAATATTAAGAAAAAATCCTCATTCATAAAAGGTGCTAACACCTTTTATGAATGAGGTTTTTTTCTGGGACTATTATATTTATTTTTATAATATGATTATCTCCTAAAAAAAATTCAACTTATGCGTCTATCGTTTCCCACAATATTAACCGTCATCTTCTCTTCCCCAGTCAACACCATGCAAGCACCCAGTGATCGTGCTACAAGACGTGGCGTTCACGGACCTGCACGCGCTGGTCGAGTTCATCTACCACGGGGAGGTCAACGTGCACCAGAGGAGCCTGTCCTCCTTCCTCAAGACTGCTGAGGTGCTCCGCGTGTCTGGACTCACGCATAATGAGAACACCCAGGGGGTAAGTGGCTTTCAGAGTAGGGTTGTAGAGTTGTAGAGTGGGGTAACTGAGTTTTAGAGTGGGTCACTGAGTTTTAGAGTGGCGTAACTGAGTTTAAGAGTGGGTCACTGAGTTTTAGAGTAGGGTAACTGAGTTTTAGAGTTGGGTCACTGAGTTTTAAAGTAGGTTAGTGACAAATTTTAGGATTACCTCAGAATTTAACAAAATAAAATAAGTCAGCGAGAAAAAACCCGATTAACGCTGCTAGTTTTACAAATTATCTGAATTGACATAAAATGCTAAACTAAGAGTTCAAATACTTTTACTTTTCCTGTTACGATTTAAATTAAATACTTTCTTCAATAATTGTAACTTAGTAGTGTCTAGCGTGGGGAAACGTTTTGAAAAAATAACAAGATTTAGAAAACCGAAGGATAACTCTAAGGTTACACTTAGAGTTATCGTAATCTTTGCTAACTGATTCAAGGACAGGTAGACTTGAGAAAATAATGTAAATTTTAAATCCTGTACTTTAGAACTAACATACGTCGACATTTCAAACTTCGAAATTCAGTAGCGGAGTGATTAATATTACCTACCTACCTCAATTCGATAACCGTTGTAGCAAAAGAACCAAATTTTATCACACTGTTATTATTAAAACGGTATCTATCTTCATAAATATCTACACAAAACGTCTTACGATTCCTTTTACACCGAGTTTTTTTAATTGATTTTCATAAATTCAAGGTTTTTTCAACACTTGTTCAAAGTTTGAAGCCATGCCAAGTAGCCATTTGTAATTAGTACAAGTTTAATTATTTATAGAACTTACGTACCTACGTGCGTTATACTTATTGGTCGCTATCCTTTATTTTTGAAGTGATAACTTCTTATGGGAGGGTAAACCGCTTCGTAACGTAACGCGTTACGGCGCCAGTCTGCCTGGCTTCCCTTTCTCTCACGCATACGGCAGCGGTAGGCAGGCTCTTCCTCTCTCACTCTAACCCACAGCGCTAGTCGTATTTCGGGCACACGCTGGCCATATTAAATAGTTCAACTTAGATTAATTTAAGTTATCACTTCTGTCGGGCGTCCCGAGACGCACACGTTTTTTTAATAATAGTTGTTCATGCGACATTCGTTTCCTATTAAGCTATACGGATCATACCAATTACGAAAGTATAGAAAATGTTCAAAGAATTATAAACTTACAGTTTACTTCATATAAAATAAACCACAAGCTTTCAGTAGGTACCAACAAATCATTTGTTTTATGCATTTCAATGTGGGGCTAAAATATTTATAGGTAAAAGATTAGAGCAAACATACTTTAAGAAACTTTAGTTCACTCTCTCTATAACACAAGCTCTCCCCACAGCCGCTGCTGCAGCCAATGCGCGCGCCCTCAACCACGTCGCCGCACACGCCGCCGCACTCCGCGCATACCACGCACATCACGCACACGCCATCCTTCGACCGCCTGGAGGAAGCCCTCCTCCAGCCCTCGTCCAGCGTCCAGCAACTGATGCGCCGCACGCCACTGCCGCCGCGCCGGCTGAGCCGCTCCGCCGACAACAGCCCCGACGTCATCAAGCGCCCCCGTCACGACAACAACAACGAGCAACCCCAGATACACGCCACTGACTTCTCCACTAAGAACAACACCCACACCCGTGGCCACAATGAGACCGGGAACAACGGAAATGGGATCTCTAACAGCAGTTCCTCGCCGTCCCCGAGGCTGATAGACGATGTGAAGAACGAGCCCATCGACATGATCTGCCCCTCGAACCCGGATATAGACAGAAGCACGGACGATACGCCGCCGCATCATCACAGAGCCCTTGTGAGTTGGTAAAACGATTACCACTTTGTTTTATTTCTGTTAAGGTATTGGGTTCGATTCCTAATGCTAGTCTGTTGAGTAAACGAATTACATGTTTGTAATTTAGCAAATCTCGAAAAGTGTAGTGCATTGCACTCATTTCTCTCATAATATGTACCTACATACTGGAGATTTTCTTAGGAAAATTTAAGAGTGAAAACATCATTTTATTGACATTTGATGCACTAAATAAGGTGCCCTATATATTATACTAGGTGCCGCCCGCGGCTCCGCCCGCGTGAATGTCAAAATTATCCTAAGGGAACATACTCCTGGGATAAAAAGTAGCCTATGTGTTAATTCAGGGTGTCAGCTTCCTGCATACCAAATCTAATCAAAATTGGTCCTGCCGTTTGCGCGTGAAGAAGTAACACACACACTCACAAACTTTCGCTTTTATAATATTCATGCGATAACTCTTTGAAGGTACCTTTTGGACATACTGAACGTGTTGCAGAAGCAATTGCTACGTTGGGTTCGATACCCCCAAAATTATGCTATATAACATGTTTGTTTAAGTAACTTCGAATTACTTATATATACTTATGTACTCAACTCGTAAGTTGAATAAATAGGCGAATCCTAAGCAGAAAAGTCTTGTTTGGGATTGTAAGCTGTCGTAAACATTATCGATGGTTTACCCCATACCCCATGGGGCTACACCCTTCATAGGCTGTGTATGGGTATAAGAAAACATTGATAGATAGATGGAATACTCTCTTAATGTTCAACACAACTTATTTTAGATTCAACAGCTCATAATTTTAATAACTTCTCATAACAAAATTAAAACAATTCAAACCGTACGAAACTGAAAACCGTAACACAGAGAAATCTAAGTTTCTCATGATAAAACTGGTTAAACAATAGTAATGTATAATTAAACATAATTTTGAGAGAAAAACTACTTTCAATCGAATTTGGGTGTCATTCAGCTTGTCGTACGAAAATAGCTGGAATCAACAAATTCCTGAATACTTAGTAATATAAATACAAACATTGACAAAAGTACTAATAAGCGTATTATCGTATTACGTGTGTAGGATTTACTTCACATTCTATGTTTATTCAAAGAATCGATCGATTGGCCAATCAATAATTGAGTACGATGTTCTACTAAAATATTTAGTTAACTATCGTGATATTATGACGAATACGTGTTAGAAGTTGGAGCAGTACAGAACAATTTAATCTTGAAGAGGCATATTAAGTTTCTGTTTTGGAACAGTTTAATATGAAGATAAGTGATATCTGATTGCGATCTCACTTTCTTTTCAGTCATTTCATCCTAAGTTTCGATTATTTAAAATAAATTTTTGGTTATTTAGCTATCGCCAAACTTACAGTAGACGGTCCGAAAGTCAAAATGTTCCGAGATGAACACCGTTTCGGATTTGCTTCACAATCCCATTTCTGTCATTTGTTACTACTTATATAGTGCCACATTCCTCAAAGTCTCAGATTTAGTATCTCTATAATAGAGATTACAATCTCTTTTAATAAATTCAAGCATTCTGAAATCGTATGTCAAACCATTTTTCACGATGTTAATATTCTACCGTATAAAACCAAACGACAACCAATACTTAACAGCATCCAGAGTATAATATTTTTTTGACAGTTCTTTGAAAATAGAACACGAACTGTCCAAAAACTAAGGAACATTTAAATGACATATTGGAAAGCACTTTCAAATCAACCAAAATATATATTTTTCATTTGTATGGTAGGCGCCCGATAAACTTGCAATATAGTACATTGATCTTTCCCTTATATCCCTTCTTAGATACCCGAACAATAAATTATGAAACGTTTTTCATTACAAGAGAACGTTAAGAATTACGATAGAAGTCGATTCAGGACAGCTTTAAGTATGTCTGTTTTTTATATTAAAATAGTTAATAAATGTATGTGAGTCAATGACCATTATTACACATTTATCTCGTGTCTACCATATAACCACTCATACAGCCAGTAATATCGCGCGTTTTTTTTTAAACTCCTCTTCTGTACGCCCAAAAATTCGCGGCCAGAGACAAAAATACGAGCCAGTAGCCTCCAAATACCCAAAGCCATAAACAAGCAATACTCCTAAGTGCCAGTACCACGTATTAGTGTGCTAGACACTAGAATTTGTACCCGGAACCCGATGGGTGTCAAGTACGCAGTGTCAGGTAGTCGTGACGACGATAACATTGTTGTATGCTCTAATGAGACACTGGGTTAGGGACCTTGACACTGAATCAGGCTTTAGACTTCGATTTCTAGATGGTTTTGGTGGGATTTTGACAGATTTCAGGCAGTTTTTTGGAATTTACGCTGTGATAGAGAGGTTGGTGAATGGACTGAAAGGGTGAAATGGAGAAAATGTTTTGTTTATCAAACTCCCGGGATGAAAAGTATCATGATTGTATCCTACTAGCTGCCTAAAAGGTATCCTATGTGTTATTCCATCTACCGCTGTGCTTTATTTCATCTAGATCTGTTCAGCCGTTCTGACGTTATGGCGTAACAAACATTCACACACACTCACAAACTTTCGCCTTTATAATATTAGTGTGATTAAGTATCTATAGATTTATTTTGGGGTTCACAAACACAAGCCCACAACAAAAATATATGTCAGCACGGGTTCAACTCACATCTATTTCTAGCCGAAAACCACACAATCAAAATGTTAATTAATTTACTAAGAAACTTCGCGAAACATCCTCCAGAAACATATTAAAGTAAAAAAAACACGCAATTCCAGTGAAAACAAACCTTTTTTAGAAATAAAAATGTTCACAAAAATAAGATCCCATTTGGGCTGAAGTGCCTATATTTTTATTAGGACGAAACTTTAGTTATTTGGAAGTTAAATTGGTGTAGCTCCTAATAGTTGACGAGTCCTACCGACTTCTGTTAATAACGCCTTCTTGTAATAACCTTCCAAGATAACGATTTTCATTTTTCATTTTGTAACAGAGAAATAGATTTTATTTAAATCTCATTCCTTAAAGCAAATCAAAACTTCCGAACCAATATTATAAATGCGAAAATGAGTGTTTGTTTATTATGCTGAATGAGAAAATAAGCCTGTTTTTTTGTTTCGCTTTCAAAAGGCTCAAATTTTATAAGAACGGAACACTAAGGGCCCGCGCGCACTAGCGATTAAAGTTGGCCGATAGTTTGATCGGTCAGAGGATCAGTATAGAGTTATATGGCAGTGTGCGCACTTGAAAATTAAAAGTTGTACGAAGTTGTACAACTTTAATCGCTAGTGCGCGCGGGCCCTAACGCACACAGAAAATAATCCGACATCTATGACCATTCATTCAGTAACTTACGATCCAGTACACTACAGGGTGCTGTTTTAACGCCTAAATCGCTGAACCGATTTTGATGAACTTTGTTACATAGATATATGGGGCCTTGATACGGCTACAGGTGACATTTTATCAACGCGAGTGATGCCGCGTTAAAAAGCTAGGAACCAAATAACCACATTAAATTTAAAATAGAGGCTATAGAAATATTAGTATCCTGTGCGTAAGGTTTCAAATTCGACTTGTACTAAGAAATAAACAAATAAAAAGCCTAGTTACTAATACACTAACACCGTTTCACATTTCGTCCTAAACACGGCCACAGAGTAAGAAAAAATCGGGCGTTACTTTAATGCCTATTCTCGTCGTTCCTCAGGGAGGAGGCCCGCCGTCGCGCGGAAGCTCGGCTGACGCTGAAGAGTGCACGCCACCGCCGCACCCACCGCCGTTCATACAGCCACCGGACTCCAAGCTCTTCAACCCGGCGAACACGTACAACTTTACTATGGAAGCTCTGTCGCATCCTTCACTGACTGGTAAGAGGATTTTCTGATATGTTTTTGAGTATTTTAGCGTACTCGGAGTACCTATGCTAAGAATTTGTGATCGCAGTTCAAAAACAAGACTAGAATGGTAGTAAAAAATGGAAAGATGCAATCACATTTTATTTGGAAGCAGAATCTACTACGTTTAGGACTGCTAAGAGTGATTGAGGCACTGACAAACCTCGGCTCTTATAAATTAACCTGCGTGATTTTTTTTTTGTTTTATTAATATTATTTAGGAAAGAATTCGATTATGGCTCTCTTCTAAATTACTATTTTGCAATTATACACTTTACTTTTTCTACAGATTTTTAGAAAGCACATAAGTGCCTGTACTTATTACTGTGAATGTCTGTTTTATTTTTGAAATTACCGAACGAGCTTAATACGTCATGATGAGTGTCTTCATATCATTATTGATGATACCTATCTTATACAATATAATTTATTTATTTATTTACCAACTATGGATGACTTACAGCTAAAACAAACAGAATAAAAAAATAGCATGTGAGACTGATAGCCAATGAAAAGTCATCACTTCTATAAAACAGATTGGAAAGAAAGAGTGTGAAAAACACAACACAGCTACCAAAAAAGTAAAACAGTAAAACATTCAACCTTAAACTAAATTCACGTCATATTCAACACAAGAATAGAAACCCGAACAATCAAAATCTTATTTAAAAAAGCTAAGGCTCAGACACTTTCTGGCCGAGGACACACCCGTTAAGAAAGGATCAAAATTCATGCTGTTTACACATAATTATGAACGAAAGATGGCATATGAACTGTGTGATGTTTTCAGGTCTCCAAAGTCCATTGGCTCCGGACGGCATCGCAAGTACTTCCCAAGGTGAGTGCCAGCTTGTCTAGCAACGAATTTATTTTATTGCATTACTACATATATTGAGACAAACGATATTTTTAATGCACTGTCTGTCGTATGCCACCATCACCGCTTCCTCTCTGCTCTGTCATATTAGGTTTATATATCATTATTAGGTTTTTATTTAATTTTTTTTTAACTGTATGAGGCAATTATCACGTGACATATAATTTATTTCTATTAATATATGTATATTATTATAATTATATACTATTAACCTTGTATATGTCTTCATTTGTGCTCTGTGTTTCTGTATTTATTAATTAATGTTAGCTTTTTGTGTTATGGTTCGATGGAGACGCGCGTAGGTACAATATCAAAAGTTTTTTTTTTCAATTTTCAATGGTTTCGAGTATCTGTACGATTGGGACGAATGTTTATCATTGAACCAAAACGCAATGTGGCGTGCATGTAACTGTTACTGTAACATAGTGTAATGTAACTTTACCAAGATATGCTAGCTTGTTTTATAGATGTTAAACGAATTGTGTGCTAGGAAAACCCCTCACTCCCATGTCTCCGAATCAGGTTTTTTTGTTACTTTTTGTTTCATTATTATTTCTTTCAAATTCTCTCATTATTTCAACAACCATTCCACGGAAATAAACGAACTGTTAACGAACGTAATTGCACCTTCACGAATTGGCTGTAAACATTACATTAAGAATAATATAAAGAAAATTATAAAGAAAAAAACCTACAAAAAAATGAAAAGAAAACCACAAAATTAGCTTCCGAGAAATCCAATCATAACTTCGATATAAAAGTTGAGCGAATTCAGTAAAAGTTGAGTTAACTTATTGTTCGGAGCATAGCGGATCTCATGAATCATTTCTAAATACACTATCGGGTTACACTCGATCACATTGTCTTGGGAAACAGAATATATATAATAACAGGGAGATCGAACAATGGATTTTTAGTAATGGTAACTTGGTGTCGGTTTATATAAAATACGCTCAAATTATTTCATTGAAGAATTAAAAACGCTTTTGTTCGGGAAATTTGAAACAAACGTTACGCGCCTCTGTTATGAAAACGGACCATAGTCGATCACACAATCATTGCTGAGCTTAACTAGCGACGAGTAGGCGACAAAATACTAATACCGCTTGCATCCCGCGGCGGGACCTGTCATCGTACGGGGGGTGGCGGTGCTTAACAGAGGCTATGATACGAGAGTGCATTAAACGCGAGCGTCGACGGGGCTAACTGCTTGTGTTGTGACCAGGTGGCGCCCGCACCCCCCAAGAAGATTACCGCTGTGAGCCATGTAACAAGAGCTTGTCGTCCCTGACGCGGCTCAAACGACACATCCAAAACGTGCACATGCGTCCGTCCCGGGAGCCCGTGTGTAACATTTGCCGGCGGGTGTACTCGAGCCTCAACAGCCTGCGCAACCACAAGTCCATCTACCACCGCAAGCAGCAGCAGCCGCCGGCGCCGGGCCCCTTCTACTCCGTCAACTGACGCTCGCCCCGCCGGCCGCGGCGCGCGCCCCTACCCTTGCCATTCGAAGAAACCGAGCTGCCATCCTAACCACCTAAAACGCCATATTCTTGCCCCTAGACTTCGTTAAGTTTAAACAAAATTGTAACGCGATATGTTCCTAACATTTGTATATAGCATAGTAATGCATGCGCATCGCAAACTTTAACTATATGTATGTATACTTTATTACTCTCACTAAACGTATCTAACGCTTGATGGTAGCGCAGCGCCACGCCGCGCCCCGGCGCCGCTGCGCTGCCATCCTCTATGGAACCAATTGGGACATCTGATCGGTACACGCATAACCACCAACCGTTTTGTAAAAAGCGCATTAGTCAAATTCGTGAAACACGTTGAATTGCCTCTACTAGGTTCAAAATTGCCACCAAAACAATAGTGGTACATACTTGTGCCAATTGGTTCCGTGACTTGGGACCCGTCGGAGCGAGCGGTCGCATGGTGTGGGTACGGCGGGCTCGCTCGCTGTTGACTAATGCGCTGATGTTGGTTGTTATGTGTGGCGCAGTTGGCCCTCTGGGCGCGGGGCACCGCTGCGAGGTGTGCGGCAAGCTGCTGTCCACGCGGCTCACGCTCAAGCGGCACACCGAGCAGCAGCACCTGCAGCCGCTGCACTCGGCGCGCTGCTCCCTGTGCCACAAGGTGTTCCGAACGCTGAACTCGCTCAACAACCATAAGAGCATCTACCACCGGCGCCAGCGCGGCGCGCCGCAGCAGACGCAGCCGCAGAACCTCACCACCGGCGCCGACGCCAAGATCAACCCGCCGCATCACAACATCGACTTCTACAAGTTCAAAGACCAGTTCAACGTCTAAGGACGCTCGACTCTAGCTAACGTTTTCTTTTTTCAAAAACGATTATTCTCTATTTAAAAAGGAAAGTAACTATTTTATTTTTTCATATATCTTTTTTTATTGCCGTAACGAACGGACCTTGTATATTTTTTGTTTTTCAGATTTTTTTCCTCTATGAAATATTTATTTGTGAACTTTGAACTTGTAAGTAAGTAAGGGTTGACATCCACTAACATCACAATATTTAATGGCTTTCTGACATTCCACTTGTTACAAGGGCGGGCGAGTTAGATCGAATTTGAAATATTTTTTTTTGTTGAAATGTTATCGATCGATTGCGCCCGGAGAGTGCAATACTGCGGTATAAAATGATTCCTGAATTTTTACACTATGTTAAATGTGCGACAATAAGGCGAAGAGAAAAAAAATAATATTTTGAGAAAAGATGAAAAATCTTGGTGCTGTAAATTTATATATTAGGCTTAAATTTATATAAAAGAAACGGTGTTCGTGTAAGTAACAGAAGAGGCATATTATTTTCAAATTGTGTTCATTAATTTTGGCAATTATTTATTCTGTAATTTATCGGTATGATCTCACTCTTAGATATTTATACGAGATTACTAAACGAAACTATGTAAAAGTATAAAAAACTATATACACAGATATATAATTGGCTTATGAGGCTTTCAAATTATTATTTTTATTTTAGGTGTTTTATTTTTTCATTTTTAAGACTGAATTCAGGATATAATAGCACCAATAGAATGAGATGAAAGATTGTTTTTTGCAAAAAAATATATATATTAACCCGCAGATAGCACTACCACAGAAATATACCGGACTTTACGTATACAAACCAGGAATACATACATACATACAGCAAACCGACTCAGACACAAACAGATAACTTCTCCCTTTCTTTTTGCAGTCGACACTTTATATATAATTTATAAATTATTTATTTATTAATTTATCTTGTTTGTCGACTTTTATAAATCCTTTGCTGCCTTTTTATTATTTTTATTAATGACAAACAACCATCAGTCTACGAAAATTTCATTTTACTGTGAATCGCAAGGTGCCATTTTAAATGAATATGGCTATTTTTATTTTTTAGTTTAGTAACATCTTTTTTAGTTTTCAAACATTAGTTTTATCGAAATCTTGTGTTCGTTTCTATTATTATTATTATTTCGTTGAGCCTTATTGGGATAGTTTTTTTTTTCAAATAATAATATTTTTCGCTTTTTACCGACCTACTTGTACTCGTATTTTTTGTACATTAAACACTCACAGTTTGTTTTTGTTTTGTACAATTGTAATTACACATTATTATTATATTATACATAATAGGTAATAGTATAAAAACAAATTTTTAATAATTCTCAGTGTTAAATGTTCCTAAATTTCAACTATGTGAACTTTTCAACTATTAATGTTCCGTGCTCGACGTTAACTAGTAACGGAATTTAGCTTGCCATAAAATAATTTTAGTATATGTCTCGATATTGGGTGACGGAACTTCAACGCGTTAGAAAATTATAATGAGAGACTAAAAATAAAAACGCCCTGAAAAATATCATAGAATTCATCTCTGTGGAAAATCGTCTAGACAAGTTTATTTATTGGAAACATCTGCAACTACTCGTAAATAAAAGCTGTCAAGATGGCATATAAAAAACTGTCCTGATCTCTTAGAGAACAATGCAGCAAGTAAAGACTTGCTCCATTTGAAATATTTCCCTTTCGCGTTAAAGTTCAATCATCCAATAAATTTTAACGTGCGTCTTTTCTTTATGGAAAATATTCTAGTTCATGAAACATCACTATACCGACTTTGAAAAGTCGATAAATATCACTATTGTTAAAATTTTCATTTTATAGCAATAAGGGAACTTTAATTGTAAATGTTAACATAATTTATTATAAAACGATATACACCTTAGGTAAGATTAGTGCCTGCTTCATATTATTGTGTTCTTATTGACAAAAAAAAGACATATTTTGCGTATTTTTTCGTGAATAAGCATTAGTGGGTAGTGTTTGAAACACTTTTTACCTAGAAGAAGATGCTTAACCTTCAACAACTAAGAGGCTTACTAAAATGCTAAATGTTATGAAATTCTGTTGTTATTGCTAGATACATAAATGCTTAGCCATTACTCGTTTAGTTAATTAGTAAGCTTTATTATAATAGTTTGGCCAATTGGAAGACTAGAGATTTGGTGCTAAAAAGGGACGATGTTCGTGCTATGAGAGATAAGGGAAACGAAAAGGAATCTAAATTTTTTCTAATATTTCGCAACATTCCGTGACGAAAACGAAAATCATAAAAAAAAATGTTAAGTTTTTATTTGCGTAACATTGCAAAGTATGAACCGTAGGATTGTTGTTTTTTGATTAGTAATTTAGTCATAGTTTTCTTGTTAATTTGGGTTTGGGAAATTAAGTTAGTTGATTAAATAGGATTAAGGTTTATCTGAATTCATATAGATAATAGAAATACATGTTTACTTTACAATTACAGGGATGTGCTGCAAAGGCAGTACGGTATTTCAGCTATTTTCAGTATAGCTATGAAAAATTAAGAATTTATTTAGTAAAAAACTTGTCTCTGGTTGGGAAAAATTTTGCCAAAATAATAAGCGCTATAGACTGATTAGAGTAAGTACGCGTTTGACTTGTACACTATTAGGCGTATTTTATAGATAAAAAATGTACATTATTTACTAAATTAATTGATAATTTTATAAAAAAAATCGAGAAATGTTGTCGCACAGAAGGCGGTCAAAGCGTGATTAATTTTGGTATTATAAACTCGAAATTTATTTGTGATTTCAAATGATCTTTGGTTCGAAATTTTTAGGTGTTAAGTTTTTTTGGGATCTCGAGAGGCTAAAAGCCTCGGGTTTGCAAGGGTTAGAATGACACCGTGTTCTAAGGAGCAGAACACATCCCTGTCGAAACTATATTAGTTAGGATCTTAGCAAGATTAAGACTGTTTCTGTGACCTGTTTAAGTTTTTATCTTTCTAACGAGTTAAGAATTTTTTTCAAACTCGCACGTGCGTGTGCGCGTGCGTTGACTTTATCCAATGTGTTCTTATACTTCTTGTTGGCATTTTTACTTATTTTATAAGGAATCTAAATTAATTTATTGGTTGTTGTATTGAAATTTTATATATTTTTTTCTTAAATTATTGTTCTACTATCCACGAATCTAGATATTTTTTGTTAACAATTGGCATCTGTGTAATGCAGTCCATTAGATTTTTAATATGATTCGAGATTGTGCCAAAAACTACGGTGTTTTTATGTTTTGTCTTCCATTTTGAGGCGAATTAGTCTTGAACGTAGCGTGGAACGCCAAAAATAAATAAATTATTTTAATGGGCTGCACTTAGTTATATTCTAATATTAAAATGATTTCGCAACACTATATTATATATTCATAAAATTAAATAGTTCTTTTCCTTCCTTACTTTTTAAATTAAAAATAATTGAAGTAACTACTCATAAAATGTAATCGTTAAACCGAACTTCATAAATCCTAATATTGATGATAATGGCGTTTTTAATAAAAACAAATATACAAAAAACAATATTGCCAGTTTTATTAGAAAATCCTTCAACTACCCGATTATTTATTTGTGTTTTTTTAAAGAATTATGAGCTTTTTTGTAGAAAAAGTTAGAAAATTTTCATAGTGCACTGTTTTCTTTTTTTAATTTCGAAACACGCTTAGCATATCTAGTTTTCCCGCCTAAATATTTATTTTCCCGCCTCAACGCATGCTGACTGTTAACACCCTCACGTGCCACTGTAGCTTCGCCATCATTTACATTTATTTTTCTATTTTATTTATCATTTATTTTAGTCACACTTTTTTTTTTGTTTTTCTTAAAAAAAAACTTATCACAATGAAATCCCTGGAATAGGTTTAATTTTTTTTACTTTATACCGCGTTCGGGGAGCAACCCCATATTTTTTTGTTTTTTCGATCTGTTTACAGGTAAAAAGTTATTCTCGTGCTCGTTGTGCGGGAAGGTTCTGTGTTCAAAGGCGTCGCTGAAGCGGCATATCGCCGACAAGCACGCCGAACGCCAGGAGGAGTACCGATGCACGATATGTGAGAGGGTATACTGCTCGAGGAACTCGTTGATGACCCACATATACACCTACCACAAGTCGAGGACAGGGGAGACAGATCAAATACGATTTTTTTAGTGACTACTCGGACGGAGTTGGCGCGGCGTGCGGCAGTATTCATCTAGCAAAGAGAATCTACACGAGCCCAATCTACCTGAACCCGCCGTACATAGCAACACTCATAAAGGTTAGATATTCTTTATAGAACCAGAAACAAATTAGAGAACAAACGATCTAACTCATTAACAATGGATTTCCTTATTTAGACTAAGCTAGGTATAAGGGTCCTTCTTAAATTTTCATTTCATATTTTTTCTGTTCAATTTTGAGTTTATAGATTTTAGTTTGACTTTTATGTTCTTTAAGTTCTGACTGTACCCCCCCCCGCGCCCCCCCTCTCCCGTCGGGTTTCGCAGTTTTGACGTTGTTGTGTTGCTTGGAGCATGCTTCTATCATTTTTGTTATCACGTGTCTATGTGTTATTGTGGTTGAGAGACTTTCCTTAAGATTTTGAATATTATGAAAATCTCGTGATTATTGTGTAGTTAGTCAATGTGTACAGTGCATATTATTAGTATTATTAATCTTATTATTAACCTCATACATGTATTATTGAATGAATGAATTAACAAGCAGAAAATCGCTCACAGGATTTTCTCCATATCTTCACGTGTTGCCAGCTAACGAAAAAATTTTAACTTGTCTTTTGGGTAAAAAAATGCTTAATGTAAATGGGTTGTTTATTGTTTTCCAGCAGTACCGCCCCTCCGTATGCCCCCGCCCACCGCCGGCGGGATCAACGAGCCCCAAGAATGTCCTTACTGCCGCAGGACATTCTCTTGTTACTATTCCTTGAAACGACACTTCCAAGATAAGCACGAGCAGTCGGACACGCTGTACGTGTGCGAGTTCTGCCACCGGAGGTACCGGACCAAGAACTCGCTGACGACGCACAAGAGCCTGCAGCATCGCGGCTCCAGCGGCATGCTGAAGCGGCTGCTGAAGACGTCGGCGCTGCACTCTGCGCTGGCGCCCAGCCCGCACCACCTGTTCGACCTGGGCGCCGAGCACGGCCCGCAGCTGCCGCCCGGCCTTCAATGACCACAAACCATGGCTTAGACCGCTCGCAGCACACCCCGTGACGAGCACGCCTAGGCGCCACTGGCCCCCCCAGGCGCGCACGCCACTGGGCTCCACAGACGTGCACGCCACTGGGCTCCACAGACGCGCTCACGATATGGATAGCAGCATGTGCAATATAACGGACAATGCCAAAACAATGCAGGACTTACGCCGCATTTATGGCTAATATCGTATTATAATTAGTAAAATATTGACGTTAGGATTAAAATTACATAAACAGTATTGTCGCACGCGACTTGTAGAAGTCGTTTAGTGTACGCTTCGAGGATCGGACTTCGCTTTGTGACTAGTTCGTAACAGTTGCGAGTTACGGCATTTTCTAGAGAAAATGTTCCAACAGTGTTCAATATGACAATGTAATCCAGAGCAATACTAAAGTATTAATATTTCTAGTACTGCCAAAATTATGCCAACTGTATTCTAAAAAATGAAATACATTTTTTAAAATCACTTTTCGATAAATGTCTAGTGTCAAATTAGATTCGATAACTGTACAAAATGAGAACGTACAAATTTTAAAACCGTAAATTTTAAAAGAAATGCAAAGAAAATATTTTTTACTGAAACTTTTTTCGGAACGCCAAATCTAAATTAATTAAAATGATACAGATTATTTAGCGGTTAATTACAAAAATGTTTAGATTAAAAGTAAAAAAAAAAATGTTGATGTTGAGTAAAAAAAATTAAAGACTTCTTAGAATCTGATTTCGAAAGTACAAAATTTAACGTCTAACAATATCTAATCTATGCGCGTTTGGCTTCAATAATAATAATGATTATGATCAATGTGTTAGTAGCCGTGCCTTCGTTCGACTTCGAAATATTATGGATGAATTTCTGAACTGACGAGGTATGCGCAAGCGCAAGTGAATGACGGTTCACGGACGAATCAAAGTTGGCGGTGACGTTTCGAAAAGGGAAAATGCTGTAGGGTTGCCATACTCCGGTGGGATCCTTGAATACAGGGTTAAGAGTGAGTAACAGAAGTAGGAAATAGAGGCGCTGGTTTGCCAGAAGTGGGTCTTCGAAAAGCAGTTCGACGATCGTATACGTGTGCATGATTACAAATCATGAAACAAAATCAAACTTTTCTTCTGTATAGAAATACGTAGACTTTAGGTATTAATTAATAGAATTATATGTAACCTGTATCCATTTTCGGATTTCTCTCTATGAGTGTATAGTGGTTCTTATTTAAATGTCGACCAACGTAGCTGATGTCTCGTTATTGAAAATTTATTAGATTATTATTATATTATTCTCAAAAAATCTTAGGATACCTAACCATAAGATGGCTGCAAATTGTAAAATAAAATATTTTATTTACTTACATACATATATCGTAGAAAATTGCTTGCGAACCGCGTTTTTCAGGAAACACGACATATCTAAAATCTATTCAGGGTGTTTGAAAAAAATAATTCAATAATATCTTTAAAATCGCGATCCAATCTCTTAAACCACATATCACAAAACCATGAATATCTTTAAATAAAAGAAAGTATTTTTAACACCGTGATATTTCACAAAGCCAAAGAAAACAAATAATGTGAATAATACTTACTGATTTGCATTTATTCCTGTAGAAATATAAAAAAAAACTTTCTGAAGATTGTTAAAATACTAAAATGAATTGTGCCATATCCATTTTACGTGTATCATAGAACTTTCCAAAATTTTTGGGACATATCAATCTCTGTCGCTCTAAGTGAAACAAAATGTAACTTGAATAATAAACATCAATGCAAGTTTTACATACCATAGCAAGAAGCAACGCAACTACTTTGTTTACAGAGCCATAAACATTATTTTTTTGCATTTATTTTTCCAATTTTAAGTAACTTGGGTATAGGATCGTATTGTAGTTTTTTTGTATTTTACTTTCTTTTTCGGAATGTTACATATATGTGTACTTTGTGATATGAAATACATTTAATGAGAAGTTGTTTGGGATATCCAGATATTTTAACATTTAAGTTTTTATCGTTTTATCCTCAGCTTAAATAGATGTTAATAGCGGGTTGATTTCGAAGTAAAGTATTTTTACGTGGACATTAGCCGGTTAAGCCCGTATACCTCCATTTAGTAGTACCTCAAGTATATTATTTTGTTTTTTTATTTTAATTTCAATGTTACAGGCTGTTTAATTTTTTAATGTGAACACGTCGACGAAATAATTTCGGAAATATTCTCGATCATAGAATCATTTAGCTGGAGCTTAGAAGGAAAAAGCAAGCGGGTAGTATGAATTGTAAATATAAGTTAGAATACTTACATACGAGTAACTGAAGTATCGTGGCATCGTTCGGGAATAGAAGCCTCGTGATATTATTAACTAAATAGTAAATAGATAAAATCATTAATGGAAAGGATTTTTATATATTCTACTAATGGATTTATTAATAGTAAAACTAGACTTAGTCTTCATAATGTTTTTTAAATGTTTGTGTTTATAGTTTTCGCTGTGCAATTATTTCTTATTAGTTTGGCTGTTTATTGAGCTTATTGTTAACTGCTTCGTTGAAATATTGGATTTTACATCCCCAATTATTTTCGTGGTTCGATTTTTTGGACTTAATTTTTCTAAATTGATCTCAGTTTACAGCTGCGTACTACATCAATTTCGGAGACAGCCGTTGGTGATTGTTGTTAGGTCTTTTACTATTGTAAAATTTGTGTTAAGTTTGGATTATGTGTCGGCAAAAAAGGAGACAGACGCAGTGAAAAAAATTAAAATTCTTTAAAAAAAAAACACAAACATACAAACAACCAATCGCAAAATAAACCATACAGCGAAACAATGATAAGTGAAAGTATATTTTGCAATGTATACCAAAATACTGCATTTTTAAATAGTAAGATGAAAAGTGAGAAAATCTTTTTTTTATATATATTACGTATAAATTATAATAATAGCAGCCCTTTGAATTCGCAATATAATTTTTCGCTTCTTCGCCAGTTAATGACGTTAAGTTTAAATAAATAATTTTATAAACCGACTGTGTTACTAATTAGCGTAATGCACAAAGTAAACAACAACGGGATGCCTTCTAAACAGTACAACTTTAACAATAGCCTACATTAGATAAATAAATAAGATTCGTGTACTTTAAAATGACTATGTGGACGTGGAGATTGTCTCAAATTAGTTGCACAATAATATCTAGAAAAGTTGCTCTACTCTACTTTAAAGGAGGAACAACGGCTAGATTATGATCATAAAGTTGAGCATCAACCCTCTTGCTCAATATTCGGGCAACACTTTTTGGGTCGATACTCAACTCTCGGAATTGAATTGTGCTAGCTCTCTGGTAGCTTTATGTAGTAATTAGGCTTCAGTATCTGAGCCATTTTGCGTCCAAATGTCATTTTAAAGTATTTTTTATTGTCAGTTTTACTTTGCAAACACCAGTAACTTCGTATTCGAATAAACAAAGTTAATACTGCCGTTTTATAAATTTCGTAAACGTTTAAAATGATTTGTAAGGATTTTCCATGATTTTCCTTAGGATTATTCGTGGAAGTAATAATAATTACCTAATCTTATGATAGGCAGGTAACTTAAACTTCTTTATGGTGGAAGTTGAAACGTCTTTTACGGGAATTCTCACCTGATAATACATGTTCACAAACCGCTTCACAAAACAGTTTTTAAGAAAATGAAAATAATGCTTTTATCGTAAGTATTACCTCCTATAATTTTAAGTATTACCTCCAATTATATAATTTAATTTCTAATGTATTAGTTTAAATCGTGGTTTTGTCTGTACAATACAGGTCAATGTATTTATGTATGTATTACAGTTACAACATACAAACAGGACAGTGTTTTATATTTATCGAATTATATTGTAAATCGCTAACGAGATATAACAGTTGTTACATAGTATTTTTTCCCATACAAACATTTTTTGTTGATCCATATCCATGTTTAAAATGCAATAGATATTATACGTTATTGTTTTAATTGAAAGCTTTGTGGTTTTTAATTAAAATCGTAGCGCAACCAGAACATACAATAGTTATTTATAAATAATTTAAATTGCTCGATCGGTGGAAGGACAACCATCTTTTTAAGAATAAATCGACTGCATTTTTTATTGAAAGTCTTTTTTAATCGTTGCTCACAAATTAATATTAAATACTTACGAACTTGTAGTGTTTTCGTATGAGAGTCACGAGTCGATGTATTCTTAAGTCAATAGCTTTAATATTTATATCAGTATCTTCCACCTTAAACGTAATATAATTATTAATAATTACAGTTCTAGCAATAGTTTCCAATTTGCCACAGTACCTCAATATAATAGTTACATTTATGTATGACTTATAATAAGCTACAATCAGCAGATATTACCTGTTTTGAATGTCAATTAAGATTTTAAGAAGCTCTATATATTAATAATGTAAGTCTTATTTCCCATTTTCATTTACTTTCGCAAAGAACAGGCGAGCTTTTGACTTCAAAATTTACAATTCAATCCCCTCAAATATGTTTGTAGTTTATTATTTTCTTTTATAAACATTTCGCGTCGAAAAAATCTTAGTGCCAAATATTGACAATACATTTAAAGTCACATGTCAAGGAACATCTCTTTTTTATAATTTAAAGTACTATAGTATATCAGTGTTAAATCTGCTAAACCTACAGTAAATAGTTACATTAATATAGTTCCGTAACTCAAAGTGCACTTACAACTTTTTATATAAAATAATAAGTATTATATACTAAGTAGTACATTTGTCCCCCTGGTCGAGCAATTATCGTTGATATCACGTCTATAACAGTACATAAAAGAAAAGTATTTACAATATACACACTATGACATACAATATACTGACAGTTATATGCTATAAGTAACTTTTATCTACAGATAAAGTACGACAGTGGTGCAGTTTTACCAAAAACTGTTAATTTATAAGCAAGTTTATTATACAGTCCGAATGTTGAGTGCTGTACCTGTTGAGCAATCGGATGTCGAGTTGGGCGTATGCTCAGTTACAGATGTTGAGCAAGTCGCGTTGTAGTATACTCAGTACTTAATCTTTTATTGAGTAATGAGTTGTTTTTCCTAATGTTTACGTTTTTATTTTTTAGTAAAACTGTGCCGCTGTTACTTGTTATGCTCGGTAACACATTTTATACACAGAAATATTTTTTTACGAGAAAAAAATACAATTTATATTGTGAAAAGTTAATTAAGTGGCAATTCTAATTTACTGCATTATATTTTTGCTGACACACTTAGGGTTAGATTTTCTTTTTTCGTAATTTAATGTATGCACGATCTGCGTTTTTATTAGCATTGATTTGATTTTTCTTTTTTTTTTCTTTATAAGCTGAAATCGTAAGTGGTACATGCGGTTGATTCCCAAAAATTGGAAAATTAAATTAATAATTTATTGTATTTAGTAATTTGGCAAAAAAATAACAAAATAATCAAGGGTACGTATCACTTACGACGTTTTAATATGCCTAAACTAATATTGTGTTACTATGTAAAAGTTATAGTTTGCCATCGTTGATCAAAGATGAAAAAGTATGTGTTAAATTTAGTTAAATGGAGTTTTGTTATACTTTTAAAGGGTCCGGGGATGAGGTGTGTACAAACATGATTTATAGTATTGTGTATTGATCGAATAAGGTTAGATGTGGGGCCGATAGGACCTGGTAGGCTTCTCTTGAGAATTGTTGTAAGTTACACCCAAGTCGGTGAAGACACTTAAAGTACTATTGTTGTAGATACGAGGTCGAGTTTACGAAATGATTTTAAATCATCACTGGACTCATGAGGACGAAACCTAATCGAAAAACTGAAGACGCAACTCTTTAGTGCCAATATAATAGGTTTTATAGTATATATTGCATAGTATGTAATTATGAAAGGTTTTTCTCCTGGCTAAGTACGCTTTTAATTTTTCGATTAGGTTTCTCATATTGTAAATTAATGTAAGGAATAATTCGTGTTGAATATTTTTCGTATTAATGCAGTAAAATCAATCAGTATTACAATCGCAATAGTATATTATGGAAACTAAATCCAAAAATAACTTTAATATTAAAACAGTAGGTCGCCTGATTCGTAATACATTACTTGTTGAGAAGGGCAACGAAAATCTTAAAGAAAATACTCTGGAACAAAAAACGCAATGTACAACGAATCGGAAATCTGCATTGATACTTAAAGTTGCAGACTCATGTTTCAGTGATATTTAAAAAGTGGTGTCTTTACTTGTTTTGATGTTGTTGATATTTGTGAATAAGGAATCAATTCGGGTTGCGTGTTGGGCTGTTACCACGAGCATAGAGCTCCGAGGACCACACCACTCAGTATTCGTTCCATTGCGTCATCCCAACGGTCTTTATCTAGACAATATTCAATGATGCGAGCAATGGAATGAAAGTTGAGTATCGGCCCTCCAGACTCATGTTTTCGTGGTGGCAGTCACTTTGGTAGGAAGTTAGGAACATATCAGATAGTCGGAAAACTTAGTACTATAAGTATCTTTGAATCTGACTCTTACGTCTAAACTATACTGGAGAAAAATATATCGGTTATTTTTAAGTTTAGGTTTCTAACAAAATCTGCGTTTCGAATTCTCAGCGACGTATACAGTTGAATGTAATAAAAGTATAAAAATAAACTCGCAGTGATTCCATTGATTATGAGGTCTTTTACTGGTTAGTTTAGAACCTTTTCCCTTAATTATATTATTGTGATAATTTGAAGGTAACGCCATTTTCTTAGACTACGCTTGCGCAACGCCTGTTTCTTAAGTGTGTGTTGTCTTATTTAAATCCTTAGATATGTAGAGGATCCTGAAGAATATCCACCGGTGACATGCTTCAACTATTCTCAGACGATGAAGTAACCAGGATTTTACAGGATTATGAAATATTTTAATAAAAACCTGCTTATATTGACATGATTTGCCAGGGTGTTTATTTTTGTATTTTGTCGTCGTAAAATCGTCTTTATTATCTGAAGCCAAAAGGCGGATTATGTTTTGTTTTTACTTTATAATGACTATAGCGTCCATATTATAGACTTGTGTTTATTTTATTAGTTACGTACTACCATCACACAAAGAAACAATACAAGAAGATATTACTCGTAATTTTATTTATTTTTAGAACATGAACATTTAATGTTTTCCTATTCCGATGTATTTATTGGTGTAAGAATATGCTAGGATGTGTGATGTGCTAGGAGATTCTCAATTCAGTGTGTTTTTATGTTTGTTATCTCATAACTCCGTCATTTATGCGACGATTTGAAAAAATATTTCATGAAGTGAAAGGATATACTCTCCGATTGTCCCATTGAAAATTCATCAAAATCGGTTCAGTACTTTGTTTTTTTAAATCAAATAGCTGGAGAAAATAGAAAATATATCATCCAAGTAAACGAAATTGCGTGTTTTGCTTTCCAGTGACTTTCCTGTGGTGTTGTTAGGTGTGTACCCCACACCTAACAGCACCACTGGAAAGTCAGATACTTACACTAAAAAGTGAAAGATAAAATACTTTTTTACAAAATAATACAACCGACAGAGGCCCACACTGCGCCTATTCGCATAATTAATATGAACCAACCAATCGAGATATCACACAAGCGCGAATGGGACCAAGCAGTTTTTTTTGAAAATCCGGCAGTGAAAAGAAGATAGCGAGATCAGGTCCTGGATCTCTTGCACACTCTTTAAAGTACCCGTAAACTCTGTATCCTTGTCATTTTTTAAGATAGCGCGAGGCCTGTAGCAAACTTGACTAAGAGGCCCCTAAACCTAGAAACTTTGTAAGATGAAAAAGCAAAATATCCACGGAGCCATTAAGTAACTAGTGGGCCCACAGATTTTGCCTACATTGTCTAAATGGATCGGATCTTTAAATTTATTTCAGACAGTTATGATACCAAAGAAAATGAGATTATTCGCTCGAAGAATGACGGATACTATGAAAAAAGTGAGAAAGACAAATGTAAAATGAGTGACTAATACAGAATTGGCAAATATGCGTCACATTGCAAATGACCGGTATCTGGGGTGTGTGCAAAAATTGACGAGCTCGCTTCGCTCGTTCTTGCATTCTACACTCTCTTGATTCTTGCGTTTTCCTACATCACCCATCAAAATGACTCCTATTTAAGTATGAGTGACCTAATCAAACCAATCGATCGAAGATGGTGTGCAAAAAATGTTGAGCCCGCTTCGCTCGGTCTCGCATTATATGAGTTCTCTGAGTTCTTAAGCTTCCTGCATCAGTCATCAAAGTTATGTCTATTGAATTATGAGTGATCAACAGAACCTCTTATCAACCATAACCTGCGGGCAAACTGTCAAAATTGTTATCATAAAACACTTAACTACAGTACATCGTTGGGTAGGAGCCGTGTGCAGATAGTGGCTCTAACAGCGCTGGTTTTTAGCGAAACGTTTTTAAAAGTCCAAAGCGCGGGGCCCCTCAATGCGACGGGGCCCGTAGCATTTGCTACTCATTCTATGCGGCTAATCCGGCACTGGCCATTTCAATTTCATATACCTAAGTAGTTACTATAGATACGAATCAGTAATGATAATGGTGATACCATCTAGCCCAGTGGTCCATCTAGTACCAACATTCGGGAATCACCTCAACGATTTCATCAAGAAAAGAGGGCCATACGTAAGAAAAAACCTTATACAAGAAAAAAATATTGCCGTCCTCCTTCCGGCGCAGTCGGGTAAAAAGATACAATTGATTAGCTTACATGTTTGTAAGCTCCTTGTCCTAAAGGAGTGCTTTTCAATAAAATTATGAATTTCTTTTCTATTTGCAGTTTAGTTTAATTTAGCCCGCGGTATGAAAATTTTATGAAAAGTAAAATCAAGCGTTAACTAAAAGTGAGGCGTTACGTTCCTTTGCGCAACGTACTTTGCGCACTTTTCACTTCGAGATTATGTATGTATGTGTGTATATACAAAGTATACTCAGCTTATTTAAGATGCTTTCATTTACCTTCTTTTTACATAATCTACAAAATAATAGATCTTAAGGAGTACACTCTAGTCATGCGTCGTAGCTGACACACACACTTTTTTTGTCATTACGGCTTTAGCATCGACTTATCATCAGGGCCCATACAATACTCACTCGTTACCAACCAGTGGCCCATAGTTTGGAAATGCTGATCTAGATTTCGGCAGCAGCGACCGCATTCCTTAGCACCTCATAGTGTTTTTGAGCTCAGATTTGCTTCTCCATTATATTATCATAATATCCAATGTTGATCTAAAACCTTGAACACAGAGCGTCCATATCAGATCACCATTGACAACATGACAAATTATAGCTGTAACGACCTGAAAGCTAGACTTAGCTAGCAGTTACTTTTGAGGTCGGTATAATTCCGACGATTAAATAGGTTGGAAGGATTGTGTCAGCGACGGTTTTACTGTGTTAACAAAGGGACCGTCTTCATAGTTTTTGCAGGGTGACTAATAGCAGCTGGTCTATACTGCCAACAATTCAAAATCTCCTCCTGTAAACTCGCGTGGAGTGAGCATGAAGTGAACTGTCAAACCGTCTTCACTTCACCGAAGCTTACACGGTGACAGGTTTACAGAATTGCACTGCTGGTTGAGTGTATTGAGCTAAGTGGTTTGCGGTGGTGGAGCCTGATGTCCAGCTGTTGAATGCTGATAATTTGACTACGAATCTGATTATTTTAATAATGATATTAAGAATTTCCTCAAGTCATTTAAACATGAAGACAAACTAAGTCCATAAAAGAGACCTACGTTCAGCAGTGGATTGCCTATAGGTACTTATGTGTAGGCTGGTGTTCATGGTGGTTTTGAGGTTGTTTTATTGTATTCAGATCATTACGTACCTGATACCTAATGTATTTCACTCAGAGACTCCATGATTGCCAATATAATAAGGCCTAAATCTATAAACCTTCGAATAATACCAATAAATAAATCAATCAATCAAATCGAGTAGAGGAAATTACTTAGAATACAGGGGTAAATCTATAAATTTACCCCCATTTCTCCAGTAAGTTGTAGGAACAATTTACGCAGTGTTTTTACCCCTTACTGAAGAAATGGGGGTAAATTTAACACTGCGTAAGTGCACATGAGCAACCAGCCTTCTTCGTATCGTCACCGAGTTGCAGTCATGAAGAACAGGGTGCAGTTCTGCAGTCATGGAGAACAGGGTGAAGTTCTGCAGTCATGGAGAACAGGGTGAAGTTCCATACTTCGCGGAACAATGATCCTACACCTGAGGGGTAATAAGGCTCATATTCTTTCCAAATCAGTGTGATAGACCTCCTTTCAAGTCTCAACTCAGTCGCTATGACAGCGTAAATGACACCCTCGATGATGTTTTCGATAGGGTTGCGTTTGACCACTATCTCACATGATGGAAAGCGATGATGTGGTCAACGATAGAGCACGGTTGTCTAGAAATAGATAATCTAATCACTCTTGGCTTAAAAACCAGGCTGTAGCTATCAGGAAACACAGACTTCCGACAGAGAATTCCACTCCTTAGCTGTACGCTTTTGATTGAATTAGAGGCACAATGAAAGTTCCTAACATTATACTTAGTACGACTAGCGCCATCTGATATCTGACGACGAAACTGTGTGACGTTTTCTGTTGAAAACAATTCTGAAGTTTTAATAATAAATTAATCACAATGAATGATGGGTTGAAGGTTAAACCCATAAGGCAAAAATGGCAAAAACGAATTTACGCCCCAAAAAATTAATGTCCATTAACTGCGCAGAAACAAAACTACCTTCTGCCAGCGGCTTCGCCAGCCTAAATAAAAACCTTTCCAAAATAAAAATACAGTAGCCCATGTCCTTCTCCAAGGTCTCAAGGTCTCAAGGTATATCTCTGTATCAAATTTCATTAACGGTTCAATAGTTTAAACATGAACAGACAGACAGAGGGACTTTCGCATTTATAATATTAGTATCCAATTATCCATACTAATATTATAAATGCGCATAATCCATCCATTATAGTAGGGATTGTAATCAACACAAGTATTGTTTCTTTTAATTTTAATTGTGGTTCGAAGAAAGCGTCCGTGATTCTTAAACTTTACGATTACCTAAACTTCATTTTATTTATTGATAAACAACCTACTAAAATTATTTTAGAACTTATTTTTCTACCCAGTAAATGGGCATTGATTTGGTCGGAAATGGCAGATATCTCTACCTATATCTGTCGAAATAGCAGTCGTCGGTATTTTGTTTGTCGGAGTAATGTGGTATAATCTTTGATATTAGTTAAACTACAGAAGTCATGTTCTCCAATCTCCAACTAGAATCATTAAATTGACGGTTGCAGTCTATTTTGATTAGCGATAACTTTATGCCCAGGCATTTTGGGCAGAAAAAATACTTATAAGTCCAATATCTGTCTATTTCTGACCAAATCAATGCCCATTTACCTACTGGGCAGAAGATGTGCAGTCTCAGGGAATATTTCCTAGCTGTCCATGTGGGTATGCATCGATATGAAGTCGCGGTGGACGAGTGACTCACCGCCTCTCTCCTTTGCAAATGAGAGCTGGCGCAAACCTGCAGTGCTTGACACTAACGATCGCAGAGTGTTATGGCAGAGTAAGGAACTTCACGGACGCTTTTTCCGGGCCCTACATGGGCCCAACGTAGATCAATTAGGGTCCGTTGCCTGGCTGCACGTTTCGGGGAACTCTTTGGAGAATCCTAAGGTGCCATACTACAGGTAGGTATGCGCCAGACCCAATTCTCGATAGTGGCAATATCACATTGTACTGGGATCGGTCCATCATCATTATGCGAAGGCGTTGAATACCTATTTCTTCCGAATTGAAGACTCACGGATGACGGAGAGATATCGGATGACGGAAGTCAGTTCTACTTCGCGTAGCAAGAAAATCTGAAAAAGTGTTTTCTGTCTACATTTAACAAAAGGTATCTTTTATCTGGATAGCCTAGAAGGATCCTATTCGGGGAGCCCCAGCAATCCATTGAGTTTCGCGTTTAGATACACAAACATGCACTTACAATATAACTGTCTTTTACAAATTGCATTTGAAAACTGCACGTGTTTTCCCAACCTAAAAAACGAAAAGTTTAAAAAGTCAGTTAAAACTGTATACAAACATTTTGTACATTATTATTTTTCGTAAAATCTTTTTGCAGCATTTTGCTGTATAAATGCCACTGTATCCGAATGAAATCAGACGTTATGTCAAATTTCATACTGACAGTTGACAAGCAACAAGACAACAAGCAGTTTTTAAGTATTGATGTTCTTAGTTCGCACGTGTGTTTTTGTATTAACGTAAATTAAAATTCCAGTTAAATGCAGTAATAATGGACGCTTACGATATTTTTAAGAAATTAACAAAGGGGTTAACATTTAAGCACCGTGTTTTAGGTGTCAAAAATAATGTAAGTATGAAACATAACCTAGTCTTTCAAACTTCCACAAATAAAGCCAATATTTCTTTTTATGGCAACTGAGCCGAAAGCCAATATTATTTCGCGATGAAAAATATTGTTAGAAACTTCCTTTTTACGAACTGTGTTATAGAATATTGGTACTACTTGTAGTTCTTTCAAATTAGTAATTGTATTACCAACATTTTTACTTGTTTTATTTATCCACTGGATATTTTGCCGATTTTATATGAGAAAACGCTACCTAGCAAATGTCGAAAGTATAGTTGTTATAGACAGTCAGAGAATACCAGAAGTTAGAAGTAGACAAACTGTCACTATGCTTTAACTACATACTAACTATAAGTAGGCAGAGCCTGTGCTATGGCAACCAGACAACTGATAAACATACCTATATATTTCTAAATACGTAATATGTACGTATTTACCTATATATAGACAAATTACACACAGACACAGAACAAATCATCACACAAAGATTTGTCCTGGGAGGGAATCGAACCCACAACCTCTGGTTTAACAGTCAGGGTCACTAACCACCCGACCAACAGGCCAGTCAATGACAATAAGTTTAATTTCTTGTCTCAACACTGAATGAATATGGCCAGTTATTTACAGTGTTAACATCACTTATCAATAGGCTTAACACTGAAAATAAAAAAAAATCTGTACAAAAAAAAATATTCTTTTTTAATTTATGAATTTTATTTCCAGGGCCAAAACACAAAACCAACAATCAAGAAAGAAGAAATTGAAATAAAACAGGAACAAATCAGTGATAGTGAAGCAGACTTACTGAATGACTCGGAGCACTCCGCATCGGACTCCGAAGGTCAGGGTACAGACCAGGATGAGAAGGGAGATGGGGATCTACAGCTTGTAGAAGGAGTCAAAGTAGGACAGAAGAAGAAGAAAAAAGAAAAGAAAGAAAAGACTGAAGATTTGAAGAAGAAACTTGAATTGGAAGAGGTATTGAAATGATTTGGGTGACTTTTGAATTATTCTTTTATTTATTTCCCATTTATACAAGGTTTTTTACTGGGAGATATTGGAATCCAAAGGATGCCCAGGAAATTTTTTTATAAACCTTACTAACCTCTTTTTAAAGTTATTTTTGGCATAAGTAATAATCTTTCTAGCTCAAGTTATTTTCTGCAAAAATTTTTATTTATACATATAATTAATTAGTGAACAATGCATATAGCAGAACTTTTCAAATTATAATTTACATACTTTCAATAAAAACTCACACTTTGTACCTTTTTCAGCAAAACCGTTTCCGCAATGAGCATGGCATCAAGACAGTGGGTCGCCACGTACCCGCTGCGCTACAAGACTTCTCCGAGCTAACTGCACGGTACAGTGTCTCACCAGCACTTGTGGACACTTTGAAACAGTGTGGGTACAGTGAGCCTACACCCGTGCAGCGGCAGACGATACCTTGTATGTTGGAAGTGAGTATAAGTCAAACATTTGTACAAGTTAGGCTTCTGACAGGTCCATGTACCAGCGGCATAGCATGTAGCTGTTTCATTTTTTAATAGCTGACACTGTTCTTTTGCTGGCTCCTCAGACCCCCTGAACCCCAGGCCTCGTTTAAGCATAGCAATGTTTACTGTGCCCTATAACCACTGTTTGTATTTTTACTTTGGTATATCAACCTTTCTCACCAGCAATTTATACTGGATAATTGGATTAAATATGTATACATATATTGTCGCTCTAGATGTGACACCTCATATATGCAAACTGATGAACTTTTCAATAGATACAATAAAGTTTTTTACAAATTAAATATTATACGCATCTTTTATAAATTTTATCTGGTGTAAACTCGTAAGATCGAACTAGACTGGTATAGTTTAAGAGGTTACACCAAATTAAGGTTGTTATTATGTCTGTTTTGAGAGGTCACTGCAATTCATTTTTTTCTGTCAAATAAATGAAAATTCTGTCAAATCCAAAAGGCACTTACGAGTTAACTCCTGAATTATTGTGTGAAACTTTTTGCATAAAAGTCCAATTTTACCAAAAAATGGTAGTTACGAGGTGTCACATCTAGGCTGACAATATGATGGTTGTATAAGTGATTTTTACTTAAACTTGCAATAATGAACACCAGTCTAATCACTGGCCCAGGAGTATATAGTGTTACCCTGTAACTTAAGTTCTGGAGCTCAGACAGGCAGTCGCTCCTCAGGCGTTTGTAAAATACTGGTACTCAGCTTCTAGTTACACTGGAACCTGACTCCAACATAGTTTGGAAAATGCTAGGCAGGCTGATTTACATTAAGATTCTGTATTTATAATAATTTACTATACGAATTCAGTACAATAAAATTACTTCACCATTACCAGGACCGCCAAATCCTCGCCTGCGCGCCGACAGGCTCCGGCAAGACAGCTGCCTTCCTGCTCCCCATCCTGCACACACTTGGGGCTCCGGCGGGCGGTCCGCGCGCCCTGGTGCTCTGCCCCACGCGCGAGCTGGCGCATCAGATCTACCGCGAGGCGCTCCGACTCAGCGCCTCCAGTCAGCTCAGGTGTAGTGTGGTGAGGAGTATCAAGGAGTCGAAGGTTAAGGAGCGGGAGGCTACTATTAGGAAGAGTGGTAAGTACTCTTTTTCCTCATGATAACGTTTTTTGCAAATCCGATTTTTGAGTTCTACTATTTTCTAACATCAATCTGCCTAGCCCTTTTCCCAACAGTGTTGAGCTTCTCAGTATTTTCATTCATTCATATATTTATTTCAGATAAAAATAACCCAAAAAAAATTGTACATGTCAAACAAAATTAAATAAAAACCATATAAAATCAATTTACATAATTTTACATAGAGCGATAACATTTTTGCAATTCTTTCAGTATTAGCACCCCTGTAATCTATAATATTATAAAGGGGAAAGAAACTCTGTTACCTCTTCACATCTTAACAGCTGAACAGATTTGGATGAGGTTCGGTTCAGAGATAAATTATACCCTGGAGAAGGACATAGGCTTTTTTTAGATTCTATTTATAATATTCCTATATTCTAGCGGGCAAAGCCGCTGGCAGAAGCTACTTTATATATACTTTATTGTACATGGTATATTATTATACTAAATTTATATATTAAAAAATACATAAAGAAAACCTTAAACTAAAAAACAATTGTCGAGCTTGTCGCATTACGCGATCTCTTGTAGGCAACCTGGAATGAAAAGAGATAGCCTGGACACGAAATGGGGTTGCAAATTCCTTAGATTTCTCATCAGGATCTGTCGTACCGAATTAAAATGATAGAATTTATTTATAAGGTTATCTGTAATTTCCAGACATCATCGTGAGTACGCCAAATCGTCTGTGTTACCTACTGAATCAAGACAACGTTAATATTTCTTTGGACAAGTAAGTAATAATACAATAGATACCCGTAAAAGAATATGGCACAAAAAATTTAAAGAATTTTGGACTGTAAATTCTGTGTATTTTTGTGTAATAGTTTCTATCATAATCTCAATTTGCCATTGATGTCAGTCAATCGATTTTCTACGGTCGGCTTAGAGCTAACACCTAGGTATTATAACTATTTATTTACTAACTATGGATGATTTACAGCTAAAACAAATAGAATAAAAAATAGCATGTGGGACTGACAGCCATTGAAAGTCATCACTTCTAAAAAACCAAATTGGAAAGAAAGAGTGTGAAAAACACAACACAGGTACCAACAAAACAGTAAAACATTCAACCTTAAACTAAATTCACATGTCATATTCAACACAAGAATAGAAACCCGAACAACCAAAATATTATTAAAAAAAAACGTGTGCGTCTCGGGACGCCCGACAGAAGTGATAACTTAAACTAATCTAAGTTGAACTATTTAATATGGGAAGCGTCTGTCCGAAATACGACTAGCGCTGTGAGATGCGTGAGAGAAAGGGAAGCCAGACATACTGGCGCCGTAACGCGTTACGTTATGAAGCAGTTTACCCACCCTAACAAAGAGTTATCACTTCAAAAAGCTAAGGCTCAGACACTTTCTGGCCGAGGACACACCCGTTAAGAAATGATGAAAATCATGCTGGTTACACAAATAACTATACTTATAAATACTAACATACACCTAGATGAGGGAGTCCATTATCCGCACGTCTTATCCATTGTAAGTGGAGGACGGTCCTGCTTAACATAGCCACTCTAACTCCATCCAGAAAGAACCACAGAAGCTCCCTGGGGGCCTCACAGGCTTCGCGGAACGACCTCACTGTACCAAGGATTTGGGCACGACCCACGGCCTCGCACTCCAGGATGACGTGGACTGTTATATAGATTTTTAATAATCTATGGGCTAAAATTGAACCTATTGCTATTCTGAAGTTTTTAGTTGATTTCGACTGTAAACTCGTTATAACCATTTACATAGACCTAACTACAAACCTCTAATTTCAGAGTACGATGGCTAATAATCGACGAAGCAGACAAACTCTTCGAAGGCTCAGCCGACCAGTCCTCAGACTTCAGACAGCAGATGGAACAGATCCTCGCAGCATGCGGCAGCAAGCAGCGCCGCGTCGCCATGTTCAGCGCCACGCACACGCCCAGCGTCGCCAAGTGGAGCCGACATCACATGCGAGGGCTCATCAACGTCACTGTGGGACAGAGGTAAGGTTATTTTTTATTTTATTTGGTCCTTGACTCTAGTCTAGATCATAGATGACAGAGACAAAGTCGACGATGGAGCGAGCTTACCCAGAAGAAGCCTGTTCACTCTAATTTTGAAGACATTAGGGTTGTATGCGTTCGGAAACAGACGCAGGCAGAGAGTTCCACTCCTTTGCTGTGCGTATTATAAAACACGTTTGGAAACGTTTAGTGCGAATTGGTGGAATAGCAACAAGGTAGGGATGGTAACTTGCAGTGCGTCTAGATGTCCGATGGTAGAAGGGGGCCGGTGGGATGAGGTCGTGGAGTTCCTGGACACTCTCCCAGAAGTACAATCTGTAGAAGACCGACAAGCAGGCAAACTTGCAGCGATGTGCCAAGCTGTGAAGCTTGGCATCCACCAGTTTTACATCGCCAATGAGCCTCTTAGCTCTGCGTTCCACCGAGTCAAGCGCGGCAAGTTGGTATTTAGCTGAGCCATCTCAAAGGTGGCTGCAATACTCCATGCAGGATCGGACTTGTGCTTTGTAAAGGGTTAAAAGCTGTCCAGGCGTGAAGTATCGCTTCACTCTATTTAGGATGCCCAGCTTTTTCGCCGCAGTTTGGGCTTTGTGCTCAATGGTGGCGCCGAAGTTGAGACTGGGTGTCAACTCCATGCCTAGGAGCTCGAGCCGATCGGTTACAAGTCAAATTTGTCCGCTCTACCATGGCCTCTCAAGGAACGAACTTCTTCCCCGCTGGTTTTTACGCTGGACAAGTATCTCAGAAACCGAACTTTCATCTGCGTATCCAACAATACCAGGCATAAGCAGGTCATTGATGTGCACCAGGAAAAGAGTTGCAGACAGAAGAGACCCTTGAGGAACTCCGGCATCAACTTTTTGGTCGCGGGCCTTGATCCAGGCCTGGTAGGCAGACTCTTTTCGGGCCTCAGCGTGGGCGCCTTCTGCATTATAATGCAGAAGGCGCCCACGGCCGGGCCCGAGGCCGGGATTTGTGACCGAGCGGGATGTCAGAGAATGGGATAAATATATTTCATCCCCTGCCGAATCACGTCCGCAATCATGTCAGCACAACACGACGGGTCACCCGAGAAGAAGCACACATGCCTCCATGGATAAAACGCAAAAAAGTGCCGCATCTCATCCCAATCTGCTGACTCGTATCGCCATACTCGTCTCGTGCCTCTAGGGCTCTCATCTGGAGGAGAGCAGGTCGACACGGATTTCACCAGTCAGTGGTCAGACGGATTCCCAGCGGGGCTGAGACCGATACTGAATGACTGTCCGGATCAGTTGTCAGCAGAAGGTCCAAGCAATTGGTTGTATGGCCGTCAACATCCGGTACCCGTGTTGCCACATTCACCAGCTGGGTTAGATCTAGCGTTAAAGCAAAGTAGCGCGCCTCTAACCCGGCATGGTCAGTTTTCTGGTACGTGAACACAGACCCGTTCAGTAGCCTGCTCCTTGAACTTGTGTTCAAGAGAGTAACCCGGGTAGTTGAGGTACGCCACGTCCAACGGGGTTGCTACCTTCGTCTCCGTCCGGAAAAACAGGTGCGTCTTCTCGGCCTCTAGGTGATGATGGACCGGATCGAAGGTTGGAACAGATCCTCTGCGCGTGTGGCAGCAAGCAGCGCCGCCGAGCCATGTTCAGCGCCCCGCACACGCACAGCGTCGCCAAGTCGAGCCGACATCACATGCGATCAACGTCACTGTGGGACAGACGTAAGGTTGATGTTATTTAGAGATTGAGTATTTTGATCGCTCGTGGCTAAATAATCACAGCTGCACTCTTCGCTGCTGTCACTCTTAAAGGGGCTTGGATGAAGGACCATACATTACATACCGAGACTCGGAAAGCTTTCCTCCATGCCTCGGAAAGTCCCAGATGTCATTATCTTTGACAGTTGGACGGAGTTTCTTGTCCGCTCTTCTCCATAAGAATCTATATTATTTGTGAATGGACAGTAGAGTCACTTTATTTTTATACATGTTCTTTTAACTGTAATGTTGACGTTCAACTGTGCCTTTTAATGGCCTAATTGGAATTAATGTTTTGACTTTGAGTTGTTATGAGTAGTTTCAAACACGAAAGTGTCCGAACCAGACTCGCCAATGGGTTTCGTGTTGCCCTATGAAATTTGTACCCTGGGCACGTTCGAAAACGCCCGAGCTTAGATACAGCTTGGCACTTTATGCCACTGAAAATTAAGTGTAGTTCTCCCTTTGTTACACTCTGATCAGTGACTTGAAAAAATTATCTTATTTTTCAGGAATGCAGCAACAAATCTAGTCGATCAAGAATTATGTTTCTGTGGCAATGAAAATGGCAAACTAGTCGCCTTTAGACAACTAGTGCAACAAGGACTGAAGCCTCCTGTATTAGGTAAGCAAGTACAAGTAGAATCAAGAAAAGCGGTATTCACAGACGTCATTAAGTTCGAATCGACCTCTAGCATCAACGATAATACCCGTCGATCGAGTTCGACAATAACTGCCATTTCGTTATGCGACGTCTCTTTCCAACACATCATTTGACAGACTCTTTCTTAACCTCTTTGTGGCATATGAGCACCTTGATACTTTTCCTTGTAAGTAACATAAAACGTTGTATTTTCAGTATTCGTACAAAGTAAGGACCGTGCCAAGCAGTTGTTCAAGGAGCTCATATACGATGGCATCAATGTGGACGTCATACATGCCGATAGAACACAGCAACAGGTAAATACATCTCCCATCTCTCTTGTTTCCACCCAGGAGCGTGAGACCGCCCATTGTACACTTGTTTTTTAAACGTTTTCACTGTTTGACTTTATTGTACACCACATAGGTGTACAATAAAGTCCTACTAATATTATAAATGCGAAAGTTCGTGGGGATGGATGGATGGATGGATGTTTGTTACTCTTTCACGTCAGAAACTCAAACACAGATGCATACCCTGTTCCATCACTCTCATAGTCCTCAGAAACGCAATCCGTCATGACCGAGATCAGGTTCAGCCGGTCTATTCTATAAACATATCGAAGTGAAGGCTTGGGTGAAGTGATCACGAGGTGAGCTGTCAATCCGTATAATCAACATGGAATGACAGGTCAGTTATCACGTGACATCTTAATTGTATGAATTGATAGCTCACCTTGTGATCACTTCACCCAAGCCTTCACTTGGACATGTTTACAGAATCGACCGGCAAGACCAACGACACTGTCACGTATACATGACACACAAGCGCGTGCCCTGTACGCCAAACGTCACAAATATGTGACAAAAAGTACGGCAAATTTGTGGCTTGGCGTCGGGGGCACGCCGATGCGTTTATTTTCTGGCCTTCAAAAGGTTAAGGTGCTTTTCGAGGCACGGGGGTGGGACACAAAAGAGAATTAACTATTATTAACTACATCACACACTATAACTAACATTTTCCACCACAAATGAGCACATTGACCACTTCCCCAGCGCGACAACGTGGTCCGCAGCTTCCGCGTGGGTCGCATCTGGGTGCTGATCTGTACGGAGCTCATGGGCAGGGGCATGGACTTCCGCGGCATCAACCTCGTCATCAACTACGACTTCCCGCCCTCCGCCATCGCTTATATTCACAGGTAAGTGTGTATTTTTATAAGGGAATGAATATAATCATTCTTACAAACATGCTCAAGCAAAGAGCTGTACAAGTCACAATAAATAACATTTAATTTTTTCAAGCCATTGTGGCGAAGGGCTGCCCCCAAGGGGGTGTCCTTTCACCGTTACTATGGAACCTCGTCGCAGATAATCTAGTTAAAAGACTCAATGATAAAGGATACTTTACCGTTGGCTACGCAGATGACATAACCATAATAATAAACGGAAAACACGAAAACACGATATGCAACCTCATGCGCCAAGCCTTGAAAATAGTAGAGGACTGGTGCAAAGAATATCAGCTAGCAGTGAACCCTGCCAAAACCGAACTAGTCCTCTTCACCAAGAAGAGGAAGTTACCAACACTAGAATTACCACGGTTCTTCGGAACCACCCTCAGCCTTTCGACTGAAACCAAATACCTGGGTATATATCTGGACAAGCAGTTGAATTGGGCGAAGCACACTGAACACACCACCACAAAAGCCAGTATATGCATGTGGCAATGCAAACGCATGCTAGGTAGGAACTGGGGTATTAGCCCCAATACAACCCACTGGTTATACACCACAGTTATCAGACCGATAATCACGTATGGTGCCTTAGTCTGGTGGCCCAGGACCGACTTGAGCACAGCACAGAAAGACCTTGAGAAGCTGCAACGGCTTGCCTGTGTGGCAATCACTGGCAGTATGAGAACGGCACCCACTGCGGCCCTGCAGGCTATGCTGGGACTGCCACCACTGCACCTTATAGTGCAGGAGGAAGCGGCCCTAGCGGCCTTCAGGCTCAGCACAGCTGGCACTTTAGGTAAAGACTCTAGAATCAAACATACACGCATCATGGAAGATGCCGTAAAACGACAACCCATGATGTCATCACCCAATGACAAAGCTCAAAAGATGCACCATTTCCAAAAGCACTATAACATAGTGCTAACACAAGAATTGGATGACCACTCAGGTCCTAAAGAGCTGAGAATCTACACTGATGGATCAAAGACAAGTACCGGAACCGGAGTTGGAGTTTACTCCAGCGACCTCAACATTAAAATATCCAGACCACTAGGAAAGCTCAACACCGTTTACCAGGCGGAATGCATGGGCATTATCCTAGCGATCCATGCCATAGAAGCCAGGGGAGTCACGGACACTCATATTCGTATACTCTCCGACAGCGCCTCAGTTCTCCAATCCCTAAATAGAAACTACACCACCACGAAACAAATACAAGAATGCCACAATGCACTAGAACGCGTCACGGTGACAAACCGCAACACCATAACGCTGCAGTGGATAAAAGGTCACAGCGGATCACTAGGAAATGACGCGGCCGATGAACTGGCCAGGAGGGGGTCTGGTACGATGGCTGTTGGACCCGAACCCATAGTGCCACTCCCTTTCACCCAGCTACGCACGTGGCTACGAGAACATACCCACACACAAGCAGAACGCTGGTGGACCTCGGCACCAGGCTGCAGGCAGTCCAAGGAGGCTATACCACTCCTAAACAATAAACTCACCAAGCGCCTTCTGCGACTGGATAGGAGCAGCCTGCGAATGGTGGCGGGGACCATCACCGGACACTGCTCACTGAATAAGCATTTCCACACACTAGGTATAACAGACAGTCCTCTGTGCAGAGCATGCATGGAGGAGGAGGAAACGGTGTCGCACGTGCTCCTTGAGTGCACAGGCGTCGCCGATATACGTAGACAAACGATAGGAACACCAAATTCACTCACAGACACCCTGAACTCTTTAGGAGGACTGATCTGCTTCTGGAGGGAGGTCGGCTGGTTGGAATGACGGCCGCCATGGCCCACGCACAATGGTCTAACATCAGGACTAAGTGCGGAAACCATACCCCAATAGATAGATAGATAGATAATCACTCTTAAAGGAAATATATTGACGTTTTCCAAAACTTGTTCAGGATGTTTTAGAAGTGCGAAAAGCTTTTTAAGGGTGATGTTATGGATCCGATTTTTTGAACATCAGTCGTTTTTACGATCGGGTTTTTTTTGCAATTGTTTCTGTAGTTAGTGTATATGTCACCGGAAAATTGCAGACTCCATAAGATCGTAATAAATCTTAATTAGATTATAATTTTTCGATATATTATGAAAAAATCGTTTTGTACACAATACATCCCATCCAAATTTAATCTTTTCCAGTATATCCGTGTCTTATTTAGAGAAAAAAATTGTTTACAATTTCACGCGATATTTTACAATCTTACGGCGTTTTTTTTTTGACGATGACCCCTCTTAGTTCAGCACTCTAAGGCTGGTTACTGCTTAGCCGGACTATTCGCCATTATCCGGTGATATATACACTCGCTTCTGAAACAGGTAAGTAGAAGTAAGGGCAAAAAGCGTAAGAGTGACGATAAAGGAGAGAGGGTTGGTGAGAGTTTAGTCTAACTTTACTCTGAATTCGGGTTCGTTAATCTTTTGAACGCCATTGTCACCTATACATGACAAGCAAGCGCCTGCCCTGAACGCCAAACGTCACAAATATGTGGCATAAAGTACGGCGAATTTGTGGTTTGGCGTCGGGGGCACGCTGATGTGTTTAGGCTCTGGCGTTCAAAAGGTTAAAAGTCCGGTTGACTTAAAAAAATCATGACTATTCTTTCAGCATCCAGCTCCAGGAGTCGCGACATCGGCCTGATTAAAATAAAATATTGATCGTAAATTACGCGACTCTTTTTGCGTGACCTTAATTATGTCATAGTCTCGCCGTAGTTCAGCGTAATGTTCGCTGTAATAGAAGTTTTTATTTTTGTTTTAAAGGATTGGCCGTGCCGGTCGAGCGGGTCAGAAAGGTCGAGCGATAACGTTCTTCACTCAGGATGACGTCGGCAACCTTAGAAGGTAATTAAATTATTACTACTAATATATTTTCTTTTTGGGTTATTATTTTTTTATTTATTTTTTATTAAGGTTTATAAAAACTTTAAATCTTACATTATTTAAAAAATAACTACATACATGGTTAAGCACTCATAATTTTTACTGCTTAAAAGAATTGTTTGACATGTAAACTACCGGAACCTCTTTGTAATGTTACCTATAATATATATTTGCATGCTGTGATATAAGCAAATCATGTATGCTCTAATAATTCCTGTAAAACAACTTTGTACACCATGTTTTTTGCAAATAAAATTGATTGATTATCTATAGCACTTCGCCCGCGAGGACTTATGCGGTACTCCACAAACTTCAAACCCCCCCCTACCCCCTTTTAAAGGTTTGTTTTGGAAAATTAAGCACAACGATTTTTGTTAATTATCCAGCCACTTCTGCTGCTGATTCTATGGTCTCAGAATAAGCGCAACTGTTCGCCCCGTTTACCCCGTCAGGGGTTGATTATGCAAAAATTGTTAGATCTGTTTCTAGTATCCCACCCTTAGTTTGTTCATACCAATTTCCACGTAAATTCGAGTAAGCAATAATTTCCTGCCCAAAACCTTCATCACCCCTTTAGGAAATATAAGTATGAATATACAAGGACTCACAGGACTTGCAGTGATTAGGAATAGTGTGGCAGCTTTGACATCCAACTTAACAATATTCTGAAATGAAAGGATTTCAAGAGAGCCCCACTTTACTAAAAATACATTGCATTCTAACATTCGTCTTGCATATTTTTAACTAAATCCGTACCCATTTTTTTAACCTTTTGAACGCCAGAGCATAAACGCATTGGTATTCCCCCACATGGTCCGGAGCGAGGAGGCTTGGGGAGCGGTCACCTCCTTCTGCGAAGCAGTAATGCTAGCGAAGGAGGAGGCGGGCCGCGCGAGGGAAAGGCAAGGCCTTCGTCCCAACCGCCGCTACAGGAGAAGACGCCCCGGGCGTCGGGAGTCGCAGGGCGATCCCCGGCCACCGTAGGCGCGGGCCTGCGGACGGCGAGCGTTGGGTGGCTCGCTGTCCGATCACCACCAGGCCTGGGCCGGTGGCGCGTTGTGTTCCACGCGCGCCTCAAAGAGATGTCAGCATAGGAGACGGTACCCGCTAGGGCCAGAGCCTGCCAGGGTTGCGGAATTTGTTCGAAAGAGTCACCGCGGCCCTGGAACGCAAAGGGCTTTAGAAGGAACACGGATGGGTTTTAGTCAGTAAGAGTCTGACACGCCCTTCCGCTCCACCCAGAGCGGAAGAAGTCATTTGATGATTTCCCATCCTTAAAAAAAAAAAAAAAAATTGGTATTCCCCCGGCGCAAAGCCACAAATTCGCCGTATTTTTTGTCACATACTTGTGACGTTTGTCTTACAGGGCACACGCTTACTTGTCACGTATATGTGATACTAGCGTCCAAAAGGATAATCAACCAATATTGTCCCACCGCTTGGCTAAGTTCCCGGTATGAGATCTTCGCCGACCAATCCCTCATGAGCGTCTCTTAGTCGTGACGCAAGCGTTTACCCTTACCATACTGGTATATTAACTCTCTCATTTATCCCTCCCAGCATAGCGTCGGTGATGAAGCAGTCCGGCTGCCAGGTGCCCGAGTACATGCTGCAGCTCAAACAGAACCCCAACAAGCGCAAGAAGCTGCAGACCAAGGCGCCCAGCAGAGACAAGATATCCACTGTGCTGGAGAAGAGGCCGGACAAGTAAGATACATTTTGTACTTATAATTGCATCACACTAGTTTTGCCAAACGATATCACCCAGTTCCTGGCTTGTGTAAATCAAATAGGCAGTCATCATTCAGCCGAAAGACGTCCACTGCTGGACATAGACCTCGCCCCGGGGGGTTTGCCATAATCGCCACCCTTGGCAGGCGGGTTGGCGATCACAGTGTAGCTGTTGCAATGCACAGAGAATGCTGCTACCCATTCTCTGGTGAGTCTCTTAGTCGCCTCTTACGACACCCACGGGAAGTGATGGCATGGTGCTATTCTTTTACGTCCAACACCATACAGAACCGTGCGATACCAACGCACAATGGTCCAACATCAGGACTAAGTGCGCAAACCATACCCCAATAGATAAACTGTACGACACCATACAGAACCGTCCGACACCATACAGAACTGATAGGCAGACACTTCATGTACAACACTGGTACACACCCAGCTGCATTTGGCTAGGCTTAAACTATCGGTGTAAGAATCGTTTTCTTACCGCGTGTGTGTGTGTGTTTCTTACATTGTGTGTATCAGCCAAAAATGTTTTCTTTCTGAAAATAAATTTCGAGTCATAACATATTCGGATTTTAACCTTTTGAACGCCAGAGCATAAACTCGCGACGCGAAGCTAAAAATTCGCCGGCTTTTTGTCACATATTTGTGACGTTTGGCGTACAAGGCACGCTTGTCATGTATACGTGACAGTGGCGTTCAAAAGGTTAACAGCTGGCTACTGCGACTGTGTAACAAAATTGCCAACATCGTAAATCATACACCCTGAATATGAATTTACGGGTATCAGACCTGCGACCCTGCACACACACTGTGACCCTGTGAGTTACGTGCTCTCACATGACCTTACATTGATATTATCTTTTCTTTTCAGGAGACGATTAGAAGCAGCCAATGAAGCATTAAAAGATGATAAAACAAAAACCACAGAGGCAATCAAAAATGCTAAAAATAATAAACAGAGAAGAATACAGAATTTAGACAAACAAAACAAGAACACACCAGAGAAGGGAAAGAATAATAAGAAGAGGAAAAAGAAGAATTTAGCTAATAAGAAGATTAACAAGAAAGGTGTTAAATGATAATATTAGATATATTACAAAAGCTATGTTGGTTTTATTTTGAGAATTCTCCATTCATTGATTTAATGACATTGAAAATAAAACTCTACCTCCACACGGATGGGTTTTAGTTAGTAAGAGTCTGACACGCCCTTCCGCTCCACCCAGAGCGGAAGAAGTCATTTGATGATTTCCCATCCTTAAAAAAGCGGCAAAGATTCACAAGTACCAGGAAGCCAGAAACATGACGAAGTATTTCCGAAGGGGCTGGAGTTGTGGGCAGCAAAGATACAAAGTAGCAAGAGACCTGAAATATGAAGAAGTATTTTGGAGCTGGAATAGGGTATTTGACTGGTTTTTTTAGAGAGCAGACAAGACGCAATTAAAAATATTGCTTAAAATGTCAGTGTTTTAAAATCTGTCATCACAGAGACAGCATTAATTGCGTGTGCCGTCACTCACAAGTCCCGCCATATTGAATTGAAGCCATCCAGTACAAATGACATTTTGTGTGACAAGGATAGAAGAATAACTTGAAAAGTGTATAACTCTGTATTTCGACCATTTTTATTTATTTTTTCACAAATCGTAATGTTTTAATACCATCTATCGAGATGATAGAGACCGGACGGCATGTCGTTATTTCCATGGAAGATGAGTAGGCCGACCGCCGGTGGGACGCTACTTGTGTCGATACTCTTGCGCCATCCCATCTTCCTAGCTCTTCGTGCTGCGGCTGCAGAGAACCTAAAGCGGCGGAAACATAATAACCTCTTTGGTAATTATATTTTCGAGCCGTTTGGGGTTAAAACTTTCTGGTCGTGGGGTCTGAGTGCTCATAACTTGTTTAACCTTTTGACCGCCAGAGCATAAACGCATCGGCGTGCCCCCGACGCCAAGCCACAAATTCGTCGTACTTTTTGTCACATATTTGTGACGTTTGGCGTACAGGGCACGCGCTTGCTTGTCATGTATATGTGACAATGGCGTTCAAAAGGTTAAAGATCTTTCAAGACGCTTAGTTGACACTTCGCGTGACCCAAGGGCTGGCTTTTACCTTGGACAAAGGATAAGCATTACCATACAACGTGGCAATGCTGCCAGCCTTTTGGGTAATTAATTACCAGTGGCCAGCGATGCGGACGAATTTCTCGACGCCATATTTTAGTTTTTTTTTTATAGTCACATTAAATTTATTAATAAATAAAACCTTTAAAAATCATCTGTCAAATAAGTATTCATTCATTTAGTATTTTCATAGTAGTCAAATACCCTATTATGAGCGCTAGACTCAAACTAGCTGGAGATCAGAATCGTGACAATTATTTCCGGGCTGGAATTATGTGTGGTAAAAGCTGTTAATTACTGGAGTAATGATATAAAGATATAAATAGTAGGTACTAAATAAAACGACACTCAATACAATTATGTAACATCTATTATAAAATTTTCATACAAAATATACAGTCTTCACGTTGTAGTTAATATTATACAAAAATAACTTTATTTTAAAGTTACAACATTAATTTAAAAGAGTGACTTATCTGTTACATTTGGTTCTTTCAACAACTATAGTTGATCCGTTTTAGCATCACAATAATGGTTATTGACCTTTACCAGATAACTTTTTTTAGGAACCCGAACACAATGGATGTCCATTCTATCATGTCTTTTTTTCCGTTTTGTAATAGGAATGTCAAAAAATTTAGGTAGGGACAATGACCGCTAATACCATATTAAAGCGGAACAGCTATAGTTTGTAAGCAAATGCCACAGGTAAGTCTACATTAGAAACATAATTTTCAGCCAATCTATAAATAGAATATGGCACTGATTTTCAAAAAAATTACACACTGATTTCAAAAGAGCCTCGTCAAAAAGTAAATATTTAGCAATAATTGGTCCTTACATGTTAACATTTAAGCCTCTTCAACTGGCCGGTTGGTTCCGTAGCGAAATGAACACATTAATTTTTAAATAGACTACATTATGAATAATCCAACAATTTGGCCATATTGGATCAATAATAACCAACTTAGAAGAAATTGGTTGCCATCAATCAACATTTTAGAAGCAATTGATTGTCATTGCTGGGGATTTTTTCGAAAGGTGCTCTCATTTGCTACTACAAATTGTATGAATTTTACTTACATAAATATTAACTTAACGTCAAATATCTGGACACTTATTTTTCCAGTGAAAAAATAATTTGCATTAGTTTCCAGTGTAACAAACTCAAATTGATGGAACTTTATCATAGAAGAATAGAAATATGTACAGTTTTATTATGAGTTAATCAAAATAATGGCTTGATTAATTATCTATCTAATCAAACGGTATTTGGCAAGTTTAATATTCAAATTAACATCAGTCTTTGGAAATCATTTAGTTTAGCTTGACTTCATGATAATTATAACGAACATGAATGGTTTAACATGGCAATACAAAATGATTTTATGTATATTCAATCCAACAAGGATTCTAAACCATTATTTTGATCATAAGCAAAAGGCCTAGAATCGAGACGTAAAACAAGAGATTCTTGACATAATGGCAAGTTATTTTAAGGTATAAAAAAAACAAAATTTACAAAAATAAAACATGTATAAAAATTATTCAGCAGCTGATTTACAGAGATCACGGGCGAAAATTCAATTTATACAAGCAGTTTTCTTAACACGTAAGAAATAACTAAGATAACTTAAACAAATAGACTATATACAGTTAAGAAGTATTGAAAACCTTTCCTTAAAATATACAGAAACTGAGTAAAACCACTTGATAGTAGAATTAGAAACCCATAACTTAGCACATACACACATAACGAACAATGAAGCATTACAACACAAAATATACAAAGCATAAACGCATTATCCATCAAGGAATCAAAAATAGAAGCAAATGGTTGCTGGCAACCAAAATTCGAAAAAAACGTCCTTCAAATATTTCCTACAACACTTTAGTCACCACCAACTTAGCCATCATTGGTTACCTATTAACCAACACTTTACCAACCAATATTCCGAAGCAAACGGTTGCCAGCAACCTAAATCTATTCACACAACCAATCACACGGTAATCTTGGCATCTTGTTCGCTGGCCAAGGGAGATAACCAGCTGTTTTGAAGACCCAGTAGTCGTAGGAAACTTTGCTGATCAGCAGCACTAGGATGAGTACTTCCAGTCCTATGATGTAGTATATGTAATCCGTCCAGTCGCGGGGAGTGTGGCACACTTGTGACTCCACTAAGTCGACTACGGGGACGTTGTCGTCACATTCCAGCATCTTGTAGTCGGGGATGTTTTTGAAGTTTTCTAGAAGCCAGGGCTGGAAAAGAAAAGTTATGTTAAAGATTCTCCAAGGAAATTATCTCCAAGGTATGCGGATAAAGGAGTTATTAAGCCATGTTTTACATTTGAGAATCCATGTCCAAATGTGCAGTTTCACATTTGTTTTCCGATGTCCCCTGCCCACTGGCTGACGACAAAGAAAGTCCGAGCATAGCCCTCTCTATTGGCCTTTGGTTGACTTTTAACCTTCTGATGAGGCCCATCTTGAAAGCTCTTGATCTTGACATGGAAAAAGGACTTACCTTGAGCGTTTTCTCAGTGTTGCAGTCGCAGTGTATAAAGTTGCCAGCTATGGAGAACGCGGGACCCGTTGTGTCAAAACGGTTTGATAACACGTACGAGTGGATCTGAAAAAACAAACATTCATCATGGATGCGATTCTACTTATCATAAAAAATATGGGTTTTACTAACTAGGAGTATTTACAGGACTGCAGGAATGGCGTACGACATAGAATTGTAAGATAGAAAGTGTCTGTCGTGTCTATGCTCAATACCCCTTTATTCTGAATTCGCATCTACACTTGAATTTATTTCACAATAGTTACTCACAGTCTTCAACTTATTATAAGCGATGGAGAAAAGCATGAAGTTGTCGATGAACTTGGTGCCCTCCAGCTCCAGGATGTTGGGGATGTCGTTGTGGTCCACTATCAGCTGGCGCAAGTGCTCGTACGTTTGGTCGTCTGCCACGGTCTGGAGGGAGGTTATCTGGAAGATAGACGAAAATTACTGGTTATTTTATGAAGCTGAGGAGTACTTATGGGGAAGGTGATTAATTTTGGCGACCGTCTTGGTATTTCAACATAGAAGCTCGCATACACCACTAGGAGCCAATAATCAGTTAGTAGGCATCACCATCGTCATCATTGACATCATTATCGTAGACGACATCGTCATCATCATTGTCATCGTTATCATCATCATCGTCATCGTTATCATCATCATCATCATCGTAGTCATCATCGTCATCATCATATTCAACATCATCGTCATCGTCATCATCATCTTCAACATCATTATCGTCATCATCATCGTCGTCATTGTTATCATTATCGTCATCATCATCATCATCGTCATTATGATCATTATTATCATCATCATCATTATCATAATCGTCATCATCATCAGCAACGTCATTATCATCATCGTCATCATCATCACCATTGTCATCATCATCACCATTGTCATCATCATCATCGTCGTCATCGTTATCATCATCATCGTCATAATCAACGTCATTATCATCATCGTCATCATCATCACCATTGTCATCATCATCATAATCGTCATCATCATCATCATCATCATCATCGTCGTCATCGTTATCATCATCGTCATCATGATCATGGATATCATTGCCGACATCGTCATCGTCATTTCGTATGTGTCTGTCGGGACTAGGTCCTAAATTTTTTCCAATCATGTCAGTAATCAAGTTCTTTTCCTTGAATTTCAAAAAATCTACAAAGTGAAAGGAACAAAAGTACGAGTAGTATTCTTCCCAAGAATGTATTTTAAACCTGTTCTAGGCTTTCAGTCATCATCATCATCATAATAGCCTAAAGACGTCCACTGCTAGACACAGGCCTCCCCCAAAGGGAGGGGGGGGGGTTGCCATAATCGCCACCCTTGGCAGGCGGATTGGCGATCGCAGTGTAGCTGTTGTAATGCACAGAACCACAGAGACTGCTACTGCCCATTCTCTGGTGAGACCCTTCGTCGCCTATTACGACACCCACGAGAATAAATGGGATAGTCTTTTACGTCCCACACCATACCTACAGAACTTTCGGAAATGTGAAACCTACAATAACCAGCTCCCTGCCATCTCAAAAAAGACTTACAAACATACATACGTAGGTACTCTCAAAAAACACACTCCTGGGACAGTAGGTCAATTTTCATAAAAATCACCAGCTGTCAGGATCTACTCACATTATTACACGACACATTCAACTTGACGGTGTTCAGCGGCAGGTTGTTGGGCAGCGAGGTGAGGTTCCTCTGCGAGCAGTCCACTGCCACCAGGTTTGTGATCTCGTCGCCCAGGAACTCCAGACGCTCGGGGACGCAGGTGCAGTTGATGTGGGCTGGCTTGATGTCGCGGCAGCTCGCACTGAGCTGGAGGAAAGATGGTGTTAGGTGTTGGTCATGTAGCTTGAGGATAAGGTGAAAAAATAATGAACTAGGCCCGTATATACCAAGTCAATGTGTGGTCTACTGGACTCAGTCGATATGACAACGGAAAGTACCCTCGATTAATTTTTGTTAGTGCCATTGTCAACGTGTAATAAAATAAACGCAAATCTTATTTCTTACTTGATTCTATTGCGGAAAAAGAATGGGGCCATCGGTTATGTATAACTCTGTCCCTTTCTCACAGGAATCATGAGGGCGTCAAAACGTCATACTATGGTACCTCGCCATAGATATTATGATAACATTAATAATTAGTTATTTGCCTAGCCTTTTCCCATCTATGTTGGGTTTAATTTCCAGTGTAACTAGAGGCTACAACACCAGTATACTAGTCAAAAGTCATTCATTCAAATAAGGCTGAGTGCCAGCACTTTTTAAACGTCAAAGATCTACATAAAGACAGTCCCCCAAACGCCCGCCCGTCACCACTTCCTAGTGTTTCAGCCGGGAAGAAGAAATGGCGCAACAAACTCCCCAGCAACACATAATTATGTCTGTTAAGTTAGAAGAACTAGCATTTATTAAACATATCAACTAAGCTACCACCCGAGTATACTCAGTGAGAAATGAAAATGGTGAAGTTATGTGAATTGTAAAATAGCTGTTGATATGGACATAGAAGCGAAATGTGACGTAGGTATCAAACGCCCATATTCGGGGTTATTTAAGTATTACGTAAGCAGAATTTTAGATATTTCTAAATCCTCGGACCTCCCCTCATCAGCGTTTGTAAGGAAAGCTTCCCCTCCCCTCCTTTGCATTTTCTTCGGTTATTTCTTACTTAACCATAAAATGATAAAACACCGCCATATCGTCCCGGCAACCCCTGTGGCATCAGAAATAAGGTAGGACTCTCCCATACCCCTTTCGTGTTTACGTAATACTTGAAGAGCCATAGGGGCTCAAATGCTATTAACAATAAAAAAAAAAAATAACCCATGATCAAAAAAAGAACACCACTAATCTCAAAAATCAATAACTGGCCAGACATCTTAGAAGTTAAGAAAAGTATTAGTAAAGTTACGTAGAAATACGTACTACCTCTTTCTGAATCCTCAGATGGTCGATCTGTACTATCCTGACGTCTTTGAACCAGTTGAAGTTGATGTCGAGAGCACAGTACGTATTCTGGTAGTTGAGGAACGTCACCAGCGAGGAGTTGTTGGTCTCCATCGCTTTTTGGAAGTTGTTGCAGGGGAGGTATTTATTGCCTGGAAATTAAAATTAGAGACATGTTGTTTGGTCAATATCAAAGATCATAGGGCCAACTACTTCGCATCGCAGTCACAATTTGATAAAAATGAAATTGCCCATCAGTTGTGATTTGTTTGGCTGTCGTAAGAATACCAACTACAGGCTGGAGACAAGGTTCTTTCATAATTTTTGATGAAGGGGTAAACCGCGATCACCAATTCGTTTGCACGGTTAGGTTAGCATAATGCAGCTTCCCTATTAGCCATTTGCAACAAACCTAAGTCCAAAATAAATATCCCCTCATACGTCAATTTGCAGGTTGCTGGTACTCAGACTCCCTTAATGCGAAAAGAAGTGCTCCGCTCAAACCATAAGTTTGACGATTTTATATCGACGTTCGACGTTCTCGATCGCGTTAGCGTTACCGTCAATTTGTATTGAAACTACAGTGCGATTCTGTAATCTTCTCACCGTGTAAGCTTAGGCGAAGTGAACATGAAGTGAGCTGTCAATCCATGCAAACAAGATGTTCACTTCATGCTCACTTCACGTAAGTTAACACGGTGAGACGTTGACAGAATACACCGGCTAAATAAGTGCCATCTGGTGACAATAATGGAAAATCTTTTTTTCCATACAATTTGACGTAAGCGAACGTATTATGTTAATGCGATCAAGCGCGTTAAGAAAGTCGCACTAAGCCTAAAGCAATCGTTTCTGTTAACGGAACGCGAGTAAGTTTAAAAACTCGCACTAGGAACTGCACAGTTCTCGTTTAATTCATAAAGCTTATCTTAACTTCTTACCTGACAGATCCACGGAGATCTTCCGGTTGCTATGCACGAGGCTGAGCGGGAACTCGGTGAGGTTGTTGGCGGAGGCGTCCAGCACGCTCAGGTTGAACAGGTAGGCGAAGGGACGCTGTATCGACGGCTGCAGCTTTTCACTCGTCAGGTTGTTGTTCGAGATGTTTAAGCACGCCACTGATGAGTATTTGGGGAACTGACCTGGAAGGCGAGACGTTTTTGTTTATTAAACTACTCGTACACAAATAGCTTCCAACACATACAAGTTATTGACACATACTTAGTTATATCTTATATTTTTTTTAATATTAGACAACACGCTAACATCATTTTTTAGATGTTTTTAATTGTGGAATTAGAATTTAAGTTAAAGTATTGCATTGTCCTTAAATAGTTATTGATAGTTATTAGATTTTTAAAAAATCGGTTGTCTGTAGTCCTTTTACTGACGATAGTTGAAGGTGACAACGTCATAAGAAAATACTGATGGAATGGTTACATTGTTCAAAAGAAAATCAGATGTCGAAGATGATCGATGTCTCTTTGTCGCTCGTTCCGCGCTCTCGCTTGCACTTCAAGCCTGAAATGGAACGCCTCAGAGCGAGGTAACGCCGCATGACGTCATGTTTTTTCGTGCGTGCAGCCGGCTCCATCGAATTATAAGACGTTGTCACGTCAAAATGTAGACAAATATTTGTATATGAATAGATAATAAATATGGCCATAAGTTTCATCGTTTAGCAACAAAGCTAATATTATTTATATTTTATGTCATCAACAGCTTATATTATTTACACACAAATAATCAATATGACATTAACCCATACATACAAACGCCATCAATTCAAGTATCGACTTTAGCGTTGTGTATTTTAAGTTGATTTTTAAGGGACCATTTGGTAAGATTTTTTTACATTGTAAATTCCATTGCAAACCTTTTTAAAGCCCTTAAAGACTTTGATTTGAATGGCTTAAGGTACAATTCCGTGCGTCGTGCCATACATTCTCATACTCTGACTATCCGATACCAGAAATATAAAGTAACTTAAGGTATCGTATAGTCGGACGCGATGCACGGAATTGTACCTTTAGAGTTCGTTGTTCCAAAATTTGATTTGACCTCGAATTCCGAATTCAAATACAAAACTGGGCATCAGCCTATTTCACACTGCCTTTTTTGGTTTCCGTGTCAATATTTCTGGATTTTGTAACCTCAGATGATAAACCCTTTTCCAACTTTTTCGGAAACCAAGTTAATTTGGTTCTGTTTTACACTGGTTCGATTCGGCTGAACCAAGGATTCTTATACATATCACAATGAAAATAAGGTTAAAAATTGCGCGACACAGATGATTGTTAAAAGCAAGCTACAGTTTTGGTATATTAGTCGAACACAGAGGGTTTTTCTAAAACTTAGTGAGATATACTTACGAGGGCTTGTGCCGTTTGTGGTGATATTTTCCAACCTCGAGTCTTAGTAAAGCGGGAAAAAGAAAGAAACTGTTAGAGTGAGAATAATTATAGTACCTAGGTACCTAAGTATTATAGAGGTAAGCAGTAAGGCTCAAAGTGCAGTATGTAGGGTGTTAACGCATTACTTATGAGAAGATAGGGTTGCCAGGCGTCCGGATAAAGCCGGACATAGTTAGGCTTTTAGGATGCGTGTCCGGCCAAATTAAATGGTATCCGGCCTGTTCGGCTTTTGTTAGGTTTTTCAATTTTACCAATCACTTTAATTTTCCCCAAAAATTAAGAAGACTGATCGCCACTAATTTTATTTTTTCATTATAAGGTAAATCAATTTGAGTCGAGACGAGTCAAACGAGCTTGGATTTACTTGGAAGGATCCTTGTAAATATTATTTAAAAAAACACACAATACTAAATAGGATAAGTTGTCCGGCCTTTTTATCCCATTTTACCCAAAAGTCAGGCTAAATTGGCTGGTCTATTATCTCAGCCGGCGACAATCAATTTCAAAAATTTGACAAAATGTAAGGGAATTAGTGGTGTTTTTGACGGTTTGCGACTTCAATGCGAATATGCATGCACCTTAAAAATACAAAAATGCATCAAGTCAAAGGTGCAAGTTATATTTGGGAGAATATCACACCAACATCGTTGCTACGACCACTCATCCATCACCGTAATTGAAAAAAGCTTACGAAGAAACTGTGACTCTAGTAAATTTACATTGTATCAGTGATACCGTGGCGATGGCGACTGTCGAAAAGTAAAAAATTTAGATATGAGACAAACAAGCACTACTGAAATTTCACGTGATCAAATCCCTTAAGGTAGGTGTTATGAGCCGTAATGTAACATTCGCAGCGAGCATGTTATGTTACGCCGTGTCCTAAATTCCATCAAGCTGCTCCTTGCTCGTTTCGAGTGCAGCGCTCGCTGACGGTGTTTGGCGAATCCCTTTGTATGATGCGGTTCAGTCAGTATCTGCGCCGCGGCAAGTAGATACGTCGATTCTTGGCTACCTACATTGTGCTAATTTCTTGTAAAACATGGAGTGGGACAAAGAATAAAAGACTGTATTTCGATTAAAAATAAATTTAGATTAAGTAACAATCTATACTAATATTACAAAGAGGAAAGATTTGTATTTTTGTATGTATGAATAAACTTAAAAACTACTGGGCCGATTTGAAAAATTCTTTTAGCAACGGATAGCTACATTATCAGCGAGTAACATAGGCTATATTTTATCCCCGTACTCCCACGGGAACATGAACTACGCGGGTGAAACTGCGTGACGTCCGCTAGTTTAGTATAATCAAAGATCCTAAAACAACCTCATCGTCAGATATCTTAACTGAGTGTCTTGCGAATCTAGAGCACGGGCGAGCAAAGCTTTCGAAACGAGCATGTCACACGGATTTTAGAACGAAGCGTAACGTAACATGTTCGCTGCGAATGGTACATTACGGCCCGTATTCTGTTAAAACTGTACCATGGAAACTTTGTCGCAGGCCCCACTGCGCGCGGTCTAGCGGTCAGAGTTCCGAGTTTAGCGTTCCGCGTTCACTATAGTCTATGCGGTGGCTTAGAATCCTACACACACAAACAGTCAGACCACAACGGTCAAAGTGAACGCGCGTTCTGTCGGAGTTCCATTTTTTGCAAAAACTGGGAGGTCACGATGTCCGACGAGATCGAAAATAAATTCAATAAATTAGTGAGTGACAGAAGTTTTCTTTATGATTTGCAAGACATAAGACATTTATTTATTTGTTTACATGTGGTTTTCAGTAAAAAGAGCGTGTGACGTGTTTTCACTGCCAAAGATTACTGAACTCCAGATTTCTAGATCGTTTGCTGTGTGCACATGTGTGACCGCGGAACGCAGTACTCGATCGACAAACGCAGACCGCCTTGGCGGTGTGTTGCGCGCCTCAGTTGAAGTGAGCATGACGTGAACTGTGAAGCTATGGACTGCCAGCACACGCACTCAAGTTTTCGCGATTAAATATTAACAGAGTGACACTAACAAAGACCTGAAATACTTTATATAAATAACTCTCTTACCAACAATCTTGTCGATGTTCCCGTCGGTGAAGGCCATGGAAGCCAGTCTCCGGAACATGGCCTGCGACACGTCCAGCTCATCGATGGTTGCGTTCAGCACGTGCAGGTACGTCGTGTTCTGGGTTACTGGAACAGAGGGTGGAAGGGTTAGAGCATACGGAAGGCTTGGTAATAAATAGATGCCTTTTATGGTGGTTGCATCTGTATTTGGAACTTTCTCCATAAATACTTGGATGACAATTTGGAAAATAGTTTAAATTTTCGTACTAACTCAACAGTGTCTCAAGACAAGTCTATGACCAGTGCGTATTGGCAGTGATGACTCATGGAACCGAAACGTGGTCGCTCTCAATGGGCCTCATCAGAAGGCTTAAAGTCACCCAAAGGGCAATGGGGCGGGCAATGCTCGGAGTTTCCTTACGTGATCGAATCGGGAATGATGATATCCGCAAGAGAACCAAGGTTACCGATATAGCCCGAAGGATCTCCAAATTGAAGTGGGAGTGGGCAGGGCACATTGCTCGCAGAATAGATGGTCGATGGGGCTGAAACGTTTTGGAGTGGCGACCGCGCACCGGTGCGCGCAGCGTTGGCGCGGCCTCCCACAGGGTGGGCCGATCACCTGGAGAGGGTCCCGGTTAGCCGATCGCTGTGAGACGCACAGGACCGGTTGTTATAGTGACACTTGCCTAAGCCCTTGACAAGGCCTATGTCCATCACGTGTATGCTACTGTATCAAGGAATTGAAAAACCGATGTGATACCTTGATGGTCCACCAACTCAAAACCATCACTAGGAACAAGGGTAACCTCAACTGATCTGTAGATTCTTAGAGCGGTATTGATGATCCTCCATCTCGGAGTCGTAGGGGCTTGAGTCCCAATTTTAGCCCCAGGTAAGAAGTTGGAAACTTAATCAGTTTTAAATATTTATAGGCCCCCCCCCCCCCCCCGTGCTTTCCTAAATGCAATCGTAACAGAGATGCTGCAAATGAAAATCTCTCGAACCTAGTTACTACCTATGGCATCTAGACTTTAGGGCATGGCCGGTAGCTTGATCAATAAATACAGGGCCTACTATTTTGCTGAGCCCTAAGTACCATTAATTATCCCGTGATTTTACATAATTGACACGCAGAATCAATTATTTTACCGTTAAATACCTAACTAGTTAATATCATGTTTATATTTAGTTTAGCTTGCCGAGCAAGTCCGTTATCGTGGTAGCAGCTACTTATGATAACCCTTCATACACATTATTGTGTTTGTCTTCAATAACGGGGCGATGGTAATAGTTTATCGTCCATTTTATCGATTCAATGGCCAAGAGTCAAAGCTGTGTTATTTTAGACTTCAAAATAGATTCGGGTAGGTAAATATCACCACACACACCAGAGCAGCATTCTCTGTACATTGGAACAGCTACACTGCGATCGCCAACCCGCCTGCCAAGCGTGGCGATTAACGTCCACTGCTGGAAACAGTTTCCAGCAGTGGAATGAACAGTCTTTCGGCTGGTATGATGATGATGATGATGAAATATCACCAGTTTACTAATGGATTATTATACCTGATTTTAGGTTCAGGACTAGGCAGCAGGGTACTGCCAGGGTTGCGGAATTGGTTCGAAAGAGTCACCGCGGCCCTGGAACGCAAAGGGCATTTGGAGGAACACGGGTGGGTTTTAGTCAATGAGAGTCTGACACTACCTTCCGCTCCGCCCAAAGCGGCAGGCGTCATTTGATGATTACCCATCCTAAAAACAAGGCAGAAATACTCAATTGTCCTTCTGGGCAGTCGAGTGCCAACCAGAAAACTTATTTTGTACTATGCTAACTACTAGAACTTGCTAGTAACTGGCGGTAACTACATGCACTTAACAAAGTAATTAACATCATTCATTGCATTTTTCTATTTTTAACTAACTATTATGTTAATTGTAAGGTAATGATCGTGTGATTAAAACAATTGCTTTGTGACCTATTAACTTAACTATCTATGGGGTAAACGTGGAAAAATACATAGCAGGTGAAACCACAGCGGTTAAGAGCAGTGGAGTTTCTTGCACGTTCTTCACCATAGGATCTACTCCTCGGATCGTGCAACTGCCGCGCTGGAGATAGGGTCGGTGAGTGTGTTTTGCTGCAGAACAACTTGCTGCTCTTGTTGCCAGCGCGGCAGACCTAGCTCCATCTATTCGACTGCCAGACTCAAAAGTCTGAACATCAAAATGGTATATTTGAAATAAAGTATTTTGATACTCCTCATAAAAACTTGCAAGTCCTTATTCTTGGAAATGAACTTCTTAAGGACTTAATGATATACAAAGCGGCCAGGGCGCTGACAAGATAAAATGTATGGCGTCAAAGGAACGAAATTATACTAAGCGTCGCGGGCGCGCGGACGGACATTTTCATCACAGCGCCCTGGCCGAGCGCCCGCCGCGCGCCCTGGGCGATTTGTATATCAAGTTCCACTAATCCCAGACCTTGCTTATGCATATCAAGTTTCATTAAAATCGGTCCGGAAATACCGCAAGGAGTACCTACCCCTTGTACAAGACTGGTGACAGATTTATTGGTTTCTGACAGCTGACTCTCCGTCACGACTGTCAATGATCTATAATAGTTAGGAGTGTTGGGACAAACAGCTTAATGTCCTTTTCGAAGCACGGAGGAATCTCGGTAAGTTAAGATGGTCACCTATCCACGGACCGACCTCGGCAAACGTTGCTATACCTTGAAGATCGATCAGTGCGACTGTAACTATTTAGCACGAGCTTCTCTGACTGACTGCTATTATAAAGTGTTTAATAATGAGAACTGTTAGCAGATGGACTAATAGGGTTCCAAACTTTTTGTAGTACGAGAAATAAATTATATCAAGGTCGAAGAACTAAAATGGACAGTACTTTAGAAAAGTAAACAGTATTAAATTTTTTGACGTTTTGAAAACATGTTTTTTTGGAGCTTCTTGCACAATTAAACAATATAATATTTTTTTAAATATTCATGAGCAATTAAAGTTAATATTAAAATGAATAAACAGCTTATTTTTTACGGAATCAATGCAAGCTCTATTTCTGTCATCCCGCCACTTGGCAATCATTACGGAAAACACTCTTTTTGTGAAGGCTGAAGTGGCAGGAATACCAGCGGTCATAAAAACAGTATTTTGTATAGGTACTTTTTTTATAGAACAGTAAAAAGTATTAACGAGCGAAAAAAAAGTATAATACCTACTGTTTTAACAGTATGGTTGGGAACCCTAGATGGACCTGCCAAACTGAATTGCAAATGGGTCTTCATAATAAAATTGTATCCGCTCAAAGCTTCCATGTACTTAATATTTACTGTAAACAGGCAAACGTGCCTCATATTTACTAAGATAATGTAGCTACAAATAAACTGCACAACTGTGTCAGTATGACTAGTAGCCACTCAACTTTAATGGCTTATTCAGGCTGATTGAATTAATGGAGTTGTCAATTAAATAATAATTAATACCCATTTGTTCGGTATTCAAGTAGATATTAATAATAAACGAAGTTTATAGTAGGTGCCTGTTGACATTATAAATATGACATCGGTACCTAAAGAGGTAGTAGTAATAATATAATCTAATTTTCAAATCAATTATTTTTTATATAATTTAATTTGATTTTATCTTGTTTATGTTCACAGTTATTAATTTGATTTTCACATTTTATTTACTTATATTTTAATGAATCTATTGTAATTTTATTTAATAATTAATGGTTTTACCATTGTTTTTTGTGCTAGCGATGTTAACCTATAATTAATTGTTGCACCCGCAATAGTATCCTATTATAAATAACAACCTGCTAATGTACTGTTGTAAACAATTGTTGTAACCTGAATAAAATAAATAAAATAATTCGTTCCTGTAAATACAAAACATTTCCATTGTGATTTTGTTTCCATTGTGATTTAATAAATATAGCACTACTGAGTAAAACTTATTTAAATCTAGTTCTATTAATTGCTGGTAATTGCTGAAACATAGTTGGTACTAACTTTTAACAATGCTTAGTTAAGGCTGAGTTTCTGAAACAAAAATTATCACAAATTGATTGTGTCAAATCGTCGAATACGAAAGCTGTGACTGCCTTGACGACTGTCAATCAAAGATCTACAAATGACAGCCGGGACGTTGGTCCCTGCTATCATTGATAAGGACCGACATCGGCAAGCTTTGTTTATCCTTAGGCCCTTCTCCCATTACGAAACTCCTAGGATACGATACTCAAGTCGTATACTAGCTGAATACTTGTTGGCAACTCGACGTTCGCACATTAGTTACGCTACTGAAAAATAACAAAATGCATCATTTGTTTTGTGCTTTTTTAATGAACGGACGTTATGTCGAGCGATTCTAGTGACGAAGAAGCGCTTGCAGTTTATCTGTTTTATAGAAACAGAAGACGTCATCGCACAAGAAGAAATAACTGGATTCATCCCTACCTTGAGAAGAACATAAGTTGTAGAGCCTTTGTTGCAGCACGAGAACTACAACATATTGTAAAAAATTCCTAGGTTTTTATCGAATGACTAATGACTGATTTCAGTTTATCTGGTTCTCAACTTCTTTTTACGAGACGCGTAGGAGACCGGCATGGCGGGTCGCGCGCGACTAGTCGCGGACGCGTACGATATCGGTAGCGTAGTGTGCGAGCACCGATCCAAATGTAGGTGCGATACTCCGCGGCGATTAGTCTCCGAGACTTGCCAGATACTAGAGTCGACCTTTAAGCGTTTGGCTGTAATGACTTAGTCGCGAGTTTCTCGCTCGCTCTTAGCTCGGGGTTTAAACCTTAACCTGACAGAAGCCAGAGCCTCCTTGAGGCGACATGCTACCCACCTTGGTACAGTTCCCTCGCCGGCACTTGGAGGATCACGTTATAAGCCGGTCTATCGGAAGTATACTCACTAGGAGTAGCCAGGGCCTCTTTGAAGCGGGGCCTGTCCAGGTCGCAGCAGGAGATGGACATGCTGCCCGCCTTGGTGCAGTTCCCTCAACTGATACTGGGACTGGGAGTACCACGTTATAAGACGGTCCATCTCAGGTATATACTTACTGGCAGAAGCCAGCGCCTCCTTGAGGCGGCTGCTGTCCAGGTCGCAGCAGAAGACGGACATGCTGCCCACCTTGGTGCAATTCCCCTCAGCTGGGCACTTGGAGCGCGGCATGTGGAAGCACTTCCCCATGTTCAGGTGCTGGTTGATGGGTTCTGGTTTCTCTGTTGAGACTGGCGGCTGCTGGAAAATAAGATTCAGGGTGTAAGATAATGTGGCTTGAAGTCGATTACCTACAATTAGGGTTTTTTTTTTAAGGATGGGAAATCATCAAATGACTTCTCCCGCTCTGGGTGGAGCGGAAGGGCGTGTCAGACTCTTACTGACTAAAACCCATCCGTGTTCCTTCTAAAGCCCTTTGCGTTCCAGGGCCGCGGTGACTCTTTCGCCCAAAAACTCGCAACCCTGGCAGGCTCTGGCCCTAGCGGGCCCCGTCTTCTACGCTGACATCTCTTTGAGGCGCACGTGAAACAACGCGCCATCGACCCGGGCCTGGCGGTGATCGGACAGCGAGCCACCCAACGCTCGCCGTCCGCAGGCCCGCGCCTACGGTGGCCGGGGATCGCCCTGCGACTCCCGACGCCCGGGGCGTCTTCTCCTGTAGCGGCGGTTGGGACGAATTCCTTGCCTTTCCCTCGCGCGGCCCGCCTCCACAATTAGGGTTGCCAACGATATTGTAATAATATCTACAGTACTGAACTCTATTTACGTAGGCATACTTACTTTAGACCATATCTACTAAAGCAATAGAGTAGGTACGCTAAAATACTGTATTTATTTTTATTCTGATTTTGAATTCAATTGCATGAAATTGGTGTCAATAAATAATTAATAGGTGACTTCCTCATATTTGCAATGTTTCGTTTATAAACCTTTTATCGTTTTCACAGCCTTCACTAACAATAATTGTTTTGATTACACTTACAAATTCATGAATTTAGGGAAAGTAAATTGGTCAAATGCAAATCGGACGCGCGCGTGAAGCGCTCAATTAGAGTAAATTCGGAGGTCCTTATTATTTATTTTTTTTGGGACAGGCCTGCCACACGTTCCCAACCACTGCAACTTCTAAAAGCCAGAATCAATAGTGGCGACCACCAGAAAAAACGCCGAGTCAATGAAGCTCGACGCGTCCCGGAGAAATGATTTAACTGTCTTGGATCACGCAACGAAATTAATCAGAAAAGCAAAGCGAAAGAGTAGGATAAAAAAATGTCTACTGTAAAGGTAAAGCACCACGGATCATATATTATCACTAATACTAATGGGTCCTAAATTGTAGGCTACTTTTGATTCCAGTAATAGGTTTGGCAAAATCGCTTGAATGCACGGAAATTTGAGCATATTGACTGTGACCTGTGACAGACGGACAGACAGACAAACGACTCACGAGTGATCCCATAAAGGTTTTGTTTTTCAAACGAACGTTCGCAACCCTAAAAACACAACATGCCCAGTCATTGTTTATGTAAATACGTGAACACTGTTGAACTAGCACAATAACACAAAAAAAAACATAATATTGACATATGCAAATGAACTTGTTATGCTAATCAGTTGAGAAGCAAGTATTCTCGTATGTTAATTTTAATTAACACGTTTCTTGGCTATAAATCTTTGCATAGTTTAGCAGTTATCACACCGATCACGTACTTATCGATTGCACAAATTCAAAAAAAGAAAAAAAACCCGGTAAAAATTTGGCCCGATCTGGGCATGGAACCCAGGATCACGAGACCAACGCGACCAAAAATTTATGGAGTTTCTTGTCCGTTCTTCTCCATAAGAATCTACCTTTCCGAATGGACAGTAGAGTCACTTTATTAATGTAATTCTATTATTTTTACTGAACTGTAAACGATGACGTTCAAAAGTGCCGTTTAATGGCCTAATTGAAATAAACGTTTTGACTTTGACTTTTGACTTTGACCAACGGGGCAGCCTTCGGTGTCATAACATGGCCCCTATGGCCAGATAAACTATGAATAGAGAGATGACTGATGATGATTGATTTGACTGGATTTTTGAACTGAAAACTTCTTTGGGCGCGTTGAGCACTTTTTGGGTGAAGAAAAATCATGGAACTCGCGTCATCGTCACCGAACGCTTTCCATGAGCTATATGTATCCTGTGTATATTTGACTGGCCTGTTGGTCGAGTGGTTAGTGACCCTGACTGCTAAACCGGAGGTCGTGGGTTCGATTCCCACCCAGGACAAATCTTTGTGTGATGAGCATGATCATTTGTTCTGTGTCTGGGTGTAATTTATCTATAATATGTATGTATTTAGAAATATATAAGTATGTTTATCAGTTGTCTGGTTGCCATATCACAGGCTCTGCCTAGTTTGGGATCGGATGACCGTGTGTGAGTTGTCCCAAGATATTATTATTTGTATATGTGTACTTTTTGGGTGATCGAAAATCATGGAACTCGCGTCATCGTCACCGAATGCTTTAGCTTTCGCTTAGTTTTCACTTCTATCGGCAGTCCCCGAGTTGTGAGTGTTTTAAAATCTGTCATAAACAGAGACAGTACTAATTGCGTGTGACGTCACTCACTAGCATCGCTATTGTGAATGTGCACCATCCAGTACAAACGACATTTTGCATGACAAGGATAGAAGAATAATTTCAAAAGCTTGCAACTCTACCTTCTCTATTTTCCTTTCAATTTTATTTATTTTTACACAGATCTTACATTTTAGTGACAGCTTCCGATTTAATATTCATCTCGTTTTTTGATAGTTGTCAAATACCCTATTCTTAAAGAAGCCTCCATAAGTGGTTTATCTAGCGATTCATAGGTACTTCTAATATTAGCCTTAGAGTGGAGGTCGTTATCAAAGCCTGTCTTGACTGGCTAAACTAAAAATAGCCTTCCTAAGTAGCGATACTATTTATTAACTTTTGGACTAATCTTGAGTGGAGGTTCTCGTAGCAACCTCCTTGAGTGGCTTTACTTTAAATAACCTGAATGAATGACAATACTAAAAATAGGCTCTTTAAGTGGCAACACTTCAATCAAATGACTGTTTTGCTAGCCAACTTGTCTTCTCTTTGTTATTTGTAACAAAAGGGATTCTAAACCTCCATTGCTGTACTTTTATGCAACCAATTTTCAAGACTAAGGGCCAATGTTAAAACCTGTCAAAGTGTAGGAAAATTAGAGCTGTTTCCTCCTTCTCAAATGCTAACGCTCCTTAAAATACGAGAAATGCTCCTCTGATCTATCATTTAAGGAGATCCCACCTTCATGCGAGTCCCTGGCTAAGGCGTGTTACACATAAAGGCTATTCCATACCTCTCTGTTCTGCGCAAAGGCTTGCTGCTCGAAGTCTTCGACCCTCATCTCGATGAGCGGCACGTGCAGGAGGAGGTAGACCGTCAGGACCCATAGTGACACCTGCAGGCAAGAAAAGGCACTTGTAGTTTTACACACAGAAATCCGTCAGCAGTCTCGTGACAAAGCATAACTCGAATAATACTATTTTATTTAAAACACACACTATTTCAACATCATGGCTCATGTTGAGATAATTCTCACTATTCCTTAAATAAGAAAAATATTTCGGGAACATTGCTGGGGGAACCTTAGGAATATACGTGGGTATCTGGGTATATATTCCCAATTGGAAATATTCCCGGAAATGGAAACATTCCCAAACGTACATCACTACCTATCTACTAGTATGCACTCATGCTTCTGGAATGGGTTCTCGTCCTTTATAATGCCAATGTACCTAACTCGTGCAAGTCCAATCCAAACCCATGCGGGTTAATAAACCTGGGTAATTCCGTAACACGGGAATTGGATTTGGGGTGGGCAGACTTTGAAGCCTCTTACTTCCAGTTAAGCTGGTTGCTAACATATTCTAACAATGTTTATAGGTAGTCTAGTCTGCATCTGTAGACTACATCATGATTCGCTGAAGAGGTAGCAAACAAAATGCAAATGTTACCTACACGTGTAGACACATTACTGTACCTAGGTAGTCTAAGTACGTAGATTTTATCAGTAACTAAACACCTGTAGAATCCTTTCGAACTAAAACCTTGAGATATTCCTACACGACTGGCGCGAGGATGTAAGAACACGATACGTGTTACATAAAGGTTTATAAATAAACTTTTTATGATAGGATAGCGGAGTTTATTTGTGGCTCACATTGTGGTTGCATCGCGCCATGTGGCTCTGATTCTAGCCATGTGTTTGGCTAATAGCTGTCGTTAATTGTAGGCTAGATTCACAGCTAAATAAACATGTTATATTACCTATGTGGCTTCGCTTGTGAGGAGGATTCGGGGGAGTAGCAATAGCTTCCTGAAAGTCGTGGCTGAGGACCCGAGAGCTCCTGTATTGAGGCATCTCATGCGGAATCATCGTCCGCATGAAATGGCTCGTAAGTACATTACTCACTAACGTGTCTACCTACTCATGTACTGTAAATTCTTAAATTTTTTACTAATCCTAGTGTACAAGACGTAGTATCTAAGATGTGTACTAACAATAAATTATAGTTCCTATGTTGTCCCAAATAAAACAATTGATTATATTATGAGAATTCTTCCACTCTTCCGAGAACTACCTACTTATTATATAGCTTGGTGTCCAAGGCTCTTAGCTTTTTTTTTTAAGGATGATAAATCATTTAATGACTTCTTCCGCTCTGGGTGGAGCGGGAGGGCGTGTCAGACTCTTATTGACTAAAACCCATCCGTGTTCCTTCTAAAGCCCTTTGCGTTCCAGCGCCGCGGTGACTCTTTCGAACAAATTCCGCAACCCTGGCAGCCAAGGCTTAGCTTGCGACATAGATTTTCGCAAAAGAAAAGTAGCCCAGGTATACCCAACCAAAGTGAACCAAATTTCAGCGATTTAAGCGTTAAAGACACAAAATCACTTTCGAATTTAGAATTCAATTCCATTCCGTAGAAAAAGTCCTCGAGCAGGATGCCCAAGACACATATCCAAAGGGAATTAGTAAAAAGATACCTATCAATGAAGCTCAAAATAATGGGGAGAACCTTTTATGCAGCCTTCATTAATAAACGCAGAGCTAATTTGTAAGCAGTAGACCGAATCCCCAGATTTACCAGACATTTTCCGAAGTTTGACATAAATTTATCATAAGTACATGTTTTAGTGGGCAAGCGTGTCCAGTCTAGAAAACTTGTCTTAAATAAATCAAATAAGTCCCTGTGTACATTCCAGATTTGTAGCTATAGTAGGCGCCAGATAAATGTGGAATAAAGTACATTGACCTTTCCCTAATAACTGTTCATAGGTACCTGAACAATTAAATATGAATCGTTTTTCATTATTAGACAATGTTAAGGATCACGAGAGATGATGATCAATCAAATTAAAAATGTCAATAATTGTAGGTGGGTCAATGACCGTTATTCCACGATTATCTGGCGCCTACTATAGTAACATTTCCATATAAAGTTGATAAATGGTAAACAATTAAGACATATCAACACCTTCTATCATAATCACACAGCACTTAATTGGTCCCTACTGACATTACTACCGTCGTACGCAAGACCGACATACGGACAGACTAATTATTTTCTAATAAGTTATTTCCTCATTTAAGAACTGACCAGAAATAAGATGTTGGCCAGCCTGATTCTCTGTTTTGTGCTAGCTATCTTTACCCAAAGTAGTCTTTAAGTCAAGAGTGAATAGGTTTCTTCCAAGCAAGCATGCTCCATCGACTCGACTCCATCGTCAAACACATCATCGCTTACCATCAGGTGAGATAGTGGTCAAACGTGTGCCCATCAATATATATAAAATTCTTGTGTTACTGTCTGACTGAGTGAGTATCTGAATGACTGACAGACAACGCACAGCCGAAACTACTGGTCGTACAAAGCTGAAATTAGGCATGTAGGTTCCTTGGGGAGTGTAGGGGAGCACTAAGAGAGGATTTCCCGAAATTCCTACGGGAACGGTACGGGGAGAGTAAATCCCAGATTTTTTGTCAATAATATTAATAAGTCTGGGATTTACTCACGTACAACGTAGCACGTCACGTTGCTGGAAGTTGGGAAACTTAACTAAAAATTTACGGAATATTTGGAAGCAAATTAGTAAACTGAAGATAATTAGCAAACCCTGGGAATATAGAAGGAAACATGTTGCGTCGATCTCAAATGTATGGGTGTAAGAGAACTACTAACCTTGAACAAACCTTGGAAACCCACCGAAAAAACCCCATCACGAAAAAAATCTAGCACATCTATAACATCCGAACGGGATACCGAAGATGCTTATTAGGAATCTAGGCAGCTCGCACTGTGTAAACTTAACATAAAAGTGACTTATGTCTTATGAGTGGCTATTGAAGTCAATAATATGAATAAATCTGGGATTTACCTACTAACGTGCATATATTGCTGGAAGTTGGGGAACTTAACTTGAGAACTTAGCTTAAAATTTACGGAATATTTGGAAGTAAATTAGTAAACTGAAGATACTTAGTAAATCCTGGAAACATGTTGTGTCGAACCTTGAACAAACCTTGGAAACTCACCGAAAAAACCCCATCAACGAAAATTCTAGAGTGGGTATACATCCGAACGGGATACCAAGATGCTTAGTAGGAATCTAGGCAGCTCGCACTGTGTAAACTAGCCATAAGTCACTTTTACAGTTAGTTTACACAGTGCGAGTTGCTGACTAGACAGTAGACTCGGATTGCCTACTCGTATGCCAGTAGCTCGGCTTGCCTTAACTATCTCCACGATCATAGTAGCTGCTAAGTACCTTGCGAGGCGTACCACACAAAAAATGCAGGTTCCGCTTGCAACTGTCTGGCTGACACTGACGAGCTACTGCTAAACGATGCGAGTGATGTCCGATCTGCTACCATGTGCGAGCATGCGAGTGAAAACAATAAAATGTTGAAGAGTTGCACGTGGAGGTAACTCGTAAGACATGTCCATAAGATGCGAGTTACTGCACTGCAGCTACTCGGCAGGGTGACTCGCACGCTAGCTCGCACTGTGTAAACTAGCTATTGGGTATAGACGCGATATAGCAGAAACGGAATATTGCACAATTTAGTATTCGTAATTCTGTTAGGTGCGCTATTTTCAGGAGTGATATCTCAGAGCGTCATTTACAGCGTCCGTATTTTTTCAACACACTTTTTATCACACAAATAACTATACAACTTAATCCCCTGATCAAGCGCATAATATTATGCTATATATGAGCACACTGTGACATCACACCATTATCTTATCACCTGGCCTGTATCGCCAATCATTGGGAGCAGTTGATCCCAGGGATTAGGTCTCAAACTACTTCAGAGGCCATCTGTCATATAGGAAAATAAGAATGACAAGGCCAACCCGCTAAATAAAGATACTAAGATTTACGGCAATCTGTCAATCCATTCACTCATATATTTATGTCTGGTGAAATAAAGATAAACAAACACAATTATAGAAAGCTAATACCATTCATTATAGATGTCACCGGAAAATTGCAGACTCCGTAAGATTAGATATAGATTATAATTTCTCAACAATAGTTTCCAATACTTCCATGTCTTATTAAGAAAAAATATTTTACAATTTCACGCGATATTTTATAATCCTACGGTGTTTGCAATTTTCCGTTGGCATAGACATCGCATAGAAAACTACCCAGCCTTTACTCAACTGCATCGGGACCGACTTCCACTTTAAGTAGATGCAACTAAATACCAGTATTTAACATCAAGCAACTGCCTATCTCACACTGAGTATATCACAAACCAGTAACTGGGTAACATGATACCCGGCATGAAATATAAAATAAATAGTTCATGCAGTCAGCACTAGACCATCGACAAAAGGTTGTTAGAAAACTTGATTCAAACTATTCATTTAAATAGGGTACTAGAAGTCTCTCAAGATTCAGTAAATTAATAAATAAAAAATAAAAAAATATTGATAATATAAGTACATATATTTTTTTTTTTAAATGAAATGATGAGACATTTCTATAATAAATAATAATCCACCCAGTATGGGAAGAAGCATACCTTGTAATTTAATTAAGTATGTATAAACTTTAAATAACTTTCGACCCCGGAAAAAGAGTACCTACCTAGGTCGTTTGTTGCCAAGGTGGCACTGGGGCATTGACACTACTTGAACTTTAAGTAGGTAAAGTACAGGAAGAAATATGGCCCTCACGGTGAGATTAATTGATGATTATTTTAAGTGACTGTGTATGCCAAATCCGAAACGGTTAGGAATAACAAACAATAGTATGGAGATTTTGATGGTAACCAAAATCTTTAGTTTTTTTTTAATTAATTGGTCAGAGCACTCATTTTAACGAAGAAAAAATCAGCAAGACTACACATGGACGTGAAAAAAATCGTAGAAACGACCAAGAAGACTTTTCTTTCGAGTATTTGCTTTTGAGTTATTTTTTTCCAAGTAAAAACCCCATTGGTTCATAAACAGGGTGTGACATAAATAAACGAAGGAATCCTATACTTAGACGAGGAAAATAATAACAATATTAGCATATAAATGTGCCCCGTCAATAATATTATAATACGCAAAGTATTCATTACTGTGCAAGTAGCAACACCGGCTCCAAATGCCGATAACTAAATTTATTCCGTACTGCGTATGCGCATAATATCAAGTGGCCATAGACTAGCGAGAACTGCAGATGTGACACCAACGACAAATAGGTTCTAAATAATAATACTGACTGAAACAAGGAGATTAAAACAATACGTAGTAGCCAGAGCTGAATCCGGAAATCGTTAGATATCATCATCCGTTAGCTTTTAATTTGACCGGATGTTTACATGTAGTCATGGAGCGGCTGCTTATCTGTCCTGCATAATCGAGTTACTGCGTAAAACTCCTATATATTTATCTCAGGATTTATCAAAAAATAAAAATGTATTCCATACGGAACGGAAGATAGTAGGAAAAAAATTCCGCTGTGTGCTACCCTTATACAGCGTCAGGCAACTTCTGGTTGTCTGGGATTTTGCTGAACTGAACCCTGCGCTCCATAACTAAAGTAATAGATGTTGGAGAGAAAACGGCCGGGCTAAAGCGACGTGGCCAGCCCACTCCGGGCTGGCCACGTCGCACGAATGTACCCGGACAGGTGGGCAAAGGTCCTAACTCACTGATCGCCTGAGGAGGGACGTCGTCGTCGAGGTCGACCGCGGCGAAGGTGGTGTGACGATCTCATCATGTTTGCGGGGCAGACTTGGCCAGAGATCGCCCAAGAGAGAGAGATTTGGAAGGAGAAAAGGGAGGCCTTTGCCCAGCAGTGGGACAGAAATATAGGCTAATAAAAAAAATAAAAAATAAAAAAACCAATTTGGCACTGACATGAAGCACACAATGTTATTGTTTTAAAATACTTTACCTTATATTTGTTTTGTGTGCCAATTAAACATGTATTCCTTCTTTCTTAAACTCTGTGTCCTCTCATACCTAGTCCAAGGAACTTGCCAGTAAACATGAGCCCACTAAACCCAATATTTACCATCTGACCACTCTGCAAACATCACTTCTATGGGACAGGTATGCATCGCAGTTCTTTGCCACGCCTCGACTATAAATAGTCCGCGTGTATGCAGGCATCGTTTACTTACATATACATATGCACGTACATACAATGTATGCTATGTACTTAAGTGTAGTTAACCATTGTGAGGTGAGGTTACGAGGGGTCACGAGAGTAAATACTCTCGTTCGTTCATTGTGTTTTTTATGGTCTCCCTAATTTCAAAATATATGTTTTCCCTTTTTGCTCACTCCATCGTTGACGTTGTCTCTGTCACCTCAGACCTAGACTAGAGTCAAGAGCAAAACCCATCTCAATAAATAAAAACGAAATCAAGGAGACCATAAAGATCATTCAGTAGTTATATTTTTACCTGAAACTTATGATATATCAAGGTGCATAACTTTACAGTTCCAAGTTTTAGTTGCAATGGCTAATGAGGATGCATCGCTAAAACCAGTAACTAAGGAAAAAAACTCATGTGGCAGAAGAGAGTTATGAATTGTATTGTGGATGGATGGAGAGGAAGCGAGTTGGTAAGTTGACGTATGGGGTATATAAGGAATAAATAATTAAAATACAATACATTTTTTGTATATTTGCGGCACGATGGATCGATGATTTGAAGAAGGTGGCTGGCAGCGGATGGATGCGGACAGCTCAGGACCGGGATGGTTGGCGATCTTTGGGGGAGGCTTACGTTCAGCAGTGGACGGCAATTGGCTGATATGATGATGACATTTATTTCAAGCAACATTCACTCATATGTGGAGTACACACAAAAAAAGACTAATACGGAAAACACACCAAAAAAAAATAGGATAATATACTTAAAAAGACTTTATACCTAACCGGCCCTGCTGACGGCAGTATGGCTATCACAACAGTGATGAAGAATGACACCAAATAAAAGAGAAAGAGTAAGTAATAGCGGTTACCCTCGAGAGCGGAAAATGAAAGAATAAAATAAGTGCCGTCAACACCATGTGACATGAACAAGAGAAGAAAGATGATGATGATGATGATGATGATGAATAAGAATCATAGACAAGAAGCAAAAATTTAAAAATGGCTGGATAAGGTATCCAAGAGACATGCTGTAATAAAATGTTTGCAAGAATTAAGAGAGCCAGGTCAGTTATCTAGAGTCAAAGTTGAAACCGCAGATGGTAAAAAAAGGAAAATTTAAAGTTTTAATTTAAAATGTAAAATTTGTTGTATGTTCAATAGTCATCTTGAAGGTAGCCGCAGATATAGTCGTGATATCGTGTCAGTCATAAATACCAGAATAAAATAACGTGCCTTAGCTGGCAGCAATCTCTGCCATAACATACGTAACATTACTGGCACATTCATGTCGCATCTTTAATTTTATTATTTGCAGGATGCCACACAAAATTATCTTCCACACACTACTACAAAACTACAGATTACATATTTAATTTGATGAATATTTAGTTTCTGCCAAAAAGGCATTATTCTATGTATTGTCACGAGCTTGGGGTTCGTGACAATAAAAACAGCCGATTAAATAACCAAAATGACACTTTAATTTAAAAACACTAATTACAACTTTAAACTCACTATTATTATAAAACACAACTTCACTACTGATCACTTTAATCGCACTTGAAGATCGCTTCCGAAGTATTCGCTTGTATCGCAAATCCAATACTGCCTTGGTCGCAGACTACGCGCTACTTATATAGGTCAGTTCATTCTAGAAATTTCTATTGTCGAAACATCTGAACAGTTCCCCTAAATACCGGCCCCGACTGACCAGATGTCGAGAACTCAGAATGTTCTAGCATAGAAAATACTAGAAGGTACTTGACTCTACTACTTCTGCTACTAGATACTAGATGGCGCTAGTAGTAACTAATGTCGTTATGCACCCGGCATTAATTCTGGCGCGTAACAGTATGTATGATTGTATGTTAACGTAGAAGCGGGAAGTATCGATGTAGTGGTCCCTGAAATTTTATGGTAATGGAACACTCAAAAATTCCCTTTCCAACATTCAAATTCTCGCCAATAACGCAGGTCGGCTCTTCTCATCTCATTTTTTTGCACTATTCGACATGTTTTATAGTGAACAACTGTGGAAACCTGGATCCCCAGTAAGCTTGCATAGACCACTTGGGTTCCGCCGAGGGCTTTAGGAATTTGTGCTCTATACGTCCCAACTCAGTTCAGCCAAGCTTTCAGAACTAAGGCTCCGCGCAAACGGGCCACCGACCACAGCCACCGGTGGCTGTCGCACGCCACGTCGTTTGGTACCGCGCAAACGAAGGTGGCCGTTAAATTTGTAACACCGGTGACATATCGCGGACATTGAGTCTCGAGTGGACGCCACTCGCTACACGTATGCGAACTTGCTTGCGACTTGTTAAAAAACATGTAAACATCTTGTCGCCAACCACCGGTGGCCCGTTTTGCGCGGAGCCTTAGGGCGTTTATTTCGGACTCAACCATCAACCCGTAAACTTGACAAGCATGAGCCATCCAAAGTTTGTTTTGGTGCTAAAAATGTTTAAAGGTACCAATAACCAATTTATTTATTAATGTAGATAAATAACGGATTTGAGTGACAATAAACAGCTGCAGGTTTATTACCATCTTGCTTTTCGATTACTTTAATTTATCTTGGCAGATGAATAAGTATTTAAATAACTTTGTTATGAAGTCATAATTATTACTATTGCTCCGATTCCAAGAGATCCAATTATTGAAATAGTACCGGCAGTAAATAACTAATACCGGTATAAATACCGTGACAGCTGTCCGTGATTACCAGTAGGTAATAGTGCGTTCACATGTCTTCGAATTAATTACAAACATGTGGGTTCCCTCACGATTTCCTCTATAAGTAGATAGGTTTGTACTATGGTAAGTAAATACTTGCATAAAGTATGGAGCACATTGGCTTACGAGTCCTTGTCTATGCTCAAAAGAATTCTGTGTACCAATCGTTGAGTCGTCTGCCTAAAATTTTCTCAAGTATGTTGTGTTCGTGTTCCTGTCTAACCGGACGCACAATTCTTGTATTCGAAATGGAGCGTCATCTTATCTGAACTTTTTTTTTTAAGGATTGGAAATCGTCAAATGACTTCTTCTACTCTGGGTGGAGCGGAAGGGCGAGTCAGACTCTTACTGACTAAAACCCATCCGTGTTCCTTCTTGAGCCTTTTGCGTGCAAGGGCCGCGATGACTCTTTCGAACAAATTCCTCAACCTTCAATGTTGCCCCACACTAGGAATTTCTCCAGTATCGTGGGTGCATTTACAAACATATAAACTGACATACACAAACGGCCAGACCCGGATAACTATCTGTAGGCCATACAAATATTCGTTCCGTGCGGGGATCCAACCCGCGACATGCAGCGCAGCAGTCAATCGCTTAACCACCGCACCAACCGTGTCTACAACCCAGTTACTGGTTACTACGATACACATTTCCAAAGACGAGCTCTGACAAAACCATCACTTAAGTATTCCCTTATTCAAAATCATAACTGCGATGGTCAAACTGGAAATATAACTATCCAGTTTAAGAATATAGCTTAATTAGTTATAGTAGGCGCCAGATAAATGTGGAATAAAGTATATTGACCTTTCCCTAATAACTGCTCATAGGTACCTGAACAATTAAATATGAATCGTTTTTCATTATTAGACCATGTTAAGGATCACGAGAGATGATGATTCGGGACAGTTTTGTGTCATTAATTCCGTTTTTCAAATTAACAATGTCAATAAATGTAGGTAGGTCAATGACCGATATTCCACGATTATCTGGCGCCTACTATAGTTAACATAATAGCAATAATTGTGAGAAGGGCCCTAATTGGCATGCATCGACCAGAACCGTGCGAATTTGATGGCGGCCTCTTTCAAGCTGTAGATACCTCCAATGGTTTTAATGATGATGTATATCACAACTAGTTATTTCCTTGGTGAGGATGTGGGGCAGCACCAACACTATCCAAAGCATGATTGCAAGTCGCCTAGGCTGTGTGTATGTGGCTCGCTGTTGTGCAGTTACTCATAGGTTATCACAGCAGTGATCCCCCTTTATTTGTTGTGTTGTTTGTTTTTTATCAGTGTTGTTTGCATTTTACTAACAGTCATGTATACCTAAAGAGAAATTCTATTCTATTCTATTTCATAGAATCCGAGAATTAGAGACGATCTGGAATTACAACTTTGTGAGACTTTGAGTTTTCGGGCGCAAATGAAGCCTTTGTTTGCCAATGAAGTTTGGGAGGAAAGCTGCACCCACACCTGAAAGTCATAATCAACAATGGCGACCACAAGAAAGACGCTCACAATGCTCAACGAGTCCCGGAGAAACGACTCAACAACACTCAAAACCGCAAAATCAGCGTAGGAGTAAGAAAAAACATAATTTCCACTCTCACCTGCACATCAAGAAGAAGACGGAACAGAAAACGGAGATTTATCAATCGGTAAAGTTGTAAAGCAAATCAACATAAACAACTCTAAATTCTATAACCGTGAACGTTAAGGAATCTAAGGTGTCTTCAACAAATGACCATAAACAAGCGTTGTCGATGGTATGTCCAATTGTGTGATAGCCTGCCGTGCATACAGATGGGCAATCAATATGGTGGATGTATGCATGGTACTGTAAAAATACTTCGGTACTTGAGAGGTTGACCAGCAGTAAGTACTCTTTTTTACTGGCATTAAGAATAATGTCTGTGTTTCCGAACGCATACAACCCTAATCTCTTCAAAATTAGAATGAACAGGCTTCTTCTGGGTAAGCTCGCTCCATCGTCGACTTTGTCTCTGTCATCTATGACCTAGACTAGATTCAAGAGCACACTCATCTCAAATAAAAAAAAAAAAATAATAATAATACACCGCTGTAGGTAGGTATATAAAGGTGTCACGTGATTACGAAGTGAGTTGTCATTCCATCTTGATTATATGGATTGACAGCTCACCTCGTGATCACTTCACCCAAGCCTTCTCTTTGACATGTTTACAGAATCGACCGGCTGGCCCAGACTAGGAGCAATTTTTGAGATGATGGTTGACAATGTTCCCAAATGGGATAGCAATGGGACAATACAAATTCTACCTGTGGTTGTGCTTGAAGATTGTAGAGAAATCATCTTTTATGCAAATATTTTTTTGTTTTTTTTTATGCTCGCCGTTGAGCACAATCTCACCTTATGGAAAGCAATGATGTGGTGGATAGAGCCTGCTTGCATCGAAGTAACCTTGAATAGATTACTTCAATGCAGGCAGGCTCCATCTCTTGACTTAACATCTCTGTCTATAGTAGGCGCCAGATAATCGTGGAATAACGGTCATTGACCCACCTACAATTATTGACATTTTTAATTTGAAAAACAGAATTAATGACACAAAGCTGTCCCGAATCATCATCTCTCGTGATCCTTAACATTGTCTAATAATGAAAAACGATTCATATTTAATTGTTCAGGTACCTATGAACAGTTATTAGGGAAAGGTCAATGTACTTTATTCCACATTTATCTGGCGCCTACTATAGACGTTTTCTTTTTGAACTACCTCATATTATTTATCTTACTACATCCAAGCATTGAAAAAGTGATCAACAATAACAGGGATCTAACTATGAAGTTAATAAAAGCAATCCCCTACCTCGAAGTGAGGAAGATTGTCACTTAGCAGAGAATGTAATTTTAATTATGGGGATTTGAAAAGATCCATAGCACATCTTAAAATAAATGAAATCTTAGCCATACACACAGCACTTCAAACGAGTTTATCAGTGAATTGTATTAGCTCTGAGATTGCACAGAACAAACAACAGAAAACCTTGGAAACCCACTATTTATGTTAAGATAACGAAATATTCACTTAAAATAGAATAGCTTGCTCTTGTTATGTTTGTTCTAATTATATAACGTTAATAAAACTTATTATCTGTGTCTGAAATTGTGAAAGACAAACAAGACTATTATGACGTGATACAAGTATTTTGTAAGAATGTAACATTTTTGAGAGTAAAACCAGAATGCTATCAAATGTGCTGGCAAGGCGACATTACCCAGAAGTTTTATTATGACGTTTGGGACCGAGCAACAGTGCGATTCTGTAAACAAGTCGAAGTGAAAGCTTGGGTGAAGTGATCACGAGTGAGCTGCCAATCCATGTCATCAAGATGGAATGACAGCTCACTTCACCCAAGCCTTTACCTCGACATGTTTATAGAATCGATCGACTGCTATGCAAGAGATTAGCAAGCGCCATAACTCATTCCGGACTAATTATTATAGCAAAATTTTATATGTAGCAACCCTAATATTATTAATGTCACCCGCATTATCTAACAAAACAGTTATTTAGTTGCAATACCCACATGAATGTCAATATGCGAGTGAAAAATAAGTAAAGAATCCAATTTACATAATAATGTCAAAGTCCTGTCAAATAGTAACATCTATTGTATAACTAGAACAGGCCGTATTATCGGAATCAAAGTATATTGGGATCAGCTTAAAGCGAAAATACTGGTGCACAGCTGCATCCGGTTAACTGAGTACCAGTATTTTACATCGAGCGACTATCTATCTCATATCTGTCCTCCTCTTAGCAAGACTAGTGTCAGATCTTCTGACTCCTGAGTTCCTGACTATCTGTAACGACTGACCAAGATTAACAAATGAAAACCAGGGCCTATGGCTTAATGTCTTTTCCGAGGCATGGGGGATTCCGGTATGTAATGGATGGTCACCCATCCACGGACCGACTCCGACAAGCGTTGCTTAACCTCGAAGAAAGAAACGTGCCGCTGTTACTATTTAGCCACGAGCTCCTCATCAAATTTTGATACTAAATTGACGAATTTTGAACCTCTGTATTGGCCGTACAGCCGTTCTGTACGACCAATTAGCCCGTATTATCTGAATGGTAAAGTAATATCCAGTATTATAGCCAGTACCAAGTAGGCAAGCAACCGCAGTAAGCAAACCAATTCTTCACAGCCACACAAGTTATATCGAACGCTCCCCAGGAGGTCAAACAAGCAATTGATCGTAACAGGTCACGGCGGGCGTCCAATTGTGGACGCACCCCTGTTTGTACAACACAGGAATATGCCGAGACAGTTGCTCGTATTTCGACAAAATATCTCGGCTATGTCCTTCGAAAGAGAAGGTGTCGCTTGTTATAAGCGGGTTGTAAGTTTTGCCAAATACCAAGTTTAGGTTCAGCCTCCTGGCAGATCTCAAAAATCCTAAAAGACCCATTAACAACTTTCTGATCTGAACCGAGGATTCCTCAGGACAAATACCAACAATGCATTGACGTGAAAGAAAGAAGAGAAGTTTTTGAGTCACTGGTTCTAATTGGCTTTCTTAGTTGTGGCACTCAACGTTTCCGCCCTCTGTATCCACTTCCCTGCCTTCCCCTTGCCTGTTGGTCGAGTGGTTAGTGACCCTGACTGCTAAACCGGAGGTCGTGGGTTCGATTCCTACCAAGGACAAATCGTTGTGTGATGAGCATGATCATTTGTTCTGTATCTGGGTGTAATTTGTCTATAATATGTATGTATTTAGAAATATGTAAGTATGATTATCATTTGTCTGGTTGCCATAGCACAGGCTCTGCCTAGTTTGGGATCGGATGACCGTGTGTGAGTTGTCCCAAGATATATTATTATTATTAGTATTATTACTTTCATCATATTATTTACACTTTTTTTTACAGTTCGTATCGCTCTTCAACTTAACAGCTTAAGGGCAAGCGTAAACCATATTCAACTACTTCGACTACAAACCTAGATCCAAATAAAATCCAAGAAGACATGCAAAAAGACCTTAAAAGGTCCCACAACCTTGCCACAATGACTAACAGGCACACCCACTCAAAAATCACCTTCAATTGGCAAACTCGGCGACTCACCAAGATACGAAAAAAAATGACAAATGCTAACCGGCCAAATTGTACGGTACATAACGAGTCTGACCGCATAGCTCTTTAAAAAATCCACTTAATCATAAAATATAAACAAAAAACTCTGGCATGGCAACTGGACAGTTGAATGGTTGGATAAAAACTTCAGAAGGTCGTCGCCCTGTGATCGCGGTGTGATATCAAGGTATTGTTTGGTGATTAGATTTATTTGTTGCTATGGGCTTAGCTTCCGCTTTTTTATGGGCGATGCGAGGAGCGGCGATGTAGATTTTTGGACAAGGATGGCTAAGAGAACCAATTTATTTGATAGTAGCTTTTACCCGCGACTTCGTCCACGTGGAATAGTTACTTGGGGCAGTAAAGGGTTTAGTAAAGTTTCAGTCAATGCTACTGAACAGAGACTGAATAGATAGATGTAGATAGTTATCAAATGTTCGACGTGATTCTTTAAATTGGCATAACTTTTTTAATTTATGAACCGATTGACATGAAACAAACACACAATGTAATAACCACATCTAAATCGGATAAGCCGTTTCTGAGATTAGCGTGCACAAACGCACAGACAAACATGCAAAAAATCATCCGTTACATTTTTATTATATATATAGATATAGAAGATGAAGAGAAAATTCTTGCCAGAGGTCCAGAAGAACGGTAAAGAAAATTTCTTGTTATTCTTTAAACTGCACAAATAAAAGCAGAAGGACGGTCTGCCAGAAAGAAGTATCTTCACCTAACTCTACTTCAATATGGACATCAATTAAGAAAGTTGAAACTTTTCTTCATGATTCATCATTATCGCATTCTTCAGCCCTTATAACAATTTATTGGACTCCGGCAAAGCATATATTTTTCTTTCATTTTAGTCACATGATAATCGCAGTGAAGTGCCTAAATTTATTCTTTTCCCTGAACATTCAAAAAAAAATATATAGTTATCTGTTGATTTAAGATATAAATCGAATCAATTCAATAAACAGATATCCAGACAGACTTCCTCATTTATAATTCAGAGCGGAGAGCGGTTGAATCACAGCCGATTCTCATAAATATTACGTCAACTGACGAAACAAAAAGTTATTTCTCTTTTGAAAGATAACATAGGGGGCGTCCATAAATTACGTGAGGTGTTTTTTAAATATTCTGTCCCTCCCTCCCCCCCAGGTGAGATGTCGTGAGATTTTATTCAACCCCCTCCCCCATCCCCCAATCTCACGTGAGATTTTTCAAAATGTGTGGTTTGACAGTCAGTAGATGTATAACGTCGAAATATGAATGAAATTATTTTCTTTCGAACGAATTATTGAATGATCTTAATCGTATTACGATTACGCTTAAGATTAAATCTTAAGCATGTACAATCTAGATTAAATGGACCAAAATAGTATTTTTTTTTTGTTTCAATCAGAAAAAAAATTGCGTGATATTTTCTGAGACCCCCCCTCTCCAACGTAAGATTAGATGAGGTTTGACTCGACCCCCCCCCCCCCCTATTAAATATCTCACGTATTTTATGAACGCCCCCATATTAATTATTGCATTTGGGGCAGAGAAGAAACTGGTTTTGCCTATTTTGGATCTTGAATTCGTGGCGCATAATCAATCATTACTTCATCCTACTTCTATGTGACCTCAATGAAATGACATAATATGATGCTTTTTCTGTATAAATCAGAAATAAATCTTAATAAGGATCCATGACTACGTAAGTAGTCAAATCTGCTGCCGACTGATGAGGAGGGATGAAGGACAAGCTGGGAGGAAAGGAGCATAAGCCATGGACATACATAATAATAGCTGGTGGCAACGCTTACCAAGGTTGGTCTGTGGATGGGTGACCATCTTAACATACCGAGTTTCTTCCGTGCCTCTGAAAGCACGTTAAGCCGTTGGTCCTGGCTGTCATTTGTAGATCTTTGGCAGTCGTTACGGATTGTCAGAAGCCAGTAAGTCTGACTCCAGTCTTGCCGAGAACTACCGTGCTACCCTGTTAATGGGTTGTGGAAGTCTGGTAGGCAACTCCAAGTAAAATACTGGTATTCAGCTGAATCCAGTTTGACTGGAAGCCGACCTCATTATAGTTGGGAAAAGGCTAGGCAGATGGATATGGATGGGCGTATATTAGAAGGGTCTTTAGGGGGTCCTTAGCCTAAAACGAAAACAAGAATCTGTAATTTATTAATTGGACGGATCGCAGGTATTATCCGCGCCCAAAACTAGCATTTCGAATGTCATAGTTTTGCGTGTAGCCCGGGCAAAAATTACCATCTTTGTAAATTATTTGACCCTATCCTCATAAGAGTTATACCTAGACTATTACAAACACACACACACATTACTGAAATTATTGATTTGTGAGTCTTAAAGTCGTAATAATTTGCACACCATCAGGTAATAACACAGTGTATCTATCGAACATTATTTGTAACACCTTTATCAACCTGTATTATCCAAATGAAAGATTTGATTTGATTTGAATAATAACACAAATATTCCAATACATTCTGACTCTACTTCCATCGTCTTTTGCCTCAAATGACTAACCCAATAAAAACAACATCAGGAAACTGTTTTAAACAAACTAAAACGCAGTAGAAAAGGCGTGTCATAATAAGTGACTATCTATTTATTCTCGGAAACACTACAGTGATTTACTTCGTATTTATTAGACTCCACCATGTCATTATCTAGTACAATAACTCCGTTCGAGGCTATTATTAGAGACATGTGTGAACGTTGTTAACACCAGAACTGTTTAGTGTTATAACTAGGCTATTTCTGTACAATTTGAAGCTAGCTTTTACCCGTGACTTCGTCTCAGTCGTCTGTCCCAACGGGGCTTTACTTTATTTGACACTTTTCACATGATAAGCATTTCCTTTAGTTAAAGAATTTTCATAATCGGATCATTTCTTTCAAAAATTCCATCCTTTCAAGAAACAAACCATTCTTTCTGTTTATAATATTGGTTTAGACTATTACCCCCTTTTTTAAAGGATTCGAATTCATCAAATGACTTCTTCCGTTCTGTGTGGAGTGGACGGTCATGTCAAACTCTTACTGACTATAACCCATCCGTGTTCCTTCTAAAGCCCTTTGCGTTCCAGGGCCGCGGAGACTCTTTCGAACAAATTCCGCAACCCTGGCAGTAGACTATACTATAGGCCTTGGGGCCCTACTATGATGTCTTGATAACCATCATGATTTCGGTGTGGGAGGGAGACGGAGATCAAGATCCTTTTTTCACAACGGAATTATTATGTCGTTGGCACGTCACAGTAGGGCAGAATTGAAATAACTGGAAGCCTCTGTCCAGCAATATACGATGATGTTGCAAGTCATGCAATAATAATAAGGTGTGAATATTATCAGACATAGCTTGAAAACTAAGAAAGGAATGACACCTAACTTTTTAAAAGAAATCATTCCCTTTAAGATGTATTTATGGAAATTAACCATGTGGCCGTCACAACGATTTTTGCTGTAGTAAATAGCACACGACGATCGATGTTGAAGTCTTGAATATTGTTCATAATATTCACGTGGGTCTTAATGTATGCAAATAAGTGCTAAAAATAACATTTTGCATACATAACAACATAAATAGATGTACTTATGTGACACGAGGTAAACGGGTAAACAAAGTACTAAAGTATATAATTAGTCGTAACAGCTAATAATGTACTTAGCATAATAACTCTATTACAAACTATTTATAGGACCCATTGTGATCTGTTTGCTGAATAAAATAGTAACGTTATTGATAGGGTTTTCCCGGCGAGATGTTTTCCACTGTTAACCTATAATCTAAGGGTGTGTCCATATCTGGCGAATCCGTCGCTCGCTCGCACGCTGCGCGCGTTCTGTACGCGCGCAAACCGCGCGCTTGCAATTCTGTAGTAATATGGATCTTTTAGACTCAAAAAACGATATCTTGTAAACGTTTCAATTAATCGCAAACAATTTTCATCTATCCACTCCATGATAACACGTATTTAGCCTTCGGCAATCAGAAACAGACTGAGCGGGTAAACGGGCGGGAGGAAGTGCAGCTCGCGCGGTGCTCTTGCGCCGTTCGCGCAAGTCGCATAGCAGACGAACGGGCGGCGCAGGAGCGGCGCGCGAACATAAACAGCATGCACGCGGCTCGCGAGCAGTTCGCAAGCGGCGCATTCGCCAGATGTGGACACACCCTAAGAATCTATTTTCCTGGTAATTGATAAGGTGTAGAGTAAACAATATTCGCTATTAAATATATCACGTTTTCTAAGATCATCGTCAAACGTTAATGTTAAAACGCCACTTGGTTTGATGAAAGAAAGTCAGTGATGGTTTAGTGGCTGGAAGGCAGTGGAGATCTATGAAAGTATTATATAAAAAGTATCATTAAAAAATATAGAGTAAAACCAGGACAGTTGCCCCAGGGGTATAGTTGCCTCGATTTTAATTACTCTAGCTTCGCGGATGAATCACATGTTATTTTATTTATCAATCAAGAGACTTTACAACGACAACTAAGTAGACCGTCTTGCATGTGCATGGGAAGGCAAGGTGCGATCAAAGTTTTTGCGCGATAAAAATCTTCTTTCTCGGCGGGGCACCTATCCTAAACGTAATTTACATGGATTAGGCAACTAACCCCCATATGGGATAGATGTCACAAAATTTACCCGGAACTTACTCAGAACACTGGCAGCTTTAACACTTTGAATGGCCATTTTAATTCTTTGGGCAAAGGACAAGCCAGTCCTCCAGATCACGCAGTGTCGATCTGAGTTATGATAGTCATGATTGAGAGGACCTGGGCTATTTATAAGCATCTATAATTTCGTAGCTCAAAAGACAATCGAGCTCCTTAAAGTCTAGACCAAAACAGGAAAACTCTAATCAAAGACTTCCTAATAAGCAGCCAACTTCTGTTAACAAGATAAATACTGGAATAGGTCAAGAAACTACCAGGTACCTACGTTCTACAAAATATTAGTACTATGGGTTTTATGTGAGTAGGTACCTAATTAATGAATCAGGATACCTTTCTTTATAATCCTTTGTTTTGTCGAGAGTTAAAATATAAACTAATATAAAATAATACTTTTTAACCGACTTAATTTTTTTTTTGTTTATGTTCCTGATTACTGGAAGATGGCTGAACCGATTTGGATTTTTTTTTGTTTGGAATGGTATAATTTCCAGGTGGTCCCATGATCATCAGGTCAGGATCTGATGATAGGATCCTGGAGAAATAGAGAGAACTCTTCAAATTTTATAAGCACACTTGAAAGATTTGGGTAGTTGGAGAAGTACTTCTTCGGAGTGGTCCCATTTCAATTTGGTGAAGATCTGATGAAGAACTTCGGAGATAGGCAACGAAACTCCTCAATAAATGATAGCAAATGGACTGGGATTGCTGAAATCTCATGTCTGTCTATTGCTTACACCAGTTCATAACATAACATCACGCCGGTACGCTGTGAAGGGGTAAGCACATGTGAAACACTAAAAAGTGAAACACAAACTTTTTACCGACTTCCAAATAAAAACGCTACAAAGTATAAAATAACTTTAATTTCGGAAGTCGGTGTCAAAAAACGAAAAAACACCGGCTTTGTAAAAAAAATTGAGAGTTTTTACATCAATTTGTAAGGACTGATCAAAAATACCATTAAGGAATATAACCTTGGAATAGCCCGACCGTGGTCAATATTTGCACTCACGGTGTAGCAAAGGAGGGTTGACTACATTCTCTTTGTTAATTTACTGCCGGTTTCCTTAACGTATAACGTCGTGTTTGTAGGGCAGACATGACGTTTCAGCTACTGTTGTTACTTTATTGAGACCGGTCGTTAATGGCTAAAGTACTTCTTGGGCCTCGGAAAAATAGCGAGACTGTTTGAAGTTTCATAGACCTTTGTCCAGCCTTACCTATGTCTATAAGTAAGCATAGGGCTTTTTTTTTTTAAAGTATGGGAAGTCATCAAATGACTTCTTCGTGGGCGTGTCAGACTCTTACTGACTAAAACTCATCCGTGTTCCTTCTAAAGCCCTTTGCGTTCCAGGGCCGCGGTGACTCTTTCGAACAGATTCCGCAACCCTGGCAGGCTTTGGCCCTAGCTCTTCCTTTGCTAGCATTATTGCTTCGCAGAAGGAGGTGACCGCTTCCCAAGCCTCCTCGCTCCGGATCATGGATTCAACCAGGGCCGGACGCGAGAGGTTGCTGCCGCCGATCGCCTCGACGAGGACACGGCGGTGCTCAGCCCAAGCAGGGCAGATCTCCACCGTGTCTTCCGGGCGAAAGTAAGCATAGGGCTACAATCACCTAATTGCATTATCCTTTTTTAAATTTGCCGAAATATTCTACAGTGTCAGTGCACCGGGGTTGTATGCGGCAAACAAAAATGAATTATTTTTAGGGTTCCATACCTCAAAAGGTAAAAAAAGGAACCCTTATAAGTTCACTCTCTTGTCCGTCTGTCTGTCCGTGTGTCACCACCGATTTTCTCAGGAACGAGTGGACCTAGCAAGTTGAAATTTATACCAGATACTGAAGTCTATAGTCCCTATTAGGTGTATTAAAATCCTGTCTGTATTAAGGTCCTGAGTCAACACGATAAAAAGATATGGGCAAATTTAGATTTTCGCGAAAACTTGTAAGTACCTAAATTTACCTTATTTTTTTTATTTTTTTTATCTTACTACCTGTTTATAATTTTTATTTAAGTAATCTTTCAATCAATTGGGCTTCCCCTAACACTTCCGGAGTTCCTCTCGTCCTGTGACTGCCACATCATGGTCGCAATCTAGAGGATAATAGAGTCTTTAACTCGAATAACGATAAACTGGGATCAATTGATTGAGAACGATCTATGTCTGACTGACTTCCTCTGTATCGCAGGTTCAATACACGTTTGGAACAAACATTTGCAACACTTACAAATATTTGTGTAAGCCACGAATGTCTGAAGTATTTTCTAAAACACTTTTTCCTGTACAATCAACAAATATTTGAGCAAATTCTAGATATTTGCGCGGAGACTCTTTCGAACAAATTCCGCAACCCTGGCAGTAGACTATACTATAGGCCTTGGGGCCCTACTATGATGTCTTGATAACCATCATGATTTCGGTGTGGGAGGGAGACGGAGATCAAGATCCTTTTTTCACAACGGAATTATTATGTCGTTGGCACGTCACAGTAGGGCAGAATTGAAATAACTGGAAGCCTCTGTCCAGCAATATACGATGATGTTGCAAGTCATGCAATAATAATAAGGTGTGAATATTATCAGACATAGCTTGAAAACTAAGAAAGGAATGACACCTAACTTTTTAAAAGAAATCATTCCCTTTAAGATGTATTTATGGAAATTAACCATGTGGCCGTCACAACGATTTTTGCTGTAGTAAATAGCACACGACGATCGATGTTGAAGTCTTGAATATTGTTCATAATATTCACGTGGGTCTTAATGTATGCAAATAAGTGCTAAAAATAACATTTTGCATACATAACAACATAAATAGATGTACTTATGTGACACGAGGTAAACGGGTAAACAAAGTACTAAAGTATATAATTAGTCGTAACAGCTAATAATGTACTTAGCATAATAACTCTATTACAAACTATTTATAGGACCCATTGTGATCTGTTTGCTGAATAAAATAGTAACGTTATTGATAGGGTTTTCCCGGCGAGATGTTTTCCACTGTTAACCTATAATCTAAGGGTGTGTCCATATCTGGCGAATCCGTCGCTCGCTCGCACGCTGCGCGCGTTCTGTACGCGCGCAAACCGCGCGCTTGCAATTCTGTAGTAATATGGATCTTTTAGACTCAAAAAACGATATCTTGTAAACGTTTCAATTAATCGCAAACAATTTTCATCTATCCACTCCATGATAACACGTATTTAGCCTTCGGCAATCAGAAACAGACTGAGCGGGTAAACGGGCGGGAGGAAGTGCAGCTCGCGCGGTGCTCTTGCGCCGTTCGCGCAAGTCGCATAGCAGACGAGCGGGCGGCGCAGGAGCGGCGCGCGAACATAAACAGCATGCACGCGGCTCGCGAGCAGTTCGCAAGCGGCGCATTCGCCAGATGTGGACACACCCTAAGAATCTATTTTCCTGGTAATTGATAAGGTGTAGAGTAAACAATATTCGCTATTAAATATATCACGTTTTCTAAGATCATCGTCAAACGTTAATGTTAAAACGCCACTTGGTTTGATGAAAGAAAGTCAGTGATGGTTTAGTGGCTGGAAGGCAGTGGAGATCTATGAAAGTATTATATAAAAAGTATCATTAAAAAATATAGAGTAAAACCAGGACAGTTGCCCCAGGGGTATAGTTGCCTCGATTTTAATTACTCTAGCTTCGCGGATGAATCACATGTTATTTTATTTATCAATCAAGAGACTTTACAACGACAACTAAGTAGACCGTCTTGCATGTGCATGGGAAGGCAAGGTGCGATCAAAGTTTTTGCGCGATAAAAATCTTCTTTCTCGGCGGGGCACCTATCCTAAACGTAATTTACATGGATTAGGCAACTAACCCCCATATGGGATAGATGTCACAAAATTTACCCGGAACTTACTCAGAACACTGGCAGCTTTAACACTTTGAATGGCCATTTTAATTCTTTGGGCAAAGGACAAGCCAGTCCTCCAGATCACGCAGTGTCGATCTGAGTTATGATAGTCATGATTGAGAGGACCTGGGCTATTTATAAGCATCTATAATTTCGTAGCTCAAAAGACAATCGAGCTCCTTAAAGTCTAGACCAAAACAGGAAAACTCTAATCAAAGACTTCCTAATAAGCAGCCAACTTCTGTTAACAAGATAAATACTGGAATAGGTCAAGAAACTACCAGGTACCTACGTTCTACAAAATATTAGTACTATGGGTTTTATGTGAGTAGGTACCTAATTAATGAATCAGGATACCTTTCTTTATAATCCTTTGTTTTGTCGAGAGTTAAAATATAAACTAATATAAAATAATACTTTTTAACCGACTTAATTTTTTTTTTGTTTATGTTCCTGATTACTGGAAGATGGCTGAACCGATTTGGATTTTTTTTTGTTTGGAATGGTATAATTTCCAGGTGGTCCCATGATCATCAGGTCAGGATCTGATGATAGGATCCTGGAGAAATAGAGAGAACTCTTCAAATTTTATAAGCACACTTGAAAGATTTGGGTAGTTGGAGAAGTACTTCTTTTGAGTGGTCCCATTTCAATTTGGTGAAGATCTGATGAAGAACTTCGGAGATAGGCAACGAAACTCCTCAATAAATGATAGCAAATGGACTGGGATTGCTGAAATCTCATGTCTGTCTATTGCTTACACCAGTTCATAACATAACATCACGCCGGTACGCTGTGAAGGGGTAAGCACATGTGAAACACTAAAAAGTGAAACACAAACTTTTTACCGACTTCCAAATAAAAACGCTACAAAGTATAAAATAACTTTAATTTCGGAAGTCGGTGTCAAAAAACGAAAAAACACCGGCTTTGTAAAAAAAATTGAGAGTTTTTACATCAATTTGTAAGGACTGATCAAAAATACCATTAAGGAATATAACCTTGGAATAGCCCGACCGTGGTCAATATTTGCACTCACGGTGTAGCAAAGGAGGGTTGACTACATTCTCTTTGTTAATTTACTGCCGGTTTCCTTAACGTATAACGTCGTGTTTGTAGGGCAGACATGACGTTTCAGCTACTGTTGTTACTTTATTGAGACCGGTCGTTAATGGCTAAAGTACTTCTTGGGCCTCGGAAAAATAGCGAGACTGTTTGAAGTTTCATAGACCTTTGTCCAGCCTTACCTATGTCTATAAGTAAGCATAGGGCTTTTTTTTTTTAAAGTATGGGAAGTCATCAAATGACTTCTTCGTGGGCGTGTCAGACTCTTACTGACTAAAACTCATCCGTGTTCCTTCTAAAGCCCTTTGCGTTCCAGGGCCGCGGTGACTCTTTCGAACAGATTCCGCAACCCTGGCAGGCTTTGGCCCTAGCTCTTCCTTTGCTAGCATTATTGCTTCGCAGAAGGAGGTGACCGCTTCCCAAGCCTCCTCGCTCCGGATCATGGATTCAACCAGGGCCGGACGCGAGAGGTTGCTGCCGCCGATCGCCTCGACGAGGACACGGCGGTGCTCAGCCCAAGCAGGGCAGATCTCCACCGTGTCTTCCGGGCGAAAGTAAGCATAGGGCTACAATCACCTAATTGCATTATCCTTTTTTAAATTTGCCGAAATATTCTACAGTGTCAGTGCACCGGGGTTGTATGCGGCAAACAAAAATGAATTATTTTTAGGGTTCCATACCTCAAAAGGTAAAAAAAGGAACCCTTATAAGTTCACTCTCTTGTCCGTCTGTCTGTCCGTGTGTCACCACCGATTTTCTCAGGAACGAGTGGACCTAGCAAGTTGAAATTTATACCAGATACTGAAGTCTATAGTCCCTATTAGGTGTATTAAAATCCTGTCTGTATTAAGGTCCTGAGTCAACACGATAAAAAGATATGGGCAAATTTAGATTTTCGCGAAAACTTGTAAGTACCTAAATTTACCTTATTTTTTTTATTTTTTTTATCTTACTACCTGTTTATAATTTTTATTTAAGTAATCTTTCAATCAATTGGGCTTCCCCTAACACTTCCGGAGTTCCTCTCGTCCTGTGACTGCCACATCATGGTCGCAATCTAGAGGATTATAGAGTCTTTAACTCGAATAACGATAAACTGGGATCAATTGATTGAGAACGATCTATGTCTGACTGACTTCCTCTGTATCGCAGGTTCAATACACGTTTGGAACAAACATTTGCAACACTTACAAATATTTGTGTAAGCCACGAATGTCTGAAGTATTTTCTAAAACACTTTTTCCTGTACAATCAACAAATATTTGAGCAAATTCTAGATATTTGCTTAGTCTTGAGGAAGTGTAGTGTATAGTTTACAGTATACACTACATGGTAAATCCCCTCATTCATGTGTGATTTAGCTCTCGTTCATCATCTGCCTAGCCTTTTCCCAACTATGTATATTGGGGTCGGATTCCAGACAAACCAGATTCAGTTGAATACCAGACCTCAAAAACCCATTAACTGGGTAACACGGTACTCCTTGGCGAGACTGGAGTCAGATTTTCTGGCTTCCGAATGCCAAAGATCTAAAAATCAAAGCCGGGACCAACGGCTTAACCTTTTGAACGCCATTGTCACGTATACATGACAATCAAGCGCGTGCCCTGTACGCCAAACGTCACTAATATGTGACAAAAAGTACGGCGAATTTGTGGCTTGGCGTCGGGGGCACGCCGATGCGTTTATGCTCTGGCGTTCAAAAGGTTAATGTGCTTTCCGAGGCACGTATGAGTCTCGGTGTGTAACTATTGCAAAATATGGAGACAAAAGATGAGAGAGAGAGATAATTTGGGGCGGTTTAGAGAACTGATTACCATCTTACTGACCACTGTTAAAACTCAGCCATGGTTAGACTATTTTCTATCAAAGTAAACCTTTATAAAAAAATGCAACCACAAACGAGTTGTTTTAATATGACCTATAAACAGTGATCGGCAGTTGTAAAACAACAAGCACAACAAATGCCCTACGTGACAATAATGGCAAAGTCAGCAATGTCCCAGTTACTTTGAAGCCAGTGGAGTAGGTAACAACCGCGGATACGCCGACTGAGGTTAGCTTGACGCAACGAAACGTGAACGCGCCAGTTTAGGTTAGGGTCAGAATACCGCGCCCTGCAGACCTCATTATGGTAATTAAACATAAACGTAGACTTTTGCGTTGCGGTGTGAAGTTGTTACAAAGATACTTTTGAGTTTTGAGCTGTTGTAGTTTTCCTTATACAGGAACAAACTTTAGGAGTCATTTGTATTCCTATCAACCTAGAACTTTGCTTATGCAAAAACCAATACAATGATAAGGTTGTTAACTAGCCAGAAATAGACCTCCTTACCGATTTTGGCCAATCTCAGCGGAGACTCGGCCCGGTAGATATTATAGTGCACAAGTGTGCACTCCTCCCTCTTCCATCACTCTCATAGTGCTTTGGGAGGGAAATCCGACCCAACCGGAGGGAGATATGGTATATTCTATCTGCCAGCACTTAGGACTCCTCCTGGGTTCGATTCTCCGGACAGGCAAAGAATATTATTGGGTTTTTATCGTTAAAAATTTCTCTGTGACAGCTAGGAGTTCGGAAGATGGTATTGTCATCAAAATCAATTCATAATTGACGGAATGATCGCATAACAAACATACAAAAAAAGAAAACAACCAGACGAATTGAGAACCTCCTTCTTTTGGAAGTTGGTTAAAAATATTTGCCACTGGCATCTTGACACAATAACATGCAAAAATTAGTCCTACTTGAAAAGGAAAACTAGTTTGAACGGTAGTTAATGATAATGGTTGCAGTAATAAAGTCTATTCCGTTATGTACATTAACTGTTTATAATGGACAGGCGTTGTTTATTTATATTTCTATGCAGGACATACACGATACGAAATTTAATGTATAATACATAGCCAAATAACTTTAAAAATGCAAGATCAATGTCAATCTTAAAAAAACCCTAAAATTGCATATTTTTAATGAAGCAAGCGCACCTTAGTACATACCACTTCCAATTGCGCGTACTTCGTATATATATTTATTATTGCTGGATCGAGATGGCACAAGAGTGTCTAGAGGCCTTTCTTGTGCCACAAACCTAAAGGAACCCTATCATTAAGCCTCCGCTATCCCTCCGTCCGTCTGTCTATCAGCGGGCTGCATCTCAAGAACCATAACAGGTAGACAGTTGAATTTTTACAGATTGTGTATTTCTATTTATGAAACTAAATTAAAAATTAAAGAGGGCTCCCCCCATACAAGAAACGTGTTTTTTTCGCTTTATGGTACGGAACCCTTCGTGTGAGAGTCCGACTCGCACTTGGCCAATTTTTTATTTATTTAAAACTTCATGCAGAAAAGTACAATGGCGGACTTAATGCGTAAACTAAGGTAAAAGTAAACACAATAAAGCCAGGTAGGAGTGAATACTTCTCTTCGAAGATCCACTCCCAAAGGGATACAAAAGTTCATTGAATGATTGTTTTTAGTGTGACATACTCTACGAGTCGACCAAGGGTGGTGAGAGCTAACATGGCAGTTGCATTAGTTTAAGCAGCTTTATAATATAATATAATAATATAATATATCTTGGGACAACTCACACACGGTCATCCGATCCCAAACTAGGCAGAGCCTGTGCTATGGCAACCAGACAACTGATAAACATACTTATATATTTCTAAAAACATACATTTTATAGACAAATTACACCCAGACACAGAACAAATGATCATGCTCATCACACAAAGATTTGTCCTGGGTGGGAATCGAACCCACGACCTCCGGTTTAGCAGTCAGGGTTACTAACCACTTGACCAACAGGCCAGTCAGTTTAAGCAGCTTTGGGAAAGTAAAGGCAAAAAAAGTATAATATACTATCTACCTATACCGCAATGACATCTCCATCGTTTAACCTTATTATTAAGATTGAATTATACCGCTTCTGCTAACTAAGTTTATTGTATTAGCGACAAGCGCCGACCTCTTTAATTAACGGGTCGTGCGTACGCGCATCGGTTCAGAAAGACTGGCACTTTACTGTTAACTCCTCACGCAAATAAAATAATATTATCTGTGTATTATGTGTGTATCACTAAGTACCTGGACGATGATCGTTTGTCAACAGAATCACCTGAAGTAAACTAATTCTTAACTAAAAGTAGGTCAGCTCTCTAGTTCTCCTTACAGTCGACATTATCATCTTCGTTTCAGCCGAAAGACGAAGACTGCCGGACATAAAGTCCCCCACGAACGTCACTACATCGACCGGCCCCGTGTTTCAAATATCCAGCAGATTCCTTCAGCTTTCCCCAAGTCATAGATCCATCTTGTGGAAAAGATTCCAACGCAGCGTCTTGGGATACGTGGTCGCCACTCTAGAACCTTTCGACCATCAATTCTGCGAGCAATGTGCCCTGCCCACTGCCACTTAAGTTTGGCGATCCTTCTGGCTACATCAATAACCTTGGGTCTACTGTGGATCTCATCACATCCAGCGTAATTAACTCGATCGTCGGCCAGTCTCCCCCAATTTCTTCACATATCAAACCAAAGGTCTTTGAATCTGAATTGTGATGTTAAGGAGAGGTATAAGGCCATTCAATACAGCCTGTAGTTACATAAAGTGCTAATTGTGTAACTCTGTGCGCAATTAAATTATGTCACTCCATATGATTTATGATATCTAGCGACTCAAGCGCAGACGCCCGTTTAATTGATATCTCACGCGCAAGCGCATCAATTTGGTTCATTTTATTTATTGCAAAGTGGTTAATAAATAGAGGAGCTCGTGGCTAAATAATAACAGCCGCATGGGTCGATCTTTAAGGTTAAGCAACGCTTGCCGAGGTTGGTCTGTGCATGGGTGACCATCTTAACATACCGAGACTCCTCCGTGCCTCGGAAAGCACGTTAAGCCGTTGGTCCCGGCTGTCATTTGTAGATATTTGGCAGTCGTTACGGATAGTCAGAAGCCAGATAATCTGACACCAGTCTTGCCAAGGAGTACCGTGTTACCCAGTTAATGGGTTGCGGAGGTCTGGTAGGCAGCCGCTCAACGTAAAATACTGGTATTCAGCTGAATCCGGTTTGACTGGAAGCCGACCCCAATATAATTGGGAAAAGGCTAGGCAGATGATGATGGTTAATAAATAAATCAATAAGGTAAAAATGGAAAGGAGCTCGTGGCTATATAGTTTCAGCCGCACGGGTTGATCTTCAAGGTTAAGCAACGCTTATCGAGATCGGCTTGTGGATGGGTGACCAATTGATCATGTCAAAATACCGAAATTTTTCCGTGCTTCGCAGGCACGTTGAGCCTTTACTTCCGGCTGACATTAGTGGTTCTTTGACAGTCGTTGTGGGTAGTCAGGCATTCTGACTCAGTCTTGGGGCTATCGTGTCCCGAATATGTTAGGGTGCTATTTTTAACCGACTTCAAAAGAAAGAGGAGGTTCTCAATTCGGTTGTATTTTTTTGCAATCTCATAAATCCGTTATTTATAAACCGATTTGAAAAAAAAAAATTTTTATGTGATGACTGATGAAGTGATGACTTTCCGAATTTTATTTAAAATCATAATAGCTGAAAAAAATATGGCGTCCAAGTAAACGAAATTGCGTATTTCGCTTTCCTGTGTTAGGTACCACTAAAAAGTGAAAAAAAAAAAAAACTTATAAAATAACTTTAATTCCGGAAGTCGGTGTTAAAATACGAAGACACAACCAATGATAAATGATAATGATGAATGATATTTAGTTTTTTAAATAGGTTTAAACATAACACTTTTTCACGTCAATCTTTTTTGGTCATTTTTAAACTAGATGAGGCCGAAAAACACATTCTTCCTAGCTGAAAAACACCTGACTTCCAAAATAAAAGTTATTTTATACTTTGTAGTGTTTCTTGTTTAGTGAAACTTGTGTTAATAGTCACAATTTGTTGCCGACTGTTCGACTAACACCTATTTCCATTCCATGTCCATTGTCCAGCAGTCTATTGTTATGATAATTGAGTTTAGTAATGAAATTGTGCGCCACTTCACCATTTTAATTGAAGCCGGATATGCGGTAGCTGTTTATACTTCCGTCACTGGTTTGATTAGACTGGATAGTTTTGAATTTCAAGTCTTGGATAAGTTATAAAAATGTTTGCTTTGAAGCTAGAAAATTCTTTGATCATTTTGAAATAAATACTTTCAAATCAATCATCCATAAAATCCAGGTTATTAAATATGCGCCTGCTAGCATGTAACACAACGTTACTTATCACTACATAGTATAAAAAATAGTCGCTTCCCGCTGTCTGTCTGTCCCTATGTATGCTTAGATCTTTAAAACTACACAACGGATTTTGATGCGGTTTTTTTAATAGATAGAGTGATTCAAGAGGAAGGTTTATATGTATAATACATGCATAATATATTGGAGAAACACTGATAATTTTTGAGGTTTCTAATGTGATGTCGTAAATAAACACATTTTTTGCGCTGATGATATATGTCTATCTCTTAAGGATAATCCACAATAACCATTTTTTATCCTTTACTTTTTACGAGAAATAATGGCTTATTTACGAAACGATTTTAAGCAATACAGCATTAATCCTTATCCAATTAAGTAGGTACCTTAAATACATTGTGCATTTAATATAGATCAATATGGCCTTAACAGCATTTGATTTAAATGAATATTTGCGAAGTTATTACAGATTTAAAATGCTGGGACGACATTCTGTAGTATATTTAGTATCAGCATTGCACCCGTGCGAAGCCGGGGCGGGTCGCTAGTTTGTTATATATGGATATGGATGAAGAATTTTCAAGCTGTTAGAGCTTGAAAATTCTTTGACCATTTTGAAATAAATACTTTCGACTTGCTTAGAACTAAGGCATGAAAAGAGACCATATTGACCTATCTCATAAACTCGTCAGAAAATCCCGATGTACTTACTTACTTATAAAATAAAAGAGAGATAAAACTGTATTTTTTTTTCTTTTGAAAAAAAAGAACGTTTACCCCACACTAGGAATTTCTCCTGTATCGTGGGTGCTTTTACCAGTCTGTTTTACCAGTATTAATAAATTCCTTCCTCAGTAATTTTCAAAACAGTAATCATCATAATTAAGAGGTTCAATTAAATAGAGGTTTATAATGAAGCCCCTAATTATGCAATTTTAACCACACTTAGAAGAAACAAGATAGCTATGAAACACAACTTTATAGATCCAATGAAAAGTACCAGCAATTCAAATAGCAGAATGAATTTTCCTCGCTTTCGAGCAGCATACATTTTCTTGGGCGCATAGAAAGTGAACAGGTTTCGTATTTTCTAAATAAATGTTTGCAACAGAACGAATACGCAACGTTTGTGTAACATGCAGGCTGCGAAGTATTTAGTAACCTGGATTTTATGGATGAATGATTTGAAAGGCAAAGAAATCGGTGATAGTTTTTTGGTCACCTCGCGGGGAAAGATGAACATAACTTAGAACTACTAATGGTTACTGGCAAAGTTGATAGCAAGCGTCTGAAGTCAGATCATCATCTGCCTCCTGCCCTTATCCCATGTTACTTGGGGTCGGCGCAACACATTTTTTTCTACCATTCTGTCCTGTCAGCCGTCACGCTATCACCCTTTTCTTTCATATCACTCCTAATACAATCCATCCATCTTTTCTTTGGCCTCCCTTTCCTTGTCCATCCATCCACATTTATATTCATATCCCTCATCTTCACATGACCATCCCAAGATAAGCAGTTCCCTTTCAACTTTTCCGTTACTGGCGCCACTTTTAAGCTACCTCTAATGAACTCATTCCTCACTTTATCCATTCTCGATACTCCACACATCCATCTCAACATCACACACAAAATTCAACACAGCGCTCCACAATGCCAAGGGTAAACATCGTCAAGAAAAGAAATTTACGTCGCGTCGGGGGTATTACGACCCTCAGTAAGTAATAAGGAATACGGCGACGTGAGGAGGAGGATAGTTTGACAGTTGACAGGACGGATAGGAAGAAAACGTGTTGAGCCGACCCCAAGTAGCATACGACAAGGGCAAGAAGGCGATGATGATTATGTATTCCTCATCTTCTTAAGTTGTACGAGAATAGATAAGTCAATAAGATAAGTCAATAGAGTTGGGATTACCATCCAAGGTGCCCTTGAAATACTTAAACCTGCATTATCGCATCTAGAAGTCTAAGGTTACCCTAATGCCTTCATCATGGCATAAATGTGGACCACAGTTTACATCTTGTAGCAGATAGACTATAACTAATGCTTATTGGGATAGCTTCAGCCCGAAGATGGCCAGAAAAGCTATACATTGGTAAGTTTACATTGGAAGCTTAAATGACAAATTTGATCCCATTTAAATGACTATTCACAGACATATGTCTTGCTGGGGAGTTCATTGAAATTAAATTGAATGAAATTTAATTATTATGGATTGTTAAATTGGACTGTTGAATTAGTGTTTCTTTTAAATTGATTCTTAATAATTATAAATAGAACATTTTCTCGTAAAGTCGTACTAACATAGCTCCTAAGTACTCGCTACCAACCCATATGGACTTTTGTTCGAAATAAAGTTTGTTTGATTGATTGATTGCGCAACTACTTCTTCCCTGCTAAAACATTAGGAACTGGTGACGGACGGGCGTTTTGGAGGCCTGTCTTTATGTAAATAGTGACTCTCAGCCTAATTTGAATAATACTATTTTTATTGTGATGAAAATAGAAACAACTCCAAAAGCGAATCGATCCCAAGACAAGACTACTGCTAGTAAAGATCTTATAGCTGCTTAGAATCTCGATACATTTACCAAGATGAACAATTATAATGGTCTGATGTTATTCGAAGTTAAATAGGGCGTGATGCGTGCATGCAACGCGTGTGTTCTTATCTGCAGCAATAATGCGGAACCAGTCTGATAAAATAATGAGTTCTAGAGTTAAATTATGCTTTTAACTGGTCTCTACGTGGAGGAAAAAAGGTATTTTGATTATTGGTGTATATCGATAACATTTGCATCTTTGCTGAACCGGACCTTAGTGATGCGTTTGATAAGGTACTAGAGATCTAATTGACACAGAAATATAAGTAATTCTAAAGAAGAGTCGTTTTTCAATGTTGGTGTATACTCATAATAGAGCTAGTTGGACTTTCACTAACAAGACAAAGAACAAAATCCTCTCCTGCCAGCACGTCATGGAAAGAAGTATACCGAAACTAAAATAATAGATAAAACACGAAATGTTGACATACGCAATAAAACAAAACTCACGGATGCACTGCGACAAACCATGACACTGAAGTGGAAAGTGGCAGGCCACATAGCTAGCTACCAGGATAACAGATGGACATTACGTTGACAGAACAACGTAGTAGCTTGGTCGTAATGGAAAAGGACAAAGAGGACGGCAAAAGAAACGCTGGGTCGATGATATCGTAAAAACATCTGGGAAAACTGGATAAGCAAGACAAGCAAAATGGAAAAAGATGGAGGAGGCTGTTTACTCTACAGGGGCCATACAATAATTTACATAAATATTTTGTTGTACAGCGCTAAGAATGTATTTTTTAATTGTATGGATAATTAAAGCTATAATCTAATCTGATACCTTTAAACGAGCAATTCCTGTATATAAATAATCTGAATCTCGGAAACGGCTTCAACGATTTTCATGTTTAGTATGAAGGGGGTTTCGGGGGCGATAAATCGATCTAGCTAGGTTTCAACGTTTACCAAAAAAAACCAGGTACTAATAATAATAAAGCTACTAAATTCTATATATCTGTAAATATGATAGTATTTAAGTAACTCTAGAGATAGTGCGGCAACCCACTGCGTGAACGATAAATATGTCTGAAAAGTTAGTGACTGCGGAGATGACAGAGACGTATGAAAGAAGAAGTCATTTACGCTGGCTTAATTGGGATAAAGCCAAGAGAGTAACGATGATGTGGTTCCCCGGTGTGAACAAGTAGATATGAGACCACATCACACCTAATTGGTTGCGGAATTTGTTCGAAAGAGTCATCGCGGCCCTGGAACGCAAAGGGCTTTAGAAGGAACACGGGTGGGTTTTAGTCAGTAAGAGTCTGACACGTCCTTCCACTTCACCCAGAGCGGAAGAAGTCATTTGATGATTTTCCATGCCTAAAAAAAAAGGTGACGATGGGTGAGGCTGAGAATAGGCTAAGAAACAAATGAGGCAATTAACTATTGCCTCATTTGTTTCTTAGCCAATTCTCAGAACAATTTTGACTTGAAGAGAAGTAAAGTTATTTAGTTTTGGAGCGAGACCACTGTACCGTTTCCCATGCAAAATGTTTAGATCAATGACATTTCCTATTCTATTTCATTTACTAGGGTTATCAAAATATAATTAAATGGGTCATAAAAATTCTATCTAGTTGTTGTTTTACGTTATTTATGTTTTCACTGTGAATTAATAAAGGTACCATACTTCCAACATAATATACGTATCATTGTTGCTGTTTTTAAAATACCCCGTCTACCATTACTTAACTCGACTATGGCAAAGCCAAAGGAAGGGTTATTGATCAACCTATAAATATTTTGTATTTACTATATAGATGGTGTTTACCTATAAATTAACGCAAGTAAAACTGTTTACTACAAATAATGAGCTATTCAGACCTGCGCGTGTCACATCACAGCTCATCCCGGTTATATTTAGACGATTTATAGTGAAAATGACGTCACCAGCCCAATGTTGATGAGTGTCGGTCAACGCGACGCGATTCATTCACATGTTTGGTTAGTAGTCATTTTGTTTAATAATTATCCTGTTAGTAATAACAAGGCTTTTACTTTAAATAACAAGGCTCCTAGAAGAGAGAACAGTTGGAAATGTGAAAAGGGGATTAGAATCAGAAGTGGGATGATTGTGGCTAAACGGTAATGATGATAACAAACGAGATCATTACCAGGCTGGTAGGGGACCCAAACATTGAGGGACAAAATGAAATGTAAGATGAGACGTAGGGAGAGACGTTTGGAACAACAAGGAACCACAAATGAATAAAATTCTTCATCGTTTTGGATTTTCCAAAATGAGATTTTTATACGGGCCATTACAGTCGAATAAAGCACGACATGAATAAAAAATAAGGCAAGTTGTTTTGTACCTACAGGTAGAATGCATTATGCATTTTGAAGACAAGTAAAATTTTGGTTCTCTAAAAGAAATTCAAAAGATCATTATCTTGATTGTCCTTTGTTGATCTTACTTTTATTCCTGTTCCATCAGATGATGAGAGTGAATTAAGGAATGCATGTTTGTTTGCGCACACACTTTGGTACTGTAATATCTCCCGCGCCGATGGCTAGTCTCCGTTGGGATTGGCCGCCACGGCCGAAATCGATCAGGATAACTATTATTATTATTTATCTCACGGTCAATCCAGTAATTATCCACTATAGGGCAAGGTTTTGCTCCTTAGATATAAAACTTTAAAGCGTATGTGTGCAGGCGAGATAAATTAGTGACAACTGCATGGTTATCATAATTAAGTTGACTACTCTAATTAAACAGATAATGACTAGCTTACTGTAGCTACGTCTTTGTCTAAGACTACAAATTAATTAGTGAGATACTATCTTCTGACATGTTTAAGTGTGTATTACGCAAGTTAACTAAGAAATGTCTTTAGGATTAATTGAGTAGATAAGTAATGAAATATTCAGATCTAAACGAATCCAAGTGAAACCCTAATTAAAACTCACAGAAAATTTACATTTACACCAGAATGTAAATCACCTGCCATTAAATTACAAATATAGTCGCTGACAGCAATCCACCTGTTTCCCAGTCCACATCCACAAATATTCTAGTTAAGTGCACTTGTGGGAACATTATCTTATTAGCAAAGATGCCGGAGGAGGCCAGTTAACCGGCGGATATGTTCTTAGAGGCGACCTTGTTCCCGTCCCATGTGGCGGGCAAGACGACTTGGTGACTTGTTATACGATGAATAACTGGATTTTTCTTATTGTTGTGGATGAATCATTTGATGATTTCTTGTAGTGTTGTAAGTTTGAGGTTGAATGAGGATACGTTGTTAATTAAATTAAATATTTCCGTTGGACTATGTTTGCCTCGTATAATATCTTGGTATACCAAATCAACCAAATGGAATGTTAACCAATACTCAACTACCCATAGGGTTATAATAATGTTATTCTATAAACGGCTGTGTAAATAGAATGCGTGCTTTCACTCCCTATTGTGTACAAAAATGTATTGGCATACCTGATTTGAGCTGATTTCCTAATGATTTAGTAGATCCACATAGCTTCGCAAAGTTAAAGTCACACATTATATCTTTAAAACATATTTCTCAAACGATAGGCCTTGAAAATCGATTGCCTGTAGCTACAATCTAGCCAGACTCAGGCACACTCTGTTACGTATCTCAAACCTTTTGTTTTGAGTCTGCTCCGAGGTGTATAATAGAAATTCTCAGAACCCAAACAAATAGTAGTCAGTATAGCTATGAATGGACGCTAACCAAGTTATAAACTAGAACTAGACGAATACTATAGCTGAAAATTCATAGAGCAACAAGCATTCTCAAGTTTTTGCTAGAATTTAATATAAATAACTAATAGAAGGTCGAGCGATGAATTTACTCTGGAAGGTCGGGCCCACAGTGTACAAACGTGTGTGGAAAAGGCTGAGGGAAACCTTTGCCCAGCAGTGGGACACGGCTCAATTACAAATATAAATTGTAAAAAACCACGCAGTAATTATGAAAAAAAAACACTAAGGACTCATACCTTAAATTAGTCAATCTCATAGATAAATAAAATTGCCTAATTGACCGAATTTGGGTGTAATATTCTATCCATATTCAGTCTTTTCGGCAATTTATTTACGTCATTCAAGAACTATGTAGATGTCACCGGAAAATGGCAAACTCCGTAAGATTATAAAATAACTTGAGAGATTGTAAACTTCCAGTAAATTGTCAACTGAACATTTGGAATACTATTTTAAATTATGATGCGTAAAATAGTTTTCTAAATGTTCAGTTGACAATTTACCCAGAGTTTACAATCTCCCAAGTTATTTTATAATCTTACAGAATTTGCCATTTTCCAGTGACATAGATACTGTTCTATTGGCTGACGAGCCGTTTCCTAACTATATTTAGGCCAGCTTCTGGTCCAACCAAATGCAGTCGAGTACCAGCATCTTGAATCGGCTGGCTATCTGACTTCCACAACCGGTAACCGGGAAACACGATACCCCGCAAGCAGCATAGTCAAGTAAGTTCCTATATTGCTGTTTGCGATGGAAGCGCCACCTGATATTACACGTGGATGGGCAATAACAATGGATCCCACATTGCAACACTCGCCGATAACGACAACAAGGGATATCTTTGTTATTGTATAGCACCAGGGGTCTATGAACTGGTCTGAAATGGCGTCTTTGCCAGTTGAGTAGATCGTTTTGAAAATATTGAGTTGCTACAATAATTTATTACTAGTAGGGATCGTAGGAAAGGGAACACACAACGTAACAGACAGATGTGTTGCTGGGGAATTTGGTGCACTACTCTTTTTCCTGTCTAAAACACTAGAAATCTTTTTGTAAACTTTGATGTTCAAAACGTGCTGGCACTCAGCCTAATTTTAATAAAAGTCTTTTGATTTTCGTTTCTTTTTTTATCTCTGATTTAAACATGGGAGGCCCAAATATGGACCTTGGGGAACTCCTTGAGGGCAGTTAGGTGTTTTATTGAATTTGCTTGTAATAACACGAATCTTTTCATCGAAATTGATTTGTAAGAAGCACCTCATGACAAACCAAGTTACCACAACATCTTAGTCAAGCTAAATCCCTGATAAGAAATAATGTATTTTGATTCACTGTGTCGAAAGCATTAGCTAAATCTAAAAATAGGAGAATATTTGAATTTAGAATCTTCTTATCAGTATTTAAAAGAATATTTTTTATGATTATGAATAAAGCAGCCTATTCGTTTGAACTTGCCTCTAATTGGTGGAATTTAATCCGATTTCCTAGTTATATAATTCGGATATTTGGGCATTAAGATGTGATGAGTCTAAGATGAGTTCATATCCTGAAGAAGATAAAAAACGCCTTACACTGAGTTACCTTACAGTCGCCAGCACATCTAGTTTCCCGAAACTGTCAAATTTTCCCCAATCAACCTTGAACCTAATGCTTTAACAATTAAGTTGAAAATCTATTAAGAATTTGACAAAAGAATCAAGCTTGGTTTTTACGTAGGATTTTATGTAAGTATTTAGGATTTACCTTCTTATACGTCTACGTATTTTTATCTTCAGTTTGCGTTTGAGGTAGTAGATAGATATCTACTCACTTTTACTATGCATTTTCTTTAATTAGGTAGATGTTTTTATTTTTATAAGGACGTAATTGTAAATGTAATACGGGAAAAACAAAAATTGCGCCAAAGAACTACCCACATTGGAAGACAAGTCTATCAATGCATTTATAACAGCAAAAATTAATAAATAATGGTCCAGTTGGTAAGTATTATTTATTAACCAGAGTCATATTTGTTTAACTGTAATCTAAATAATATTATTTTAATGTTTTAAATCCATTGATCATTTGCCATATCGAATGATAAAATTAAAGTGTTGTTCTGGCTCCCTGCCAGCTCTTTGTTTGTCAGTTACAAGGAAAAATATTTGATAACACTTATATTTGCATTATCTCGTTAAAGTGTATCTCAATAGTAATAAATTGACTGTCAGAAAATATTTTTATTTCTTGTCCCAAGAAATAATTGTAAAATTTAAAATAAAAATTGATTAAAGACTTACGTTAAATAAAGAAAATCTCCCGTTGAACATTTTCACAAGAAAAATCACTGTTATTTATAAACACAGCACATAATCCGTAGAAAATCACAAACTTTCGTTCAATATTGGAATCTAAAAAATGTGTCGTTTCCGCGCCATCGCTCGGCCGAACTCACTTACACATGCACAATAAAAAGTCACTCCCGAACTCTCTGCTCCACGAAAATGAGTTTCAATTCACTTCACACATTACTAACGGCGGACATGCAGCGATTCTAATTTCGAACGACATCAACTTGGCAAAACTACACACAAAAGTAAACTATTCAGTTACATATTTCTAACTATAAGCATAGCGCGATATCGCTTCGCGGTTGAGGATAAGGACGGAATACGAAAACACGGCCCTTTTAGAACGAGTTGGAACGAGACGGGTATATTTTCTTAGCACTGCGTCAGTATCCGGTATTCCCGTTCGAGATTTTTGTGTAGAGAGGTGTAGCGTGTAGGTTTGATAACGTGCGCTGCGTCGGTCGGCCCCGTGGTCAGTGCGTCGGAACTCCCAACTGACCTTTATAGGATAATACTTCAGTTAACTTCGCTAACTGATCGTAAAACCCTCCATTGTTAGCAACACTGTCGCTTAAAGTCACAATCTATTATAATAAAATATATCGTTCTTTAACAGCAGAGGTAACTGGACAACAGAAAAGGTGAAAGTCATATAAAAGAATGGACCTTTTTGTATTCCGCGCCTCACTAGCTGGTACTCGGTAGGTATTATCTGCTCCCTAGAAACGGGAACATCGTTTATGCATTGTTAAACATTGTTATCAGATAACGTGCTCAATATAGAGCTGTAGGTAAAAATGTATAAATAAATGTTTGCACAGAAACGAGATGTCTTGTTAAAAACAGTTGATGTAATTTTAATGCGTCACTTGATATTTTCCAAGTACTATGTAGGTTGTTAGTAAAGTTTGCTAGATCAGCATACAGTTCTACCTATAGGTATGCTTAGAGCCATTAACCTGTAATAACATTGGTATGTATCTATGTATTTGCAGATGCAATTTAAATGCATTTTATAGCCAGTACAACCTCACTTTGCTATGTAACGCAAAGTTCTTTCCGTCCTACTCCACAACTGGGAATAAAGCTTGTTGACTTTTGCGAGTGGGTCTTCTACCAAGATAGACAGAAGGCCCACCCACAAAATACAACAAGGAACAAGCGCTTTCAGCCATTCCATTCGTAGATTCTTCTATGCTATTTTTCATTATTGACAAACAGAGCCAATGTCAGCTATCCGCCAATGTCTAAAGTAAATTGGAAAAGCAAGAGTGAACCTAGTTTATAATTTATTTATAACATTAAAAAAGAAACGGGACGCTAATGAAGACGTATAAAAATTCTTCAGTTGATAGCTAGTGACACAGTTGAACTTGTTAGGTTGTTAGTGTTGCTACTGGACTAAAACAGTCAAGTAAATTTACTAACAGTACAAAGTAAACTACCAGAATATGTACGTCATAAACTCATAAAGGATTTATTGCGGGGAATTTGTAGTAAGAACGTTTTTATGCAACACTGCGAATTGCCATTCACAATCATGACAGAAACGGAAGAAATTAAACACAGTTCGCATTCTATCCCAATCAGATCGCAACTTCTCTTGCGTTTATCCCGATATATTTGCTGTCGCGCTGAATTCCTTCTTCTTCCATACATCTTTATTTGCCGTCGTTTTCATGATCAACTAACTATATGGCTAGCACCATGCTAGAGCCATGGTTGGAATGTGTGGAAGGTGATAGGTATTTCAATCCAACCGAGGTAACTTTGGCCTTCTTGTGCCCCAAATACTAGGTTAACTTAACTTGTGTTATTAATTGAAATGGAACTGGGTAGGTCATATCTGTCTGCCGCATGCCATTAGAGAATTGGCTGAGTGTGAACTCAAAGGTAGGCCACCGCAGATGTTTAAAAAAACGCTTAACGGATTAATGCTTGAAAAATGTTATTATACCTTAGACGACTTTCTTAATGACGAATCTCTGTAACCGAATAATGCTGTCATTAATTTTTATATTTTTTTCTTAATCTTAAATCTTTCGAATTGAATAAACTATATAAAATAGAAAAATATTTTTTCTCTACAATATTTATTACAATCAGACAAACATAATATAACTATATACCTACTATCTTAAAACTAATTGAATTGAATTGACTTTAAATTGTAACATGAAATGAAATTGATTGTGAATAATAAAATTAAACTCGCATGCATGTGTTAATACAATCAGGTACTCAAATCCGTATATGATTAATTATTTTAATTGAATAGTACCAACTCAAATAATCTTTTTTTTTTAATAATGTAATGAACTAATGACATACAAATTATTTAAAAAAAAACAACGATTATTTGATTGGCAGAACATAGCGCGCTAGGACTAGATGCCTAGTTTTTAAGATCTTGTTTGTAATTATAACCTATGGGTAAGGCAAACATTTTACAAAACGCAAACAATTGGTATGTAACAATAACAAAATTATTATTATACTAGTTGCCGCCCGCGGCTCCGCCTGCGTGATCGTGGAAAATTATCCCAAGGAAGCATATTCCCGGGATAAAAGTATCCTATGTGTTATTCCAGACTATAATCTACCACTGTGCCAAATTTCATCAAAATCCAATCAGTAGTTTTTACGTGAAAGAGTAACAAACATCCATCCATCCATACTTACAATCTTTCGCGTTTATAATATTAGTAGGATTTAGCCCGTGGTGTAGGTACCATTGCCACTAAAAAGTCTCCCTTCCTCCTTTCCATTTTGTTCTTGATCTTTAGCAATCTTGGCCAAATTATTTAGTTCGCCGCCGGTTTCTCATGTTTGGTTCCCAATCTATGGCTACTTTAGCCCAATTCTCTTGTGACATGCAGCAGATATGACCTACCCAGTTCCATTTCAATTAATTACACAAGTTAATCTAACCTTATTCAAATAGCCTGTAACCACATTAAAATACCACAACATTATTTTTAGAACAAAGGATATCAGTCACTGGTCATCCGGTGGGAGGTCTGATTAATGTAATTATTTCATTAATCACACCAATGACTAATACAATAACATTTTCACACTGTGTCCATTCAGTAGGTAATCGACTACCCACACTAAAATGAGCGTGGCGCTACCCTCATAATATAATCACGCGTTTATTACAAGAAGGAAAACAGACACATCAAAATCATTGCAGCTGAAAGGTGTCTACTGTAACTGTTGCAGGACATGGGCATCCCTGAACCGTCAACGCATCGACCACTTCTGTCTGCTTCTCGCGGTATTCACCTGCCACGATCGCCTGTTATTCTGCTTAAAGTATCACTTAAAATGGTTCTGTATGGTGTCGGACGTAAAAGAATAGCACCATCCCATCACTACCCGTGGGTGTCGTAAGAGGCGACTAAGGGACTCACCAGAGAGTGGGCAGAAGCATTCTCTGTGGTTCCGTGCATTGCAACAGCTACTCTGCAATCGCCAACCCGCCTGCCAAGCGTGGCGATTATGGCAAACCCCGACTCCACTTCGGGGAGGTCTATGTCTACCAATGGACATTGAGACTTTTAAAATTTCATATCATACTGTGCCGAACTATAATTATATTAATTACACTCTACTGAATTGAACCCCGGACTCCATGACAACAGCGATCACTGGATCAACGTGACGCTGTCAAGTTAAACATTAAGGTCACTTAGCGTGAACGATTTCAGACTAGCCAAACTTATGTTTTTCTTACAGCAGACGTTTAGAAAGATTTAGAGATGAGGAACTACCTATGTGTAAACAGATATTTGTTTTTTTCGTCATTAGGTGTATCGATGCCTACCCGCCACATCGTGATCACGAAGTGAACAGTCAATCCATGTTATCAATATGGAATGATAGCTCACTTCGTGATCACTTCATCCAAGCCTTCACTTCGACATGTTTACAGAATCAACCGGCTGATATAGGAGTTATCCTATATCAGCCGGCCGATTCTGTAAACCTGTAAATCCTGATAGAACATGTTAGAAGTTATTTGATTAAGATAGAACATGCTACATGTTCTATCAAGATTTAAACACGTACTAAATCGCTTTGATGATAATAATGAATACAGATTTATTCAGTGAACAAGCCTCCTACGCCCACATTCGTAATCAACAAAGTTTGGAACGCCTGATCAAAACGTTCATGTCAGCATACTTACAACAAAGTGCTATTGTTTTAGTGCAGGCGTTGGCGGTAAAAAGCATTGTAAAAAGCATGTAGATTGTGTTTGTGTACATTAGGGGAACAGAACCTTGTAATGGAAAACGGATGTGGAAGGCGATAACTTTATCTGCTATATTGGTTTTTATCAGACACTTAAACAACTTGTACGACCGAAAGACTCTGGAAAATGGTTCACCAACCAGTTCCAATCTCAAACGTGGATGATGATTGGGTATATTCCTGAAAGAATCGAATTAGTCAGATTGATTTCAAAAACTCGTATTTTTCTTTTTTACGGTAACCAAAAATTAAGACCGTTACATTGCGTTGAAAACGTGACGTCACCAAAATACATGTCCAATATTTTTTTGAAAATCTAACGGAATGACTTGATTAGAGAATTACTGTACCCGGTATAGGAGCAGGGGGATGGAAGAAGGTGATGGCGACGATTCTTATTACAATACCTTTATAACATTACATAGGTACATACCTCCATAAACATAACGACAAGAAAACTCAATACTGCTTCGCCCGAACTGGAAATAAAACCTAGGACCTCATGTTCCCACCAGGGATGTGCTATAACGGGCATTGCACAGAGGGGGATTCGGAGTGGTCTTTTAAGAGGTACCGGGGCCTTCAATGTGCTGATGGTGGTCACCGGGGTGGTTTTAGTGAGGTAAAAATCCCACACTCCCTGGTCTTTTTCCCCAAAAGTCCAGCCACCTTTTGAAGGTTAAAAAAACAAAAAAACCTCATGTTCAACAGGTGCGCTTGCTGCCAACTACTCAGAACTTGGAACTTACGAGGATTATTCCTAAAAATGCACAGAATGAAACCAAGATTGGTTGAATTCTGTGCCAATACTCATGTTTGGTTTATTGTACGCCGATGTAACCAATAAGCCAAGCTGTCTAAACACAATAAGTAGGTAGGTACGTTGACACCAACGCAGCAAGGTAGTGATATACCTACTACGTAGACCGGATACACATACTTACTTACAAATACTTTGCTAGAATAAAAAATATTATACTCTTTCTTTTTTTATATAAAACGTTGCCCTACGCCAGGAATTTCTCCTGTATCGTGGGTGCGTTTACAAACATATAGATTCAAATACTCATACAGACAAACCTGGAACAAATACCTGTAGGCCATACAAATATTTGTTCCGTGCGGGAATCGAACCCGCGACACGAAACATATTATCTACAAACTCGTAAAAACAAAATTAACATAATTCATTAAGAGAGAAAAACGAGGGGAACAAAAATTAATTGACAGATGCACGTCACGACTGCTCCCACTAAGCATGATTCTGTGCCATGCCTCCCAGAGCACGGCTCTGATTCCAGTGGTGCTTCTGCGTAACTTTTTCTTACATACGATACCGCACTTGATTCATTTAAAACCCTGTTTTAAAGATATCAATAGATTCGTACAGCAACACGTGTACCTACGGGTTCAGTCTGTCGGAGTCAACCTGATATTTCTAATCTCATCATATCAGCCAAAAGACGTCCACTGCTGGACATAGGCCGGCCCCAAATGGGGAGGGGGGTATCGCAGTGTAGCTGTTGCAATGTACAGAGAATGCTGCTGCCTATTCTCTGGTGAGTCCCTTAGTCGCCTCTTACGACACCCACGGGAAGTGATATACAAAAACCTAATTGACTGGCCTGTTGGTCGACTGGTTAGTGACCCTGACTGCTAAACCGGAGGTCGTGGGTTCAATTCCCACCCAGGACAAATCTTTGTGGGATGAGCATGATCATTTGTTCTGTGTCTGGGTGTAATTTGTCTATAATATGTATGTATTTAGAAATATATAAGTATGTTTATCAGTTGTCTGGTTGCCATAGCACAGGCTCTGCCTAGTTTGGGAGCAGATGACCGTGTGTGAGTTATCCCAAGATATTACATTAATAAGTGTAATGCTAACACGAGTTTCATCCTGATATGACACGTCTAAAAGTCACTGAAGGTAGGAATTGTTTGAGTATTTTCTTCAAAGACCAACACAAGAGGGAAAGTTACCGCAACAACTTCAATATTGAAAACCCCATAGAGCCTGGTACACCCTTAATCATGACGGCAAGCCAGAAAAATCTCATGGAAAACCAATAAAGAACGCAATCACACTTGACGCAAAAATAAATAATATAATCTAAACTAATAATATAAAGAGGAAAGATTTGTTTGTTTGTTTGTTACGATTTAACTCAAAAACAGTACGACCGACTTTAAAAAATCTTTCACCGTTAGAAAGCTACATCTTCAACGAGTAACATAGGCTATATTTATTTCCAGAAATAATTAGGGATCCCTACTAAAACTTGAATAACGTAACCCAAGGTGTAAAAAAAGGGAATAAAACATGCGCTGCGTAAACTATTGATGATAGAACAAAACAATATTGTACAATATTAAAGAACGATATCTATAAAAAAGTCCGTGTTAGCATATCTTCGACGGATAACTCACAATAACTGCTTACTATTAAAATTTTAGATTAAAAAGAATTAATTTTTGCGAAGCTTATTTAACCCATATGGTATTAATCTATATCTAAATAAATGGTGTGGGGTGTCGAAGTTTGCAGGGAAGGTACTTAATCTGCGCGGACGAACTCGCGGGTGAAGTGCTAGTAGGGTAATAATAGGGTATTTTACTGAAAAAATCTAATTGGTCCGTCAGATAGAATTGACACGCGTGACGTCACTTCGCTGCTGAAAATTGTACCATCATAAGTGACGTCACGCGTGTTTTCAACGCACTGTATCGTCTTCATTTTCTGTTTATGTGAAAAAAGAAAAAATAGTAAATAACTCTATTGTGCTGCTAATACGAAATATTTCACATCTACATTCACTGAAGGTAAGAATAATATGGTTAAGAGATTGATTGAGTATTTTCTTTAACAGCCAATACGGGTGGGTAAACCATTGCGACGTCATGTTTCTTCAATTTAGGTCCCTATAAAAAGAATACACCCTCTTCTTCGTTTCGAGTCGATGGTGATCCTCAAACAATTTGTACCCAGTAGTTGGCCTCGTTTATAGCGGCATCAGAGGCATGTGTAAGGGCACTTATGGGGCACTTAAACGGAAAGCCTGAAAAACCTCATGGAAAACCAATAAAGAACGCAATCACACTTGACACAAATATCGTGTATAGTAATTAGGTGTGCTGGCGTCGATTTCACGCTGCTGGCTTATCCGCTAGGGCTGCGGCCGTTAAAGTTTTATCAACATTCGATAAAGTCCGATCGGCGCGCGCGCAATGTGGGTCGCAGGCTACCTGCGTCGGCGTCATCGTCGCAGCTACGTGACAATGTGGGGCTTTGGTGAAATGGCTAGGTTGTAGGTACCTGTTCGAAAGAGCTACTGCGGCCCTGGAACGCTTAGGGCATTTTGATGGAATATGGGTGGGTCAGTAAGAGTCTGACAGTCCCTCCCGCTCCGCCCAAAGTGGGAGAAGTTATTTGAGGTTTTTCCATCCAAATAAAAATAAAAGAGTAGAAACCGAGGGAACCGGACCAAGTCCTGTAAAGGCAGGCCTTTTTTACGATTAATAGGGACTAGGCCATACGCAGCCTGCCAGGGTTGCGGAGTTTGTTCGAAAGAGTCACCGCGGCCCTGGAACGCATAGGGCTTCACGAGGAACATGGATGGGTTCCGCTCCACCCAGAGAGGAAGAAGACATTTGAGATTTCACAAACTTAAAAAAAAAAACGGATTAGGCACCTGATGGAAAGAAATTATGTGGTCGACGATGGAGCACGCTTACCTATAGTAGGCGCCAGATAATCGTGGAATAACGGTCATTGACCCACCTACAATTATTGACATTTTTAATTTGAAAAACGGAATTAATGACACAAAGCTGTCCCGAATCATCATCTCTCGTGATCCTTAACATTGTCTAATAATGAAAAACGATTCATATTTAATTGTTCAGGTACCTATGAACAGTTATTAGGGAAAGGTCAATGTACTTTATTCCACATTTATCTGGCGCCTACTATAGAAGTATCTTATTCAGTTGGAGCTTCCTAAAGATTTCGGCAAATGCCATTGGAACGCCTTAGAGTTGCTTTCTTGTCTTTGTCTTAGCCAACATTCAGTTATATTTACGGTGAGTTTATTCTTTAATTTGTCAAGTAGTAGAAAGTGGAGTGACTTCTCAATTGACTTGTTTTGAGCGCCTTATAAAACTTGAGGCTTTCAATCATGAGTAGATAGTATTTAGTAAGTATGCTTCTTCAAAATAAAGCTTAGTACAAGTTTCCAACGATTTGGAAACTGTACAACGAGGTTAGAAACATAAATATATCTAATAAATATGATAGTTTTTCAGTTGTATCTGCACTAAGCTCGCAGCATGTACCTATCGCAGATACCTAACTAAATAAATTGTGGCGTGTAAAGAAGGTGCGATATGGCCTGTCCACCTCTTCTCAACCGGTAGCCTTGGCCCGAACTTTCCAGAATACTTGCTTACGTACCTTTCTCTACCTACCTATAACTTGTCGGCAGGACGATATTTTATGAAGAGGAGGGAGGAAATGCACGTAACTAAAAGAGTTATGAATAGGTATAAATGTGGAGGGATGGACAGGGAGAGGGAGGCCAAAGAAAAGATGGATGGATTGTGTTAGGAGTGATATGAAAGAAAAGGGAGTTAGTGATAGCGTGACGGTTGACAGGGCAAAATGGAAGAAAAAATCTTGTTGCGCCGACCCCAAATCACATGGGACACACACAGGGATAAGGGCAGGAAGATGATGATGACGATATTTAACTAGTATGAAAAATCTAAATGAATGAATATTTATTTGATAGATGATATTACAACCTTATTAAAACATTACGACTTGTGAAAAAAAATGGTCGAAAAACAGAGAGCTTTTCACACAAGAATTCTGTTAAAAAGTCATTTGTACTGGATGGTTTCAATTCAATATGGCGGGACTTGTGAGTGACGTCACACGCCATTAGTGCTGACTCTGTTTATTACAGTTTTTTTTTTTTATGAAATATTTTTTTTATCCGCATCTTGTCTGCTCTTTAGTTCTAGAGAAATATATAAAAAAAATCTGTCAAATACTATCAACAATTATGTGTCAAATGACAAAAAACCAAACAAATCTGTGTCAAGAGACTTTCATTATACTAAAGCTAATAGAAAAATAGATCATAGTCTTTTCAAAGTCAAAGTCAAAGCATTTATTTCAAATAAATCATTAACAAATAATTTTGAATTTTCCAAGTCAGTCTTTCAAAAACATGAAGCTATTACCACGTTCCAAAGCGTAGATCTCTATGGAGAAGAACGTGCAAGAAACTCCACGGACACTCTTTTAAACCATTTTATGTTTACAAAATTTCCTGGTTACATTAACCTTGTTGCTTCTATATGTGCAATTTTCAGTATCAAATATGAATTAAAATAAGCCAGTGACAACTGAGGGATGACCAGTCTCCACTGACGGCGCCCGTTCACGAACATGACGCGTGCATCAGCACCATTCAGCTCAACCATTTTAAAGGGAACTGAATGATCCGATACTCATATTTATATTTCAACAGGATTTAACTTACATCAGCAGTAAGTAAGCTAGCGGTCAGTAGTAATAGGAATACTTGCCAAAAATACATGTCTGATTCCGTGCTACGCGGAGCGGCCGGCTGCGTAGCACGAATTGATTTCGTAGCAACTAAATCCGCGCGTAGATACTTTTCATTGGCCAAAATGGCGATCTTTTTCAGGTTTGTAGATATGGATAGTGTTGAGAGCTGATGCGAGGCGTTGTGATGGGATTTTCGTTTAGTAACGTTAACTTTTAGAATTTACTTTAGGTAGGTAAGTAAAGTCTTGCAATTTCTCGTAAGAAAACGATGTGGTCCTAAACATATTTCGACTCTTTTTTTAAGGATGGAAAATCATCAAATGACTTCTTCCGCTCTGGGTGGAGACGAAGGGCGTGTCAGACTCTTACTGACTAAAACCCATCCGCGTTCCTTCTAAAGCCCTTTGCATTCCAGGGCCGTGGTGACTCTTTCGAACAAATTCCGCAACAAACATTTATTTCGGCTAACGTTTGCAAAATGGAGATTCGCTATGAGAATATTAAGAATCCAATCTTACCCCACTATTTATAAGTGCGAAAGTTTAGATGGACTTATAACTCAATCACGCTGCAACGGCTGAACCGATCTGGATGAGATTATAGTCTGGAATAGCTCATAGGCTACTTTATACCCCGGGAGTATGTTCCCTTGGGATAATTTCCGACATTCACACGGGCGGATCCGCGGGCAGAAGCTGGTATCAATAAATTGAAAAATTGCCTCGAATACGGATAGATCCTAGATTAACATCGTTACTACCACAAAATACGTCTTAAAAAAAAGACGATGTGCATTGAACTATTCCCCTCTTGCTTTAGAAAACAGTCACTTTGAAGTTTCCGCTGCGCCGCAGCTTTATGCAGAAACCCGTAGGTACCTTGGTAGGTACTCACATAACTTACGAAAACAGTCATTTCTAAAACGTCCAACTCACACTTAACCCACAACATTACAAAAGTAATAGTAGAAAACTCCTTTAGAATTGTTTCAGAAAACACTTGTGCATACACTACTACGTTTGGAAGCAGTTGTTGTGTGGCGGCCGGCGCGCGCGCAGCTCTTGGGCAGTTCAGTGACGTCACATGACAGCGAGACAACCCGAGCGGATTGAGCAAACTATTTGTCTGTTAGCAAGTTTGTTCGCCCCGGCTCGAGTCGCCTCGCGTCATAACTCTACGGATTTCGCGGATCAATTTGGGGCGAAAAAGGAGGCGGAATCTGCGACACGTGAGTCGCTGTGATTGGCTTATACTTACACCTTATTTTTATTTCCATGCTCAGGTAAAAGGTTCCTTTCTGATTTTTAATTTTGGAATTTTCTTCTATTCTCGTAAATTAGTCACGGATCAATGAAAATGTCGGAATAATGTCAATATGTCGATTAAATACGAACTCAAGGTGATTGGAATATTGGCCACATGTTTCAGTATTTCAGTTTCCCACCTTTTTTTGAAAAACGAAGTCCATATGCTGCCGTATAGTAGTGCGTGGTTTTTTGTTCATTTCCTCTATTGTTCTTTCCTTTAAGGCTTTAAGTAGGTAGGTAATACCTACATAGTTTATGGGTACTGGAAATAGGTTAATTGCACTGTCGATGTGAGGTAGGCGGCAGCTTCTAGTAGTCCTGTATGCTTTGTAAGTATATGCGAACCGTATGGTCTTATGCGTCGACCAGTGTGGCTTTGTCTTTACGTCTAGGAAAAAAATTGGTTTCAGAGGTACCTACTCTTTTAGTTTGTTTTTTTACCTAACTCACTCCTTTACCTGTATTTCGTCCCACTGCTGGGCAAAGGTCTCCTCCACAGCCTTCCACTGTTCCCGTTGTGTTGCTTTCTCCGACAAATTCGTTACGAACGCCTGTAAGTCTTCACGCTAGCGTTCCCTAAGCGATCCTCGGCGAATTTTATACTCATCAGCAGATACTTGCATCCCTTACTTAAGGATCTGACCTGCCAATGAAGAAAGGTCTCGACCCCTAGACAATCCTATGACCCAACGAAAAAACGGGTCACTTGCTTTTCTTACTGTTTTCAGTACCATCATTGGTAGGTCCCTCTGTATCCGACATTGTACCTGTAAACTCTTTTAGCTCCCAACAGAACACTTTATCAAAGCAGTGTTTTGTGTACCTTTAAACTCTTTTAGCTCCCAACAGAACACTTTATCAAAACCAGCAGTGTTTTTGTACCTTTAAACTCTTTTAGCTCCCAACAGAACACTTTATCAAAACCAGCAGTGTTTTTGTACCTTTAAACTCTTTTAGCTCCCAACAGAACACTTTATCAAAACCAGCAGTGTTTGTGTACCTTTAAACTCTTTTAGCTCCCAACAGAACACTTTATCAAAGCAGTGTTTTGTGTACCTTTAAACTCTTTTAGCTCCCAACAGAACACTTTATCAAAACCAGCAGTGTTTTTGTACCTTTAAACTCTTTTAGCTCCCAACAGAACACTTTATCAAAACCAGCAGTGTTTTTGTACCTTGTAAACTCTTTTAGCTCCCAACAGAACACTTTATCAAAGCAGTGTTTTGTACCTTTAAACTCTTTTAGCTTCCAACAGAACACTTTATCAAAACCAGCAGTATTTTGTACCTTTAAACTCTTTTAGCTCCCAACAGAACACTTTATCAAAACCAGCAGTGTTTTTGTACCTTTAAACTCTTTTAGCTCCCAACAGAACACTTTATCAAAACCAGCAGTGTTTTTGTACCTTGTAAACTCTTTTAGCTCCCAACAGAACACTTTATCAAAGCAGTGTTTTGTACCTTTAAACTCTTTTAGCTTCCAACAGAACACTTTATCAAAACCAGCAGTATTTTGTACCTTTAAACTCTTTTAGCTCCCAACAGAACACTTTATCAAAACCAGCAGTGTTTTTGTACCTTTAAACTCTTTTAGCTCCCAACAGAACACTTTATCAAAACCAGCAGTGTTTTTGTACCTTGTAAACTCTTTTAGCTCCCAACAGAACACTTTATCAAAGCAGTGTTTTGTACCTTTAAACTCTTTTAGCTTCCAACAGAACACTTTATCAAAACCAGCAGTATTTTGTACCTTTAAACTCTTTTAGCTCCCAACAGAACACTTTATCAAAACCAGCAGTGTTTTTGTACCTTTAAACTCTTTTAGCTCCCAACAGAACACTTTATCAAAACCAGCAGTGTTTTTGTACCTTTAAACTCTTTTAGCTCCCAACAGAACACTTTATCAAAGCAGTGTTTTGTACCTTTAAACTCTTTTAGCTTCCAACAGAACACTTTATCAAAACCAGCAGTATTTTGTACCTTTAAACTCTTTTAGCTTCCAACAGAACACTTTATCAAAACCAGCAGTGTTTTTGTACCTTTAAACTCTTTTAGCTCCCAACAGAACACTTTATCAAAACCAGCAGTGTTTTTGTAACTTTAAACTCTTTAGCTCCCAACAGAACACTTTATCAAGACCAGCAGTGTTTTTACAACAGCCAAGTGACATTATCGGGAACAATTTGAAAAATTTAGCTCGACAACAATGCAATCGTAAATGTTACAATATCTGGGTTATGGAACACAAACTAACCGTTAAAGGGCTTGTAACTAGGAGAGTAGGTACCTGCGTACTCACTACGTTTTGTTTCATTTACTTGGTCTATAAGTAAGTAGGTCTGAGTTCAATGCTTCAATTTTGCGAAGCATATAGGTAGCTTTTTTAAACAATTGTAACCCACCGGTAACAGGGTCCAAGCTACCGGTGGTCAGGGCTCCTGTGAGAGGAACGTCCTTACAAAACGCGCCGTGTCCAGGGGTACCGCTTTCTGGATCAAACCCTTGATTCAGCTATCCAACGATAGCCTCTTTAGGTGTTGGTCGAGGCTCTTGGCAATTATGCCATTAGCCATCACGATTATCGGCACAATGACTTGTGTATTCACATCCCACATGTCGACAACCTCGCGAGGGAAGTCAAGATACTTAATATTATTATTATTATTTTAGTATAGGTAGCTATTTTCAAAATGTTTGATTGTGGGTATGTCTCATCTGCACAAGAGTTACAGACCTAACTACTTTGTGTTAAGCGTCTGTAGAGTCCCACTGCATGTCAAAGGCCTCTCTTCCGTGATTTCGTCTTCCAAATCTCTCTGTCTATAACAATCTCAGTCAAATTCTTTGGATAGGACTTCAACTCGTCTCGCAATCTCCAACTGATCGAAATTCGATGATCGAAACACTCTTGAAAAAACCTAATTGTTAATCAACCAGTGTACAGGTTTCAAAATGGTTTCAATTTTAAATTACACAGCGAAGATACATAACTATAACATTTCAATCTGCTAGAGAAAGGTCAACTTTTATAACGAGACTACAGATATTTCCTTCTCACACTATTAAGAAAGCATTAAGGACAAGTTAAAGCAATAATTGCAGCCAAGTATTAATAATTTACATAATTATTTGTTGTGGTAATAAATTGCAATGAAAACGAAGATATTCATGTGCTTACACTTTGTTCAAACATACGGTACCTACCCTCTTAAAGCTTGAGGTTAATAGCTTGACACTATTGTGGACAAAGATGGCGCTGGGGACTTTGTGGAGGCCGCTTCGTGTGTGGTCAGAATTAAGGTACATTACAAATAGGTTGCGACGCGACCATTCGACGACCATTTTTCCTAGAAATGTAGATGAAAGATGATAAAAATAATGACTTGTATAAAATATCCGACTGCAAAACACAGTCTAATGCAGTTGGTGGGATTTATTTAGTTCAGTGCAGATTTGATGTCACCAACAGGCCTCTTTGAAAGGTGACCTGTAGGTGGGTTCTTTTTGATAGTTTCGCCATGTCCGCCTGCCCGTCAGTCTGTCCGCGGTTTAGCTCTCAACCTAGAAAATTTACTTGGAGACGGAAAATTTCGTACAAATTCCATTGAAAATGAGCTAGGTGGATAAAATTGGTAGTTACGTGAAAAGGCAGTACCTAAATATAAATTCAAAGAATCAAATAAACAGCACCGTTCTAAGTCAGCAGTAGTGACGAGCAACTCCGTAACCCTACACTGCGCGTGGCCCGACACGCAATTGACTGGTTTTTTTGCCCATCCAGTCGGAGCAGTTGGGTAAAAATGGTGGACGACATGAGTGTCCGTAGGTATGTACGTCCCGTGTCGTTTTATATTGAAGTATGGTTTCTTCAAGTCTCCTGAAGTCACACCTACTTCATTTTTGTGCATGGATTATCTACTGCTGGGTTAACTAATAGTACTTATTGATTCAAGTGGACTTTTGTCATTGCAATCTCTCGGCTCCATAACGGCCTCGCCTTTGGCTTGAGCGGTTATTCCGACTCGGCTGCAATAACAAATGCCCGCGTATAACTTCAAAACGACGTTTTTCAACACACTTGCTTGAAAAATATATACAATTTTATAAACCATAATAGGTAAGTATCTGTGGGCCGCTTTCAAATGTGTTGAAACTTATCAGCCGGGATCGAACAATTAATTTAGTAAGCTTGTGAGTTGAGTCACATCGTCACATTAATGTCTACTTTGGGTAAAGTAGAAGAAGCGCTTTCTTTGTCTAGGAATTATTGATCTAAAACTGCATAATCTGCCTAGGAAGTGGGGAAGGAAAAAAAATAAAACGTCCCTGACGTTTTATTTTTATTCTCCGCTAGGTTGGAAAATTGAACCAAGATAACTTATATTTTTGATCAATTTATATTTAATCTACTTAAATTTTTGAATCATTGAATCATGATAACTTATTTTATTTTATTAATGTTGTAGATATAGTGTAAGTCGTGTATATCTATAATAGGCATACATACCAGCACTCATATTTTGGTTTTTGTTTTTTGCTCGTAGTTGTGTATGTACTGCTGTTGGTGTACCCAATAATTTATGTAAATAAAAATGAATCGCTAAATGAGTTGCTAAGCGCAAAACTCGAGAACGACTGGTCCAATTTCGCTAATTCTTTTTTTTGTTGTGTTTGTTATTGTCAGGAGAAGGTTCTTATGATAGAAAACTTTGAAAAAAACATTAACATCCGGGCGAAGCCGGGGCGGTCCACTAGTAAATAAATAAATATATTATCTGTGACCGTACTAATGCCTAACGTTCTGGATTTCTCAGTCTCCCTCTCTTCTCAGTCACTCTCTTTACAGGCTCCTGTGTTCCTTTCAGATGATTGAAGCTGCTATAGTTTCCAATATTCAATTCCACTAGGTATTGTAGTTTGTCTGACCTTCGAGTGAAATTGCCAAGAACGTCACATTAATGCGCGGTTACAGCTGTGATATTAACCAATGGTTATGTAACTTTGTTTTAAATGCGTCATTTTGGTTGTTGCTAAGCTAATGTAAAAAAATATGTCCCTAACTAGTCCAATTTTTTGGTGAATGAAACCTGCCAACAAACTTTTAGATAAATCCCAGTTTCTACGCCCGAGTGTGCGACCTTATTCAGAACCTCTTTGGCCTTACCAAATAAGGTTCTGAAGTTTATATTATAGCCGAATCTCTGATTTGTTTTATTGTACCTACCTGTGTACATATGTATTTTTCTTTTTTGTTAGGATATATTTTTCTGATTATTTTTCCATTAAGTTGCCTCTGCCCTGTCTCTGCACCACCTTAAGGTCGATGGATTAACAAATGCCTGAGGCGTTAAGTCCGCCTTTCTATAGTGTTTTTTTACTTGTGCTTATAGTTTTAATATATAGCAATCCTATTCAATGCAGCCGTTACTGTAAACTGACCGAAAAGGGCTAGGATATAGAAAATGGCTCCAGACCTATCAGTTTGAAGTAGTATTTAACGCCGACAGTCAATGAGGCTGGCTATTCTGATTCTGGGAAACATAATTGCCTCCATACCCAATGCTCCCGAAGGCCCAGTGGATATGGCCCCAATTGACTAGTTAAAGGTCTTGGGTTCGAACCCAAACAGATGTATTACTTTGTGTAACCCATTTCATTACTAATGGTCTCAACACGGTACAGAAAAACGATGTGAAAACAGCATGAACTTCTAGAGCTAAAAAAATCGAAGATATATGTGACTTCTTCCAGCAGCACTGTGCCCGCGCAGTGGCTAACGTACGACCCACTCCTTCTTTCGGAGAGGAGGCCTGTGTGCGGTTTCCCAGCAGTGGGCTTTTATTAGTGGAAAGGCTGATTATGCTTATGATAGGCTCCGGACTCCGCGTACCAGTTGGATAGAACATATAAGTTTCAATATTTTATAGGCTATTTGAGCAGTACCAAAGAATCTTTACAGTTTAGGTAACAACACAAGTTACAAGTTAAAAACCTAAAAGTATAGAGTAGTAAGTTAGGAAATAACACTTTTCCGTTCGCGCAACATACAATAAAGTTCAATATATAGAAAAAAAAAGCGAATTTTCTCATGGCGTAAAATTGTCCGCAGCCTTATCGGAGCTATAAAATGTTTCATTCTCTCAGTATACTTGCAGTAATAAATTTCAGTGTGATAGTTGGTTGCAATAGCTATAACTTTACTTAGGTATAAGTGTGTTTGTACCTAGTGGCCATAAGTACATGGCTAATTGGAAACCTGGAAAGAAGTAGTAGTATAGTAGGTATCATTCATCTTCCATACGCTGATTTTCATCTCATAAAATAATCTTCACGGCAGTTTATTAGAGAGGTGGATAGAAGGCCATAAGTCCAATAACCAAGCTTTTTTTTTTAAGTATGGGAAATCATCAAATGATTCCGCTCTTGGTGGAGCGGAATCATGGCGGCGTGTCAGACTCTTACTGACTGAAACCCATCCGTGTTCCTTCTAAAGCCCTTTGCGTTCCAGGGCCGCGGTGACTCTTCCGAACAAATTCCGCAACCCTAGCCGGCTCTGGCGCTAGCGGGCCCCGTCTTCTATGGCGTGGAACACAACGCGCCATCGATCCGAGCCTGGTGGTGATCGGACAGCGAGCCACCCAACGCTCGCCGTCGCTCAATTCTTCATGTCTGTCGATTGACCAACCTTTTTAAATTTTGTCGGATCAGTATGTGGCCCTGGAAAGTGCAGGTAATTTCCGGTTCGACCCCAATATATGTAGTTGAAATGGAATGGAAGATGATGAAATATTAGTAGGATAATATTTCTTACTGAAGCCAGGCATAACTTCAGTTTTATTTGTAGCCCATAACCTGGTGTTATCGCGCATAGATTTGCTGCCAGATGTAATTTTATATCGCGTTGTGCAATGACTTTTACTTAGCATCCAGTATATACTAAGTCATAAACAAATGAAAGATCGATAAACTTTGAATTGTAAAACTGTAATCCAGTTTTTCTTTGTTTTAATTTTCTGTACCTAGTTTAAACTGCATTTCTTTCAGTATGTGCGAATACTGAGCAATCGAAATTGGGTTAGATATATCGGTCGGGAAATTATGTGTGGTTATTGGAATTATCTTTTAGCTTCCAGGACATCTTGACTGGAGATACATATTGAACAAGACATTCCATTGACTTCATTCGATTGCTTTGGACGTTATTTTATCCCGCCACGGATTGAAAGGAGTTGTTCAATCGACTTTCGCCTTTATTGGTCCTAGGTCACGTTTCCACTTGCAAGCAGCTCGCATGCAGGGTGCATTACACTGCGGGCTACAGACGTATAATGTGATTCTTAAGTCCATCGTGCCCCGCAATGTTAATTAACTTGTAGCAGTGTTCCTTGCAGGTATAAAAGCGGTCTTACAGAAAGCGGATGTCATCCTGTAGTGTATCTCTGTGTGTGAGTTGAGTAGCATGCCACCTAGGTCGACCAGCTTGTGTCTCTAAAAATTCGTATAATGTGTGATGAAAATAAAACGATATTATTCATTTGTAATTTAGATTTTTATTTCAATAATCCAATAAATTCTACTAATTTATATATATAATAATTATCTATAATTTATTGTTCTTAACGTGAAATCCTTAAATAAATAACACTTCGATAGGATCAACTTCGCGCTTACATTAATATTTTTTTATCTTTTTATACATATTCATTTATTATTATGTCTTATGAACTAAAAAAATAAATTGCTCATTCACAACGCTAAAGAATTTCATTACTTAAAAATAAGAATTAGTCGATAGAATTATCTACTAAAATTATTCGTCTAAACATATTTAGTTGAATCGAGAAAACATCACACAACTGATTATTTAAACTAATTATTAGTATGAATGTTGAAGTAGATTTTAAAGATAAATCGAGACAATTTCTAAAGTTATTAAAATCTCCGTTTGACATTCAAAGTCTTAATAACCGATTAATAGTTATCAAAACTATTTTAAGTAGAATATAACACTTAATTCTAATAACGATTTTACCAAGTACAAATTATTATGATCCAAAAGGAAGAAGTAATAAAAAATAAATATTGCATGAATATTGTAAAAAAGGAATCAGATTTACTATTACTATTCGTAAAATAAAATTGTGCTTGAAATAAAAACACAGTAAAAATAAATACAATATCCCTGTACCAAATGCTAGATACAACTTTTATTATTTATATTTTATATTAAAATATTATTACTCTGCTTCATTTCAATTCCAAAACTTGCTGAACCGATATGCATCGTATTTACAAAACTGTTAAGGCTATTTTTGATTGCATCAGTGATAAAAAAATATTTTTTATTTTATTACTATTACTTATTTTATTGGTTTACTATGATTTAACCCGGTTTTTGAATAGCTGATCAATACTAAAATGCTACCTGCCAATTTTATGGTAACTTTTGTGATTGGTTAATCGAAATAACAATAGAAAATCGAATAACTTCACATGAGTTTAACCAAATAATGGTTTCTTTCAAAAACCGGAAATATTATTGGAATTAAAAACAAACTTTAATAAAAGACAAACTGTTTTAGGCTTATTGTTATAAGATTCAAAATAGGTTGTTAACTACCAATTTACTGGTAATCTTCATATTCAGTAAAAGGTTGGACCAAATTTGCAATTGAAACAATATCTCAAAGTAATGTAACTTATATTAAGGTGACATAAGGTTCAAATTCATGTGTCGCCTTATGTTGTTATATGGAAAGTTAGGTTACCTTTACACACATCGCTCATTTGGAGCGACAGTGACACAAGTGCAAATTTGTAAATTTTACACTACGCCAGTTTTAAGATTTTTTCCGGAATCCGCGCGCCAAAATGGAATATTTCAACAACGACTTTCCACTTTAGCGGACGTTTTTTGAACTTACAAATGTGACATTTTTACTTCTAACGTAGATTATCAGGCAGATAATTTTGGTGTAATTACTTAGGTCAGTTTCGCATTTTTTTGCAGTTGTGTCACTGCCGCTCCAAATGAGCGATATGTAGTTGTATTTCTAAAATTAATGAGGCTGATTGTGTTCTCTAGTGTAATTAGCATTTAAACTAAAATCTAGTCTAATTTAATTAGGCATTCAACTAGGTAGGCAGCACTAGTTTTACGATATAATCAGAAAAAAATCTGTTTCATAGACAAGTACCATAAAGGACAATATTTTCTTTTCTTGATTTTTAAGTTGTTATAAGACAGAAAAAAGCAAGATATCAAACGCAAAAAAAACCTTAGTACAAAGTGTCAAAAATTATACAAATTACTTCGTCTAATTAAATTAGTTACGTGTAGGTACATACCCTTTCTACCGTATACGCTGTGTAACAATATAACTAATTAGAATGTACTACACTAAGCAAGATTTCTTCATTAAAAACTTGATTACACCACGACACAGCGCCACCTACCGGCCGTAATCAGATATCAATTCCACCTAACATTAATTGAAAAATAATTGATTTTAACTATAATTACTACTCCTACAATTCAATATGAACTCTATTAAAACTGTGTAAGGTTCATAATGCATTGTGGGAGCTCGACCAGTAATTTCTCGATAGGTATTGCAATAATGAAGGTGTTTTTATTACTATGCACCTTGGAAGGTTGGTTTTGTTTGAATGAAATTGAAGAAATAAGTGAAAAGTGTCATCTTTATTTTCTGTAAGATTAAATTAATCTAATATTGCATGTGTATGAAAAACTTGTTGTTTTAACAAACAAGATTGTCCTAGTTATTTTAATAAAAAGTTTTTTTTTAATAGGGAATACGCATGAAAAAAATATTTATTATCCAAACAGTTTATCTATAAATACACAAAAATATAATACTAAGAGTGAAAATAGAATCGAAATTGACCGAAAGACAAACGAGATATAACTTTTTTAAACAAATATATCTGTCCCGCTCGCGAAAACGTAGTTTTCTATGGCAGCTGTATAGGCGACATGGTATTTGACGTCAGATTTGGTATCGGACTTCTCTTTCTAATTGTCAACTTTGAATCTTAATAACTTCAACACTGATGAAGGTATTTTAAAAAATCTTTCATAATTATTTACTAATAATAAGATAATAAGTATTTAATTTTGCAAATTTAAAAAATGCATGCCTATTCCCTATTATCATGATTACTAATAAATCCATTTCGTTACTAACACGCGTTTTAGTCGAACTAATTTCACTACATATTTTAGTTATTTTGTAATAATGATTTTAGTAAGCTTATATATTACATATTGCAATTGAAGTATTACATTCGGTTTTGTACTAAAAATACCAGTTTACTGAAGGCAAATTATTTTACTTCCATCAAATTCAACTAACTATCTCACTTGGACGCACAACACAATTTGAGACTTAGATATGAATGGTCCTTAAAAATATTGACCGTTAGTTAGATAACTGATTTGAGCCGAAATCCATATATTATGTCACTCGTTTTTAGTCATAGCTGGCAAATAACTTGTATTTTTATTCCAAAACCGATTCTTCGAATTCTTCAACAATGAACCATATACCTATATAAAACTATACATATATAATTAATTATGTACGGAAAACTATGTGCAATCTGTTAGTTGAACTATCTTAAGACGTCACTACGGAACACTCTCAAATATTGAGTTACAAACCTTACGCTTCACGTAAATATATAGCGCGTGTCATCACCCAGCGATAAATGATAATAATAATATCTCGGGACAACTCACACACGGTCATCCGATCCCAAACTAGGCAGAGCCTGTGCTATGGCAACCAGACAACTGATAAACATACTTATATATTTCTAAATACATACATATTATAGACAAATTACACCCAGACACAGAACAAATGATCATGCTCATCACACAAAGATTTGTCCCGGGCGGGAAGCGAACCCACGACCTCCGGTTTAACAGTCAGGGTCACTAACCACTTGACCAACAGGCCATGTACTGCCATTTTGGATAAGATACTAAACTGCGGTCGCCAAAGAGAAGAACCGATAATAGAACGCCGATCCCATAGTAAAAGTTGCTCATAATGATGAGTACAAGCCCTAAAGAGGTAGAGGTTATTCTGTTACACGTTGTATATGACAATTGTATGATACAGAATTATGTTAACAGAACTAACTGGGTACCCATAATGGATGTGTTTATTCTAGTGTATAATTTATTATTTTATGTCAAATTAAAATCGCTTTAATCAATGTTTTTTTTTCTTGGATATCTCTGGTTAGAAGTACTGAACGCTTTGTTAAAATTTGTCCATCTCATCATCAGGAAGATTTCATTAAAATAAGAAATTAGTTATTGGTCATGATTAATTATTGTAAATTAATTATTATATAATAAAATACAGTTTTTAATTATGTGTATTTATTTTATCGCTAAGTGAGACACACGCTGGCATAATTAGGCCAGGAGCTTTGTCCAAAAATCTGAAAACAAGCTATGTATAAAAATATTTATATTTGCTATTATATTATACCAGCTAGAACGGAAGGGGACTGATTGGGGAATTAAGTAGTAACTTTAGCTTTTTGATAGTCTTAAGACATATTTTGACTCTGTCACTAGCTCCTGGATTAAAAGCTACTTTCCTTACACAATTTTGTACCCGACACTTTTGTGTTTCCTTACATATAATTCTGAGCATTTCATTTGGCTACACATATATATTATCTGTTAATTTAGCACATTTATTTGATGAACGTAGATAACGCATGTTTAGGCCGTACTACTCCTGGCCTATATTTGAAAAATAATTTATACTCCCTTTAAGTTAATAGATTAATTTGGAAATCGACTCCAAGAAAGTCCACAGGGGCAGGATTCGAACTCTCGACCTACCGCTACTTCAACATATTTATCCAACGTATTTGAAAGATTTCATATAACACTTATTTTAGTTGAAGAAAAAGTTCATATTCCTTATCTACAATATTAATAAAGTGCCTACAACATTTCCACATAGTGACTGAATTATTGTAATTTCATATACTCGAAGTATAAAAACATGCGTTATTTACGATCGATTAAATGTACATACAAACATTTTATTCATATATTTCGCTACTCATTGAAAAATAGATTTTATTTTCTTCGTTTAAGATTGAAATTTGTTTGGCTTCGTTTTAGTTTTTTTTATAGCTACGATAATGAAGAATATTTATATCAGAAAAAGGATTTGTCACAGTGTGTTGTGGCTTGTACAGACGGAGCGATTATTTCATGCACGCTCTACCTTCGGACTTGGTAGATTTTTATTAATTGTACTACGATATTTAGCTACCATAGGTAAACCTACAATAGTAAGAATTTGCATTAGTTTATAAAGATTTATGCTACTTTTCCAAAAGATGAGGCCTACATTTAATTATATACACTACATAAATCCTCCATTTTGACATTATTCCCGCCTGAAAACAAATTACATTCTGTGAACTCTTTACTAGAACTCAGCGTCAAATAGTTATCAACACGTCAAAGAACACTAAAATTAAAAGCTATCACAATTTTATTGATATTATTTATATTATATTATATAATATTATATTATATTTCTCACCAACAAATCTCCCCGTCTGAACACGCCTTTATATAAAGCCGTTACATACACACATTACGTGGTTTTCAGGGACGCAATGAGATCATGTTATATTTAATATGCAATGTTTTCAGAGGGCACAGCATTATGGGCAATGTCTGGGCAAAACAGGCAAACATGTAGAAACTATCACTATTTTGTTTGAACCTTTTTTCTGTAATATTTTCGACTTTGCCCAAAAACTATCAGCATTGCCCACAGCTGTCCAAAATGCCCGCAAAATAATGCGATTGTCTATGTATATACATATAGATGATATATCGTCAATTACATTAAAAAATATATATTTTAAATCGTATTTTATTTACCACCCCCCTAGAAGTATTGCATTAAAAATAAAAACAATACAACATAGTCTTAAAACTAAAAACATTTACTAAACAGCTGGTCTATTTTGTAACAAGCTTACCGTGAAAATTTGAATGAAGTGAGCTGTCATGCCACCATACGAAGGTTAACTACTGACAGTTCACTTCACCTTAGTTTTCAAGGTAACTTTTCACAGAATAGCACTGTAACTATTCAAATACGTAACTATATCAAATCCGACAGCTATTATACGAAATAACATTGAACTAAATATAATTTTAACGTTAACACAAACGTTTACGTCACGCCATTTTAATAACGTTTAGTTACTACGCTAATTCTAACACCAAAGATGTTCAAATCACCTGCAGGATGTGTCAGTTGAGTTCGGAACTTTCAGCCATTAAGCCGTTTAGCCGTGCAGCCGTTAAGCCGGGGCTCAGGAGAGTCGCGCGAGGGCGGGCGGCGCGTACCTCGCAGGGGTCTCGCATCACCGGGACGGACAGCTGCTGGCCACAGACTTACCGCTGAGGCAGGAGAAGCCAGAAGTTCCTGACTGCAGGCTAGACATTGAGCCCCTGGGGAGGAAAAATGGTGAGGTAAGGTGTGGCGAATAATTTGATACACAGTCAGTATGTAAGTATGTCAGTCAAAAGGACAAAGTATTTGTTAAATTGTATATAAACAGGGACGAAATGGCTTCTGCCCTTATCCCAATATATTTGGGGTTGAGGCATATCGACTATAAACTTCAATTCACCGTTTATTGAAATCACAACTATGAGTATCATTATTAAGGAGTCATATTAAATGTCTATAACGCGGGTGATGTGTGTCGGTTTGATAAATAGTTCATTTCCCGGTCTGTACATGCATCAAAATCTGATATCACCACTGACACGACATGCATGCTTGAAGATAAGAGGTCGCATCTGATTTATAATATCATAATGTCACGAGTTGCAGTATGGCCACTTGGGCCTTGAAAAAGTTGTGTATTTTAAGTTAATTTTCAGTTGTCTGTCCAAAACAGAAGCATAATTAAGACATTTAAAGCACAAATTCTTAATACCAACTTTGGTTTTTCTTATCCTATCTTTTCTTGGCATGTTGACACACGGTCATAATATCATAAATCAATAGTATCACATTGTAAATTGACCTGATATTATGTTAAATCTAAAAAAGTATTGTGATATGGCTTTTCTTATTATTTGAATCTATGATAATATGTCGAGTTTTTGTTCTCTGGTGAGCTTGCGAGGCTTGACTCGACCGATGAGGCTGACTTAGCCAAACTGTCACAGAAATATTGATGGCATTAGGGAAATCAGTTTTCACTGATTGATAGTAATGGTGATGGACGGATTAATCTTGTGATTTTATGAGATCATTTCAAGATGAAGGGCATGGACATGGTGACAGAATTAACTGCTTGTTATATAACAAGGCATACAAAGCACAATCAGGTTTTTTTTTTATTCCTATGAGTTTGCTCTTGACTCTAGTCTAGGTCATAGCTGACAGAGACAAAGCCGACGATGGAGCGAGCTTACCCAGAAGAAGCCTGTTCACTCTAATTTTGAAGAGATTAGGGTTGTATGCGTTTGGAAACACAGACGCAGGCAGAGAGTTCCACTCCTTTGCTGTGCGCATTATAAAAGACGTTTGGAAACGTTTAGTGCGAATTGGTGGAATATCAACAAGGTAGGAATGGTAACTTGCAGTTAGGTTACAAATATGAGGCGATAGAAAGAAATATGCTTGATTACGCTGTCGTCGCTTCTATCTAGTTTTACGTGTAAGTACAAAATCTACAACCAGCTTAATTATACTATTATCAGCCTGCAATGGTTCCACTGCTAACACACAGTCCTCTCTGTGAATTGTGGTCCACAATCCATGACGCGGATCCAGGGAAGGTAAGCGAATGGCATTTACAAACGATTTTTTGGTAGGTTGGTAGTACTGGCTAAAAATTCAGGATGCAATGGTAATGAAGTCTTAAACACATGTTACGTACTTGTAGTGATGACTGGTGAGCGTCTCGTGGAAGTACATGAGCTGCGCGGCACGGTGCGTGCTGTCCAACACGTCGCAGCGCCACTGGAGCACATAGCTGCCGCACTCTAACATCACGTGGGAGCCCTACATAATGTCAAGACACCAGGTGAGAATAGGTTTCAGAAGGAGAAAAGAGTCTGTAGCAAGAACATTTGGATCTCAGTAAAATTATACATTAATTAATTTCTCACTAGCATTTTTAGAACTTGATGTAATAGTAAATCATCAATGTAGGAGGAAATGTTGTTTTTGTGCCGGTTTACACGAAAATGATTGGTGTACACTGAATTCATTATTTCTGATTATAATTCCAATTAACGTAACGATAAACCAAAGGCCATATAATTCAGTACCTATAAAATGGAAGTGTTATTAGAAAATATGCAATCTCGGGTACTTGATAGTATCCAACAGCTAAATCCAAATGAACAAAATATGAATTATTATTACTAATCATTTTATTTATGATTATCCTCATTTGTTTTAGCGACATCTGCGTCAAATCGCTGGACATTCGTACCTGTATGCTCTCTCCATCATGACAGACGAGGGTTGGCTCGACCCTGTGGAAGTGCTCCCCCTCGCGCCACCCCTTCTGCTCCAGCACCGAGCGCGCCTCGTCTCCGCCACCTACGCACAGGGCTGCAATCAATAGCTGGTGTTATGGGCAACATAAAGTAAAACAAAAGAAGCGGATTGTTGAAAAAAACAGAAAAGATGATAATAATTTTGGTGGAGAGATAAATAATAATGGGTAAAACACCAATTCGACATCAAAGCAGAACGATGAATATTGTTGGCTTAAAATGTGTCGTGTAATGATACAAATGATGGTAAAAATGCATGGTTTAAAACTGATTAATAATGTAGCACAAGAATAAGTTGTACAGTCGCCTCCGTCCCTAGAAAATTTGCTTCCGTTATTTGAAGGCAGAATTCCCATTTTTGTCAAAAATTGCTCATTATTTTTTGCCACTACATGTGCTCTGACGAAAGGCAGTCACGGTTAAGCCCACCAACCAGGTGGATGTGTGTGGTGTATGTCCACAGCTTTTTCTAGCCGCCAGATTATTTCAAACCACTTCAACCCTTCAGAGCCAGAATCAACAGTGGCGACCACCAGAAAAGCGAGGAGTCAATGAAGTTCGACGAGTCCCGGAGAAACGATTTAACGGTACGGAACATCGAAGGAAAAAGGAAAAAAATAATTTACTTCCCTCCTTATGAAGCAGGAGACAGAACAGCGTCACGGCTACTAAAGAGCACACTTCACTTCCGCCAATTGGGATCAGCAACCTTGAAATAGCCCATCATCTTCTTCCTTCAAGACCTTGCCTCCATATCTGAAAGTATGTCATACCTGAGGTGTCAGCTGGTGGATGACTGAGCTCATGTTCGGTCCGGTACACGGTGAAGGCGATATCGTGGCGAAGCACGTCGAAGTCCCAAGTAAGCACGCTTTGAGGGTCACGGTTCGGTACTATTACTTCGTGGACCTGAAGGAGGTTTGTAAGAATTTAAGGTGATATTAATTTATTTTTATTGATAAATAAATGGGGCAGATACATTGTTTTTATTATTAAAGACTTTCAAATTCTATTTTCGAGATGTCATATCCGGAGATTCGGAACTCTTAATGGATTGTAAGCTGAAACAGATTCTTACGTGCTGATATTTATTTTTTAATCCTCTGATATTGTACATGTCGGCTAAATTGACATAGCATCACTGCAGGCCCTTACAGAATACTAGCGCTGCGTTATTTCTTTTTTTTTAAATGCAGCGCTTAGATAGGAGCCTTTTTAACCTCAACTAACAATATAAAAATACTTGTATTTTTATATTGTTAGTTTTTATCACCAAAATGTAGCATTGTTGTTTGTCTTGTGCGAGTCCCTAATAATATTTTTTTTCTTTGTTTATCTGTATTAAAATATATTCAAATAGCAGCTTTCACAAGTCTTACATCAGTTACGATGATCCGTTCTCATTCTTATCATCTCTTATTTTTTTAAGTACGCCTGTAATGTCGCTGAAACAAAATCTATAATCGTTGCAAACTAGCTAGTCTTATGACTTTTATGTCACTTACATAACGTTTAAATTGCAACTACTGACATATTATCCAGAAAATATATAAAAACAAAATCCAACATACCTGTCCCTTCCCCAAGCTCACAGACCGGTAGATGCTATCCTCACTGAGTGGGTCACCCTCCCGCTCCGTGAAGGCACCGCTCACGTATAGACTCTTGGGTACCAGGCCCCCTTCGTGGACGAAGCTCTGCGGACACGAGGAGTGGTCACAGAGGGTGTCAGGGGCGTAGAGGCACATGTATATGAGTGTAGCTTGTGGTCGCTAAGTGATTCGTGTGTTATGGAGTGACGTTTTGAAGTGTTTGTAGATGAGTTTAGAAGAAGTGGTTCAGTTAATATAGAATCATTTCTTTCAGGAATAAAAACATGTAAATAAACAAACATTGCTGGGATTTTTAATCGGAGATTTTCTCCTATAGACTTTGTCTTTGGTTTGAAAATTGATCTACTTTTCGTGGATAAGTATCTTGCAGAACCGCTTGGATTGTAAAAATTTGAACTTCAAAGCGTCTTATTTAAAGGTCGCAAAATTCTGAGAAAAACCAGATTTGCTACTTTAAAGAGAGCCTAATCTCCTGTTTTAATAAACATCCAGAAAAGCCTCAATTTCTACGGTATTTTTGGACTAGTTTTTATTTTATAACAGAGTAGATTCTTAAAGTTTGTAATAATGACAGAGAGTGAACTGAAGAGCTACGAAGACTCTGGCATGATAGTGGTGTTCAGTGATGTAGTCGGTCGGTGCTGGTGAAGATACACAGAGATTCTCGTAGCACAAGTGTTATCCGACATGATCTGATACGACTAGCACCGTGGCAATACACTGACAGACAGGTAGACAGACCTCGGTATCCGCGGTTTTTATAAGAGATCTACGAGTTAGCTTAGTTGTATGCTTCAAATGTTTTTATTTGTTCATAAGTTATTTCTATAGTCATATTCAAATATGAGAAATCAAATAGTTTGATGATACCAAATTATCCTTTGAGTTTGTTTTCATTTTCAGTTTCATGAAGATTATTTTACTTTAGACGATTTAAAAAACACGAAGAATTCGGTAAGTTATGAAAACTACGCTTTGATTTTAGCAAGAACACGAAGTAAAATCGTCTTATCCTGGTTATTTTGACGGTGGCACGTTACTTGGATATTTAAAAACATGACAGTAGGCATACTTCTTGCTTAATTCCTCCTAAATTAATGATGTAATAAGTAGAGTTAGATTATTAATGGAACGATGTGCAAGTTTCTAATAATCTTCTAGCCGTGCAGTTTATCAGATCTATCCCACGGATACCGAAGGCCCGCTGCGATACTTATCGCGTACTGAGTCGAAATACTGGTGCGGCACGTTTAGCGACGCGTTTACTATGTCCGACTGCAGCGCCCAGAATAAAACAATCACGTATTAAAATATAGCGAGAACAATTCTGCCTCAATATTCTGATGGCCACCGGTCCCAAGCTGATTCTCAGTTAGGCCTCTTGTGATATATCAGTAAAATTTGGATGGAGTAAATAACTGTCTAAATTGATGAAGCCTTGCACACTACACAGCTGCAGTGCGATTCTGTAAACACATCACCGTGAAAACTTAAGAGAAGTGACTATGAAGTGAGACGTCAATCCCACGCATCAATTGAAATGACAGGTCACTTCACCTGAGTTATCACAGCGAGTTTTGTACAGAATTGACCGGCTGGTTACACCAAAGTGTATGAGATGTTCAGATGTCCTTTTTTTCATAACTTAAAGGCATATAAAAGGCTTATACCCTTACAAACCCAAATATCCTTTTGGAAAACTTTGTGCTGGCATATCTCGAAAAAGTTCACGGTAGGTTAAAATTAATCTATTGTAACAATGATAAATTATCTCCTTTTCATTCGAAGAATGCAAATATCCATTCGGATCAATCCTAGCTGCTTCATTTTGATAATAGCTCAGCAGTTATATGTCTATGCTATGTGTAAGCTCACCTTGCAGGGTCCCCCAAGGAAATCAGGTATGAGTTCCTTGGGTATGTAGTCCAGGAGTCCTCCCGGCTGCAGATAGTCCTTCCCGCCGTAGAACAAGAACTTGCTGCGCGTGTTCTCGTCTAGAACGAATTAATGCTTGGTAAAAAAGCAGCCAGGTTTTAACTTTTTTAAATTTGGTACTTACTCAATTATCGAAGCCAATAAAATATGAATGCTTTTAGTTTCAAGCACGCTTTATGTTATGTATCTTATTAATTATACATTTTAGGGTTCATGCAACTTGTCGTTTTGTTCCAGTTTTTAAAAAAATTGAATTTTTGGTCTCGGATTTGCGGTCTCGGGACTCTGCAAAGCCAATTTTATTATAGATACTCAATCTTTTAATTGTTGTGTTAGCATGTTGTTTGAGTTTTGTGTCCATTATTTTTTAATAGTTTTTTTTTTGCATTAATGTTGTACATATGGTGTCAGCCGTGTTTACCTATAATAGGCATACATACCAGCACTCATATTTTGGTTTTTGTTCGTAGTTGTGTACCTATGCACTGCTGTTGGTGTACCCAATAATAAATACATAATTTGAATATTATTTGAATATATAGGTAGGCATGGCGTGTGCCTATTAATTGAATACTTTATGTACGTACAGCTAAGGAGTAGAATTCCCAGCTGGAGTCTGAGTTTCCTGATAGCTACAACCTCAGGGTCTTTAAATCAGAGTAAACAGGTTACTTCTAGGCAAGCGTGCTCCATCGTCAACCACATCGTTGAAAGCGAGACTGTCAATAATAATACCAATCAAAGCCAATGCAGAAGTACTGGTGCCCTACTATGACGTGCTAATGCCATCCAATTCCGATGATGTAAAAGGGATAGTGCTATTTGCTATGTATAGCTCCGTCTCTCTCTTAGAGCGGAATCATGATCGTTCTAAGACTACATTATGAAAAAATATAAAAACTACTCACCAATAAAAGTGCTAACAATAGTCCAGAGTATCGGGAACACCCTCGGCGCTCGCACAATCAGCACGCGCCCCATGGTCTCAGGGTAGTTGGCCTCCACGATCTGAACGACAAAAAGAGTTAGAAATGGGTTTTTAACACAAGAACTCTTAAATCTTATTGGAGCATCCTAAAAAATAAGCTGGTGTTAGGAGACACCTAAGCTAATGAATTCACTGATACCGCAAACCGAACGCTTACGCAAGGCTTAGTTTTTTTCTTTTAGGATGGGAAATCATCAAATCCCGCTCTGGGTGGAGTGGAAGGGGCGTGTCTTAGGGACTAAAACTCACCCGTGTTCCTTCTAAAGCCCTTTGCGTTCCAGGGCCGCGGTGACTCTTCGAACAAATTTCGCAACCCTGGCAGGCTGTGGTCTGGGCCCCAACTCTTGTTTTTTTTGGATGGAAAATCATCAAATGACTTCGTTCGCTGTTGGCGAAGCGGGCGGGAGTGACGGACTCTTACTGACTAAAACCCACTAACACGCCTGCACCACGAGTGCAGGCGTGTTCTATACAGTTGTCAGTGTATACAGTTTTAGTTACCTGTATGATGCGCAGGAGCGCGCGCACGCCGGGGCGCCACAGGTGCCGCATGTTGAGTCCGTCCAGGTCCACCAGCAGGCACCACGAGTGCAGGCGTGTTCTATACAGTTGTCAGTGTATACAGTTTTAGTTACCTGTATGATGCGCAGGAGCGCGCGCACGCCGGGGCGCCACAGGTGCCGCATGTTGAGTCCGTCCAGGTCCACCAGCAGGCACCACGAGTGCAGGCGTGTTCTATACAGTTGTCAGTGTATACAGTTTTAGTTACCTGTATGATGCGCAGGAGCGCGCGCACGCCGGGGCGCCACAGGTGCCGCATGTTGAGTCCGTCCAGGTCCACCAGCAGGCACCACGAGTGCAGGCGTGTTCTATACAGTTGTCAGTGTATACAGTTTTAGTTACCTGTATGATGCGCAGGAGCGCGCGCACGCCGGGGCGCCACAGGTGCCGCATGTTGAGTCCGTCCAGGTCCACCAGCAGGCACCACGAGTGCACGGCGTGCTCGGACGTGTTGGTGGCCTCCTCTAGAAGTCTTAGACCTTCCTCGCATACGTGAAGTGTCTGGAAAAAGGAACAATAAAAAATGTTATGCATTCCTTACTAGAACAAGTCAAGTGCGAGTTAGCGGCAACAAAAAACACACTGTGAAAATTTCAACTGTCTAACTATTACGATTCTTGAGATACAGCACGCTGACAGACAGCGGATGGACAGCGAAGGCTTAGTAATAGGGTTTCGTTGGTTACCCTTCGGGTACACATCTCTAAAAAAGAAACCGCAACAGTTATCTTACAGTCCGGAACTAATTTGGTGGGGAAACAAATCATGAATTAATTCCGGAACCCTGCAATGTTTAGCAAGAGTAAAACTACGCTTGTTACTCAGTTAAAACGATATCGACCAATTATGGAAAAAACAACGAAGCTCAGGCCAACTCAGACCGAGATCTTCTACAATTTCTTATGATAACATACGGTACCAATGAAGATTACTTATGAAAAAAAAATGCTTACCAACTTCAAGAGGCCATCTTCTCCGATGGACTTGAGCAGTCCCTTCACGTCCATCTGACCTAGTCGTAGAATGTACAGCGGACGTCCGTCTGAAATACCAAACATTCTAAGAACTAGATCCTGAATCCAGATAGAGCTCAATGTATCTAAAAATAGCCCGTTTGGCAGCTATAGTGCCGCCAAATTACACATTTACCTACACTTGACCGCACAAAAAAATTGTACATTCGCATTTTCACTTTACAATTACATATATATTTGGATTTGGAGTTTTCTATGATCTCTCCAAAGTCTTTGATTGCATACACCATGATACCCTTTTGCGTAAACTACGCCATTATGGTTTACGAAAAAGCTTTTAACATAATTGATTCATATTTACATAATAGGTTTGAATGTGTACATGTCTGTCAATGTTGTGAAGTGCTCCGGACTACCAGTTCATTGAGGTGTACCTCAAGGTTTTATACTGGGTCCATTCCTATCTCTGGTCATACATATAAATGATTTACCGTTTTTCTTAAAGGGTATCTGTGATGTAGTACTATTTATATACCACTTTTATATTTCAAGTAGATAGAAATAGACAAGATTTTGATAACTCTAAGATTTACGACAAATAACCTAGTTCTCACCCTTGTCATGATGATGCCAGCCTCCAGGGAAGTACTGCTTTACGACGTCAGGGGTCTCGTACTCCGACAGGATACGGTCCACCTGGTGCTTCTTGCGCCACAGAAGTGATTGGGAAAGCATCTCTCGAGCTTTCTCCACGTTGAAGTCTCGGGCGCGGAGGAATCGGAGCAGGGTTGTGTCACTTGGCACCTGTGAGTAAAAGGGAGGGAGTGGTTAGAAGAACTCAGATTGCTGGATTTGAGAAATAGTGAGACGGGTTTCTATTAGCATTAGTAGTTAATACAAGTTACTTTTCTGGATTTCATTTTTACTTGTGAATATTTTTTTTTTCGGAACCAATAACTTAATATTAGTAAGTAACTTTTGCTAAGCGTCTGTGTATGTGTGTCGTATTATACAAAGTATACACGTATTATATATACGTATTATAAAAACTAAACTTTGCGATTATCGTACGGAAACAAAGGAATATCAGATAGATTGACCACAATATCCCGTAATTTAAGCCTCACACGATCAGAACCAACTGCGCACCACGGGCTATCAGTTTCATACCAAGATATTGATGGCAATCATGTCCTATGATCGTGCTAACCCCAGAAATAATATGAACAAAAGCCTTCGACGCAACGATCCAACACCAAGAAATAAGTCGAAAAAAATGTAGTTGTTTATTGGTTTGTAGGGGGGTTACCTCTGGAAGTCTCCACTTATACGATTACGAAAATTGCTTCACTGATGGAACGCTCAGTAGTCTTCAATCACAGACATTCGATCCCCGAAAAAATCGTAGTTTCTGTCGCATAGCCAAAGAAAGCGAAGCCGCGGGGAAAAATAATCTTCTTTTAACCTTTTGAACGCTATTGTCACGTATACATGACAAGCAAGCGCGTGCCCTGTACGCAAAACGTCATAAATATGTGACAAAAGGTACGGCGAATTTGTGGCTTGGCGTCGGGGGCACGCCGATGCGTTTATGCTCTGGCGTTCAAAAGGTTAAAGAAGAAACAGTATAAAGACAAGACACATATGTTCCTCAAACTTGGCACACTCAGCTTTATTTCACTTCCACGGAACAGCTCGAGTTAACAATTTATAGCCTACGTGCGGAATGCCCGAAATTCCCTGTTTGTTTCAAAGCGGCTATAAATTTCGACTTTGTGCACATGTTTTTAATATGTTTGAAGCATGGCACATTGTACACTGGAATTTAATTTTGTGTCTAGTTTTCCGTTAGCAATATGCTTGTTATTTTATTTTGAAACGAAAAAGGAATTTATAGTAACATGAATATACTTTTTTATCATGTTTACACGAGCAAACGTGACTGCCCATCATGACAGCTCTTTAATCTACAAAGCGACGCCAGACTCTCGGGAGTCTCGCAACAATAGATAAATTGATTGTGGCCCATTACTTCTGGCTTGAGTTATTAGAAGCACTCCAATTGATAAACTTACCTGCACTAATAAGGCCTAAAACACACTGCTTAATTTATTAGCCATCTGTCAAAATCAGTCCTCTCCCGCGACATTTTGATGGAGCCCCGGACGATACTTATTTTCTGAATAACACACAATGTGTGGAATAGGATTTGTTCCGTTTTCGCCTAATTTTTTCGCCCACTTTTTGAAAAAAAATAGAAAATTTCCTTTTTCGACCACATACCATTTGTTTATCAAAGTAAAGTCAGTAAAATATATGTTTTGAAACTTATCACGTCTTTAGTTATTACACGACTGCCCAAAAAGTGTGTCATGTTTTCAGGGTCGTATTTATTTCTAAACCAAATTTCTAAACACCATGTTAGAAAATTATACTTTGTAGACTTTAAGAAAAGTGAGTCGATAATATTTTTATGTAACTTTAGCACCTGACACCTGTAAATTGGCTGTTGGCCCAAGCTAGCAGATATTCAACGTTCAAAGTACATAGTAACACTACTCTATCCCATAAATTTTGTTACTCAGAAAATAAGTAATGTCTGGGATTCCGTAGCTCTGGGATTTTCATCTATGAATTAAAGCTCGATGAAGATGAGTTCACAAACACAAGTGCCACACACAAAAACACAGTCCGTCAAGCCTTACTTTAGGTGTACTCTTAACTTCCTTGAACCACCTCCAGGAGTTGCTCACCTTGCCCTTCTGCAGTTCGTTGATCCACTTGCGCAGCTGCTGCAGGCGCGACTCCTGCGTGGGGGTCAGCTCGCCCAGGTACCGCTTGATGTAGTCGCTGTCCAGGGTCTGGTCTGGAAGTAAACGAGAATGTGGGTGAGATATTGTGATAGAGAACTGCAGGATCACTTTTAATGTGGGTAAAGGTCAATTGGACACCATGGCTCTCCATCTTTTCTATTACTTTATATTGTTTACTATCTAATCATGTTCGCGGGGCAATCTTGGCCATAGATTACTCAAGACAGAGATGTTTGGAAGGAGAAAGGGAAGTCCTTTGCCCAGTAGTGGGCTAACAAAAAAAATATGTTTGAGCTAACAGGGGGCCACGTTTTATGCGTGCACAACTTCCATGTGTGGCAACTTTCTGTAAATAAATACGTGTTACGGTCGCGAATCATATTTTGTTCAACATACAGCCTGACACTGACTTGCAAATTGCAAAAAACATAAGAAAATTTGAATTTCGCGGGCTACCCTGGCGCTTCCACCTTAAGTAACTTTGTCTGTCTTTCGTCTCGTTTACCTTTTCATATTACGACTGAACGAATTTGGTTGAAACTTGGTACACGCACAAACCATGCCCTGTTGCCGAGACAGGGATAGTTTAGCCACAGTCAATAGCTAGTATTGAAATAAAACTCCAGTATTTGTGAAAATAACTCGATTAGCGTGACCTACAGCTAGGGCTAGACAGATCGACCTGAACCTCCAAATCAGAAATAGATTCACAATTGGGTGTTCCACTTTTACATACCGATTGTTTCTGTGGACCTTTTATCACATAACAATTGGAGCATGGCTAACTTGGGATTGACTAATAAAATAATTTGTTCTTCTTTTCTTAGCCTTTTCTAGGTTCTTTTTTTAGCCTTAATAGGGATTCGAGCAAATATGTAATTTTCCAGTATAATAAAATGTTTAAACAAGTATACTTTTTTATAAATTCAAGTTCTGAAGACAAATTTGTTGCTGGAGTTTGTTGGGTCACCTCTTCTTCCCAGCTAATACACTAGGAAGTGGTGACGGGCGAGCGTTTGGGTCCGCCTTCAAGTATATTTTTGACGTTCAAAATTTGCCGATTCAGATTCGATTTTAGATCGTTCCAGGGTCGCAACAAGTGCACCCATGCCTAGCCCTTTGAGGAAGTTAAAATGGAATCCAATTTCCAGTCGTATTACAAGCAGATTCAAGGTAGATCCGACACTTGATGGACAAAGAACCTTTCCGAACAGGTGACTTAACTGAGATACAAGGTAAGCTCTCCTCTACCCGCTAAGCTTGTTCTGAGGCCTATTATTTTGAAATAGGCGAACGCGAATAACAAACGCCACTCTTATTGCGTAGCACACTCTGAATGACAATCCTTTTTAGAGATCCGAATGTCCGTATTTAAAAATGGAACCCATTTAGAACCCACCCGTTTCCCGTCACAGCCTATTTTCTTAGAATCTACTGAACCAATAAAGTTGAAATTTGGTACACATAAGTAGGTATCCACATATGGTTCCGTATTTCAGTCGGACGTACGGAACCCAAAAAAAAAAACATTACGGCATTAGTTCCAATATTGGCAAAGCGCCACCGCAAAAACACCCTTTTGTAGGTATTATAACCTTGAAATTTCGATAAAAATAACGCAATGAATTAAACAAAGAATTTACCATCCCGATTGTTTTCGCAATGGTATGCTTGAATGACTTTGAAATCTAATTCCAAATTATTGTGATGCAAAAAATAATAAAACAATATAGAATGAATTCGGTTGATCGGTAATCAAATATGGTTGCAATTCGATAAGCCTGTCGGAATTGTTATTATTTCGAATCGTGTCGCAAATATATTTCCCAGAAAATGACTTACGCAATGCCATGTAAAAGTTTCCCAATAAACGAAATACTAATAAGGCCATTAAATACAGTAATTGCCGAACATGTTCAAAAGTAACCAATGTTATCATATATCGCTGTCTGTACATGGAAGATATATGAGAAAAAATATTATTGGGATCTTTATCAACGCAAATAGCACCCAAAACAATGATTGTTAGAATTTTTGTCTGTTTTTCTGTTCATTTGTTTGTCTGTACGTTTGTGCACGCTAATCTCAGTGTGGTTCACTAATACATTATGGTAAGCTTCACTTAACATTTAGTGTTTGTTTCATGTCAATCGGTTCATAAATAAAAAAGTTCTGCCAAGAATCACGTCGACCATTTGTTTAACTATTTGTATCTATCTATTCTTTCTGTGTTCAGTAGCATTGACTGAAACTTTACTAAACAACATAAAAATTTAAAATAAAAATGTCTGCTTCAAGTAACTATTCCACGCGGACGAAGTCGCGGGCAAAAGCTAAGTTACCAATAAAACATTGTTTTGTTTGTTTTTCTTATTTAAAAATATCCCCAGGCAAAGCTTTTGGGATTATTTTCTGGAAATATGTAATGGGATATCGATACTTACATTAAAAACAAATAATAAAAAGAATTTATCAAACATACAGTAAAAATACGCATATAAACAGCATTTGAAAGTAAAATTCAGTTTCCAAGTTATTCAGTTAGCTTTGAAGAGCAAAATAAACGTGTCCCAAATGTACCAATCCATTATGTTTGTCCTACAAATTATTCTGCGCCCCTGAACGTTCTTTCTGCAAAGGCAGACAAGGGCCAGTATAAAAATATATCTTGATGCCTACTTTATAAAGTACTAGCGGACGTCACGCGATTTCACCCGCGTAGTTCCCGTTCCCGTGGGAATACGGGGATAAAATATAGCCTATGGTACTCGCTGATAATGAAGCGTTCCAATGGTGAAGGAATTTTTGAAATCGGCACATTAGTTTTTGAGTTTATTCATTACAAACATACACACACACACACACAAAAATACAAATTTTTCCTCTTTATAATAATGGTGTAGACTAGCGGACACCACGCGGTTTCGCCCGCGTAGTTCCCGTTCCCGTGGGAGTACGGGGATAAAATATAGCCTATGTTACTCACTGATAATGTAGCTATCCATTGCTGAAAGAATTTTCCAAATCGGTCCAGTAATTTTTAAGTTTATTCGTTACATACCAAAAATACATTTATCCCCGTACTCCCACGGGAACGGGAACTACGCTGGTGAAACCGCGAGACGTCCGCTAGTCATTTATAAAGGCATAAAGACTGCTAGGCAGCAGCTGCAGTAGGTTAACTACAACTGCTGCCTTATCATCAAATGACTTCTTCCGCTCTGGGTGGAGCGGAAGGGCGTGTCAGACTCTTACTGACTAAAACCCATCCGTGTTCCTTCTAAAGCCCTTTGCGTTCCAGGGTTGCGGTGACTCTTTCGAACAAATTTCGCAACCCTGGCAGACTCTGGCCCTACCAAGCCCGTCTTCTATGCTGACATCTCTTTGAGGCGCGCGTGAAACACAACGCGCCATCGACCCGGGCCTGGTGGTGATCGGACAGCGAGCCACCGACCCTAGCAGACTTTTGCGCTTCTCTTCCCCGCTCGCTACATCCTACACGCGAAGCGATATCATTATTATGAACGAAACGTCTTACTATCGACAGAATCAACATAAAATATTGACATTAATTCGGTATATTTACATAAATCCGATACAAATAAATATCAAGAGAATTATAGAGAAATAAGAAGGTTATATTTGATTACCTACGTACTTGGCATCAATATTGTCTCTTTAGTGTGGGACCGCAATATTTCTTATAAAAGAAAATATGGCTGTCTCGGGAATATATTTAGTTTGCCAATAGTGTTTGTTGGTGCCTTTCTCCATCAAAAGTCATTTATTCAAAATTTAGGCTGAGTGCCAGCACTTTTTGAACGTCAAAGTTCTACATAAAGACAGTCCCCCAAAACGCCCGCCCGTCACCACTTCCTAGTGTTGTAGCTGGGAAGAAGAAGTGGCGCAACAAACTCCCCAGCAACACATCTGTCTGTTAAGCTTTTAAAAACTTGAATTTATACAATAGTATGGAAAGTATTTTACAATACATGACACAGAAAATAAAATATTCAAACTGTAAATCAAATTAAATGAAATTAATTGACACTTGGTAGCTAGCACACTCCATCACTCTCAGCATAGCAACTCCATATCATATGGGTTTGGAAAACTACCACTTGTTTTCTAGTCTATATTTGCATGGATTTTCTTTAGTCTGTTTAGATTTGGATTGTTATATTGACAGGGTTGGGCAGTATTTGAATTACTTGTAATTAGAATACATAATTGAAATACAAATACGTATTTGGTATTTGTATTTCAATTAATTCTTAAAAAATGTAATTTGTAATTGATATTTGAAATACATGACGCTGAGGTCTTTTGTAGTTAGTATTTCAAATACTTTTGACTTCAAATTACATTTGTACATAAATACATTTAGCAATATTATTAATGGGTGCGTTCTGCGGAAAACATTGCTCGATAGCTTTCGTAAGCAAAAAGGCTAGCCTATCCTAACACCTGACAGTATTTTGTAATTGGTATTTTGCATTTTAAATAAAAATAGCTAAAATACTATATTTTATATTTTAAATACACGACTTAAAAAGTATTTTGTATTTCGTATTTTAAATACAATGCGGGATAGTAATTTGTAATAACAAATTACTTACAAATTAGAATCAATATTCAGAAAAATACATATTTTGCTGAATATTGATTCTTGTGTGGGCAGTGGGATGTTACGAAGTTTGCGATTACACTTTCAAGACTTTTATTTATGTTCTACTAGCGACGCACCCCGGTTTCGCTCGGGTGTATATTATGTAAACAAACCTGTCTCATTTAACTCTTTCTATTACTGAAAATTGTAACAAAAGCCGTTGCGCGGCGATTCGCGTCGTGTTCCGAGCTGCAATTAAGAGTGAATCTACTTGTAGTATCAAGTTAAGACCCCCAGGCACGAAGCAAATTCCTGAGCCCCTAAACTCAGAAGACATAGGTAAGAACACTGTTATCGTTCAAAGTGATACGAGAATGTCTCCAGCCTAAGCCGATCTTAGGCTGGAGACATTCTCGTATCACTTTAAAGATAAGCCTGATAAATTGAATCGTCTCCTGCCTTTAAAGTTACACAATATACGATTCCCTTAGGCCTGAAGAACTGAGCTAAATAAGATAAAACAAAAGTTCATTCTATCAACAAAATGATCGTTCATACCCAAAGTTTAGGGAACAGAAGCGTCCTCATAACTCACTCCCATTCATTCCATTCAGTCTCGTTCACCCCCATTCAGCCCGCGATAGTATCCGTGACGTAACTATGATGTCGGCGAGGGACGCCCACGTAGGGACGACGCTGATTTATATTGGTTGCAGTGGTTTGGACCTTAAAGTTTTTAAGTGGTTAAGAAGTATAATTGATGCGGTTAACTACGGAACCAATTACTTAGTCAGACGCTGCGGTAGAGCTGTGTAAAACATAAAGTTATGTTCACTAGCGACCCGCCCCGGCTTTGCTCGAGAGTAAATTATACACACAAGCCTTCCTCGTTTATCGCTCGTTATTTCTATTAGTGAAAACCATAATCCGTGCGTTGATATAAAAGTAAGCAGACAGACAGAAGGCGAATTTTTATATTATTTAGGAATTTAATTTCTAACATTATCCAAACCAATTATTAACTGCAAATTGTGTGCCTCTGAGACGTAATCTCTGGAAGGAATTGCTGATCACATTTCGAAAAATTCATTCACAGATAGAATATTACATACAATATCGTTCATTGCCACAGCCTAACTATCCCGGAAAAAATGCAGATTTTTGTGAAATAGGCGACGAGTGCAAAGCTGCAGATAAGTCTAGTTTGTGATAAAGAATTAGGTACAAATTAAGCTAGATTATTTCTCTGTACTAATCATTAACTTATTAACGGATCATTTTTTTTTAAGTCAGTATTTCCATGTAACACATGCAGGCTCCCAAACCATTAAATTATCCATGTACTAACCTTAACCCTCAAGGGAAATCCGACTTCCAACACAGGTTTAATCGACCCGTGTGCCTACATTTTACAACAAGCGTGTCTAACCTTGTTCTGGCTCGTGTCGGGTCCCGCCCTTGACCCTGGCGCCTTTGCAACGCGTTACTGTTGCAGCAGCGGACGCTATTCTACATGGCAGCCTGAATAACTTGGCACCCTGTACTGGTGCAAGGTGTTAAGTTCAATGCCAAAGATAATGGCAAAAAAACAAATTGAACTTGAACACTGAATACACATTTACCACCAGTTAGTGGAACGAAAAATATCTCAAAATTAATTCGACAAATTGTCAAGCGCTTGTTAGCTGAGGGGAAATAGGGAATATGCATGCATTTTTTTTTATTTGCAAAATAAAATACTTATACGTAAACAATTATGAAAGAATTTTTAAAACACCTTCATCAGGGATGAAGTTATTAAGCTTCAAAGTTGACAATTAGAAAGAGAAGTCCGATACGATAATACCATGTCGCCTATACAACTGCCATACAAAACAGCGTTTCCGCGAGAGGGACAGATATATTTGTTTAAAATACACTTCTCATCAAAAAAATCGAAACACTTTCGTTTTTATTGTTTTTGTCCTAATTTTTTACAAAAGAGAATTAATTCCATGAAAAAAAAAACATTATTGTGTAGCTGGCAGTTTAGTCATTACAGTAAGAAGAAAAAAATCAAAATTCGAAATTAGAATTTCATTTGTTTATCCTATAAATGAAATTAATCACTGTTTTGAGACAAATGTGTATTTAGGGTTGGAGTACGTTTCTCGTTTAAAAACTAAAATTAGCGCTTGTCTTTAAACTTTTTGTTTCTTATTTCATTTACTGTGACTTTGGGACATCTGAAAAAACTTTTTTTTCTAAAACATATGGATACTTCGCCCGCAGAAGCCGCCCAAGTGGTGGCATTGCTGGATTCTGGACTTAGTCAGCGTGTTGTGGCTGCAAGATTGCATCTAAGCTTATCATCTGTTCATAGAGTCTACAAACGCTATCGGGAGACTGGTTCGTTCACGCGCCGTTCAGGATCTGGCAGGAATCGGGTCACTTCTGAGCGAGATGATCGATTTATTGTAACAACCTCTTTACGAAATCGACGCCTTAACGCTTTTCAACTGCAGCAGCAGCTTCGCGTTGTACGAAGAGTAGCTGTAAGTGACTCTACAATAAGAAGAAGGTTGAAGGAACGCGGATTGGCACCGCATAAGCCAGCGAATGGGCCGAAATTAACTGCAGACCATCGAAGAGCGCGCCTTAACTTTGCACGCGAGCACCTAACTTGGTCATACCTTCAGTGGAGTACAAAGTACTGTTTTCTGATGAGTGTAAAATTATGCTGTATGGTAACGACGGAAGGAACAAGGTCTACAGAAGAGATGGAGAACGCTTTGCACAATGCTGCATTGAAGAAAAGGTCAGCTATGGTGGCGGTTCGTGGACGGTTTGGGGAGGAATCAGCGCCGACGGTAAGACAGAACTTGCCTTTGTATCTGGGCCACGGCTGCCTGCACTAAACTCTCATCGGTACATCGAACAGTGTCTTGAACCTCATGTGATGCCCTATGCACATTTTATTGGCAACGACTTCATATTCATGCACGACAATGCTAGAGCTCACACCGCGGGCGTCGTACGAGATTATCTTACCGAAGTCGGTATCTCCATTATGGTATGGCCAGCAAGAAGCCCGGACATGAATCCCATTGAACATCTATGGGATGAATTAAAGAGACGAATTCGAGCAAGAGATCCAGCCCCAGAAACACTTAGCCAGCTGCAAAATGCAATCCAAGAGGAATGGGATAATATACCACAACATGTGATCGTGACTCTCATCCGATCGATGAAGAACCGTATGGAAGCAGTAATAAGAGCTCGCGTAGGGAATACAAGTTATTAAATAAACGTTTCTTACATTTTTTTTCATTTACGCGTGTTGTTTTACCCATTTCCTTCATATTCCATACAGGGTAAAAATTACTCATTATACAAAATACGAAACCTATGAAGACTTAATTTGAATTTAGAACATTAACATTAGGATTTAAAAACCTCATACTACTCACTATTAAATGACATTTTACATTTATTCCTAAATATACACATTTTTCTGATAATCCTTATCAAATCATAAACTGCGAGGTGTTTCGATTTTTTTGATGAGAAGTGTAGTTTTATCTCGTTTGTTTTTCGGTCAATTTCGATTCTATTTTCACTGTTAGTATTATATTTTTGTATATTTCTAGATAAACTGTTTAGATAATAAATATTTTTTTCATGCATATTCCCTATTCTCGTATTTTTAATGTAAAAATGTAATATATCGAGCCGAATAATTTCCAGATGTAAGTTAACCCACTCCTTTTCAAGAGTAGGTGTCGTAAGGGGGATACTGAAGCCTTGTGTTTGCTTGACGACAATCGACACGTGATTCGTGACACGTTAGGCAACTTGTTTGGGAGCACGTTGCTAAGAGCTGATCGTTACTGTGCGTCATGTGCGTCATGTGACGCACATCATTATACTGAAAAATGTTTACGTAGTGAACGGCTTTCGGGAACCGCTGGAAACAGGGTATATTAGGGTAAAATTTTGGTATGGTATCCAAATTTATCACAAACAAACAACCCGCTCCGGCTTCGTACGGGTAACAGAGCAAATTATACGTCGCCATTATTTTTTCAACACATTTAGTCAAAAAATGCATTCGAGAAGCCTGTACACATTGTTCAAAATTACGAATCTTACAATGGAACGTGCGGTAAAATAGGTACTCTCATCTAAGTACCTATTTTACCGCACTCCTCGTTGTATAGTACGTGCGTATCCTTTACGGTTTTTTTTTAATTTTCATAAAAAGTTTTTAAACTTTCACATGAAAAAAGATTTTTTTTAAATCAGATCTTAAATGACGGAGTTATGAGGTAATAAACCTAAAAAAACAACCGAATTCAGAACCTCCTCCTTTTTTTTGAAGTCGCTAAAAAAACCACTCTTTCTAAGAAAAAACCGCTTAAATTTTCTTCCCTCCGTTGCGTCATACTTCATAACCATTATTCCTTCAATCCATAAGGCTTCGTTCATAAGGAGTCGTTCAGCCGACCCCCGGGACCCATCAATATACATTATCAGGACAAGTTTCCATTCCCTTGGCGCTGCTACCGTGCCACGATGTCCGCCCACGCTGGATTTACTAACAAATTGCTTTTATTAAGTGGTATGTAAGTTATGGAACCTAGAATGGTTTGGATCCTGGGCTTAGTAATATTAACCTTTTGAACGCCAGAGCATAAACGCATCGGCGTGCCTCTGACGCCAAGCCACAAATCCGCCGTAAATTTTGTCACATATTTGTGACGTTTGGCGTACTGGGCACGCGCTTGCTTGTCATGTATACGTGACCATAGCGTTCAAAAGGTTAATGACTAGTGGCCCGCCCCGGCTTCGACCGGATGTATGTTTTTGAATTTTTCTATCATAAGAACCTTCTCCTGACAATAACAAACACAACAAAAAAAGGATTAGCGAATTTGGACCAGCCGTTCTCGAGTTTTGCACTTAGCAACACATTTAGCGATTCATTTTTATTAATATAGATGATAGATAATTTTGCAATATACTGGGCTTAGTAATATGAATGACAAGCTACCGCCCGCGTTTATGTCGAAAATTATCCCAAGGGAACATATTCCCGGGATGAAAAAATCCTATGTGTTATTCCAGACTATAATCTACCTCTGTGCCAAATTTAATCGAGATCCGTTCAGCCGTTCTGACGTGAAAGAGTAACAGACATCCATCCATCTATCCATCCTTACAAACTTTTGCGTTTATAATATTAGTAGGATAATTTTGCAAAAAAATATTCCACTTTTATTAGCTGTTCTGAATAAGATTACTGAAGATGATTCTACAAGGTACCTACGTCGGATCTAATCCCATTTTTAAGAATACTTTGAAGCAGCAAAATTGTTCTCTGTGTAATCTCTTAGTTGCTAAGACAAAGTTTAATTGTGTTTATAAGCATAATTTCATTAATAATGGCCAGTATTAGCCACTAGGTACCTAACTTGAACTCATAATATAACCATGACGTGCACAAGCGGGCCTACCTGGGTTTTAATCACACAAATATTATAAAGTTTTAATACTAGGAATAAAAATAAATTAGATCAAACATTTAATGGGTAGGTACTGTGTTAGATGTTACAACAAAATACCTTGTGACATATTAAAACTTAATGAAAGAATATTTAAAACTTACATTAAAACCACACTTTGTAAACAAGCAATATAATCATCTAGTTTGTAACACAAACTAGATGATTATAAAGATAAGAATGCTTGGAAGAATGCTTGCTTCACGCGCAAACGGCTGGACCGACTTAGATGAAATTTGGTATAGAGATTGTTTGAGTTCCGGGAATGGACATAGAATTTATATATCCCGGGAGTATGTTCCCTTAGGATAATTTTCGACATTCACGCGGGCAGAGCTGCGGGCGGTAGCTAGTTAAAAATAAATGGCAAATTCTGTAGCTATAGTATTTCAACATGAAAACTAATTTCTGTAATACCACGATCTACACGCCTAAGCTTTTTATCAATCACTCGAATCTTAATTTCAGCGACGTGTATAAGCCTGTGAGCCAACTTAATTAATTAAAGCACTACTGAACCTGTCTAATGGATATAAGTTTCGAGGCTCCGTCGCTATTACGAACAGCTTACAAAAGAAAGGTCAGATAGGCATGGGCCAGAAAGTTAGGGACACGACTTTGACCTATTTTGCTTGGTCGTTAGAAGGCTGTGAGATGACAAATGGGATTGTCATAATTTATGTACTAAGGAGATCTAGATGGCCTCTTATTTTTTGTGATATTTGAAGATCAATACTTGTTTTAGACGTATTTGTGCGAATTAGAGAGAAAGGGAAAGGTTTTGAGCTAAATATTCTCTCTGTTTATCACAATGGTCCGCGCCAAAGGTCTTTTTTTTTTGGGATGGGAAATCATCAAACGACTTCTTCCGCTCTGGGTGGAGCGGAAGAGCGTGTCAGACTCTTACTGACTAAGACCCATCCGTGTTCCTTCTAAAGCCCTTTGCGTTCCAGGGCCGCGGTGAATCTTTCGAACAAATTCCGCAACTCTGGCAGGTGTCAAAGGTCTACCCACAGAAGATCGGCTTATCTAGATAAGATGTTCCACCTACAGTAAAGATCTACGTGTTGTGGAACTTTTCTTTCGGATTCTTTTTTGCAAAGTAAAGGGCCCATTTGGGTCCATTTGTTTGGCACAGGATTCTATGCAAATAAACCTGCCCAGCTGGACTGTTATAGCTTGGTTTAGCTTAGGTAGCAGAACGGTACAGTACAGTACTGTTATAGCATAGTTTCTTTAATCCTAACATAGCTTATACGAGCAGGCGCGGTAATAGTATTCCTGGAAGGCCTTGTGTGGGACTGTCTGTATGAGCCAACAAAAACAAACCATTGTAAAGTAAAGGTCTGAATAAAAGATATATAAAATTACCTAATATCTACCAGTTAAGCCTAAACTAACTTCCAGCATAGCACTTGATTTGCAAGCCCTTAATTGAAAACTTGGTTTGAATTGAACTAAAAACAATTACGAAACATCAAAAAAATGTTCCAGCATTCGTTTTCATCCAAAAAACCAATCAGATAGCCACATAGCAGGTACTATAGTCCGTTCCCGTGGTCCTCCCCACTTCCTGCCATCGCGGGGCCCGGCGGAAACCAACGGATCCGCTTGGCATCAATATTTCGCGGCTCCCCGCTCCGAATCGGGGCTGACAAAGTCCCGATTCGGAGCGGGGTTTGAAAATTGATGGAGATTATTCCTAGGAAGTTGATGTGAATTCAATGCTGTTGTGGCATGAAAGGAATGTTGGTAGAGAAACCGTTTTGGTAATATTTGGTACATATAAATGGTTTTTCGGGGAACTGCTTTGTTATTTAAATGTCCATAGAGTACACCCACATTCTACAAGAGTTTTGTGTAGGAAATATTCCTACATTTAACTTGAATGGCAACAAATTATAATTTGTTGCGAAGATGGCGATGCCATATAATAGACTGTCCGTGGAGTTTCTTGCACGTTCTTCTCCATAGAGATCTACGCTTTCGAACGTGCAAATAGCTTCATGTTTTTGACGGACTGACTTTGATAATTCAAAAGTACCTGATAATGGTTTATTTGAAATAAATGCTTTGACTATATATTGGGAAAAGAGTAAGAGTGTGGCAATATATTGAACTATACACTTTTACCCGACTGCGCAACAGCAAAGTCAGGTTTATGTTTTTAGTTCTCTCTCTTGTTAACGATGTTTATATTGGTATCCAGAGAACAAACACCTGGCCGAGTTTTTAAGAGCTTCCAATAAACAAAAATTCGTGCGCAAACCGAAAGCTTCAAATTCTCAGACACTCAACGAAAAAAAAACATAAATCAGAATTTGTTATTAAATTAAAAACATCATTCTTTCCTCAAAAAGAAAGATGAATAGGGAAGAAACGTCTTGAAAGCACTTGAAAACTTTCTTAATAACGCGAGAATACTTGCAAATGTTTGGGTGTGGGCTGCCTGCCCGAATATCTACGTCATATTTACTTCACATTTACGTAAGACGCTGGAGTGAGATCTGAACATTTCAGCTGCTAAACATTCACATGATGTGTTGTGTTTAATTCTCAAAGAAGTTTGAGCTGATAGTGATTTTTACTAGAACATTCTTAGTGCTAAACTAACAAACCTATTTATCCTCAAGATGATAATGGGTCCCTTTTCTTGCCTGACGAAACTACAGTTATGAATCAAAGATAGGAAAAAATGAACATATTTTGATCAAAATTAAATAATACTATGGACATTGTTAAAGCCACGAATCCTGGAATGGAGATGCACGTCGGCAAGCGTTGTGTGGTGTCCCCCTTTTTTTTTTTAAGGATGGGAAATCATCAAATGACTTCTTCCGCTCTGGGTGGAGCGGAAGGGCGTGTCAGACTCTTACTGACTAAAACCCATCGGTGTCCCTTCTAAAGCCCTTTGCGTTCCAGGGTCGCGGTGACTCTTACGAACAAATTCCAAAACCCTGGCAAGTGTGGTGTCCTCCTGCTAGATGGAAGACATCGTTCCTTGAAACAGAGTACATGCCTCGAAAGACTGGGTGTTGTGGCGATGCTTGGAAGAGGCCTGTAGTTCAGCAGTGGACTGTCCGAGTTCGTTGATTGATAACCAACAGTCTTGCTGATACCCTCAAGAACAACAGAGACTAACATAATAACAGGCCATCACAGAGAATTGGAAACAATACCAGCCTTGAGAGAACATCAAACAATGGCACAGATGTTTTTGTTTGTCTATGGAAAACGGTATGTTAAACAGTGTGTATTGTAGCAGAGCTACTGTTTTCCTGATCCAATATGTTTACTCTATGTCGTGTTACCTAGGCACTATAGTTTATATGTAAGATGTTGTGTATATGAGGGCTGTTTGAGCAAAGGATTTGATGATATACGCTCTGATAATACTTGAAGGGGGTTAAGGAATAGGGTCGATCAATTATTCACTTTTGATGCTGCCAAGATCGACGTCATTCCGTCAACGCCGGTTGTCGCTGAAAACCAGCTCTGTGGCACGAGTCCCAGCATTATATATTTATTTATTAAAACTTTATGCACTAGTAAAAAACACTGTACAAAGGCGGACTTAATGCCTTAGGCATTATCTACCAGTCGACCTTAGGGTGGTGCAGAGACAACATGGCAGGTGCAACTTAAATAAAGAAATAGAGAGAAGAAAAAAAATATATATACATTAACAAAGTTATTAAGAAAAAACGAATCCAACGAATTAACGCATTATGCTGAGCGATGGCCGTTTTGCGCGAATGTAACGCATATCTTCCCAACTTGCATAACTTTTGTAATTTAGTTTTTCTTTTTTGGTAAGCGTCATGCTTGTCGTAAATATATAATTTTATATAAAATAAAATCTAAGTAATCGAGAACTTGTCAAACTATTTATTAGCATGAGAACTTATCAAACTTTTGCATTGGAGTTTGAGCTGTTTTTCAAATTCTCATTTCAGAAAATACTTATCTCGTCTTAGGCACTAGCATATTTTACACGTAGCCTTATTGTTTCGCATGAAGACAACGCGTTCCTGTGGCGCGAAAAGCATGAATATTTCAGGTTTATAAAGATTAAAACTCGTGATGTTCAAGCAACCGACAAACAACATTCAAGTTGTCTGCCGGGTTTATTAGTTTCATTGAATTTCTGTTAATCTGTTAGTCTTTTGTTAATGTAACAAAAGTAGTTAATTTCTGGAATCCAAAACATGATGTGCCAATTAGTGTATAAGAGTAAAAACCGGCCAAGTGCTAGTCTGACTCGCGCACGAAGGGTTCCGTATCTATAAAAACGGCAAAAAAATCGCGTTTGTTGTATGGGAGCCCCCTTAAATATTTATTTTATTCTGTTTTTACTATTTGTTGTTATAGCGGCAACAGAAATACATCATCTGTGGAAATTTCAACTATCTAACTATCACGGTTCATGAGATACAGCCTGGTGACAGACGGACAGACGAATGGACAGCGGAGTCTTAGTAATAAGGCCCTATTACTAAGACTCCGCTGTCCGTCCGTGCGTTGCGTTTTACCCTTTGGGTACGGAACAAAAAATTTAATTTAAATTAATTAATGAATTAAAGAACCTCCCTTTCATCATCATATCAGCCGAAAGACGTCAACTGCTGGACAAGCCTCCCCAAGGGGGGGGGGGTGCCATAATCGCCACGCTCAGCCAGCAGGTTGGCGATCGTGGTATAGCTGTTGCAATGCACAGAGAATGCTGCTACCCATTCTCTGGTGAGTCTCTTAGTCGCCTCTTACGACACCCACGGGAAGTGATTGCATGGTGCTATTCTTTTACGTCCGACACCATACAGAACTTCCCTATCAAATAGAATTGAACATAATCATGGGAAGACATGTATAAAATCACACTAATATTATAAAGGCGAAAGTGTGTGAGTGTGTGTGTATGTTTGTTACTTCTTCATGCGCAAACGGCTGCACCGATTTAGATGAAATTTGGTATAGAGATTGCTTGAGTCCCGGGAAAAGACATAGGATAGTTTTATCCCAGAAATCATCCTTTAAGAGGGTGAAAAGAGGGAGGGAAGTTTGAATGGGAGTCCGTCATTATTGAAGATAAAACGATGAACCTTTGTATTTAGGCAAATGATAAAAATGAATAAACATATGTTTAAGCGTTTTTGAAAAATTAAATCGGCTGCCCAAAGTAACAATTCCACGCGGACGAAGTCGCGGGCAAAAGCTAGTTTAATATAATCATGGGAAGACATGTATAGAGAACCATCTGCTGATCCCCTCGTAGATTACAGCCGTGACTATTATAAAGCTTCACTTCAAGCTGCAGCGCCGCGCTACAGAAAACTTTTTAAATTTCCGGGATAAAAAGTAAACCGTACGGAGTCTGCGGACCGTCTGTCCTCGTCCAGGTATTATGCTAACTTTCCGCCCAATTCAAGGAAAATTAGTCTGGTAGTTTTGCTGGAAATTCTCTCGCTACTAAGTTCCAGCTACATTTACATCTAGCAGATAAACCTTACTTTTACACAAAACTAAAACTAAGGCATTGGTTAGGTTAAGTTAGTACAATGATTTCGGACGTGAACTGGTTACTGGTATTATTCAACGCAGTACGGATGTCGGCATAAAAGCAAGGCATGACAAGTCCCTAGTTAACATTTAGGCAATTTTCTACATTTCAAACTGCCCTGATTCCGTTCCACAAAATTGAGGAGACAAAAGCCTCCTTCATCAGTGTTTAGAAACCTAAAGATTTAATTTCCTTTTTTTTTTACAAAAAAGAAATATGCGTTAAATACTTAACCATATAAACTAGAAATAAAAATAAAAACTCCTAACTGAATTAACCCTAAAATATGGCGTCAAAATATTCATACGCATCGCTATCGACTGGAAGTGTACCCAAAAGCCCACGTTGTATGGCAATGCTTATTCTTTGACCAAGGTAAAAGCCAGCCCTTTAGTTTTTGTGTCACGCTCGTAATTAAGAGCGTGTATCTTCACAACAATTAAAGCTTCAGACGTATTGTGACGATTCTCGCTCTTAATATGTACAATGTTTTGATTGACCTGTTGGTCGAGTGGTTAGTGACCCTGACTGCTAAACCGGAGGTCGTGGGTTCGATTCCCACCCAGGACAAATCTTTGTGTGATGAGCATGATCATTTGTTCTGTGTCTGGGTGTAATTTGTCTATAATATGTATGTATTTAGAAATATATAAGTATGTTTATCAGTTGTCTGGTTGCCATAGTATAGGCTCTGCCTAGTTTGGGATCGGATGACCGTGTGTGAGTTGTCCCGGGATATATTTTATTAATGTCTTCCAACGGTGAAGCATTCACCTATTTTTTCCGTGCACCGATTTCCTGCATAGTAAATTTGTTCCACTTTCGCGTCTCCATTGTTAAATCGATACGCGATAAATATTGAATCACCGTCTCAGATTGTTCATTAATAGAGACGATTTCAGCACTTCATTTTATAGAAAGAAAGAAAATCAGTTTATTCTGCCGGAAAAAACGCAAAAAACACTTAAAGATAAAAAACTTATCAACTACAAATATAACAAAAATAAATAAAATAAACATTCATTAACACGCACTGCTGTACATGGCCATCTTTAAAAGTTCCACTTCTACTATGCTTATAAACGGATCGGTGATCGCATCGTATCATTCATGACACAAAAGCCTTTCACATATCGTAATCCCTTGAGTGCCCTTTACAAAATCGCCCTTTGGTAAGGTACCAAGCAACCTATTATATTCGGTATCCAAGGAAAACATTTTGCTATATTTCCCACTTATCATTAATCATAACATCCTGGGGGCGTAGATTACGCCCACCGCTTAGGAAAAATAACAATTAATCTGATTAGTAGGTAGACTTGTTTTCCCGTAATACTAATTTAGCTATGTAAATTTCACCTTTGGTGAGTAGGTATTAGGCCGAGTTCAGACCGAGCACGACTACCGCCCGTTCGCTCGTCTTCACACGCTCTTGCCCGTTCGTTCGTCTTCATGCGCATGGCCTATACTCGGCAGAAGGCGAGCGAGCGTACAGAACCTTTCGGTGCCACTCGTTAGACGTCATCGTAATTGAAATCGCTTTCTGTTAGGAATCCGAGGATCGGATTGTCATCCTTTTTTTGTTTGGTAAATGCGAAAGACGCATTTGTCGCCGACAACAACGTATTGCGGTAGGCCGAAAAAATTATTAAGAATAGAATACAAAACATTTATTCGATACAGACACAACACAACAGCAACAAAACACAAAGTAAAAAAGAGAAAAATCATAAGACATAACAATTATATAGTAAAATTGTGCCGAGCGTGCCTATACCGAAAGGGTTACCATCTTAGCATTTGCTGGGCGTCAGACACCCAGCGCTGGTTTTCAGTTGGCACCCTGCAGTGACATACGGACGTGGGTAAGTGAAATAAATACATTCATACTTGAATATTAAAAATAAATAATGTTTTAAGGTGGCGTCCTGTATTAGGACGACACCTTAGCGTTCGTTTGCAGTCTGAACCCGGCTTATAACGCTTATGTTCCCGTTCCGCGAACAGTAGGTCACGTCTGACATTTTAAACAAAGCAGTGGGCGTCTACCTACCCACGAGGTGGTCAGGGGCTTGAAACCCGCTGATTAGGGACTGCTATTTATACAGGCCGAGTAATGAGGTCCTTTGTAAAGAACCGGGCCTTTTGGGTTCCGTATTGTTATGTCAGGCGCGTCCCGTCTCAATTAAAGTAAAACAGCAGAAGTAGGTAGTGGTTAATTTTGAAGTTGTAGCTAATAAGTAGGAATTAATGAGTAATGTAGCAAAATTTACGTTGATCTTCATGTTGAGCTTTATCAAATACTTTACTTAACGCTTCTATCGAAACGCTTTGCGGTCTAAGAATTTGGAATAGGTGAAAAAAAGTATCCACCGAAATGCGAACCTCCTCCTTTCTTGGAAGTCGGTTAAAAAGTGAAAAACTTCAAGTATTCTTGCTAAAAATGGATTGAATGGCGTATCCCCCGCCCCACAAATCACTACATAATACCTGCCTACATAACTATATGATTGTGCGTCTGTCGAGTTCGTCTCGTTCGTCTGTAGAGTCATTCACATGTGCCAAATAAGTATATTTCCTTTTCTTTCCTTAAAATAGACTACTCTATCATTGCAAGACTGAACCAAACCCTGATGCATATACCTCCGGGATTGACTAATAGCCGAGCAGTAACGACTGCTAACTTGTATCAAGACAGTGAATCAGGCTGTCTGCGATGCATTGAGTCATTTCTGTGGCAGCGTGTGTTGTGTGCGTGTCTTTAGAACGCCCACGAGTCAGGGCTTAGTCTGTTGATTTAATTTTGCTGATTAAATGTTGCTAAGATCTTCTTGGTTTTTCTTTTTTGACGGTCTGGATGTGGATCTTATTTATGAACTAGCTTCTGCACTGGCTTCGCTCCAGTTAAACGTGTTTTATTATACCAAGGGATCTTATTACCGGGATGAAAAGTGGCTTATATCTTGACGGTCTATTTTGTCGAGATTAGGTGGAGTGAACGTGCGACTGACACTGGCTTGGCCACCATCAGGGATTTTAATTTTGATAACACAAAAAAAATGTCGTTTATTAGTCGAAATTTGTCGCCAAATATCAGAATTTGTCGGTCACTGGTTCAAAAGATATAAGAGTTTATATGTGGCCGATCTGGAGGCTCCCCAGCTTGGCCACATTTATATCTTACAAACTAGGGCACCTAGCTCAGATCTGTTTTCTCCCATATTTTGTCGCCAATCAGTCGAAATCAGTCGCCAAATATTAGAATCTTTCGGTCACTGGTTCAAAAGATATAAGGGTTTATAGGTGGCCGATCTGGAGTCTCCCCAGCTTGGGCACATTTTATCTCAAAAACTAGGGCACCTATCGAAGATCTGTATTGTTCCAAATTGAATCGCTAATTAGTCGCAATTTGTCGCCAAGTCGCAGATTTAATCGGTTCTTAGTTTAGAAGACGTGGTGATGTGGTAGACTGGTGGCCAAGCCAGTGTCAGTCAGACGGAGTGAACGACAAGTGAGCTGTCATTCCATCTTGTTTGTATGGTTTGACAGCTCACTTGTCGTTCAGCGGTTTAGGCGCGAAAATGTAACAGACAGATACGCTTTCGTATTTATAAGTAAGAATGGTTATGGATTTTACTTTACACTGTATGGAATAGTTATTTATTTAAACTTAATGTACAATAGTGGTACATGGGCGGACTTAATGCATCAAGGCATTCTCTACCAGTCCACCTTTGGGTTATAAAGACTACACTGTAGGTAGGTTTACAACAAATAAAAATAAAATTTAAAATAGAATTTTGTTTCTTTTGAAAATTGCTGTCGCAAGCTGAAATTTGTCTTGTAATTCTGAAACAACATCGTTCAGTTAAATGTTAGGAATCCGAGGATAGGTTTGTCGTCCTTTTTTGTTTGGTAAACATCGTTCAGTTAAATGTGACGCAGCGCAGTAGTGCCAACGTAAGTAAGATCTTGGTATTTCACGTCATGTTGGAAGAACCGCTGTGTAAACTAGAATAATAAAATGGTTCAGTTTTCCCACGTATTACCTAGGTTTTAACTACTTATGTAAAAACCCACAGGCGATAATAAATTTCTAAAGACTGCTATTGTTCGGAAAATTACCATATGCAGCTTAATTAGAAATTAATATATATTTTTTTCGTTTTTCCTTTCTAATCTATCCTGGGCTACCCGAACCCAATCCTTTAGGATGGAGTCCAGCTCGTCTCGCCATCTCCTCGTGGGTCTACAGCGTCGCCGGCTTCTGGTATTTGGGACCCAATCCGTAGCTACTTTCACCCAGCCGATCCACAATTAGAAATTGTATCTGCAGGCTTAAAGCTCGCCCCGTTACGTGGAACCTTATAATACTAATATAGGCATAAGTGGCCACAGACTCTCAACGAGCAGTTTCACTGTACAGCCTGTGAATTTAATCTAAATATTGTTCATTCATATTAAGGGTCAGATTTAATCTAAAGTTGAAACTGCCATCATTGTGGATAGGCTCTCCGTGTGTGCATAATGGCTACTCTAAATAACTATAGACTATAGAGCACGGAACGCCGCACCCGGCGGCAGCTACCAAATACGCCACTATCAATCAAATGAAAGGTGTTACTAAAATAGTACGATTTGTGAATAAATAAATAAAAACCGGTGAGAAGTTGTTTTTATGTCCTTGTCACGTAAAAACATCGTTTGTACTGGTTAGCGCAAATTCACAATAATTTGCTGCTCATTTTGCGGTATAAACAAACTTTTCTCTAGGTTTTGAAAAATGTACTTAATCAAAAGAAGGTTAAATACCGTGTTCCACTGTATCGGCTGACAAGGCCATAGTCAGAATAATGTCATAGGCCGTAAATCCATTTGGGGAATATGTTCGAAAGAGTCACCGCGGCCCTGGAACGCAAAGGGCATTAGGAGGAACACGGATGGGTTTTAATCAGTAAGAGTCTGACACTCCCTTCTGCTCCGCCCAGAGCGGAAGAAGTCATTCGATGATTTACCATCCTTAAAAAAGGCCTTAATGGCCGTAAATCCATCCATGCTAATATTATAAATGCGAAGGTTACTATGCCTTATCTGTTTGTAACCTCTTCACTTCTAACCACTGAACGGATCTTATTGATACGTGGCACATGGGTAGACCATGTCACAATAGGATTAGGATACTTTACATCCCAGAAGAATGTTCCCTTGGGATAATATACGACTTTCAGGCGGGTTAAGCCGCTACTAGAAGCTCATCATCATCAGCCGAATGACATCCACTGCGGGACATAGACCACCCCTAAAGCCACGCAACGCCACGCTTGGCAGGTGGTTTGGCGATCGCAGTGTAGCTGTTGCAATGCACAGAGAATGCTGCTGCCCATTCTCTGGTGAGTCCCTTAGTCGCCTCTTACGACACCCACGGAAATGATGATATGGTGCAATTCTTTTACGTCCGACACCATACAGGACAGAGAGCTAGCTTTTACATAAGTAAATGGTGGCATAAGAAAAGGTTTGGAAATGCCGCCTCTATCGAACAAAGTCGCTGAAGCTTCTCGGTGTTCTATACTAAAGACCATTTCATTCAGCTGGCTCCAAGCTCATGTGTTGCATACGAAGTAGCCATATTGGTTTTATTGCGCTTACAAACCAGTGTAGCTATAAAACTGCGGCTATTGGCAAAGAATTGGCTTCCCCTTTTCTTATGTGTGTTGAATGTGCTTAGGGGATGACGTCAATATGAGTAGGAGGGTCGTTGTATTTGTTAGTTTAGTTAAGTTAGTTATTGATGGTGGCAGTTCATTGGAATAAGCATTCCAATGAACTGCCACCATCAATAACTAACTTATATTAAAAATGAAAGAGTTTTTTTGTCACGCTTCCACGGCTAAAACGCTAAATCGATTTTGATGTGATTTAGAACAGAGATCGATGGGGCCCTGTAGCCGGTTAAAGGTAACTTTTTGTGAAAATCTATACTCTCTGTGCTTTGCAGTTTGGCAGAGGTAATAATTATATTGTTAGCAATGTATTACTGTGAATAAACACATTTTCTTATTTTTTTCATATTAACGCTAGCAAACGTATCATAACATTAGGGTTTCGCCATATTTACTTCGCGCTTCTTCGAGTTTGAGTTAAGCTCGATAACTGACAAATAACTGCTTGCAGTGACTGGTCCACTCAATTATGTGTGATCAGCTTAAAAATACTTTACCTTACTTACGTGGTACTCTTATGGTCAGACCAATACATTAATTGTATGGACTATAAAAGAGACTGGCCTCTTGAGTTTACATGATTTAAAAGAGTGTCCATGGAGTTTCTTGTATGTACATTCCTCCCCATCAACGCTTTGGAACGCGGAATTAGCTTCGTGTTTTTGACTGACCGACCCAGTCAATTCAAAAGTGTCTGTTAATGGTTTATTTGAAACTAGTGGTCCCAGTAAACTTCGTACCGCCTCAGAATACATTTTAGCCGTGTTTTGTTTTTATCATGGCAAAGGCGTGTTGTATTCGAAAAAGTTTTTTGTATACTTTTTTACTTACATTTTTCCAATGTTTAATAGTTATTCTGCTATTCGGGGCAAAGACAAATCCAACAAAGCAAAGATCTTCAAATTCGGTCCAGCCGTTCTTGAGTTATAAATGGTGTTACTAACCCGACTTTGTTTTATATATTTAGATAACCGCTTTTGAATTTGAGTTGTTTCGGTGTTTCTTCCGGGATAATTCATTTGGAAAACATCCATCACAAGCATCATCAGTTTTAGCTAACCAAAGAAAATTGACGCATAAAAGCGTTATTTTTAACCTATTTACAAAATAAATATGACAATAAGCTTTTCAATAAAGAAGTCGCCATATTGTCGTATAAAAACAATCCCATAATCATGTTTTATGAAGGTGAGCCAAGGGTGTCTACACAAAACAATTCCAGCCTAGAAAATCCAAAACACGGTTCGTGTTAAGGTCAATGCAGACTATCCGCAGCGATCGATAGACTAGCCAATTACTTAAGTGTATTCAAAGCTCTGTCCAATAACAATATTGTAGATGGACACGTGATACCCGCTATCAGTCATCGACAAACAACCTCAGGAACACGGCCTAACAAAATTATGCTTAAGGCCTGAAACTGCGTAAAGCGGACGCCCGCGCGCTTCCATACAAAAGTGTTCCGTTGCGGGGACCCGTGCGGGCACTTTTGTATGGAACCTCGCGGGCGTCCGCTTTACACAGTTTCTGGCCTAAGAGTAGCAGGTTACCTAATATCTACTAAGTGGTTTATTGCTGCGATAACTCAAGCACTTTACTCGACATTAATGTCTACTATTTCGGAACTTTTTTGATGATATTTTCCTTGAACTATGAGCAAGAGTTAGATATAGATCCACTAAAAGTTTCTACTGCAAACGAGTCAAAATCATACTTTAAATTAAAAGGCGGCTTTATGGAATACATTAGTTATCTGATTTCATTTAAATCTTACTATCAACTTTTTCCTGTTAAAAAAAAAACAAAAAATTAAATAAATAATATATATATATTTATTTACACTCTCGTCTCATCTCTTCCAGACACCTCATAAAAAAAAACGAAATAAAAATATATTTTAATATTTACACTTATCTCCTGCGCCGCCGCCCCCTGCTGCTGCCACTACCTAAAAAGATAGACAAGGGAGTGGACAGCATGAGCATCATCACTATTGCACATACTAACAACGCTATGAGGTTATCCCATCTGGTGATAACTCCCGTCGAGGGATTCCGGTAAACGCAGCGGGTTGGACGGCAGACCGCTGGACTCGTCTGACCCGATCCATCAGATCCTGCTGGCCAGTTCACAGCACGGGCTGGAGTCTGTGGCACATTCGCTGGAGGGTTTGGAGGCTGTGGCAAAGCTGGAGGGCTTGAAAGCGCTGGCACTTTCGCCGGAGGGTTTCGAAGCTCTGGAAATTTCGCAGGAGGGCTTTGAAGTCCTGGTACTTTCACCGGAGGGCATGGAATCTCTGGCACTTTCGCCGGAGGGCTTGGAAGCGCTGGAACTTTCGCAGGAGGGCTTTGTAGTCCTGGTAATTTCTCCGAAGGGCATGGAATCTCTGGCACTTTCGCTGGTGGGCCTGGAATCCCTGGCAGTTTCGCCGAAGGGCCTGGAAGCCCTGGCTCTTTCGCCGGAGGGCCTGGTGACCCTAACACTTCCGCCAAAAGGTCAGATGAACCTTTAATTTTCGCCGCACGGCCTGGTAACTCGGGCAGTTTAGGTGGTACTGCAGCAGTTCCACTTTTCGCAGAGCATACACACTCTGGCTCAACACCTGATAAATGTATCAGTTTTGCCCGAGACGCAGCAATGGCTTTCTTCGGAAGGCATGCTGGACACTCTCCTGCTACGCCTGATAACTGTCGTGGTTTTGAAAGAGATGCATCAGTCGCTTTCGCTGGGAGGCTTGAAGACTCTGGCACTGCCGGTCGAGATTCCGTACACACACCCGGCTGAGGGTTTAGACACTCAGAAACCATAGCCGGAAGGCTTGGTAACCATAAAAATTTCGCCCCAAAGCGTGGTGGCTTTTTCACTTTCTCGTCAGGGCATGGCAACTGTGGCACTTTTTCCGCAAGGTCTGGCGCCGTCATCAAAAGGTTTGGTGAATCTGGCGGTTTCGTCGAAGGGCATGGTGACTTTGGCGTTTCCGCCGAAGGACATGGTGAATCTGGCCCTTTCGTTGAAGGACATGGTGAATCTGGTGCTTTCGTCGAAGGACATGGTGAATCTGGCGTTTTTGCCGAAAGGCATGGTAAATCTGGTGTTTTTGCCAAAAGGCATGGCGAATTTGGCGCTGGGTCATGTTTCTTTACCTTCAAAGCGAGGGCTTTCGCTGGGAATTCAGAAGGCACATTTTTCGCAAGGCCTGACGAATTTGCTGGAAGGTCAGACGACTTAGACGAATCTTGATTAGTCAGATTTTCTTTGTTTTTATCTTCCTGTTTAGGATTCGAACTAGGTTTAATACGACTGGGTTTCGAAGAAACCTTTGGCTGGGGTGAAGTAGTCAAAACTATTTGGATGTTTTCTTGGGTTCGGTAAATCGGTTGAGTTTTTGATATATCCTTCGGTTTTCTGCCGCTATCTTCGGAAGTGCCTGGTGAGAAAGAGGAGATATAAGGAAGGGAAGGGATAAAGTATGGGATAGGAACTATTGGACGGACTGGACAGATTAGATGGACTTTTGAATATATCTATGAGTATTATTAGCAACCCGCCCCGGCTTCAAAAACGGTATGCGGATAAGCAAGCACGAAATACTTAAACATTGAAGTATCGATTCAAGCACCACGGTACTTGATATAGGATTAAGTATACCTACTTAACTGAAAGTACATGATCTCAGAAGCCTTACAGGTGTTCCGATAATATCTACCGGCCTATTAATAAAAACTTATGGAGGATCGAGCGATAAATTATATTTTTTCAGTAATAAAACGAGACTTAGTTCGCGGTTGTTTTCTTTTAAAGTCAATGGATTGGAAAGGCTGGTGTCAAGTGATAAACTGCCAGTTACCCAAAGGTTGGCTCATGTTGTTTTATCGTGGATTGCGAAAGCAATATCCGGTCATATAACAAAAGGTCAGAATTTAGAATAAGGAGCTTTACACGATAAGGGATATATGGCTCCCTTTTACTCATAACGAGGTCATCCATGAGGATAACTCCGCGTTCGTGGTTCGCGTAAATGAGGTGTAGTCCACACGCCACGCCACATTTTTTTTATAAAATGATAAAAAACTTGGCTGTGTTCTTTCATTCGTTTAGACTTAGCTACGCAATGCAGTAGTTTGTCATACGTTTCAGGAACTCCTGGCATGCCAAGAGTAAGTCTGGTCATAACTAAATAAAAAATTGCCCATACCATTTTAGAATACCGATTACAGATGCTACTAAAGTTGTTTTTATGACTGTAAGGATTCCGGGCCACACTTGTAACTGCCACAAATCGGAGAAAAGAGGAAGATAAAGGGTATTTTGAAGGTCGTTTGGCGGGGATATATTCCAGAATGCGATGTACATAAATCACGGAAGGGTGAGAAAATAAATCGTTGTCATTTTGATCATGTTTTCTAGCTTTAGGTGAAGTTTTTGCTTTGAAATGTTGAGTTTTTGGAAGAAAAAAAGTATAATGAGCGTAGATATTCATTCTGTGGTTGGAAGCCAGACAAGCAACGACACTTAAGTCTTTATGAGCAACGACTTCCACTCTAAATGGTCTAATAGTCGTAAACTGAGCTCCCAGTTGCCTTAGCTAGAATACTAAATCCGAGGAATTACTGTTAGTTATTTGCAAATTCGCACAATGGATAGCGTTAGGTAACAACTTTCATCGTGTACCTAACCCACAATGTACGTCAGCCAACAAATTTTAATATTCCTGACGTGCCAGTCTGCAAACACGAAATTCATGAACAAAATATTCATTTATAACCTACCCACAAACGCGAATTTTCAGGTATCCACGCGGCTTATTACTCAGAACCCCGCGTTTTGACACGCTTCGTCGTTGAATAACACTGAAATACCTACCCGCTGTTGACAGAAATAATTTATGGAATCGACCCCTTACTGAGAACGTTAAATATTCATTCGTTTGCAGAGTGTATTTAAGTTAAGCGTTAACTAGGTTATAACGTATTCGGTATTGATAGCCTCGTTGGTCTATCGCTCACAAGTAGGACAGTCGGTCGATTCTGTAAACATGTCGAAGTGCAGTTTTGGGTGAAGTGATCAAGAGGTGAGCTGTCAATCCCTCTTGATTATATAGATTGACAGCTCACCTCGTGATCACTTCATCCAAGCCTTCACTTCGACATATTTACAGAATCGACCGGCTATATACCGTGAAAAGTTAGGTGAAGTGAGCTGTCATTCCTTCGAATGCTAGGGATTGACAGCTCACTTCAACTCACTTCAAGTTTTCACGGTGAGATGTTTAAAAAATAGTACTACTTCATCAGCTTTGTTTTCCGAGTTGAATTCACAGGTCAATTAAAGAGTTTTAGGGTTTTCCTAACAGACATTTTCAAGAACTCCGGGATGCTGATTGAAAAATTCTGCGATCTAAATTTTGGTCTGGATTTGCAACCAGTTACAAATTTAAACTGATGGGCTGCTACTGAGTGTGTCCATGGCATCACAGACCCTATACATATTATTTGCACTGCGTCATTTATTTATTATATTATGCCTTTTTGGCCTAGCACTAATATTTCTATGTTTTATTTGTTTTGCGCGAGTCCCAAATAAACATTAGTATTTCTTTCTACTTAGAAGTGCCAATCACAACAGGCTCGCACCAACCAAGAGCAGGAAAGAGCATATTCTGTAGAGTCCCGCAAATTTATAATAAAATTAAAAAGTCATTTAGGTAGTTAGATTTTTACATAATAAATGCGTACTACGTAATACGTATTGTAATTTGAATGACTACTTAAATGACACTTTGACATCTTAATTTAATTCAATTTTTATTTTATTTCAAACTGACATCTCTTTGTGAATTTTGACTACCTATAGCTTTTAAAAATATGACATTATTGTGACTTTTATTATTATTCCAAAGGACCAATGTAACCTACAAAAATTTGTACACCCATGTGGTAGAATATGATGAGACAATTTGTGTTAAATTAAGACCATGTCATAATAATAATATCTTGGGACAACTCACACACGGTCATCCGATCCCAAACAAGGCAGAGCCTGTGCTATGGCAACCAGACAACTGATAAACATACTTATATATTTGTAAATACATACATATTATAGACAAATTACACCCAGACACAGAACAAATGATCATGCTCATCACACAAAGATTTGTCCTGTCCTGTAATGTACATACCGACCATGTTCTGTCAAATAAACAACAAAACGAATACCATTACATGAGAGTAAGGAAACCTAAATATACGTAACTGGTGTATGATGGCTGTTCTCTTCTAGCCTATCCCTTTGACTAGTACAACACTTGAAGGCGTTGTAATATTCGTACTTAGCTGAATTAATTTTACAATAACAAGAAAGGGATAAGTTGGCCAAGGTTTGCATTAACTGATAAAGTTTACGTTTGTTCAACATGAGGGCTGAGCCTAGCCGAAGGGCTGGGAAAATCTGTACATACTTCGAATAAGTTTAGTGATGAGGAAACGTGTTGCGGCGACTTCAAGTAACCAAGGACAGGAAGACGTTGACGAAGTGTTGAAGTTTCATGATGAGGATGTTGTCCCCCACAGGCAAACCTAACCAGTACTGATGTCCGACACAATTCTCCAAAACCTCACGGTTTTCCTCTCTAAACTCAGGATCTAAGCAAATTTCCTACACTGAACTAGATAAAAAAAAATGCAGAGCTTAATGCATCATTTTCAACAATGTATTAACCTATTGACAGGGTAACGTTTAATCAATTGGCAATCTTTCAGAGGATGTGCTAACTCTCTACTCATAAACTACCTTTACGATGGGATCAACCTTAAAATCGCAAAAAAAGGTTCAGAACATTTAAGTTCTACTTTTGGTATTAGTCCATTCGTACCATTGCTAGGCAAAGGCCTCCTCAAGTTCTTCCAGGTGTTATTTTCCCGCGTCACCTCATACCTCGACAAACATTATACTAACTGGACAAAATTAAAATTCGCCACACTGACAATCACTCAGCAAAGTTTAAGACACATATACAGACAACTATCTTACTAATGATATATGAACTACCCTCAGAAACGTTTTTTCGGCATTTTCTCGCCCACCTGCCCGCGGGCACTTTGCCCGGGAGCCCCGGCACAAACGCGCTCCCAAATTGTCCTTGACCGACTTATACACAAAATAGACGCTGGAGTATTCGATGCGCGATTTAGTTAAGGTTTATCATAACTTTCGAGTGCAAATAAACGTTTTTACTTTTTGAATGCAAAGCGATTGAGGAAAACGAGGTCTGGGGAATCTTAATGGTTCTGCTACACGCTCAATCTTGCTTGCGCAACCAGTTTGTGCAAACAATTGGCGCAAACACTGCATGGTGTGCTCATCATTTAGGACCCATTAGTATTAGTGTTAATATATAATCCGTGATGCTTGGCAACTGGGCTCAACCCAGTTGTAATTCCCCTTGGTGCCTATTGGCCTAGCTCAATTCTGTCTCCTGCTTGAATGGAGAGAAGTGGAAATTATTAATTTTTTTTTCCTACTCCTTCGTTTTGCTTTTTTGAATAATTTCGTTGCGGGATCCAAGACAGTTAAATCGTTTCTCCGGGACGCGTCGAGCTTCATTGACTCGGCGTTTTTTTCGCCACTGTTGATTCTGGCTTTCAGGAGTAGCAGTGGTTAGGAATGTGTGGCGAGCTTGTCCCAAACGATAGCCATTTGTACGGTATACCGTTTTGCCGTCTTAACGCACATGTTTGCTTGCACAAACAAGAATTGGTGCAAATAAGATTGAGCGTATAGCCAAGGCTCAGCCACGTCAAATTAGGTTTTAGTATTTGAATACAAACGTGGCTGGTGTTTAGATTTATACAGATAGTCGGCCAAACCATATAACATAATGGTTAGTCACTTCATGAAATGGCCACCTCGAAACTAACCTAACCTGAACTCCGCCACATCATGATATGGCCAATTCTACGATATGCCAGACCACTCCGCTAGGCTAACTTACTCTGGCGGTCTTGGATTAGAATAGATAACTTGGGGATCTAACAATTGTTTTAGGGTTATAGCGCTCGAATTATTTGCCGTCTTTCAACCAAAAACTACTTATAACGTTACAAAAACGTCCTAGTGACTCCTATGTGATCCTAATTCGTCAGCTTACGCCTGGTTTCGGGACAAAAATTTTAGAACCGTCACAAACTAAACGCAAGTCTCGCAACGCGATTGGCTGTTGAAAACTCATTTAGCCAATCAGAGTTATTAGTTTGACAATTTGTCAGAAAATTTTCGTTCAAGGTACTGTCGAGCAAATCAGGCCTGTGTACTCTTACCTATAAGATTTGACAGCGATAACCTGACCGGGATGACGTGGTGGAAGGTGCCAAGACCATCGCCCTTGAGCCTCCCGCTCCCTTCAGAACTTCATGCTGTTTGCCTGGCATGAGAAAATGTGTGGTTATTTTTAGTTATTGGTACGTCGAGGCAGTCTGACTAGCGTGGTTCCTACTGTGTTGTGTTCGACTACCAGTCTCAGCTGATGCAGTTACCAGTTTTCTATCAGCGACTGTCTAACTGACTGCCACAACACAGGTACTAGCCGGCTTCCGGGCCTTCTGACCACTCGTAACGACTATCAAAGATCTACTAATGACAGCCGGGACCAACGACTTAGCGGGATGTATTGGATGGGTACCCGTCCACAGGCCGACCGACGTATTTGTACATCAAGTGCCGTACATTCTCTTTAAGTAATCTGGTTTGCGAAACACTGGTATGTTTCAAGATTTTTTTGAATCACTACATGAACTTTACGAGACTGCTTCCAAAGTTCTATCCAGCTATATATCTAGCCTATTTTGTCCTATTGCTGGGCGAGGGCCCCTCCACACAACTCTGTCCGTTTTCTTTTGTCCTTTATGGACATTTTTTTGGATAAATTTGTTTTTCGGTCCTCCGAAAACCGATCCGATTTATGTTGTTCATGATCACCACAGTTCTAAGCCCGAAGTCCGTAGTTTCGGGCTTGGTTGCGGGCGTATTCTAGTCCATATCACCTAACCACTACGAATTAAGGACAAACACGATTTGACAGTTACTGTCAAATCGTGTTGTCATTGATTCTTAGTTCGGATTCGGAACTAATCGTAACTCGATAGGTGATACAGACTTGAATACGCCCGCAACTAAGCCCGAAACCACGGACTTCAGGTTTAGAGAGTAGCCCCCCTGAGTTGAGTATTAACTCAACTCAGGGGGGCTACTCTCTAAACACTCACCATTAGTAGTTTTTTGTAAAAAGACAAAAAAAAATCCAAATCATCAAAAAGTTTAGTTGCAAATGCACTCTAAGAAGTGATTGCTCCTAATATAGAATACTCATTAATGAAGATTATCTTACTTTTTATGAAATCGGAATCCAGCGAAGGAGAAAGATAAAGTATAATTATATTGTTCCTTTCAAGTCCAAGCTTATCGTCGAAGTTGATCCGGAAGATATTTTTGGTCTTATGAGAAAGAGGTTCAATTGGCATCAAACAAAAGTTTTTGTGTAAATTGTCCCAATTTTTGCCGACATTTTTTTCTGCATTCAAAATCTGTAAATGCATACTCACAAAGTTAAGGATAGTCTCCAAAGAATAATTTCCTTGTGTCACCCTATTTAATGGTTTCTCCTTCTTGTGACGTCACGATTCTATTATGTATATGTCACCGGAAAATATCTCTTGAAATTGTAAACTATTTTTTCTTAATGAGACACGGATATATTGGAAACTATTGAATTTGGATGAGATTTATTGTGAACAAAATTATTTTTTCATAATATATCGAGAAATTGTAATCTAATAAAGATTTATTACAATCTTACGGAGGCTGCAATTTTCCGGTGCAATCTACCCTGTCATCTGCCTAGCCTTTTCTCAACTATATTGGGGTCGGCTTCCAGTCAAACCGGATTCAGCTGAATACCAGTATTTTACGTGGAGCGGCTGCCTACCAGACCTCCACAACCCAATAACCTGGGTAACACGGTACTCCTTGGCAAGACTGGTGTCAGATTTTCTGGCTTCTGACTATTCGTGACGACTGCTAAAGATCTACAAATGTCAGTCGGGACCAACGGCGTAACGTGCTTTCCGAGGTACGCAGGAGTATCGGTATGTTAAGATGGTCACCCATCCACAGACCAACCTCGGCAAGCGTTGCTTAACCTTGAAGATCGACCCGTGCGGCTGTTATTATTTAGCAAATAAACGCAAATTACGACCGTCTGAAAACTTTCTTGTTATTTCATTAGTATTTTCTTTTACTTGGCCATGATAACTGAACATTTTCATTTGCTTATGTATTTAATAATTCCTGAATTATGAGAACGGTCCAACATGTGGCTCATTTTAATTAAAAATCTGCGACAGCTACAGCAACCTTCGCGTCGGCCAATCATAACATTATGCCGAACTTAAAGTGGGACAGCGTTCAAGGTGTTACGTTAATTACATTTTAATTAATTTAGGGGCAGCATCAGACATCTATATTAATATTATACAGCGTGAAATTTTAATGGTAGTATTTCCGCAGCGGTATGAGTCTGTCTTGGTAATACAATCGATTTATGAAAAATAATCAATGTATAATCAAGAAATGGCAGAATAACAATTGTGATAAACAAAAAAAAATACTACGCGCGAGAGCTTATTTTGCTCTGAACATTTATGAATCGCTTTTCACTTTATCGGCGCGCCGCCGCTCTACCAGTAGTACCTACGCCACGTCTAGTGAGTTACTATTGCTTCTCGCGCTTTCGAGTTTATGATTCTTTTTTTAAATTATTTGAAAACAAAAGCATTTTTATTTTTTAAGATTAACTTTATGTTTCGATAGTACTACTGATGGCTAATCGTTCTGCCGCGGGAAAACAACCATTAATATTTCAGCGTTTATCACACTAATATTATGAAAACGAAAGTTTTTGAGTGTGTGTATGTCTGTAACTTCTTCACGCGCAAACGGCTGGACCAATTTTGATAAAATTCGGTATGCAGGAAGCTGACACCCTGGATTAACACATACTTTTAAACCGCGGGTAACACCGCGGGGCGCAGCTAGTATTATATATGCGAATGTTATTCCGGTCTGTTTTTCTTCTTACGTTTTCACGTCTTGATCGTTGAACCGATTTGGACAAATTTTGGGATAGATGGACATAAATTTATTACAGGGTCCAAAGAAGAATCAATACCATGAACAACTTTATTTATAGAAGACGGCATATTCCCAACAAAAAAGACGTACTTCCCATAACTACTCGTTTTTGTTGGAACCTTAATTAGTTATTTAGTTAGTGGCTTAGTTGTGTTATAGAGGGCAACATTAGCTTGCCTGACATATCTCTAAGTTTATTTTTAGTCTGTGGTCAAGTATCAATAATTTCATCCGGTTATGATAACTTTGTGTGCATTTTTTGGGAATTCAACATTCGCGAAGCAGTTTTCAAATATGACTAAACCTAAACCTAAACCTTTCCGTTACACCGTGTTTTCCAATAATTATTTTCTTTTTTTAAAGCACAAAAACAAGATCTCCTTAAAGAAACTCTATAAATGAAGCACCCTTTGTGATAAGGATCTCATCAGTTCGAAGATCGCGACGCATCAGGGGTGCCCGCATTTCTTTCTTACAAGAACTCTTAGGGGTTGCGTCTAAGAATAGAACTCCCACGCAAGAGGGGGATGAAGTATTACGTGGTTGAAAGGAATTATAGGAATGGAGCGATGTAAAATAATTAAGGGGTGTCTCTACGCGACTGCGGGTGCGATGAAACAAGAGAAAGCTTGCTAAATTTTAATTTGCGAAGTAACCGTACCGTCTTCTCCCATGTTTTTTGAGATCGGCGTAACACGTTAGCATTTTCCAATCATACGTTACCTACTCTAGAGCAGCGCCAGATGGCAAGGGGCGCCAATAAGTGAAAAATAATTTCCAGCTTAAAATGAAATTTAAATGGCGCCTTTTGACAGACGCGGCAACAGTGTTGTGTTACCAGATCAGATTATTAAAAATCCGTTAGGTGACGCTGAAAAATCCGTAGATTGGTTCTGGATAAATCCGTAAATTTACAACTTTTTTAATAGCTAAATCTTAATGCTTAAGCTGAATAATAGTGTTTGGAGGCCCTAGAAAGCCAAGCAAAGAAACTAAAGCATTTCTACTAATTGAATCCTTTGTTGCTATAAGTAGCATACTCTGGCTGCATCGTCCTCACATAATATTAAATTAATTTTAGTATACCAAATTTTGTAAAATCATTATTTGAAAAGAGTAACTTCTATGGAGTTTCTTGTTCGTTCTTCTCCATAAGGATCTACCTTTCCGTATGGAAAGTTGTCACTTGGTTAATTTAATACTATTATTTTACTGAACTGTAAATGATGACGTTCAAAAGTGCCGCTGAATGGCCTAAATGAAATAAACGCTTTGACTTTGAATTTAAATTCCATAAGTGTTTATATTTGCAATAAAAGTAGATTTTTGAAAATGAGTGAATTAATATTTATTTAACATAAAACCGAAGTAGAATTAACGTGAAGTGAAAGCGTCGACTAAAGGGCGCTGAAAGACAATCTCGCTCTACCCTGATCAAAGGCTAGGGGCGGCGCTGATCGAAAGTATTCTTGGCATGGCATCGAAAAAGCCCAATGGATGTTCTCGGTTCGTGAAAAAAACACGACATTTTTTTAAATCTAAATCAGATCCCTATCAAAGAGCTAAAAAGTCGCAATCAAGAAATAAATCCGAATACTGTACACGCAAAAACATTCGAAATTCACGACCCTAAAAAGGTTTCGCCAAAAAATATTAGGAACGACAAAAATGACATAGGCACGCGGTCTTTTATACCACTTCGCGTATAAGTGACCCTCGCGGATGTCATAAATATTCATTATCCTTTAAACCAAGTTAACCCTTATTCGTATGACAGCGCACTTAGTATTTATGAGCCCGTTTTGACCTTCAAACTTCGTCCTTGCAGACATACGTTATTGTTGTAGCTAAAAAAAAATATTTTACAAAGTAATGTTGGCAAAGAATTATCTGATTATAATTTCAGTTTTAAAAGGTTAATATTTAAAAATGTTACGTATAATTTCTTTGTATAAAAGCCCTGTTTTTAGACCGCGGACCATTTCCGAATAGATTCATAAAAAAAGCCTTTGCGTAGGCGTAATTGACAGTTTGTGACAAGCTAGAAATAAGATTGACTCCAGAATATTCCGTCTTCTATTCCTATACTTCAGTCATTTAAATACGAATAGCTTTTTCGATATTGCAAAAAAAATTCGCGACACACTTCGCATCGCTGCCTTACCTAAAAAGTATCATAATCTAAAACCTGCAAACCTTTTCACAAAAAGCATATCATCTGACCGTTCCGCCATATACTATATGTATATATACCATACCATAAACTAATCTAAACTTAATATTATAAAAAGGAAAGATTTGTATGTTTGTTACGATTTGGCTCAAAAACTACTCAACAGGTTTTAAAAATTTCTTTGGCCATTACAAAGCTACATTATTAACTTGAAACATAGGCTATATTTTATTTTCTTGACGAGAATCTTTACTTGTTCCGATGAAGTTGAAACACGGCATTAATAATATAAAAGCAGAACAAATGTTTGGATTTTTCGAAAATAATCCCCGAAAGGGGCGAAAAGGGGTGATGAATTTTTTAGGGGAGGACATTATTGCTGACTTCAATTTACGTGGAAATTGGAATGAACAAACTAAAAGTGGGATATTTGAATCAGATCTAAGAATTTTTGCATATTCAACTATTGCCGGGGTGAGCGGGGTGAATAGTAGGTTGATCCTGAGACCGTTGAATGAAAATCGTAAAGCTTAATTTTCCAAAACTAACCTTATAAAAGGGTTAGAAGGGGCGTTGAAGTTTGTGGAGTACCTACTAAATCCTCGCGGATGATGTCGCGGGCGAAGTGCTAGTCTCCTATAAAGCCTTAAAGGTCTCCTCGAAACCCTAGAACAAAACACAGCACCTTCAAAATCACTAACCTGCGCTAGACTGTTTCCTGAGGCTGCCAGACTCCTGAGGCGAAAGGCACGGAGAGATCGGTTCGCCCGAGACCGCGCGCCGAAGGTTGCGGTTCAGCTTGATCTCGTCCTTCTTCCAGGGCTTCAGGTTCCTCACACCGTCTGCGTACACCTCCTCCATGAATATGTCGATCAGCTCCTTGCCTGGTGAAAACATTGTCTACTTAATAAAATACTTAAAATTTAATTCACTGACGTGGAAGCATGTTATCATGTGCACAAGACATCCTTATAATGGTGTCCAAAAACTAACGCAAGATTTGAATATAACGCCAACTGTGCATAAAGTGTTGGCAACCCCAGAAATATTACAGTTTGATAAGCTGATTGTTTAGGGTTAGTAAAAATAGAGTGTTACTTGAGCGAGCAACGTTTTTGTTAAACAATGTACAATGTACAAATTAAACAATGTACAATTGACTGGCCTGTTGGTCGAGTGGTTAGTGACCCTGACTGCTAAACCGGAGGTCGTGGGTTCGATTCCCACCCAGGACAAATCTTTGTGTGATGAGCATGATCATTTGTTCTGTGTCTGGGTGTAATGTATGTATTTAGAAATATACAAGTATGTTTATCAGTTGTCTGGTTGCCATAGCACAGGCTCTGCCTAGTTTGGGATCAGATGACCGCGTGTGAGTTGTCCCAAAATATTATATTATTATTATATTAATGTATGTGAGCAAAGCCTTGCAGCTCATTTGCCAGATGTGCTATTTCATACATAACGCTACCCTGTATACATTATGATTTGATTTAAAAAAAAAACTTTTTTACAAAAACAACAACCGACACGACACAACAGACAACACTACAAAGTATAAAATAACTTTAATTTCAGAACTCAGTGTTTTTGGTTGTTTCTTCGTATTTTAATAAGTTATTTTATACTTTGTAGTGTTTTTTTTTTATTTGGAAGTCGGTTATTATTTTTGTAAAAAAGTTACTTGGATGATATATTTTCTATTAACTCCTGCTATTTTGATATAAAAACCAAATTACTCAACCGATTGATGAAATTTCTATGGGACCAATCGGAATCGTATATCCTTTCACATGAAACAAGAATTTTACAAATCGGTCCATAAATGACGGAGTTATGAGGAAACAAACATAAAAAATTGAATTGAGAACCTCCTCCTTTTTCGGTTAAAAAATTAAAAGCGATCAAATCTTCCTTACATTTTGGGACACCCTTTATAATGAAGGGCGGGCCACATATGGTCGTTCTAGATGTGACATCTCGTAACTACAATTTTTTGCCAAAATTTGTTTTTTTTTGTGCATAAAGATTCAAACAATAATTCTGGAGTTAACTTGTAAATGCCTCTTCGATTTCTATTCATTTGACAGAAAAAAAAAGATTTGCAGTGACCTCTCATAACAAGCATTTTAACAACCTTAATTTAGTGTTACCTCGTAAGATATACTAGGCTCGTTAGATCTTACGAGGTTACACCAGATAAATTTAGCAAAATATGTATTTTATACTTTGTAAAACAACTATTTGTCTCAAAAAAATTCAAAATTAAGGTCATATATCAAATTAGGCTGAGTGCCAGCACTTTATGAACGTCAAACTTCTACGTATAGACAGTCCCCCATAACGCCCGCCCGTCACCACTTCCTAGTGTTTTAGCTAGGAAGAAGAAGTGGCGCAACAAACTCCCCAGCAACACATCTGTCTGTTGAGTTAGATGAACAAGCATTTATATAAAAGGTATGCAAAGTATTCTTACAAAGAAAACAATATAACAAAGGTAACACGTAAAAACCTAGTCCCTCCTGAAAAGTTCATCAGTTTGCATATACGAGGGGTCACACCTAGACCGACGATATGTAGGATGCACCAGGACAGATGGGCCAGAGTCGTTACGCAGTGGAAGCCAGAGGATGAGCGTCGTCGCCGAGGAAGGCCTAGGAAACGGTACGTGACGACTTGGAGGCGTTCATGACGGATTGGTCGGAAAGAGCAAACCACCGGGAAGAGTGGCTATGGGGGAGATCTTTGCCCAGCAGTGGGACAATATAGGTTGATGAAAAGGGGATGGAAGTTCGTCATATGTGCCATAGGGAAAATTCAAAATTATAAATTGTCTCCCACTCTCCACTATTTCGTGAGATCTTGAATGGCTCAGGGAAAAGGTTCTTGATTCCTCGACATTTTGTGCTGTATTTTTTTTTTTTTTTTCAGTTTTTTAACCAAAAATTGTGTGTTCCTTCTCAGCAGATGAATATTAAACAATTCTTGAATAATAATTAATACCGATCATACCATCAATACCATCTTATACCTTTTTTTGGAAAAATCATGCAACGATCAAATTATAAATTTAAAAGAAAATTGGCCCATTTCTAGAGCAGCCTTATCAAAGAAGAAGAAACAACCTACCTTTGGCAATGTTGGCGGCATACTGCTTCATGGCGATCTTCTCGACCGTGCTCTCCAGGCCGAAGAAGTTCTTCACGTCGAGGAACGCGCTCAATTCGAAGCACGTCCATTCTGGGTTCTCTGGGTGGACCTGTGGTGCGGTGGACAAAAAATATGCCATCAATAGAAGAAATAAGAACCATTCTAAAAGATAATTTTACTTAAAGTCGGGTATTGGTGTTAGATAGCTAGAAGATTGACGGGGAGTCATGAGAGTAGGTAGAGAAGAATATGGTGACTTCAGGTCATAGCCATATGCAGTAAATTGCACTGGGCCCGCATGGTAGTTGATGTGCCCATCCATAGAAGAACGTGCAAGCAGTGCGAACCTTATACACTGCTTATTATGTAAGGTCATATCAGAGTCAGACACGATCGTTTAGCACTGGCGATTGAATATGCTAAAAGATTCGTGTCTGCTATGACCCAAATAAAAAGCTCGTTATGAAGATCTAAATGGTTCTGTAATAAGGTAAGTAATTAACTCTGTAATTTTTTCAGCAGTACAAAATGTAAATACCCAAACATAAATTCATCGAACTAAATAGAGATAAATCTGAGACAGGTGACTAAGGCTCATGATGCTCCTTCAATCTGAAACTATCTCATAGCTTTGTGTATGTACCCAAGGTTAACTCTAAGAGCACCACTCTGCGTGAAATTGGTCCCCTGTGGTCGAGGCACTTAGCGATTCGCAATGCTAACACCGCACAAGGTATCATTCGCAACATGTAACACGTGTGGAAACGCTAATGCTTTCGAAACGGTCACGGTGGGTAACTCTATAAGGTATCTTGGCAGAACGCTTGCCGGCTTTATGCTAATGAGGTAATTTTGTAAGCTTTTGATATCAACATTTACAGTTATATTCAATTTGCAAAAGTACCGTATTTGGCTGTGGATAAAATTTGTCAGAGGTAACTTTGCATCTTGGGAAGGTCATGCAAGTTTATTTCACTGGGCTCTCATACGGGCAGAGCAAACACTGTTGCCTTGTCTTTAAAAGCATGTCAAAATGTCTGAATATGGAAGGTAGCTTTTTTTTTAAGGATGGGAAATCATAAAATGACTTCTTCCGCTCTGGATGGAGCGGAAGGGAGTGTCAGACTCTTACTGACTAAAATCCGTCCGTGTTCCTTCTAAAGCCCTTTGCGTTCCAGGGCCGCGGTGACTCTTTCGAACAAATTCCGCAACCCTGGCAGGCTCTGGCCCCGTCTTCTATGCTGACATCTCTATGGAAGTTAGCTTACAGCACAAATATGTATGTTTTCTTAGCTCCCAAGTTCTAAGTGCTTGGCAATTACCTAATAACTATTCATAAATGGCACACCTAAGGTAGCTGAATGGGAGATGAAGTTTCATGAACGCATTTGCGGGCAAAAGCTGCAACTGCGCAAGTAATGTCACTTCTATTTCAAAAGTTCCCAGCTTTATCTTCACACTTACCCACCTCTTAGACTTTAGTCTTCTTGAAGAACTTTTAAGGACTTTCAAAGTATACTCTTTTTATAGTCGATTATCTTTATTTATGCCACTTTTCTCGTTAGTACCTACGCACCTGTTAACCACATGTGCCTGTTTCTAATTGCATACATAAAATAAAATGTTCGTTGGTTTAAATCCTTAAATATCATAAATGCGAAAGCAAGTAAGTTTGTTTGTCAGCAACAGATTTTGATGACACGGTTATAGACTACTTTCACGCGAGCGAAATCGCGGGCCCAAGCTAATTAGTGAAGACCGACCGAAGGTTCGGTATCGGCCTAAAAACCTAGTTTCGGCCAACAGGCCTAATATGACGTGCTAATGCCATCCAATTCCGATGATGTAAACGGGATAGTGTTATTCGCTATGTATAGCTCCGTCTCCCTCTTCATGATCGTTTTAAGACTTCATAGTAACCAGTCCCAGTAAGTTAACTGTGAAAATTACCTGGAACTTTTTAGTCGATCTTTTTAAAAAATCGCGTGACTAGGCACTTCTGGAAAACCTGTACAACATGCATGTGCTGTGCTATTTTAACGCCCAGCCATTTACAAAAGTTATTTTGACACCTTTGTCTATTCTTTAACATAACCTCGAGTGCTAGCAACTTATAACCTTTCAATTTATACTGACCTTGAAGTAGACTGGTTCACCAGCGGCAACCTAATCACATAACACGCCGTGCACTTTTTTGGTAACACCCAGACGGTCAAGTTTTTTTGGTTTTCTATGAATTTTACATGGTCGATGTATATGTTATCGGAATGTTGTTTCTTTATAATTTGGTAATTTACGTTGAGCTTTAGCTTAATATGAATATGATGAACAACAACGTAAAAGAATAGCACCATCCCATCACTTCCCGTGGGTGTCGTAAGAGGCGACTAAGGGACTCACCAGAGAATGGACAGCAGTATTATCTGTGCATTGCAACAGCTACACTGCGATCGCCAACCCACCTGCCAAGCATGGCGATTATGCAACCCGGGGCGGGTTGATTGTTGGTTGTCCTTTGAGGAAGGCCTATGTGCAGTGGAAGTCTTTCGGCTGATATGATGATGAAACATGGTTAGAGATGGAACTAGTATTCAAAGTAGTGACGCTTTCTGAATTGGGTGTTTCGCGAACGTTCCGAGCCCTACTTTAATGCCAAAGTTTAACAGATATTTAGGCTTAAATAAAGCTTGACAAAAACCCAACTTCAAATTCTTAATTTAGAAACCGAGGGTCTGATCTGATCAGTTCCTTCTGTTCAGTGTCCTTTGTACTTTAAATTTTTCAGTCAGTCTTCAAAGTTTTAGTAAATAAATAAATCTTATTTTCTTGAATATAGTCCTCCTGACTGATTTTGGCCATGGCGGCCAATCTCAACGGAGACTAGCCATTGGTGCGGGACATACATATTATAGTGCAGCCGTGTTGGCGCAAACACAGGTGCACTCACTCTTCCATCACTCTCATATTCCGATGGGACGGCAACCCGACACGATTGGAGAGAGATCTGAGCGAAGGACCAACGGCTTAACGTGCGCACCGAGGCACGGGGGTGTCACACCACCAACTTCCAAACTTTCTTGACCTTTACAAAATTTCAAAGATAGTCTAAGAATACTTTAACTATTCAAATACCAGAATAACAAGAACTTAATCAACTCTCACAAACTTTAACAAAGATACCAATAAACACCGAACTAAACAACAGGCTTAACAAAGAAACCTTAGCAACAACTAAAACTATTCTCTTTGAAGGCGACAAAGGCACAAAAATAACGTATCCACATACAAACAACGATATGACAAAGCAAATCACTTTTACCCTTCACGGTCACTATTCAATAGAAGCTGTTCACAATAACTAGGACCTTCATGAATGGCTGATAAGTATTTCCTGTATCGTGAATGGTATAAGCAGACACCGACTTATACAAAGAAGATGGAAGGAAAAAATAGTCTAATAAGGATGGAAGATAATCAAATCAAGCCTGAATGGATCCATGTTTGATTCGTAACAGATTGCGTTTGGCAATTAGGTTTGAATTAATTTTGAAATACCAATTCACCATCATCATTGTTAAGGTAGGCTCCTAGTCAAACCGGATTCAGCTCAATACCAGTATTTTACGTGGAGCGGCTGCCTACTAGGCCTCCACAACCCCTTTACTGGGTAACACGGTACTTCTTAGCAAGACTGAAGTCAGATTTTCTGGCTTACCAACCACCAACCAATTACCAACCAAATTAACTTAACACCAATACCCATAAATAACTAATATATATAAAAATTAATCCCTATTTCCCTTGGTCACGGCATCACGCGTGAACGGCTGGACTAATTACGCTAATTCATTTTTTCTTGTGTTTGTTATAAATTCTCAGGAGAAGGTTCTTATGCAAAAAAATAGAAAAAAAAAGTACATCCGGGCGAAGCCGGGGCGGGCCACTAGTAGCTAATATAAAAATACTACTTTTTGTCCTAAACAAAAGGCAGTCATGCTGAAATGTGACAAGGCCGAACACGTCTGTCGTCTTTCGAACGGTTCATGCGATAAATCATCCACAATGTGGCTCCCAGAAAATGTCCGGCGATATCGCGGTAGACCCAGGCGAAGATAGTGGGACGAGCTTGAAGTTTATCGACAGGATTGGTCTACACTTGCCCAAAGCCCGAAGGAATGGAAAGAAGAAAGGGAGGCCTTTGCCGTGCAGTAGGCCAAAATGGGTTCTATACCTAACTAAGTACATATCCAAGACAAAATATACATAGGTGTCGGAGAACTCTTCCAAATCGCTGTCAACCGGAAAACGACGGCCCAGAAAACTGGTATCATTGCCACGTTAAATGGCTATCCATGCTCATTCTTTGAGCTAACAACGGGGTGGATGGGTGACCTCCTTAACATACCGAGACTCCTCCGTGCCTAGGAAAGAACGTTAAGCCGTTGGTCCCGGCAGTCATTTGTAGATCTTTGGCAGTCGTTACGGATAGGTAGAAGCCAGAAAATCTGACACCAGTCTTACCAATGAGGACCGTGTTACCCAGTCAATGGGTTATGAAGGTCAGATAGGCAGCCGCTCCACGTAAAATACTAGTATTCAGCTGAATCCGGTTTGACTGGAAGCCGACCCCAATATAATTGGGAAAAGGCTAGGCAGATGATGATGAAATTTTGAGATACATACACATGTCGACCTTGCAGCTAATGAGCGATATGATACACATGGAATTTGTTACCCTTGAACTTAACGATAGACTCACCAGGTAAGCATTAGATACTATTATAATACACCGATACAAGTGTTGAAAAAATCACTATCCATGTATTTATTATTCGTCTAGACATAATATTACCATCACTTCTCAGCAGCGAAAATCCATCACAGAGTTAATTAAATGACAAGATGTATTTACATTGCTGATATCTGGGGGTGCTGCCTAACGACATCACTACACCCACCTTATTTGTGACACAATTTTCTGTTTTATTTATTCCTTTTCCACCCTTCTTAGTATCAGTTGTCACAACATGCCATGTACATAATATGTCACACCCTTCCGTTACTATGTTTTTTTTTTGGATGGGAAATCTCCTGGACTCCTTCCGCTCTGGGCAAAGCGGAAGGGAGTGTCAGACTTAACATAACTAAAACCCACCCGTGTTTCCCCAAATGCCCTTTGCGTTCCAGGGGGGCTACTGTCTAAGCCCGAAGTCCGTAGTTTCGGGTTTAGTTGCGGGGCGTATTCTACTCCGTATCACCTACGGACTTACGATTAGTTCCGAACCCGAACTAAGAATGAATGACGATTTGACAGTGTCTGCCAAATCGTGTTGTCATTAATTCTTAATGGTTAGGTGATACGGAGTAGAATACGCCCGCAACTAAGCCCGAAACTACGGACTTCGGGCTTAGACAGTAGCCCCCCAGGGCCGGGCCCGGGTCCGTTCCCATACTTACTACATCAATAAATAATTAAAAACAGCATTTTTCCTTGAGAACATCCTCGTCAATACTGATGTTTATGCTGTCCCTGACTGATTTATTTGACATTCAACCACAATCAGAAAACGATAAATAGGAAAATACACTCTAATTAATTTGCAGTAAAGCGCATTTCATGTTTTATCGCTGTGAGCATGAAATCCGCAATTTAATGTGGAGTAGTTGAATGAAAATAGATCTTATGATAATGGAAGAGAGTAGGATTTTCTTTGCAGGTATTAAGTCCGTGCACTGCTTTGAAGTATAATTATTTGCGGCGGATAATGTGTTTCCCTTGCAATAAGGGATGTGATTAATTTTTTACACGGTTTTATAGCAAAAGGAGGCTTGTTTAAATCCTAGTTAAGCACTTGCCACACTACCGTAATGTACCGGTTATAAGTATTGATAGTGTAGAACATAGCTACTGGATTACTATGATCTACATATGGCTTGAGCGTTGGGAGGCCTCCCACAACGTGCACCGATGACTTTTTTTTGAGGTGAGTTTGCTCTTGACTCTAGTCTAGGTCATAGATGACAGAGACAAAGAATGATCTCGAGAAAGCCACGGGAATCGGCTGGTTGCGATGTGGCAACGGGGAAGGAGTAAGCTCAGCATAGGACGTTTTTTTGGCTGAAATGCAGATAACTTGAGCTTCGCCAATATTCATGGTGTGTGGCAAAATAAAAAAGAATATTATAAACTGAACTTTGTATCAGACCCTTAACCTAAATATTAAATAATTATTTTTGACATTGGCGCCTTATAAATATTCAACAAAAGCAAATTAAGTCAATAACAAACAACATTCAACTACGATTGAATAAATAAAACAAAGTGACAATTTAAATTTTAAGGTCTCAGCAGCCATTTTTAAAATTGATCGTTAAGATTTTTACGGGCGAAAATATAATCAAAGCGACATTGTCAAAAACCGGATCGAGTTGGACACAGGTTTTGTCACCTGCCTTTCAGAGTTCTGACACTTTTTGTCAATGTCACCGAAAACTGAGAGGTGGTTCGAAAATTCGTGTATTTCTGCGAAATAATCAACAAGGCAGGTTAACAGTGAGATTTTGCTGGCGTGAGCAAACTGGAACGTTGACGTTTTTAATCCGGGACAGGCAAGAGGTAAGTTTTTTTTTTTTTTGAAGTGAAAACTTCTTTAGCGGCGTTGTGCACTTTTTGGGATGGGTAAAAAATGTTAAACTCGCGTCAGGACACGTCATGACCTGATCGAAAATTCGTAAGACGGAGGGAGAGTAGGAGAGGAAGTAATATCCCCCTCTCTTTCAAAATGTATGCCTCAATGCATCCAATTCGTGCGAAATTACTCCCTAACCGTTAATGTTCAAGTTTTCACTTCTGCCGGCACTCCCGGAGTGCAACGTTGTTTTTTTTTTTAATTGTCAAGCATTTGTGTGAGCAGTGGAAAATGATGGATTGTCTCTCAGGCTTACCTGAACTACGACAGCAAAATGCTAAGAACGCGTTAATTAATGTGATTGTTTGAAACAATTTTTACCATTGGCAACACTACACTTGTGGAACTTGTTATTTTAAAAAGACAAAAAGAAAGAAAGACGTCTAAAAAATATTCTCTTACGTTATCCTGACTAATTTAATAAATGCAAAAGTGAGTTGTTTGTCACGCGTGTATTCCTAAATCGCTGAACCATATTTATGAATTTCGGTACAGAGATTAGAGACGTTTTATGACAAAAATTTAGATAAACGCGAGCGAAGTACTATACGCGATAGTTATACTTCCGAGAGATGCAATTTATTGGCAGTCGTAACAATCTACACGGACGGCTTCAGGGGACGCCTATTTGATAACTGATTTTTATTTTGTAAGTAGGTTGAAAATAACACTTTTTACACACACGTCAAAACTTGTTCGTCATTTTAAGCTAGATAAGGCCGGTGTCTCCTAGCTGACTAACCAAAATCTCTTTTAAAGTCCATACAATTGTACCGGTCAAATCATATGAGAACCATGTAGATTAATGTCTGAAGTGGTATTTTGAGGAAAGTGCCACACAGATTTGAGTGGACCTGTCCAGACAGTGCAAGCATTTGTCAGTTATCAACTCAAACTTAGAACTTTAAGAAGCTCAACGACTTGACGAACAATACCAAAGTAAGGATATTTGGGTAGGCCGCATAAAGAACTCAAACTGCCAGACTAACGCGAAATGAACCTCTAACATAGCGTCTACATGTGCGCGCACATCCACAATACGTTATATGAGGACCATGCAGAGGAGTGTCATTTCAGAATGTATGCTAGCTTTTGCCAGCGGGTTAACCCGAGTGACAAAAACTATCCCAAGAAAAGATGCACCTGGGATGAAAAGTACTATACCATCTTATGGTCCCATTTCGGGATATAGTTTTGTAGCGACATCAATGCCGCCATATAAAAAAAAAACTAAGAAGCAAAATTTGTATGGCAACAAAAAGAACCGCAACGCCATCTACCCTGTTAGCGACGAACTACCAACGAAATCCTGCATCGCGCAAGCAAAGTTCTCCGTTGGGCACGCCACAATTGCGGCGGTAAGGCCCCTCTTTGAGGAGTGGCTGGAGAGGCGCCACGGCGTCCTCACCTTCCGCCTGACGCAGGTACTCACCGGACACGGCTGTTTCGGGAGGTACCTGTTTCGGATTAAGCGGGAGGACACGCCCGGGTGTCAGCACTGTGATGATCAGCCGGAGGACACGGTGGAGCATACGGTGGAGGTCTGCCCTGCTTGAACATATACAACAGTCCGAATTTCAACTATCGGTCAGTCGCCCACCAGACTCAACAACCGTCTGGTCGGAGGATCCTCCCTCTCCAATGGAGGCGGGACTTTACTCTCTGTACCGCATACCTCTATAGTTTAACCGTGTTCCAAGTTTCATCCGTTCAGCCATTGAGACGAGAAGAGTGTTACAAACACGCAGACAGACAGTAGGATAAGATAGGATAGATTTCCGAGGATTGCAATTTATTGGCAGTCGAAACAATCTACTCAAACGGCTTCAGAGGGCTCCTATTGTTGAATGTGGCTCGTAATCCACAAACCAGTCCACGCCACATACCAGCCAGTTCTTCGCGTGCACTTTCTACCGTTGCATCACAGCAGATATAATCGGCTGAAGTATTAGCGTTTCCTCCAGTACCCGCCTTCCTTCGTGTTGAAATAAGTATCTGTTGTTAAATAAATTGTTCGAAAATTGCCCGTTTCCCTCAATTGTAGATTATTGTAGTTTGTTTGTGGATCAAATGTATGAATGATTGATGGATGCGTGAGGAGGTAAAGATCATGCTCATGACTAAGTTTCTATAAGTACAGAATTATTATGCGTTATTGTTTTTTCCACAACAGCTTAGAACTTAAGATTTTTTTTATCCAACTGATCCAGAAGGAGGGTAACGTTCTTTTGGCAACGTGTCTATCTATCTTATACCTTTAAACGAGCAATTCTTGTATATATGTATATATAATCTGAATCTCGGAAACGGCTTCAACGATTTTCATGAAATTTAGTAGGTATGCAGGGGGTTTCCGGGGCGATAAATCGATCTAGCTAGTTTCATTTTTAAAAACGTTATCCAAAAACAAAACCGAGCAAAGCTCGGTCATCCAGGTACTTGTTATTTATTTGTAAACCATAAAGCCACTTAAATATGGCAACAAACACAAACATAATGTATCCAGGATTTTTGTAACACATATCATGACTTATGGAGTTTCCTGCTCGTCCTTCACCATAGAGATCTACGCTGGAATGTGCAATATATATAGTTTCATCTTTCTGGCTGGTTTAATTGAAGTAAATGCTTCAAACAAACAAATATTTAATTCAGAGATCTTTACAAAAAACAGAATTAGCATACTGTAATCTGAATTCGTGTTAAACAGCTCTCTATTTATAACGAAAATGTTTTAGACAAACATCTGGCAACGCAATCAGATTCAGACTAGAGAAATCAATAAAGAGCGCTAGAAACTAAACTCATTAGCATGAAATGTTTAAACCGACAAGAATTAAACCAGAGTTGCTAATTGAAAAGTTACCAGTTCGAACAAACATCCGCTCAAAATTTGAAATAGCAAAATTAAGACATACTTGCCAAACCATATCATCATCATCTGCCTAGCCTTTTCCCAACTATATTGGGGTCGGCTTCCAGTCAAACCTGATTCAGCTGAATACTAGTATTTTACGTGGAGCGGCTGCCTACCAGACCTCCACAACCCATTAATTGGGTAACACGGTACTCCTTGCAAAACCATATATTCACTGAAAAATTAGTATCAAAATAAGAGGGATAATGAGCAGTAAAACCGTTCCTATCTACAAAGATAACACGCTTCTCTCCTGATGAAACAACAACGCCGAAAAAGGAAAAACCATCAACTCTCAAAATAATATTATTCAAAAACATAAAAGCGGTAGACAAGCTGGTTGAGGCTTCAAACAAAAAGGTAAGTACTTAAAACAATTACTTTTTTTTTCGGAGTATTTTTCCTAAGACCCTCATCAAAAAGACAGACTACTAGATGTATAGAATAACTCAATTTGTCGTGAAAGGTCTTATAACGAAATAATATTCGGCTAGTAACCAAAAAATAATTTAAAAGGGTCTGCCTGGAAACAAAACCGGTTGGTAACGGTAACACTTGGCTCTATTTTTTATTCACAGAGTTATTTTCGAAGACAGGAGTAGATTTGCATCACAAACGTTAAGTAGACGTTACAAATGTTACGGCGCCGTACAGTAGACAGCACGTCAGTGGTAACAAAACAGGTCTCTTATTATATTAAAACTCCGTACTACACCTAGGCCATCTCTAGTATTACCAGTTACTACTGACGTGCCTCCTTCTGTTTACTTATATATTTGTATGTATTATGAATTAATACAAACAAACATATAAGTTTTTCAATTCAGACTTATTAATTTATTTAGATACATGTTTGTGCCATGTTATAAGTTTATAAATCCAATAAATTTTTTTTTCATCCAAAAAATTTCCCCTATACACCCCTAAAAGTTGAAATTTCCAGAAATCCTTTCTTAATTGGACGCTAACGTTTTTAAATAAACCTATATTCAAAATTTCAGCTGTCTACACCCCGTAGTTTCTGTGCTGTGCGTTGTTCAGTCAAGATAAGTTAAAGCCACTTGCCTTGCATATATAACTAGATTATAAATTGTATACTCACATAATATTTACATTTCTCGACGACCCCAAGCCTGCTGGAGAAGGTTTCGTTCGTGGCTTCGATCTCCAAGACCCTCTTCTTGAGATCCAGGCTGTTCTTCTGGATGAAGTAGACGTAGTCTACGCCGACCATCTATAACACAAAAACCATATTCAATTATATGTAAGTAGCTTTTGCTTTATTCGGAAAAGTAAGTCTCCACGCAGCGGGTTCCTGCAAATGGAAGACGCCGTCGAGGGCTGGTTCAAGATGGCGGGAACATCTAAAAGGACTTGGAGGAAGCCTTTAGACAGCAGTGGGACGGCAATGGCTAGATTAAAAAATACCGGAATAAAAGGATCCTATGTCCGAATCACACCGTGGTCTACCAGAGGTCCAAAATTCCGGTCCAGGTCCAGATAGACATACAGACTTCCACGTTCATAACACACACACACACACACACAAACATAGGGAGTAGAATTACCTCTCCATGTATATTTTTTTCCAATAAAAGATAATGTCCCAACGCTGGGCTATCGGTTTGAAAATTCATGCCGGTGTAAATTGGACCTACTCAACCAAGATGATGATAAATGCAATTTTACGCGCAAAAAACTTCAGGTCACCGTTGAGATTCAATTTGCGTCCGATCAAGAGCGATAGCCTCGTTTATCACAGCTTCCAGGCAAACCTGAAAATTCTAATAATGAATATCACCTTATCGAATGTTACCTAAGAAGAGTAGAAGATAGATTCAGTTCTACTTTCAGATCTGTCTGCATAAGCGTAATCAAATCATATAACGTTCTCCCTTTGTTTATGGGGAAATCCTCAAGGGCTACTTTCCCTCTGGGTAGAACAGAGTGTTATGTCGGACTCCTTCCGACTAAAACAGTTCCTACCGCTAGCATGCATCAGAAGCCCTGTTTACAACGATAATGTTCTCCCTGCTGGGATACAGGCGTCCCTGCGAGTGGGAGGGGCCATAATCCACTAAGGGGGTCGGTTCCGGGTTGGTGATCAGATCCGTCTGATCTCAACAAAAAATCATCCCATACAAGGCTATTAATCCTATCACATCGATCTCTAACTATAAATTTGAAGATGTGGGAGAAAAACCTACCTTCTTAAGAAGATAAGGGGCTTCTACATTCAGCTGGCACCGCCTTGTCGTCGTTCGCTGTGAGTCGTCGGCTGACCAGTTGTCGTCTGTGATGACGCATTCCACCACCACCGGTATCTGGGGGCAGCTGGGGAACCGCCTCTCGTATGCCTGGGACAAAGGAAAGAAGTCTATTAGTATCGCCAAAAATGAAGTGGCATTACACTGGAAACTCTTAATTTATCTTAAATACTACTAAATTGTGCATTGGTTTTCTATCACTAATTTTCGTCCTGGCCTTATACCAAAATATTTGGAGACTGAGCAGCATGTCTCCTTCTTCCATATATCTCTATTCGCCGTCATCTCAACATTCACCTCCATTCGAGTCATATCAACTTTCACACAAGTTATCCATCGTTTCATTGGTCTACCTGAACCTCTATAACCTTTCACATTATGGTTATATATCACTACTAGCTGTCGCCCGTGGTTTCACCCGCGTAACTCTCGATCCCGTGGGAATATCGGAATAAAAAGTAAATATATGTGTTAATCCAGGTCATAAACTATATGTGTGTTAAATTTCATCCAAATCCATTCAGTAGTTTTTACGTGAAAGAGTAACAAACATCCATCCATCCATCCATACAAACTTTCGCGTTTATAATATTAGTAGGATTAGCTTATAATTAAACGAACATTCGATCTAGATTTTCTCCGCACTCCTAAAAATTTGATAGTATACGATATGTAGATACATACACCCCTGTTAGAATCATTTCTAAAAATACCACCTTATTCAACATTTATTAGCATTTTCTGGGTGAAAATATAACCTTACATCATTAATTAACGTCTTCCAAGCCCCACTTTTGCGCTCCTAAATTACCATTTCTAGGCGCGATAAATATCTAAATACTCGTTTTCGTGTCCAAATTCCTGATTCACGGCTTACAATTTGTGCCAATGGCCCAAATTACTGTTTCAGTTATTAACATACTTAAAGCAGAAACCATTTAGATTCGGTAGACCTTTGGAAAATGATAATGGTTGAAAACAATGTGAAATGAGCCACGAAAAGGGCTCTAAAGGGAAAATTCCCGAATGCCGAAAACAGCGAAGTTAGTAGCATCAATCAAATACAAATGTTGATGAATACTTGACAGTGAGGGACCGAAGAATTTCAACAGAAACTTCGTGTAATTTCCAATTCGGGGCTTATTTTCGGGCCATTTATCTTTGTTAGAATTACATTTCTTTTCTCGGGCTATCTTTTCTATTCGATACAAGAAAACGATACTAAGGTCATATAATATTTAAGACTTGAGTGGGTAAATTGCTGCGAAAAGAAAATTTACCTGTAACACGATTAAACCGGATAATATAGAAAATCTAGCAGTTAGGATAATGAAGCTAATATTTGTATTAGCTTGGGAGGAAACTGCTATCAAACTGTAATTAAAAAGTTAAATAAAGCCAATTTTAATTGAAGCCTCTTAAAACTTTTTCTTTTTTTCAAAGTTTTGTGAGTCGGATGATCATTATCGGTGGCTGATATTAAACGTCTAGGTTGGGGCGAGACATGTGACTGATCACGTTTGCGATACGTGTGTGGAAGGCACGTGGCAAAACACAATCTGGAAGTTTGGCGTATTATTGAATAGATCAACCTGAACGAGTTCAGATTTAGCCAGGTTTCATCGTAAATCTTGTAAACGTTTCTCGGCGAATCCCTATAATACAAAACTTTCCTCTCTGTAATATATTTACACATTGGTCAGCCAGGTACGAAAATTTTCTATAAATTATTTACGGTATCCCATAAGGGTCTATACTGGGCCCAAGTCTGAATCAAAACTTTTGCTTTTGTTTGTCTTCATAATCAATTTGGTTCATTCACAATCGACCTTTATGTAAGTCCTCAATAACATGGCACCTTCGATTAATAATTTTACGATCTATTGTTGCGATTCTCGATAGGATTTTGATTTCTTGACGACCATAACAGCTCATTCGTGTTACGTACCGTCCTGGTTTATGGACTATAAACATTTTAAAGATTTTCTCACGTGGATTTAGGTGCGGTGTTATGGTTTTGGTGTGTAGTAATTTTAAGATAGTGGGGCTTTGTTTTGCAGTTTCATTATTGAGTATATACAACCAGAATATATTTAGATCCAACGATTATTTTTTCACGAGTGAAGAGCTCAAACAATCACATGAATGAAACAAATGATAAACGCGGCGAAAAAGGAACAAAAAGTGGGGCGAACACGGAAAAATTAAAATTTGACGAACTTTGTGGCCAAACGATGAAAAACAACAGATGCCTGATTTTAAAAATGCGATTGTTTAATCGCATTTTTTAAATCAGGCATTTGTTGTTTTATCAACTGTCTTCTTTATTTATACACAGATATCTTGCTTGTTTAATCAGAAGTTATCTGTGTATAAATAAAGAAGACAGTTGATTGCTAGTTCTATTCATTAGTATTCATGTGACAAATCACCTAATAACAATCTAGGATTATAAGATTGCACGTCCAAACATAGATTGGCCTTATAATTAAATATGACTTACTAAGCGTAACGAAAACCAAAGCTGGGTCAAGATTTAGAACATAATACCCAAGAATTCTAGAAAATCCTAACGTAAAATTTACTTACACGTGCCTCCCGATAAATTTTGTATTACATTCGTCTTACATATAAATATTTTATTAGGAATGTGACCTACACGTTTTCGATACGACGATTATTGAATGTCAAGTGTTGCTTTCTTAAATGTCTTCTTGCATGTTACATTTGTGAGTTCAGAGTCGTGGCTTGAATATATTTGGTTCACATTTTTACCGAGACCTTTTACTGGATTATCTTATTTCAGACCTCTCATGGGTAAAAGATAAATTGGGTCAGATAAAAGATCTTAAGACACAATTTGAAGAGCTATTGGTGTATGGCATTATAAAATTCATTAGCAATACAGTTAACGTTACGGATATTTTTAAGAGGAAAGTTATTTTTTCGGGAAACTGAAATTGTGATGAAAGCTTTCTAAGCTTGTCTTATTGCTTCTTAAACTTACCTATATTACTGCTCTAGCACAGCTCGTTTCGATATAACTGTACTAACTACTTCAACCCATATAGAGGAAGGAGCGTGAACATACTAAAATCTGCGATCAAAATGTCGTAATGCGTCTACACGTTCAAAGTAAAGCTGTGCACATGTAGACCATTAGAAATAATTTTAGATCGTACACATTCGCTACTGTACATGGACTTTCTAATAGACTTGCTATCATAAAGTACTTCACGTAGCTGCCATGGTGCCAGTAGTTGCCATGGTTCCTCACAAATCGATGATCACGCATTTGCTGATGCATAGTTTTGTTATCATCCCCCAGACACCCTTTACAGACCCCCTAGTTGAGTATATTACCTCGGGAAGTATAAGGCAATTGACAACGACATGCACGCGCAATCGAACTTGCGGGAGGATTCAAAGCTGAAGGGACGTAGTTTGTAAGGACAATAAATCTTCAACAAGTCTCAACGCCTCTTCAAGTAAATCGAGGGCGTGCATGCGAAGGATATTGCCTTTTAAAAATAACTGACAAAATGCAACATTGAAGAGAAATCCAATTTAATGACAATGTTGGAGCGTATCGGAGTAAAATTTCAATTCCTCGAATGCTTTAAAATGAACAGTGTTGGAAGTTTATAGTTTTAAAATAAAATGACCACGAAGACGGAGGTTAAACAGGTGAAATAAGAGTGATTTATGCATGCTGTTAATGTATGTAAACCATCATAATATTTTGCTAAATCAAACTATAAGCCTCATATTTTACTACAAGTACTACAACAGGCGTTTTCTTGCAAGTATGTCTGTCAACCTTCCAAGCAATATTCTCGCAAATATCGTCGTGTTTACCTCTATAAAGAGAGGGAATACTAATGTTTGAGCCGAGTTGAACGGGGAGGAATCGTAATACAATATAATAGTCGTGATGGAGGCAATGGTTGAGCATAAATGTTTGCTTTCAATATATCAAAAAGTCCCAGCAAAACTGTCGCATAGTTTTATGGTTTGTGATAGTTTTAGTTATCTTTGTGACGTATGGAGATAAAAGCTTATTTGTCAGACTCAGATATAAGAACACAGATATAGAACCGTTGCTAGGTTCTATGTAACACTATTGTCTGTTAACTAAATGCACTACATGTCTGAATAATTGGTTGACAAGCTCGTATTAGCATCCAATAAATGGCTTCAGATATATGGTTGTCACACTAGAAGCTTTATCAGGGTCAATGATGATAGAACGATAAAGAATCACTGCTGGTAGCCAGAAGCGATTGAACAGGGATAAGATCGGCTCCTAGGTGACGAAAGGAGTTCTGATTGAGTTGTTGTGTACTTACTGGTAATTTGTAACAACGAGGAATGGGGAACAAAGTTTAAAACATTAACTACATCAAAGAGTGTCCCAAAAAGCAACCAAACTAAGTCTAATTAAATGGAGGACGAAGACTGGGGAGCGTGTCCAAAACTAATTAAGCTACAATTTCACTTTAAGGAATTTTCTAAATAAGAACTAAGAGACAATTTCCTGACCTTACATTAAGTAGAAAAAGTCTTGTAAGAAGTTAGTGCTAGATCAAGGACTGAAGCACTGGTTCCAGCCCTAATGACACTGAAGCAGATAAAACAACACAAACTTTACGTTTAGGCGCGTACGCACGTACGAACACGAACATAGCGAACACAAACACCAGACCCGAACATTTGGTTCGTACGTATGGACGGCATATTCGAACACGAACGCAAACATAGTTCGAGTCGAGTTCGCGAACAACAGTCGTGAACTCTATCTTAGTAGCCATGACGGCGCCGTTGGAAGTGGTCGATTGTGAAGTAGCGGAGAATTTTTTGATGTTCGCAGTGATTCACGAAATGTTGTTTCCTAAAGCGGATCCTAGATGGTGGGAAACAGTATTGTACAAAAAACGAAATGAAAATACATTACTTTTAGACTTAAAATCACAAGAAATAAGTGGACACTACAAAACTCTGCTAAAAATGTCAAGTACAGATTTGTTGCGTAACATTTATTAAAGCTCTTCGAACACCGTCCATACAGAACACACTACAAGGATCGCCGCGAACATGTTTGACGAACAGAGTGTTCGATGTTCGATAGTGGTACGCACGTGCGAACCAAGTTGTTGCGTATCATGTAACGCAACAAATTTGTTCGTACGTGCGTACGCGGCTTTTGAAATACACGAGAATTGTACCAGCACACAATAATAGTATTACGGTACAATGCGCATTAAAAGAAGACGACATAATATAGCCTCCCTTTTGTAATAAAGACAATACGGTTCGTATTATCAATACGCGTTGAAAGTGGATGTTCGGAGTTGAAGTGACGTCAGTAGTACACTTTCAAGTAATAGGCCAACATCAACAAAACCTGAAATAGAGTTAAAGAAACAAAACGAGGTCGCTGGTAAGGACTTTAAATGGATTAGTTAAACTGAAAGAAGAAAGAAACTCAGCAAGATCTTCGGTTACAGAAGAGAATTGGCAGTTTATCAGAAGATCAGATGAAGGTTAGCCTGAAAGAGCCCTAGCTGTAAGTTATGACTATATTAGGCATGAACATAGGAAGATATCTGACTGAACTGAAGCCACTATGTTTTATGATTATAACTATACTTGAATTTGAAACACCAACCCCTGCACGCAAAAATTAACCTAATTTTTAGGGTTCCGTACTCAAAGCGTAAAACGGGACACTATTACTAAGACTCTGCTGTCCGTACGTCTGTCATCAGGCTGTATCTCATGAACCGTGACAGTTAGACAGTTGAAATTTTCACAGGTGATGTATTTCCGTTGCCGCTATAACAACAAATACTAAATAACAGAATAAAATAAAAATTTAAGGGGGCTCCCATACAACAAACGTGACTTTTTTGCTCGTTTTTGCTCGATTTATAACGGCAACAGGTAGACGCTTGAAATATTCACAGAATAGTAAGTTATATATTCACTTTAAAAATAAATAATTAAATTAAAATAAAACAAATATTTAAGGGGAGCTCCTATAAAACAGACATGATTTTTGCCGTTTTTATAGATATTGGTACGGAACCTTTCGTGCGCGAGTCCGACTCACACGTGGCCGGTTTTTTAGAAATACTTTTCAGGACAGCTTTCAATCTTATAATCAAACTATGTCAATAAACAACATGCCACTTGAATGAAACCGTTACATTATCCCTGTTATATTCTAACTATTGTGTGAACATACTGTAAGTTCTTGTCATACAAGTTCTCTATTCTAAGTTTGAAACAATGTACGATACTCGTACATTACATTACAATCGAAAGACGTCATCTGTCATGTCGGCGGCTTCGAACGAATCAACTGTTGAAACTGTCAGTCTGTCAATAACGTGGTGGCAGAGACTTTGCCTTTCCACGTTTGTTAATAAATATTCTAGTTCACATGTAAATTACTTATTTGCGCCATAAACAGTTAAAACGTCTAGACTTATTTTAATTTGGTCACAATCGATCGCAACAACAATTGTGCTTCTGAGTCCATTGAAAATACAAACGCGCCAATGCATTGGTTTTGTCGGACGTTAATATCGATTAAACTGCTAATATCAATTGACCTTGTGCCGAGTTGTGTCACGATGCAATCGTCCACATAGCATAAACTATCAGTATTTGCTTGTACCCTTGTTACACATACGTAGGTTTTTTCCTGTATAGCATTATATTTATCACCTATTCAATTATTCTTATCTAGGTTAATAATTATTTTAGTTTCAGTGTTTATTAGCAACTAGCTTTTGCCCGCGACTTCGTACGCGCATATCCCGGTCCCGTTTAGCCTTCTACGTGAATGTGGCAATCATATACAAAAATAATTTTCCAAATTCGACTGGTAGCATCAGAGATTAGCGCGTTCAAATAAACAAACTATTCTGCTTTATTATATTAGTATAGAAGCTGACAGATGGGCCATTAATCATTTGTGATTGTTACGACTTGCAATAAAGTGTCCACTTTAAAACATTGGAGTCATTAGCAGTGGCAAGATATTAAAATTAAGTACCTGCTATTTGTTAAATGCCTGCTTTTTAATAAAAGGGTTTTGAAACGTTACAATCAATGTCAATGATTGTAACGTTGACATTGATTGTTGATGTATTTGCATATCCACGTTACGTATGGCAACGTGGATATGCAAATAGAACTTGTATTGAAAGAATGTTAAAACGAAAACCTTATTGCTTTTAAATCCACAGAATACTAGATTAACGAAGAAATACGGATATAAAGACTTAGAAGCTGTATCTGGGAAGTAAAGAGGATGCCATAATGTCATTAGTCCAGCCATGCGAAGCATTCCACAAAGTACTCGACAAGGAATAATGGAAAGCGGTAATAAGGAAATTCAGCTGTTAATCGTTATTCTGTGGGACTGACTAATTTTATGTCACTCAAGTTTTCAAGAATTTCTACGCATTTTCAATCTCACATATCTAAGGACTACATTTCTTATTCATAAGGCGAAATACTTTCCTACAAATAATTTTGACGCTTTGAGTTTTATCTACCTTAGGGATACCAAAGAAGCCAGTTTGAAAATCAAAGGCATTTCTAATCATAAAACACGAACAAATTCGTTTATCGCTAGAATAATTCCCAGCCAATAAAAAACAACGCAATCTTCGTGAATGTACGAAATACGAATTCCCGACGGAGCTCGCGCGCGCTCGTGTTGTAACATAACGATTTCATATCCGTTCGGACATCGTCGGCCGACGCTCGCCGAAGGGCGTTCGTTCGTTCCATTTTCAAATTCAAATTTCAATCAACGTATCCACTTGATTCGGAAGTATGATTGGCTGATGAATATTTTATTGATAACAACGGCTGTTTTTTTTGTGAACAAATGAGTTGCTTTAAGGGAAGATATTCTGGTTGTCTTGCATCATTTAAGCATGTCTTAAATTTATTTCAGGCTCTATTGCGAACAAATGTACAAACAGAAACTGCTCAATACATATTGTAAATATTCATGAGCCACATAATATCTTGTTAAATATTTTTTAGTGTTTTATTTTGATCATATTTGTGGTTTTCCCTTAATGGGATAATTAGAATGTCGTCTATATAGATATTGCGCAGGAACATTTACAAAAAAGATAAATATAGATTGTTCAGATTAGGCATATAAATGCCTCATGTGCATTTTTATTATTGATTTTGCGGAGTGATTTATGTAAATTCTTTCAACTTTCGTCTCCATAGCTCAGCTGAACCTATCGGAAATTAAAATGAACGTCGCCGAAGCACCGGTATCTGAATTTCATACTTTGTGGAGATTCAAGAATTGTTTAGCGTATCAGCTACTTTGATCCGTTCACGGTCCGATGACTCTTTGGAACTTAAACTTCTACAGTGTGAATTTGATGGTGTCATTTTTTGTAAATGTGCCGGTCGATTCTGTAAACATATCGAAGTGAAGGCTTGGGTGAAGTGATCACGAGGTGAGTTGTCATTCCATCTTGATTATATGGATTGACAGCTCACCTCGTGATCACTTCACCCAAGCCTGCACTTCGTCAAGTTTACAGAATCGACCGGCTGAAATATTGGGTCACATTTTTGACACATGACAAGTTTTTACAGGTTTCTGGCTATCGGTGTATTCATGGTATCCCAAGTACAAGTAAAAAAGGGAAGGTTTATGTTTTATGAAAAAACTGAAGCTAGGGTTAACCTAGCTAATTTCGAAGGCTCTCACCTTATATTAGACAAGGTTTTCCTGGTTCAATTACAAGGTACCCAATAATAGGAATAATAAAACGACCAATTATGTAAATTGGTTCCAAGACCTTATTAAACGATGCTAAATGAAGAACTAAAGAAGATATTCTTCATTAGCTATCATTACACTAAATAGGTTTAGAGTGAAATATCCTTGACTGCTTCACATAAAGTGGAAACAATTTTATGAAAACATTTTTTTCTGTTTTTTCTATACTAATTTTATAGACAGGAAAGGTTTGTATTTTTGGTAACGAATAAACTTAAAAACTACTAACTCTTTCAACAATGTATAGCTACATTATCAGCGAGTAACATAGGCTAAATTTTATCCCCGTACTCCCACGGGAATGGGAACTATGCGGGTGAAACTGCGTGACGTCCGCTAGTCAGTAATAAAGTTGTCATTACTAATCGTGGAATAAAGTCACGTGTGGCGATGATGACTAATGAGAAAGAACAGTTTGGACAAAACAAAGAAACTTAAAAAGCAAGTGATGACAAAAGTCAATGTTGAGTTTCCATGTTAATGTGCCTTTTTGAGTTTCTGTACCCAAAGGCCAACGGTACCCTATTACTAAGCCTCCGCTGTTCGTCCGTCCGTCTGTCTATCAGCGGGCTGTATGTATACAATGAACCGTAACTAGACAGTTGAAATTTTCAGTGTATATTTCTGTTGCCGCTATTTCAACAAATCATAAAAATACGATGGTACGAAACCCTTCATGCGCGAGTACGACTCACACTTGGCCGGTTTTTATTGACAATCATTGTACCAGAATCGCTACGCTTATCTATAATTTTGGCAAAAACCAACAACAGGACAAACATTGTTACTGAAGGGGACTGCGAACATCAAAGTGCCTCAAATGGAAGGATTAACGACCAGAAGGTCGAGGGGACAGGGGAGCAATTTGATGAGAGCAATCCAACCGATTACGAGTACTCGGCACAATTGCCGGTGCGCAAACGTGACAGAGGACCTATGCGGGCAATTGCTCCAATCGAGATGGCGTGCAATAAATCATACTTGGACGAAAACGGAATAAAGAAAATGCGTAACAAAGAACGAACATGCCAAACACTTATCCTATACACACGCACTAAGCTATAAAAGACCGCTCAAGCGAATAGAGTAATAGCCAATTGGCCACTTTGATCAACGGTGGGAAACAGAAGCCATTACATTTAATAACCAAGTACTTAAAACAGTGTATAATTAAACACAGTGACTTGAAGCTTGTAATTGTCAAACCTTAATAGCTCAACAATTTAAACGCACGCAACCGCGAGGTCACGTGCTCCAACTAAGTGTTGCAATGAACCTGTACTTTATGCAAATAACTTGGCTTTACTTGGCAAATAAGTGGATTCTAGGAACACTTGGTGTTTTAACGGCTTCACGGGAAAAACGCGAATTCTGAATAGCAGTGCCATCAAACTTGATTGTTCTGCCTCGTCTGCTCGCCGATCTTCCCGAAGATTTCGGATTATTACATTTCAGAACATAAATTGACATTTATGGGCTTCTTCATCGAATGAAATAACTCTCCCAGGAATTTATTTTATTTGAAGCAATTCTATAAGTACTTAAAGTTTTTATTATTGGGCAGGCCGTCTTTGCTGGAATCCTTCTGATGATCCTGTTTTATTAGGGTGATAATATGGGCCACTCATGAAGAAGCCTGGTAAGTCACAATTTTGGCAAGCTTACCTCACCAAGTATACTCCTTCGCTTTTTTTTTTTAAACCATAAAGAGACTTCTTCAAGAGTTCCCCCTTTTAGATCTTCGTAAAGCTGCTTTCAAAATTAAACAAACAATAAGTTATCTAAAACAGCGGTACCCGCATATTATTCTTCATTCAAGCTTATAACATCATGTTTTACATAACGTGCGTGTTCTACGCTTATATTTAATAACAAAATGGTCTTATGTAATTTATCTCTAATTTTATTACGGCAGTCACGCACGCAGTTTGTTCAATAGCTTCATTCATTCGTGTTATTTAGAGGGAGTTTACCTTGACGACGTTATTCGCCTTCGGGTAATTGCGAAGTTTAATTTATTCAGTCTAATCCTCGAAGATCGTGGGGTGAGCAAACAACTTCATGTTATTTATAGACAACAACGGATTTAAGGGAATTAATTTCGATAAATCCTTGAAAATGCTGTAGGAAGATGGTGAATAATTTGATAGGGACTACAGTTCACTCCGGAAGTTTTCAAGATCAGTTCAAACATAAGTTGTTGTCAAGGGCTTTGGCTAAGTTTCGACTCGAGTCGTTCTTTAGATTGTAAGTGACGTCAAAGTTTGCGTACTTGTCGACGAAGTTCTGAATAGGCTCACGATCAAACATCTCAGAGATGGGAGCAATGCTTTTAATGTCGTTTTTTCCTACATTAATCACGGAGAAAGCATACCATCTCTGAGAATTAGAGAAAACAACTCATTAAGTATTGCCGGGAAAAGAGCTTATCTCGCCGCTCCGTGCAGACTTAACTCGGAAATGCGGGTTGAAGTAGCGCTCGCTGGGATAAATCTTTTAAACCGAGAGGTTCAAGCTATGTAGGTGACCTTGCGCAAATATTTATATGAAGCTAAACGACTACAAAATTCTTCCTTTATTGAGCATGGCTTGTTAAAAATCTAATATAGAAAATTCTCGTGTCCAAATCAAACTAAACCGATTCTTGTGAAATTTTGTGTGTATATTCAGTAGGTCTGATAAGGGTGGTCCACCGCAAATTTTTATTTTTTGGTATTTTTCTTAATTTTAATTTATTTATGATTCGATTCCCTTCTAACATCAACCCCTTTTTTTTTAATAGCGATATTTGTACTTTAATTCCAGTGGATTCGAGAATGGTTTAGATTCACAATTGGATCCGGTAGGTGGAACTGCAATCGATTTCTATAATTTTTCGTCATACACAAAGCAAACGTTCGGTCAGGACAACGTCTGTCGGGACCGCTAGTATATACATATAAATAAAAAGATGTAAGCGATGTGAGAACAACGTGACATTACGCTACAAGATTAATCGTGTTTTTTGCATAGCATTAAAAAATAACTATTCCTCCTAGATCTGCCTTCAACCCTAGACACCGACAGCCCTTGTTTTTGCCGCTCACAAAGATATACGCGTTTATCCACACAAACGGGGATCTGTCAGCGATATTACGTAAAATGGGCTTGCCCTTGACTTCCCCGGCATTCGGATTCACTATCCGTATTATTTGGCAATACTAATCCCTGGTTCTGTAGCTTATGCGGCTGAGGCCGAGTGACGTCATCTGAATGATCAATATCTGTGCTTGGATGAGCAAAGGTTAAGGTAGGGTCGGAAACATTTGGCTATTCGGATTTTTTCTTGTGTTATGTAAGAATGAGAAATTCTTGCTAGACGTTGCGAAATAGAAATGTCTTTTCGAAAGGCGAATAACGTTGATATCAAATCAATCGAGAAAGAAAAACACAAAGGGAAAGATTGGATTGACTATCAAAAGTTATCCGGCTCGAAGGACCGTTCCCAAAACCAGACAATCATTTCAACTACATTCAATAGCATTACCAAATAACCCATAACATCCATTTAAATGCTAAACCTTACAAAGCAACTTCCATCAGTGTCACTCAGACATTGTCATAATCATTATTGTTGACTTCTTCAACACGTTTACTGACACTTGTAAGATCCATTGTTTCGACTAATTAGTTGGCGCACGTGTTATTGTCTTTGACTCTGTAGAAGTCACCAATCTTAAGATATTAAGACTAAAAGTTAAATTATACGTGGCTTCGTCAGCTTGGTTTTGGAAGCTTAAGAAATCTTATCTTCCAAAACATGTTACTATTATTAAAAATACGCAAGTTTGGATGGATTAATGTTTAATACTAAATCACGCCCGAACGGGTGAACGGATCTGGATGAAATTTGTCACAGAGTTATATATTCTGGAATAGCAAACAGGCTACTTTCTATCCCGGGAACATGGTCCCTTGGAATCATTTCCGACATTTATGCTGATATTAAAAAAAAATCAGGCTGTTATATTAAACCAGCTGATTGTCGAACTCAGTAGCACACAGGTTGGCTGTTCAATTGACGGTCTGTGTGTTAACAGTATTAGTTATGCGGACGATATGGTGCTGCTGAGTCCGTCAATTAGCGCACTCAGGAACTTATTGAAGGTTTGCGAGGCTTATGCAGAAGTGCATGGACTTATTTATAATGCGAAAAAGAGTAAACTTCTTGTGTTCAGGGTTAATCGTAAAAAACCAGCACGCATCCCCCCAGTAATGTTAAAAGGGGTTGCCCTTGAAAGGGTGCTGGATTTTAAATACCTAGGGCATATAGTTACTGAGGACTTGAAAGATGATGATGATATGGAGAGAGAACGAAGGGCGTTGGCTGTCCGATGCAATATGTTGGCCCGCAGGTTTGCACGGTGTACAATAGAAGTGAAAATAACTCTTTTTAAGGCTTTTTGCCAGTCCCTGTACACGTGCACCCTGTGGGTTCGATATACGCAAAAGTCATACAACGCCCTAAGAGTTCAATACAACAATGCCTTCAGGGTGTTGTTGGGGCTCCCACGTTACTGCAGTGCATCAGGAATGTTTTCTGAAGCGCACACTGTGGCTATTGTGTCTGTTACTAACATAGTTTTTTAAGTAGCGTGTATTACTAACATCATATGGATCAAGGTCTGAAATAAAAATATTTTATTTTATTTTTTTATTTTATCCTTTTTTTATACACTTAAAAAAAACATCAAAAGGAAAATATTTGTTCAACTACACGAAGGCCCTTCTTTTACTGGGTTATGTTGTGTGTTTTCTGACAATAAGATCCAAGATCCGGAACTGCTAAGTATTAGAAGATTATCAGCTGCGTCATCTTAATGAGATCACCAATTACTAGTTGCACTTTCCACATCACGTCCTAACAGTGTCAGAAAACGTGAGTGTACCATCTAACGCTACGCAGAATCGACCTACATATCTTGAGATAGTCAAGGGTCACTGATATAATTTAACCAGTCGCATACCGAACGTGATAGGCGAATGCTCTGTATCAAATGTTGAACTATTGTTAGTAATTGCTATCAACTCTGAACTTAATAAAAAGACTGATAAGGTTGAAGACATGTTTGAATAAAACAAAGAAATAAAATTTTATACAATCTATCAAAAACACAGTTAAGAACTTAACATGCCAAGAAGTTATAATTAATTTAGACTTCGTTAAGATCCTTTGTGAAACGTGGACCTCAGTTAAGCCTTTTAGGCCTTAAGTACTTAACTGTAATTATGAAGGACAAAACACAGCATTAATTTAATGTTTGTCAAAGTCTTTTCCATCTCATCACCAGTAGAATTTAGAAGGAGTAAACTAAGGAAAACAATCATTACAAATTCCTCAATAAAGAAAATTGAGTTTGGGAAGTTTAGGCAATTTATAGGGCAACATAATCGTGAATCTTAAATAACTTTCATCAGCCTACATGTACAGCCTATTTATAGAATTTCGCAAAGGTCAGGTCAGGAGTGGCTGGAGAGATTAAGTGCCCAAAGTACGTGCCTGAGTCAACAGCTTTGATTAATATGGTACACGGAATATCTACTCATCCTCTAGTAGCAATTTCCAAGTCTTTCATCACACTTCATTACCTTCAGAAGGGTATCTTTAGTAAATTAGGGCCATCTTTGCAAAATATTATGGAAAAGCGGATAATTCAAATTAAGCAAATTTTGAGTAAAATTGTTATTCTAACACTTAAGATGAGAAGTGACTCACGAAATATCAAACCAAATTTGAAATTCCTTTTGAGGAAACTTCGTGAAATATTCGGTTTATATCGAAAACCTTCCTCAATTTCAGCCGGCAACGAATTTAATTGCCTTAATTAGGTCAACTGGAGGAAACTGCTAATTAGCTTTTCATCCTCGAAGTGCGACTTTTGAGTTATCACTGTAATCAGCAATGAATGGGACTACTGAGACTTTTGATCTGATAACCTTGGTTAAAGGACCTGCCATACTGCTTCTTTTACAACAAAGTCACTAGAAGAAAAATCTTCATTCATATAAACGAGTCACCTGCCTCAGGCACCGACTTGTTGTCCAAATAAAACTTTTAAGTAGGATAATCAAGTACTCAAACTTGAAGAAGCGCAAGTTGAAGTAATAAGGGATATAACGACGCAACTACTCAGATATGGCCTTTATTCTCGAAAACTTGGAGCGAAACTTTGCCAAGAATTTAGTATCTGCAAGACGGGGAACCTAGTTATAGTTTCCAAAAGATCTTCGTTTGCATACCTCGAAGATGGGAACATTTATAAAATGAACAAAGAAATCGTTGTGAAATCAAATAACATTATGAAAGGAAAATTGTACCAACTATATCTTCACTTCATCAAAGTCTCCACAAAAATCTAACAACCTCATAGCATTTCCGCCATATTGCTGACATCGCTTACACCATAAGCGTTTCACATAGTCAGGATACCGGTGCAAACCAGAATGCGTTTTGCGAAACCGGTCCTAGCCGGTTTGAGAAGACGCTTCGCAACAGTATGAAACTAATAAAGTAAACCTAGCCATTCCAAGAAACATAAAACTTGATAGGTTTCTTTGCTCTAAATGTAAGTACAATGGTGGTAATGAAAAGATAGCCGGTGGAATAAGGAAGACAAGGTACGTCGTTGTGAATGAGGAAAAAGAGATCGCTTTGTTTAAAAAAGCATTAATTGTCCGGCCACATGTCGCAGTTGATACGTGCTAAGACAACAGATTAACATTGAGACAGTTTAAATGTTTGCTTGTCCAAAACTTGATAAAGTTAGAGTCAACATGAAGTCAACCGTTCGGAAATTGTATGTTTGTACATCTTGTATTCTTGTCGTTCCGAAAGTAAACTAACCTAGCAAATAGAGCGACAAATAGGGCTTCATCCGGTTGTCCTTGGAGCCAAGAAAAAAGAACAGTTAGTTTAATCCAAAACTAAACAAGATATTTAAATACGTTGTTGTAAGGTTACACTTGAGGCCAATGTTTTTAGAAGTAAGTTTAGGAAGGGAATCAGTCTCTTGTAACTTTAAGAAACGGTTTAAATGCTAAGAAATGGGAAATTTGAAGCTGTCGATGATGGTGTCGATCGAAAGAAAGGTAATGATACAATCAAAGATTCGCAGCCAAGGTTAACCTAACTAGCTCTAAAGGTTATTCTACCAACCCACTCGAAACATTACGAGGATGAAACAACAAACAGATCTCTGAAGAAATAATCTCAATATCAAGGTAATGCAGATATATTTAGCTATTCTCGCGGAAGACCAACACATCGTTTGGGAGCTGCGCAAACGCAACTCTGTTTATTTATTCAGCAGACGCTGGATTATATTCGCAAAGTCGTGGCGGGTTGCTTGACGATAATGGCTTTTGCGGTTGGTCTGGGATGCATGATTGAATATTTATCGTCTCTGTTGTTTATTTTATGTGAATGTCTCCGATCTCCGATCTCCGATTTCTGTTGGATTACCCAGATTTTGCTTCTTTGTTTTTAAGTCTACGAATTATCAGTTCTTTCATCTCTGATACATAGGTGTCTGAGTAACTGGTCTTACAATATGTGACAGTTATGAGAATTTCCCCCTTCAGACATTAACCTACATGGTTCTCATATGATTTGACCAGTACGACTGTATGGACTTTAAAAGAGACTTGGACCTCTGAGTTTGTTTCGGTGTTTCTTCTGAGGGTAGTCGGCTAGGAAAAACCGGCCTCATCTAGTTTAAAAATGACCAAAAAAGATTGACGTGTAAAAGTGTTATGTTTAACCTAATTACAAAATAAATATCATTCATTTATCATTGACATTTATAGTTGGAAAACTGGGGTGAGCATTTTCAATGTATAATACGTCCATATTGCTATGTAGATAGGACTTTAGCACAGAGCTGTAATGCCATGCATATTTATTACATCCAATTTAGAGAATCAGTGATCTGCATACTGACTAAAGATCAGTTTAATTGATTTGCATTCCAATAGCTTCACACATAAAGATCATTTTGTATTACAATACTGGTTTACGTCCCTAAGATTGACCACAATAATTAACGCTTAATTCTGATTTTGCTTTTAACTGGATAGTATTTGTGTAGTTTCGCGAGGAGTAACCTGAAATCTGACTTATTTAAATGCTAAATATCGTAATCATATTCGATTGGATCTGTAATAGAGAACCTAATACACTAGCGTCACAATGCGGCAGAGCAAGAAACGCTTCAGGGGTGATGACGACTGCACGGAGACTGACAGATTCGATGATTTGAAGAATATGTTGCAGTCATGGAAAAATGATCAAGATGTTGTCCTCAACAAAATAGTCGCGGAAGTTTCTGAGTTGAAACTTCAAAATCTCAATATCCAAAAGTCATATTCTGAGATTGAAAAGTCAATTCAATTTTTCAACTTGAACTATGAGGAGATGAAGTCTCGTTTGGAAAACCTGGAAGTTGCACACAAGGAGAGTGTTAAACGCTTGAATGACATGACTGGCAGTGTGAATACACAAGCTGTGGCTACACTTGAGGCTAAGATTGAGGCAATGGAGCAGCGGTCACGTTCATGTAACATTGAAATCTGTAATTTACCAGAAAAGCGAAATGAAAATTTGTTCGCCATCGTGGATACCATAAGCTGCGCTATTAACTTACCAGTGTCTCATAATGATATCATATCGATACATAGAGTACCACACGCTCAGCAACATGATCGTAAACCTAAAAATATTATTATAAAATTCAGAACACGTATTATACGAGACAACATTCTTAGTGCCTATCGCCAGAAGAAGGGCCTAAAGTCTGATCAGTTGGGGATCTCTGGTGCCTCGGTACACGTTTATTTTAATGAACATTTAACCCTAAATAATAAAACATTATTTCGAGAAGCTAAGAAGATTGCCAATGAAATTGGTTTTAAATACGTTTGGGTCAGGAATGGGACAGTACTTGTGCGGGAGCGGGATGGATTTTCATCAATTGCTATACGCTCTGGGGAAGATCTTAAAAGGATTGTTATCAGTAAGAAGAAGAGTACTGAAAACCCAGATTCATAGCTACACCTATGTTCACACATTTTTTTTGTATATTTATATTGAGCTTAGTCCTTATTCCTTTTCTATACGTTTATTTGACAGGTTCATAAGTTTAGTTGTTAGGTATATAAGTTACAAATGTTATATCTATCTCCTGCCCGCTGGCTTACACCATTGGTTGTCAACGCTTATATTTAAAAAAATCTTACATTTTATTTTAGGCTTTCTATATTACATACGATTGAATCTTTTTGTGCCATTTAAACAGTTATGTATAATATTGAGAACTACTTTGAAATACATATACTGCGGCAAACTTATACTTCTAATTCTGCTAATAACTTGTAATTCTGGCTTATCTGTAACTTATCATATAATTATTGTGAACAACTGGCTTAAGTATTATCTATTGGGTGGTGAGCGAATACACATTTATTATGCTACTGTTATTTATGGCTACTAACAACATTACGTTTTACTACCAGAATTGTAGAGGTACTCGTACAAAGTTGCAAACGCTCTATATGAACATATTGAGTAATTCTTATGACTTTATCGTTCTGACCGAAACTTGGCTTATTCCTGAAATCTGTGATAGTGAATTTATTGATGAACGATATGTTGTCTTTAGATGTGACCGAGACCGTGTCGCGACGAATAAAAAAGATGGAGGTGGTGTTCTAATTGCTGTACTTCGTGAATTGCGGGCGACAATATTGACAACTCAATTATTTAACTCTGAAATTGAGCAAGTATTAATACAGATGCCTGCCACACAACCGCACACACGTCATATTATTGGTGTCGTATATATACCCCCAGCGTCTCGAGCAGAGGTATATGAGAAATACTTGGACATGCTGCAAGACTTAGCTAATAATCCCAATTGCAATTCATATCATTTCTTTGGAGACTATAACTTGCCTGAGATCGACTGGGTGCAGCAAGGCAACCATGCCACTGCGCGTCACACGGACACTACGGGACGTATATTACTTAATTTTATAAATATAATAAATGGTTTACAATTTCACTACACAAAAAATAGTATAGGTCGTGTGCTAGACTTGATAATCTCTAACGCGGACCCTCAACTGATGCCTTGCAATATCCTGGTGAATCCCGATAGCCTTCACCCCCCTTTTTCTATATTAACTCACCTAGATGTGCGGTTCAAGCCGATGAAATGCCATCCGGTTCGCAGGTATAACTTTTACAAAGCAAACTATGATTGCATTAAACACGACTTAGGCAATGTAGATTGGGAAGAGTCACTCTCTCATCATTCTTCTGAGATGGCTGTTGATATTTTTTATGAAACTATTTATAGAGTTATCAGGTCACATATTCCATTAACTTATACTAAAAACTCTAAATTTCCGATCTGGTTTTCACCTTCTCTAATAAAAACATTTAAAACTAAAGAGCATGCCTGGATTAAATGGAAGAAATATGGTAATCACTCTGATTATGTGCGTTTTTCAAATTATCGCAAATTGTTTCATAGTGAGACCGCTAAATGTTATAAGAGATATATGACATCAGTTGAAGACAGTATTCCCAAATCTATTAAGTATTTTTGGTCGTATGTCTCTTCTAAGAAAGGGAAAGCTAAGTACCCTGCTAATATGTTTTACAAAAATGTTTCTTCCGATGACCCCAAGGACATATGCAATTTGTTTTCAACTTTCTTTTGTTCGGTATATGAACCCTCTACCTTTGAACCAGACCTATGGCAACCGTCTAATTGCTATGAAGACAATTCGCCATTTATCTCTGACATTTACTTGCCAAAGGAATCAATATGTACAGCATTGAAGTCACTGGATTCTTCTAAAGGAGCTGGACCTGATGGCATACCACCCTCCTTCTTCATAAATACAGCTGACCACTTGTCTTCCGCCTTACTGATTATTTTTAATAAATGTTTGAAGGAAGGGGTCTTTCCTACAGTTTGGAAACGAGCCTCTATCACTCCTGTGTACAAGGGTGGCAATAAAAGTAATGTAGAGAATTATCGGCCCATTTCTATTCTTTCTACTTTGTCAAAGGTTTTTGAACGACTAGTACATAGTGCGCTATATCCTCATATCCGTCATCTTATCATACCCGAACAACATGGTTTTGTCAAACGTCGTTCTACCACCACCAACCTCATGACCTTTGTGAACTATCTCTTTGAAAATATGGATCGTCGGGTACAGGTAGACGCTGTTTACACGGATTTTCAGAAGGCCTTTGACAAGGTGGATCACACTCTGCTTATGGAAAAAATTGCCTTTAATGGTATACGCGGCAATTTACTCAGATGGTTTGCATCGTATATCTTCAATAGGACTCAAAAGATCGTCATTAATGGGCATGAATCTGACTCTATAGTTGTAAAATCCGGGGTTCCTCAGGGATCAGTATTAGGCCCTTTTCTATTTATATTGTTTATTAATGATATTAAACATTGTTTTATCAACTCAAATTTTTTGATGTATGCTGACGATATGAAAATTTATATTACCTGTAAAAATATTCGCGACTGCCATTATTTACAACAGGACCTTGATAGATTTTATGAATACTGCCTTAAAAATAAACTCTTTCTTAGCCTTTCCAAATGTTACAAAATCTCTTTTACTAAAAATAAAAATCAGATCAAATTTAATTATTCAATAAATACTATAATTCTTAATGAAGTTCAATTTGTCCGTGACTTGGGTGTTACACTTGACTCTAGTCTGCATTTTGATACTCATATTGACAATATAGTAAAAAAGGCCTTTCAGATGTATGGACTCGTGATGAGATTTTCGGGTAACTTTGTGCGACCCTCTACATTCTTAATACTATACAAAACCCTGATTCGGTCGCAATTGGAATACGCCGTCCAAATTTGGAATCCTCTATATGATAAGTACAAGGATAGGCTAGAAATTGTGCAGAAAAAGTATTTGCGTACCATGAATTATAAATGTTATCGTCCTAAAGTCTCCTATGAACAATTGCTGAAATGTTATAATGTTCTTAGTTTGGAATCTCGACGATGTCTTCTGGGTGTAATGATGCTGCATGGTATATGCAATAATAGATTCGACTGCATTCCTTTATCTAATAGTCTACATTATATAGTGCCTAGATCTGTCATGCTTCGTGGAGTACGTGTGCCTCGACTATTCCACACAAATTCGTGCAAGACTAACGCTGGGGTACGCGTGCCTCTTCGTCGCCTCGTTGATGCGTACAACGCTTACTTTATGGAGCTTGACATATTTACTTTTTCCAAACATCGTTTTAAGGCAGGAGCAATACAGCTACTTAATTCTTAATTACTTAAGTATTTATTTATATGTTTTTTTTTTTTTTTTGTTTCTTACTAGTATTTAACGATGCACACTACTTGTCTGTTTTCTTTTAACTTTTTTTGTGAATTCGTGGACAATGTTGTGGGTTACATGTGTAGTAACATAAATATGTAATAGATTGTGTTTCATGTATTTCTAAGTATTGTACTAATTTTAGAATCTCTAGTTTAGCTTGGCATGTAACTGTTTTTTGTCCCTAACAAATAAAATAAAAAATAAAATAAAAAAATAAACGATACGAACTGGAAATAACTATGGAAGTTTATGAGTAACGTTTTGTCAATATTGATCAACTAATGCTGGATTAGTCGAATATTTCTAATTACACGACAACATCTTATTATCAAACATCCGTTCAAACTATAAATGAAGCCCAACTAGACGATCCTTATCAGCATGAGACCTGAGAAGCTGACGAGACCGAATACTATTCCTTAGCAAGCATAATGAATGACAACGCGAAATTCCTTCCCGTTTTAGTGAACATTGCTGCGAAAGTAATTATAATGGAAATAAACATTAAGCAGCGTGTTGAAACGTTAATGAAAACACGTGTAAATGAATGAAATTGTTTACGATACTCAATAGCCAGGCCGGTCGCGTGTGATAACACGGCCCAGTAATTTAATTAAGTTTTAAGCTGTATGCATACCCTACAACTACTTTGCTGCATAGCCAAAACTGATGAGCCGTTATAAACTGTTTTTTTTTTTAAATTTAATATTGTTTGCTTGTAAGTTTGCTCTTGACTCTAGTCTAGGTCATAGATGACAGAGACAAAGTTGACGATGGAGCGAGCTTACCCAGAAGAAGCCTGTTCACTCTAATTTTGAAGAGATTAGGGTTGTATGCGTTCCGAAACACAGACGCAGGCAGAGAGTTCCACTCTTTTGCTTTGCGCATTATAAAAGACGTTTGGAAACGTTTAGTGCGAATTAGTTGAGTAGCAACAAGGTAGGGATGGTAACTTGCAGTGCGTCTAGATTTCCGATGGTAGAAGGGGGCTTTACGTAGGTAGATCGTTTACCATCAGTATTAACAGAACTGTCTTTGATAGAGCCTTTAGTGTAATGGATACAACTCTTAACCCAAGAATCATCATCATCTTCTCGCACTTGTCTCCTGTTTCTCTCCTTCTTTCCACGTTATCCTCTTTCATTTTAAGGTTGACAGAGTTAACATAGCTAAAACATCATCTTTTTACGAAAAGTGTCATCCTTCGGCAGTGGTCCTCTTAACCTTTTGAACGCCAGAGCATAAACGCATCGGAGGCGTGCCCCCGACGCTAAGCCACAAATTCGCCGTACCTACTTTTTGTCACATATTTGTGACGTTTGGCGTACAGGGCACGCGCTTGCTTGTCATGTATACGTGACAATGGCGTTCAAAAGGTTAATCTTTCTTTTCCCTTAGGATCTGCTTTTGACAGCTAGCTCAACGTAATTGTTAGTACTAAATTGAAAGACAAATATGTGACACAGACCTTCTTTGTAATCATCAATGACAGCGGAACACCACAGCGCATTAAAAATGTCATCACAATCATCAACGCAAACGCGCATTTCTGGAATAAGGTCATCGGCCATCTCTTCCGCATACTGTCGCCCGTCCTTGTTATCAGCTGGTGTTGTGATATCAACACTGTCTATTTCATGTACTATGTCAACAAGGACTTTTATTTTCGTCTACATTTGAGTCAATATTTGTACGGAACTAGAAATATTTTACGACAAGCTGTCACTTTAATTGCTGTCTGAATCTTCAAATTTCTTTGAATCGCTTTTTTTTCTTGTCATTGTGCATCAATTTATTAATCGATATATTCTCAGATGAAACATTAATTGAGAAGGTCAGTCCTAATCGCTGTTTTATTATCTGGGTTTTTAGGATATCGGTGTATCCTGTATCCTTTTTTCGAGCTGCGGACTGCAGAGAATAATGATTAGACCGAAATCCTGTCGGAATTTGGAAACATCATTGGCAAAACACTGCAAGGTTGCATCGTAACATTATTGGAAGGATTACAAGGTTGACATAAACTTATACGGAGACTCGGGAAGACATGTAAAATTTGCATTTAATTCGTATGTTCAAGGCGTTTCATTGACGAATCGAATGAAAGCGATGACTCTTCTCGAATGCTCGCGTTGTTGATTCACTTCCGCAAGAGATATTTTGTCCCAACTTTTTATCACTCTGCCAGATTAAATCTAGTTGATAGGTCATGACATGGCCAGCTCTTTAAATAGTCAGTGACCTTTCCCACTTGAGCGACCACCGGCGAGTGCAGATGGCTCCCGGCCGAACTTAGATATGCTTAGTAAACAGCGGTGGCTAAGTGGGTCGCTTTGGAGTGCCGCGGCTTAGAACTTTGCGACAAATAGGGGTCCGAAAATGCCGGTTTGGGTGAACCTCGGATTAGGATGACCTAAAATACTTTCATAAATGTGTGAGAGGTCTTTGGCCTAAAGTGGAACACATGAAGTTGAAGCTGAATCCTAACTTTTTATTATAAATGCGAAAATGAGTTTGAATATTTGTTTGCGCTTTCTCAGCTAAATCATCGAACTGATTGTCATGAATTTTGGTACAGAGATAGATGGGACCGTGGAGATGGTTATAGATTATTTGTCATTATTTTATTTTAGCCAATTGTGTCCCAATTCAGACCGAAGGCCTCAAATCCTGCCGATAGGCGTCAAGTTCGTCCCGCCATCTTCACCTGGATCTCCCGCGATATCGTCGGGCATTTTCTGGGACCCACATTGTTGTCTATGTCATAAATTATAGACTAGGGAAAATAACAATAAACTAACGTGAGAGAAGCCGCGGGCATTAGCTTGTACGTAATAACAATGGGGTTTTCAGGCTGTAAATTACCAAGCAAATTAACCGCACATTATCACTTAACAAATGCACGAGTTTTCGCTAGCAAAATAGCAGACAAGGAAACTTTAATGTATTTGTGCCAGAATAGCAAGCAAAACATATGAGTAACGCTAATACCTACACGTGTCGGGAGGCGTGTAAATATAATGAGCATTTAATAAATAACTAGATAATTAAGGGTGATTAATCTCACATAGATCCAATGAACCTTTTGAACGCCAGAACATAATCGCATCGGCGTGCCCCCGACGCCAAGCCACAAATTCGCCGTACTTTTTGTCACATTTTTGTGACGTTTGGCGTACAGGGCACGCGCTTGCTTGTCGTGTATACGTGACAATGGCGTTAAAAAGGTAAATTGTAGGTATTAGCAACAAGTTGGAAGTAAAGATAGTTTGAAACTAACTAGCGCAAAGCATATTGCGGAAATGACGAGATTCTGCTTTAACCTTTTGAACGCCATTGTCACGTATACATGACAAGCAAGCGCGAGCCCTGCACGCCCAACGTCACAAATATGTGACAAAAAGTACGGCGAATTTGTGGCTTGGCGTCGGGGGCACGCCGATGCGTTTATGCTCTGGAGTTCAAAAGGTTAATAAGTTTGAGCGGACTTTGCCGTTGACGATCATTTTGACAACAAAAACATAATAAGATTCTTCAACATAATAATATTGTTCAAATATATTCAAAGCGCAATAAGTAATTTGTAATTTGTTAAATCCCGGGATACAATCGTCATGTTTATGACTCCGGGATTTTACAGGAGGTATTATCAACTCTATGTTACTTACTTCCACGAACATAAGGTAAATATAGTCAACCTTTTCCGATCTCTGATAATAACGTAAATTTCCTTTTAAAATTATAAGACACTAGTTGCCGCCCGCGGCTCCGCCCGGGTGATCGTCGAAAATTATCCCAAGGGAACATACTCCCGGGACACTCTATGTCCTTTCCCGGGACTCAAACAGTCTTTATACTAAATTTCATCTCAATCGGTTCATCCGTTTGCGCGTGAAGATGTAACAAACATACACACACACTCACAAACTTTCGCCTTTATAATATTTGTGTGATTAGTGTGTTGACCAAGATTCCAATACGTGTTATTATTAAATACATTACATATTTACTTACAATAAAATTCTTTTATTACGATTTGTATGTCATTGCTCGGTATTTAGGATAACATAAACACATATTTGTGTGTTTACAGTACAATAACGTTTTGAGGGCAGATGAGTTTAATCTTGTTAATAACGCTTTAAAAATAAAATGCCTTTATGTAAATGAGAATAAAAATATGTCTTTAATTACTTTACTTATGGTTTTTATGTGGTTTCTTTATTTTTACTGTTTCTTGGATTGCTCCTTAGGTCTGCATTATTTTGAGAATTGGTATTTTATGACGTCTTTTAATTTAACTGGGGCGCTCGTGGCTAAATAATAACTGCAGCAAGGGACGATCTTCGAGGTTAAGCAATACTAGCCAAGGTCGATCCGTGGATGGGCGGTGCGTTGATGGTTGTGGAGGCCTGAATCCACTGGACCGCTGCAGTTGAAATTTGGTACACATATAATCTTCTGTGACCCAAACAAGGACGTGTAACGAAAATAAATAAAATTGAAAAGGGGGGTCACTTTTTGGGGGGCAAAAAAAACTAAAAAACAAGGTTTTTCCAACTGTACCGTGTGAAATATCAAATGAAAGGGCTCACCTTAAGGTTCTCAAAAGTATTTCTTCTTAATTTAAAAATATTTCACTCCAGTTAGGGGGCGTTCATAAAATACCTGAGATGTTTGAGGGGGGAGGGGGTCGAGTCAAATCTCATCTAATCTTACGTTGGAAAGAGGGGGGGTTTCGGCAAATATCACGCAATTTTTTTCTGATTGAAACAAAAAAAAAATACTATTTTGGTCCATTTAATCCAGATTGTACATGTTTAAGATTTAATCTTAAGCGTAATCATAATACGATTAAGATCATTCACTAATTCGTTCGAAAGAAAATAATTTCATTCATACTTCGACGTTATACATCTACTGACTGTCAAACCACACATTTTGAAAAATCTCACGTTAGATTGGGGGATGGGGAGGGGGTTGAATAAAATCTCACGACATCTCACCAGGGGGGAGGGAGGGGCAGAAAATTAAAAAAAACACCTCACGTAATTTATGGACGCCCCCTTATTAAAGAAAATAGAAGAAAATTTTATACCTTATCTCCGACTTACCGAGCCTCAAATTTAGAAAAAAGTACAGCTAATAGGTTTATTTCCATAGATCACAGGAAAACCTTTAAGTCTATGATTTTAAAGTAACATGTTTTAAATATATTATTTGTTCGGAACCCTTTGCACGCGAGTCCGACTCGCACTTGGCCGGTTTTTATTTTATTTTTGTCTTAGGGACTTTTTTCCGTACCATTATCTATAAAGACGGCAAAAAAATTCGACAAGTCTGTTGTATGGGGGCTCCCCCCTTAAATATTTATTTTATTCTGTTTTTTTGTATTTTTATAGCGGCAACAGTAATATATCTGTGAAAATTTCAACTAACTATCACGGTTCATGAAATACAGCCTGGTGACACACGGACAGACAGACAGACGGACGGACAGCGGAGTCTTAGTAATAGGGTCCCGTTTTACCCTTTGGGTACGGAACCCTAAAAAGTCTCTGCCTGCGTCTGTGTTTCCGAACGCATACAACCCCAATCTCTTCAAAATTAGAGTGAACAGGCTTCTTCTGGGTAAGCTCGCTCCATCGTCGACTTTGTCTCTGTCATCTATGACCTAGACTAGAGTCAAGAGCAAACCCATATTAAATTAAAAAAAAAAAAAAAAAAGTCTGCAAGACCATCACTGCTGATAACTTACTGTTAAAGTTGCTAAACACGGCACTAACTGTTCTTTTGTATGCAAAATGACGGCCCACCAGCGGCAAATGACTACATGACTCGCAGTTGGCGCCCATATTAAGATTCGGTACCTACCTAACTAACTAACGAAAATATCAATAAGTCCAAATATAGGTCAAATAATATCGTTGACACTTGTTGGTAGGCCATTGGCACAAGCCGACGAACCAACTGATATTAAGATCACAACCCAATATGGACAACAATGGGCATCTGCAACATCAGAAGCAACGATGAAGTTAGATGAAATTTCTCATAAAAATATTTGTTCGAAAGAGTCACCGCGGCCCTGGAACGCAAAGGGCTTTAGAAGGAACACGGATGGGTTTTAGTCAGTACTTAAACTTACAAAAGAAGGTTAAATACCATATTGCACTGTATTGGCTGACAAGGCCATAGTCAAAATAATGTCATATCCCGTAAATCCATAACAGAACGCAAAGGGCATTAGGAGGAACACGGATGGGTTAGTCAGTAAGAGTCTGACACGCCCTTCCGCTCCACCCAGAGCGGAAGAAGTCATTTGATGATTTCCCATCCTTAAAAAAAAAAAAAAATGAGACCTTAAAACTAACTAAAGCAACGCTGATTGGCGGCAGAAAAATATACTACTGTTCGTAGATATCTAATCTTAATGAGGACCAAAAAACGAGCAACATTCCAATCTTTTACATCATCAACTGGTCTGTCAAAGCGGCTTAACGAGTAAACGCTTTACTAGTGAGTTATTTACTAACTTCCTGCCCACAGCTGATAATTATGACACAAACTAATTTATGTACCGTCACGGCCTAAATGCCACTGGCAAGATAGCTCGTACCTGATCGACGTGATGGCGCAGGCGCAACCATGCATACGTTACGAATATTATGAAGGTAGGACTAAACGACCGGAATGGAAGACATGAAAGGTACCGTTCAGATTCAAGTCTATAATATTTGCACCAAAATGGCGTCGAAACGATCTCGTTAAGAGGATTCTTATTCATTTCCAGGGATTGCTTACTCATCATGATTATCAGGATCGTGAGACCAGACCACGTCCCTACAATGCTTTTTTTTGGATGGGTAATCATCAAATGACTTCTTCCGCTCTGGGTGGACTGACCCTTTCGAACAAATTCCGCAACCGTCTCTATAATACTTAAGGTGGAAGCGCCAGGGTAGCCCGTGAAATTCAAATTTTCTATGTTTTTTGCAATTTGCAAGACAGTGTCTGGCTGTATGTTGAACAAAATATGATTCGCGATCATTAAAATCATCAATCCCTCTAAGTTCATATAACTCGAATGGATGGTTATTTCATAAAGTTACATGAATAATATAACTCAGTAAAGCCATATTTGTTACGGTCGCCAATCGTATTTTTATCAACGTACAACCTGACACTGACCTGCAAAATACAAAAAACGTATGAAAAGTTAAATTTCGAGGGCTACCTTGGCGCTTTCACCTTAAGGGCTAAAATTCTATATCAGTACATACACGTGTTTGACTGAAAATAGATTCTTGCTTAGTAACAGGGGATTTTCAACATCCACCTTTGTATTCATGTAGTGTAACTACTCTTAGAACTATAATAGCCGTTTATTCTCAGCCGTTGTTGAGTTAATGGTCCTCAGGGGTTCCTTTGCCTTCGCATCTGGTGTTGATTGACGTCACATTACCGAAAGGTATCGGCACTAGCACCTATATTACCTGCCAGGGTTGCGGAATTTGTTCGAAAGAGTCACCGCGGCCCTGGAACGCAAAGGGCTTTAGAAGGAACACGGATGGGTTTTAGTCAGTAAGAGACTGACACGCCCTTCCGCTCCACCCAGAGCGGAAGAAGTCATATGATGATTTCCCATCCTTAAAAAAAAGCACCTATATTAGATGAAATCCTACTCTATGAGCGAAAGGAGCCTTAGGGGTAAAAAAAGTTTTCCAACTAAATAGACGTCCTACTTAGAAAATATCCAAGTATTCCGAATAACAATAACAAGGGGTCAACAGAACTAAAAAACAACCAGTATGAAGAGGTCAACAAACTCGCGACGAAAACAGTCTTAAACTTAAAAACAGCTGATATTTCTTCCTTGGTTCATTCAAGATCAAAAACATCGGATAGAAAGACCAATGAGTTTAAATGACCTTCAGTGGAATGTCATCTATGCACTTGGGTATTTGTTTTATATGTCTCCATTAACGCAAGGTTATTATAGGTTCGATGCCTGTCTTTATGGGTCACAAACAAAAATTTATGAGGGTAAAAAACCAGTCAAGTGCGAGTCGAACTCGTGCGCCGAGGGTTCCGTACCTACCCATTATACCGCCATAATAAAATTGGTATCATTTTTATTGGTGGCAGGCGTCAACTATGTATATATAGGGAGTGGGACACCCTTTCTTTATTTGACAAACTTGTTTTATTTTTTGGAATTTTTCCTTTATTTGTGACCTTGCTTTTTGCCAAATTTCGTGATTCTAGGTCAACGGGAACTATCATATAGGTTTTCGACCCAAAACCTGTAGGGTACTTCCGGTTGACATAGAATTGACAATTTTGGTTAAAAGCAAGTTCTTACAGCACAAATAAAGGGAAAATTCAGATTAATAAAAAAAGTTGAAAATTAAGGTAAATTTTGGTATTTACATTTGCCCATATCTTTTTATCGTGTTGACTCAGGACCTTGATTTTTATACACCTAATAGGGATTATAGACCTTAGTTTCTGGTATAAATTTCAACTTGCTAGGTCCACCCATTTCTGAGAAAATCGGTAGTGACACACGGACAGACAGACGGACAGACGGACAAGAGAGTGATCTTATTCCTTCCTTCCTTTTTTTACCTTTTGAGATACGGAACCCTAAAAACGGTTGATTTCATTTTCTTAATTAAAGGTTCACGGAAGGATTTTTATTGTGATGGGTACGTTGCGTACGAATTTATGCTAAGTGGGTTATTGATACCATAATTAACTTCATATAAAATTTGTTTTACTCGTTGTCAAGCCACCGCCCACCAGTTCCTTCCGAGTCCCCTAGTAGCAATTGGCTGTAAATTCAAATTCCAATTCAAAAGTCATTTATTCAAATTAGGCTGAGTGCCAGCACTTTTTGAACGTCAAAGTTCTACATAAAGACAGTCCCCCAAAACGCCCGCCCGTCACCACTTCCTAGTGTTTTAGCTGGGAAGAAAAAGTGGCGCAATAAACTCCCCAGCAACACATCTGTCTGTTGAGTTGTAGCTTTAGATAGTGAGTTGTGAACTTGTAATCTAGTGGTGGTGGCGGTTAAGGACAGGTAGCATCAGTATCGGCCGTCCAGCAGTTGCCATCCACTGTAGAACCTAGATCATCATCATCTGCCTGCTGGACCGACCGTGCTACCCAGTTAATGGTTTTTTTGTGGAGGTCAAGCAGGAGCTGCTCCAAAAAATACTGATATTCAGCTGAATCCGGTTTGACTGGAAGCCGACCCCAATATAGTTGGGAAAAGGCTGGGCAGATTGGTTGAGTGATAACGAGTCTGGTGAGCTCTAGCAATGACTGTTGCCATCCTTGCTGAATTCTTGATACTATTTGAGAGATTTGCCATAATCACGCTTGGCAGGCGGGTTGCCGATCGCAGTGTAGCCGTTGCAATGCACAGAGAATGCTGCTGCCCATTCTCTGGTGAGTCCCTTAGCCACCTATTACGACATCCAGGGGAAGTGATGGGATGGTGCTATTCTTTTACTTCCGACACCATACAGAACAATATACTATTAAGAATAAGATACTATTTACTGGGACATAAAGTGTTTTTCATCAAAAGCTCCTGCTCTTCAGTAACACATGAAATTCCTTCTTTTCGCAAAGTCTATCCTTAACCCTGGTGAAGACGGGGTCTACTACATAACAATGACTAAACAATTCTACCAACCAATTAGCTGGTTCGAACAAAGGATAACATGAAGAGGGTTCTAACCATGAGCACCGGTTCATAGCTCTTAGAACACAATGGAACTGCTGAAGTGCTTTGTTACTAGAGAATCGTCTAGTGGGTACCGAAATAGACACATTGATCAATTCTTACATTATTTGGACCAGGGTTTCTCAAAGTACGCGAACTCCTAGGGGTTCGCCATTGGACGGTACGGGGTTTGCGACAAAATTTACCCAATGGAGATAGCAACAGGAGTCAATACAAAAAATGCCTTTTGATGAAAAACTTCTAGTTGGTTTCAAAAGGATGTCTTTGATTGCAGCTAGACAAGCATCTCGAACTCTCACGCAAAGCGGTTTCACATTTAGTCATGATAAAAACGAAATACTAGACTAGCTTTTACCCGCATATCTAATCCCGTAGGAATTTCCCGTCCCCGTATAGCTTATAGCATCCCTCATGAATGTGGCTATCATTTACAAAAATAATTTTCCAAATCCGACTGGTAGTTCCAGAGATTAGCGCGTTCAAACAAACACTCTTTAGCTTTATTATATTAGTACTACTGGTCCCGACAGACGTCCTGTCCGAACGTTTGCTTTGTGTCTGACGAAAAATTATAGAAATCGATCGCAGCGACACTTACCGGGTCCAATTGTGAATCTAAACCATTCTCGAATCTCCTTGAACATACAAAAAATTTCATCAACATCGGTCCAGCCGTTTAGGAGGAGTTCAGTGACATACACAGGTACACAAGAAATATATATATATATTACTATCTTGGGACAACTCACACACGGTCATCCGATCCCAAACTAGGCAGAGCCTGTGCTACGGCAACCAGACAACTGATAAACATACTTATATATTTCTAAATACATACATATTATGGACAAATTACACCCAGACACAGAACAAATGATCATGCTATTAAGAATATAAAAGAATTGCTCGTTTAAAGGTATTCGATAGATATGAATCAGGCTTTAATACTAGCCATTTTGAGCACTGCAGGCTTCAAAATACTTCCTCCAAGCGAATGCCCCAGAAAACAATGAGCATGACTCACGCTTTCCATGTCCAAAACCTCAACCAAACAAATCATTCAGATCATCGACCGTAGCGTGACTGAAATACTCTGTTATCAGCCAAAACCCAACCTTAACACTCAAGAGATACAGTCGAAAAAGCATTGATAACAAACTTTATATAAAATGAACTCGAACAATCGATCATGGCAAGAGAAATCCACAAATTTTGGAGGTACGTTTGAGATTAAACTTTATTGTATTGTGTTAGAGATTGCATTGTTTTGATGCGTTGCTTCTACCCCTTTGGGACGAAATTGTTCCTATTCAATATTTAAGTTAGCGGTCCTTCGTTCGTGAGTATTGATAACCAGTGAGTGGAGGCAGAAGTGAGTATCACGCCCACATTTGGCCAGTTATTTTATGGTCAATATGCTAACTTTTGATCTCAATAAAATCACGGAAACGCAAAACCTGAAACAGGATCATTGCTATGGGACCAACCCGAAATCGTGAACCCAACTCCTTTTCAGGTATTTCGTTTATTTACTTACACATTTTATATTGTACTTGCTTTTGCTCGCGGCTTCGTACGCGCATATTTTAGTGCTCAACTACACTCCCCAAGGAACCTTTTTTTTTTTTTTTTAAGGATGGGAAATCATCAAATGACTTCTTCCGCTCTAGGTGGAGCGGAAGGGCGTGTCATCCCTAAGGAACCTACACGCCAAAATTCAGCTTTCTACGACCAGCAGTTGCGGCTGTGCGTTGTCTGTCAGTCATTCAGTCACTCACTCAGTCAGTCAGTAACGGCAGAATGTCACCGGAAAATTTCTAACGCCGTAAGAGCGTAAAATATCGTGTAAAATTGTAAACAATTTTTTTACACGGATTATTGGAAATTATTGAATTTGGATGGGATTAATTGTATTACAAAACGATTTTTTCATAATTAATTATATCGAGAAATTGTAATCCAATAAAGATTTATTACAATCTTACGGAGTCTGCAATTTTCCGGTGACATAATAAGGTATATTGACTGATGATTTGATGGAAATTTATCTATAACAATTACTATTGTACGAAGTACGACTAAGCAGGATCTTCAGTGACTCACACTTCTAAGTATAGAATGGTGGCCCATTTCTCAAGGCGTTTCATGGAGCGTCAAAAGCGACTTTATCACCTATGACATAGATCTTATGCTTACAAAGTCTTAATCGATCGTCCTAAGGATGGAAATGTATAAACAAGAGTCAGTTCATATTAATATCAGAAAACTAATACTTACCAAGTTACCCCTGATTTCTGAAATTAATAAGTCGAGTATATTTCGCCTTACTCTATTTTAAACGACTTTGTTGTATGTTTTTTTTTGTGTGTTTGTTACCTCATAACTCCGAAATTTATGAACCGATTTCAAAAAATCTTTTTTTATGTGAATGGATATACTTTCCAATTGGTCCCATTAGTTAGGAGATTTTATTTTTATTTCTAGTGTATATAGTTAGTTAAGTATTTATGGACTAATTTCTTTATTGGTCCCATAATTACATAAAAATCGATTCAATAGTTTGGTTTTTAAATCAAAATAGCCGGAAAAATATGTCGTCCAAGTAAACGAAATAGCGTATTTTGCTTTCCTGTGACTTTCCAGTGGTGTTTTACAAAAAAATACAACCGACTTTGTAGTGTTTTTTTACTTTAACATTAAAGCAAGGTTTGACACGTTCTTAACCCAAAATTCACAATTCACAAACCGGGCCTTGATCTTGTTTAAATGGAAAAGTGGAAAAATACGTGCAATTTGTCTTTTTATGAGATGAGAAGTTTCTAATTAATATTGCTTGCCCTTGCTTGATTTGCAATAGCTCTATATTCCTAGAAAGATAGACCACACGATAAACATGTGATTGATTAATCTATAACTAATAAATAATTATGATCTTTCTCCAAAGAGCATAAGTTCAGGAATTAAGATTAATTATTATGATTACGTTTAACAAGTAAGTAAGAAATTGATATTGCTTCAAATACATTGTGTTCAATAATACTAACCAAACTTGCCTATATGTGATTTAAACAAAAAAAGCTATGAATTATGAAGACTGTATGGTCGTTGAATAGAACCATAGGACCAAACTAGAGTAACCAAATATCTGATAACTTAGGGACAGTCTCATAATTTTGCGTTAACAAGGATCAAAATCTAAATCTATTTTATCCACCTTTAATTTCTGTAAATAAATTATCAACTCGTCAAAAATTACAAGCAAATCAAGTGATATGATTTATCGGTTCAACAATTTTTCACGTACATTTTCCGATCATTTGCGTTCGTGACTCATAAAATCATAATTGATCAATCATTGACGTGTGCAATGGGCGTCAGACTTGTAACGTTCTCGCCTTGTAACGCCTCTCTTCCGTCTAAAAAACTCCACTCATTTTATAAAGCGCGATAATGACGACGACAAAAATATTTTTTTTTTTTTTTAAATATGGGTTTGCTCTTAACTATAGTCTAGGTCATAGATGACAGAGACAAAGTCGACGATGGAGCGAGCTTACCCAGAAGAAGCCTGTTCACTCTAATTTTGAAGAGATTAGGGTTGTATGCGTTCGGAAACACAGACGCAGGCAGAGAGTTCCACTCCTTTGCTGTGCTGTGAATGACGTTAAAAAGCATGCAAAAAAAATTACTTGTCTGTAAAGTCGGTTTACGTATGATAGTTTAATGTGACAACGTCATAACAAAACATTGATGAAATGATCGTAACACTACAATGAGTCATCCTTTTTCGTGCGTTCATCGATTTATTAGACGTTGTCACGTCAAAAGAAGTGAATAACTGGATAAGTTTATCGCGTTCAAAGTCTCGATTGGCTTGCCTGCTGCCACGCTTTGCACATTCAAAGACAGTACCAGCTCAGTTACTCGATATCCTTGTTCGCACAGAACGAAAGCATCTCCGATTCTAACATAAAACTGATTCTGAAAATAAAGAGTACTTCGCGCTTTGAAAAATGGCTTTGTTTGCGTGTGCTGAAAAGTAAGCACAACCATTTGATTGGGAAATTTGAGTGAGAGAAACCAGCTTGTCTTAGAAGTAAACATTCGAAGGCATGTGATGATTAGCACTGCATGGTAGCAAAACGAAGTTATTTCTCCGCGTCTGTCTGTCTGAACTCAAAAACTCCAGAACGGATTTACATACGGTTTTCACAGACGGCCGGTGAGATTCATGAGGAAGGTTTAGGTGAATAATTCATTAAGTGTTTTTGTAAATTGGCTGAAAAATGACGATGATTGTTGAAGAAATCGCAAAAAAACATGCCGACTGGGACTTACTGCTTATGTGCTCTGCTATCCGTCAGCACCCGGGCCGGGTAGCTAGCAAAGTGTAAGGGTGACGTACTCTCTCACACAGAAATATGTTCTCTAGAGCAATTTTGGCTATTTTTCTCTTATGCACTGTTCAAAGTTCTGTAATCCATTTTCAGTACAATATTATTAAACTAACAATTTACTAAACAAATATTCCATAGCTGTAATTATCACGTACGATACTACATCACGCGGTTTCGCACGTGTTTCATACATTAACGTTTCTGACTGAATAACTGTGCGAATCGTTTAGCATTGTTATTCTCGTAGTATCAAAACATCGTAATGCGTCCATTTTAAGACGTTTAGGTGTGTTTTATCTCAGATTACTGTCAGAAGAAGCGTAACTAAAATTTGGCCTCGAATACTTTATAATTCGCGTATGATTTCAGCCGGATCTGGCACAAAACCTAATTATTTTATCATAACCGGACTTAGCGTACTAAAATTTGAACTACCAATTTCTGCTAATAATGCAATCATAATCAATTATCTCAGCTATCCCAAAAAAATATGTTTGGATAATTCGACCAAATGTTCCTTTAGTCCCGTAGTAAAAGTTACCCTTTTTATGGCGCTATTTCTGTTATGCACTGTATACTGGGGTACCACAGTGTTTCGTGAACATAACCTCATTTACTAAGCTGTCTTTCCTTTTGCAGACCATGACACCACGTGAAAGGCATCCATGATAATGATAATGCTCTCAAATTGCTGCTTTAACCACCCGTCTCAATATCGATCGGGAATCGAAGTTATCTGCCAGCTATCAGTAAGTGGCAATTAAAGAGTCATATACACAGATTAGAGGCTGATAAATATAACATATACAAGGTAGGTATAACTACACCCAATTTAGCCAAAGTAATTAAGTTCTGGTACTCTCTGATATTCGAAATTGGTTGGTTCTGACGAAGATTAAGTATTGCCAATGCGCAAATTATTTTACCGGTTGCTCAAGTGGTAAAATGATAAATTAATTGGTTATTGTAAAATCGTTGCGGTAAATTCGGTTGGCAAATATACAAGTACTTTACAGTTGCTAACTGCGAGGTTATTGGCTAAAATGGTAAATGCGCATTGCCGTAGTCACGAATCCGTGACTATTTTATTCACTTCGGATCTCTTAAGCAGACCCAGTTAATGGGTTGTGGAGGTGTGGTAGGCAGCCGCTCCACGTAAAATACTGGTATTCAGATGAATCGGGTTTGACTGGAAGCCGACTCCACTATAGTTGGGAAAAGCCAAGGCAAATGAATGATCTCTTTCATACATTGTACAACGATACGACATCGATCCAGATTTTCACACGATTAACAGTCGTTATGGGTAATCAGAAGCAAATTTTCCTAGAACTTTATACCTATTGTAGAAAAAACTATTTTCTTAGGGCACCGGTGGCAAGTACAGTTATTAAATACTAGCTTTTGCCCGCGACTTCGTACGCGCATATCCCGTTTTATTTTTTCGTTCCCGTAGGAATTTCCCGTTCCCGTATAGCCTATAGCATTCCTCATGAATGTGGCTATCATATACAAAATAGAATTTTCTAAATCCGAGTGGTAGTTCCAGAGATTAGCGCGTTCAAACAAACAAACAAACCCTTCAGCTTTATTATATTAGTATAGATAGATAATGTTTGGCCCAGTACTTAGCTATGGTTAAACCATTCGTCAACGCAGCCATAAGGTCCTCACGAGTACAAAAAACTGTGATTTTCGTAAAATAAAATAAAAAACCGCTTAATCATCAACAAATCTGTCTTCTTAATTCACTACATAATTATTATGATAACACTTACGTGTATTTAATAGTATTTACTCACAGATAACGCTATCTTAAAACCCGTGTGACAGTATGCAACGGTATCAATGTACCAATACTCGCTTAGCATTCCGAGCACGGGGCGGGTGAAAAGACCCCGATAATGGGCCCGCACAATTGCAGTGCCACGGTATTGTGCTGGTGCCACGGTTTAACGATCCTCCGTATTGCGGGTACAATATAACTGAGAGTTGTTATGAATTTATGACTGAGTTTTGTGGCGGAGTTTAGTGCACTCTTGGAGAGTGAAATAAAAAGTAATGTAGTAAATGCGAAGTTTAGTTCTTTTTTCCACTTTTGGGACCAAACCATAGAAAGGATTAATCAGCTAGACTCTGCCTTACCGAATACTAGCTATCAAGGGGGTGCGCAATAGTCCATCATGCAGGGAGCATGAAAGAAACCTTAACAGCCTCAACATGAGTTAAAGTTCTGAGATGTATCGGATCATTCAGTTCCCTTCAAAATGGTTGAGCTGAATGGTGCTGATGCACGCGTCATGTTCGTGAACGGGCGCCGTCAGTGGAGACCCTCATCCCTTAGTTGCCACTGGCCCATTTTATTATTTGATACCATAAATTGTTTTTCTTTCTTTACATTGTTCTCATATATAGAAGCAACAAGGTTAATGTAACCAGGATTTTTGTAAACATAAAATGATTTAAAAGAGTGTCCGTGGAGTTTCTTGCACGTCCTTCTCCATATAGAGATCTACGCTTTGAAACGTGCAAATAGCTTCATGTTTTTGACGGACTGACTTTTACAATTCAAAAGTACCTGATAATGGTTTATTTGAAATAAATGCTTTGGCTTTGACTTTGAGAGAGGTTTTTTACATAATCGTAAAGCTGCAGTAATCTCGAACTCATAGAAAAATATTGTAATGTTTGTAACCTTGTTAGGAAGGCTTTCGTTTCCGCCATTAATGATTAAGACCCTGTGCGGATGCCACCAGGCGTGATTTCGGCGGTAGGCAACTACAATAGTGTGTAGACTCCATTACTTTGCATACAATAGGTAGGTACGTGTTTATAAAGGTAGACAAGCAGTAAAAGCATCATTTATCTATGTCTGTTTACACGTAGGTTGTAGATATGATTTATTGCAGCCATAACTCTTTTAGACCGAGTGCGCAACATCGAAATTCGTCGTCGGACAGAAGTCTATGACTTCGGGGCTAGGGCAATACGCCATAAGTGGAGTTGGGCTAGAAGACGATATGGCCGATGAAGTAAAGCTTTGACAGAATATAGAACAAGATTGGAAAAAAAAAACAAAAAAAGTGTAATTCCTTCAAGTAGCGGTGATTACCAATGCATGGATCCAAAAAGTATGGTAGAAGAAAGAGGAACCCAGCAGTGGCTGATTCCAGGTTGAAAGAAAATATATTTTATTAACATCATGTCCGGGACATCGCAGGACATGATTGTCACTCTACTTTCTTCCCAACGTCCAAAAATGAAACGTAGGTATGTTCCGGAAATTGGTTTTTTCTGATTGAGAAGCAGTGGTTTGGACACGAATGGCAACACTATTTTTTCCTCATTATAAATATAAATAGGGAATATCATGTAACAATAAATAAAATATAATTAACTACTTAAGTATGTTTGTGTTTATGCAGACTATTTTTCCTATCACAGACAATGACCAGGAAAAATTTACACCTGTTTGTTTGTGAGCTAATTATGGTAATAATGTACATGATTGTGTCAGCAATTTAAACATAAGTGGATACTTTTGAACAAATAAATCTTTTATTTTAAATGTTACAACAAACTATCGTTATTTTTCTTTGTTATTTCGAAATCACGTCGCGAAAACAACACAACTAGGAATGCAAATAGACTAATAAAAATCTTCGAGATTATAATCTCGTGTGAGATATCATGCATTACTGTCGGTTTAGCCTTGGGGTCGCCATCTTTCATATTCCGAACATGAATCCGCGGGAATTTCGACAAGTTTGCAGATGGTCGGTACACTCAACTGCATGGATATTTGGCAAGTTTGACCTTGACAATACCTTTGTTTTAGCAGCAAGAGCGATTATCGTAGTTTAAGTGGTACTGTTGAGGAGCGGTTGACTGTACCTAGTGTGCACAGACAACTTTTTGTTTTTTTTTAATGGTGGTTTGATGACTGGGCAATAATGTACAGGATTTATTAGTACTAAAATGTTTAGTGTGGTATTCATACAATGTCCATTGAATTAAGTGGGTCTATTTGCATAGATTTTATATTATTACTTTTAGTTTTTCTTTAGTAATTTTTTTGTGTTTTCTTAGGTTTTGCTAGTATTACTGCTTTGGTGAAAATATGCTACAAGCATATATTTTGTAAGGCCTTAAACATGTTTATCCCTCTTTAATTATTAAACTTTCACTGTTATTACATCTTTTGAATTGAAAGGTGTCCATTATAATATTATGTAAAACGAATATTCTTTGTTTTATTTCAGCAGACAGACTTGTTATTCATTACATATACTGGCGCATGATTCAAGTGACTTACATAAGAACCTATCACAAGTTACAGACATTCCACAAACCAGAGTAAGGTAAAAGTATTTTAGATTCACATCTTGTTGTGCTTCTTAATGTTACCTTCATATGAAATCCTATTTAAATTAAGTGAATTTAGTTTATATTGGCCCAATATTGAGCAAAAGTCAGGTGACTATTTTTGAAATGAAATCCTATTACCAACAAAATAAAATATGACCTCAATAGGTACTTTTATTTTCTATAGATTGACATACTGTTCCCTGGCATCTTATATTTTAAATACAATTAGGTTTTTTGCAGTCTTGCAGTATTGTAGCCAAGGAGTTTTGTGTTACCCAGTAATTGTAAAAATCAGATTGACAGTAGCTCCATGTAAGTTTCTTGTTAGACTATAAGACAGATTGGTAAGATTGATTGATTGGTGTTTCGGTATATAAATTCCCTTATTTTTTATTATCTTACCAATAAGGTATTGGTAAGATAATAGCAGTAGCAGCACTAGTCTAGCAAATGTAGGTAAACAAGATAGTATCTGGTATCACAAGGAAGTGGGTAGTTCATTGATAAAATAACAGATAAGTGTCAGAGATAAGGAATGCTATGTTTTGAAACATTAGTGTGTTGTGTGTGTGTGTATTGATTGACTGGCAGTAAAGGATAAAAATATTTGTCAACAATGTTGAAAAACAAAATATTAATACATCCTGGTATAATTATTCTTCCTGTTAAAACAGAAGATAATTTCAATCCAACACTTAAAGAGATGTAAAATTAGTTAGTTAATTGTTTCACATAAATAGAAGGTTGCAAATTCATATTTTATTTTGCTAGTAAAGTTCTTCATTCTGCAGCTCATGGCTAAGTTATAGCCATTATATTTATAGCCACCCAGCTTAATCTCCAATGCCAATGTAATTTATGTATGTAAAAAACGGGCTGGTTTCTGCAACTCAATGGCTAAGCGAGTATTTTGCGTGCAGGTAGGACAAATTTATCATTCGAGCCACCCCAGCTCCCCAAGAAAGGCCAGCAACGCCTTGGTGTTAGTAACTATCTCACAGAGGGTACCTGGTTTTCCAAAGTACTTAGCCCTGTAATCCGCGACTACCGGGCAGCTTAGAAGCAGATGTGACTCCTATGACTCTAATGCCAAGCTCTGTGGATGGATGAGGATAAAAGCCATGGAATGGGCTATTCTTAGAGTCACTGAGGGATTGAGTCCGCAACAGAGTGATCTGACAGAGAACCGAAGTTGCTGACATAGCTCTCAGAATAAGCGAGTTGAAGTGGAAATGGGCCAGCCATATTAGCCGTAGAACCAATGACCGTTGGGGTAGACAAGTTCTTGAGTGTTGACCGCAAATCAGCAAACGTAAGGTAGGAAGCCCTCAGGCTAGGTGGAGCAACGATCTTTGCAGGGTGGCTGGTAGCAGCTGGATGAGAGTTGCCAGAAATCGAGTTGAATGGCATGCACTAGGAGAGGCCTATGTCTAGCAGTGGACTATAACTATAGGCTGATGATGATGATGCGGATGGATGAATGTCCATTACACCTCTCCCGTGCCTGAGAAAGCACATTAAACCATTTGGTCTTGGCTGTCACATGAGTCCTTGAGAGTTTTTACAGGCAATCAGAAGCCTAAAAGTCAGTCAGAAGTCAGTCACAACCAGTGTCAACGTAAGTATAGTGCTACCCCACTACTAGGTTGGGGACTGTGGAGGTCACATAGGCTCCTGTAAAACACTGTCAACTGCATCTGGTTATGCTAGAAGCCAACCCAAAAACAGTATGGCAAAGGTTTGGCAGAATATGAGGACTTAGGACCTTTTTCCAGCATAGAATAAATTATTATAACTGGTAGGCTAATTTATAACAGAATGTTATTCAATTCAGCTAGCCAATAGTAGGTACCAATCATTTACTTATTGAACTGATTTTTCCTTGTTCTTCAAGGATGTAACTTGGCTTCTGTAGCTTCAATTACCATAGCAATGCATTTGAGTAACAAATAATTGTGAATTTATTATAGTGGTGTAGTGTAGTAAAACTATTTAACAGCAGTAATAATTATAATTATAATGATGGAGCATTGACCCTACCAAATATATTCCAATGGGATTATCAACAAAGGTTAAATCAAAATATTTCAGCAGATGACCATTGCACAAGTATTTTTTAGGAGGCTGGAGGGATATTATGTCAACTGTGTGTTTTATCAATTTATCAATGAAAACTCAATGTCATTACTCTTGAGGCTATGCAAATATTTTGAAGGTGAACATTGCACAACACAGCAGTCAAGTGATTGTCAAACCGTGTTGACCAAACACTTCTGTGGCCCACAATTGGAAAGTTTTATCAACAACTATCTAGTCTGACCTTGTTACTTCAGTTTGTTACTGACAATATACACACAATTATCACTTTCATCATAATAAATTAGAGCTAAATACTCACGGCCATCACCATCTCGAAGGTATGCTTATGCACCCTTATTGGATGCTGGTACTCCTGCACCATTTTTCACACTTTTTAAACACACGAAACAAAATAAAAGAATACAAGGACTTTACAAACTTTTCAATATCAACAGTTTCACAAAATAGTCATGCTGCTCGAACTCCTTTCACTCGCGATCAGTACGACAACAAATTCGTACGTCGCGTCAGAATTACACCGTGTCGTGAACTTGAAATAAAATCCACGGATTGAAACAAAATGGAATGTTTGCTCTGAAGTTAGCTGCGTGTCAGATGAAGACAGCTATATTGTTGCAAGTACAAAATATTCGTTGGTTTTGGTATTGTTCAAAAACAATTTTTTTTTCAAGGCCATGTCATCTGTAAAAATACGTTTGTTTTCCTTTTGCTTGCATTCTTTTATATATTTCTCTTAACATTTAACTGTAAAATCATTATCAACAGCAAGTGTTTTTTAATTTTTATTTATGGATGATAAAAGTGAATAAGTTCAAAAGAGTAGGTAATGAAAATGAAAGAAATAAATAAAGACTGAAGTTTCATGATTCACTCAGATGTTAATAAGATTTTGGTTGTAACTGCTTCGCTAACTGTTATCAAATAATAATTTAAATGAAAGATAGTAGTTTCTAGAAATAAACCTGAAAAATATTTCTTATCTGGACCATACCGATGGCTTCTATCCAATGTTGCTATAAATAAAAAAATATAAATTTGCAAAATAAAACTTCGAAGTTCCTTGCTAACTCTTGCCGCTCGTTCATTGTCCGGTTCTAAATTAAATAAACTTGAAAGTGAAATTATCAGTGACGAATTAAATTCATCGGAATCCTCTTTAAAAATAACAATCATAAAAATAACCAAACAAAATATCATTTCCGCAGGTCATTTTCCACGTATTTCGCAACTAACTTCAAGACAGTGAGTAAGCGGGCCTTGACGAAGCGCGAATGTCGCTTTCTATTATTTGAAGATTATTTCTTCTGAATTTAAAACGCAAACCAAAATTCTGGCAAAATTGTGCGCGTTCGTGCCCGATGTCTAGTGCTGAAGTCGCCGATAATTCCGTTGACCCCCCGGCGAAAAAGCGGAAACTAAATACAGGAGAATCACGTTCCAACAACTCGGCAATGGCGAACAATGGGACGCGTGTGGAAGATGAGATTGACGAGGCTCTGTATTCACGGCAGCTGTACGTGCTGGGTCATGATGCCATGCGGCGGATGGCCAGCTCGGATGTGCTTATTTCGGGGCTCGGGGGTCTCGGTTTGGAGGTAGCGAAAAACGTGATCCTCAGCGGAGTGAAGTCGGTGACTCTACATGACGAGCGGAATTGCACGATTGCCGACTTGTCATCGCAGTTTTACCTGTCCGAGCAGTCGATTGGCCAGAATAGGGCTCTCGCATCATGCGAACAGCTGGCGGAGCTGAACCACTACGTGCCGACAACTGCGCACACCGGCCCGCTGACTGAGGATTTCCTGCGCAAGTTCAGCGTGGTGGTGCTCACCGGTGCTTCCTGGAGCGAGCAGGAGCGAGTGGCGGCCATCACGCACGCCAATGGCATTGCTCTCGTCATAGCAGATACTAGAGGACTGTTCTCCAGAGTCTTCTGTGACTTTGGACCTGAGTTCACAGTAGTAGATGTGACTGGAGAGAATCCTGTGTCAGCCATGATTGCTGACATCACACATGAGTATGAGGCGGTTGTCACCTGCCTCGATGACACCCGTCATGGTTTAGAAGATGGTGACTATGTCACTTTCAGTGAGGTTTGTATTTCCTTATTTCACAATTTGTTGCAATTCTTATCCAATGTTTTTGACAATCATCATGTTTCTCTAGTGTCAGTTGAATTACTCATAAAGTAAACAATAAAATAGCAGTTCGCTATTATTTTAATGATGGATGACAGATTATTAACTCAAGAACATTCATCCTGTGTCAATGTTATGTTGTTATCTCCATGGTGGTTATCACTGAACTTCCCTGACCTTTATTTAAGATCAAATATTTTGAATAACTGCCAGAAATTGAGTTGATGTTGAGAGCTGTTGATGCTGTCATGTATAAAATAAATGTTGATGACTATATCTGACTCAATAGAAGTTTCCATGTGGAAGATGACAACATATTCACCAGTTTTTAAAAATAAATTATTTATTTAGACTATTCACTTATCTCAGTCATCGTATTTGTAAGGGTAGGCAGGGGTATTCAGATTCATGTGTTACCATGAATTTGCTTGTTATGATAGGCGTGTAATGATTTTGTTAGCTCTGGAGTGTGAATCTCATGCGTGTGCAGTAGGCTAAAGTAAGGGTAGGCCAGCCCACATATAATGACCAAAAAAATAAAATTTTCATCCACTCTCAAAATTTGTATCAGTATCGTGATTTCAACCCTGAATAATGTGGTGAGTTTTTTTTTTTTTGGGCCTTATGTATGGGCTGGCCTACCCTTACTGTAGCCTACTGCACGCCCATGGTGAATCTTTTATGATTTGAGTATCAACAGAGGGTAAATCAACTGAATATGCATTATTTAATATTTCACTAACAACCTACCAGGGCTTTGCACAGCTGCTGTTTAATTTCTGGTGGATTTTTGAATTCAAAACTTCTGTAGGCACATTGAACACTTTTTGGGTGAAAAAAAAATCATGGAACACGTGTCATCGTCACCAAACGCTTTAGCTTTCGTTTAGTTTTCACTTCTATTGGCAGTCCTCAAAGACTGCTCCACATGTTTTTCTCAAAGTTTCTTTAATACTAGGTATGCATTGATACCCACTTCAGCAGATACAATAGCCATATTACAGATATTTATAAAAAAGTTGCAGATACTGATACCGATATGGATATGACACTGGGATCTCGGGATTTTAAATTTATCTCCTGATTGAGAGTAAAGATTTCGACTACCTAACTTATGTACCACCACGATTTGGTTCACGTCAGTTTAGGGGCAATCTAATTTTATATGGGAAAATTGCAGACTCCGTAAAATTGTTATAAATCTGTATAAAATTATAATTTCTCAATATATTATGAAAAAACCGTTTTGTGAACAATAAATCCCATCTAAATTCAATAGTGTCCAATATATCCGTGTCTTATTAAGAAAAAGTAATTTCACGCGATATTTTACAATCTTACGGCGTCTACAATTTCCTGGTGACATATACACACAAGTACCTCTAAAAATCTTTACCAACCTTAACAAGTATATTTTTTAAATCCCGGTATCTCTGGCATGACCATGCTATGAAACCTTGTCGCCAGTACCAAAAATAGCTCTACCTACTCCGAACACTGTTGATCAGTAAAGAGGTTTTATTCGGAAAACACAACAATCTTAAATTATTCGGTAAAAGCCGATTTTGTAAGTCTGTTTGGACAAGACTGTTGAGAAAAGATGCAACAGAACTCATTTGGTAACTGAAATGTTTTTGTTATAACTTAAACATTTCGCCAGACAACGAGAGGATCTGAATCTCTTGATATATTCGGTGATCTCAGATATCTCTCTAGGTCTTCTTTATGAGAATCAGTACCCAAAATGGACCACGGCTCATCTGCTTCTCTTCAATAATATCTCGATGGGAAGCTACAGCGTGAAATTCAAAAAGTATCGGTGTATCGGCAAATTTAACGTCGCCGATTCCGATATATTAGCAGACTCGCGATATCACTTATTTATCGGTATCGGATGCATCCCTATTTAATACAAACCTTGTTATGAACTCAACCAAGAATAGAACAACCAAAGCAGTCCAATCATTCTCATGTGATGTAGCAAGCTCTCATACATGTGGCAATTACTTTTGTTTTATTTAGATTTTCTAGATGAAAATAAGTAGTAATAGTGTTCTGTATGAACGTCGGACGTAAAAGAATAGCCCCATCCCATCACTTCCCCTGGGTGTCGTAAGAGGCGACTAAGGGACTCACCAGCGAATGGGCACCAGCATTCTCTGTGCATTGCAACAGCTACACTACGATCGCCAACCCGCCTGCCAAGCGTGGCGATTATGGCATCCCCTTTGGGGAAGGCCTATGTCCAGCAGTGCACGTCTTTCGGCTGATGATGATGATGAGATGAAAATAATGCCATGATAGAAATAGTTGCCATGGTTACGTTACCTGACTTGATGTTGCATCTGCAAACCTACTGACATAATTATTGCAGTTGTTCTTGAAATATCTGCAATTCCATGAAATAGCATAACATTGAAGCAATTAAATGCCAAACATTAGTTTTATTGCAGGTTGTTTATTTTTGAGCTTGTTTTATAAAGGTTTTATGTTTTTGCCACAATATTATCAAAATTTTACCTGGGCAGAAGTAAGAATTAAGACAATGGGATAAATATCATATCAAGATTTTCTGTCCCTAAGACATCTTAAAAATAGTTTTAAACTCATAAAATGCTGCTGCATTCTAAAAACAGTTTATTTCGCATGCAACACTTCAGGGCTTGTTTACTTTAGCTGTTAGTCAGACGTAGATTTACTTATAAAGCTGAGACAAATAAACAAGTAAAAATCGTATATTTCAAACATAAAAGTCCATAGGCAAGCCAAGGTTGTTAGTAACAAGAATTTTGCTTATAAATAATGTTAGTAATTAAAAAGTAAAAAGAAGAAACTAGACACACCGTCTACCCCTGCACAGTATGCTCATCGGTCTCGCAACACACCTACTGAGCAGGACAGTATCGACAAAGAGATGATTGTCCCACCTTAACTAAACATCTAGAATATTTATCATGGAAATAGGCTTGTTTTTGTGTTCTTCAACCGTTATTCCTTCACTTTCCAGATCCAAGGTATGACTGAACTGAATGGCTGCGAGCCCCGCAAGATCAAAGTACTCGGACCATACACCTTCAGTATTGGCGACACAACCACCTGCTCCAAATACGTTCGCGGAGGCATTGTAACACAAGTGAAGATGCCCAAGAAAATCCAGTTCAAGCCTCTCAAGGAATCATTCGCCAACCCAGAGTTCCTTATTGCTGACTTCGGCAAGTTTGACTACCCACAGCAGTTGCATGTGGCATTTGCTGCTCTCTACAAGTTTGAGGAGTCTGAAGGCCGGCTTCCAAAGCCTTGGAGTGATACTGACGTAATCAAGTTCATGGATTATGTGGATAAAGTTGATGTCTTCAAAAATGGTGACATGGAAGTCAACTCTGAACTGCTGAATACTTTCTGCAAGGTTGGTATTATAATTTCTAGTTACTGCTAATTTCTACTCAAAAGTTTATGAATACATTCATCAAGATTTTTTTTCCACCTATGTTTTTGGAAATATGAAACCACCACTTGCATTCAGGATATTTCTAGCTGTAGATTTGTCTGAAAAGATGATGATGAATCATAAATTATAACCTTGATTTACTCCTGCCAGGTTTCATCCGGCGACCTGAACCCCATGAACGCAGCCATCGGTGGTGTGGTAGCCCAGGAGGTGATGAAGGCTTGCTCTGGCAAGTTCCACCCCATCATGCAGTGGCTCTACCTAGACGCCATCGAGTGTCTGCCTAAAGACCGTGCTGCCTTGAACGAGGAGAACTGCAAGCCGACTGGTTCCAGATATGATGGTCAAGTGGCTGTGTTTGGCAAGCAGTTCCAGAAGAGGTTGGGTGAACTGAAGTACTTCATTGTTGGTGAGTATTGAAGCTATTGTTTTCTAGGGCTTGAGTTTTTGATGCTATAATTTGGGTTAAAAAATTACAATTTCTAGGTGCGAGACAAGGCATTCTAGATGTCCAGAAAATATAATGATCCAAGAAATACCATGTGCAATTCTAGAATTTTAGGTATGCATGAATCTTTCAAATCAATTCAATTTTAATATGTTATGGCTCCATCAATCAACATTCGAAGATTTTGCCAATGTCAAGGTACGAGATGGCAATAGTCGGTTCTCAGTTACTATACTTTTTGGAAGACTATTGGTCAGTTTTTATAGCGATGTCATCCATTATTCTCCCAGCTAAAAAGGACAAAACATTTTTTGTTAAAACATATAAGACGACACATATAAGTGTTAAAACATCAAGTAAATAAAAGTAAAATAGGTACAACTGGATTTTATTAATATTAATAAATTTGAAAAGAATTTTAACTGCGGGGTGTGAGCTAACGACAAAATGAAAGGAATGTTAATTTGGTGGGGAATATCAGCAGAGAGTAAGTCGGTAGAGGGGAATGCTTAAACGAGGAAAGGAAAAATACAAGTGCTCCAAAGTACCCTCCTCTAGACCGCATTCACACAAAGAATTGTCTTACGTGGATTTTTGCCAAAAAAGCTGGTGTGCATACCAACCCTTGTTGTAGTCTAATTATGACAGAATCTTCTTTAGTCTATTTCTATGCTAACAGCTCACTTATACATATTTAGTGACCAGCTGTTATCTCATCAAATATTTGATCCATGAAATCTCATTCTCTGTAGAGAATGAGATTCACTGTAGTGACTGGGCTTGTCATGTCTATTCATCAAAAACGCAGACAAACTCCAACGGTTTGCAAGCAGATAAGTTATGCCAAAAGGTTGTTCACCCTTTTGATGTCAAATACATTTTTATTGCCGTTATCTGTTTGTTATCGTGTCTTATCAAAACAACACATATAAACACTATGGGGAACTTCATAAAGGAACCATGTTTGATCTTCCCTTTTGGATTATTAGCTGTTTTTCCTTGTTTGTTATGGTGTCGAATCGCCCTTGACGACTGTTAATGCCAGACTTACATATTTATGACGATTTAAATGTGCGTTTCTTCGCGTTGCGTAAATATAACGCTTTAGACATGGACCTTGTTTTTCCTCTTAAAATATAGAGGGGAGAAACCACCAGACTAGAAGTAGTATAATTTTAGGAGAAACAATTATCAGCCTAGGGCAATTTAGGAACGGTTAGTATTTTTCCTCTCAAAATTATATGGATAATAGCGGAAGTCTCGCGGTTTCACCCTCGTAGTTCCCGTTCCCGTGGGAGTAAGGGGATGAAATATATAATAAAGCCTATGTTACTCGCTGATAATGTAGCTATCCATTGCTGAAAGAATTGTTCAAATCGGTCCGTTAGTTTTTAAATTTATTCGTTACATACAAAAATACAAATCTTTCCTCTTTATATTATTAGTATAGACTAGCCTTTTCCTGCGGCTTTGCTTCCGTGACCTTTCCCATATTGACTGTGCATTTTACCCGAAAAAAAGTGCCTGTTACACTCAGCAATGGTGTAACTAATTAATCGATAAAAAAAAAAAACTAAATCAGATCCGTGCTTCCAACCAAAGATTAAATTTTAAAAACAAAGAAACATTTGAGCCTAAGTTAAACGTATTTTTCTAACATGCTATTTTATCTGTGAATGTATTAAATACCGGAAAACGTGTGAACAAAGGCGTCCTAGTAATTACTTAGGTATTTCTTCTAGGTCTGTTGTGTGCCTGACAAGACAATCTGATATCTGACTCATTCATTACCTATCTTGTTTTCCTGCTTCATTAAAAAGCGTAATAATTGAAATATATATGTTGCTTTGAAAAGTTATACTATGAATCAGTGTATTAATTTACACTATTTCAACTCGAATATAAATTAACGTGTAAAGACTAACTGTAGCTCGTTGAAAATGAAAATCATTGAAACGGGCCGTCAAGGCCGGTTTCGATAACGTATCTTTTACCTTTGGCGATCTGTCAAATTAACTACCAATAGTAGCTGAAATGTCATGTTTGAAAGGACTGGCCGTAAATCACAGGCTATGGCATGCTAAGACAGTCCCCAGTAGGTTCTAATAGGCAAAGTCAAAGCATTTATTTCAAATAAACCATTATCAGGTACTTTTGAATTGTCAAAGTCAGTCCGTCAAAAACATGAAGCTATTTGCACGTTCGAAAGCCAAAGCAAATAGCTACATTTCTATGGAGAAGAACGTGCAAGAAACTCCACGGACACTCTTTTAAATCATTTTATGTTTACAAAGATCCTGGTTACATAAACCTTGTTGCTTCTATATATGAGAACAATGTAAAGAAAGAAAAAAAAACAATTTATAGTATGAAATATTAAAATGAGGCAGTGGCAACCAAGGGATGACCTCCACTGACGGCGCCCGTTCACGAACATGACTAATAGTGTTAAAGTTCAAAGAAAAATATTGTATTAATAAATAAACTAGCTTTTGCCCACGACTTGACATATCCCGTTTTTACACGTTCCCGTATAGCCTTCCAAATCCGACAGGTAGTTCCTGAGATTAGCACGTTCAAACAAACAAGCTCTTCAGCTTTATTGTATTAGTATAGATAATAATAAAATTTTGTTTTTACTGTCACCGGATAATTGCAAACTACGTAAGATTACAAAATTTCTTGAGAGATTGTAAACTCTAGATTGTCAACTGAACATTTGTTCTACAATTATACGAATCAAAATCTTGTATTCTTGTATTTTGTTGTCTTCTATATATCCGTGCCGCACAGTGGATCGTCCCCATACAAGAGGTAGGACATAGAATTAAAAATTGAAAAAGTATTTAATTGAAAAAAATTAAATATGCAGTTGCATTACTCTATTAAGGTACTACAAAAAATGTTACTACGATTTTTTTATTCGACCAGTACTTTATGAGCAATTCGATGAAAACTGTTATTTTTGTATGGAAATGGGCACAAAAATGTCTGTATCTCATGATTCCCTCCTTGTTTCGATTTGCGGTTTTCACTACTGTTGTTTACCCATTTTATGCCACATTTTCTTCAAGGACACATGGTGCCCCCAGAGACCCCCTTCCGAGATATTTTGCTTTTAGTATCTATACTTTTTATTTTATAACTGATGAAATGGAGGTACATTAAGTATATTTATTACTGAGAATAAGTCATCCCTAAGTAGTTCCTTAAATAACAGGTGCATTTGTGATTACTTTAATGACTTATGAACGCTTCTGTTGCCATACAACAAAAGCGTTAATGAGTCATTAAGTAAAGATTACCAGTACTTGCTTAATCTAATTAGTTATTGTAATTACTATGTTAACAGCCCTTAATCTCTGCATTGTGATTGGCTAATGTCATCATTAGCTTAGTAATTGGTTGAGTCGCATTTACAATAACAAGTCGAAAAGAAAAAGAGTTTTATGATCAATAAGAAAATATGTAGGTATAAATATATTTTTTATTTATATAATACACTGTAAAACAAATAATTTAAAAATAACACAACTATGTACCTACCTATAAATAAATTAAAATAAAACAGAAAATAACTACATATAAGACAAACTAAAAAAATAAACAACTACTAAGAACTAAATTGTAATAGGAAATTAATTAATTAACACTACCATTTAGTTACTAACAATAATAGAAAAGAAAGAAAGAAAGAAAAAAAAACATTTATTGGCATAACACAAAACAAAAAAAGAACAGAATAAAAAAAATACACAAAAACAAGAAATTAACAAACAACCTGCTTGTTAATAATAATATTAGGTAGGTACTATACTACCCTTTTGCGTGTCTTAAGTTACACAGTTCGACATAAGAAAAAATACTCCAAATGTCTTAAGTCGGACAGTTACACATAAGGGCTTGGTCAGGATTGGACGATAAAAATCTGTTAAGACACGCAAAAGGCTACTATAAGACTTAAACTATATTTTCTTCATCTTCATCAATAACTACATCATGATCATTATTATCGTCATCATCTTCTTCAACGTCACTACATGCAGCAATTGTATCAGTTGAAACGTCAATGAACTCCAATTCACTCTGATCACGTATGAGTAAATCGTCTAGTTCTCTAAATGAAGACTTTTTTGCTTTATTTGTCATCTTCGGTCGTAAGCTGGTGAGAAGAGGATCGGAAGATAATAGCAGATTATGAAGAATGTCTTCATTAGTGGCGATGCTACTATGCTTTCGTGTATGACATTCTCGAAATTTACGAAAATCCTTGTTTCTTGCTTCAGATGCTTCTTCAGACAAAAAACCTATAGGCACAACTGATAAGTGGTCCACTATCTGTGATCCATGAATTAGCAATTTGTGTAAACTTGTTGGCATGTTATACCATGGATATAATTCCACGAATAAATTTGCTGTTTCATCACAATATAATTTAAATTTTTGAAGTTGAATTTTTTCGCCTGAGGAAATGCATTGCAAAATAACGGCGAGTCTTCTAATTAAATTAACGTCTAATTTAGTAATTTCCGCAGTCGTTTCAGGGTTTGCAAAAAACCTTCTTGCAGCATTTCCAGTGTTTGTATTGCCACTACCCTGCACAACAACATCTAGAAGTAAGCCTGTGCTTCTTCGGAAAGCTTCTTGAATGGCTTCTTTCTTATCTTTAACTTTTTTTTTATTTTCGTCACCTCTTGCTTGCCATGATTTTATGTCCATTCTGTAGGCAATGTGTAATAAACACTCCATAGACCGAATCCAAGCATGCAATGAACTAAATCCATGCTTGTATAAATCTGTATTCACGGGTTTAGCTCTCACTTCTTCCAAGTTATTCATTTCGCTTGGGCGAGCTTTGCACAAATCACACACTGCTGCCGATGTACCAGATATGATTGAATGCACCTTACCATCAATCATGGTTAGCCACAGATTGTGCGTAACAGTAGCATTGCCGCAATCAGTCGGCTTTCGTTCACGAATCTCGGTCTCAAATATTTCCATTTCAGCCTTAACATTCGCTTCCGTTTCTTTCATAAATGTAAATGAAATCGGGCGACAATATGTGGTTGACGATGGCCGATCATTCTGCCACACTATACTTCCACTAGAAGTCACTAACTTAAGCGGTACAAGACTTGCCATAAATACACTGGATAAGTCTTGTTCACTTGTTGTTGTCCTTTGATGGTAAATGCTTTGACTTGAAGCTCCATCAAAACCCCATTTACTGTGAAGCACAAGTTGTTCACCAGCATCAAAATTTGATTCAAGTGAATCGATCAACCTCCTAACTGTGAGATCAAGGAGGGCTTGGATCCGTATCTTTGCGGAAGTTTCAGTCACAGTTATGTCTTCTTTTGCCGGGTAGCATTTAAGCTTTTCTTTAACTAACAAGTAGTAGCTTGGGTATTTCGCATGACCTTCTTTCAAACTAAAGTCCCGAAGTGTGATGTAACGCCACTTGGATAACTGCAAGTAAACGTAAAGAGCAAGTGCTTTGTGAGTAGGAACTTCACGAAGCGAAGGATTCTGCTTAGTTTCCAGGACATTTAAAACTGTTGAGACGTGTTCAGGATTTTCCAGCAAATTTTTCATAATTCTGGCCATATCATTTTTTCCGGCAGACTTAAGTATACTTTCAACAGAATGCAAAAGCTCATCTGGACGACTGCAACTAGCAACATTGTCATCAACACGTCTTCTTTTGTGTCTACTCGATAAATCTTCAAAGCGTTTGCGAGGAGATGTATATGTTGAAGTTGATGCATCTGATTTTGATGGACTGACTACCTCTTCTGCCTCATTTTCGTTTGCTTCTTCAGTGGCTACAACATTTTCTTTAAAGCAATCTGGCCATACGATATCGGAATTTAACCACTCTCCGTTCTTGTTAATGAACCTATCGAATGTCCTTCTTGATTGCAACCATTTGGTGTAAACCCGATAGCAAAATCGTCGACACCAGTTCTTGAGATCCGTCACATCACTTTCACTTAACTGGACGTTAGTATTCGACTTCAATGTGTTAAATAAATTGTCATAGTCACGAAGATCTTTATGATTACGAAGAGCAACGTAAAGATCTAGATAAGTAGAAAACCCACGGAAAGCCATAATGACAACACTTGGTAGAAGTTATAATTACAACTGAATTACATTTCTGCCGTCCTTACGAAAAGTGCAATAACTCGAGTTTTGCCTCAAACTGAGTTAAGTACATATTCGGAATCTGCAGAACGAGATCTATATATTCTTTTTAGAAACTTTTTACGTATCTATGACGTAGCCGGTTTTAATACTGAGCATAACTGCAATATCTAGGTCGGTGCTTTATGATTCACATATCAAGATCGAAATAACTATAGATAGTAATAACTTACTAACGCTATTAAGTAGTTTTACTAACTATATCTGCAATAAGTATAGTTAGTACATTTACAATTAGCATAGTTCGTCATTTGTAATATTCATTTACTAGTTATAAGTGCAATAAGTTTGAGTTATTGCAGATATGATACGGAACCTTATTTACGCTACTAAATAATGTACTAACTATTTCTGAAATAAGTAAAGTTATTGCATTTATAATTACCATATTTCGTTGCCTGTGATTCTCATTTACAAGTTATAAATACAATAAGCTTGAATTATTGCAGTTATGTTATGGGGTCTTATTACCAATTATGGGAAGAAAACTAAAATTGATGTAGTAAGTAGATTTATTGCATTTATTTGTAGGAAGATTAAACGAAAACAGTATACCTACGCGATATAAACTGCAATACATTCACCATTTATTGCGTTTATAACTAGCACCAGGGGGTGAGAGGGGTACGAGGGGAGTAAAATATTTCGTCCAAACGCCAGTCGCGGCTAGGCATCGATTCGAGTCGGACCATCACAAGCACGCAGCGAGACAATCTCATATCTAACGAATTAATATTACTTATTTAATGTTTACATGTCACGGGCGTTAATACGCTTTGATGTTATGAGCCAGTACTACTTTGTTTAGTTATTAAAAGACACACATATTGTTTTAATTAATTAGTTAGTGACTAACAAAAATATTATTTTGCTTTATAATAGAACAATGATGAATAATAACTAAAAACTTGCTATTAGACGTAGTTGCAAGGTAAATGACGTCATAGTGGCACGGCATGTTAAGAGATATCATTATTTTAGAATAACTCAGCAACAAAATAGGTAGGTATGTTCGGGTTCATGCGCGCATTACGCGCAAAACGCAAACATCAAATGACTTCTTCCGCTCTGGGTGGAGCGGAAGGGCGTGCCAGACTCTTACTGACTAAAACCCATCCGTGTTCCTTCTCTCTGACTCTTTCGAACGAATTCCGCAACCCTGGCAGGCTCTGGCCCTAGCGGACCCCGTCTTCTATGCACATCTTTTTGAGGCGCGCGTGAAACACTCTGCTGGCTCTGGCCCTAGCGGACCCCGTCTTCTATGCACATCTTTTTGAGGCGCGCGTGAAACACAACGCGCCATCGACCCGGGCCTGGTGGTGATCGGACAGCGAGCCACCCAACGCTCGCCGTCCGCAGGCCCGCGCCTACGGTGGCCGGGGATCGCCCTGCGACTTCCGACGCCCGGGGCGTCTTCTCTTGTAGCGGCGGTTGGGGCAAAGGCCGTGCCTTTTCCTCGCGCGGCCCGCCTCCTCTTTCGCTAGCATTACTGCTTCGCAGAATGAGGTGACCGCTCCCCAAGCCTCCTCGCTCCCGACCATGTATTCAACCAGGGCCGGACGCGAGAGGTCACCGCCGCCGATCGCCTCCACGAGGACACGGCGTTGCCCTCCCGAAACAGCCGTGTCCGGTCAGTACCTGCGTCAGGCGGAAGGTGAGGACGCCGTGGCGCCTCTCCAGCCACTTCCCAAAGAGGGCCCCTCTTTTACCGCCGCATTTGTGGCGTGCCCAGCGTTGGCCGGCCACCCGGTAGCAATGCGAGGTACCTACCATGCTGGAACGGTTTAACTCATAGAACTGATTTTTTAAATTTGTTTTTGCGATTTCTCACCGTATTATAATACTTTTTAAATACACTTTTCTTTTGTAGTAGTTTTCTATTGGTTATTGTTTTGTGAATTCGTTTAAAGGTTGTTTTATTTTCTTATATTGTCAACGAGACATTTTGAATTTCGTCTAGATTATTTCAACAACATTACTTTTGTTTTTTTCTTTTGTTTTGATGTTTTTTTCCGATTTAAGCAGGTATAAAATTAGTAGGAGTCACCTACATCATTATTCACCTTACGTTTTATTCTTCTTAAATATACGGTGAAATTAAGTAGCTACTTAATTTCCGGAGAAAACCAGTATGTTCTTCTACCACTAGATTTATTGTCCCTAAGCAAAATATTTCTTTTTTCAGACAAGAGACAAAATTATTTTTTTGGCTCTATCGCAAAATCAAAACCCAAAACCACATGTTTCTGAACCATTTGAACCTACCAACCACCAGCTGATTCCAGGGCCATCAATAATTAGGTAAACCAACTGCAGATTTTTTTTTAATACGACCTTTACCAGACATACTCTAAAGTGCAATGAAACCCTACCATCCTCCGATGAAGAATATGACAATATTAACAGAGCTGTAAATTATTTTGAAGATTCCGACGACAGTGTCATTGATAAAGACTACTGCCCTGATTTTATACTTTCAGATTCTGATTCTAATTCACCAATTCGCATTAAAACACATGAACTGAACACAGACATAATGAGTAGACTTGACTTTACCGAAGACAGTTTCATAGTAGATCGGTGAGAGGAAGAAAAATAAAGTTTTGCAAGCTTCTATTAATTCATATTTGACATAAAATGTAACACCTCTGTTTTTCTAATAGTAACAAATTACAACTTTGTCGTTAAAACTTGTCTCTTACTTATGAAAACTGCAATAAATAAGAAACTTAATGCATCTTTGGTTAGGAAACAGTTCATAAAAAAATATTGATTGCTACTTAAAAATGCATCATGTTGGTTTCCTAACCATTAGTGCAATAAATAGGTTACTTATTGCGGTTATGACTAGTAAACATTCTTTCTTAATAGTAATAATACTTAACATTATAGTATTTGTTGTTTTTTATAGCGGGAATAAATGCAGGAACAAACATTAAGTATCACGTAATATTCTCTACATTGTTACATATCATGTAGTGAAAGTTTCAACTCGATACCATATTTAGTCATGGAGATACAAACAAAACAAAAAAGAAATCTTTAACCGCGTTTTTCTCGAAATCAGGTTTAACCTAGTTATTGCACTTTTCGTTAAGACGGCAGATTTGCTAAACACACTCAAATATATAGGGCAGCAAGTATGCAACTAGCAATGTATTTGATAAGCTAATGATGACATTAGCCAATCACAATGTAGAGATTAAGGGCTGTTAACATAGTAATTACAATAACTAATTAGATTAAGCAAGTACTGGTAATCTTTACTTAATGACTCATTAACGCTTTTGTTGTATGGCAACAGAAGCGTTCATAAGTCATTAAAGTAATCACAAATGCACCTGTTATTTAAGGAACTACTTAGGGATGACTTATTCTCAGTAATAAATATACTTAATGTACCTCCATTTCATCAGTTATAAAATAAAAAGTATAGATACTAAAAGCAAAATATCTCGGAAGGGGGTCTCTGGGGGCACCATGTGTCCTTGAAGAAAATGTGGCATAAAATGGGTAAACAACAGTAGTGAAAACCGCAAATCGAAACAAGGAGGGAATCATGAGATACAGACATTTTTGTGCCCATTTCCATACAAAAATAACAGTTTTCATCGAATTGCTCATAAAGTACTGGTCGAATAAAAAAATCGTAGTAACATTTTTTGTAGTACCTTAATAGAGTAATGCAACTGCATATTTAATTTTTTTCAATTAAATACTTTTTCAATTTTTAATTCTATGTCCTACCTCTTGTATGGGGACGATCCACTGTGTGCCGGTCCGATAAATTGTGGACTGACACAAACTTGCGACTAATCAGCACTCTGGTCTACAATAAACTGTTTTGGTGTTATTGTTAAATTGGAAACCTGGCCCCTCATTGGTCTTTGTTGGTGTGAGCTCACTTCTGAATAGACCAATGAGAGCCTTGTTTCCAGGATTACTATCACACGAAAGCGGAATTGTAGACTTGTGCTCTGATTGGTCGCCATTTTGTGTCAGTCAATTTGTCGGAATGACTTCGAGAGATTATAGAGTATCAAATTTAAAAAAGCATTCCAAATGTTCAGTTGACAATTTATCGAGCGTTTACAATCTCTCAAGTTATTTTATAATCTTATGGAGTTTGCCATTTTCCGGTGACATCCATGAAAAACGTATAGACCAACCCTTGTTCTTAGCTCGATACAAACGCGCGACAACAAATGCTATTCTTGCATAAGGGCGGACACTTCAATGCGATGCTACACATGATTCGCGTACTTATACAGACACTTCGAGCGACATCGCAGATTTATGCGTTACCTTTGAAGTGCGCTGTAAATGTCACGGACGCACGGTAAAACAAAAGATTGCCCATTATTCTAACAACTACCTCTTGTATTGATTAGTTTCATTACGGGTGAATATCGTTCGATACAGCAGCGAGGTCATTTAATCGATTTTCAGAAAGCTGTCATTACGTGCTGGAAACTAATTTGTTTGTCGTCCATTTTCTAGAATTCAATTTTGATGCGATTAGGTCGTACTATGCTACTGGATAATTTCCCTATTTGACGGAAATTACGTCTAATTTGCAAATGATAAGGCCTTATCGAAGTAAATTGAATTCAAGTCGCGGAGATAATGTGTTAGACATGGTCTATGTAGGCTTGTAGGATGATAAATGTAAAACAACGAGTAGATTTTTTGTTGAAAAGTTTCTGCAGTGCGATTCTGTAAACATCTCTCTCCGTGTAAACTTAGGTGGAGTTAGCATGAACTGTCATTCCATCTTACTTTTTTGGATATAAGCAGAGGTCGGAATTAGGTAGAGTAATTTATTTACTCACACTGATTTCATGCAACGAAAGAAGAAAGTGGATATGCCTCAGATCCCGAGATTCATTTTAAAGAGCAAAAAATCCTGTGATTTATAAAATAAAAAAGTTATTCTCTTTTACACAATTTAAACCACTGCACGCGCGTTATTAATCCTTTATAATATTATGACTATTTTACGTATCAGAAATTCTAGTTACCCTAGTAGGTTTTTAGCGCACATATGTACATATAAAACATGATTGAAATCGTCATGTGTTATTATGAATTTATTTATCGGAGACTTTAAACGACAATAGCTCAGCAAATGTAGCTAAAAGATCACAGTCAAATGGGGGACGCAAAATATCCGAAAGTATGGCAGTATTGAAGAGAGGCCTGTATCCAGCGGTGTTTGATTCCGTACAAAAATTATGATTAAGTACTATTACCTAGTCAGAAATATAGGGGAAGCTTTCATCTAAACATGTAACCTGCAAGGATCCTTTGTGTTTCCCAGGCGCCGGCGCCATCGGTTGTGAGCTGCTGAAGAACTTCGCCATGATCGGCGTGGGCGCCGCGGGCGGTCAGATCACCGTCACCGATATGGATCTCATCGAGAAGTCCAACCTCAACCGACAGTTCCTGTTCAGACCTTATGATGTGCAGAAACCCAAGTCTAGTACTGCTGCTAAGGTAACATTTTCAACATTAGTTCTTTTTTCTTGAGTGTATATTCTGTTGTTTTTGAAGTGATAACTTCTTATGGGATGGTAAACCGCTTCGTGACGTAACGCTTTACGGTGCCAGTCTGTCTGGCTTCCCTTTCTCTCACGCATCTCACGGTGCTAGTAGTATTTTGGACAGACGCTTCCCATATTAAATAGTTCAACTTAGATTAGTTTTACTGTTTGCTTGTATATATACAGGGTGTCCCAAAACTCAACGTCAAGCCGAAACGGGGTGACAGGATTGATCATAACCATCACGAGAAAAATCTGAAAAAAAATCTATCCCATGCAGTTTGAAAATTATGGGCATTTTAAGAAAAACCTAGAAATTTGATCAAACTGTACCATTTTTCGGTTATTGTGGTTATTATTTTTTATTTTTGTTCATTTGAACTTTAGAAACGTAATCCTAAATAACATTTCTAGAATCCCAATAAAAAATAATGACACAATTGCCTCAAGTTCCCGAGAATTGAGACTATTTGTTAAACTACGAATTTAAAATTTTCAAGATTCGTCGACTTTGACAGGCCCTCCTATAAAAAAAATGTACTAGAGTGCCTTGGCAAGTAGCATTAAAAGTTGGCGCATTTAATCAGAATTCTAAAATGGTACAATACTTGTTAGTTCCATACAATAGAAAAGAGTAAAAAAATTAAAACCTCAAGTAACCCGATTTTTGCTATCAGATTTTACTCAGTTAAAATGTTTTTAATTCGCACAAGCTCTAGGTAGGTTCTTAATTTTAAGGCAAAATGATGAGAGAGATGGATAATGGGTATGTTTGCCATGAGTGAGCGAGACAGATAGTGACGCCACGCATTGAGACGGAGATGCGTCGTTTAAACGAGTGCGAATGAAACAGATAGATGCTATGGCATCTATCTGTTTCATTCGCACTAGTTTCAGCCAAGCAAATGGCTACGCTACCAGTCCGACACCAACCAGTTAGTACGTTTCGCTCATTCGTCTACTGCGCACGTTCGTATTCGTATTAATTATTTTACTAATTTTACTAACTTTTTTTCACTTTGGTAAAAGTGGCGTCACTATCTGTCTCGCTCACTCATGGCGAACATACCCATTATCCATCTCTCTCATCATTTTGTCTTAAAATTAAGAACCTAACTAGAGCTTGTGTGAATTAAAAACATTTTAACTGAGTAAAATGAGATAGCAAAAATCGGGTTACTTGAGGTTTTAATTTTTTTACTCTTTTCTATTGTATGGAACTAACAAGTATTGTACCATTTTAGAATTCTGATTAAATGCGCCAACTTTTAATGCCACTTGCCAAGGCACTCTAGTACATTTTTTTTATAGGAGGGCCTGTCAAAGTCGACGAATCTTGAAAATTTTAAATTCGTAGTTTAGCAAATAGTCTCAATTCTCGGAAACTTGAGGCAATTGTGTCATTATTTTTTATTGGGATTCTAGAAATGTTATTTAGGATTACGTTTCCAAAGTTCAAATGAACAAAAATAAAAAAGAATAACCACAATAACCGAAAAATGGTACAGTTTGATCAAATTTCTAGGTTTTTCTTAAAATGCCCATAATTTTTAAACTGCATGGGATAGATTTTTTTTCAGATTTTTCTCGTGATGGTTATGATCAATCCTGTCACCCCGTTTCGGCTTGACGTTGAGTTTTGGGACACCCTGTATATCACTGGAAAATTGCAAACGCCGTAAGATTGTAATAAATCTTTATTAGATTAGGCACTTATTGCCCCAAAAATTTTACATAAAGACAGTGTCACAAAACGCCTGCCGGCACCACTCCCTAGTGTTTTCACAGTCACAATGACTATAATCTGTGAAAATGACTATACAAAACCCTTTCTCGGTTGAGCAGGAGCTTACCATGAGAAATATTAAGATTTCAACTGGCTGTTATTATACGTCAACTGCATCTGAGTGAACACAATACTCTTTTCTCATACTAAAGAAGAGAAAAAGGATTTATTTGCGCCAAGAAGGACGCATACCATAAAAAAGTAACATACATTTATAGTGACTTGAACAGGTTGCGACGATATGCGTCAGATCTGCGCAAACCGGCCAGCGCTCAGTTATTAATAGTCTTGTACGTTTTCCAGGTCATCAAACGCATGAACCCCGACGTGAACATCGTAGCGCAGGAGAACCGCGTGTGTCCCGAGACGGAGTCCGTGTACGACGACGCGTTCTTCGAGGCGCTGGACGGCGTCGCCAACGCGCTCGACAACGTGGACGCCAGGATCTACATGGACAGGCGCTGCGTCTACTACAGGAAGCCGCTGCTGGAAAGCGGGACCCTTGGTACTAAGGGAAATACCCAGGTTCGTTAGAGCATCATTTTAATTCTTTATTCTATAAGTACAGTGATAAGGCGAGCTTAAGAGCGGCCAATCCGTCATTCTTTTCATACAAGCGTTAGTACGTATTTACGCTGTTGTAACACATCTATCTTTTTTTTTTGAACTAATAAGTATCTTGTGCACTATATCCAGGTTTCTATGAAAGCAAAAAATAAAATTTACAGAAAAAAATTCAGTATAAGCCTCCAAAAATCTGCTGTGCACAGATTTTACCTGAACTTTGACCGTTCATAATGTATGTACTCATAAATTGTAAAAGTAAAGAAAACATCTTGATAGAAACCTTGCAGGTTACAGGTGTAATGAAGATTCTAAATGACAAATATTTATTTCAAAATCTTGCAAGGTAAGCCTTGCAAGATTTTTTCAAAAACACTTATTTCTTTGAACAAGTTTTATGAAATTTTTCAATGAATGTTATCGCGTTCTCACTTGCTTGTAAGTCAACAACATTGCGCTGGATGAAACGACAAGCTATTTGACCATGCTCGCGTTGACGATAGACGGACCGGGAAGGGCCCTCTTAACTCAAAGTTAAGTTTTCTCCCAACAAACCTTTAAAAGAAAGAGAGAGCACAATAGAGGGGGGTTTAATTCGTCGTTCGTTTGAAAAAGTTTATGACAAAGGGAACCAAGGAGTGAAACGGCTTGCGGTGGCTTCGTTTCGTTAGCCACGAGTGGATTCACCTGCTAAAGTACTGACCCAGCAGTTAAAGTGTAAAGAAAAGTAAATTCTGTCTCATCTGTTCACTGTAATTACTTCTGCGAATGAAATGCATAGTAATCCTGATTTTAGGCTAAAACTTTTTTTGAAGTTTTTTGAAGACTCGCAGATATTTTGGCGAACAGAAGAAACACCATTCTGTCCAAGTAATAATAGACTCAAATACTGTCTTCAACCACAACATGTTTCGTCCCCAGGTGGTAGTCCCGTTCCTGACTGAGTCCTACAGCTCGTCCCAAGACCCCCCGGAGAAGAGCATCCCCATCTGCACCCTGAAGAACTTCCCCAACGCCATCGAGCACACGCTGCAGTGGGCGCGGGACGAGTTCGAGGGACTGTTCCGGCAAGCCGCCGAGCACGCCGCGCAGTACCTGCGGGATCCTCACTTCCTGGACAGGACGCTGAAGCTGCCCGGCAGCCAGCCGCTGGATGCTATTGAGAGCGTCAGGGTAAGAATTGCTTTTGTTAAAAGGTATTTTATGTGTTGGCGCTTGAACTCGATATGTGATTTGTGCTTTTATTTATAGCTCAAGCTCAGCCAGCTGTGAGCTAGCCAAACCTACCTATCCCAATGGAATACTGTTTAGCGACAGAAACATATTGAATGCGCAACCTTTACCTTGCAGAGGGACACAGCAGACTTATAATGTATTAGTTGTTAACAAGAGTGAGTTCATAATTAGATTGTCCATTTCCCAGAACGCGATCCAAGAGCGTCCGCTAACGTTCGACGACTGCGTGACGTGGGCGCGCCTGCACTGGGAGGCGCAGTACTCCAACCAGATCAAGCAGCTGCTGTACAACTTCCCGCCCGAGCAGCAGACCACGAGCGGCGCGCCCTTCTGGTCGGGCCCCAAGCGCTGCCCGCAGCCGCTCGCCTTCGACCCGCGCGACGACCTGCACCTGGACTACGTGCTGGCCGCCGCCAACCTGCGCGCGCACGTCTACGGCATGCAGCCCTGCGTGGACCGCGAGAGGATCGCCAAGGTGGCTTGTAGTATTCAGGTGAGGAAACGTTCTAACCGAACCGACCTAGACGCCCATTGCGAGGGCCGGTTCGAGAAGGCTCAGGAAAAGAAAACCTGGAAAGATTAGGGGAGGCCATTGCCTAGCAGCAGGACAGTATAAGCTAAATAAAAGTAATAATCTGAACTCACGATATAGCTTCCAACATAACATGCACATGAATGATAATTTAAAAATAATAACTACATAACCTACACATAAAAGTTCAGCATGTGCAACTCCAGATCCAAGCGCGTATTTAGCGTACGGGAAAGTAAAGTTCAGTTACCCTAGACCTTACCTACAACAAGCTATGAAAACTTAGGTTCCTCACACTCTAATAAACCTAATACTTTACAGGTACCAGAATTCAGCCCGAAATCCGGCGTAAAGATCGCAATAACCGACGCGCAGCTACAACAGAACAGCGACGACATGGACCACGACCGAGTCAAGAACATCATCGCTGAGCTGCCGTCACCCGCCAAGCTCGGCGCGCTCAAGATCACCCCGCTCGACTTCGAGAAGGACGACGACACCAACTTCCACATGGACTTCATCGTGGCCGCCTCCAACCTGCGCGCCGCCAACTACAAGATACCGCCCGCCGACCGGCACCGCTCCAAGCTCATCGCCGGGAAGATCATCCCCGCCATCGCCACCACCACGTCCGTGGTGGCCGGGCTCGTGTGCCTCGAGCTCTACAAGCTCGCGCAGGGCTTTAACACCCTCGAAGTCTTCAAAAATGGATTCGTCAACCTAGCTCTTCCCTTCTTCGGCTTCTCGGAACCTATAGCCGCCCCCACAAACACATACTACGACAAGAAATGGACCCTCTGGGACCGCTTCGAAGTCAAGGGCGAGATCACGCTCCAACAGTTTCTAGACTACTTCAAGAACGAGCACAAGCTGGAGATTACGATGCTGTCGCAGGGCGTGTGCATGCTGTACTCGTTCTTCATGGCGGCCGCCAAGTGCCAGGAGCGGCTGAACCTGCCCATGTCGGAGGTGGTGATGAAGGTGTCGAAGAAGAAGCTGGAGCCGCACGTGAAGGCGCTGGTGTTCGAGCTGTGCTGCAACGACGAGGACGGAAATGACGTGGAGGTGCCGTACGTGAAGTACACGCTGCCCTAGGCGCCGCCTGTCCCATGTACACTGTCGGCCCGGGCTGCTCAGCGTGACACACAATAGTTACCAGTCTGATGGTGGCGCACACCGGGACCGAGGACGCTCGCGAGTGTCGGACGATACGAGATGTACAGATAGTGTTTACATGTGTGACGTTTATTTTGTGCTTCAGAACACGCTTTTGTCTACTTATTGATTCATATATTTATAGTAGTTTATAATTAATTGCTCACGTCTCATCAAACGCGCTAGCATTTATTCTTTTTTATTCGTCTCGTGATACCACAATAGTTTTTACACCAAATTTATTGGATATTTTAAAGTTGAAATCAGATGGGTCTGTATATGGAAAGAAATAAATAAAATTTGAGCAAATGTTTTGTTTCATTGTAGGGTAGTTAACTAGTTGAAACATTTCCTGTGACAAAGGGTTGCTGTCAAAGCTGCCGTGACGAATTTCGTACGACGACCGACGATCGACGAACGACAATCGTAGTTGGGTATATTATGATGAGATGATTCAACTTCTACATCAGTGGCTATTATCACATTTTCCCGATCTCCGCGTATTTACTCGGAACCGGTTGGTAGAGCAACCCACGCCCGAGATCACTACAATCCGTACTGGTCAAATCATATGAGTACAATGTAGGTTAATGTCTGAGGTGGCTTTTTGAGGAAAGTGCCACAGATTTGAGGGGATGTCCTGTCAGTGCAAGCTTTTGTCGGTAGTCGAGTACCTAGCTACCTAGCTCAACGACCCGACGAACAATGAAAGAAAGGACACATTTGAGTAAGCCACAAAAGTACTCGAACTGCCAGACATCGTTAAAAATACTTAAGAGAATAATAATAACCCATATAGTCCTCATATTTTAGCCTGAATTATCCCAATTCCAAGAACAATTCGTGTAATTCAATCTGGAGTCTCATCAGCTTGGCCCAATTTCAATCTCAAAAGCTAGGGCACCTAGCGAAGATGTTTTCTCCCAAATGTCGCCGTCACAAATTTAGTCGAACGGACGCTCCTCAAAATATGCGAGAATTGCCTGCCGGAAGGAGATTTTTGTCTTACGAGTTGAGTGCGCGTAGTGACGCAACCGCCGGGACACTTTTCATATAAACACAGACTTGATTTGAGACACAAATTAGTTGCGGAGCCAAAAGTTGCTCGTGTGTGCTATTTCCAGAGGGGTAATTCTCGTATTACGACATGAGATTCATTTTAATACGTCATTGATCTTTGTTGCAGAAACCGGCTGTCAAGGTTTTCACTAATAAAATCGTAGATAAGGAAAGAAAACACCGCATCTTTTTCAATATTTATTGCGTAAAATGTACCTATGCATGAAAATACAGTATAACAATCTCACTACCTAGGTCAGCGGAAAACATCTTTGGAAATATACCATTTGTGACACCGGCCGATGAAAATATAATAATTATAATAAAATGTAAGCGCTTAATATTTTTTGGTACTAGTTTACAAATTTTTGATATTTTACACCCTTTGTAGAAGAGCATGCACACCATATTTGGGGCCGTTCAAATATTACGTAAGCAGAATTTTTGTCTGACATTTTAAACCTACCCCTTCCCTTGTTAACGATAGTTAAAAAAACTCATACCCTCCCCATCTAATGAGCTCAAGCCCCTCCCCAACAACCGAGATATCTTTTTTAGTCTACATCCTAGCGATCAAAGAAGGCTTGTAAATGTTTTGTGCTTCTATAGTGTTGCTACTTTGCTAAAACCATCTCAGCGAGGTTCAGCAATCCTGGATCCGCCGCTGCCACTCCCTCCTGCACTTTTATGTAAGCATTTAACGCGCGCGGTACTTCCACTACTTCATATCTTAGTTAACCATTAGACAGCGCGTGTGCGCTAATAAACAATATCAACTGTTTTGGCATTTCCCTGAAAAGATTGCCTCGATTATGTCAAATCAAAATCTACAACATTTTGCTTGCAAAATATTGCACCCACGGACCCCATGTCATCAAAAATAAGCTTAACAAAGACCCTCCCCTTTCGTGCTTGCGTAATACTTGGACGTACCCTTGCTGCCTCGAAACCAAATAAAATGCCATTTCGAGATAACAGATGGTTAGGTTAGGAAAATGCAGTTAATAACATGAAAGTACTAATCGTACTTTATAAATGACAGAAAACAGAAGAAATAGTTATCGAGATATGTGAAATAAATGACTAGAGGTGCAGATACTTAGCACAAACATACCTACAACCTTGTTTAACGATATACCGGTAAAATAATATTGTAGAATATGACTACGGGTTGATTTAACATAATTTTAAAGTAACTTTTACCTAAACAATGTAAATGGGCATTTGACATATTTTGTTTTACAAGGGCTATCAAACCGCCACATTTATTCCCTTGAGAAAAGTTACTTTAGGCGCCGGCCTCACTGCGCGCGGTCTAGCGGTCAGATTTCCGAGTTCAACGTTCCGCGTTCACTGCTATGCGGCGGTGGCTTAGAATGTGTGTGGACACATAAAAACAGTCACACCATTTTTTACAAAAGCTGATTCACGATGTCCGACGAAATCGTAAAGTGTATTGAAACAGTCAGAGACGAAAGTTTTCTTTATGATTTGCGAGACGAGGATTATAAAAATCGTCAAAAAAAGAAAAACGTTTTACTAAAAAGAGCCTGTGACGTGTTATCACTGCTAAACTGCAACTGAAAACCAGCGCTGGGTGTCTGACGCCCAGCAAATGATGAGATGGTAACCCTTTCGGTATAGGCACGCTCAGCTAGCGGCTTGCTAGATAATTGTTGTCTTATGATTGTTCTCTTTTTTACTTTGTGTTTTGTTGCTGTTGTGTTGTGTCTGTATCGAATAAATGTTTTCTATTCTATTCTATTCTAAAGATTACTGAACTTCAGATTTCTAGACCGTTTGCTGTGTGCGCAAGTGTAAACGCGGAACGAAGAACGCAGACCGCCTTACCGGTGTTCGGCCCCTTAATATTGAAAAATCAGCCTTGAACCAATAGTTTAAATCTAAGTTTAAAATTAAGGTTGAGATTAAAGAGAGATAAAGAATTAAAATAAATTACTGAACGGCATTTTTAATAATGTATGGGTAGGTACCGTTATAATGAAAGACAGTTTATTGTTTATGATTGAAGAAGATCGACGATATCCTGTGTTATGCGTTACAAAGAGCTAAAATGTTATTTTGCTAGATTTGTGTAAATCTATGATTTATTATTGTCAATCGAAAAATATCATGAGACTTGGAAGCACTTTAATAGAGTTGACTATTCGTCGCTTAAATCTTTGTAACGTTGACAAAATATAAATGGAATTAAAGAATATTATGTATCTATGCTAGGCTAATAAGAATTGCCAACCTCAAAATTAATAGTTAATTTTGAGGTTGGCAATTTTAAAATCTACCTTTTATAAGGCGATACAAAATGTTACATTTCAAATTACGTGTGCATAGATACTACAAGTTTACATTAGTCTCTTTTTTATTTTTATTATTGATAGGCGCGCGTTTGACCGCAATCTCACCCCCAAACCACGCTTGCCTAGAAGTAACTTGTTCACGATTTATTTAAATTACTTTCTAAGCAAAGAATAGGTGCTTAAGCTCGACCATCGTGCCGCCTTACTCAGTCCCCAATCGTTTGTTATAATTGTATGATACCAAATTATATTAAATTAAACATAAAACAAAACCTCCAAAGTATTTAGCCAATAAACAGAAAATAAATTATTTACCAAATTACATCAAATATACATTCATGCACGGTTTATTTATGTAAAAATTACGTATTCACTGGATGTGATGTAGTGGCCACAATGTAGATATTTATTCGCTAATTTTTCCTAAAACCTGTATACCTTTATTCGAGACCATTTAAAAAAAGTTAACCAACAATGTTTCATCTTACTTGAACTGCTGGAAGTGTGTGTCCTATTTACTTTAGATCAATTTATTTGTTCATGTTTAAATATAATTATGGGAGGTAACCTTACATAAGATTTAATTGTATGTTTTATTTATAAAATTATAGTTTCTAAACACAGCGACTTATGCACACTTTTTAGAACGGAAATTAAGACATATTGTCAAGTGCAGGGAAACTACTGCCATTGGTGGTCTGGTGGAATGAATTTTAAACACCTAATCGCAGCAGTTTAAGTGCACTTATCATACTTTTACATTCATTTTCGTTCTAGAAATTGAGGGGTTAAAGTTTTATCTTAATTTTAATATCTAGTTTACATAGGTGCAAATATAGGCACTTTGCTTTGGAAGCTTACAATACGGAATAACAATATTACAACCATAATTTATGACTTAAACGCTAACAATAAATAATTTTGTTATAAATTTGTTTGAACTTGCTTCGGTGATTTTTAATATAAGACATATTAAGGTCGCCCGAAGTTCCAAGAAAAGAGGAATTATTAAATAGTAGAATACAAATTTTAAATGCAGCTCTAGTAAAGCACAATTTAGTCGGTGCATTAACATTTTTATAAAAGAGAGCATATTTTAAAGGCGGATTACAAAATATAAAAGCTTGCCAATCGTTGACTAAACTATATTTGTCTTTTTTCAATTAATATTAATCTCTTATCATCAGTAAAAGTTTAACTCAAGCATTCAAAGTAACTAAGCTGGAGCATTTATTCTTCCGGCTCATAAAAAATAATTAAAAAACTTAGGTTAACTTTATTAATAACAATAATTTTGGTGGCTCGAAATCATTGCCATTTTATCGAAAAATAACAACATTTATATGTTAACACACTTAACTAAAAAGCGTTACATATACAGGTTGATCGAAAAAAGATTTAAAGGTTATCTTACAAAAATCGAGACAAAAACGTTATATTTATTAATTCACGAAGTTGCCGTGGGCAAAGCAAAAAAAGCTGGGTATCTAGGTCTCATTCATACGGCGTTGTTTAGTACGATATTTTCATTTGTTTATTAAAACTTTAGGCACTAGTGCAAAGCCAGACTTAATGCTTTTGATCACGTGGAAGTGTCGAATTTGAATATCATGACGGTTCACAAGGAAGAATGGAAGAAAAAAACGTGGTGCGCCGACCCCAAGTAACATAACTAGGCCAGGAAGATGATGATGAATCATAAGGCAGTTTCATACTGTCTTGGACCGTTGATGTGTGATCCAATTGGGACATTGAGTATTAGACATACTCAATGTCCCAATTGGATCACACGTCACTGGCACTGTGGCGTAGGTATAACAAATAGTAATTGTTGTGTTTTTCTGGTAGGTTATAAATACTAGTACTTGATTAAGGAGTCTAAGGAGGAACGTAGCGCTGACAGACTACTGACTAAATCCCATCCGGGTTTAGTCAGTAAGAGTCCGAGCTTCCGCTCCGCCCAGAGCGGAAAGTCATTTGATGGTTCCCAAAACTTAAAAAAATAAAATTGTATGCTGGTTAGCATACAATTTTATTTTTTTAATTTCAAAACTGATGGCTTTTGTCTGAAATACAACTTTTTTATTTACCATCAAATATCGTACAATACAGCGCCGTATAAACGGCTTACAGTGTTAATTTAGCCAAGTTTACAGCCCAGTTTCATGGCGCTTCGCCCAGCAGTGGGCGAAGAAGCGCGGCAGGCAGCTGGGCGGGGTGGGCGAGGGTCAGCGCCAGGGGCGGCGGTGCGGGCTGGCCATGTGGCGCGCCACCGACCCTCCGGAGCCCTTGTCGTCGCTAAACGTCTCTGTGGTACAGTGAAATTGCTTATAATAAATGCCCTTTTATGCATGCTGGTTTTTTAGTGGTTTATAAACAATACAAGAATAGATAGATATCGGGTCAATACATTTTTAATAAAGTAAATAAATAAAAAAATAAAATAGTAGGTCAAATATTAAAAAAAAAAGAGTGTGTGTACTTATGTACACGCGTTAGAAGTTATACTTCTTTGGCGTATGGAAAAAAAAACATTCACAACTAAAAAAATAGGTATAAAAGTTTTAAAATATTTGTATTGTTTTCAGCTTCAATTTGTTGCGTTCGAACGATCGCCAATTAAGTCTATTACGCTAAATAACTGATACTTACGTTTCATAGTTTTAAAACTGTTTGTTCATAAAATAGGGCAGATATCATGCAAATTTTTTTTTTTTTGATTCGAATGTTTTGTTAGTAGTATTTGAAATTAATACCAACTTTCTATTCTGGATGGTGTGTACCTGAGAAGTTTATGGGTACCTACTTACAATGACATATAAGTTACGAGACTCCTTTTTTCAAAATAGTCAATACTAATAATTATTATAAACGGTAAAATTCTTTGTTCCGTTCTACTGTAGATACAAATCCGATTAAGAAAACTCATTCATGAAGAGGCTGTTTTTTGTCTTCGAAAAATCATCATATTCCAATAAAATCTTCTAGGATAGAATAAAAGGAGCTGAGCCGCGGGAAACATTAGTGTCTAATCAATTACTTTTATCAAAATATTTGTATCTTATATTTTGGCGCTTTATTTCGAAATTAAAACCACATTCAAACATAAAAGAAACAAAAGACAATCAAAAAATACTAGAATATACAACTTGAACATAGTTATCGATTTTCATGCCACCTAGAACTAACTTCACGATGTAGAATTCAGGTGTCGGTGTGCGCGCGCATCGTAAAAATTCACTCTCATCAGTTTTCTCCATCGCGCCAAAAGAAGTATAACTTCAAAAAATATATTAATTATAATTTTAAACAGTTTATAAAGCCACTAAAAAGTCAACATCGTGTATCGGAAATAGTGAGCACTATTTGAATGTGTTTCCTGTTTTGACATTTAAAATGCCTTTTAATGGTTTAATGAAAAAATGTATTTTATTTAGACCTGCTGAAACATATTCATCACATGGACATGCTTGCAAAAGCAAGTAAAAAGTCTCTTAGAAAATTATAAAAATAAAATAAGCATCACAATTATACATTTATGTGTCAAAATAAAATTAATATGTTACAGGGCTAACGAAACATGATTTTAAAATAATGTAATGTAGTAACATGTAGTAATGAAACAGAAAAATGGTAATACCATTTAGTGATGTGGCAATGAATACTTTATAGTGTGACAAAAAGCACATGCAATATTTTGAATAAGACCAAATTTTAAGCGACTTATCATAAGAATAAAAAAAATAATTGAGTGACCCATCTTCAAGCTTTCTCTAGGGGTGGCGATGCATGCCTCTGGGCGAAACAAAAAGAAAGCTGGCAACATTATGTATTCAGTGTTACCATAGTTAGACTGCGTCATCAGCGAGGCCGTGGTTGGTCGCTTGGCGCGCGCGGGAAACGCCCCGGTGTGGCTTTGTGACATTAGTTCCCTGTTTTAGTATAGTTTTGTTATAGAGCTTGATTTAAATGAAAAATCTTTTCATATCTTATAAATGAGAAAAAATGCCAATTTTACAAAGATATTGATGAATGAAATTCAGTTATTTTATGAGAAGATGAATTTAATAGGTATGAGCGCCCTCAACCAAAGATCCAAACACACTTCAACCGAGTAGTTTCGCCTGCAATTCTATGTTACAATAATGAACAAAATTTTCTTTAAAATGCGTATCCAGATATCTTCCCGATATAACGCTCCGCTCTATTCATATGCAAATGTCAACTCAACCAAGCAAAATCAAAAGCGACAAATAAACTTAATTAATATTGACAAAAAACCTGACAACAGAAATCTTTAGCGTGGAAGCGCCAGGGTAGCCCGCGAAATTAAAATTTTATTATGCTTTTTGCAATTTGCAAGTCAGTGTCAGGCTGTATGTTGAAAAAAATATGATTCGCGACCATAACACGTATTTATATACAGAATTATAATCATTAAAATCATCAATACAACCCTCTAAATTATATATGACTCGAATGAACGGTTATTTCATAAAAAAAGTAATTCAATCGAGTTAATGATGATGTATTGATGATTTTAATTATTATAACTAAGTAAAACCATATTTGTTACGGTCGCCAATCGTATTTTTATCAACATGCAACCTGACACTGACCTGCAAAATGCAAAAACGTTTGAAACTTTGAATTTCGCGGGCGGCGCTTTCACCTTAACTAATAGTCATACTGCATCCATTATCACCACAATAACAGGCCACCCCAGGATATAATAGACCAATCACGGAGCGTTATTTCGGGAACACACTAAATACGCCAATAAAAGCATTGTCTCACGTTTGTCTGAAAGAGTTGCTGTTGCTGAGCTGTCGCGCGGCGATGGAGCGGCGGCGCCCTCTGTCGGCGGCGATCATCGCGCAACGCTCGGCTGCCGTGCTCGCTACAAACGTGTCGTGTAGGGAGTAGCACGCTGCGGTGATCTATAACATGTTAGCATGTTTTGAAATAACGGACTAAATTGTGTGCGGGCGACGAGATGATGGCATGGCAGTTGACTTTAACCTTTTGAACGCCATTGTCACGTATACATGACAAGCAAACGCGTGCCCTGTACGCCAAACGTCACAAAAATGTGACAAAAAGTACGGCAAATTTGTGGCTTGGCGTCAGGGGCACGCCGATGCGTTTATGTTCTGGCGTTCAAAAGGTTAGGAAAAAGTTTGTCTAGTAGAGCTGAAATTATTACTAGTTTAAAGCGACAGAGATTGTCGCTTTAAACTAGTAGGTAATCATTTCAGCTGAACGTCCATGGCTGCACATAGGCCCTTAATGTCGCCACATTTACCGGTCCTGTGCGGTCCAGCGAATTTCCGCGACCACCTGCCGACCTACTATGTACTAATGCCATCCAATTCCGATGATGTAAAAGGGATAGTGCTATTCGCTAGGTATAGCTCCGTCTCTCTCTTAGAGCGGAATCATGATCGTTTTAAAACTTCATAGTAGGCCCCTGGTCGAATCCGCGCGGAAATCAGTCTACATTTTTGAAGGTCTTTCTAAGCTGCGTCTTCCGGTACTCGGTCAATACCGTACCCCAGAACGTTTCAACCCCATCGACTATATACTCTCCCCTAAAACTAATAAAGTAGCTACTTATTATATCTAGTTCTAGTTAGTAGTGTAGGTAGTTTCTAATAACCAGAAAAATGATAATCAAATCGAGTGAAGAGTTAGATATCTAATACCTACATAAATATCCAAATTATTAATATTTTGTTCTATTTCCGACGTCAAATCACAAAATATTTCAAGGCAACCCAGAACCAGTGCACCCAGAACAGTCACACATCACACCAAGCCAGTACCTACCTGCTGGATCAGCCGTCGGTGCAGGTCTACATCAGCTCCCCGGATGCCCTCCCGGTCCTGATGCAGCTGCAGGGCGCACAGCAGAGCATCCTTGATGGTCTGCACGGTCGCCTGAACCCGGTCCGTTCGCATCAGACGACGGACCAGGTAACCTTTGGCCAGAGCCACTATTTTGGTCGCAGCGGCTCGCTGATTTGGACAGTACATAAAATTGTATGCAAGTTATGCTGAGTGGTATGGCAGTATGGAAGTAAGAAGAAGCTTTAGGATTAGCTGAAAGGCAGGAATTTTAAGGACATCGAGATAAACAAGCATGGAGCGCTATCAAAACTAAAGCATTCGCTTGAACGGGTGACTTGGAGGATAAAGAGGCTTTAAAAGATTAAGGGCGGATAAGGATCGAGTGCAAAAACAATTAATAAGCTCAAGGAAACAAAACAATAAAAAAAGACAGCTGACAGTAGGCGAAACAAAAACCAACTTATAAATTTTCACATAATGTGCGCTCGAATAAGATTTTACTCGGATTACATACTAATATTTTAGAAACCAATACAAAACTGCAGAAAGACTGGACTGAGTATAAAAACTTCTTTAGTATTTATTAAGTAAATACTACTGTGCTCAACCTAAATGTGTAAGTATACAATTTAAATACATAAATATGTTACCTCTCTTGGCGTTGCTTGCTGGATGTTGAATTTAGTCTTACTCGCTAGGGAGTTAGTGCTGTTTATTGAATTGTGTATAGTTCTTTCCATATTTCGAATGGCAGTTTCGGCCGAACTGCAGTGCACTGCTGAAGTTGCATGGATCGTTTTAATTTCTTTACCATACACATGGTTGGTAACTACACTGTTATTGTCGTCGGCATAAAAATTGCCATCATCGTTGTCAGAAGGAAATGTAACATTCAAATCGGCCATCGTGTCGTTCGTTCGATCGGTTAGCATCGGTTCGTAGTCACGATCAGACGATGCACTTGTCTCGTAGTTCAACCGTCGGGATGTGGGAGTATTTCTCTGCGGAGGTGACGGCGTGTTCCTCTGAGGGGACCTCGGGTTAGGGGAGTGAGTGCGTGTCTTGGACCCTTCTGGTTGCGTCTTCTGGGACACAATCTTAGTCTCGTTCTGACTGCGAGCTTTAATCGGCTGCTTCTTGATGCTCCCAGTGATATCCCGGCTTTTCTTCAACACACTATCACATTGGTTGATGTAGTTGTTGGTATTGGTCAACGTGTTAGAAACGGGACTATCAAGACTACTTTGGTCGGGTGATTTGTAGTTGATCAGCTGACTAAGGCTGACGGGACCTCTGTCACTTTCCTGGCACTGTTCGAGATGTTTGTCACCCCAAGCCTCCTTCACCTCTATCGGAGACGTGGGACAAATGGTCTTCAGCTGCTTGAAGAGCAAGTTGTTCTGCTCCTCGAAGACCTGCTGAAGGAGCATCTGTTCCCTTTTCTGCTTTTCTACTAAACTCGCCATTTGTAACAACTGTTGATTTTGTATCTTCTCGTAGAGTTCCCTGACCCGAACGGCCGGGTCTTCTGATTCTGATATTAATGGCGCAGGCGTGTGGGTTTGAGGTACAGGTTGTAGATCAAGATTTTTATTTGTTTTAGTTGATCCTGGATCTTTAACCAATGTACGGCTGTTGTTGTTGTTTCGGACAGGACTGATGGATTTCTTGGTTTTCGAAACAGGTTCAGACTTGGGTAGTGTATCTGAATTGGGCGGTGGGTTAGATTTTATCATTGGTTTAATGGTGCGTTTAGTTTTATCTGGAACAATTGACTTTGACCTATTGATAGGTGTGGTTTGAGCTGACGGTTTAGTTTGTTGTTTCACAACACTCTTGTTAGAAGCGTTGCTTGTAAGGTTATTTGCCTTAGTCTGTTTCAGTTCCAGTGCCATGGTTGACCATTTTACCTTGGCAGTCTCCAGGTCCCAACTCCTTCGCTTCTTAGTTGGGCTCAGGCTTGATAGTGATTCGCTCATCGAAATACAGCTCATCTCAACGCCTGTGTTCAATGATTGCACTTCTAGATGCGCCAAGAGTTGAGGACTAGGATTTAGCAGCGTGTAAGATCGTTGCCGTGCTAGTGGCAGAGAATCCTGCAGGTCCTTAAGACTTTCTCTATGCAAGTCGTTGAGGGAACCCGTGAAGCTTTTAGAACTAAGAGAGGCGGGACCATCTTGAGATATATTGTCAGCAAAAGGATCTGTTAAATTGTTATGAAGATTGAAGTTAGGAACTTCTGCAGCACCTTTTTGTTTTTTATTTCTTTGAGTTTCTCTTCTAACTTCTTTTTCCGTTATTACTTTTCGAGTAATCCTTGTTGTGCAGTTGTAATCTCTTTCAGGAAGATCTATTTGAGGAGGTGAGTGGGGGGGCGTCTTTCTAACAACGTCGACAACTTTTTTGCCAGATTCATTGTTAATACTTAGACTGAGATCTATTATAAGTTTCGGAGAGTTCGACCTAGAACCAGATTCTATTGATTCCACAATCACATTGGAAGTTATATTGTTACAGACATCAGTCGCACGAGCATTTCTTGGAGATGACGGGACATGTCTTGGCGGTGAAGATGCATGTCTTGGCGGTGAGGAGGCATGTCTTGGCGGTGAAGAGGCATGCCTTGGCGGCGAAGAGGCATGTCTTGGCGATGACTCCACAGATTTTTTGAGATTTTTGGAATAGAAACCAGGCTTTACTTGCTCTTGGGGTTCGTATTCATATTCAGGCAGTTCAGGAGCGTCAGTCCTATCCTCGGACTCCGAGTCGCTGTCAGCCACGAAGGGTTGGAGAAGGGATATGCGCTTATCTACTTCCTTGGCAAGAAGCCTGTAGTACTGCATTTCTTTGCGACATTCTTTAGATAACTGAAACGAAACCATGTAATCAAGACGCAAAACATTAATATGATCATTAAACAATTAATGATATTATTCATCACCTTTGTAAGAGATAATAACAGAAGACAAAACAATATTTTTTTCATTTTTAGTATTAACCTTTTTTTTCTAATAAGCTCTTGAACAGTATTTAACCTGAAGATATTTTTTTAAATGCTTGAAATTCTGCAAATAAATGAAAAAAATAATGTAGATTTGTTATCATGGGAACTTAGAATAGTGATTTTGACTAATATTAATTGTTCTAAAAATAATGTCATTTCTTTTATTATTTACTGTGCCTTCTCTCAAGGCACAGTAAATAATAAAAGTGTCAGAGAAGGCTTAAGATACAGTACGTAAGTCAAACAGTTTGATATTTTAGAATTTCGAAATCTGCCGCCGTAGGCTCAATCCTATTCAGCCTGCGGGCAATCCGCCAGTGTCGAGTTGAGAAAGCCTGGAGCTCTAGGCTGGGGCAGCAACTACATGAAGGCGCTCATGAAAGGCGACCTTCCTATTTCACTGAAGTGCAAGCTCGTTGACCAGTGTATCCTGCCTGTCCTAACTTATAGCACTCAGAATTGGTCTCATTTTTGTCAGGCTCAGAAGTCAAAACCTTAGGTTTTCCAAAGACCGATGGAGCATAGCATTATGCGAACAAAACTAACTGACTGAATCTGCAACACATACGTTTATATGCTTCAAGACAGTCACTGCTGATGTTGGGGACATATCTGTGAGGATTCAGTGGGTAACATTTACAGAATGCACAAGGTTAGTTGAGCATGGACTGTGACATGGTGGATACCTGAAGGTGGATGTTGTAATCAAGGCAGGCCTAATAATGCTGCCATGATGATTTGGACTCATTCCTTACAGATTGGCCAAAGAAGGCAAGAGATGTTAGCTGGAAAAACATGGGGGAGGTCTTTGCCAAGCAGTGGATTAACAAACTTGTTAATAAGGTTCCAGTGTGCCATGTTGGGGGAGGGCCCCCTGATATCATTAACCCTTTGAACACCATTGTCACATATACATGACAAGCAAGCGCGTGCCCTGTATGCCAAAACATCACAAATATGTGACAAAAAGTATGGCGAATTTGAGGCTTGGCGTTGGGGACACGCTGATGCCTTTATGCTCTGGCGGTCAAAAGGTAGGACTAATTTTTTACAAGATATGCTAAAGAAATACAAAAAAAAACCAAACCCATTTTTTTGACTACTTAAGAGCTTCAAAACTACTTAAGTTTTTTTTTTTCTTGTTTGGGTTTATCAGCGATCAGTCGCAAACTATAAGCAGATGTGGTAAGTGCAAATTCTCTTGAGGTGAACATCTTCCAGTGAAGATCACCACCATATTCAGTAGACAGGCTTAGAGCCTGTCTGAAACTGCTTGTGGCCAAATATTTTTGAATTGATAGTCAAAAGAGGATAGATAAATAAATAAGTCAAGCTCACTCTTGCATTTTAGTACTAGTACTCTTAATTTATCAGCTATTCCACATAAACTGTGACATATTTTTGTAATCAGTGCATGTTAGTACAAAAAATTTCAAGCATGCTAACATTGTTATCTTGCAATCTCCATTCTCATAATCCCAATGGTGTATTGTTTAGGGTAACTATTAGGCAATGCTGTTCTGCAAAAGATAGGAGACTTGACATTATATACACCATCTCCAGAGTCAGGACTGAAAATCAACAAGTATCTTGTTGATTTAGAAGTCTCTCCATTTTTCCAATAAGCGAGTGTTCCATACTGTGCCCTTTCCATGTTCCTACCATACCTATATAGCAGTCTCTGATGGTCATAAAATCGTTTTCAAATATCTAGTTGTATAAGACAACAGAGGCCGAACAAGAACAATATAAATGTATGTAATTGATGTACTCACAACTGGCGGAAGGAGCGGCACCCCATTTATTTTCATACAGGACACGTATTGGCCGGCTTGTCGCACACATTTCACATCCCACGGGTCGTTCATCCTTGTCATACACCCGACAGAAGCGACTTACGGCTCCTGGACTCCCTGATGTTGCCCCGAAAACTGCTAACTCATCAATATCCGATTGCTAACATCGCTATAGGAAATTGCACGGCACTTTTCAGTCTATCTGATGTAATAAATCACAGATTTTGAACCTTAAGACAAGGGAAATTTAATTTCATTACGCCGACGGATTCGCATCGCAATGTACCAGATGTTGTCATGCACGATTACGTCAGTTTATAAGTATTTTACCCGGTCTGATGGCGAACACTGACTAAAATTTACTCTAAGGTGAGCGGTTGATGCAAAAATATGACATTGAATTAAGTATTATTTGTTTTACAGCTTTTTAAGAATATTGATACAATAATCGGTACTAGAATAACATAACATGAATTTGAAAATGATTGGACTATTCTTAGTTTCGTTGCAAGATACTAGTTAAACACAATGTTTAAATTGTAACCAATCAAATTAGAGTGATGTTAGGAGTTTTCATTTTTACAGCCAATGAAAGAGCTGTTTGAGGAAATAAACTACAGAAGGTGGAAGGAAAACAACCTTACTATTAGTTGTCAAACAAACTTCGTATTGCCATGGTTACACATTCAAAAAAGTTGATGAAATAAATAAAAAGCAATAATTTTTTTGTACAGTACCATTCACTAGATAATTATTTGATTTTCTATTTCGTTTGAGATTTCTTGTTTGAAGTTGTTTGTGATAAGTTGTGCAGTGTATTTAAAAAATATTGTTTCCAAACTCAATTACTGAATAAACATTATATGGAATGGTTTTTGAACACATTCAAATGGTTAGACTTTGACATTGGATTGACAATGACATTACGTAGTTAATAAATTAGTGGTTTCAGTGATTTCTCATGTAAATTTTGGGATTGTTTTACAAATTTTCAATGATTTCTTCAAAACAATATCGTTGTTCAAATCGGAGATAGTAGTAAAATTATAACAAGGTCCATTATAGATTTTCCGATAGCTTGAATGATAAAAAATTGATAAGATAATGACTAGAAACATTTGTCCCGCCGGAAAACAGGCGTTAATTTGTTTTTTTATTTCTTTACTTATTTTCACGACATCATTCTTTTCTGGAAGAGTCCTAGGATTCTCGTCGGAGCTATGGGCCCTTACCTATTGGGGCCCAGCACTGTACTTCTGCTTACTTACCTTCATCCTAAGATACTGTTACACAGGCTTTATTTACGAGGTAAGTTGTATTTTACTTTATAAATTAAACACATGAAATTTTATGAATTTGTTTCCTAAGCCTCGCTTCCAGGCTTAAATATTAAAATAATCTTGTTTCAATTTTGGCTTATTGAATTAACTTGTGTAGGTCAACATGAGTCACCGTTTTAAGAGTCATCATTATATTTGGTAATTCTATGTCTGATTAGCGGAATGACATAACATGTTTTATAAACATAATTATTAATGACAAAGTAAATCTTATATTTACAAGTATAAAAATTTCTTCCACAGGTATCAGTAAGATCAGCATTCCTGGGTGCCACCTTCTCCCTGGGTATCTTCCTCGCCACCTTTGACAATGGCTGGAGAGTGTTCGGTCTCTACACTGTGATACTATCATTCTTCCATTTCTCGGAGTTTGTGTCCGTTGCTCTCACAAACCCTCGGACACTGTCTGTTAACTCATTCATCTTGAACCACAGTATTCAGTATGGTGTGGCTGCGGTGGCTAGCTGGATAGAGTGGGGAGTGGAGTACTACTTCTTCCCTGGTAAGTATTGTTTTATGACAGTAAATTTACTTCACAACTGTACAAAGGTATTTATTTATTATATACTTAATTGTAAACCGCAACATAAAAAGAAAACTACAAACTAAAACACATGTACAATGGGCGGCCCTATCGCATTCCGCAATCTCTACCAGGCATTCTGGAATGGACAGTAATTGCCTGGACATAAAATGGGGCTGTCATCGGCGCAACTTCTTTACTACTTTAAATATAATATAAATACATATTTTTAACAATAGATACATATTTACTAAATATATAATAATAAATTCTTTATTTCGGACAACATAAGATCCAATGTGTTAGTAAAAATTTCCTTAAATTAATGTTAGTAAATATCTATTTTCATAATATCTATTTTTATATAGGCATTTAATAAATGATAAACATCAATATCAAAGTGACAGGTAATGTTCATTCACGAGCCTTTAAGGTACTCACTGTTACTAAGGTAAACCTTTGGATACCAGCTCTACTGTGCTCTACCTTTTTTACATAAGAAAATCTATTTCCACTTGGAAAGCCACTACCACAAACTAAGATAAAACTAAACTTGAATATTAGAAGATTCCAGACAGATTCAAACTTAAGTCAGGGAATTTTTATTTTTACCACTTTTCATTTGTTTTATTTGGCAACCATTGCAACCTCTGCACCCCTTGATTGTCTAGTATTGTTACCACTGTATTATAATCGATATATACTAATAAGTAAGCTGAAGAGTTTGTGTGTTTCATCATGCTAAACTCTGGAACTACCCGTCGGATTTAGAAAATTATTTTTGTTTATGATAGCCACATTCATGAGGAATTCTATAGGCTATATGGATACGGGAAATTCTAACGGGAATGGGAAAAAATGCGTGTATGAAGTCACGGGAAAAAGCTATAATAAATATTTTAGGCAATAAGGTATAAATCTATGGGCCAAAGTAGCTTCGAATAAAGAGGTTATTATTATTATTACATAAGCTGTTCCTTTAGAAAGTCACTTCCATTGAACCCATCTGCCTCTTCCAGATATGAAGACATACTTCTGGCTGTCATACTGTGGTGTTGTGATGTGTATCGCAGGAGAACTGTTCAGGAAGTCTGCCATGTTCACAGCTAAGACCAACTTTAATCACACAGTAAGTTAATCCTACCATTTCTTAATGATTTACAATGGTATAGTCGGTGATTTTTGAACTGGCGCAGCATGGCGAAATACTAATCCATCATAAGAGATACAGGGAATCTGTCTTAGGAACCCTTAGCTCATGTGTAATCTTCATCATCAGAAATTCGACTGTGCCCGCTGCATAGGCCTCTCTTTTCTTGTGCCAAACTAATCCAGGTTCTACCCACTCTTTCAACAATGTTGCCTCTCCGTTTTGCCACCAGATAAAACATTAATATCCAGCCAATTTTATTTTGTTTCCAAGCCATTTTCCAACAATATTTTATGATAGTGATATTGTAACCCTTTGGGGAATGGAACTGGTATCATTAACGTAGGTTACTATGTAACCTAGCTAAGATGCCAGTTGCGATACGTTCCGTGACTTTGAAACCAATGTGAATGTGCTTAAGACGTTTTTGTAATCCGATAACTGGTTTTTATTGTGACTAATAAATCATTATTATTATTTTGGGGTTGGCTTCTTCACAATCCAGTTATTGGGTAACACACTACCCCTTTTCCTACGCACAACGGACCGAATGGGAGTCTAAGTGCGGAAAATGGAGTCCCTACTCTACTCTACCCTTTGACACAGTACCAAGACGCCTCGGGGGACTAAAGACGACGTTATCATCACTTTCCATGCAACCCACGTCTGCATAAGTGTTACCAAAATGATAGCTCACATAAATTGTTGCCCTGAGACAATTCTGATTATAGTAGCCGTGACTTGTGCTGAGCGCAGCAGCGCGACCATAAACAATATTACCAATAGCGTCTTCAGACACTACGACGGTGTTCCGTGGTTTATGACCTCTTGGTAAGACCTTAAGTGAGACTCAGCGGCAGTTATAGGATCGTCGTACGGGGGGTATTAGTGGCTGTACTTCCCTTCGAGGAATACAAGTGTGATATGACGATAATGATGTTTCAGGTGCAGTTCGTGAAGCGGCCTGACCATGAGCTGGTGACGCACGGAGTGTACTCCATCTGCAGACACCCGAGCTACGTCGGCTGGTTCTACTGGTCTATTGGGACACAGGTATGACTAATAAAAGTCTTCTTTTTCAAGCCTTTTAAGGTAGCTGATGCTTCGTAACGTGATTTACGATTCTTAGTTATCTTTAATTCAGTGATGTGGTGACGGGCGGGCGTTTTGGGGGACTGTCTTTAAGTAGAACTTTGACGTTCAAAAAGTGCTGGCACTCAGCCTAATTTGAATAAATGACTTTTGAATTTTGAATTTTGAGTGATGCCTGTAGACTTCAGTGCAAGATGGAAAGGGAACAGGTCTAAGGATCAGGTAGTAACTAGACGCAACGCTGCTGGAAGAGACCAGTTATTTAACGAGGCCAGTGTTCGATGCCGAGGGGCGTATTCGAACTCTCTCAATAAAGGTGTAGGTATATTTTTGTATCCTTACAATGTTTGTTACGCTTTTACGCCTAAATTGCTGACCCGATTTTGATGAATATTGGTACAGATATAGATGGAATCCTGGAGACGGTTGTAGGCTACTTTTTGTTTGCGAAAATCTATATTAACGCGACCGAATCCGCGGGCAAAAGCTAGTAGTTCTTCTATATTGTATCGCTATCTCGAAACTGCGCAAGCCTTGCGTCGCGTAGCGTGTCGGTGTGAGCTCAACCTTACTGTAAACTCCTGTTCACAAGTACTTGAGTTGGCTCGTTGCCACACCAGTATGATAGAAGTCCGTTCTCGCATGCCGTGCGCTCGAGGCAACATTAAATCTATTGGTAGGTATATAGATCACAAACACTACACTTACATTCTCTATAAAAAAAAAATCGTTCATATAAAACCAATGAATGCCCTTATTTGGTTGGTTTTGTTTTACCTTAATACTATTTTGGTATTTATTAGTATAACAGGCAAATTATTATTAAATTAGTTACATCCTTGTGTGAAAATGAATGCCGCAGTCAATTGCCTAAAACTCTTGTATTAGCATCTTCAGCTAAAAACTCACAACCTAAGAATCATGGGTCGTCTTGGCTCAGCCAAGATTTTTGGGGGCTCAAGGACCAATTTAACAGTAAAACAAGAAAATGAAATGGCTTGTGACCCCCGTTAGTCCGTAAGTAACCCGCAAGTAACCGTCCGTATCGAAAACGAATCCCTCATAGGATCGTCGTCTGTCTGTCCTTCTGGGCTTCTGCCACAGCTAATTTTCTCCGAATCTACTGGACTGATTCCTGAGTTAAAATTGGGTTCACATATAAACTTCTGTGACTCAAACACGAAAGCGTAACGAAAATAAATCAATTTTGAAAATGGGTGACCCCATTTTCTTTTCTTGTAGGGGGAAAACCCTAAATAGACTCCGCACCCAGGTCGTGGTGTGGAGGTTGTCGGATGGCTCCGATCTTCAGTGTTTTTGTGGCATCACCCCGCAGTCTATGGCCCACCTCTTGTCTTGCGCCGCGTGCCCTGTCACCTGTACATGTGAAGACCTTATGACTGCGTCAGCTAACGGTGTTGCCGTTGCTGAGTACTGGGCCAAGCATAAAATTTGATAACTAATGCCAGCGACACGCCAAGAAGAAGAAAAAAGGCAAAAAAATTATGTTCGGATTCTTTTGCACGCGAGTCCGAATCGCACTTGGCAGGTTGTTTTTTTAAATTAAAGTTTACATCATGATTTTAAGAGCTACCCATATCTTACTTTCAGATAACCTTACTAAACCCGTTCTGCGTCGTCGTCTATGCTGTAGCCTCGTGGCTGTTCTTCCGAGAGAGGGTGTACGCCGAGGAGCTGACCCTCCTCACGTTCTTCGGGCCGCAGTACGTGGAGTACCAGAAGAAGGTGGGCACCGGCCTGCCCTGCATCAGGGGCTACATCCCGGAGAACACCGGCCAGCATGTCAGGGATAACCACTGGAGTTATTAAGGTGAGTGTGGATTTACCGCAGACTTGGCACTGCCAAACAAATATCGACCGTGCTGTGCTTAAAGTCGAAAATAGATAAACTAAGGTGCGAACTACTGTACTCTTTGATACACTCTATATTTTAATGGGAAATCATCGAATTACTTCTCCCCGCTACTCCCAGAGCTTTTGAACGCCAGAGCATAAAAACGCATCGATGTGCTCCCGACGCCTAACCAAAAATTCGCCGTACTGTTTGTCGGCCCTAGCTGACGGTGGCGTGTTGGGCACTTTTTCATTTGTCGGCTATAGCCGACCGTGGCGGTCAAAAGGTTAAAAAAGGTGGTACCTAGTTATTGGTTTAGATAGACATGCACTCGCTCCACGTAAAATACTGGTATTCAGCCCCATCCAGTTTGACTGGAAGCCGAATCCAACAATATAGTTGTGGAAATGTTGGGCAGGCAGACTGATTGATTGACGACCATAATACAAATAAAACTTAAGTTTTCCATTTGCAGGTACTTCGTTCCTCTGGGAACCACAGCAGGCTCAAGTCAGTAATCTAGTCTCATACACTAAGCGAGGGATAAATAACTTTATTGTTATAGTGACGGCTAGGACAAAAACTTGTGCATTTTTTTTTTAAATCCATACTCTATTGGCTATGGAAGACTTATTTTTTGGTCCATAATTCAACCTATTTTTTTTTGTTGAATTGCCAGAAGATATGTTACCTTGTTATAAGACATAGAACAGTTGTTTTAAACCTCTGAATTGACATTTTAAATCTTTATGTGTACAAACAATATTGTGTAAAGTATTAAGTACTTTTATAGTAAATTCTTGTATATTTAATAAGTAAGCATTCTTAGCAAAAGTTCTACCTACATCAGTTTTCTACAATTTACTCAGGGAAACGTTACATATTGAAGTACTATTAATAATGTTAGTCTAAGAGAGTTTATAAATCAAAATATTTTATGTATTGATTAAATTATTCTAAGGATCGATTCTTCAAATAAAAGTTTTCTCACTGTTGAAAAATCAGTCCTTCATAAGTATAAACGACATATACAACTTGTAACAGAATAAACGCAATACCTCTTAAGGGGTCATTGTACATGAGTACAATGAACCCTTAAGAGAGAGGGTGGGGGGTTCCTAAAATAAATAAAATAAAATATTGCATAGGTAGGTTTTTGGGTTTGGTTCCATAGAAAAAGTTGTTCATAATGTTGTGTACAATAACCTCTGAAGAGGTATTGCGTTTATTCTGTTACACGTTGTATGTAGGTATGTATATAAATAAGTAATTAAAAATAATTTGTTTGAACTATCGCATCGCTAGTGGCTCCATCTATGACTAAGCATGTTTAACTTTAAAAAATACAGTACGAAACCCACTGTTTCACAAACTCGATAACATATAACGTAACTTCAAGCCATGAAAATAATGCATTTATGTACCTACTTAAGTACTTATTTGTAAATAACTATGTACCTAATAAATTTTAAAATTTACAAATATAGCAAGAAGTGTTTGATAACTTTACTAAAATTATTATTAGAACTAAATGTACTTTACTAGAATTTCGCTACTATTAATAGCATGAAATAATATGTAAAATGAGATTTGATTATTTAATATTTTCTAGTATTGAATGGCTTGTAATGAATGACAGGTTTTCCATCTTTTGTACATACTTTTCTCTAGTGCTTTTGTCTATGTGTCTGTCGCAGCCCAATAGCTGAATCAGCCGTTTAATTAGTTGCCTAGCCTTTCATTTAACTGGGCCGATTTTCCAGCGACCTAACTGACATTTTGGTTCAATATCGTTTAATGACTCGACCATGTCACTCATGTCGCTGATCAAACGGCGCGGTTTAATGAAAAGGCTATTTTTATTATTTAATATGGGTTTGCTCTTGGCTCTAGTCTAGGTCATAGATGACAGAGACAAAGTCGACGATGGAGCGAGCTTACCCAGAAGAAGCCTGTTCACTCTAATGTTGAAGAGATTAGGGTTGTATGCGTTCGGAAACACAGACGCAGGCAGAGAGTTCCACTCCTTTGCTGTGCGCATTATAAATGACGTTTGGAAACGTAGGCTAGGCTTTTAATGAAACGGCTGATTAAACTAGTTGACTGCGACATGTCTATGACAAAACAAAGACGAAATTCAGTGTTCAGAAGCCAAAGACAGTAAACCCATACTATTCTTGCGTGCCCGCATGCAGGAGGACGCACTAAGCACGCCGTAGAAATTCGATCATGTTGCGCGCTTCGGTTTGAAATAATAACAAAACGGGTTGCAATGCCTGACTATGTGACCTTCTATTCTTTAATTCTACAGAATGACGTTTAATTCGTTGAGGTCTTTTACACACTTTTCCTTTTTTAAAAAAAAAGAATAGCTTGAACCAATGCGTTGAAACCACAAATGGATAAGTCCGCCTTTGTACTATCGTTCTTAAAGTCTAAATAAACAAGTCTGTCAGGGGATGAAAATATTCATAAATATGAACAACTTTTACTTATGAACTAAGACAGAAATCGCAAAAAAGCACCCTGTAAATTTTTTGTTTGTTTATCAGAGTTGATCCTATACTAATAGTTATTTTTAACACTGTCACCACTTGACAGATCTCATTTTCAATACATTAATTTTTGCCCTTACAGGGCAAAGTCAAAGTCAAAGCGATTATTTCAAGTAAACTATTTAAAGGCACTTTCGAACTGTCGAAGTCGGTCAGTCAAAAATATAAAGCTAGTGCTCGTTCCAATGCGGGCGAAATTGAAATTGCGGGCTCACGGCATGCGGGCGTGCGAGTTTGGTTTACAAAATATAATCTTAATACTGATTGAGCGACGATTGTGATCGTTATAAATGCTTGTATCTGTCAAGGTTGTGAATGTAATGAACAAATGTTAAATCAAATAAAAAAATATTTTTAACGATAGTGTAAAATTATAATTTTTTGACCTTCCTTTTTCCTCAAAATCTGTTAGATTTTCAAAGTTCTACGTAACGCAAGAATAGAACCGTTACCTACACAAGTTTCTTTACATAATGTTTTGCAAAAGTCCGATAACTTTGGAGATTGTTGAAAAACACAGTTTGTAGCGAGGACCAGCAGTACAGGCCAAAGATCAAGCCTGAGCAGTAATCGTAGGAGAAACCTGAAATAAGTTTGAAAACTGGAATATAAACTAAGAAAGCTATAAAAGAAGTGATAGTCGGTGAAGACTTATCTATGAACATTATTAGTAAAAGATAAATCTCGAAGGGAAAAGAATCAAGAAGTCACCAAAAATATTGCTCATATATGCAAGCGCCAGTAAAGTCGAAACATTGAGTAACACACAACAATTCCAGTCAAAATGTCAAGTGTAGCGGTTTTTGTGTTTCTACTGGATAATCTAGCAGGTAAACTCAACTGTCTCAATCTTTTCAATTTCTACTGAAACTTATATCGACTTTATGCTAGTTGATTTTAGATTGACTAGTTGAAATAATGTAAAGTTGTATAGTTTTAAAGTTCATGTGTTCAAATAAAATTAGGGGTTTCACCTTGGAATTGGAGATAATAAGCTACAAACATGTAATAAATCTTAATTTTACCTAAAAGTTTTCTCAAAAGCATCATAAAACCGCATGTCTAGGTCATAAAAATCCGGTTTTCGTAAATATCTCGCTATCTAAATTTTAATATTCGCACCTGGGATTAAAATTGTAGAGCATGGAAGGTTTTTATACAATTTACCGTTTTTGAGGTAGAGCGAATTACCAAGACGCGGACACTGCGGACAGAGACAAGTTCCTTGAGACAACTTTTAGAATTCCAAATAAAGGTTTACTCAAGTTTATAGCATAACTAGCTGCGCCCCATGGTGTTTATATAATATATATGTTTGCCTATGTATGTGTTAATCCAGAGTGTCAGCTTCCTGCATACCAAATTTTATCAAAATTGGTCCAGCCGTTAGCACGTGAAGAAGTAACAAACATACACACACACACTCACTCACTCACAAACTTTCGCCTTTATAATATTAGTGTGATGTGATATATTATTCCAAGGGTGCCTCTGCGTTTTGTCTTAATTGACAGGACTAGTTGTTTTTACAAAACATATATTTATTCCCTAAAGCGAGGGCGGAAAGATGAGCTCGACTCTTACCGGAAGGTCTGTTTGTATCTTGGTGGCGTTTTGGGACCACCAGGCCTATATTTACATACCTAATAGGTATTTGATTGTTTTTTTTATTACATTTCACAAAACTTTGAGACCTACCAGGTGCAGTTAAAAGAGTATTGCTTAAAAATGTCAAAAGTGGCGGTCTTGTCAGCGTTTTAAAATCTGTAATAAAAAGAGAGCACCGATTGCTTGTGACGTCACTCACAAGTCCCGCCATATTGAATTGAAGCCATCCAGTACAAATTACATTATGTGTGACAAGGATAAAATAAAAACGGGTTGCACTCCGGGAGTGCCAGCAGAAGTGAAAACTTGAACATTAACTTGCATTTTTGATATTTTGCGGATATAAAATATATTCATTAAGCGGCGGTCTACTCTCCCTCCGTCTTACGAATTTTCGATCAGGTCACGTGTCCTGACGCGAGTTTAAAATTTTTTACTCATCCCAAGAAGTGCCCAACGCCGCTAAAGAAGGTTTCACTTCAAAAATTACGTCAAAAGTACATAACTTCCCTGTTTTTCGATCATGTTTATTGAGTTTTTCACCAAACGTCTTGTTTTAGATTTTTCATACTTGTCAAATTCCCTATTGAGGTGCCTTTATGTAGAACATGCTTCTAAGTGATTTAGTGTGACCGAGATATCTGGCTCATTTAATCCAGACACTATGGGCCTGCATCATGCATGAGTTGCCTTACGTTTTTCTTCTTAGTACTTAAGTACTTACCTGTTTTAATAAAATCGTAGCTAAATACTACTGCTGCGAAACAAAGGCCCGTGCCGTGTGTTTACAAACTTTACAGTAGGGCACCATAATGTTTGTGTGGTTAACGCGTGTTTACGTAACATAGCCAGGTTCTCTAATTTTCATACCTAAAACTTAGCAATACACAGCTTTGGTGATAGTTTAGGATCCGATGGGTACTTGAATTACATAATTATTCTAGAATTCATCGCCACCAACTCGAAATTGATTGATATTAAAAAATCCTATATGGAATGGGTAAAATAGAATTTGAACTTGGCAATGTTTGCTGTGCCAAAATTGAATAATCATCTCGAATTTTGATTTTAAATATAGGTAGATAAAGTTCAAAACAGGGATCGCCGATGTGGGCAGTAAATCTGCCAGGCTGAAGATTGGGCTGGCCACATATGTAGGATGCATCGGGACAGATGGGCCAGATTCGTTACGCAGTGGGAGCCAGAGGAAGGGCGTCGTCGCCGAGGAAGGCCTGGGAAACGTGACGTGACGACTTGGAGGCGTACATGACGGAATTGATCGGAAAGAACAACACACCTTGAAGAGTGGAAGGCTATGGGGGGCACCTTTGCCCAGCAGTGGGACAATATAGGTTGATGAAAAAAAAAAGTACCTATTGATATTGATATTCCAGCAGAAAACAATAATGTTTTCCATCTATTTTAGGTTTCAACTACGCCATGAACGATACTCTGTTCCAAAACGCAATGTTCACGAACAGCGAGGAGAACCCAGTCATGCAAGACTGTGATCCTTTCACCACCGACCAGATCCTGAGTGCCGTCAGCCAGGACCTGGACCTAGTCATCGTGCCCTCCTTCAGAAGAGACAACCAGTTCGACAACGATCAGCCCGAAGAACAGACCTCGGAGGTGCTAGACACAGTCTTACTCGACAATTATCGGCCAGAACCAGATGTATCGAGATCTTTTGATGAAAACAAGTCCAAATACGACAACGATTTCACTTCATTCTCTAGAACGAGTTACCGTGGACGTAATTCTAAAAATGTTACTCATGAAGTAAAAAATAAGACGGAAGTAGAGTTTCCGAAAAAGGCGCCATTCATGGTAGCCATATTTGAAACGCTTGGGAATGTTACCGCGCAAACTTGTGCGGGGACGCTGCTGTCTTCGCGGTGGGTGCTCACGGCTGCCAACTGCATCAATGTGTTGAGTAACTTGCATGCCAACAAGTAAGATTTATTCTATATTATAAAAACTTGCAAGTTAGCATATTCCTGAGAAGCGTCGCGTGACCATAGATAGAAAGAGGGTCACAGGGCCAGCTTGTTGCCAAGCCAAACTGTGCTTGTTGAAGTGTGTTCACAGCTATTTCGTTGAGAATCTCTTGGCATCCTATAGTATAAAAAGTAATTTAATTAACTAGAAAAACTTCTCAGACAGGATGGACGTTCATCATTTCTAAATGCATAAAACAGAGAAAACAGAATTTCTGAATTTATATTTCCCAACTGTGGTCTTGACCTCGTAGTTAACAAATTTTGCGTTTAAATATCAATTGTACATCACGTTTGCGAAATTCCGCTAGCCAATTTAATTGGACCCTGAAATTCTGACGTCTTATGTTATTATATTATTGATAGATTCACGTTTAACCAGTACCTCACGTGATGCTATCTGCAGATAGATATGGTCAAACATCAACAACATATGTATCATCGCACTGCTTCATCATATTATATGACCGACGCTGGAACACGCTCGTTTAGAAGTTAACTATTCACCCTGAATCACTCTTGATTTAAAGACCCCCGCTTGTAGCTATCAACAACAAAGACTCCGGCAGGGATTTCCATTCCATTTTTATTCGCAGCACAAACAAAACAGGCCCAAGCCACTACACAATAGTAGCAGAACCCTCCTCAGACCCCCTCATAGACGGATCAGTACACAACGTGACGATGGTGCTTCTCCCCCCGGCCTCCAACTCCTCACGGCCAGCTGTCGAGGAGGACATGTCGTTCTTGGCGCTGATGAGGATCGAACCGGAGGTAGAAGGTGCTGCCATGGAGCTAATGAAAGGGGAGGTGGGGAAAGGAGACGTTATGGCGTATGGATGGGTGGTGTCGAGGGTAAGATGGAGGAAATGTCTTAATCTTCACCAGAGTCTCTCTTCTTCTTGTCCAGAAATCTATTACGCGCCTTCGTCGTTGTCTTAGATAGCATTACTACTTACTCAAAGACGAAGGCGGTGCAGTTCAAATATGAAATGTACGAGTATAGTTAGACCCGTAATCGTGGATCATATTTCGATGTCAACGTCACACATCAATTGTAATTTTCATGAAAGCGGTTTGTGTGGTTCTGCTCCCCAACCAGTGGAACTCTAATGATAAGTATCCACATTTCATCCGTTTGTCTGTTCGCAGGCCGTATCTCAGGAACCGTAATAGCTGTAGGTATATATTGCTGCTATAACACCGCATGCAAGAAACGTGATTTTTTGGTTAATACGGACCTTTCGATTGCGTCTCCAACTCGTACTTGGCCGGCTGTCTTAAGGAACCTAAGCTTAAAATATCTTGACTATTTTAGAACGAGTCAGACCCAGAACACGACTCGATGAGATGCAAGTCAGCGCTGAGCGAGATCCTCATCCCGGCGGAGTGCCAGGCCATGTACAGCTACAAGGACAACGAAGTCCTGTGTCTGCTCAGCAAGGACAATGTTACGGAGGTCTGTATGAGGTCCTGTAAGTCTAGATCATTGCCATGAATCTGCTGAAAGTCTTAGCATGACCTTCCCGCTGTCGAGGAATACATCACCGTGGCTTGAGGCAACAGGCATATCCTGGGACCATAAATTCGATGACATGAGATATTTAGTTACCATATCACACTGGCCAGTCGTGGTGGATTATGGTCGGGTCTATCTCATAAGAAGCGTATCTATAACGTTCCCATCTGCAAGGTTCGTCCCTGAACGTTATAGGCTGATTTGCTTTGGCCGCACCCAAGTATCGGTACATCGGCCGCTGCGCTTCCTACATCCAGAAGTTCGCGCAACCTACACCGAGTTGTCGGTCCACCTTGTAGGGGTCTTCCGTGGTAACAGTAACTTCATTTTGTAGCAGTTATCACCAAGTTACACGAGACTGTCTGTTATTTGAAGCAAGAATGTCTAGCAAGTACCTTGACTTATTTTCCTGGCTGTAGACATAACTAACACGAGGCTAGTGTGACAAGTTTGCTATCTTACAAAAATCAGCCTCGTTTAACCCGGGTACGGGTGGTTTTATTATTTAAACTTACAGTTTCTATGTAGGCGGACTTAATGCAACAAGGCATTATCTACCAGTCTGTAGTCAGTGTACTTTATGTAGTAAATTTTCTAACTATAGCGAAAGCAGTACGGTTGATTGTGCCTACCATCTCTGTCTAGCACCGAGGGTACATGCGTGATACTCTGGTACAATTTCAGCTGAACACCGGCGGCCCCGTGCTGTATATTCACGACGGTAAAGTGAAGGTGTTGGCAGTGTTGCAGGCTGACGAGCAGGTGTTCGTGTCCTACCCCATCGCAGCATACTACGACTGGATTCTACACACTGTTAGTAATAAATGATATGCTAGTAATCGTGTTTCATTGTGAAGGTCTCAAAGATTGCGTTGTTTTTTCCAAATATATTGGGGTCGGCTTTCAGTCTAAGCGGATGCAGTTGGGTACCATTTTACGTCGAGTGACTGCTATCTGACTTCCAAAACCTAGTAACTGGGTCACAACATGACGTGGTACCTCGTGGTAAGACTGATGTCAGATTTTCTGGCTTCTACTACGACTGCCCGCAACGACTGTCAAAGTTCTACAAATGGCAGCCGGGACCAACGGCTTTATGTGCTTTCCAAGGCAGGCAGGAGTTTCGGTATGCAATAGATGGTCAAAAACCGTGGACCAACCTTGGCAAGCGTTGCTTAACCTCGAAGTTTTGATGTTCTGTTGGGGAAAAATAATGGTAAGAAATTGAAATGTAGGAAGTGAAAGGGGAAAAAGCCAAACTAAAAATCTGGGTCGTTATTATTATGACAATGATGTACAAGACATGAGATTACCCAATACCTCGACATCTCACCTCGACCCATTCTGGCGAGGCATGTAGATGTAGATAGCATGAAGGAATCTCATATTACAACGCCATCTAACGCCTAATAGTTTAAGCGAGTTGTTAGGCCTCTTATCACTAGATGGTTTTGAACGCCTAGGTAATATTATAATCAATCTCATTCGTAGAATGTTTTTTGTTTTTTTTTGCTGAAAAAATAATTTAATGTGATATAAGGGTTTACTGATAATAGTAAACAATTACACGTGCAGCTACTACCACCGATAATTGATCGATTACACACTAGGTTTATAGTAGAGAAAGCAAAAGGTACCTTCTCTCTTTTATGTAATTTCTGTCTTTTTACGCAGTTTTATTTTATTATTGAAACATTTAATCCTTTCCAACTAGCACCACAAGACCATTCAACGTTCTACATATTATACAGAAGAGGCATATCACATCACACACTCGCCACGCTTGGCAGGCAGGTTGGCGATCGCAGTGTAGCTTTTACAATGCACAGAGCTAATGCTGCTGCCCATAGGTACTTTAGAAGTCTCTTAGTCGCTTCTTACGAGACCCACGGGAAGTGATGGGATGGTGCTATTATTTTATGTCCGACACTATGTGGTACCATGATAACATCAGGGTTTAGTAGATAAATAAAAGCAGGGCTTTCGACAGTGTGGTTCTTGATCGGGAATTTGGAACGCACAACGCTGTGGTATAGGGTGTGCGGTGCCATATACTTTAGATAATGATACCTAAATGATAAATTTGAAGTTCTGATCAAGAGACCAAAGCTTTAGGAAACTCGAGAGTTAGATGGTTAAGTTTAACTCTTTTTCCTAGATTATACCTACTCTGGTTGATTTTTCTGGAACCTGCCAGTCTGAGCCACACTGTTAACCCCACCCAACCACTGCAACTCCTGCTGACTTTCTTGAAGAGCTCTGCAATGTAATGCACGAATCCCTGAGAAATGTTCCAGCTCTCTTAGAACCTGCAACGTAGGTAATTATTCGGAAAGATCAGCGGAGGAGTAAGAAAAACCAAAGCTAGCAACACTGGAAGGAGACGTGGATAAACAGGATTTATAATCAGTTCTCATGCGCGAAAAACTAAAGCAAGCAATACGGGAATGAGAAGTGGAGAAGGGGATTTAAACTCCTCTATCGCATCCTAATTGCTTAAAGTTCTTAAGTGACAGGTCTCTGTGATTGTAATGTGCCCATAGAACACCGCATAAAATAGAATACTCTTTATTATTATCCTTCACCACATAAGTAACAGAAAAGATAGATGGAGAAAACATTACCTATATTGGGTGACAGAATGGGCGGAATTTATAAGTTTACAAAATTACATTACTAGCTAGTTGTATTTGTTTACGAGCCGCAAGGTATGCCACCTCCTTTGAGGTTTGCTTTATATTACGTCAGTCAGAAGTGCTAATGTAAGGCTTCTCGCAAACAAAACAACGTGCATTACGTAGGGCTTCCAAACACGAGCAGTTTGCACTGTACTTCAAATAAATAAGGGCCCTATGTACGCCCCAGCCTAGCAGAAATGATGAATGTAGTCTAGCAATGAGGTACCTTTTAGTCCTTGATGAGATGAAGTCCGGCCCATTGTACCTACACTTTTTTTAGGGGAAATCAAATCGTTTCTCCCGCTTTGGATGGAGTGGGAGGGAGTGTCAGACTCTGCAGATGCCCTTTGCGTTCCAGGACCGCGGTAACTCTTACAAACAACTCTGCAAAATTGTACTTTACATACTGGTTTTAAATACTAATAAGGGCAAAGAAATTACCAAAAGTCTACTGTCGTATTTCTTCGCTCATAGGGGAATACATTCAACCATGAACTTGAATTCAAGCGCAATATGGTTTTTGTGACGTCAGTGAAGTCTATGAGCGCGGGTTAATTGATTTATTCTATAGTTTAAACCTTTAAAGCGTTTCTTTTGTCTCATAGAAGTGCTGGAATTGTTAGACTTTCTGCCAGTTCCCTTGTTTCCTGACTTACTTTTTCCAGAGTTTATTTCACTATTCATGTCAACAACTTACCCACACTGGGAGCGCACCATTCACGGCAGACATCTTTACTGATCATGTGATCTTTAAAGGGGTCGTATGACACTCTCTCCTCACAGAGACTAGCCCTTGGCCCGTTTTGTCCAAGCAGTGGGAACATTATAAGCTGATCACCCCTGACTTGGATAGTGCTTTCTTAAGTAGATATTTAGATCTAAATTATGCTTTCTTTCCTACCGGGTGAACGAACTGCACTAAGACATATCAGGGTGATCGGACAATCTCCTATCAGAAAAACATCAGCTCACAGATTTACATACGAAACCAGTTACCTAAGTATTATACAACACTCGCAATATGCAATAACAGTTATATAATATTATAAAAATAATTAAGACACCATCTCTTGCACATGCATATGAAACACTAGTTGATGCCTGCGACTACGTCTGCGTAGATGTCAGCTTCAAAGAACAAAGATTTTCATATGTCACCAGGCTGTATCTCATGAACCGGAAATTTTCACAAATGATGTATTTCTGTTGCCACTATAACAACAAATACTAAAAACAAAACAAAATGAGTATTTACGGGGGCTCCCATACAACAACCGTGTTTTTTTTGCCGTTTTTATAGATAATGGTACGGAACCCTTCGTGCGCGAGTCCGACTCGCATTTGGCCGGTTTTTTCTAATCCCAGAGACTAATTTGATATCTCAAGTGATTGTTATTTTTTTTTCAATTTGGAGTTTACATTTGCACCTGTCAAATTAGTCTCTGGGATTAAAAAACGAAGTTTAGTTTGAGTTTTTTTTTGACGTTTGTTTTTTAGAAAGTTTGTTTTTAATTTCGGTGACAGGATTTATAATAAGTAGTTTCAAAATATTCCTATGAACCAGTATTGCTTGTGTTTTCATTTATTATCGTATCGATGTCTCCACATTGTTGAAGATATAAGTAAAAACTGGTCGTGTGCAACCAGCTTTCTGTCCTCCTTATGCAATCACATGGCGGCTTCACATTATGTTGATACAACCCACTTATTATTACTTAATTCTATGCAAATATCAAGACTGTTTTCATCTTAAATATGCAGAAGAAGCAAAGGAATTCGCGATTGGTCAAGAATGACTAAGCAATGTTTTACTATTTCATTCATAGTGTTAATTTTTTGCATGGCTTTTGTTGCGTAATTTTATTGCTTAACTTTCACGCTTCTTTTCCTTATTTTACGCATAATATACATAACAATGAACTCAGTGACCTCTGGCTGGCAAAAGATCAAAAGCAACTTTCGGTGTTATGCTAAGAACCAGAATGCTACAAATTATTGTACCTACGCCACTTTCTAGTGAGTTGAGTCTGTGTTCGTAGTATTATCACTATATCGCTACATAGTGATAATACTACGAACACAGAATCTCGCGATTAGTCTCTCCTCTGGTCATCACGTCGGTTCACCTTGCTTGGTTTTTGGGCCCTGCTATAAATTCAGCTGGACTCTCAGCTCAGCAGCCTCTTCAGCATCGAGTCTGATCCAAAAGGATGTTGAAAACTTGGTGTTGCAGCGCAAATGGGTCAAGGTCAAAGGTCTAAAGTATAGCGTCGACTGTAATACGCTTAGGTCATTTATCTACATATTTAGATAATAACTCGCTTTTGCCCGCGACTTCGTCCGCGTGGAATAGTTACCTACCTACTTGGGGCAGACATTTTTATTTAAAAAAAAACATCTAAATCGGATAAGCCGTTTCTGAGATTAGCGCGCACAAACACACAGACAAACGGACAAACATTCTAAGAATCATTGTTTTGGGTGATATTTGCGTTGATAAAAGTCCCAATAATATTTTTTTCTCATTTATCTTCCACTCGTTCCCGCCCGCGGCTCCGCCCGCGTGATTGTCGAAAATTATCCCAAGGGAACATATTTCCGGGATAAAAAGTATCATATGTGTTATTCCAGACTATAATCTACCACTGTGCCAAATTTCATCAAAATCCATTCAGTAGTTTTTGCGTGAAAGAGTAACAAACATCCATCCATCCAACCATACTTATAAACTTTCGCGTTTATAATATTAGTAGGATGTACAGACAGCGATCCGTTACATTTTTATTATATACTAGTGGCCCGCCCCGGCTTCGTCCGGATGTATTTTTTTTTTTCAAAATTATCTTTCATAAGAACCTTCTCCTGACAATAACAAACACAACAAAAAAAGAATTAGCCAAATTGGTCCAGCCGTTCACGCGTGATGCCGTGACCAAGGTAAATAGGGATTCATTTTATATAATATAGATGTATAGAAGATAAATATACTTAGAAAAAAACTAAAACTTGTTCAACCGTTTTTTAAAAGAAGGGCTTTCTCAAACCTCCGTCTTAATCGGCATACCAATACCAACTGCAGGTTGCTAATATTATGAAATAAGTCGTATGGTCGATAAGAGTCAGGTCGGTAGCCCATTGCCTTCGCCCACAAACGCGGCAATAAGCCATTTCCTCTGACATTGACACTCACAATATACTCCACAATTCCTCATCTAAGATCTTCGTCTAGTGAAGTGGCATCATTCAGTTCCACTTCCCGCTACTATTGTGAAGAGAGCGGGAACTGGGATGATGGATTAGCCATTAGCGTTATCCTGCAATCAACACCGCGGATTATCAAACGTTCTGGCTGACTAGACGCTGTGTTATAATTTACAAACTGTGCGTCAGTGGCTCGCTGCCCGCCGCAGTATTCTCTCTACAAAAGCTGATCTAGGTCACTTAATAACGAGCCCTAGACCTATATTGGTGCGTCGGTGAGTCCACACGGAAGTCAGAACACGCGAGTGAAACCGGCTCGTTCAGCAGACACTGACCGCCGCGTGACGTCACTGGCGAAGAAAGTGCTGAACGCGCAGCAGTGGGCAGCGAGCGCCAGTCCTAGAGAGTCGCGCGCGCGGGCCGCACGCTCGCGACATGGCCGAGCCGAACAAGCGTTAACCAATAAAAAGTTTAATTAAAAACACAACATGTCATTCCGGCGACTGCTGAGCGCGGTCCGTTCTGCGCGGGAAGCCATCACGAGGGGCGCTCCGATGGCGGACGGACTTTTGAAATCCTTGTTATCAGTTGTTGTTATATTTTGCATCGCGGTGTCGTCGCCTCCGTCGGCGTCAGCGAAGCCGTTCGCGTTCAGTTTCCCTGCGGGGTGGTCCCTGGCTGGGCTGGTGGGGACTGTGGGGGCCAGGTCGGACGACGCGGAGCGCCGGGAGCCGGCGGCGGGGGCGAAGCCCTACACTGGGCGGCGCGTTGGCAACGACACGCTGCGGATGGTGTACTACCACGACCTGACCGTGGCCGTGGTGGAGCTCGGGCCCAACAAGTTGCTGCTCAACTGCGAACTCATTGAGACACAGTGAGTACCAGCACGCTTCCTTAGCTACTTCTAAACTTTTTCTTTCTTTCACATAATCTTTGCAGAAGTTAGATTTAGCAACAAAATATTGAACTACAGAAAACACCATCTGGCCATTGGTGTCTTCCTACGTTTCAAAACAAATCGTTTTCAGGAAAAATGTGTCTGAAAAGAAAAGTTCGCTTTCAGTGTGAGAACGTCGCCACATGCCAACGAATGAATACTTAATGTCGTTAACAAGCGTGTGCTGGGTCCGCGTGTTCCACGAAACTTAATAAATAGCTATCAGTTATCGATTCCGACTACCGCTGTCCACTGCAACGAGGATTTACTCGTGGTTTACAGGCTTACTTTTGCCTCTGCTTATCCTAGACTCTAATGCTAGCGAGTAGTTCATCTAAACTTCTAAAAATCAAAGCAGAAAGAGGTAAAATTATTTGTTTACGTTTTGAGGTAGTTTCTGGCTTGTTTTTATCCCCAAAAATACACGGCTTCTGTCTGTTGCATAGGCCACGAGAGCAAAGCCACGGAAAAACTAGTAGCCTAGTGGATATACCTAAGATTAGGAACAAGAGCAATTTTATCGTTACTGACTAGTTTTAGTTCAATTGCCCAATTACAGGCAATTCTCAACTAAACAAATAATTTGTTTAACAAGATGGGACGCCTGACTTTTTTACTTTATTTTTATTTACTGAAGTTTCTAGAGTCTGTTGCTGGCTGGCTAGTAATAGAAAACCTTGTGACCTTAACCTTTCAAGTTAACCCAGTTTATTCGCTTCTAGAAAATCCTAATCCAATGCACACTGAAAACTGCAGTGCGATTATGTAAAAATGACGAAGTGAAGGCTTGGGTGATGTGATGACGATGTGAGCTGTCAATCCATTTAATCAAGATGGAATGACAGCTCACTTCGTGATCACTTCACCCAAGCCTTCATTTCCTCATGTTTACAGCCGGTCGATTCTGTAAACATGTCGAAGTAAAGGCTTGCGTGAAGTGATCACGAGGTGAGCTGTCAATCTCACGTGACATCTTAATTATATGGATTGACAGCTCACCTCGTGATCACTTCACCTCGACATGTTTACAGAATCAACCGGCTGAAAACAAAGCTGTAAATTACAGCTGTCAAAGAATTTGTTTTAAAATTATGACAACTACCTAAACGTTTTTAACAAAGTTGCTGGATTTGGGAATGTGGCCAAAGAGTTGAAGTTTAGAAAAGTGGAAAATTAATGGTAGGTATCTACCCTTTTAGCGACTATTCAACAAAATGCAAAGTATTTACGATTATTCCATTAAATCCAGTGTTGCACAAAGGTAGGCAAAAATAACAGACAGTTATAAACTGGATCAGTCTGAATGAATAATATGAATAGCTCATAACATTAAATTCTACTTCAAAAGATTACTTCAAAATGGTACCTACCTACATCATCGATTATGAGAAAATTTGCTTATTCGCTCCATCGACATTGCCCTGTATGAAACAGAGCTACTTTTGCTAAAATACGCCTTTTAATAAAAGCGATATTCCACAAAACTCCTTATAAGCAAAACGTTTCCCGCCAATCACGAGTAATTAACTTTTCATAAAACGCAAGCTTGCACTAGCGCTGTTTAAATGCCACTTCACAATAAGGGAAGTCGGCGCAATCTCGGGGCTATTTACTTTCGCTCACCGCACTGCAATGCCGCTGCATAGGCACTAATCAAACATATGAAGAGGATCATCATAACCAAAAGTCACAGTTTCCACGTAACTTAGCGTTTCTGGTGAGGCGTTTCCTATCCCAGACCCATGCGGCCGATGCATTTACAGGGATAACGTTTTTTTTTGGATGGGAAATCATAAATTTTATCTCCGGCTCTAGGCGTAGCGGGAGTGTCAGACTCTTACTGACTTACCCACCCGTATTCCTTCAAATGCCCTATGAATTCCAAGGCCGCGGTAACCCTGGCAGACTACAGGGGTAACTAACAATAAACAAAATTAGCTCCTACAAACAAACAAAACGTTTGCAGGGAGAAAACGTAAATTGTGAGTTAAGCTTGCCTTTGTAGGCTGCATGAACTATTAAATAATTGACTAGACTATGTTATGCTTGGTGTAAAATAAATAAGACCCCTTGAAAATATTCGTTTCTATGAAGTAAGGTACCGTCGAAAACATCTGCATTGCGACTATTATCTTGACAATATAAGTCCTCAATTTAATCTACGTGGCTCCACAAAATTGGTTAGCAACAGTCCTAAAAGCAGACCCCGAAAACACTTCAAAAAACAGTTTCTCCATAGACCTGGAGCACATACAAAAGACAAAGTCTTAAAATATCTCCATGACATACGTCAATGGCACTTATGGTAGGTACCGTTTAGTTTTGCGTAACCAAGGTTACGGGCGGTTACGGCACCCGTTGACTACTTAGGTGAGTAAGTCAGTGCAGTCAGATGACCCTTCCTTTTCCCCCTAGGAATATAAATTTAGATGCACAGCTGTGTTGACGGACTGGATGTCTTATACCATTTGTGGGAACTGGCTGATCAAGACTGAATAGATACTTCTAGGCAAGCGTGCTCCATCGCTTTCCATCAGGTGTGATTGTGGTCAAATGGCAGTCTATCAATGATACAAATGGAAAACTGCGTAATCTAAGCTTTAGGATAACTTATAGAAAATTATGTCCATGTTACCAACTACTGAAGTTAAAGTTTGTGCAATTGGTCTCATCAAAAATCTTAATGTACATGCAGAATATTCCGCATAGCAACCTAATGGAATACAATGCATATATTCCATTATTATTTTCTCTTCATATGTGTATTTTCACTTTGGTTGAAACTACGGAACGTTGAAAATCCGCCAAATTATAACAACGTCAATACTCCTTAGTGATGAATGATCTTTTAAGTACTTGACTACAACCATCGTCGACCAGGTCTTGGCTTAGCATCAGGTTAGATTGAGGTCAAACGCGAGCTTATAAAATGAAATAAACCTTCCCTTACCATAGATATAATTCTACCTTCGCAAAACCCACAGATGCTCTGCAATTATAGTCATGATTTCATGAACCTCATCAATCAATATTACGGGCCACAGCGACTAGGCGCACATACGGCGATGGTATCCGTCCACTTCCTTCGTCATCTTGCGCCGGAGTCGTTTATCTTTGTCCGTCGATCATCCTTGCGCTTGCCCATTCCATTGTGTTCGTCTCGTGAATCGCCGAGACTCGAGCCTGAGTGGTGTGATGTCGAGAATAAATTCGCTAGATGATTTTTCTGGGTTTTAATGTTTTGGCTGCTTGGAGAATTGGATCCTGTTCACGGGCGCAAAACAGTGGATTGGGTTTGGGAAACGATAGAATGTGACTGTGTATAAATGTACTTACTAAGTCTGTATAATGTTTTATCAAACGGAAGGATGGATCAAAAGGATGTGGATGAAAAGCACTTGCGCAGACCGCGTTCTCAGTTAAGAGACTGGATAGGTACCTACTTTTTATCTCGATAGTACGATTCCGTAGGATAATTTTTAACTTTGCAAACCGCTGGCAGAAGGTAGTTACCCAATAAATCTATTTGGCACTTATAATTATCGTCGCAGACGAAACTTCTGAAGTATTACAGACAGCATATGAAAATTAAATCAGAGAAAAAATGCTTCTATCAAGTCTCAACCAGTGACGAAACCAATTATTTATATATCCATCAAATTGAAACTCCTTGAACTATTTACGTACAATACACAGGATCCATTAGGCTTTCATTATGTTATGTGAAATGCCAAAAAGTGATTATCATTAGCATTCGTAGATACTCAAATAATGGTTGATTATGCAGACAGACATGGTATGTGGCCCAGGGACAGCAATTACGTATTGATTCGATCAAATGATAATAAAAAATTAATGGAGCATGTGTCACTAATGTAACTACGTGGACAATAAAACTGTGGAGTAGTTTAATAATATTTGTTGAAAATTATTGAATTGGTTTACTCAATGGGGTGCTTTATCTTGAAAGCAGTTCTCTATATTCATAAGGAAATAACTTTTTGTTCTAATAGCTGCTTCTAAACTGGAAATAATCTATCCAAAAATTCTTTATCTTATGATGGTGCCAAAATTCTTCGTTCAAAAATTCTACCATATACTTTTCCTGAATTAACCTTCACGTTGCTTAGTGCCCCTATTCGTGAACGTGTACTGAAATTGTTTCCAGTACACGCTCATGAATAGTAAAAAAATGGCGGATTTGATGAAAAAACAAATAAATCCGTCCAAAATAAAATCAGGCATGTCTGATAAATATGTGTGAACTTTTGCTGTAAACAGGTCTTGAAGGAAGTAAGTCGAAGGGTTTGGTTCTATCTGATGTCCTTTAAGGTTAAAAGACATCAGTAGTTTACCCTGCCTTCAACGCTTAATTCCAAAATCATAATAGATATAGTGCTATGATATGTCCCAAGTTAAACATAGGTTGCGGAGTTGTGGCTTAAGATTAATGTTGTGCGCAATGCAAGCGGTGTTAGTAGGTCAGAGCATTATCCCACGACTCCTCGGCTTCGTTTCAAAGGCCTCTTAAAGTTTATAACCGCCGCGGTATTATAAGGTCAGCCATGTTTGTATAACGGTGGTAAGTTGACTAGGCAGGGCATGATGGGGTTAAGGATGACTTTGTATTGAACTGGAAGAGGGTCAAATACATAACGTCATGCATCTACTAAGCCGCCTGAAGAGGTAAAGGTGCAATAACATGTGGAACAAAACCCACATTTTGGCGGTACCGCTAAAAAAGCCGCACAGTACAAAAAAAGACTGGGCTGGCCACATCACCTATTGGCTAAAGCCCTGTGGGCCAAAACAGCCTCTATGTGGAGCCCTTACACTGCAACCAGACGGTTTCGTGGCAGACCTCGGAGAAGATAAACCAGTGGTCGAAAGAACTGGAAGTCATGGAGAGAGTTCTTTGCTTAGCTATGTGTGGCTGGGGGATAAAGCAGGCTAATATTAACCGGGAACCAGTAATCCCGTGTAAAATGGGGTCAGTTCAATGCCTGGTTACAAATGAAACTGAGCTGCTCGTGCCACTACTAAACAATAGCAGGATGAAAAAGTTTTAGAAAATAAGATCGTATCACATGCTTCAATATGTATGTTTGGCCATTAATTACCAATTCAAATGATTGTGTTTAATCACTGTAAAATTATAGGTACTTGTCAGCAGTAAACGCGTGCACAAGCTTATCGCAAAACCATCGTAAATCATCTTAATGGGATACTTAAACCCTAGGCACATAAAATGTTTTTGGATCGCAAAACGCGCGTCTATTTTGCCCGTGGTTCTTTTCAGGTATACTAATGAACCTTGTCTTCCTACGGAAATTACGCATTATAGGTACCTAATATGGTTCGTATATTGAACGTTTCAAACTCATAAATATCAAATTCAAAATTACTAACTAATTTTAATATGAAGTTAATTAATAATTCAGTTCTTTCCGTCGAATCAATTTCTTTGGACATACGATTCACATCCGCGCGCGTTCCTTTCTTTGTCAATTTTGAGATTACCACTGTTATGCTGTTACTGCAGAGCAAATGAATTACTCATTTAAAATCACGATGATCGCCATGTTTGCTTGACCGTGACTTCGAGTTTACAGAATTATCAGACCACCCAATTTACAGTATCTTTGACAGTCGTCTCATAGTCTTCCGGAGCCAGAAAATTAGAACCTACTGTGCCCGGGGGTGTTGTGTTAAAAAGTAGCTGGGTTGTGAAGGTGAGCTTGACTGGAAGATGAGCCCAATATAGTTGAGAAAAGACTTTGCTTTGGATTGGATTGTATCTATTCGTAACTATTGGTTTCTTCGCGTTGTTTTCGCCCCCTGTCGATGTGATGGTATGAAAGATTAGTAGATAGGTACTTAATTATTAATTCAAACCGCTAAACGACCTTACCCATCCTTCATAGACCTCCAAATTAGTGAGACAGGCCAGGTTACACAACGCTGGCTACCTGTATCCTTCTTATTATCGCAATACGACCTCGATTATAATATGAAGTCGTATTAACATAACTATGTCAGTGAAGTTTTACATCATAGTTCACCTATCTGCGCCAAGTTGTGATCGTGTTGTCTATTTTTTTAAAGAATATGGCATGCAGCACAGGTTACTTTAATCTTTTAGTCAAGAGTGATTAGGATAGTCTAAGCAAGCGTGCTCCATCGTCGACCTCATCATCGCTTTCCATCATGTGAGAATTGTGAGATTAGGTTAATCATTTAAAAAAGAAACCAGAATGAGTGTATTCTGTAGTGTATACCTATATGTCTAGATTCTAGAGGACGACGGAGATATACCCACAGACTACGCTACGCCAATCATACGTCCTCTATCAAATTAAACTGGTTCTTCTTTAAAACTTTAATTGGAGAGGTCCCCGTTCCCGCATAATTTCATTGGGAGCGTAGCGTTGCTTACGAAAGCAAAAAAGGCATATTATAGTCCCATACAACCTATATACACCTATATATATTTGAAGGGAAATTCCAAAACATATGTATGTTATATAATGTTTAAAACATTCGTCTGGTCGACAACGCAACTGTCAATATCAAAGGCATCTCCATTGATGCTGTTACACAATTACTCAGCTGTACTGTACTGTATCTACGTTAGGTAATTCCACCAGCTGCGTAGTACACCTGTGCTAGTGACACAGCTCTTTTGTCCGTCTGTATCACCACTACTAATCTGAAGCCGTGAATACCATGAATGGATAATGAGGGACTTTGGACATTATTCATGTAGAATCTTTTGAAGCCGTGTTTTTAGTCAAGCTGTCTATGATGGTAAAGGTGGCTTTGTTTCCTGAATAGAGTCTGGGTAATTGGATTTTCGGATCACCACTTGGTGGTGGTAGAACTCACGCCTGTTCTCATAGAAGGAAACTACCAGTACAACGCCACCTGATGCGATCTCTACATAGTCCCTTGATAGCCTCGTTTATGTTCATACACACACGCCGCCGTTTACTGGTAGAGTTTCCAGGCAATTATGGAAATTGATTCATTCTGATGATCCCTTATAAAAAATGTTGTTCATAGTCAACTTACTCAAAGCTTCTGCAGCAGTAAGGCCTCATTTGTTCTCAAAACAAACATAACATCACGCCTGTATGCCCCAACGGGTTAGGCAGAAGTATGTCTATAGAAAAGTTACCTATAAAAAGATGACGAGCCTACGGCCATGATCAATTCTGTAAGTAACCTTTAAGTAAGACAGTGAAATAATAAATCAAAGCTTAATCCAGTAACAATGTAACGCGTAGGAGATTGAAATTAATGATAGTCTGGATGTCAACAACATATTAACTTTGACATTGTGAGAGATAATTGGGTAGACAACACAAGAGTTCAATAAACTAAAACAGAAACTAATCGTATTGATTGAAATTGAATGTTCTTCGATATATACTGTTTTTGAAATAAACTGTCTTGGAGAAGAAACCCTTTATTTTCTTTCAAGAGTTAATCTTCCAAGGAATCTTTGAATATTATAGCTTTGTTTTGCAGATATTTAATATACTCGTATTTACCTTACTCGGTCGCATTGAGGTTTACTGTTAGGGAACCCAATTCTGGGTTTAAGCTCGCCATAATTTATCCTACATAACATAACATTGTATTTAGCTTCTGTGAGCAATAACGAGGACGAATAAGATTTAGTTCGGAATACCTTCAAGCTAGTACCTACCTAAATTTTTCACGCAGCAACGACGTTAAATAAATTCAGAATTATTATTCAGCCCTGATTGGCTCCTAGTATCAAGTTTCATGATCAGTTAAAATCATCATTATCATTCAAACAACGAATATCTACATATCGACCTTCTGTTAGAATCATAAATTCATGAAGTAATTAAATACGTCCAAACATGCATCAGACTTCGGATTCGCAACCATATTGACCATGCAGAGGTCTATCGCATGACTAGCGAGATCACTACAAGGCTAAACTATTGATGAAGCCTAACTGGCCATATACCAAATGGACTGACTCAGTAATACCCTTTTGTTTTGCTGATTCAAGGATACTAGATAATGATTTTATGTTGAGAAGGAAGCGAGCAGCATATCACTTCCTCGTCCTCCTAAATTATTATAAACATGAAAATCTGCATTTTTGGATGTTTGTTGAAAGAACTGGTACTTTATTATTTACATAGCTATTTACAACTGTTTTAATAAATACTTAACTAATACACTAGAAATAAAAATAAAAACTCCTAACTAAATTAATCCTAAAATATGGCGTCAACAAATTCATCCGCATCGCTGTCGACTGGAAGTGTAGTGTCCAAAAGACTGGCGGCATGGCCACGTTGAATGGCAATGCTTATTCTTTGACCAAGGCAAAAGCCAACCCTTAGGTCACGCGAAGTGTCAAGTAAGCATCTTGAGAGATCTTTAAACAAGTTATGCGCACTCGGACCTCAAGACCCGAGAGTTTCAACCCCAAACGGCACGAAAATATAAATACCAACAAGTTTATTATATTTCCGCCGCTTGAGGTTCTCTGCAGCCGCAGCGGCAGCACCAGAACGGCACTGTTTGTTGATCAATTGGATGTGGAACACGGTTAGACTGAATTAGGATTTTGGATACTTCAGTCCCGGCAGTGTGTAGAATAGAATAGACATTTGTATTTGACACAAACACAACACAACATCAACAGACCATAAAAATTAAAAGAGTAGAATAGTACGGTATGATACAATAAAGGAGAAAGAGTTATTTACCAACTTAGCATTTGCTGGGCTTCAGTCACCCAGCGCTGGTTTTCATTTGGCACCCTGTAGTGACACACCGGCTCGGACGTGCTTCAACTTTACCGTAGGCGAAGCCGCTCACAAAAGTTAGTTGATTAAACATTCAGATCACTTTTTTTTTATTTGCTAGTGGTCACAAGTACTAAAGGACCTATAGCGAATTTAATAGCGGTTTCCAAAATGGCGTTTACCATTTCTAAATTCAAAATCATCCGACGTTGCCCGAACACCGCCGAAGTAGCCTCGTTTAGCAGTCGAGGCGCATGTGTCGGCCAGACGTGAATTATTTAGTGGAAGACAGTCGGCCCTTTTAAAGACAGATACTTACTTTCTACGTACAATTAGTTGAAGAGGACGTGACTATTTTATTAAAGGTTGCCGAAGAAAGCTGGGCTTGTGAAATATTGCTCTGGTTGCCTCAAAAAATTAGAAAACGAACTAACTAATTTGTTTAAAAAATATTTGGCATTCACCGAATCACCAGGCACTAGCCCAGAGTCAAGGATGTAATTTAGGTACTAAGAATATTCTGCCGAAATAAGCAGACGTGACATCAAGTTAACCCAACTACGGAAAAAGCATAGAATAAACGCTGAAATATAGAAAAAAAATACTTGCCATTTTTTAATATTTTTCCTGACGTAAAACCTGTTGTTTTTAAATTTAGAATTCCTCTGTTTAAGATGTAACATCCATCACATAGATTTTAGTCGAATAAAAATTGATTTAGTAGTTTTAGGTGCTAGCTCTAGTCGAGTAGAAATCAATAAATACTTGAATATACATCTATTATTAAATTCAAGTCTTTTTTTCCTTTATTCATTTTTTACACATAATTCTTAAATTTTTAAATAGTTATTTCTTTAAAAATTGTAGCACACCGGTATCGGGAACAGGATCTAAGCTACCGGCGGTCAGGGCTCCAGAGAGAGGAACCTCCTAACAATGCGAGCCGTGTCAAGAAGTACTGCTCTCTGAATCAAGCCCTTGATTGAATTGAGCCCAGCTGCCTAACGAGAGCCTCCTAAGGTGTAGGTCTAGGCTCGTGGCTATTAAGCCGTTGACACGACTATATCGGTACAATGATTGCCGCGTTCACATTTATATTTATTATTATTATGCATTGTATTAGAATAAAACACTTTTCTTCACTTTTTCAAAATACTTGTTATAGTAAACTCGACTTACTTACGTAGAATTACGTGTAAGCACTTTCACTACCCTTGACCACTTTAACTCAACGGTCACACAGACACTGATTACAACACTAGTTCGATCAGACGGTCAGAGAGTCCGGTCAGTCACCGGTACTTGCGACAGATTAACATAATAACATATGTATTTTATTTATTTATATATTGTTTGCGTCGTATTATACAAGATTATTATCTATACTAATATAATAAAGCTGAAGAATTTGTTTGTTTGTACGCAGTAATCTCTGAAACTACCAGTCGAATTTGGAAAATTCTTCTTGTTTATGATAGCCACATTTATGAGGAAGGCCATACAGGAACGGGAAATTCCAACGAGAACGGAAAAAACGAGATATGCGCGTACGAAGTCGCGGGCAAAACCTAATAAATATAAATTGATTTGTTAATCAATTAGATAATTTATTCAAAAGACATCAACGCGTTTCTTAACTTAGATGTGTGGTCAAACTTGCCTAATTCCGAAATCGTTGTTTTTAGGTAAAAATAATGTTACAAAAGTTTAAAGGTCAGTGTTTTACCCACTATTGTTTGAGAAATCTTTGTTAATTGTTGTCTGTAAGTGCAACAATACTGAAATGCCCTAACTTCTGGATTTCACAATCGTCGCCTCGAATCTATCACTTTAATAGCCACAATAGTATACCAACATGAACACGTCATTCTTCTGTATTCCTCTGAAGGTTATATAAAGAGATCTTGTTTCCGATAACCATACAGTAATCTAAAAGCAAGAAAACCTTATTTAAAAATTTAATAACATTTTGCCCCACCCGGGGGGATCGAACCTGCGACTACACTGTCTTACACTTGGAGCCACTGGACTAATGTGATCATCATCTGCCTACAGTAGTCTGACCCGTCGGATACCCAATGTGGGTGCAGTGCCCCTGTCCAGAACATGAGCCATACGTTGAAGTGCTCCAAGTGGCCCATACACTGGTCTTTGGGGGATTAATGAATGCCACCGACGCTGCAATTAAAGGAGCCACCTACTGGGCCCAAGCAATATGAAGAGTGAACCTTTGACTTGAAAAGAAAAAGAGAAAGGCTACTCCAATCGCACGTTCTCGATTCTTCGCAACGAGGTAGTAATTCCCATTTGTCAATTACGCTTTTACCCATCAACTAAAGGGTAAGGCTGCCTGTCCATTGACGCGGAGCGAGGTAGCGGAGCGGAGCAACGGAGTAATGCGGAGCGGAATTGCGAACTGTGTCTGTCCATTGATGCCGAGCGAGGTAGTGCGGAGCGGACTTGTGGATTGTGTCTGTACATTGATGCGGACCGAAGTATTGCGGAGCAGAGTTGCGGACTTTGTCTGTCCACTGATACGGAGCGAGGTAGTGCGGGTGGCCGTTCTCCCACTCCACTGCTTCGCTCCGCTTCCCGGTCTTGTATGAATTTTTCGCAAACCCCTGTCCACCCAAGGGAAGCGGAGATTTTATGCAGTTCCATGAGATAATATTGGCACCGCTCCACTCCACTCCTCTCCTCTCCGCTCCAGTGGATGGTAGCCTTAACCTTTTAGTTTATACGTATGACCTAGGTCCCAAATGACAGGGTGCAAGACACATCATTAGTCATAGCCTAGACATAATGATCGACTGCCCCCCTCCCGAAGGTCGCCCCACGTCGTATGTGGCCCTGGCACTGAAGCCTTCATTAAACTTTCAACTGATGACTACCACATTTCCTATCGACGGCTTTTTACTTAGAACCGATCGATCGGAAAACATTCAATGTTTTAACATTATATGTGCCTGTGGGTTGGTTTGGTACGTTTTCTAAGCTTAAACCGATCTTAGTGATCTATCTTTACTTCTATACTAATATTATAAAGAGGAAAGATTTGTATTTTTGTATGTAACGAATAAACTTAAAAACTACTGGACCGATTTGAAAAATTCTTTCAGCAATGGATGCTACATTATCACTATCAGCGAGTAACATAGGCTATGTTTTATCCCCGCGTGACGTCCCCTAGTATTTAATATAGATATTATAGCCTAGAATCCAGGTTGTACAGGATAAAGACATATACTTTATACGTATACGTTTAACCAACATACCACGTGGGCTTAGACCTCAATGAGAAAGTCTGTGTGTCTCGGGATGTTTGTTTATTAATTCCGTCTCAACGACTAAACGAATTTGGATGAAACTATCACACAACATTTTAATGACAGTGCAGGTCTTTACTATATAAGGTCACATAAAAATTGTAACACAGCGTTCAGGACGTCTAACCAAAAATACCCAAGCAAAAAAAAACGTGTTTTTATTTTGACCTTAATAATTTTCCAACATTTTTAGTGTAGGTACACTTAACTGATTTTTTTTCTTGTAAGTATCTAATGGTTTTTTTTTATTATTTTTTTGACTTTTGTCCTTATTTTGGTGTTCTGAATGATTTCTTAAAGCTTGTCCATCTATTTAATGGGACCTTATTACAGTAAGGCACCGCACTGCCATTAAAATGGTTCCGTGCTCGATGTTGTTATACAGCTATTTGATAGCCTGTGCGATTATTATTTAGATTGGTTTTTTCCAGAGGTTCGATTGGCTTGGGGTAGATGTCGATCGAGCCGTAATTACTGATTGATACGCTTTTGTTTGATGGGTAGATTAAGGTACCGTCCCACTGCAAACCATTGACGAGTAGAGTTAGCAACTATATATTTCTTTGGCAGCCCTTGTCGCGATAAAGTAATGGAGAGAGAGACCTCGCCGGCAGTGTGAACAGTCAACGACCCATCTACCTAGCCTTTTTCCAACTATGTTGGGGTTGGCTTGCAGCTGGTAGGTACCAGTATTCTGCATGGAGCATCTGACCTCCACACACTAATAACTGGGCAACACGATAAACCCTTGGCTAGACTGGTGAGAGACAGCTGCCTCTGATTTTGATTGATAGATCTAGAAATGTTGTAGATACTCGTAAAATACATAATTGAGTTTTGTCCATTTCAACTTTATCCGAATATTTTGTTCGTATTTAGACATTTTAATGATTGTATCCAAATAACATGGTACAACCATGTTATTTGGATACAATCATTAAAATGACTTTTGACTTGATGAATGATTTTTGACATTTTAACTGGATTTGACCATTTTAATTGCTAAATTTAAATTTTGTATGTCCACTTGGGCAGAATGTATGGCTCAATTGTAACATTCCACCATTTTGTAATTTATACCTACATTCTAACAAATAAAAGAATTTGATTTGATTTGATTTGGGTACATATAATCAAGTTTTCATTAGGTATTTGACATGTTTTAAAAGTCTCAGTCATTTAATGTCATGCCTGGCTTTTCAAAATGCGCAATCACTTGTCAATTCTAATAACATTGGAAGTTTATTAGCAAATGCATGACAAAATATTTTTATTGAGGACATACCTACATACGATGGCGGGGTCGACTTCGCCAGGTCAATGAGTCCGATTTTACGAATTTACGGTCCCAGCAACCTCTGGGATCTACAGGCTATTTTTGGAACCATTCAGGGGATCCCTATCTCTGGAATATAGTTTGTTCCTTCTGTCTTCAGTATTTAAGTCTGTGCGTCATTCAGTCACGGAACTGCTTTATAAATATATATGTACATGTGTCTAAAAAAAGTTGCTGAGTAGCTCATAATAAATCACGAAGGGCGACACATGTAAATGATGTGTAACTTGGACGAGTTAGGAATGGCTAAGTTAATGTTATTCTGCAAGCGTTACCTAATGCTGTAGGTAAATGAGATGGCTTGGTCTATAGGAGTTACGAAAATAACTTGTTTATTGACTAGTAATTAGGTATTTCCTGTTTCTGTTTCTATCTTTGCAATGATTTGCCCTTAAACTTTGTTGTTGGTTTTTCACTAAGACAATTTTTTGAATTAAAAACTTCTTTAGGCATTTTTGAGATGCGAAAGACCATCTAGCTTGCGACACTGTTACCGTAACCGACATCTCTGTTTATAACGTAGTATTCTACTAGTAGTGGGGGTATGGGAATCGTGGGTTAACGAGAGTTGGAAAATAGGGAATACCTTCAGTAGTGCTGCTATACAATTCAACACACGTTTCTGTTAATTTGTTTAAGTTTCTTTTTTTTTCTAAGGAATGGTGAGAGGTAGCCCTGCTCAGGAAGCTGTTAAGTATAATAATGACTACTCAAATCATATACTTCGAGGATGGTGTCTTTGAGTATAGCTCCAAGAAACAGCATATCCTCACACTATTTGGAATATCAACATAGTCTGGAACTGACCTTATTTGTTCAGTTTTTTTGCTGGCAGGTAATATTTCAACACTATTGTGCGAGTGTGTAGTTTTATAAACTAGGCAACTAATCTCGAGCATTCTTGAAGGTCATAATCATAACTCATAAGCAAAGGTGGGCTTTCATAATCTTTAGACAAATTAGTTCCTGAAACATGATATACTTACTTAGTCGAGTTCAACTGTACTGACTCATTATTCAGGAACCAATTTTATAATTTTAACTTGATGATTAGAGCCAGACTTCTTGAATATATTTAAGGGAAAACTCTTAATTGCTCACCTGTAAAACCTATTTTGTTGAGTTAATACCCCTGTTCATCTGAGAAAGCGATTTGTTTTCTCGTAGCCACTTAACAAGATATTCGAATATGTTATCTCATGTTCCATTACACTTATTGTGTTGTTCTTGAACATTATCAACGAGATAGGTACAACAGAGATTGACGTGTTCTCATATAATTTGAAAATGGAACAATATCTAAGCATGGCCGCCGCTGTCATGTTGCGTGGTCTTCATGTTGAATTAGATGGCAGATTATAATTATTATTATCATTAGAGGCTCTTTTGATTGCAGTAATAAAATGCTTCAGTTATTTTTTCATATTTGATTAGGAAAATTATATTTAATAGGTTTAATTCATTTTGTTGATATGTATAAACTTTATTTACAGATAAATATAGTCTTTTAAAATCTAAATGACATGGTTTATCGCGGGGTAAAAAGGGGAGGGGAAGAGCTCATTGGTTTTTTATAAGCCCTGGCTAGAGGCTTTAATATTATATTTAGGCCACCACAGGCAAGCCCGGTTAAGCAGTCGACAACCTCATAGGTTGAACGGCGAGAGGACACATAAAAAAAAGGCACCGAAAAAATCCTCCACATCGCTGTCAGCGGGAAAAGTATCCAAAACACTGGCCGCAATGCGAAGTTGGATGACAATGTTGCTGGATTAGTATCTTTACCTTTTGATAAGTTGATAGGACACCAACCCTGATTGACAGAAGGCTTTCAGTCATAAATTAACTCATATCCATGTCTAAAAAGTACCCAAAATCACTGTATTTTTTTTCTTGCACTACCTATTCCTACTATAAATTGCTCCCTTCTAGGACCCTTCCGGCAATGTTCCCTTCAATGCGAATTTACATGTTCAATAGTCAGTTCATTGACCTCCATTATGATATTCTACGACATCCCATCGTCCATCCATTAATCCATTACACATCCACTGGCCATTACGGTTTTTTCCACAAACAATTTGTTTGGCGGCTAGAAGTATTTAAATCTACCCACTTATTTCCTTCGAAAACAGTGAACTCCTTAATTCAATGATGCGCGTATTTCAGTCGAATGATTGTTTAAAAAAATAGGATCATGTGTCTACTTTTGGTGTTTCCATTGCTAGTTTGATCATTTTGTACGCAGGGTGTAGATACTACAAGTAACACTAAACCTGATATATGATAATTGGTACGTACCCATCATTATGAACGACCGTTACTATGGAACCAACCCTGAAATCGCGAAAATAAAACAACTGTTCGAGCCGTTTTGGGTTAAAACTCTTGGACCGTGGGGTCCGAGTCCTCGTTATTTAAAGATCAGTGACCCTACTTTGACGTGCTAAAGCCATCCAATTCCGATGATGTAAAGGGGATAGTGCTATTTGCTATGTATAGCTCCGTCTCTCTCTTAGGGCGGAATCATGATCGTTTTAAGACTTCATAGTCCCTGTACAGACGCTTCGTTGACGCTTTGCGTGACCCAAGGGCTGCCTTTTGCCTTGACTATCAAATTTTGATGCGAAAAAAGTATTCCAAATGTTCAGTTGACAATTTATCGAAAGTTTACAATCTATCAAGATATCTATTTTATAATCTTACAGAGTTTTCGACAGGCACACTTCACATTTCTAGTTGACAACGATGCGGATGAATTTTTTGACGCCATATCGTTGGTAAATTTAGTTATTATTATTTTTTTTGTTTCCAGTGCATACAGTTAATTAAGTATTTATTAAAACAGCAGTAAATGTCGATACAAATAAATGGGGAAAGGCTAGTCACTTACGTTGGCAAAAGAAGTCAACACATCTAGAATGTCACGGTAAGTCGTGAACTGGTTCAAATATTTTTGCAACATGTTTGCTCCAAAACATTTGCTTTCGCTTTCTCTGCTTCTCTTCGTTTCATCATATCTACAACACACGGTATATGATTTACATAATATTAAATAGATGGGTGCATAGACGGCGTTGTTATTAATTGCTTTCTAGAGTAACGTGGATACAACTGGATCATCCATTTTGATTAGATACTAAAGTCGTTTGGTTTTTTTTAAATTTTTTAATTTAATATGGGTTTTGCTTGACTCTAGTCTAGGTCGTAGATGACAGAGACAAAGTCGACGATAGAGCGAGCTTATCCAGAAGAAGCTTGTTCACTCTAATTTTGAAGAGATTAGGGTTGTATGCGTTCGGAAACACAGACGCAGGCAGAGAGTTCCACTCCTTTGCCGTGTGCATTCTAAAAGACGTTTGGAAACGTTTAGTGCGAATTGGTGGAATAGCAACCAGGTAGGAATAATTTGTAGGGATTTGGATATTTTGTACCTCAGTTTGATTTTCCTGCTCTTGTTTCGTTGCTCAGGATCGGTGCAATGCATTTTCTTCCTCCATTCTGCCGTAAACCATCCACACTATCATCATTCGCTCTCTTTTCTTTCATATGGCTTTGTTTTTGCACTCAAACTCTCAAAATAGAATGTATCAAATCCGCGTAGTACCTACCTACTTCCAAGATGTAACGTGATAGTTTTGTTAAGGGTGTAAAAGCCCCCACAATTTGACTTAAACGTTGACCGAGGAATTAGATGGATATGTCACCGGAAAATTGCAGACTCTGTAAGATTATAAAATAACTTGAGAGATTGTATACTCTCGATTAATTTTCAACTGAACATTTGGAATACATTTTTGCGCATCACAATTTTATTTGATTCGGTCCGAGAAATTGTGGACGGACATAAAGGCATAGTTAAATTGGAAACTCATTGGTCTTTGTTGATGTGAGCTTACATCTGAACAGACCAATAAGAGTCTTGTGTCCAGGTTTACTATCACACGAAAACGGATAAATTGTAGACTTGTGCTCTGATTGGTCCCCATTTTATGTCAGTCTACAATTTCTCGGAATGACTTCGAGAAATTATAGACTATCAAATTTTGATGCGTAAAAAAGTATTCGAGAGTTTACAATCTCTCAAGTTATTTCATAATCTTACGGAGTTTGCCATTTTCCGGTGATATATACAATCAATCCTATCCAAATTAAATAGTTTCCAGTATATCCGTGTCTTATTAAGAAAAAATAGTTCACAATTTCACGCGATGTTTTACAATCTTACGGCGCGGCGGCATTTGCAATTTTCCGGTAACAGATATACTTCATACCATTCTTAGGCCCGCTTGCACCAGCTAGAGTAATCTTATTATAAGAAATAAATCAATATAATAATAATCTTATTATAAACCCTGACTCCTGCGCTAGGTTGTAACCTGTGTTACAGGAATCAGTGTCTTCTCCCAGTAGTTTTACACAGATTTTATGCAATTAAATTTAAAAAAAAAAAAAATATACAACATCTGCTTGAGGTGTATGTGTGAGGGTGGGTGTGAAGCAACTGACTCTTAGTTAAATTTTTGGTGCAATTGAACCACCGCTAGTACACCGATTCATTTAAATTTTAAACTAAAGACATAATTCGCCAGACCATAGACAAACGAAATCTCTATCAATCAAATGGCGACGCATTAAGAGGTGTTGGTTGTCGCCTGCGAGGACGGAGCACTGAGCACGAGCACAATACACAATGAACATACACTTTGTGACACGGCCGACACGGGACCTGCCCGTCACAATGTGACACGTTGCCACGCAATTGTAGATCTACATCACGCCACTTGGTACCGCAGGTAGGCAGCACTGCTAGGGTACAGGAATTTGTTCGAAAGAGTCACCGCAGCTCTGGAACGCAAAGGGCATTAGGAAGAACACGGGTGGGTTTTAGTCAGTAAGAGTCTGACACGCCCTTCCACTCCGCCCAGAGCGGAAGGAGTCATTTGATGATTTCACATCCTTAAAAAAGAAGGTAGTCAGCACGTGACGAGGTTTTGAATATTTACTAAAGACCCCATCTTTCCGGTCTTCGTGGCTAAGCAACGCTAGCCGAGGTCTGCCAGTGGATGGGAAAACCCAACGAAGAATTACCCAAACGAAACATTCGTCATATCCTGTTAAAATATTTTAAACTGGACATTTCTAATGCCGTTTTTAAGGATCAAGCTGGACATTTCTAATGCCGTTTTTAAGGATCAAGCTCGTTGCTAAATAATACCAGCCGCACGGTTCGATCTGGATAAATCACATTTGCCGGTGTCGATCTGTGGATGGGTGACCATTCATTACATAGTGAGCCTCCTTCTGCCTTGTCCACGTTTAGTTGTTGGTCCTGGATGAACAGTCGTACACGCATATCCCGTTTTTTCGCGCTTCCTTGGGAATGTCTCGTTCCCGTCTAGCATATAGCATTTCTCATAAATATGGCTATCATTTACAAAAAGAATTTTCCAAATCCGACCGGTTGTTCTAGAGATTAGCGTGTTCAAACAAACAAACAAACTCTTCAGCTTAATATTATATTAGTATAGATAGTAAGTATATAGATGTCAGATACGAGGTTCTTAAGAGAGATTTGCAGCTTACCTCCGCGATTCGAGAAAGCATATTGTTAGCCTAAAGTCGTTCCGCTGTCGGACCATTATTGGGTGTCGGATTAAATGATTACCTACTACATAACTGACTATCGCAGTCAGTTTAACGACGTAATAATCGCATCCATCCCCTGGATGACTACAGAAAGTATATAATCGCCCAATCTGCTCGTTTGTTAGCCACACAGAACATTAGCCATTTTAAAAAGATTAGTTTGTCAGTCCTGTCACGATCGTATCAGAGCTCGCTGTCCAGGTTGTGCCAAGGCATCAGTGTCGATGTCGATACCATCCCTAGGGGTGGGCAGTCTCCATGAACCTAGCGTCAATTTGCGTCACATTTCCACATGGCTACTTGATAGCTTACGTCACTAATGCAGGCGTTACTTAGACTTCCATTAACTAAGAATCAGGAGTAGATTGTATGATCGTTGAGATTTAAATGTTGTGGTGTTGGTCAGCAGCCCTACTATGACGTGCTAATGCTATGTATAGCTTCGTCTCCCCGCTTAGAGCAGAAACATGGTCGTTTTAAGACGACACAGTAGGGCCCCAGGATTGTGGCGTGATTTCAATCTTTATTAAGTACAAAGCGGTCTTACCTGATTCATTAGTTTTATAATTAGAATTGCGTTACAATCGGCCTTTAATCGAATCTGACAGTTTAACAACCAACGAAAGCGCATTATAAGCACATAATTAACCAATCCGAGCATTCCTTCGCCTTTTGTAAAAGGATTCAAAGTCAAAGTCACAGTCAAAACGTTTATTTCAATTAGGCCATTAAACGGCACTTTTGAACGTCATCGTTAACAGTTCAGTAAAAAAAAAAATATTACATTAATAAAGTGACTCTACTGTCCATTCGGAAAGGTAGATTCTTATGGAGAAGAACTGACAAGAAACTCCATAGTTACTCTTTTCAAATAATGAGTTTACAAAATTTGGTATACAAAAATTAATTTAATATTATGTGAGGACGATGCACCCAGAGTATGCAACTTATAAGAACAAAGTATCACCACACGGCAGAGGTAAACTTATTCATTTTCTGAAGATATTTAGGTAAATGGTACTCACATATTTACAAACATTGGAACCATTAATAATATACAGTGTGTGAGTCAACAGAAAAATAGAAACACAAAAAAAGAAACAGTATATCTATAAAATTAATACATAAATCAACCAGTTTGATTTTGTCTACACCCTTGATTGTCCTATGGAGCAGGACTAGCAAGTTTCCAAGCATTCTTATCCTGAATGTAATCTTCTAATTTGTAATAATATGCTTGTTTACAAAGTATACTTTTAACATAAGTTTTAAATTTTCCTTCATTTAGTTCTAATATGTCAGAAGGTATGTTGTTGTAACATTTAACACAATATCCCATGAAAAAAGTGTGGACTTTAGCTAATTTAAAAAATGGTTGATCTAATTTGTATTTATTTCTAGTATTAAAATGATGTCTATCACTAATTTTACTAAAACGATGTCGAATATTTTCATAAATGAATTGGCAAGGGACTGTCATAATATTAATCTATTTAAAAAGTTCCCTAAGAGAATCACGGCGACGCAAATTATAAAGGGCTCTAACGGGACTAGGGACTCGTCATCTACCATCACAATCTTGACTGCCTGTCCAGGGTGCGTCGGACATGTTATGGCATTGTCACTGGGAGTGGACAGTGTCCATGAACCCTTGCGTCGTCACATTTCCACATGGCTACCTTAATAGTAGGTATACCTACGTCACTAAAGCAGGCGTTACTTCGACGTGCGTTGACTATGAAACAGGAGTTGATTGCCTTCGGTGAGATTTAGAATGGTCGTCACACCACTAAGCTAGAGTGGGTCAACATTGTACAATAATTGCAACTCATCTATACCTTTATATGTCTGTAATCTAAATGTAAATATCTGGTTCATTATGAGCATTATTATGCTTTATTAAGTTTACACGTAATGCTCAGCTTAAGTTAAACGATTTTCTGATGTTTTATATATATGTAATAACATTTCGTTCACAATCAAAGTAATATAACAAAAGTATAAAAAAGATTCTTCCACATATTCCAAGGTGTAAATCAAAGCATTAAAGTTTAGAATAACAGAATTTACTATTATAAACTACATTGTTTTGTAGTACGGTGCGGCGGCTTAGGCCACACTGGGTCCAATCGTTCAGAGTGAAAACAAACACCACATAACTGGAGCCATCAATAATATCAGATGCTCTTTTGTTTTCCAACGCGTGAAGTAGGGCACAAGCATTGACATACTATGCCACAGGAAGGACTATAGACAAAGTGATATTTTATCAGAGATCAGAATTGTCGAAAAAAACAAATGTAAGGGAATGACTCGCCTGGCTCGCTGTCCGATCACCACCAGGCCCGGGTCGATGGCGCGTTGTGTTTCACGCGCGCCTCAAAGAGATGTCAGCATAAAAGAAGGGGCCCGCTAGGGCCTGCCAGGGTTGCGGAATTTGTTCGAAAGAGTCACCTCGGCCCTGGACGCAAAGAAGGAACACTGATGGGTTTTATTCAGTAAGAGTCTGACATGCTCTTCAGCTCCACCCAGAACGGAAGAAGTCATTTGATGATTTCCCATACTTAAAAAAAAAGGAAATAACTCAGTCACATTTCGGTGGTGCTGGTCTATCCCATAATTTTTTGGCCCGCAAAGCATTTGAGTTTGGTAATTCGTTTTCGGATGTCCAAAATCTCCGTACGTCTTCAGATCTAGACGTAAAGAACTCGATCTAGAGCCGTTTGCCAAGCAGGAATCGCTCCATGGTTCTCCATGCATCTCTCAGATTGTACACAGCCTCCTCCACTGAGCGTCCAGGTCACAACAGCGCTACTCATGGTGAGCAAAACATATTAGTAAATAATAACTGAACTGGATATGACAGTATTGATAAACCAGTTCTGTGTAGATTATGGAGTGAAGGGAGTCTTAAGTGTGGCCCGGTTCGTGGCCGGTTAGAACCTCCTAAATAATTCAATGTTAAAGGATATTGCCTAGCTCTTAGCCTCTTACGAATTACTATCGGTTTTATAACAAACCCGTCCGAGTTTTCTTGGTAGGAGTGGTTTTCCCTTGAATGTACTCTGGGGACAGGTTAAATAAAAGGCCTTGGTTGAGTCTCCCCAACTAGGTCTTGGTATATCTGTTGCAGCCAACTAGCTTAATCAGCCATTTAATTGGCTGCCTAGTCTTCTCATTAAACGTAGCTGTTTAATTTTATCGGCCTTTTTTTTTTTTTTAAATATCCTTCAAATTACAAAGTTTTAATTGAAAATGTAAAGCAAGTCCTCAAAACTATTTTAGGTTTTGGGTCAAGTACCTGTTGTTTCAGCGGCTTCCGAACCGTTTTTGAGAAGACAAGCAATTAATGTGGTGGACACTCAAATTTGATGACTATCCTTTTACCAAAGTTAATACATATCTGAAAGCTTCATAGGCTGAAGTTTTGATATATTGATGAAGAATTTGTCACCCTTGTTCTGCAGGATATGAAATGAATTTGTATGTTCTGTAGACATAAGCGGGTGACGTAGTAAGTTAACGATATACATCTATGACTCAGGAAAATTGTAGACTCCGTAAGATTGTAAGAAATCTTGATAAGATTATAATTTCTCGATATATATTATGAAAACATCGTTTTGTATACAATAAATCCCATCCGAATTCAATAGTTTCCAATTTATCCGTGTCTTATTAAGATAAAATAATTTACAATTTCACGCGATATTTTACAATTAGACATACATAAGTATATATTTTAAACCAACGACAATGCCTACTACATTCCACACGTGGTCGTCGTCAATCTAAAAAAGTCACAAGTCGAGCAGTTAGCAGGGCTTCGCTAATAGGAGTCGCTTTCTCCGTCTGCCCGTCTTCCGGAGCGCCCGACCCACGGAGTCACGGCCACTAGGGTACTGCAGTTAAACTACACTACTGACATTGAGTAGCAATGCTAGGTTGCTTCATTACATTACCACGTCTACATTTCCAAATGTCTAGTTCATTATCATCCACATCCCGACTTCGCCCGCTGTAGATAACGAGTATCCTGTGCCAATATCTACCTATGATAATGCCTGCAAAATCCACGAGAGGAGAGACTGCAGAGTTACTTGTCTACTTCATTAATCTTTTGGAAATTGTTAATGATCATTTAGAAAAATTCGCAGTCATTAAATGAATTTTATTATATCTGCAATCGGTTCCAACAATGCTGAGTGCTTGCCCACGCAGCTCTGCTCACCACATCCCACATCACCACAGGTCTTGCTCCAGCAGGTCGACGATCTACCAAGCGCGAGACCTGTCCCAAGAATTGTATATGTCACCGGAAAATGGCAAACGCTGTAAGATTGTAAAATATCGCGTGAAATTGTAAACAATTTTTTCTAAATAAGGCAAGGATATGTTGGAAACTATTGAATTTGGATGGGATCTATTGTACAAAAAACGAATTTTTCATAATATATCGAGAAATTATAATCTAATAAAGATTTATTACAATCTTACGGAGTCTGCAATTTTCCGGTGACATATATATTAATAAGCGTACACAGCCAACGCTTCATTGACTAAAACCCTTTATTTGTTTTTGATTTATTAATATTATATCGATAAATTATAATCCAAAAAGGTTTTATCTTACGGAGTATGCAATTTTCCGGTAACATATATGAGCATGACCTATCACTATCGTGGAAACAAAGACAAATAACAGATTTCCACAGAACAATGTCACAACTGAAGAAAATAACCCAGTAGTATAACCCGCCTCACTAGTAAATAGATCTAGCTTCTAACAAAGCAACACCAAATCGCTACACCTGAAACACCGCTTCTGACGTCCACTATCATTCATTCGCCACGCCAATCATAATGCAATTGATGATTGATTCGCTAATTGATTGATACGAAGCAATCAGTGAAAGTCTCGTTCAATTCTACACGGATATAGATCGACTGAATGAAAGTGTGAGTGATACGTGATCGTGATAGTAATATTTCATCAGCCTTATGGTAATTGATGCCAGTTCCGTTAACTTTTTTGTCCTGGTTTTCAATTTCATTTTGTGCAAGTTGTAACTTAGTTGTAACTTAGTTGTAGGTAAAATATCTAAGGGTTCGCTTACACGAGCAATGTTTTGAGCAATTATTGCTCGGCAACACGTATGGATCAATCTGGAGCAATTAGTGGAGCAATGTGCAGCGACTTCAATAAAATGCGGCAACCAACTATTTCGGCAATATTGTTTCTAATTGCTCCATATATTCCATTTTGCTCTCTCTGTGTCTTGCCTAGTTTCTTGGAGTATCGTATAATATATTTTATATATATTGTTATATTATATCGTTCAATATTGTCATTGCAAAACATTTCGCCAAATGGATGCTTGCTGCTGTTGCCGTAAATTGCTTGATATTACGTGTGTTGCTCATAATTGATCAATTTTCATTGCCCGTGTAAGCGCACCTTAATAAACCTCAGTTTTCAGAAGTTTACTGTAGCAAATGAAGGGATCTTTTTGTCCACGAACTTTTTAAATATCTAAATTAATTTGGTCAGGCACGTGGCAGATTCGTTTTCTTTTTTATTAGAAAAAGTGTGGGCTTCAAATTCCAAAATTTCCACCCTTTTTTTCGGCTTTGGACAAGGTACGGACCAATCTTGTCGACAGGCGACAAAAAATTCAAAGCGGGAGAATAAATAGTCCAACAAAGACCTATTCGAAATAAAGTCACTACAGCTCAGAATACTAAGATCAATTAACTTACTACAACGTAGTGGACAATTGAGGCTTTTAATGTTTAATACCTTTCCCAACAATAACGTGAAGACCTAGTTAAATGATAAATGGATTCCACTTTATATTAATAAGCTCACTATTGTGACCTTTTCCACGGCCGACTGAACGATTTGTGTGGGATTATCACAGGTGGCTTTGTCATTAACTAGTCAGGCTCGTGGAAACCTTATTCTTGAACCTGTCCAAGGACGACGGCATTTTTCGTTGGAAACTTCATTAAAGAAACAGTAGTTTGGAAGTAGGAACATATCAATTAGGGCCGGTTTCTGAATGAGTATAAAGAATGTGTCAAGTCATACTTGAATGCCAAAGTTTGACTGGTTTTCAGGCTTAAGGTGAAAGCGCCAGGGTAGCGCGAACTTCAAATTTTCATACGTTTTTTGCATTTTGCAGGACAGTGTCAGGTTGTATGTTGATAAAAAATACGATTGGCCACTGACTATTTCTCTATCTTCTCTTTTTTTTAATTTTTTTTTTTATTTGGATTGTCTATTTCTCCTGACAAGCAGATGCAGCAACGTCCTATGCATTTGTTTTTGCAATTGTCCATAAGAGATAACTGACAGTTAACACTTTTCATCAGGACATCTGTCTACTTGTTAACCACCCTGTACCATTTGAAAGCTTAAAATATTACAAACTAGCTTTTGCCCGCGACTTCGTACGCACACATCCTATTTTGCCCATTCCTGTAGGAATTTCGGGACGAGCTATACACCTAAACCTACCTTATGAATTACCCCATCTATTGGAGAAAACCGCATTAAAATCCGTTCAGTAGTTTTTCAGTTTATCGCGAGCAGACAGACAGACAGACAAACGCGGTGAGGGACTTTGTTTTATAATGTGTAGTGATAGTGATAGATTTCTAAAACTTGTAGGTACAGGCCTCCAACCTTGAAGAGTACATCAGCGTCATCAGCCAATCTCGGCAGCCATTCAGTCATGTCAATGACATTACACAACTGAGTCTCAAATCTCGGCCAAATTTTACAACCTGCCCAGTTCTAGAAGTATCAAGTGCCGAGGAAGATGTAGCGAGAGGAGGGGGAGGCGTGCGGGGCTTCGTCCCGAGGGGGGAGACCTGATTGGATCATTGAGCAATTGTAATAGGTCCGCGTTATGCCAGAATGTGTCATGCACTTATAGTGAATGGGTCCACACGATACAAACTCTTGTCTGACTTTGAAATCAGATTAAAAAAAAAAAGGGTTGCACTCCGGGAGTGCCGGCAGAAGTGAAAACTTGCACATTAACGTTGTGCATTTTTGATATTTTGGAATGGTTAGTGAATAATTTCGCACGAATTGCATATGCATGCATTGAGGCATACATTTTCGCCGCGCGGTAGAAAGAGAGGGGGGTATTACTTTCTCTCCTACGCCGCGCCGGCGGTCTACTCTCCCTCCGTCTTACGAATTTTCGATCAGGTCACGTGTCCTGACGCGAGTTTAACATTTTTTACCCATCCCAAAAAGTGCACAACACCGCTAAAGAAGTTTTCACTTCAAAAATCTATCACACACGGACATCTGTCTGCATTGTTTTGCTGCACAGATAAAATTATATAGTAGTTTATGGAAGTCGATATCGTGTGGACGGTCCATTAGGTAAGATTTTGTTAAACTCGTGAATGACTTGTGCAATTTGGGTTTTTACTCGCATAGTATTCGAAAGTTTTACACAATGAATAGCCTTATAGTCGTCGATTTAAATCATTTAAATATAACGAAAAACAAAGTTGCAAATTGCATTATACTTATTTTTTTTTTTTTTTTTTTTTTTTTTTGTTGAGTAAAACTTTTATTCCATAAATACTTAACTAACTATATACACTAGAAATAAAATCTCCTAACTAAATAAACCCTAAAATATGGCGTCAAAAAATTCATCCGCATCGCTGTCGACTGGAAGTGTACCCAAAAGACTGGCGGCATTGCCACGTTGTATGGCAATGCTTATTCTTTGACCAAGGTAAAAGCCAGCCCTTGGGTCACGTGAAGTGTCAACTAAGCGCCTTGAGAGATCTTTAAATAAGTTATGTGCACTCGGACCCCAAGACCCGAGAGTTTCAACCCCAAACGGCTCGAAAATATAACTACCAACAAGTTTATTATACTTATTGTATGAACTTTATTTATTGCCTGTCTAGATATTAGCATAGGTAATGGTATACCACCGAGTGGTCATTAGAATGTTTATATTATATATTTGAATGAACCTTGCATTACGTTCAAATGATTCATTGCAGTGTTGTCTGGTATACTGTACCTAAGACTTGAAATGAGTAGGTAGTATAATAAAATCGTACATTCTTTACGATGTGATTGCATGTTATAATTGCGGTTATTATAAACGGTTATTTAATTAATACTCTAACTTGTTTTCAACCCCTTTACACCCGATCAAAAGGAGTAGATAAAGTTTATACACTTCGACTGTAGTTCTGTATGTACGTTGTAACTTATTTTCGCCAAAACAATATATATATATATTTATTTAAATATACATATTTAAATAAGGCGAATGTTAATTGAATCGCGTCCAACGTTTCGTTGACTTACCCTTCATTTCCCAGTTGGTTTTAATGGCAGCTTTTTTACAATCTTTACATACCATTCGTATCGGCTTTGTGTGTCAATAAATACATAAATTACCATTGCAAGAAGCTCACAAACTAATAAAATGCACGCCGATGTGACGATGTCATGCGTATAACCCACTTATAAGTTACAAGTGGGTTATACGCATGATATAACCGAATAGCTCTTATTCCAAAACAACAAATTATCAGCAGATGAGCAGATTAGTTTGTGCCCGCGGCTTCACTCGCGGGAAAGTTGAAAATTACCCCAAGGGAACATTTTCCCAGGATGAAAACTTTCTTATGTTCTGTTCCAGTATATGGTTTTCCCGTGTGCCGAGTTTGATCCGAATCCGTTAAGACGTGACGAAGTAACAAACAAACAAACTCCCTTTCGCTTTTATAATAGATACTCGTAGATATATACTCTATTGTACAACAAAAATAGTAATACAACTCTTTTACATAAACGCATACAACGTGTAACAGAATAAACGCAATACCTCACTAAAATCGTGAAAAAATAATCCACTTCCCCATACATTTCTGTGCGCATAACTCAACAAAATGTACTGGACAGCTGTTTTTTTTTGTAATTTCGGGGTTGGTCCCATAGTAAAAGTTGTTCATAATGATGAAAACAATGACCCCTTAAGAGGTATTGCGTTTATTCTGTTACACGTTGTACTCACAAAATTAAATATTATAGTTAGGATCAGAATTGCTCGCTTGCGAATGCGACCATTCTGAATACACGTGCGGTACTGACGAGCACAGTGTCATAAACAGCACAACAACAATAACGTGATATAACATAACGTTTAGTGACGCGTCTGTCTGTCTAGCTCTCAGTACCAGAGTACTAAGTGTGCTTGTTATTTTGTTACGTCTACATGGATCAGGTTACGGAAATTAAGGATTGTGTAGCAGATCAAGATGATGTCTTTAGAATTCTAGATTTGGGAAATCGTTTAATAAAACCTCTGTACAACGCTGAAAAAATATGTATTTAGACTTTAGGCACACACATAGATACAAAGGCGGATTCACACATTCTGTACACGTCAACCGAGGGTGGTGAAGAGATGACACGGCAGGTGCATTGCTCAATAAGTTGGATGAGGAAATAAAATTATCAAAATTTAAAAAATCATAAAATACACACATGTATATTTTAATTAAATATATATTTGCATAATCGCAGTTGTTATAAAAGGTTCGGTACCCCGTACCCGCAGAATCTGCGGTTCACAGTTCGGCACTAATTGGCAAGCGTTTTGTAAGTGATTGTACCTACAACTTTACAGACATTATTTAGAACGTGCTGGTGCTGTCCTCGAACCTTCATTTAGTTTAAGACGAAATTTTCCTTTCTACAACGGATGTGGCAAATAATTCCAACGATAAAATGAATCAGAACATTTCAGGCTACATACCATCAGCGAACAGCTGTTTTAGAATTGAACTTTGAACAAAGACGAAATTTATCACTTCTATATAACTATAAATAACAAATAATAAAATTGGTGTAACTGGAACTTACCTCGTTACATAGTTAATATTTCTTAGTTTTCAGTTTTTAATGCCACAAGTTAGCTCCATAAAGTCGCGAAACTTTTAAATGTACAAGGCAAACGAGTAACTTACCTATACAACAATGCAACTAATAGACCAAGTATATTTTTGTCATGGGATAGAGAACTTAGCAACTGCTACAGACTTATAAATCCGCCTCCTCCTTCGCTAGCATTACTGCTTCGCAGAAGGAGGTGACCGCTTCCCATGTCTCCTCTCTCCGGACCATGGATTCAACCAGGGCCGGACGCGAGAGGTTGCCGCCGCCGATCGCCTCGACGAGAACACGGCGGTGCTCAGCCCAAGCAGGGCAGACCTCCACCGTATGCTCCACCGTGTCCTCCGGGCGAATCTCACAGTGCCGTCACCCGGGCGTGTCCTCCCTCTTAATCCGAAACAGGTACCTCCCGAAACAGCCGTGTCCGGTGAGTACCTGCGTCAGGCGGAAGGTGAGGACGCCGTGGCGCCTCTCCAGCCACTCCCCAAAGAGGGGCCCTACCGCCGCAATTGTGGCGTGCCCAGTGTCTTCTCTGCTTGAAAAGCCTATGCTCTGCAAAAGTGTAGTACGTTCCTAACATCCATCAATCCTTTCTTTGGTCTTCTGGTTCCTGTAGTAAACACTTTATAACAATATAATTTTTGTCGACACTTTGCACAAACTCATCTTACTAAAAACAGATCCATTTATGCTCCCTTGTTGGTCAAAAAGTACCACGGCCGCTACCAATCAGTGCCAGCGAATACCGGGAAATGGGGAAAATGGAAAACGAAGTGTTTCATTAACAGTCGGACGACCGGAAATAATCGCTCTGTTACAATTATTCTTTCTATTGATAAAACGGGTGTCATCATCTGCATCATCTGCCTAGCCTTTTCCCAATTATATTGGGGTCGGCTTCCAGTCAAACCGGATTCAGCTGAAGTATTTTACGTGGAGCGGCTGCCTACCAGACCTCCACAATCCATTAAATGGGTAACACGGTACACCTTGGCAAGACTGGTGTCAGATTATCTGGCTTCTGACTATCCGTAACGACTGCCAAAGATCTACAAATAACAGCCGGGACCAACGGCTTAACGTGCTTTCCGAGGCACGGAGGAGTCTCGGTATGTTAAGATGGTCACCCATCCACAGAACAACCTCGGCAAGCATTGCTTAACCTTAAAGATCGATCCATGTGGCTGTTATTATTTAGCCACGAGCTCCTCCAGCCCTAGAATTGTGCACTTTTTATTCAAAGAGAATCTTACTAAATTAGGTATAAGAACCTATTGTGCTTTTGTTATCTAAGATTGTTTTTATTCAGGGCATTTGAGACACGAAAAATTTATCGCGACACTCTGATCAACTTTATATTATATTTAGTAGCTTTTGCCCGCGCATCGTACGCGCATATCCCGTTTTATCCCGTTCCCGTAGGAATTTCGGAAAATCTTTCCTAGTGCTCCACTACACTCCCCAAGGAAGGTTTCCTCAATCAGCTTTCTACGACCAGTAGTTTCGGCTGTGTGTTGTCTGTCAGTCACTCAGTCAGTCAGTAACAGAAGAATTTTATATATACCTAAGTATTGATAAACTTTTCCGTTTAGACTTATAATTGGAACTAATTATTAGTACCTAAGTAGTAGGTACCACTAATAAATATTGAAATAGTCCTAGCGGCTCGAGAAGACAGCCGTCTAAGCTCGATATCTTAACACCTTGACTCTATAGGTAAGTGCTCTGTAGAGAAAATAAAACGTAACCGAGCCAAGGCCAGGCGGCTTTACCCACGGACTTACCTATTAGTCATAATGCACTATTCCTTTCTCTACTTCTTAGTAAACAAACAGTTCCGACTCGCCAAATAAGTAAAATATTGTAATGCGAGCTCATAGCAGCATAGTTTTCCTGTAAACAAGCAAATACACTGCAGCAATGCATCAAGTGCTGTCAACTAACTTTACTAAAGTAAACACAGTGAGTAAAGAGTTATTATCTTAAATTCACATTTTTGCGGTAAAAAGAAAATTCTTTAGCATCGTGTCTTTTCTAAAAGTTTACACTTTTTACCTGACCTCTCTATTGCACCACGTAAATACGGGTATTCAGCTGAATCCATTTTGACTGGAAGCCGACCCCGATTTAATTGGGAAAAGGCTAGGCAGATGTAAGTTATGATAATTTGACCTATGACATCTATCGCACGATCAAGACAAAAATATTAAATGCAATATTGGTGGTTGGCCTCACTAACCGCTTATTTATTTTATGATTTGATTCATGTAACATATCAGAAGCACACCTTATTACAAAAAGCCATTAAGCCAACCACTTCATCTCGGTTAGTGGACTTGCGCAAAACAATGTAGCACAAGGATGCGCCTGCGCAGCACCAGGTCAACTGTAGCAGTCACTGCGCTTACAAACGACGTGTAATTGGGCTTGCATAGACGATATTTATATGTGTTTACTATCTGGTCTAGCCGCAATGGTACAAGGTCGAACCAAAACTAAATAGGAGTTAGAACTAAGGTTCTGACTTTTTGTGATGCTGAATGACCACTATTTTCTGATAAAATCCTTCTAATGGTTCTTCTTGTCACTTCTCGCGCTCAAGATCCCTCTAGTATTTACAGATAACCGCAATCGCAATAAGTACGCAGTTAGAGCTGATTCTTCAATAGTCTGATGATGGTGATTTAACAGGTTTTATATGGAATATGCATAAAAGAGAAACCGCCATATTTATTTTTCTGTTACAAATATCTGGCTAAAGAAAAATTTGCCCTTAGAGACAGTGATCAGACATCACATGAATATCCCATTAGAATGGTTGCCCTGTGCGAGTGCGTGCACGCTAGCTTAGTAACTGCGTATTATTGGATAGCTCTGTGGTGTCAATATGGCGCGAATGCAAGGTCAAGAGATAATGGAGCGATATGGTAAATCATCAATGAAGGATACAGCTAATATTGGAAAGAAATTGTAGTAGCTTGTATGCGAATCGTAGAATTTTACTGTAGCACTTCTTGGGACAATATAAAATAGACCAACAGTGGAAGGCAGTCTTCCTCTGGTAGTCTATTTTAGCTTGCCAATGGAAATTCGCTGTCCTTTGGCCTTCATCTGGTGTTTGTTTCTTCTCAGGGTAGTCCGCTAGGAAACACCGGCCTTAGAGATTAATTTGACAAATAAGATTTGCGTGTAATTGTAACCTTTTTGCAAAATTTATTTTATTTATAATTAATCTGGGTTGGTGTTCAAAGGTCGATAATGAAGATAGTGAGGCAATGGCAACAGCAGCCAATATGTTATTAAACATGGATGCATCTAAAATAGTGTTGTAACAAAGCTAAACACCCGGTGGCATCCGGTAACTGAGGCAACACGGGTGGCGGCGATGCGCAACACTCGTTGCTAACTAAGTATTAAGTAACTACGTCATTTTCTAGGTCACTTTTGAGTCCCCAAAATAGTAACCCGGATACGCTGTATTTTTTACTTCAAATCTTCGATTCTATTTGATTCTTGCCTCGTGCATTGGATACTTATATTTTCGCCTCCTCTTCCATGTGTGTAATCATAAGAGATGAGTTTCCGCCTACGTAAATTAATAGCACATCTTTCTAACATAGACAAACCAACTAAGTATGGAAATTGACTGAATTATCGACTTTATCCATCTAGGTCATTGTGACCATCTTAACGTTCCGAGCTCGTTGCGGAATTTGTTCGAAAGAGTCACCGCGATCCTGGAACGCAAAGGGCTTTAGGAGGAACACGGATGGGTTTTAGTCAGTAAGAGTCTGACACGCTCTTCCGCTCCACCCAGAGCAGAAGAAGTCACTTGATGATTTCCCATTAAAAAAAAAATCCGAGCTTCTTCCGTGCTTCCGAAATCCGGCTGTCTTTTGTAGATCTTAGACATCGTTTACGGGTAGTCAGAAGTCAAGAAGTCTGGCACACGTCTTGCCAAGGGGTACCAAGTTGTTCAATCATTGTGTTCAAGTCAGATAAGTAACCCCTTCATGTAAACTGTTACTCCGCTGCACCCGGTTACACGGGAACGCTGTATAGGAAGATTGATTCATCCATCTAGGATCATTAAGAAGTTAGCCGTGCTTGACTCACCAATCTTTAGCCACAATAGAAGCCCCGCAGACATGACAGAAGTACCACGTGCGTATAGTTCCTTAAATTTTTGTTGCGTGAGGGAATCTTTGTGAATGTCCTCCATGGCTTCACCCTAGTAGAGCAAGCAGAGGTGTTTGTTTGTTTGTCTCTTAATTATTAAAACCACATGATGTTCAACAACGACTTTACGTAGGCCTACTGTATTAGACTAAATTGGGTGTCGATGTCTCCGGAAAAATGAAGACTCCGTAAGATTGTAATAACTCTTTATTAGATTATAATTTCTCGATATATTATGAATAAATCGTTTAGTAAACAATAAGTCCCATCCAAACTCAATAGTTTCTTATATATACGTGTCTTATTAAGAAAAAATAGTTTACAATTTCACGCGACATTTTACAATCTTACGTCGTTTGCAATTTTCCGGTGACATCGACATCCCACAACTATGTTTTTTTTTTGTTCCTTAGCCTATTGTGTCCCACTGCTGGGCAAAGGCCTCCCCCATATCCTTCCAGATATTCTTTTCTTGCGCCACCTCGAACCAGCCTTCGCTAGGTTGTAGTGTAGCTATCAGGAAACACAGACAGTGTTAGATCGGTACACAACATAGTAACTAAATAGGAAAAGCAAATACAAATACGTAAAGTATACGTCATAGTATTAAGGGAAGATATGCTTGATATTCAGAACTTTCAAAATATCACGGTAAGTTGTCAATGAGCCTACTGTTTCATCTTGTGTCATGGTATAGTTTCCAAGAGGCACCTGATTGAGGTGAAAACTAACAAGGCGTATAGAAAGCGGCGCGCGCGCAGTTTCCACATGCGCCGGAGCATCGTGAGAGTCACAAAGATCGCGTGGAGCTAGGCTACCTTTGTCATGGAAAGCGATCAATTAAATTGAATAATTGAATTAACTTTCCAGTAAATAATAGATTTCTGCGAAAATGTCTTTTTAAGTACCTGTAACTACTATTCTTTCAATATTGAATAGACGAAAGAAACGTTTGGTACAGTGAATCGCACGTGAGTGGTAACACATGTAGTTCGGTGCTCACTGATGTTCGGTTGACTGTACGGCGCGGTTGGTTAGGTAATGTTGTTGCCACTTAGGCTACACAATACCCTAAATTCATAACAAGCCTCGTGATTTCAGGGTATTTGAGTAGCAGTGAATTGCTCTATTTTTCTTTTTTTTACCCATCTACGGCAAAGCTGGAAGGAAGGGTTATGTTTTTAGCTGTCTATGTATGTATGTACCTATGTTCCACTGTAGCGCCTAAAGTACTGAACCGATTTTAATGAATGGGCTATTTGAGATAATATTAAAATTAGAGCAATTCTCAGCTACTTAAATACGCTCAGTATTATAAAACTGGAAAATTGAGCTATCAAGGGTATTTAATAGCATTGAATTGCACCATTTTCCCTTTTTTTTCGCAAATAACTTCGAGTATATTAAATAATGGTCCGCTCCATAAATCTGGTTTGACTGTCAGAAATTTTATGTAGGTATGTAGCATTGTATGGTTTCATGCAAGTCACACAATTTCCTCAAATCTGTTACCTACGGAATCGAAATCGATTAATTTCTGTACAAAACACATCGGAAGTGCAATCAGCGTGTGGCTGCGCACGCGCATCCAAGTGCAGCGATTAGTTACTAATAGTTATCGTGCGATATTCCGTGTTCATGACTGGGGGCTGTGGACTTGTAGCATAGCGTTCATATATATGCTTTCAACTTACGAAACCTTCACGACGATACTTCCTGAAAGGTTAAGGCAGAGCACAACAGCACTATTAATTGACATCGAAGATAGTTTGTAAACGTTACATCGGCATCGAAGTATAGTAACTTCGAGTTTATATAATATTGCTGAAGTAGTAAGCTGTAGTAAGTAGGTGTTTTGTCACTAGTGCAAGGCATCAAAGCTTTATTTGCCTCGTCATCAACATGGTCTTAAATCTACCTTCTCAATGAGTACTGATCAATTTTCTATTTTATCAACGCATCGTTCGGAAAGGTCCGGCCTACACCTCCTTTCTGGTTCACCTATTATAAAGTCCTTGGCAGGAGGTATTCTTAAGTTCGCCCTAGAACTACGAAAACTAGGTGAAAACAGCCAATTCTCGGTATAAACAACTAGCATAAAAATTCACGTTTCCAGCAAACTCGTCCAGCAGCCAGCCCTTCACGTAAACGTGACCCAAACGTGACGTAACGGAGTGCCGCTCAAGTTATGATAACTAATTCAATTAGTCGGAGACCCAGCTCACTGGGTGCCGCCTTACTGGCCCGAGCTCGGCGAAGCCTTCTCAGTGCTAACTAGTTTATTGTTTTATTTAAATTTCGTCATTTGTGTGGTGTTGCTTGCCGAGCGTTATTTTTCTTACGAATATTTCTAGTGGTATAAGTTATAACTGCGCAACCTTTCCGGATTCTCTTTACTTTAGTGTTATTGTTACATATTCTTACAAGATCTTCTCAACTTTCCAGTACTCATTTCAAGGTTAGGTTAGGTTAGGCACTCCCCTCGCCGACGCGAGGTGGCCCGCAGAGGCGTTTATCTACTCATGTGGAGGCGGGCCGGCACCAGCCGGGGATTGCGGAAATCGCATACGTTCCCGCGATCCCCGGCGTAGGTGGGAGATGGAACACCGGGGTGGTTTTAGTCAGTAAGAGTCTGACAGACCCCTCGGATTTCCATGAGGATTTCCTCACGAGATCAAAAAAAAAAAAAAAAAAGGTTAAAGTACTGAACTAAAGTAGGCGCCAGATAAACTCGTTTTAAAGTACATTTCCGTAATATATCTTCGTAGGTGCCCGAAAAATAAATCATGAATCGTTTACTAGAAAATGTAAAGGATCCCGATAGTTGTTGATTCAGGGCAGCTTATGCACAGCCGGGGATTACGAAAGTGGGAGATGGAACACCGGGGTGGTTTTAGTCAGTAAGAGTCTGACAGACCCCTCCACCCGCCCCAGGGAGGAGGATTTCCAAGAGGATTTCCCCCCGATATCAAAAAAAGGGCATCTATTGCAAGTTTATTTGGCGCCTACCATAGTCACATCTCCTGTGTGTCTGTCTCAGTTCTTAGATCTCCTTCGTGGATATTTCTTCAGATATTCTGACAATTGTATCTTCTTACAAAGGACCAAACTCCGTGATAATAACTGGACGAGTAGGTAATTGCTAATTCTTTAACAGTTAATTGATTTCTGAAGTGTTTCTGCTGTTTTGCGATTGCGTTCTTTTGCGAGTTACCTATACCTACCTACTTGAATTTTGCGATTTGCTCGCACTTCGAGCTCTTATTTTAATATTGTTCTTGCTCAGTAACATCCATTACTGAAAGCCATATTCTATTAGAATTCATTTATTTTCGGACACCATGGTCATGGCAGGTCTCGATATTTTTTGAATTTAAATGCCCTTCTTTTTTTCGAGTCTATTCCTCAGATTGTTTGAACCCCTTATGTGTCTATATTAATTGCAGCATCGCGGCATCGGTAGCATTAATTAAATCCCACAAAGTATGGGTATATGAAAAAATCCTACAACGCCCAATATTCGCTTCTTTCTAGAACCATGTCAAGTCTAAATCCAGGCATATATCTCCCGCCACGTGACGGCCCGCCTAGCCGTCCAGCACAATGGGCCGGCTCAGTGCTGGACAATGGCCGCTTATTGATATGTCCTGGTATGCACGACGGTGACGATCGCACGGCTATTTCCCTTGCCATGTAGGTATGCCTCGGGTTTGCGATAGGACGACAGGGTGGCGTGATCGCGTAGCTGTCATGATACCTTTGTGGTATTAAATAGGTTTTATTTGAAAATAAACAGGGATCTAGAAAATCGAGATTTGAGATTTCTACATTTTATACCTAATAATAGATGAATTTGCTAAGCTGAAAAGCTGTCCCTGCTTTATTGTACGTCCAAGCTATATGAAAAAGTATTTTTTTCGCAGTTTCATTTTCCGCTAAGTTGCATTAGTGTTCCGGACCAAAAAGCCAGTGAAATTACAAGCAGATATGTAAGAGTATTGTCTAAGGTCGCCAGAGAAGTTTTATTCACAGTTCGTTGACTTGTTGCGATAACAATAAACATTTGAGCACGCAGATAACACGTAATGTGTGTACTAAGAGATTCGTTCGTAATAGGGCAATAGGGCCAAGGGCCGTCCTCTAAGGACCTTGACTCAAACGTCATAGACGGACTAGGTCAACATCCCAGTAATAGGCACTGGAGTGCTTACGTAACATCCGGTCATTGACTCTGACCACTGATCAGTAGTAGTTAGTAGTGTAACCACTTTCTCCGCGCGACCCAGCGGACCAGTCCCGGGTGGTTGCACCTCCCAGTGTGAGGATATCCTGCGTATGATTACGGAAGCGATAATTGATTTCTTTTAATTAAGGAAGTGGTAACTGGAAATTGATAGTCTAGTGAAGACTTGCGTACCACACATGTATAATTTCGAAACAATAGTACTTACCTATAGAATTCAATAAGTTTTCGTGTTTTGGCTAATACCTACTATGTGACATCAGAATGCGTTTCAAATGTCGGAAAGAGTTACCATCAAAGGTTACCTACTTTTCGTAGTCCGGACTGTGAAAGAGATGAAAGTTCCTTACATTGAAGTATATCTGTCATGCTCACCATATTTATCTTGTTTCCAGTGACGAGGACGACACGGGCCGTCTGCTGCGGCAACTGAGCAGAATCAACCGGCCCTTCGGCGTCACCTTCCCGCAAATGGTCAGACTCATGGCCCAGTGCCAGCAGGTAAACAAGCCATGATAAAATACAGGGTGTGGAAGATATCATGACTAGGTTGCAAAAACTTCTAAGCACGTAGGTATCTTGGACGGCTAGAGATAAATCCGTGCGAAAAACCCGGGGAAAAGCGAGCCATCTTCCGCCTTAACTATTTGTCATGGAATATAAAGATTTAATCAGAAGTACATAGGTACGCCTGTACTTCCTACCAGCGATTGCTCAAGATACTTGCGTAGTAGTTTTTGCAATCTTGTCATGTTTTCTTCCATACACAGTTACCTAATGATGTAGGTACTCCACAGGTAATCAAAAGACTATCATAATCTTATTGTCTTGAACTACTATTGTAAATGCGGCATTTTTTAGGGCTGTTCAGGTTCAGCTAGCTAGATAAGCTCTCTATAGGGCGTGCGCTTTATACTGGCGCCTTTCTTGTAGAAAATAAACATAAATTCCTATTTTCCCTGTCAGCCATCGTTCACCGACCACAATGATTGCCCGTTACCACTACTTGATTGGTACTTAGATCATAGCAATAAGCTTAAATAGATATGTAGTATTTCCCTCAATCTATCTCTTCACTTTCTTTCTTAAAGTTCTTTCGATCTGTATTTCTTTTTGTGTTAATCGTAGGTATGTGAGTCTGATGGCCCTCATGATAGCGATGATAACCTCTGTCTAAAGCAGTTTCTATAACCGACCTTTCTATCTATGTGTACCTCGTCGAAGGTCACGTCCTTCGGGTCATTGCTTTCTCCTAAAGTTCTTAGCTGTGCCTCAGTGAGACCAAAACCATAGGAAAGGATCGTATGGTGTTGTAGCCCCTATTTTATCCTGTCCGCCCTATCTAGAGCATTTCACCAGATGAAAACTTTTACTTTTATAATAAACTCAACTTCTAAAGCAAAATAACTAAGTACATAGTAACATTGAGGCCGGACGGCGAGCTTAGTCGGACGGCGAGCATTGGGTGGCTCGCTGTCCGATCACCACCAGGCCCGGGTCGATGGCGCGTGTTGTTTCACGCGCGCCTCAAAGAGATGGCAGCATAAAAGACGGGGCCCGCTAGGGCCAAAGCCTGCCAGGGTTGCGGAATCTGTTCGAAAGAGTCACCGCGGCCCTGGAACGCAAAGGGCTTTAGAAGGAACACGGATGGGTATTAGTCAGTAAGAGTCTGACACGCCCTTCCGCTCCACCCAGAGCGGAAGAAGTCATTTGATGATTTCCCATCCTTAAAAAAAAAAAAAAAAAACATAGTAACATTGAGGCGAGCTCTAAAGGGCAAACACCGTAAACTAGCAAAATAAGAAAAAATATGTCAATTCTATGTTTTTCAGCAGCTTCAGTTAGCAAAAACGATTGGCCTCTTCGAACCGTATAATGAGCTTCTCATTATATACCACATTGACCTCCTATTCATCCATAACCCGAAACTATTGTGCTGTCAAACAATCAATATTAAATTTTGTATTTATTTTTATCTCTATTACCCATAATTGAGTCGGTCTGACGGTAATATTATGTCGTGTGGAAATAATACATCGTTCATGTGCTATCTGATAGATCCACCCGCGTGCGTTCTTATTCAAATTGTGATCTATGTATCACGCATGTAATGCACGCTAGGGTGTTGTATAAGTTCGCAATTAAAATCAATTTCCGCATTCCTTTGTTGTTTATCATTACTTAGAATCGGAAAAGTTGAAAGTATATTTCCGTTCTGTGAATATTTCGCATAATGGTTGCGCCATCTAGGGGCGTGTAGCTAACTAGTTTTAAATGAAAGCCATAATATGCACAAAATGCTTTAAAGTGCAGGCGCCAGACGGAGTTGCGTGCGCAAAATGTGAGAACCACATTCTGCTAACAGATTTGAGAAGAATGGGCCAAATTTATAGGGTCGATCTTGCCGGCCGCGGCCCAACATTTCATCCATTTTTTTTTGTCACTTCATTTATACACACTCTGGCTACTCGTCTATTTCACGTGTTAAAACACTTTTGCATCATAAGAAGTGTCTTTAATTTGAATTCGTCTAAGTACCGTATCAGTTTCTTATAGACATCAGGGTTTTTCGAGGGTTCTTACATCCGAGCAGTATAACAATCCCTTTACACAATAAATACCTGTTCCAGGTGGCAGGTGTAGAAGCTTTCGACGAGGACAACCTCACGCCTGGTAGCAGTGGGGGCGGCTGGCAGGAGACAGGCGCGGCGCGGGCCAGGCTGGACGCTGGCGGGGCGCATGCGGGACTGCTGGGGGGAAGTCCACTCACGCTGCTGCAGGGGATCATACCAGGTAAATATCGAGCCAAACTATCACAGATGATATGTGATAGTTGGAAATTCTCAGCAAGTATAATGACGCGAGAATAGTGGGACTCTTGAGCATCACAAGAACAGTACTTATAGCTTGGTTGATCTACAAAACTGACGTCATTTGCGTACTAATGTTTTTCTTATAATAAACTTTACAGGTACAAAGTGGTGCGGCACGGGTGACATAGCAGCAGACTACCACGACCTGGGCGCAGACAGACGCCTGGATCGCTGTTGCCGAACACACGACCTCTGCCCCACCAAGGTCCGCGCTTTCTCCAGTCGATACAACCTCACCAACAACTCACTCTACAGCAAGTCGCACTGCACTTGCGATGACATGCTCTTCGACTGCCTCAAGACCACCAACACGTCCGCCTCGCATCTCATGGGACACATCTACTTCAACATCGTCCAAGTGCCCTGCCTCGAAGACCTTAACGACGAGAGACGGTTTCGGAACGCAAGGCTCGGTTTTTAACTCCATCTAGCGGAGAATAGCGGAATTAAACTCATCAGCGCCATCTAGTAGTCACGATAGTGTGTCATGCATGCACAGATTTTTTTGATGCTGTAAATTTTGCATTTTCGTGTTATTCTCTGATTGAGATTGTAAATAATGATTAAATTTTAATAATGTTCTTATAAAACATTAGACATCAAGCTGTGATACGTCTGTGCCTTTAAATGTACTAGAGAGTATTTTTGTTAGAGGATGGCGCTATACAAATAAAAAACATCGTTTTAAATAGATACTAAGATATTTATTTATTGTTACAAACACTCATGACAATGATGCAGTTTCTCTATTGTTATAAATAGTAACAATAGTTTAATTCTTGTTTACGAAGACAAAGATATTTTATAATAACGTAGAGAAATAAATGTGAATTAGTTCATACCAAATAAAATTATTTATTTTAAATCGTGTGTGTATTGTTTTATTTTACAAAGTTTACTCATAAATAAGAAAATCTCATGAGTTAAAATTTCTAAGCAAATTAGTGCATTCTATTCACCAGTGGACCTATACCATATGGGCTCTATAACATACCAAGAAGATTTAAATAAGTAGGTACTTACCTATTATTATCTCTGCATCTTCAAGATACACTTGACTAGACAATCATTTTCACATGGCGGAATAGTGCCGGGACGGCCCACCTACTTGGATTACATTTTTACCATAAGAACTAAACTCCCAACATTGTTTTTTTTTAAACTAGATGTACATACCTACATACATAGAATTATTAAGGTAGAGTTCCTATAGTAGGCGCCAGATAATCGTGGAATAACGGTCATTGACCTACCTACAATTATTGACATTTTTTATTTGAAAAACGGAATTAATGACACAAAGCTGTCCCGAATCATCATCTCTCGTGATCCTTAACATTGTCTAATAATGAAAAACGATTCATATTTAATTGTTCAGGTACCTATGAACAGTTATTAGGGAAAGGTCAATGTACTTTATTCCACATTTATCTGGCACCTACTATAGTGAAATTATGCTCTTGATTATTACCACTATAAGTAGTAGAGAGACTAAGAAGAAAATGAATATAGCAGTCATTTATGAAACACGCAAGGAAAGTAAGATAATGTTAGAGAAATAAAACAATAAATGACGTGTCACATAACTGTGTTGTATCGTGTCGTGGTACCTGCCGCAGTTGATTGGCTACAAAACTTGTCGTGTAACGTATTTATTAATTTATTCTTCAACAAATTAACATTTGTGTCGAACAGGCTTGAATTGATTCGTTTGATTGGTGTATCCCACGCCACGATGGAACTTGACATACAAAATGAGCTACCCATTGCTCGCTGTCCGCAGGCCCGCGCCTTCGGTAGCCGGGAATCGCCCTGATACGTCCAACGCCCGGGGCGTCTTCTTCTGCTGCGGCGGCGGCTGGGGCATGAGGTTTGCCTCTCCCTCACGCTTCCTGCATCCTCCTTTGCTTGCATTACTGCTCGCCGACGATCGTCGCTACCAAGCAGGACAAACAACCACCGTATGCTCTACCGTATCCTCCGGTCGATCCATACAGTGATAACACCTGGGCGTGTCCTCCCGACGAATCCGATACAGGTGCCTCCCGAAACAACCGTGTCCGGTGAGTACCTGTGTCAAGCGGAAGGTGAGGACGTCGTGGCACCTCCCTCAAAGAAGCACTCCTTAAAGAAGGAAATTATGTACAACTGGCACTTGAGATAGGTATTTATGTTTTGGTCTCTAGGTTGGTTTTGCATATTTCCATAAGTAGTGGCCATTTTCTCACAACAGTAGGTACTTTTTAATAACTTTCATAAACTCATAAAATTAAAAAGAATTGCACCATCCCATCACTTCCCTTGGGTGTCGTAAAAGGCGACTAAGGGACTGACCAGAGAATAGGCAGCAACATTCTCTGTGCATTGCAACAGCTACACTGCGATCGCCAACCCGCCTTCCAAGTGCCAAGCGTGGCCTTATGGAGAATTTTATCGTAGTATTGACGACCTCACTAGAAACTTGCCGAGGCCGAATCGATATATTTGTTACCAGATACTCCAAACACCATTAGAATGTGTTACATCCGCATTCTAATGCAAAACACATGAACAAGACAGTATGGTCAAAAGACTATAGCCTTCTCTACGGGGAAATTAAAAAAATATATAAAAAAAATTTAAAACGTCAACTGAGAATGAGAAACTTCAAATAGTTTCAGTGATTTCATCTTTTTCTCTGCAATAATCATTATTTCTAAACTTTTGAAGTTGTAAATCTGTGCAATAATGCGAATAATTCGAAGACTACTATTATTTTAGCAATAACTAGAGTTAATGGACATCCAGTCCACGATGTCAAGTGATACAACAGAGACTGCGAAAGGTGTGTTATTTTGTTCAATTGTTTGTTAATTTAGGCTATAATGTCTTCCGTGGAGGCACTGAATGGTGTTTCTTTTTCAAGTGGAGGCCGCGGGCGAGTGCAACGGCCCGGCCCCGGACCCAACGAGACGGTTACTTGAAGAAGAATTTAATGTTCAGCGAGCGAAAATGAAAGAGTTGTTCTTGCAAAAAGAAGGTTCGTTGTTCGTTATCAGCAGTGTAGGCCGCGCGGGGTATCGTAGGCTTGGTTCTGGTTTGTTGAAGTGCATGAAATTACAATTATTCACGTGATAACATTGTTTTTGTTGTGGCTGTTTGTCAAAGTTATTGAAACTGAATCTATATTGTAGAGTACCTTTGTTCTGCCAATTGTTTACCTGGTGGTTGACATCCTCATATGTTCCGTCGACCTTGTCCTTGTGTTCACCTGTCCCAGCTCTTACACAAACTGGTTTGCTCATATCATCAGGTAGTTGGCCATTTTTGCAACATTCACTAACTGCATTTTAGATTCTTGAATGCATTCATTTTGCATGTTACCTACTGCAAAGTAAACAACATTTACACCTATTTGTCAAAACTTCATCTTATTCATTGTTTCAGTCACTTTTCTAAAACAATTTGTTTGTTTTATTATTTACATTTTCATTTGGTATTGTTCCACCAAATACTAATAATGCATGGAGCATTTAAGTGTAGTGAAAACTAAACCAAGGTTGTAAAATGTTACAAGTTTTTAATTAGTTTGTCATTGCATTAAAAAAATCTTTTGTTTTATTTGCAAAATGAAGACAGCTTGGAGTTTTAGTTGGTTAACTGGTGATGGTTTATCATGTGATTAACTGCTATTAACACAATGGTTGAAGTTTTTCACACTTCATTTAAAAAAAAAAATTACTTGCTAACTCATTTGCTGGATCCCACACAGTTGCTTTTTATAGCAACAATACCAAAATTTATTTTTTAGAATAAGTGTCATATTTAACAAGCAATTTTAAAAATAGCATGAATATCCCTCGAAACTCCTGCCCTAAACAGGTTGCTACTGCAGAGAAGATCTCTTGGAGCAACAAACTTCCCTGCAACATGTACCTATTTTACCAGACCGCAGCAAAAGGGTGGAAGGGAGAGTATTGATTTCTTGTAACTTGATGTTTCAAGAAATCAATACAAACAAAATACTGTTTATTGAAGCTTTACTGTGACCAATAAAATCTGAAAAACTAAAAAGTACACCATCTTTTATTATTATTATTATTAATTAGCAGTCATAGTGAAGTGGTTTAGAAGCATTTAGATGACTAGCTTACACTTAACAATACACATGCCTATTTAAAAATTTACTACATGTGTAGTGTACAGTAAAAATATTGATGGTTGTAGAAACTATTTCACAAATAATAGTATCTAGTTTTTGCTGGGTTAGGTCCAGTAAAGATTAAATTATTATAGTCTTGTTTATATCTTGACATTGAATGGGCTTCCATATCCATTTATACCATCTAAATTAAGGTACATGGTTCCCATTTAAGGTTTCAAATGGCACACTCATGAGACTTACAAATTTCTATTTCTACACTTCAGGAACATCTGACCACTTCCAACTTAGTGCTAAATCCACACCCACACCGACATAATACCACTCAGAAGAGAACCTCTTTTATGCCAAAATATTAACGTTTTTTTACCTTCTCTCTTTGCAGAGGACATGAGGATGATGATCCAGGACAAGGAGCAGTTGGAGTCCGAAGTCCTAGGGCTCCGGGCTGAGCTGCAGCAGCTGCAGACCCTCAGCGAGAACCAGAAGTCTGAGATACAGAGTTTGCAGATGCTTGTTAGTGGTAGGTAACACCAACTAAAATATTATCAGTACTTATCACCAAAAAAAATCCTTGATTTTGTACATGGTATGAAAAGTTAATACATCATGCAGGCACTACCTACCTAATTATATAAAACTAATAAGGCAAATTAAACAAAATAGGGCCTGTGTATTGAAGACTACTAAGCTTATCATTGTACTGTATGGTGTCAGACATGAAAGAATAGTACCATCCCATCACTTCCCGTGGTTGTTGTAAGAGGCGACTAAGGGACTCACCGGAGAATTGCAGCAGCATTCTCTGTGCATTGCAACAGCTACGCTGCGATCGCCAACCCTCCTGCTAAGCTTGGCGATTATGGTAAAACCTCCTTTTGGGGGAGGCCTATGTCCAGTAGTGGACGTCTTTCGGCTGATGATAATGATGAAGTTGATATATTTATAAACCATTATTACCTACCTGATTTATAAGGTGGCGTACTGTACTCTCTGCCTACATCTATCTATCTATCTATCTATTGGGTTATGGTTTCCGCACTTAGTCCTGATGTTGGACCATTGTGCGTGGGCCATGGCGGCTGTCATTCCAACCAGCCGACCTCCCTCCAGAAGCAGATCAGTCCTCCTAAAGAGTTCAGGGTGTCTGTGAGTGAATTGGTGTTCCTATCGTTTGTCTACGTATATCGGCGACGCCTGTGCACTCAAGAAGCAAGTGCGACACCGTTTCCTCCTCCTCCATGCATGCTCTGCACAGAGGACTGTCTGTTATACCTAGTGTCTCTGCCTACATATAATATGAGAAAAAGGAATGTTTATGTTATCTATGTATGTCATACAAATAATATATAAAAGACAAAATAGTAAATAGTATATAATAAATAATAAATAAAATATAAAAAGATGACATGAGCACTATTCTGATTGTGAGCGTTTGTTATGATTAAAGCATACTAAAAATGTAAAATTAATGTAGTTCATTAATTAGCTTGATGGGAAGTCATGTAGAACTTTTTTCTGTTATCAAATTAAATTAATTAGTCAACCAGATACTGTTACAGAGCTCTGGCTTCACTTAACACAAATTAAAATAAGCTATACTTTAAACTCACTGCATAAGGCAATATAAGACTAAAACATGAATAATCTTTTAAAATTTGATTGCTGTATAATTCACCTATTTCTAATCAGTTCTAAACTGAATTGATTTACGGAACAAACCAACAAACAATATAAACATTGCTATGTATAGTTACAAATCATAATAATTTAAAACTGTTCATTGATAAACCATTTTCCTTATTTATTTTGTGATATTGTGAACTCAGCTCAGAAGTGAATAATGTTGCAGAACTTTTGTTTAGGATGGGGCTCCAGAGGTAATGTTATAAAAACGAATTAAATGAGTGAAGTGATCTTTAAAAAGAATATTGGTTTTACTTGTGTTTAAAAAAATAAAAGTATGCAAAAAAACGACTTTTTGCAGTCTTTGGGGACTGCCGATAGAAAGAAAACTAAGCGAAAGCTAAAGCGTTCGGTGGCGATGACGCGAGTTCCATGATTTTTATTCACCCTAAGTTTTCCGTGTCGATGACGCGAGTTCCATGATTTTTGTTCACCCAAAACGTTCGGTGACGATGACGCGAGTTCCATGATTTTTGTTCACCCAAAAAGTGCTCAACGCGCCTGAAGTAGTTTTCACTTCAAAAACATAAAATAATTTGATGCTAATAATTCTGAAATGGGTATCGAGGAAAGTGCCAATGTCATTACCGATCTAAGAGGGTGCAGGATAAGATATGTCTAGGAGAAGTTTCTCAAACTACTCTTCTGTCACAGGTCTGCTGGAAGAACCATCTTTTGAAATAAGCAGCACCTTTGTGCACTTCTCTCTGTATAATTTTCTTCTGTTATGTGTACTTAAATTACCGCATATCATATCGGATGACGTTGCGTTGCAAGGCCTCTCATAAAGTAGCCCAATGACCTGGTGAAGGCCGGGGGAATCCGCTGAATGCGAGACGCACAAGATAGGTCGATGTTGCGACACTTGAGGGGAGGCCTATGCCCAACAGTGGACGTCTTTCAGCTGTAAGAATGATGATGATATCAATAGATAAATCTCCAAAAAGACTGAACATCAGTCAGCATCAAGAGTAAATTAACCGCTAATGAAATCTTTTTTTTTCCAACAGAAACAGTGGAAGTCTCGTCTTCAGGGACGGAAGAAGTCAGAAGATTGCGGGCCAGGAACATGGAGTTGGAACAGCACCTGACGCAAATGAGACAGGTGGCACAGCAGCAGGTGAGCTAAGATACTCACTATGTAACTGCCATAAAAATAAAAAGTTCTAGAATGAGCAGATTAAATTAAATTTCATTTAAGCTTTTGAGACTCGTCTAGCCGAGGGTCGTGGTTTCCCCGACGTGAAGTCATTTTCTTAACGATGTTTCTTGTTGCCTTCTGTGCCTATCCTTGGCATTGCGATGCGCTTCGTGGAGTTTATTTCCAAGGATGAGCAAATTAGGCCCGACCATCTAAGTGAACAACGACCCCTCGGACCTGGCCATCGACAACGATGGAGCGAGTTTACTCAGAAGAAGCCCGTTCACTCCTTGCTAGTAAACATTCAGTTCTAGGCTATATCTTCTCGTATTTTTTAAGAAAAATATAAATAATCTTCAGTCTCGTATTTGGCGTTTGTTTATATTTTGTATGTCCGTCACTTTGTCTGCCCGGCAGACAGAGTAACGGCAGGCTTACGGCTGTTGCTGACTAGCAATAGCTTCCGACAACCTTCCCCTTTCCAGTCCCTTTTTGGCAAATCGAGCCCACATGTCATCAATCATCCCTATAAAGGTCAATTAAAAGTCATAATAAAAGCTTCAATTAATTTTCAAAAATTAACAACTGTTAAAGAGTCATCATCTTCCTGCTGCCCATATCTCATGTTACTCGGGTGGTCGGCGTAACACGTTTTATTCTTCCCATCTGTCCGGTCATATCACTTCTCACGGTCTTTAACACCATCCATCCATCTTTTCTTTGGAAAACTAACTCTCTAACTGGGAGGCAGTTAGAGAGTTAGTTTTCAATTAGTGATTAATACAAGCTTAAAAATATTCTATTTACCGACTCTGTTTTGTCCTCTCAAGTCGCACATTTACATATTATCACTGTTTACATTTTAAACCATATTTCAACACGCACTGAAATAATGCAACACACAAACATGTGTATCGTTGAAGCCTTGAAACTGGTATCGGTATCTGTTCAATATTCATGGTACTAGCGTCTTCACATCTTATCGGCACACGTAGAATTCACTACCGATATTAGCGCATAGTTTTTTTTTGGTATTACAGGTAATTATACTTGGTCGTAAGCCTGTATTCGGGTGCTCGAATGACTTTAGTCGAATTCAGGCATCCAAATTACATTGGTCATCGCTCTGGAACACGGACTAACTACGAATATATAGTTTGAAAAAAACAAAAAAAAAAACGTGTGCATCTCGGGACGCCCGACAGAAGTGATAACTTAAACGAATCTAAGTTGAACTATTTTTATGGGAAGCGTCTCTCCGAAATACGACTAGCGCTGTGGGTTAGAGTGAGAGAGGAAGAGCCTGCCTACCGCTGCCGTATGCGTGAGAGAAAGGGAAGCCAGACAGACTGGCGCCATTAAGCGATACGTTACGAAGCGGTTTACCCTCCCATAAGAAGTTATCACTTCAAAAGGGGGGATAGGAGCAAAAGGGAACTGGCATCTAGACTACACTGTCCAAAGACGGGCGCACGCGACTCCGTTCATTTTTTTTTACTTCGTCGTATGCCCGAATTCCATAGGCAATCGAATTCGGGCAAACGAACAAGTGTGGTTGCCTCATAAGACATTTCAGCTGAGCCTTGTGAGGTATTCTCTCTCTGGGTTGGCAGTGATGTGTGATGGCTCTGGTATTGCAGATATGTGCTATAAGCTGTGCTGACTTACCATTACGAGGGCCGCCATGTATGATTGTCCTCCAATACGCACTAAACGTTTCCAAACGTCTTTTATAATGCGCACAGCAAAGGAGTGGAACTCTCTGCCTGCGTCTGTGTTTCCGAACGCATACAACCCTAATATCTTCAAAATAAGAGTGAACAGGCTTCTTCTGGCTAAGCTCGCTCCATCGTCGACTTTGTCTCTGTCATCTATGACCTAGACTAGAGTCAAGAGCAAACTCATGTCATACATAAAAAAAATATACAATTCATAACATTTTTGATGCAATTGGTCGTAAATTATTTAATTAAAAGCTTTGGCTGTGGCTTTAAGTAAAAAAATATCACTAATTACGATACAACGTCACGACCCAAGTTTCAAAAATGTGAGTACACGGTATGCTATTAGTGGAGCTCGACAGACAGACAACGGTGTTGTTCTTTATCATTTGAAGGTAGTCCGTGTTTACTTATCTTCGCTTCGGCCGAACACACTGTGTACATATTTAAATACAGGCTGTTTTAACTAGAGCAAACTGTAACAAGTAGTTGGTTTTGATCCTTTAGTTAATCAGGAAAATTCACATGTCTATAAAAATCATTCTAAAACCAAAGGAAAAAATATTAAAATTATAGCTAAGCGGAACTAACTTTATTAATAAATCGTTTTTTATAAAATTTTGCCCGCGACTTCGTACGCGCACATCCCGTTTTTCCCGTTCCTGCAGGAATTCCGGGAAATCCTCTCTAAAGGACTTGTCACACTGAATGCGTTCTGCGTCCTACGGTCCGGTCACATGGAACATAGGGTGCGGCTAGCGTTCGAGTTGACCGGACCGCAGGACGCAGAACGCATCCAGTGTGACAAGTCCTTTAGTGCTCCCCTACACTCCCCAAGGAACCTACATGCCAAAAAAAAACTACGACCAGTACTTTTGGCCGTGCGTTGTCTGTAAGTCACTAAGTCAGTCAGTCAGTAACGGAAGAGGTTTTTTTTATAATCTGCGAGTTCTTATTAGACTTTCTATCTACTTCAACTTTTGCAAAAATAAAGATTTCTACGCCCATTCAGTTTCAAAATAAAAATGAGTAACAAGAATAAAAAATAAACACACCTTATATAAACTTAAACAAAAAAAACAGATGTTTAGAAAACCGTTTGGCGCACACACTAGAATCATACTAAACACGATACATAAACTTTACCAAACCGGTTTGATAAGTAAAGTAACTTAGATGTAACGTTATTCAAGTATTACTTACAGAACAATGTCGTTATTTATATCTGTCGTGCGTTTATCGTTGCATTAGCATATCGGCGGATCCGCAGAGTGAAGCAAGTGTGGAGTTATCATACTTACTTGGAAAACACTCAAGTGTAACTTAAAAGTCGTTAGTGTTTGTTTAGCTGTGCTGCGTAAATGATATTGGTTTTAAGTGTTTTTAAAATGTGTTTTTTGTTTGATAATTATATTGAAACTATAATGGATTGGAATTTAATAGGAAAACTATGTTATAAAACTCAGAACCTATGAATTATTATAAAGTGTACTGAATTTTAACTATTACAATACCAGATTTCCAGTATCACTCCCTTTCTGTTTACATTTTCGGCTTATTTACTTACCAGGCCATTTCTAAAATCCCATCGCACTCACATTGGGTATCCGACGGATCTATAGAACCCCATTTCGCCAAGTTGTGTTCAAAATTAAGTAAAAGCCACCTAATTTAGCACACCCTTCAATCCTCCCCACTCCTAAAAGCTAGGCAACCCTGAACCCTATCGTCCTCGTCACTGCCGACGTCATAAGCTAGTACAATGGACTTGAGCTACGTAGTAAACGCACGCGCTGTGTGGCAGGAGGTGTCGCTGGCGCCCGCCAACATCGTGCGCACGCTGGCCAGGAAGCTGGGCGCCGAGGCCGAGGAGCAGCAGCCTAGGAAAGTACGTATAACTTCAAGTACCTTATTTTTATTAAGGATCTGGGTCTCTTTGTAGTTACAGTTTCTTGAAGTGAAGCGAGCGTAGGTATGGCACTCGTGGGCTGCAGCTGAAAGTCAGCGTCAGGTGGTATACCAGATGTTGCCATCTGGCATTATGCTGAGCTGATGCCCTTTTGGCATTGTTCGTTTTTATTATTTATATTGTATAATTTTAAGGTGTTTCTGTCTTTCTTTTCATTCACTTACTAAGGTTTTTTGTTTCTATGAAGTTGAGCTAAAAGGACCAAGAATTAATTGTAGCACGCTTTACTGGAAGGTAGATAATTTTTACAAACTATCCCAAAATTACCAAAACTCCTGGTCTGCTTTTGCGTTGCAGAAGCTGTTCTTTTAAGAAGTTTGACCCATCGCATATTACCCTCTTGAGTTATCACAAAAAGTATCGCTATTGACATAACTCTGTCTTTAGGAAGAAGAGCTGCTCCGGTCCATCATCCAGCCTCTGGAGATGGAGATCACAGCACTGAAGGGCAAGCTAAGAGAAACTGACGCACAGCTTCAAGATGCTATAGCTGTAAGTAAGAAATAAGACCCTTTGTGAAAAGTATCTCACTCACTGCCTGCCAGTTATGGGAAATAGTAAGAAGATAACTTAATTCCGCCTAGCCCGTTCTATCCTCGGACTATAAGACGTACGGCGATGCAGCACAGGTAAGCAAGACGTTCAGGGGTACATTCGTACAGTGTACAGCTAAGAAGTGGAATTCCATGCCGGAGTCTGTTTCCTAATATTACAAGCTGTATCTTTTATCTTCCGTAGTGTCAAAAGACGTTTACTTGGAACGACAAGCAGACGATTGTCCGGAGATATCGTTACTGTGGAGCCAAGATCTAAGTTTTGTTTTTGTTATAGAAAGCGAACGCATCAGCCGTTGCTACCTCAAGCGGAGACGCTAAACCAGAACCAGGTCCGTAGTTTTCTTCTTTTGATTGGAACCATTGCCTGTGGCCTACCCAAATGTTCGACGAACAATACCAAAGAAAGTTGGTATTGTTCGTCGGATCGTTGAGCTCCTTAACCTTTTGAACGCCAGAGCATAAACGCATCAGCGTGCCCCCGACGCCAAACCACAAATTCGCCGCCTTTTTGTCACATATTTGTGACGTTTGGCGTACAGGGCACGCGCTTGCTTGTCATGCTTGTCATGTATACGTGACAATGGCGTTCAAAAGGTTAAAGTTATGAGTTGAGCTACACGATAACTGACAAATGCTTGCACTGTCTAAACATATCCACTCAAATCTGTGAGGTGCTTCTCTTAAAAGACCACCTCAGACATAAACCTACATGGTTCTCATCAAGGGGGCTACTCTCTAAGTCCGAAGTTTCGATCTTAGTTGCGGGTGTATTCTACTCCGTATCACCTAACCATTAAGAATTAATGACAACACGATTTGCCTGTTACTGTCAAATAGTATTGTCATTCATTCTTAGTTCGGGATCGGAACTAATCGTAAGTCCGTAGGTGATACGGACTAGAATACGCCCGAAACTACGGACTTCGGGTTTAAAGAGTAGTCCCCCTGATTCTTGATTATTTCATGAATTGTATGAACTAATATATGGGGAAAAGAGACCGATAGAAAACACCGCCATCATCTAATTCAAGTTGGCAAGAAAGATTGACGTGAGAAAAGAAAACTTTTGAGTGTTTCCTTAGCCAACTTACAAAATGAATAACATGTATCATTCAATTGAAATAACTTAATTTAATTTGTTAACATGGTGTATTAACAGAAACAAATAGACAATGCGATATGTGCGCGAACTACGAGAAGCAGTTGGTCCTCGAACAGGCGAAGGCGGAGCAGTCCCGAGACCGCGCGAACATGAAGGAACTGGCGCTCAAACAGGTGGGCCAGAACTAACATACGTCACGGTAAAGAGGAGCTTAGTGCCTCTCAATATAGCTCAGTTTTGATTGCAATTGAAATAATTTGATAACATTTTCAGATGGTAAGTATGTCTTTCTAAAATTAACTTAGTTTTTTTATTAGCTTTAGAGTTAACATAGTACACACTCTTTTGTTAATATTTTTCTTAACAAAATTAAAAAAGCTAGTAAGATTCGCAGTCAAGCAGCTCAATTTGTCATTGCCCCCAACACAACCATCCGGGAACTTGCTTAAGCCTTTGGGGTAAGACCAACAACTATAATATTGACTACTATCCATCCATATATCAGTCGTAGCCACATGACTAATATGAAGTGATTATCCGATCGGGCGCTTATATACCTAAACTTCTTCCCGTGAAAGAATAATATGGACATTCCTTTCTGAATTAGTGAGTAACGATCTGATGAAGTTTCCTCTGAATGGTGTGATTTGGCTGCGGGTGTTCCACAAGGTGGCGTCCTCTCACCTCTTCTCTTCTCAGTTTTTATAAACGTTATCGCAAAGGTCCTTACTTCAAACTATCATCTCTATGCAGACGACCTGCAGCTATATCGTCACTTTAAAGTGGATGAACTGGCTGGAGCGGTAGCTGCCATCAATGATGACCTTGCAAGTATCAACACGTGGGCTAAATCCTTTGGACTTTTGCTGAACCCAACTAAATCTCAAGCGCTCATTATTGGTGGTAGATACATGCTCAGCCAATTAGATCACCGGGCTCTGCCGCCAGTAGTTTATGACTCAGTGCCTATAGCATACTCTAAAAGCGCTAAAAATCTCGGCGTATATATGGACACTAACCTCTCTTGGGAAGTTCATGTTGCTCATGTTAGTAAGAGGGTATTCTACACTTTCCAGTCTCTCAAACGTCTCCAAAAATTCTTACCATTTCGCACTAAGGTCAGTCTTGCTCAATCTCTTCTTCTTCCACTTATAGATTATGCGGATGTCTGTTTTCTAGATGCAACGGAGGTGCTCCTAGATAAACTTGAATGACTGCAGAACTTGTGCATTCGCTTTATTTTTGGCCTCCGGAAATATGACCACGTGTCGGAGTTCCGGACCAAACTGGAGTGGCTGCCAATTCGGCGTCGGCGAGATACTCACATCCTATCCCTTCTCTTTACTATCCTGCACACTCCTAATTCTCCTCAATACCTTCGTGAACGTTTTGAGTACCTCGTCCCGAGAGGTAAACCATGTCGTACTGCCACTTCTCTTCTCCTTCGTACTCCGCATCACACTTCCAGCCGCTATGGTGGATCCTTCTCTGTTACTGCAGTGCGTCTCTGGAACTCTCTCCCACACTCCTTACGCGACAGCCCTTCTCTTGACATCTTCAAGAGGAAAGTTAAAGAGCATTTCCTTTCGCAAATGACATAATATTTATAGATATGTATGTATATATTTATATGTTTATGTATGTAAGTATATTTATGTATGATACAGAATGTAGTATTGTAAAATGTGTGCACTGGATCCTACCCTCTATTGTGATCTCTCTATCACTCAAAGGTTTGCTGGTAGAAAACTCATTTTTGAGTTAAGCTCGCCTTTGTACATGAACTATTTAAATCACTGTGAATTAATATAAGCTGTTATGGTGTACAATAAAGAATTAAAGGAATTAAAGAGTAATCCCGGATTCCCGGGATTTAACAATTTCGTAAAACAACTATAACAAACTTAATGAAATTATAGCTAAATGAAATATAGTAAATTAAAAGTTCTAATAGAATCGGCTTTTTAAATGTAAAAAAAATACAATGAGAGCTCACAACGAGTTCTAACTATATTTTGTATGCATTTTTAACAATCTCAGGAATTTCGAACTATTCCGGGATCTTAATTCTGAAAAGCATGTCCGTATTATACTTTCGTGGGAATAAAAGTGAAGTGTAGGTATATTAGCGCCCGATTATTCGATCACTGCTAATATGGCTACGAAATATTGACCATTTCATGAGTGATCGGCCATTTCACGTATTGATTGGTCACCTCAAACCTAACATGGCGACATATATATCCTGAGAGCAGGCAGATAATCTTATTTCCCTGTACCTAGTAAGTCGTTCTCCCCCAGGCGACAGACGAGCTGGAGGGCGTGCGCTCGCTGCACGACGAGACGGTGCGCGCGTGGCACGCGGAGCGCCAGGCCTCCGCGCACACGCTGGACGCGCTGCAGGCCGCCGTCAGGGACGCGCGCGAGGCGCTGGAGCGCCAGGCCGCGCAGGCCGACGCCGCCTCGCAGAGGGCGCTGCAGAACGTCACCGAGCTCACCGTGGATAGGGAGACGCTACAGAAGAAACTCGACAGGTTCGTGCTGACAACTTACGAATCTGTGTGGTAAACTTACGATGTGGGCATGGACAGTGTGTATACAGGGTGTCCCAAAACTCAACGTCAAGCCGAAACGGGGTGACAGGATTGATCATAACCATCACGAGAAAAATCTGAAAAAAAATCTATCCCATGCAGTTTGAAAATTATGGGCATTTTAAGAAAAACCTAGAAATTTGATCAAACTGTACCATTTTTCGGTTATTGTGGTTATTATTTTTTATTTTTGTTCATTTGAACTTTAGAAACGTAATCCTAAATAACATTTCTAGAATCCCAATAAAAAATAATGACACAATTGCCTCAAGTTCCCGAGAATTGGGACTATTTGTTAAACTACGAATTTAAAATTTTCAAGATTCGTCGACTTTGGCAGGCCCTCCTATAAAAAAAATGTACTAGAGTGCCTTGGCAAGTAGCATTAAAAGTTGGCGCATTTAATCAGAATTCTAAAATGGTACAATACTTGTTAGTTCCATACAATAGAAAAGAGTAAAAAAATTAAAACCTCAAGTAACCCGATTTTTGCTATCAGATTTTACTCAGTTAAAATGTTTTTAATTCGCACAAGCTCTAGGTAGGTTCTTAATTTTAAGGCAAAATGATGAGAGAGATGGATAATGGGTATGTTTGCCATGAGTGAGCGAGACAGATAGTGACGCCACGCATTGAGACGGAGATGCGTCGTTTAAACGAGTGCGAATGAAACAGATAGATGCTATGGCATCTATCTGTTTCATTCGCACTAGTTTCAGCCAAGCAAATGGCTACGCTACCAGTCCGACACCAACCAGTTAGTACGTTTCGCTCATTCGTCTACTGCGCACGTTCGTATTCGCTTGTGTTGATTTAGTACTGACAACTTTGGCTTCTCTTTTTGGACTTGAATCTTTGTGAATTGGACTTGTTGATAACATACCGGCAACTTTGGCTTCTCTCTGGACTTTTGTGTTGGCATCCTTTTTATCTACCATGCCTACGCGCTACACTTCACAAGAATATGCGAACATGCACCTCATTTATGGGGAATGCAGATGCAACGCAAGTGCTGCCGCTAAACTTTATCGTGACTATCTGTCTCGCTCACTCATGGCGAACATACCCATTATCCATCTCTCTCATCATTTTGTCTTAAAATTAAGAACCTACCTAGAGCTTGTGTGAATTAAAAACATTTTAACTGAGTAAAATGAGATAGCAAAAATCGGGTTACTTGAGGTTTTAATTTTTTTACTCTTTTCTATTGTATGGAACTAACAAGTATTGTACCATTTTAGAATTCTGATTAAATGCGCCAACTTTTAATGCCACTTGCCAAGGCACTCTAGTACATTTTTTTTATAGGAGGGCCTGTCAAAGTCGACGAATCTTGAAAATTTTAAATTCGTAGTTTAACAAATAGTCTCAATTCTCGGAAACTTGAGGCAATTGTGTCATTATTTTTTATTGGGATTCTAGAAATGTTATTTAGGATTACGTTTCCAAAGTTCAAATGAACAAAAATAAAAAAGAATAACCACAATAACCGAAAAATGGTACAGTTTGATCAAATTTCTAGGTTTTTCTTAAAATGCCCATAATTTTTAAACTGCATGGGATAGATTTTTTTTCAGATTTTTCTCGTGATGGTTATGATCAATCCTGTCACCCCGTTTCGGCTTGACGTTGAGTTTTGGGACACCCTGTATATAATCGTGAAATATACACTACGGTTATTAAAACAAAACAAATATAGAGTATATAACTGCCACGAGCTAACTGGAAAGCGATCGCATTTCTGTGTCCTCCGATCGAAATATCAATCTCTGCTTACTGCGGTTCTGTAAAGCGTGCCAAACTGTAGTTGTGTGCGAGCACCGCCAGGGAGCGCTTGCGATTCGTTTCCGAAGTCCATACCAATGACTGAATCCGACCAAAACATTTTTCATTGGTCAACCATGGATCAATTATTCAGGTTCAAAATAAATACCATTTCGTAAATTCCGAAAGTATAGATAGGGGACGCGCTGCGCCATAGAATATCGATCAACGATTTTTCTTTTGTTTGTTGTAATTTGACATGTTTATTTTTGTTTACAATTTAGAATTGTTTTTGTTTACAGTTTAGAAAGAGACAACGCGATGTTAATAGGACAATACACGAAGAGAGCAGCTGAAATGCAGAACGAAATCATAGACTTACCTGATAATGTAGAGGTCAGTATAGAAAACTTTTATTTCGATTTACTAAAAAATATGTCACCGGAAAATGGAAAACGCCGTCAGATTGTAAAATATTGCGTGAAATTGCAATTTTGTTTTTCTAAATAAGACACGGATATATTAGAAACTATTAAATTTGGATGGGATTGATTGTATACAAAACGATTTTTTAATAATATATCGAGAAATTATAATCTAATCACGACTAATTAGAAACTAACGGAGTCTGCAATTTCCCGGTGACATCAATATAAATAAAACTGTTCCGTTACTAAATGATGGACTGACAGACAGCGCACAGCCGAAACTACTCATTGTAGAGAGCTGATCCTTTGGGAGTGTAGGGGACCACTGAAAGATGATTTCCTGAAATTCCTACGCGAACGGCGGGAACGGGAAGTCGCGGGCAAAAGTTGGTAATCCATATTACTGTACAATTTCATCAAAATCCGTTCAGTAGTTTTGCGTGAAAGAGTAACAAACAAACATCCGTCCATTAATCCACCCTCACAAACTTTCTTATTGTTATTAGCTCGTTTCTAAACCAGTAAAAATACCTCGGAAGTAAAATTAAAACGATTTTACTCAACCGTAAACCCCGAAATATCCATTATTATTAGTAAAGTTGACATCCATACTTGTTCCTTTTTCCAGGAGCTCCAAGAGCACACTCTCCGGCTTCGGGAACAGCTCATCTTCTGCCAGATAGGCAGAGAAGAATCTGCCGACGCAGAAAGAGAGCTGCGAGCTCAGTTGCTGGAGCAAGGAAGTTTGTTCCACAGCCAAGAGGCCGAGCTTAATAATTTGCGAGCTCAGCTGAAACTGGCCAGGTTAGTTGGGGAAGATTTAGATGTGCGGCGGGTCACACCGACTTTTGTGACACTACGGAACATCTAGTACGCTGATGACGCGTCGCCATGATAGATAGATAAAACATTTATTTGGTACAAGAACAGAAAACACTACACACAAAAGCACAAATCATAATACTAGAAAAAACTAATACGAAAACACATTACAAAAAACGTATGCGACAGAAGTGATTGAACTGTTTAATATGGGAACCGTCTGTCCGAAACATGACTAGCGCTGTGGGTTAGAGTGAGAGAGGAAGAGCCTGCCTACCGCTGCCGTATGCGTGAGAGAAAGGGAAGCCAGACAGACTGGCGCCGTAACGCGTTACGTTACGAAGCGGTTAACCCTCCCATAAGAAGTTATCACTTCAAAAATGAAAAATGCAGAATTTGTGGCAATTTGTTATACAAGTGCCAAACTTAGGTAGTTTGGCACTTGTATAGACATTAAAATATTTGAATTGAGAAAAATAAAGAAAACCTCGCAAGACTCTCTCCCCACTGGGCTCGGCGATCCCTCATCTCTTTCGCAAACATTTCACATTTGCCGTGCATCCCGCGAAGGCACACTTGTTGTTTTACAGTGTTTAGACGCGAAGCTGTCAATTCAACTAAATCAGTGAGCTGTAGGAGGGTGGACAAACTTATTTATTTATATGTAAAAGGGAAATGGTTTGTTCGTATTCTGGCAACGCTATCTAATGGCTAGTGAACGAATAGGTACACCGTTAAAAGCCTACGTACACCGGGACGGAATGGCAGAGGATTTAAATTTTTACCAAAGGACATTCAAACTTATCTAGTAGGAATACGACATAAATGACAATGTTTTAAATTGATTCCGTGGCATCGAAATGGATTTCTTGACACAGCATTGGAGAGCGCTAGGGGATCACGTTGCGGGCTGTGTCGCTAGGCGCCGCATACTACAGTATCTATGCGGCTAGTGTGCGCTGACCGGTGGATAAATTCTCTGCCATTCCGTCCCGGTGTGCGTAGGCCTTAGGGCGGCAACGCCCTCATATTGAGGTTTGAAGGACACATCCAATCTATCTGTTACTGTTCATCCATACGATCAACGAAATCATTGAGTAGTAAAGTGGCTTTCTCGGTGCACTTATCACCATCCACCAGTTCCCAGAGGATGTCAGACTCCAGTCAGTTCGGTAAACCCGCGCTGCTTGGAGTGCCATCTTATATTGGAGTGAGCATGAAATGAACTGTCATTTCATTAGTAATTTCGCTTCGCAGGATGTTTTGTTAGTGTTATTCGGTCATTTGGAGGTGTTCAGCACACAGGTTATCTGAATATTCGGATATTTGAAACATCAGTATACCGCTTCGTCGGCTGGTGTTATGTCTGATGTAAATGTTAAAAATTTGCGGCCTTAAGGTCGAGCCTTGTGGGACGCCGTGTGACAGGAGTTTCTCGGCACGGGTCATGGTGAGAATTCTGCCTCTGAATTTGCACTTATTGATGCAATCTTGATGATCCTGATGATGTGGTTAGCGATATCTGCAAGTTGTAACTTTCGTAGGAGACCTCCATGGTTGATGGAGTCGAACGCCTTACTGCGATCTGTGGATATCATTGAGACGCTATGACCGTCTTTCAGGGCGACGGTAATGTATACCCGTCCTCAATATCTGCGTAACTGTCCCGGTTGAGGGCACCAGGATATTGTCGTCGGCATTTAATATTTGTTGTAGCTCATCCGTGACGGCAGGTTAGGCAGATGATGAGGGGATGAGACAGTGATCAGTAACTTAAAAGTAACAGTTGACAATTTCTCTTCTGAATGTTACAGAGACGAAGTAGACAGACTACAAACAGAACACGAGCAGATGAAGGAGTTGGGCGACAAGCTGCGGCACTCCAACGACATGATCGAGAGCTTGTTAGAGGATAAGAAGCGGCTGCAAACGTCACTGCACGAGGTGCGCTCGCGCGTCTCCGTGCTGCAGCAGGAGCTCGACAACAGCGAGAAGGTGCAGCAGGACTTCGTGCGCCTGTCGCAGTCGTTGCAGGTATCATAACTTACTTCATCAAATTCCACAGCCCGACTTCGCCCACTGCTGTGCATAAGTCTCTCTTTACATGTGTCGATCCTCACTTTCCTGTGCCAGCCTCATCCAGATATTACGCGATGGCAACAATTTAACTTACTATCAAATGAGTACCGTTTCTTTCCGAAACGGATGTTAATGAGTATTTATCCATCGTGTCTATTCCTATCTCCTTTATTGATAAGAGAGGGATCACATGCAAACAATAACCCCCATACACTTTTTAAAAAGAATGCTAAATCATTTACATATTCCAAAAGTTGGAATACGAAAGTAAGAAAACACGTTTATTCCGCCAAGAATGGACTTAGTATTGAGCCTTGAGGCACACCTAACTAAAGACTTCGTACCATTATTATCTACACATTGGAAACTTTTATTGAAATAAAAATCTATGACGTTAAGACTTCATACGGAAGACCGTAGTGACGCAGTTTACGCAGTAGCGTAACATGGCGTATCAAAAGCCTTTGGAGAGGTCACAGGAAACTCCAATTGCATTTTGCTCGATTACTAATCTCTTCTCTCCCCTCGGTTACTAATCACTCCTCAAAAGCTCGTGGCTATATAATAACAGCTGCACGAGTCGATCTTCAAGGTTAAGCAACGCTGGCCGAGGTTGGTTTGTAGATGGGTGACCGTTTTGACATACCGAGACTCCTCCGTGCCTATCAAGGTCCGCCTGTCATTTGTAGATCTTTGGCAGTTGCTACACGGACTTCATCATCATCATCTGTTAGGTAGTCCGGTGTGAATGGAAGCCGACCCCAATATAGTTGGGAAAAGGCTTGGCCGATGATAACTAATTTCTTTTCAATGCTGCATACGAATCTAGCGTGCGTTGCAGAATGGGATATGTTTAATTGCCCAAGGCGAGTTTTTTAATCCGTAGCCACTCTTTGGTTAAAAAATTGTGCACATAAAATGCGTTTTTCGAATAATTGTTAGTTATTATTTGACCATTGGTCAAACTAAATATTGATCGAAATTAAGGTGCCCACAATTTTAAACCAATGGGTATATATGGATAAAAAAACTCGGGCTTATTTCGTTATGATGTGCTAGTGTGCTAGTGGTTCATGGCGTGTGTGATGTGTAGGTGCAGCTGCAGCGCATCCGCGAGGCGGACACGGAGGTGCGGTGGCAGCACGAGGACGACGTGCACGACTGTCCTGCCTGCCACACGCACCTGCCCAACAACAAGAAGAAGGTAACACCCAGCATTTATGTTCTACATCATCGTCATCTTTCTGCTCTTGGGATCGCCTCAACTTCATTCTGCCCTGTCAACCATCATTCATGTTCAGAATGTGACTAAGTTGGTTAGAAGCTCGTAACTCTAGTTTTGTGATTCAAACTGAGGTCTGAGATATATTTGTTACTTTTTTGACGCTAACTTACACGATGTATCGCGATATCAAATCTTATACACGAAAACGTACATGAGTTCAAATTTTCATGATTGATGATCCATAATTTTTAGTCATATAGCCTTACGAACCCCTATCGAATGAGATACGTAACGTATTTCGTAGTTGACGCTATATCTGGGTGCAGATCCACTGCCGGCACTGCGGGCGCATCTTCTGCGCGTCGTGCTTGCCGCACAGCGTGCCGGCGGGCCCGCGCGGCGTGCCGGCGCGCGTGTGCTCCGTGTGCCGCACGCTGCTGCAGCCGCACGCCGCGCCCTACTTCAGCACCGACCCGCCGCGCTCGCCCGACTAGCACGCCGCCCGGCAGCCTGCTGCTTCACTACCCAGCCACGCCCATCTAGCTGGACGCTTCAGCCGGGGCACCATCTCAACGGAATACCAAGATCTTGGGCACCGCACCAGCTAGACACTGCTGCCACCATAGCGCCCAGCTCGCCCAACTGTTTGCAGGAACTTGCATCACTAACACTGAGGCACACCACCCCGGCTGGACGCTCAGACCAACAGAACACCGAGACACAGCGGTCGTCATTAATTGCTGCTATCATCCATATCGCCCAAGTTGTCCAACTAGCCGCAACAACCTACCCAGGCACGTCACCGCTATGGCCGCGGGCACCTCAACAATACGCGTAGGCCTTGGGAACAAGACACCAGGGTTTTCATTCATGATCTCAGCTGCTACCTTAGCGTCCAGCTTGCCCGACTAACAGCAAGAAAACAAGCACACCACCGCTTAGGCTGCAGTCATATCCACGGACCGCCGAAGCAAAGGGCACCGATGCAACTGGTACCGCGGTGTTCATATACCTGCCACCATAGCGCCACGCTCGCCTGACTATTTGCAGCAACCTGAAGCATCATTAACCAGGTACACCATCACTTAAGCTGCGGTTACCATCTCAACGGAATCCCAAGGCCTTGGGTACCGCATCAGCTGAACACAGCGGTTTTCATTTATCTCGGCTGCTATAGCAACCTGAACCATCACTTCCCAGGCACACCGGAGCCTGTGGTCTTCATAACGCTACTGGCCTGACGACCAGCTTAGCCAAAGTCCAGTTGACTCCTAGGTTGACACGATACCTGGACACGCCTTTATCAGCAATGCCACTTAAGACTGTATAGCACCAAACTCGTCTAAGCTAAAACTGTACGGACCTCCGTCGCATATAATAAAAAAAAATGTGGAAAGTCACATAATTTTCTGCTTCTACTATCTATACGAGTTCAGTCTGGATGGTTCTAGCCTTCCTAATTTGCATAGCTTCCTAATTCTCAATTAAGCTAATAATAATAATATCGACCAATGACGGACTCACAGCTCTTCCAAAACCATTGTGAACAAACATTTTTTTTCAGTGCCTTCAATATTTTAATTATTAAAATAATATGTCGATCTCGGGCATGCTGCTAAAGGATGCATGAACGATCTCTGTCCATTCACTCAATTCACTGTCATTATTCCCTTACATAAGGTTCAAAATGCAATAAAAAGTGGCTTTTAAGACCTTTTCCCTCCAACGACGCGAACGCACCGCGCTAAAGTACCTTACATGAAACAAGGAATTCTGTTCACCTCATAGGGTAACAGCGTGAGTTTAAGTAGAACAAGTGTAGCTAGATGATAGTTTTGTGTTAAATTATTTTGTTGTCGACATGTCTGGTTAATATGTTTGAGTGATGGTAATCAACAGCCCTATGGAGAGTGATCAATGTTAATTAATATTAATTAGCGAAACTTTGCACATGGATGGGTGTCATCTTATGACGAGAAAATTTTAAGCGGCCGCTGATAGTTAACACTTGAAATTATGAGCTTGGATTTTTTTATTCGACACAAATCACGTGTGCCAAGTTACGCTAGTCAATTTGATTGGACTCGGTATATTTATGGATCTGGTTTTATAGAGCTTTACAAATAATAAACTCGCAAAGGAATTAATCCAGTTTGAAGTGCATTCATTAACCTGTGCTTCCGAAGTACGGATCAGAGCCTCTAGACAGATCCTAATTCTATCGCGTTTGTAGAAATACAAAAATGTTTGAAATTAGTCACCTGTCCATACATTTTTTATTCTTCGACAAGCGGTATCTCGCTGATAGAGCGATGATTTGTCTACAGCCCCAGGAATCTCAGGATGTATAAGCCAAGAAGACTTGACAACTGGGTGGTTGAAGGCCCGGAACAGAACTAGGGACCCCTCGTCGGCAGCTACTAGTGACGCAATTGTTAACCTTTTGAACGCCAGAGCATAAACTCATCGGCGACAAGCCACAAATTCGCCGTACTTTTTTTCACATATTTGTGGCATGAGGCGTACAGGACACGCGCTTGCTTGTCATGTTTACGTGACAAGTTCAAAAGGGTAATGGTACCGGTGCCCTTGCAGTTGAGCTGAACAAACCACAAGTTTTGGCTATTTTTGGGTAAACGGTGACACTGGCACGCCTGGTTTGTATGGAAAGTTTTGACAATGCCGTCTGTAGCAGAGGCGTCTCCGTGCTCTGTAAGGCCCGCATAGGCCTTATCTCAGTATAGGTCGACTCAAAGTTATTGACGTCTGAGAAGTTCACTACTCGCGGCGCGTTGGGGACAGTCATTAACCTTTTGAACGTCACTGTGACGTATAGGTGACAAGCAAGCGCGTGCCCTGTACGCCAAACGTCACAAATACGTGAAAAAGTACGGTAAATTTGTGGCTTGGCGTCGGGGGCACGCCGATGCGTTTATGTTCTGGCGTTCAAAAGGTTAAATGTACTCGACCGTCATAAGGTTTGATTCACCCTGTACCCAAAGATAGTGAGAGTTGTCTAACTTGGTCCGCTAGTATAAGGCTGTTGATTGTCAAAGGCAAGTGAGTGCGCCGGCCGGTGCAGTGATAACGTGCTGGCACTTGATAAGAGGTTATGACATCTAGCGATAGCCTAGCATAAGAGTTGTAATATAAAGATATTTTATTGTAAATAAAAGAGCTCCATATTAACATGTTGTTTTATTTAATACAAGATTCTTCCTGCAGCTCGCCCGCTGAGTCAAAATATTTCCCAAGAGACGTACTCCAAGGATAAAACGTCGTACGTATTGTTGGTGCTATTTTGGCAGATGGTAATCAGTTACTAACTTTTTAGTGGAATATCTAACGATTTTATATTAAATGTATGTTATGCTTAAAAAATATATATATTTAAAATTATAGATTCAGTTGTTATATCTTGTAAATATTAGAGATTTGTAGTTAAATCATATATTACTTACCCTATTCCTTCAGTTAGTGTTTTTACTCATTTATTTTAGATTGAATTCAAACAATAGCTCCCAGCTTTATTTAACCATATATTGGAAGAAAGCAAAAATAAGAACACGTGAAAATCACTATAACTTTATCAAGCAATTCTCAAAAGAACTGTGTTTGCTTCAATCAAACTTTTCATTTCTGTGCGCCTTACTCGACAAAATGAACTGAACAGTTGATATTTTTTCCCGATTTCGACGTTGGTCCCATAGTAAAATTGTTAAAAAAAATAAACAAAATGGCGACTGGTGGCTATAATACCAATTACCAATATTAAAATTACACAAGCTATACAAAAATGTTCGAACCCCTTTACATTAAATTTTAATGTCTATTTAAGTCTTACTTAGAAACCCGAAAGCAATATGTGGAAATTAAAGTGAATGAAGATAATAGTCAAAAAGTTTTAAAATCGGAACTTCAAACTAATAAAACAAGGAGTTCCACAAGGTTCAATATTAGGACCAATCTTTTTCATTCTATTTGTTAATGAGTTGATTATAGTAGGCGCCAGATAATCGTGGAATAACGGTCATTGACCCATTATTGACATTGTTAATTTGAAAAACGGAATTAATGACACAAAACTGTCCCGAATCATCATCTCTCGTGATCCTTAACATTGTCTAATAATGAAAAACGATTCATATTTAATTGTTCAGGTACCTATGAACAGTTATTAGGGAAAGGTCAATGTACTTTATTCCACATTTATCTGGCGCCTACTATAGCTATATAGGAACTGGAACTTAGTGATATTGAACTTGTTCTTTTTGCTGATGATACGAATGCTATTATAGCCGCTAAAGATGTTGATACTCTCAGTAGTAAAGTAAGTAATGGTCTTGCTCTCTTTCATCATTGGTTTACCATCAATAATCTCCAATTGAATGTCAGTAAAACGAATGCCATGTTATTTAGGACGACGTCGAGAAACAATTAAAAAATAGACGTAGTATTGAATGGTCATAACATTGGTAGACAGCGTAAAATTCTTAGGAATTCACATTGACGAAAGCCTAAACTGGAAAAAAGAATTAACAGCCATAGAAAGTTCAATTAGCTCAGCTTGCTATGTCCTAATTTTATATATTATTATTACACTATTTTTATTGACATTATATTTATATTTTTGACATTCGTATGCGAATTAGCAGTTTTTTTATTTTTGACATTTGTATGGGTAATATTTTTAATTTGACAATTATTTTTGACATTGTACCTACACAATGGATGCATCCGATTTAATATTGTTTTACATTATTATTTTATTTGACATATATCTTTTACAACATTTTATTGACATTATATTATACTTTTCTCATGTTTTATGGTAGAATCTTAATTTATTTTTTTGTTTTTTTATTATTTTCACATACCGATAACTTAAAACAAGGAATTGCAAATGTTGTACTTTTGAATTAATTTATTTTGGTTTCTGTTTTGTTATAATTATTTGTTATTTTAATCTTTTATAGTGTTCCATATTTTAATTCTTTTAATTTTAAATTTTGTAATTCAGTGTAAAATTTCGATACAATGTAATTTTTTTTAATGAAATTAATTAAATGTCCATAGAAAATTCGAATAAAGAATCTGCTAATCACTACTTAAACCAAGGAAGCAATTAGCATTTTTTATGAATAAGCCTGTTTGTTGACAGAAGTTCCAAAAGAAACACCCAAAATTAACAAAAGTTTTCTCTACCAATGTTACAGACACTCTTCTCAATCACTTCATAATAAAATTGGGCTTATCTTGGAAGCATTTTTCTTACGATCGGTCTCTTCTAGAAATACCAACATATAGAGAAGTTAGATATTATTTCAAGAAATAACAATATTAAAAAAATACATAATAACAATTGTATAACAATTGTTCAATTAGATCGTCGTCCTTTTTTTCTATCTATACTACATACCTACATATAATCAATTGTTATTATTTATTACTACCAAACACAAGATAGTGTTTGAGAGTTTTCAAATGTATTAGAAACGGTGATGGAAAGCATTCGTCTTTGATGCTGCGAACTTTTTCCATCACCGTAAACTGAATACAATCGTGCGTGGTATACGTACCTCGGCTGTGAACGAAACCATAGCGCCATTTAATTCGACGCCAACGCCATCTAGCTGTAACTTGAGCATTAATGAACCCAACGCATAGGTGAACCCCTCTGCCGATGTCCTAGTGGATACGAGGCTCTATGTTTCGGGTATACTAACCTCGACTGGTCGCCGTGCTTTATACCAGGAAAAAAATAAGGAAGGGAACTTTATGGAAAAGGTTCATATATTCAAAGAAAACACATCATTATTGTATCCTTAAAACTAATATAATAATCAAACCGCTAATCGTAGCGAAGACGTGTGACAATGAGGAATGAAGTAAAACATTAATATAAAAATATGTCGCTTTTTGTAATGTATGTTATTAACTAGTCGGGGTAGGTCTCCAGGCTCAGGGTCATCACGTCGCTCACGAGGCAGTCTGCCGGCTGGAACAACGAATATCAATGTTAACCTTTTGCGTGTCTTAAGTTACACAGTTCGACATAAGAAAAAATGCTCCAAATGTCTTAAGTCGGACAGTTACACATAAGGGCTTGGTCAGGATTGGACGATAAAAATCTGTTAAGACACGCAAAAGGTTAAATAAGGGGTCATCCATAAATTACGTCACACGTTAAGAGGGGTGAGGGAGGGGGTCGACAAAGTGTGACATTGTGTGACAAGGGGGTGGGAGGAGTCCTAAATTTCGAGACGTCACATTTCAAAATCTATTATAACCTAATTGTTAAAAAACGAATTTTAAACTATTACTTAACGAAAACTTCGAAAACATATACTTACAGTAAATAGAGCGAGTGAGACAAAACAATTGGTATCTTATACCAATTGTTTTGTCTCACTCGCTCTACTAGTGTTACGCGCCAACTGCCTAGGCGCCCTTTGATAAATGCCGCCAACGCATTGCGCCTAGCGGTGATTTCTTTGTTTCTATTTCTTTTTACTTTCGCGGATGAAACAATGTCGTTCTTAGTTCTGCTATTTTGTGATTTTTAACTTACGAAACAAGTTGAAAATGAACAAAAAAAGTGGTTTTGGTAATCTTTACCGTAAACTATATGAAACATATAGTGCAGCTTATGCTGATAACAATAAACAAATTGTACAAGAAGAAGTTAACAACTTATGGAAAAGTTTAAAAAGTAATGACGATGTTCAAGGTAAAGTGGCATCTAAAATCAAAGAATTGCAAATAAAAATGTCGAGAAAAAAAGCGACACATGATTTTTTTTCCAAAATTCCTTTCTTGTCAACATCACAAATACAACTGGAGTCCGAACCAAACTAAACTGACTAGGTATTGCTGATGAATAATTTAAATGGAAATAAAACTCGATTTCGGAACCGCAGTTTTCATTCAATAATTTCTGAATGTAAATTTGCAAAATATGTGATGTCACACTAGGGAGGGGGGAGTCTCACAAATGTGACCAGCTGTGACAAGGACGGGGGGAGGGGCAAAAACTCATGAAATTCCTGTGACATAATTTATGGATGACTGACGCGGTGACCCTTATTTTACTATACATTAGGGAATATATGGTAAAATAAGGGGAATTTATAGGACCAATTCTTGAATTGGTCCCGCTAGGGTTGCGGAATTGTTCGAAAGAGTCACCGCGGCCCTGGAACGCAAAGGGTATTAAGACGAACACGGGTGGGTTTATACAGTAAGAATCTGACACTCCCTTTCGCTCGGCCCAGAGCGGGAGGAATCGTTTGAAAGGGGTGAATTGGTGCAAAACTTTGAAAGTGATTACTAAGTTGAATTAATACACACATAAGTTGCCAATAATGAATCTGGAGTCCTTTTCGCATCATACGAAGTACGCCCACTATTGAACGCAAGCTTCCCCTAAGCATTACTACAACGTTGCTTCCTACAATCTATGCGGAGGATTTTTTGCGTGTGTGACACCTGGGAGGAAGACCTGTGTCAGTTGTTTTGTGCGTGTAGCACTAGCATAGCGGCACGCTGTCCTGACCAGCTGACAGCTCGCATCATCGTGCTGTCAGTGCTTACACGGCGCACATGCGTTTCTGTTACGTTAAACTGGGGTCTTTCGTCTGCACCGGCCATTCACACTGAATAAAAAAATCTATCACACCGACATAATTTTGTCTGCACAGACAACATTCTGTAGAAGTCTATGGAAGTCTGTACCGTGTGGACGATCCATTAGTCGATAGACTGCCAAGTCTAGAGCGAGATGACGATGGTCTGCAGGTTGTGTGCTCAGTACAATATCTCACCTCTGAGCAGATGCCGACGAGCGCGTCTGAGCAGCCGTAGAACTCCTCCTTGAGCGAGATGACGATGGTCTGCAGGTTGTGTGCTCAGTACAATATCTCACCTCTGAGCAGATGCCGACGAGCGCGTCTGCGCAGCCGTAGAACTCCTCCTTGAGCGAGATGACGATGGTCTGCAGGTTGTGTGCTCAGTACAATATCTCACCTCTGAGCAGATGCCGACGAGCGCGTCTGCGCAGCCGTAGAACTCCTCCTTGAGCGAGATGACGATGGTCTGCAGGTTGTGTGCTCAGTACAATATCTCACCTCTGAGCAGATGCCGACGAGCGCGTCTGCGCAGCCGTAGAACTCCTCCTTGAGCGAGATGACGATGGTCTGCAGGTTGTGTGCTCAGTACAATATCTCACCTCTGAGCAGATGCCGACGAGCGCGTCTGCGCAGCCGTAGAACTCCTCCTTGAGCGAGATGACGATGGTCTGCAGGTTGTGTGCTCAGTACAATATCTCACCTCTGAGCAGATGCCGACGAGCGCGTCTGCGCAGCCGTAGAACTCCTCCTTGAGCGAGATGACGATGGTCTGCAGGTTGTGTGCTCAGTACAATATCTCACCTCTGAGCAGATGCCGACGAGCGCGTCTGCGCAGCCGTAGAACTCCTCCTTGAGCGAGATGACGATGGTCTGCAGGTTGTGTGCTCAGTACAATATCTCACCTCTGAGCAGATGCCGACGAGCGCGTCTGCGCAGCCGTAGAACTCCTCCTTGAGCGAGATGACGATGGTCTGCAGGTTGTGTGCTCAGTACAATATCTCACCTCTGAGCAGATGCCGACGAGCGCGTCTGCGCAGCCGTAGAACTCCTCCTTGAGCGAGATGACGATGGTCTGCAGGTTGTGTGCTCAGTACAATATCTCACCTCTGAGCAGATGCCGACGAGCGCGTCTGCGCAGCCGTAGAACTCCTCCTTGAGCGAGATGACGATGGTCTGCAGGTTGTGTGCTCAGTACAATATCTCACCTCTGAGCAGATGCCGACGAGCGCGTCTGCGCAGCCGTAGAACTCCTCCTTGAGCGAGATGACGATGGTCTGCAGGTTGTGTGCTCAGTACAATATCTCACCTCTGAGCAGATGCCGACGAGCGCGTCTGCGCAGCCGTAGAACTCCTCCTTGAGCGAGATGACGATGGTCTGCAGGTTGTGTGCTCAGTACAATATCTCACCTCTGAGCAGATGCCGACGAGCGCGTCTGCGCAGCCGTAGAACTCCTCCTTGAGCGAGATGACGATGGTCTGCAGGTTGTGTGCTCAGTACAATATCTCACCTCTGAGCAGATGCCGACGAGCGCGTCTGCGCAGCCGTAGAACTCCTCCTTGAGCGAGATGACGATGGTCTGCAGGTTGTGTGCTCAGTACAATATCTCACCTCTGAGCAGATGCCGACGAGCGCGTCTGCGCAGCCGTAGAACTCCTCCTTGAGCGAGATGACGATGGTCTGCAGGTTGTGTGCTCAGTACAATATCTCACCTCTGAGCAGATGCCGACGAGCGCGTCTGCGCAGCCGTAGAACTCCTCCTTGAGCGAGATGACGATGGTCTGCAGGTTGTGTGCTCAGTACAATATCTCACCTCTGAGCAGATGCCGACGAGCGCGTCTGCGCAGCCGTAGAACTCCTCCTTGAGCGAGATGACGATGGTCTGCAGGTTGTGTGCTCAGTACAATATCTCACCTCTGAGCAGATGCCGACGAGCGCGTCTGAGCAGCCGTAGAACTCCTCCTTGAGCGAGATGACGATGGTCTGCAGGTTGTGTGCTCAGTACAATATCTCACCTCTGAGCAGATGCCGACGAGCGCGTCTGCGCAGCCGTAGAACTCCTCCTTGAGCGAGATGACGATGGTCTGCAGGTTGTGTGCTCAGTACAATATCTCACCTCTGAGCAGATGCCGACGAGCGCGTCTGCGCAGCCGTAGAACTCCTCCTTGAGCGAGATGACGATGGTCTGCAGGTTGTGTGCTCAGTACAATATCTCAACTCTGAGCAGATGCCGACGAGCGCGTCTGCGCAGCCGTAGAACTCCTCCTTGAGCGAGATGACGATGGTCTGCAGGTTGTGTGCTCAGTACAATATCTCACCTCTGAGCAGATGCCGACGAGCGCGTCTGCGCAGCCGTAGAACTCCTCCTTGAGCGAGATGACGATGGTCTGCAGGTTGTGTGCTCAGTACAATATCTCACCTCTGAGCAGATGCCGACGAGCGCGTCTGCGCAGCCGTAGAACTCCTCCTTGAGCGAGATGACGATGGTCTGCAGGTTGTGTGCTCAGTACAATATCTCACCTCTGAGCAGATGCCGACGAGCGCGTCTGCGCAGCCGTAGAACTCCTCCTTGAGCGAGATGACGATGGTCTGCAGGTTGTGTGCTCAGTACAATATCTCACCTCTGAGCAGATGCCGACGAGCGCGTCTGCGCAGCCGTAGAACTCCTCCTTGAGCGAGATGACGATGGTCTGCAGGTTGTGTGCTCAGTACAATATCTCACCTCTGAGCAGATGCCGACGAGCGCGTCTGCGCAGCCGTAGAACTCCTCCTTGAGCGAGATGACGATGGTCTGCAGGTTGTGTGCTCAGTACAATATCTCACCTCTGAGCAGATGCCGACGAGCGCGTCTGCGCAGCCGTAGAACTCCTCCTTGAGCGAGATGACGATGGTCTGCAGGTTGTGTGCTCAGTACAATATCTCACCTCTGAGCAGATGCCGACGAGCGCGTCTGCGCAGCCGTAGAACTCCTCCTTGAGCGAGATGACGATGGTCTGCAGGTTGTGTGCTCAGTACAATATCTCACCTCTGAGCAGATGCCGACGAGCGCGTCTGCGCAGCCGTAGAACTCCTCCTTGAGCGAGATGACGATGGTCTGCAGGTTGTGTGCTCAGTACAATATCTCACCTCTGAGCAGATGCCGACGAGCGCGTCTGCGCAGCCGTAGAACTCCTCCTTGAGCGAGATGACGATGGTCTGCAGGTTTCCCTTCTTGGAGCGGATGTAGGACGCCACCTTGCCGATGTTCGTGTTGTCCAGCGCCGCGTCGATCTCGTCCAGCAGGAAGAACGGCGCCGGCTGGTAACTGCAACATCACAGATACTAAGGTTAGTCAAGGAAAACTACATGGTAAAATAGTATAGAGCCACACGTCAATGTCAAGTATTTATATGATAGAAGTTCAGAATTTGCAACACTAGATGCACAGTCTTCGCCCTGGAGGTTCCTATACAGTAAGTAGCTCTTGACGCTGTGTTGCAGTTTAATCATTGTCACTGTTGAGAGTCGCAGCCATCAAACGCACACCGCCGGGGACTCGCCTGCTCGGGGACCATCGCGGCGGAACACACTCTCCAACAATTACTTCATTTACGTTAGTCCGGGACAATTGCAATATTGTCAATTCAAACGGCAATACACCGAGCCTATTTATATACAGTCCACTTTTATTTATCCCCACCGAGCAAGTTGAACACACTACTAACAAAAATAAATGTCATACAAATCATTTTAAAAGGTTTTATTCTGAAAAGATCGTGTGATACTTTCGATCTGCCAGAATTGTACTAAAAACAAACCCGACATTATTTTGCAAGATCCAATCACGTTAAAAATAGAAAAAGACGGCTCTACATACCTGTGTATCGCAAAGAGTAGTGCTAGAGCAGCCACAGTCTTCTCTCCTCCGGACAGGTTGGACATCGGCTGGAACCTCTTGCCTGGCGCCACGCAGTTGTAGTTGATGCCGTCTAGGTATGGCTCTTCAGGGTTTTCTGGACCTAAGAACGCTTGTGCTGACTGGTTCATGGCTAGAGCCTGGAACATGAACAATAGAGGATTAAAGAACGCACTAAAGCTTCTTGGTAGCTCTATTAGGCACCCATCGCATCCAGCGTTAGCTTTTCTCAAACGTATCGCTGCCTAAACGCTATATTAGTTTCAATACGCCGTTCAACTACGTTGTGTAGACGCCGCCCATTGATTACAATGACAAAAAAAATTGGTTGAATGGCATATTATGCAAAGGCATTGTAGCGATAAACAGAGTGTGAGAAATGATAATTACTCACCTTGTAGATAGCATCAATTTCATTGGCGACGTGCTCAAAACATTCTATGAACTTGTCGTGACGCTCCTTTTTTACCTGAAAAATGAAGTAAGAACAATATTTTCACACATTTATATAACTACATAGATATCTAAATAATACTTTTAACAGCAGTTTTTTCTTAACTTTTATTTAATTATATTACTCACATTATTTATTTACGAATTTTATAAAACACTGTTACTAACATAACCTATCAATATTAAATTAAGTATTTTGTTAATCTTGTTTATGTTTTGTATTTACCTTCGTCCGTGTGGCACTGCATGTGCGTGCGTCAGACACCCAGCGCTGTGTGTCTGACGTCCAGCAAATGCTGAGATGATAACCCTTTCGGTATGGGCACGCTCACCGCAATGGGGAATATGCATGCATTTTTTTTATTTGCAAAATAAAATACTTATTATCTCTAGTAACCAATTATGAAAGAATTTTTAAAATAGGTACCTTCATCAGCGATGACGTTATTAAGCTTCAAAGTTGACAATTAGAAAGAGAAGTCCGATACCAACTGTGCGCCTATACAGATGTCATAAAAAAACAAGTTTTCGCGAGAGGGACGGATATATTTGTTTACAATAGTTGTATCTCGTTTGTTTTTCGGTCAATTTCGATTCTATTTTCACTGTTAGTATTATATTTTTGTATATTTCTAGATGAACTGTTTAGATAATAAATATTTTTTTCATGCATATTCCCTATTCTGTACCTACTACTACTGTATTGTTTCTGTTTCTTTGTCTTTGTTGCTGTATGTTTTTGTCTGCGCCGAATAAATGTTTTCTATTCTATTGTTATTCTATACATATAAATAAACCCTTTAAACTGACTTCAAGAGAAGAGGAACTCAAGGATACCTTTTCAAAGGCTAGTTTAGCTTTGTGCGCTCGCTTCCTAGCAGCGACAAAAGCTTCATTCGTAGCGTTCACCTTTTCACGCACTTCATTCAGCTTTTGCATCGCCTGTAAAACAGAAATTATAATATCGTTAGTTCAATGATCATGAAAGTTACTTATTGAAGTGAAGCATATGACTTGGCAAATGATATTTCGGGTATCCTGGGTAATAACCAGAGGTCGGAATTAGGTAGAGTTCTGAACAGACTGGAATTTACTGGCATCTGGTTACTTTTGAAGGCGACCAGTTTTGCTAGGCGAATGTTGAGGATGCATGAGGATGGATCATGTGCAGGGCAGCTGATATGATGTGGTTGACATTTGGGCTTTTGTCGTAATAGCATGTGTTTAACCTTTTGAACGCCAGCACATAAATGCATCGGCGTCGGCGTGCCCCCGACGCCAAGCCACAAATTTACCGTACTTTTTGTCACGTATTTGTGACGTTTGGCGTACAGGGCACGCGCTTGCTTGTCACCTATACGTGACAGTGGCGTTCAAAAGGTTAGTTCTGACTTGTTATGACAGTGTTTGATCGCGTACACTCCTCTGGAAATCGGGTTGAGTCACAATTGTATATCTGAACTTACCCTCATGTTGGGAGCCTGTATTTTGTCCACAGTGTTCTGCAGCGAGTTGATGGCTTTCTGTAGTTTGTCGGCTTTCCGCTTGATCTCGTCGGCTTCCTCCAGCTCCTTCAGGTTCTCTGACAACGAGCTGTAGTCCACGCGGATCCTGACGAATTGAAAAAAATCCAGAGTAGTTGTGCTTACTTTTATATGGTTTAGTTCTTTAGCTTGATTGATAAACTTTATAATGAGAAGCACCAATCATTTTGGTCAAATACTGTACTCGACTAAACTGTGCGTGGAACAGATTTTTTTTAAGAAAAAAACTGATTTTGTTTTCACCGCAATTTGGGGGGAGGGGGCGTCTTGTAAAACGTTACGATGTGTTACAGAAGCGGGAGGGGTGTTCGAACAAAGCGTTACGTAACATTGTTTATTTTATTTAACCCTAGCTCACTAAACATATTTTCGAGTTACACAGTCACTAAACAGCAGTCAATTTACTAAACAAAAATAAAACGTCAATATTTTTCTTGAAATTACTTTTAGAGGTGGGGGGGGGGGGGCGTGACATGGGGGACGGAGGGTTAAGAATCTTCAAAAATTGCGTGACATAATACTTGAAAGCAAAAATTGACACAAAAAGTTCCCCAGGAATGCGTATCTGCCTGTTTATTAACCACTAGTGAGCCGTCCGGGCCTCGCACGGGTGCAAATTATATACAAAAACCTTACTCGTCTATAGCTCTTTTTATTAGTGAAAGCCGTAGCAAAAACCGTTGCGTGGTTTAGAAGAGGTAAGCGAAGAAACAGACAAACAGCGACCTTGTATACTATACGTATGTACTTTATCCACCCATACCATGCAACAATTACATTTTGTTTACCTGGAATCTTTGCGATACTGCTGTGAGGTAGACATTGACGAGGGTTCTGACTCTCCGTCCGCCGTGTCCTCCAGATTACCCTCCAGCAGGGGAATTATTATATCGTCGATCTGTTTGAAGAAGACACATTATAATGCAATTTAAAGTACGGTTTATGCATAACGGATTAGTTCTCTATGAAAAGAGTAAAATACAAATTTTGTAAATATTTTTTATTTCAGACATATGTACTCGTTCGTCCATATTTTTACAAAGAAAGTGTTAGTAGTACACACAAAAGTAAAATAAATAAAAATAACATAGTAAAAGAGCGCTGTGATAAATTTCAATCAACTGCAGCTGACTACGGGGTCAATAGCCGCTGATATTGTAGTCAGTCATATGACTATGATTTTTGATACCTAGTAAAGTATCCCTCGTTCGCAATTCAGTCCTCAAACATGTGAACCTTTCTGAACTTTTGGAATTACTGATTAATTAAGTTGATTTCAGGAAATACTTTTTAGTGAGTTGTATAAAATTTAAGCGCTAAACGTACTTTCCAAAAGTTCAGAAAGGTTCACATGTTGGGGATCTTTAATCAGCTTAAGTGCAAGGAACGTGATTTGGAAGCAAGGATAGCATACCTTGCACTGGCGCAGTATGTTGTGTCGGTCGCTGCGCTTGCTCTCGATGCGCGCCTCGATGCTGGCGATCTGCTTCTGGATGGTCTGGATCTCCTTCTGGATGCTCGTCAGGTCTTTGCGGGCCTGGTGAACAGGGAATCAGTTAGAGACAAGCTCTCGTAATATTTGATGTTGTTTAGCCAGTGCTGTTTTTTATGGCTAATCTCCGAAATGCCTGGTTTTTGGGGGATTTTCACAGGCCAGTGAGAATCCGAAAAAAACCAGGTATTGATGTTAGAAGGAGTAATTTAGGCTATTTATTTCAGGAATAAATTCAAACCGACCACGCGACCCATTCACGCGGGCGAATCCGCGGACAGAAGGTAGAATGAAAAACCTGGCCAAGTGCGTACCTACATCCCCAAGTCTGCCGCCCCTGGACCCAGTTACCGGTCGGAAGAGGGCAGCGTCCTCCGACGCCCGATGCGCCTGCTGCGGGTCGGGAGAGAGGTCGAGATTTCCCTCTCCCTTTCTGTAGCCTCCTTTTGCGCCATAACTGTTTCGCAGAAGAAGACCACCCCGTCTCAGGACTCCTCGCCGCCGACCATAGAACGGACTACGGCCGGCAGCGAGAGGTCTTTGCCTACCACAGAGTTGAGGGCACGGCGCGGCTCCTCCCAAGCGGTACACTCTGCCAGCGTATGCCGCACCGTGTCCTCCCGACAGTCGACGCAGTGGTGACACCAAGCGTCCGGCTCCCTGCCTATGCGACACAGGAATCTCCCGAAGCAGCCATGCCTCGAGAAGACCTGCGTCGCAGGAAATGACAGGGAGCCGTGCCTTCTCCCGAGCTGGTCGAGCACCGGCCAGATGGCCTCGATAGTGACGAGGCCGGTGGAAGGGCGCGAGAGCCTGTCCCGCCATTCCGCCACCAGGAGCTCGCGCAGCTGCGACTGACGCAGCTCCAAGTGTCGCTGTATCAGTCGCTCGCCACGCGCCACCGGTGCAGTGACGCGAGGACTTTTGCCTCCATGTCCAGCCAGTGCGCAAGCCGCCTAGTAGGAGATCGTGCGATAACCCCTGATGACACTAACGGTCATTGCCCTCTGCGGCCTCCGCAGAACAGTGATAGTGCTGGTCGTCAGGTCAACCGCCCAGATCGGGGCCTCGTCCGGGCCAACGATCGCACGATCCCCACATACAACCTGTTTTAGTAATTAGTTTACAAAAATTTAATTATTTATGGATAAAAGTTGGACATATTTCTGCTTACCTTGTTCACGGCTTCATCCGCGTTCTCCTGCCTACTGCGCGCCGCCGCGCGGTCTGCCTTGAGCGCGTCGGCGCGGCGCAGGTCGGCGTCTATATCCTGGCGCTGCTTGTAACTACATACATACCTTGTTCACGGCTTCATCCGCGTTCTCCTGCCTACTGCGCGCCGCCGCGCGGTCTGCCTTGAGCGCGTCGGCGCGGCGCAGGTCGGCGTCTATATCCTGGCGCTGCTTGTAACTACATACATACCTTGTTCACGGCTTCATCCGCGTTCTCCTGCCTACTGCGCGCCGCCGCGCGGTCTGCCTTGAGCGCGTCGGCGCGGCGCAGGTCGGCGTCTATATCCTGGCGCTGCTTGTAACTACATACATACCTTGTTCACGGCTTCATCCGCGTTCTCCTGCCTACTGCGCGCCGCCGCGCGGTCTGCCTTGAGCGCGTCGGCGCGGCGCAGGTCGGCGTCTATATCCTGGCGCTGCTTGTAACTACATACATACCTTGTTCACGGCTTCATCCGCGTTCTCCTGCCTACTGCGCGCCGCCGCGCGGTCTGCCTTGAGCGCGTCGGCGCGGCGCAGGTCGGCGTCTATATCCTGGCGCTGCTTGTAACTACATACATACCTTGTTCACGGCTTCATCCGCGTTCTCCTGCCTACTGCGCGCCGCCGCGCGGTCTGCCTTGAGCGCGTCGGCGCGGCGCAGGTCGGCGTCTATATCCTGGCGCTGCTTGTAACTACATACATACCTTGTTCACGGCTTCATCCGCGTTCTCCTGCCTACTGCGCGCCGCCGCGCGGTCTGCCTTGAGCGCGTCGGCGCGGCGCAGGTCGGCGTCTATATCCTGGCGCTGCTTGTAACTACATACATACCTTGTTCACGGCTTCATCCGCGTTCTCCTGCCTACTGCGCGCCGCCGCGCGGTCTGCCTTGAGCGCGTCGGCGCGGCGCAGGTCGGCGTCTATATCCTGGCGCTGCTTGTAACTACATACATACCTTGTTCACGGCTTCATCCGCGTTCTCCTGCCTACTGCGCGCCGCCGCGCGGTCTGCCTTGAGCGCGTCGGCGCGGCGCAGGTCGGCGTCTATATCCTGGCGCTGCTTGTAACTACATACATACCTTGTTCACGGCTTCATCCGCGTTCTCCTGCCTACTGCGCGCCGCCGCGCGGTCTGCCTTGAGCGCGTCGGCGCGGCGCAGGTCGGCGTCTATATCCTGGCGCTGCTTGTAACTACATACATACCTTGTTCACGGCTTCATCCGCGTTCTCCTGCCTACTGCGCGCCGCCGCGCGGTCTGCCTTGAGCGCGTCGGCGCGGCGCAGGTCGGCGTCTATATCCTGGCGCTGCTTGTAACTACATACATACCTTGTTCACGGCTTCATCCGCGTTCTCCTGCCTACTGCGCGCCGCCGCGCGGTCTGCCTTGAGCGCGTCGGCGCGGCGCAGGTCGGCGTCTATATCCTGGCGCTGCTTGTAACTACATACATACCTTGTTCACGGCTTCATCCGCGTTCTCCTGCCTACTGCGCGCCGCCGCGCGGTCTGCCTTGAGCGCGTCGGCGCGGCGCAGGTCGGCGTCTATATCCTGGCGCTGCTTGTAACTACATACATACCTTGTTCACGGCTTCATCCGCGTTCTCCTGCCTACTGCGCGCCGCCGCGCGGTCTGCCTTGAGCGCGTCGGCGCGGCGCAGGTCGGCGTCTATATCCTGGCGCTGCTTGTAACTACATACATACCTTGTTCACGGCTTCATCCGCGTTCTCCTGCCTACTGCGCGCCGCCGCGCGGTCTGCCTTGAGCGCGTCGGCGCGGCGCAGGTCGGCGTCTATATCCTGGCGCTGCTTGTAACTACATACATACCTTGTTCACGGCTTCATCCGCGTTCTCCTGCCTACTGCGCGCCGCCGCGCGGTCTGCCTTGAGCGCGTCGGCGCGGCGCAGGTCGGCGTCTATATCCTGGCGCTGCTTGTAACTACATACATACCTTGTTCACGGCTTCATCCGCGTTCTCCTGCCTACTGCGCGCCGCCGCGCGGTCTGCCTTGAGCGCGTCGGCGCGGCGCAGGTCGGCGTCTATATCCTGGCGCTGCTTGTAACTACATACATACCTTGTTCACGGCTTCATCCGCGTTCTCCTGCCTACTGCGCGCCGCCGCGCGGTCTGCCTTGAGCGCGTCGGCGCGGCGCAGGTCGGCGTCTATATCCTGGCGCTGCTTGTAACTACATACATACCTTGTTCACGGCTTCATCCGCGTTCTCCTGCCTACTGCGCGCCGCCGCGCGGTCTGCCTTGAGCGCGTCGGCGCGGCGCAGGTCGGCGTCTATATCCTGGCGCTGCTTGTAACTACATACATACCTTGTTCACGGCTTCATCCGCGTTCTCCTGCCTACTGCGCGCCGCCGCGCGGTCTGCCTTGAGCGCGTCGGCGCGGCGCAGGTCGGCGTCTATATCCTGGCGCTGCTTGTAACTACATACATACCTTGTTCACGGCTTCATCCGCGTTCTCCTGCCTACTGCGCGCCGCCGCGCGGTCTGCCTTGAGCGCGTCGGCGCGGCGCAGGTCGGCGTCTATATCCTGGCGCTGCTTGTAACTACATACATACCTTGTTCACGGCTTCATCCGCGTTCTCCTGCCTACTGCGCGCCGCCGCGCGGTCTGCCTTGAGCGCGTCGGCGCGGCGCAGGTCGGCGTCTATATCCTGGCGCTGCTTGTAACTACATACATACCTTGTTCACGGCTTCATCCGCGTTCTCCTGCCTACTGCGCGCCGCCGCGCGGTCTGCCTTGAGCGCGTCGGCGCGGCGCAGGTCGGCGTCTATATCCTGGCGTTGCTTGGTTTCGGCCTGTCTGCCTCCTTCTAGCTCGTCCTCTGCATCTTGGACCGCTCGCTCCCAGCGGGTTACGTTTTCTGTGGATTTTACGTTAAAGGTTTTACGTTAAAAAAATGGACGAACGGCAATTCAGCCTTTGCCAACGGCACCACAGAAGACTGCTGCTCAATCTCGCTTTCACTAGGGTCTCCTGCGATCAATGGTCCTCTTTAAATGGCACGATGATACCAGGCGGTATCCTCAGGTAGAAATAGACAAGATTTTGATGACGTAAACAGTGCTCTCTCCATGGTTACGGATTGGTTTACGACAAATAACCTAGTTCTCAATGCTAAGAAAACAAAATGTATCAAGCTTGCCTTACCTAATGTTAATAATCTAGGACCGAATATCATCTTAAACAAAGAGATGCTTGAAACTGTGGACTCAGCAGTATTCTTGGGAATAACTGTTGATTCCAAACTACAATGGGGCCCGCATATATCAAGCCTGTCAGGAAGGCTCAGCTCGGCTGCCTACGCCGTCAGGAAAGTAAGACAATACACTGACGTTTACACAGCTCGGTTAGTCTATTTTAGTTATTTCCATAGCGTTATGTCTTACGGTATCCTATTATGGGGAAGAGCTGCAGACATACAAAATATATTTGTGTTACAAAAACGGGCTGTTCGAGCAATATATCAGCTGGGGTCAAGAGTTTCCTTAAGAGAACTTTTCAAAGATATTGGAATTCTCACGGTAGCATCTCAATTTATTTTTGCAAACATATTATATATTAGGCAAAATATACATTTATACACTAAAACCAGTGATATCCATAACTTTAACACTAGAAACAAGCACAAATTACATGCACCATCCCATCGTCTTCGAAGGGTCCAAGGCTCATTTGTGGGGCACGGTATCCGTTTTTACAATAAGCTACCTCTTTCTAATCTTGAGCTGCCTTTTAACTCGTTTAAAGCTAAAGTTAAATCTAACCTTTGTTCGAAGGCATACTATTCAATCAATGATTATTTAGACGATGATAATAGTTGGTCGCAGTGTTGAACGCAAGACATACTTCGTTTTTAATGTTCTTTCATAGTTAGCTTATGACATATGAGTTCATATATTTGTTAATTTATATGTCCGTAGAGGTCAATTATTTGTTTTTTTTTTTTTGTATTGACTTAATACTCTCATAACAATGTTTTATAATGAGTTTATTGCAACATGTGATTAACTAGTGACTTCGACAGTTGTATGATTTTATTATATCCTGAGCAACCGGCAGCAAGTTCGTCATGCTCCCTTAGATTTTACTGCTTGCGGTAGCGTCGGTGGTCGGGTTACCTCTTTTCCTCAAATATGGCGAGGGGGGTAATGGCTGATCTTTGTGTTATGCTCGTGAATGGGTGCTGCTTGTGGTGAAAGGTCGTCTTGTTAGCCATGGATTTTACTATTGTTATAACGATTATATGCTTAATGTTTAATTTTGATGGCCCTGGTTTATCACTTGTGGCGTCGAGTCAGATCTTTTTATTAAATTCTACCCTCTGCACGTGTAAGCGGGCACACCCTTCATGTCTGGAGGCTTATTTAGTTTGATTTGATATTGTTTTTATGCTTGAGTTTGTCTGTTTATGCTGGCATAATGGAGTGTGCTAGCTTACAAGTGGCGAATTATTAAGTTTTATGTTTTTACTTGTTACCTTTGTTGTATTGTTTTCTTTGTATGAATACTGACTACTTACATACCTTTGTATAAGTGATAGTTCCTTACAACTCAACAGACAGATATGTTGCTGGGGAGTTTGTTGCGCCACTTCTTCTTCCCAGCTAAAACACTAGGAAGTGGTGACGGGCGGGCGTTTTGGGGGACTGTCTTTATGTAGAACTTTGACGTTCAAAAAGTGCTGGCACTCAGCCTAATTTGAATAAATGACTTTTGAATTTTGAATTCAGTCGGCAACACTCCTGGCACGCTTTCCACAACTGGTGATCCGTGCAGATATGGACGCGACGACCTATAAAAGGATTTTTACCACCCGCCAAAGTGGCGATAATGTACCAGGTATCGCTGCAGTAATCTTGAAGCGGCAAGGACAGCGACGTGTGATCAAGCCGCTACAGCAGTCGCAATTTTGGCGCAAGCGTATTTTCGTAGCCGAACTGCCGCACTTCGAAACCTGGCTGAAAGAAGGGGAGCTCATCTCCTACAGGCTAATTCAGGTGTTGAACGGGCACGATTGCTTCGGTGAGTACTTGCATAGGATTGGCAGAGAGGAAACGGCAAATTTCCACCATTGCCGAGGCGACCTCGATTCTTGTGTAAAACCGAGCACACGATCGAGAAGTGCCCTGCGTGGGCCCCTGAGCGCCGGTTCTAAACGCCAGGAATTTGGACGCAAGGACATTTGCTAAGTTGCGGTCGCCGCTCAAGAACATTACAATAGCTGACAGTAGGTACATAATATTAGTTTGGGTAGTCCTTTGTAAAGACAGCATTCGTTCATAACTGGATCTCTTGGCTGTTACTGATTTCTGTCAGCCGGAGTCGCCCAAGCCTGGGTTCCACTCCCCGTGGGAAGTAGTTCGGAAAAAATCGAACGAAATTTTTGTGATGCCGCTACCTACCAGTGGCGTATCGCTGTACGTCCTGTTGTTCGATGATAGAACGGGCTAGACACTATTAGAATCACAAGTACACTAGATGCTACGTACTCTGTGTGTCCCGGGAGCGCTCGAACTCGAGGTTGGAGGTGATGCGGTCGATGTGCGCGTCGAACTCCATGCGGCGCTTGGCGCGCTCCTGCTGCGCGCGCAGCTCGCGCTCCTCGTATTGTCTGACAAACACACATTTTTATTCAATACTAAAATGGAATGACTGACGAAATATGGGTGTACTATAGATACAACACACGCTCTTTCTGTACACACGCAACAAAAGAGGCAGTAGTCTATTTTAGTTATTTCCATAGCGTTATGTCTTATGGTATTCTATTGTGGAGAAAAGCTGCTGAACATTTTATATATTAGGCAAAACGTACACTTATACACTAAAATGAGCGACATCCACAACTTTAACACCAGAAACAAGCACAAACTACATGCTCCTTCCCACCGACTTTGTAAAGTCCACGACTCATTTGTGGGGCTCGGTATCCACTTTTACAATAACCTTCCACTTTCTTTTCTTGACCTGCCTTTTAACTCATTTAAAGCTAAAGTTAAATCTAACCTTTGTTCGAAGGCATACTATTCTATTTATGACTATTTAGACTATAAGAATAGTTGGTCGCTGTTTTGAACGCAAGACAATGTCATATATATGAGTTCATATAATAAATATATTAGTATTATTATTTTGTCCGGTCGTATTGGTCAGTAATTTTTTACTAATATTTTTTTTTTTTGACATAATCTACTCATAACAATTGTTTATTTTTTAATGAGTTGTATTGCAACATATGATGAACTAGTGTTGTCCTATAGCCGTTTTATATTATTCTTGCCTGAACAACCGGTAGCAAGTTCGTCATGCTCCCTTAGATGTCACTGCTTGCGGTAGCGACGGAGGTCGGGTTACCTCCTTCCCTCAAACATGGCGAGGGGGGTAATGGTTGATCTTTGCGTTATACTCGTGAACGGGTGCTGCTTGTGGTGGCTGGCGCCTTGCTGGTCATGGTTTTTTTATTTTTTTATTATTGTTATAACGATAAACCTACAGTTTATAATAATAACTACGTTGGCTCTAAGTCATCACTTGTGGTTCTAGTCACAATCCTTGTTAGATTATACCATTGCACGTGTAAGCGGGCACACCATTTATGCCCGGAGGCTTAATTATTTTGATTTACTTGTTAATGCTCGAGTTTGTTTGTTTTGTTTGATCTAACAAGTGTCAATTAATTTCATAAAATTTGATTTACATATTAGACATAAAATTTTCTGTGTCATGTTTTGTAAACTTTGCATACTGCTGTATAAATTCAAGTTTTTATAACTTAACAGACAGATGTGTTGCTGGGGAGTTTGTTGCGCCACTTCTTCCCAGCTAAAACACTAGGAAGTGGTGACGGGCGGGCGTTTTGGAGGACTGTCTTTAAGTAGAACTTTGACGTTCAAAAAGTGTTGGCACTCAGCCTAATTTAAATAAATGACTTTTGATTTTGGTAAATCTAATCGTGAAAATCGAAGTACGGACACAACAGACAGGAAGGCAGGAGAAAAGCGTGTGACATAAAAAAATCGTCCCTCAGTAGTATGCTGCGTGCACGAAGATTCTTAGTATTATTCTCGCCACCTTTATAGTCCCATCGAGGACGTAGTTTGGAGTACGAATACTTTTTTTTTTTGGTGCGAGAAGTAAACGAAACTATACACAAGCGAGATCTTACTTTCCTTATTTCAGCTCCTGGATAATAAATGGTGATGTGTGTGTGTTACCGTATGTTAGCGACGCCGATGTCGCGACAGAAGCCGCGGAACACCACGTCCTCTACGTTGTTCATGTTCTCCTTGATCTCCTGAATCTTCAGGTCGCGCGCGTGGATCGTTCGCTCAATGTCTTCTACTTGAGGCTGCAAGAAACATCGCTCGTTTTATTATCAAACACATACATTACAAAAACACGCACGCAAAATTCACATAGCTAGTCTAAGTCACTTCGAAAATTAAGTCGAATCGAATGACCACTTGGTAAAATCTATCCATATGTTTCGGCTTCAGAGCGTGCCAAAAGGAATAAACGTACACACATTTATGTACTCTTGAAAAATATTACCCTTCTTCTAGGGCTGTCAGTAAAAAACAGTACTTAACCAAAAAAAAAATCTCTTTCTTTTCTGAAGTCGGTAAAAAACAAGACTCGAATCGAAAAGTTGTAATCTACAACTGGGATTCGTAAGAGCAAAAAGCTACTGTATTTACAAAATATCGAGCGGTCGTTATCTGTTTTACTTCTGGTAGTAACATTTATTCGGATTTATGTTTAAATAAGGGGGTATACTCACACCAAACATTTCAATCTTCCTTTCGAACTCTGCGAGTTCTGCGTCCAAAGCTTTGATTTGTTTTAACTGCAAACAAAAAATATTAACAATTAATATTTTGATATACATTCATATTTTCTAAGTTAAACATTTTACAATCTAATAAATAATTAGTCGCTTCCACCACTCGGGAGTGCAGCCGCCTCACAACGTGCACGGTGTACACTGTAAGTGTGTCTGGGTGCAATTTCTCTATAATATGTATGTATTTAGAAATATATAAGTATGTTTATCAGTTGTCTGGTTGCCATAGCACAGGCTCTGCTAGTTTGGGATCGGATGACCGTGTGTGAGATGTCCCAAGATATTATTATTATTATATTATTACTGTGCCATCTACTGACTTGTGACTGACTTGACGATAAATAATTAACATAGTCGTTTCAATACAACACAACAGAGAGCTGTCAGAGCCCTTTATAATCTGCGTCGCCGTGATTCTCTTAGGGAACTTTTTAAAAAGATTAATATTATGACAGTCCCTTGCCAATTCATTTATGAAAATATTATGTATGTGCGGAAAAACGGACATCTTTTTAGTAAAATTAGTGATAGACATAATTTTAATACTAGATATAAAGACAAATTAGATCAACCATTTTTTAGATTAGCTAAAGTCCACACTTCTTTCATGGGGTATTGTGTTAAATGTTACAACAAAATACCTTCTGACATATTAGAACTAAATGAAAGAAAATTTAAAACTCATGTTAAAAGTACACTTTGTGAACAAGCATATTACAAATTAGAAGATTACATTCAGGATAAGAATGCTTGGAAACATGCTGGTCCTGCTCCATAGGACAATCAAGGGTGAAGACAAAAGGTCAAACTGGTTGATTTATGTATTAACTTTATAGATAAACTGTTTCTTTTTTTGTGTTTTTATTTTTCTGTTGACTCACACACTGTTGTTTAATTAATGGTTCCAATGTTTGTAAATATGTGAGTACCATTTACCTAAATGTCTTTAGGAAATTAATAAGTTTACCTCTGCTGGTGATACTTTGTTCTTATAAGTAGCATACTCTGGGTGCATCGTCCTCACATAATATTAAATTAATTTTTGTATACAAAATTTTGTAAAATCATTATTTGAAAAGAGTAACTATGGAGTTTCTTGTCCGTTCTTCTCCATAAGAATCTACCTTTCCGAATGGACAGTAGAGTCACTTTATTAATGTAACATTATTATTTTACTGAACTGTAAACGATGACGTTCAAAAGTGCCGTTTAATGGACTAATTGAAATAAACGTTTTGACTTTTTTGACTTTGACTTTGAAATACACTTGACGTGAGTACTGACCGTGGTGTCCCGGTCGGTGACGGCGTACTTGAGGCGCGACTCCAGGCCGCGTATAGTTCCTGCACGCTTTGTATCCTATACACTTGACGTGAGTACTGACCGTGGTGTCCCGGTCGGTGACGGCGTACTTGAGGCGCGACTCCAGGCCGCGTATAGTTCCTGCACGCTTTGTATCCTATACACTTGACGTGAGTACTGACCGTGGTGTCCCGGTCGGTGACGGCGTACTTGAGGCGCGACTCCAGGCCGCGTATAGTTCCTGCACGCTTTGTATCCTATACACTTGACGTGAGTACTGACCGTGGTGTCCCGGTCGGTGACGGCGTACTTGAGGCGCGACTCCAGGCCGCGTATAGTTCCTGCACGCTTTGTATCCTATACACTTGACGTGAGTACTGACCGTGGTGTCCCGGTCGGTGACGGCGTACTTGAGGCGCGACTCCAGGCCGCGTATAGTTCCTGCACGCTTTGTATCCTATACACTTGACGTGAGTACTGACCGTGGTGTCCCGGTCGGTGACGGCGTACTTGAGGCGCGACTCCAGGCCGCGTATAGTTCCTGCACGCTTTGTATCCTATACACTTGACGTGAGTACTGACCGTGGTGTCCCGGTCGGTGACGGCGTACTTGAGGCGCGACTCCAGGCCGCGTATAGTTCCTGCACGCTTTGTATCCTATACACTTGACGTGAGTACTGACCGTGGTGTCCCGGTCGGTGACGGCGTACTTGAGGCGCGACTCCAGGCCGCGTATAGTTCCTGCACGCTTTGTATCCTATACACTTGACGTGAGTACTGACCGTGGTGTCCCGGTCGGTGACGGCGTACTTGAGGCGCGACTCCAGGCCGCGTATAGTTCCTGCACGCTTTGTATCCTATACACTTGACGTGAGTACTGACCGTGGTGTCCCGGTCGGTGACGGCGTACTTGAGGCGCGACTCCAGGCCGCGTATAGTTCCTGCACGCTTTGTATCCTATACACTTGACGTGAGTACTGACCGTGGTGTCCCGGTCGGTGACGGCGTACTTGAGGCGCGACTCCAGGCCGCGTATAGTTCCTGCACGCTTTGTATCCTATACACTTGACGTGAGTACTGACCGTGGTGTCCCGGTCGGTGACGGCGTACTTGAGGCGCGACTCCAGGCCGCGTATAGTTCCTGCACGCTTTGTATCCTATACACTTGACGTGAGTACTGACCGTGGTGTCCCGGTCGGTGACGGCGTACTTGAGGCGCGACTCCAGGCCGCGTATAGTTCCTGCACGCTTTGTATCCTATACACTTGACGTGAGTACTGACCGTGGTGTCCCGGTCGGTGACGGCGTACTTGAGGCGCGACTCCAGGCCGCGTATAGTTCCTGCACGCTTTGTATCCTATACACTTGACGTGAGTACTGACCGTGGTGTCCCGGTCGGTGACGGCGTACTTGAGGCGCGACTCCAGGCCGCGTATAGTTCCTGCACGCTTTGTATCCTATACACTTGACGTGAGTACTGACCGTGGTGTCCCGGTCGGTGACGGCGTACTTGAGGCGCGACTCCAGGCCGCGTATAGTTCCTGCACGCTTTGTATCCTATACACTTGACGTGAGTACTGACCGTGGTGTCCCGGTCGGTGACGGCGTACTTGAGGCGCGACTCCAGGCCGCGTATAGTTCCTGCACGCTTTGTATCCTATACACTTGACGTGAGTACTGACCGTGGTGTCCCGGTCGGTGACGGCGTACTTGAGGCGCGACTCCAGGCCGCGTATAGTTCCTGCACGCTTTGTATCCTATACACTTGACGTGAGTACTGACCGTGGTGTCCCGGTCGGTGACGGCGTACTTGAGGCGCGACTCCAGGCCGCGTATAGTTCCTGCACGCTTTGTATCCTATACACTTGACGTGAGTACTGACCGTGGTGTCCCGGTCGGTGACGGCGTACTTGAGGCGCGACTCCAGGCCGCGTATAGTTCCTGCACGCTTTGTATCCTATACACTTGACGTGAGTACTGACCGTGGTGTCCCGGTCGGTGACGGCGTACTTGAGGCGCGACTCCAGGCCGCGTATAGTTCCTGCACGCTTTGTATCCTATACACTTGACGTGAGTACTGACCGTGGTGTCCCGGTCGGTGACGGCGTACTTGAGGCGCGACTCCAGGCCGCGTATAGTTCCTGCACGCTTTGTATCCTATACACTTGACGTGAGTACTGACCGTGGTGTCCCGGTCGGTGACGGCGTACTTGAGGCGCGACTCCAGGCCGCGTATAGTTCCTGCACGCTTTGTATCCTATACACTTGACGTGAGTACTGACCGTGGTGTCCCGGTCGGTGACGGCGTACTTGAGGCGCGACTCCAGGCCGCGTATAGTTCCTGCACGCTTTGTATCCTATACACTTGACGTGAGTACTGACCGTGGTGTCCCGGTCGGTGACGGCGTACTTGAGGCGCGACTCCAGGCCGCGTATAGTTCCTGCACGCTTTGTATCCTATACACTTGACGTGAGTACTGACCGTGGTGTCCCGGTCGGTGACGGCGTACTTGAGGCGCGACTCCAGGCCGCGTATCTGCGAGTCCACGGTGGTCAGCTCCGACTCCTTGCGGGACTTCTTCATGGACTCGCGGAGCTCCTCCGTCAGTTTCTCCTGCAAGTTAAAGAGGGATTACACAAACATTTTAGTACCTAAAGGTTAATAGTACTTCTTTGCATTAACTCTTACACTTTGATTCTTTAACTAACTCAAGAAAACTTTGTCCTAAAAGTCCTGAATAAACTTTTTAGTCCACCGGATGACACAAAATATTGTACTCTTATTTTTTCTGTTGTCCCGGAAACAAAAAATTAAGACGAGATACAGTTCGATGAAATTTTGTGTGATGTAATGTTGGTACAGTACGCGTCAAACAACTTTGCCACTCTGAAGTTCGTCACAATTTGCAGCGCAGTAGTCTATTTTACAACCGATCATAACACCGCGCATGCGCGATCTCGCGGAAGCTGGCGCGTGTAGTGGCGTCTCATTCGCTCGTATACGTTCGATGCTTACTCATGTCTCGCTTGCTCAATGCAATAAGACTGTCGATGCCATAAGTGTTACACATTGTTATTATTTTTAATTAGTTGTTTTCGTTATTGTTTTGTTATCTTTTTATTAATGCCTTTAATGGCCCCACAAATTTATTTATGGAAGGAGTTTCGGAAATTTTGAGCGATAGTGACTGAGTAAATACTAAAAGACTTTATACTGACTAAACTTTATATTGAACTAGTTTGGGTAATGCACTGTGCCCCCGCTTGTGTCTGTGTTTGTGATTCACCTTCGACCTGCGAAAATGAGTTAGCTGGCTATACTTCAAGTGAGTGCATGTACCTTTAAATTTAGCTTTCATTTATTTGGTACGAACACAATCCCTCACTTTCAATTACCTATACTTATTACCTTCTCATGCATTTCTACCTACTTATCTTACAATCGCAAACTGCTTCTACAACTTTTTATTATTATTATTAGTATTATGTTAGCTCTAGTTCATCACTTGTGGCTCCAGTCACAATCCTATTGTTAGACTATACTATTGCACGTGTTAGCGGGCACACCATTTATGCCCGGAGGCATAATTAGTTTGGTTCACTTGTTAATGCTTGAGTTTATATATTTCTGATGGCTTAATGGAGTGTGCTAGCTACCAAGTGTCAATTAATTTCATTTAATTTGATTTACAGTTTGAATATTTTATTTTCTGTGTCATGTATTGTTAAATACTTTGCATACTATTGTATAAATTCAAGTTTTTAAAAGCTTAACAGACAGATGTGTTGCTGGGGAGTTTGTTGCGCCACTTCTTCTTCCCAGCTACAACACTAGGAAGTGGTGACGGGCGGGCGTCTTGGGGGACTGTCTTTATGTAGAACTTTGACGTTCAAAAAGTGCTGGCACTCAGCCTAATTTGAAGAAATGACTTTTGAATTTTATTGAAATAAGTAAAAAAATCAAGAATATACATAATATAATACGTATAAAACAAAAATATTTTTACGCGCTAACACTTTTTACGCGATTGCACCTGCGCGGTCGCCACAAACACTACACAAACTTACTTCAGAGAGGCAAAGGTGCTTGATCAAAACTATACACTGTTTACCAACAAGGTAAGGCAGGCAAGGTGTTACATTACTAGGCCCCACTTTTGAACTTTGATGCGCTTTATATTTGTTAATTTTTATTTAAAAAACGGGATATGGGCTTACAAAGTCGCGGGCAAATGCTAGTTTCTAGATAATACTTTGGTACCATAGCGAGCAAGGCGAACACGAAGATGTTTGCACTTCATCTCGCAGGTTTTGTGTTTTAGGTTTCTTTTAAACAGTTCTAAAAAATATAGTTGTAGCTTGAGAATATAGGCGAAGCAAAGTTTTAGAAACAGGAGAACGTAGGTCACCAGAGCGAGCTCAAAAATTGAAGCAGCTTCCAAAGACAAGCTTAAAAATGATGGTCCGAATTTGATGAGAAAATATAAGAGCAAAAATATATTTTTTAGAGGTATAATAAGAGTGTATAGCGGTTGTTCTTGTTAAAATATCGATCAAAGTACAGCAACATCGGGATATTTGACGTCCCGATAGGTCTGAATACGTCTAATATTCCGCGATTTTTATTTCCATCGTATGCTGAGGGGGGGGTCAGAAACCCCTGGACCCCCCCCCCCCCCCTATATACGCCCATGCTCCGTATCCAAAGAGTAACGAACGGAATCCTATTACTAAGCTCCACTGTCCGTCCATCCGTCTGTCTGTCAGCGGGCTCCATTCATCAATGAACCGAAATTATCAGTGTTTATTTTTATTTACGCTATAACAACGAATAAAAAATAAATCAAATTAAAAATTAAAGGGGGCTTCCATACAAGAATTTCGGTTTATGGTACAGAACCCTTCGTGTGAGAGTTCGACTCGCACTTGGCCGGTTCTTTTTCACGATATCGGTGTAAAACTTGCAGTCATAAAAATGAGTACAATGACCTATTTTAAGGTTTTGCGTTCATTCTGTTACACGTTGTATATGGCTATAGAATCAATTGCGAAGAACACATACCTTCTTGGACTTGAGCTGTGAGAGGTGCTTCTCGTCCCATCGCTTGGCCTTGCGCGCCAAGTCCAGAGAACCTCCGGAGATGATACCAGACTTCTGGTAGAACGTACCGTCTAGCGCCAGGGCCTACGGATATATATGGGAAGCATGAAATAAACAGTATTAAGAGCCAAATTATTTGAAAGGGTATATTTTTACAAAAATCTCACACAGAAAATCAGGCATCTTTTTTTAGTGTTTTTTTTTAATACTCACATCGTATCTGCTGTTTTTGGACCTGTCGAGGTCGTAGGCGACGCGGGAGGCATCCTCCGGCGTCTCGCACACCAGCGCGTTGTTGGTGACGAAGAGGACGGCGCGGTGGATGGCGGGCGGCTCGTAGCGCAGCACGTCGAACAGTAGCTTCACATTCTTCGGCTCTTTTATGTCTCTGTGAAGAAGAAAAATTGTGAAAAAATGGCTTAGACCTCAGAGTGAGGGGCTAGCGCGGTGGCGAAATAGGAGGCCCAAAAGATCAAACAGCAGAAACCAGAAGCGGACATTGTGAGGGGCGCCAAGAGGGACGAATGTCAGAGTGCGCGCAAGTGACTAACGTTGCACTCAGCTCGTTGCGAACACAGTGACGGGCCCACCGAGCCTATAATAGTGGCGGGAATTAATAAAAAAAAAGCCACTGTTTTCTCTATTTACGTTTAATTAGTGCACTCAGCCTGAAGTATTACACAGCAGGTGCAATAATGATCTGTGGCATTGTCTGTAACACGCTGCACTGAGGCACGTCACCACGCCCGCTATCGCACCGCGCTACTACCCACCAGAACTGTGCAGACTAGCCGTTGTCCAGGTACGAGTTGCATCAATGGATACGCTAACGTCGACGAGACGGACTTGGTAACATTTTAGATCACGGCGGGAAAACACAACTGTTGGCTTTATTACTTACTTCCCTGTATCACGAAAAAAAAAGAAAACTCTTTGGACACGTGTACGACTATTAGTGAGACTGACCTCAATCGCTCCCGAAGTGGCTTGGCCTGGATGTAGTCTAGAGGTAAGAACGTTTCTGGCTCCAACATCCTCTCTTTTAGCACCTGGAAACAATTTAAATATTATCAATCTGGTCTTAACTAATGGTATCTAGTTTATCAGCGTTTGCCCGCGGCTTCAATGCGTAAGTAAAAAAAAAGGAGCGAGTCTTACAGTAGTCGCATAGGATGTGTAACATCTGACGTCTCACCTTGGTAAAACATTAACATTAAAAGTACCAACTGACAGCCAACTAACCACTGCGCGCGCTCATTGGTCAAATCAAATAGCGCGCGCTTCCTCGGTTTCCTGTTACACACTTCCGTCCCATTTCACGAAATCACTCCCACAGATTTTCTGTTGACTCACACACTGTTTAATTAATGGTTCCAATGTTTGTAAATATATAAGTACCATTTACCTAAATTTCTTTAGAAAATGAATAAGTTTACCTCTGCTGGTGATACTTTGTTCTTATAAGTAGCATACTCTGGGTGCATCGTCCTCACATAATATTAAATTAATTTTTGTATACAAAATTTTGTAAAATCATTATTTGAAAAGAGTAACTATGGAGTTTCTTGTCAGTTCTTCTCCATAAGAATCTACCTTTCCGAATGGACAGTAGTCACTTTATTAATGTAATATTATTATTTTTACTGAACTGTAAACGATGACGTTCAAAAGTGCCGTTTAATGGCCTAATTGAAATAAACGTTTTGACTTTTTTGACTTTTGATTGCAAGAAAGCGAGAGAAAACATGTTACACAAAAAAAATACCCTGCACCCATCTCCAGGGACCCATGTATCTCTACACCAAAATTCATTAAAAACGGTTCAGGTTAAATCAGTACGCATGAAAGCGTAACATAAAACTCACTTTTGCATTAAAAAATGTTAGTTCGGATTACAGAAATACTTCAAAACTTTTTGATCGCATTATAATTTGGGGCACACAATTATTTATTAGTTGTGTGACGTGGTTGCAATTCAAAAACTATATTCGCCGAAGTTAATGTACCGATTGAAATCGGTATAAAAAAGAGAATAGGGTTATTTTCCTGAAAAAATCTAATTAGGGGAATAAAATGGACATAAAATTAATTTCGGAACTGCTGTTTTAATTAAATAATTTCTAGATGTAAAATTGAAAAATATATGACGTCGGGGAAGAGGGAGGTCAAAAACTCTAAATTCGTGTGATGGCCCCTTACTCCATCTGATAAATTTCCAAAAAATATTGAACACACATTTCACATTTTTCTTTTTTGAAAGTCATCAAAAAATGACGTTACAATGCGTTGAACCCTCGCGTGCCGTTACGCTGAAGTACACGCGTACGCGCATTATATTTATTTTTATCGGTTTGAAATGGCAAAAATACAAATACGTCCATTATTTTTTGTAATTGATTTACTCTTCACGTTGTAGCGCTTGTGCGTGGGCTGGCATATGTTGATCATGCGCTCGTGCTCGTACTGTACGAAGAGTTACCTGGATGCACCTCCTAGCAGTCTTCTCGGTGTCGACGACGATGGCCTCCATGTACTTGCCAGCACCTTGGTGATGGCCACGTTGTAGCGCTTGTGCGTGGGCTGGCACATGTTGATCATGCGCTCGTGCTCGTACTGTACGAAGAGTTACCTGTATGCACCTCCTAGCAGTCTTCTCGGTGTCGACGACGATGGCCTCCATGTACTTGCCCAGCACCTTGGTGATGGCCACGTTGTAGCGCTTGTGCGTGGGCTGGCACATGTTGATCATGCGGTCGTACTGGGAAGGAACAAATATCCTGTGTTATATTGATACTGGTGAGAGGTGTCATGAATTCTAACTACAAAATACCTCAGCGTCATGTACTTCAAATACCAAGTACAAATCACGTTTTTAAGAAGTAATTGAAATACAAATACCAAATACGTATTTGTATTTCAATTACGTATTTTAATTACAAGTAATTCAAATACTGCCCAGCCCTGAATGTACATAATAAAGAGTATTTTGGTAGGTGAGTGTTCTCCAACGCACAAGTCCGTGCAGTATGTTTGTATCAGTGTACTCACGACGCCAGGTATGTCTCTCTTGAAGCTCTCGACGATCTCCTGCTTCTTCCGACGCCGCGCCTCCTCGTGCTTGTCCACCCGCGCGTCTCCCAGCGCCGCCGCTACTTCCTCCAACTGCGACTGGAGCTCTGCTGCCCGACCGCGGCATTCTCCGACATCAGCCTGCAAACAGATTGCACTAATTGTCAAAAGTGCTGAATTATTTGTAATCTAAATAACATAGTCCCGCGCCCCCAGCACGGGTGAAATTTATATATCCCATCTTCGTATAGAAACCCTGAACGTTCCCTGGCTTTGACTATTTTTTTTTAGATGGATATGAAGTGTCGCGAGTGTCAGACACTCCGACATCGAGTGTCGCGAGATGGAGTGTCACGAGTGTCAGACACTACGACATCGAGTGTCGCGAGATGGAGTGTCGCGAGTGTAAGACACTCCGAGATCGAGTGTCGCGAGATGGAGATGAAGTGTCGCAAGTGTCAGACACTCCGACATCGAGTGTCGCGAGATGGAGATGAAATGTCGCGAGTGTAAGACACTCCGAAATCGAGTGTCGCGAGATGGAGATGAAGTGTCGCGAGTGTCAGACACTCCGACATCGAGTGTCAGACACTCCGAGATCGAGTGTCGCGAGATGGAGTGTCGCGAGTGTCAGACACTCCGACATCGAGTGTCGCGAGATGGAGTGTCGCGAGTGTAAGACACTCCAAGATCGAGTGTCGCGAGATGGAGATGAAGTGTCGCGAGTGTCAGACACTCCGACATCGAGTGTCGCGAGATGGAGATGAAGTGTCGCGAGTGTCAGACACTCCGACATCGAGTTTCGTGAGATGGAGATGGAGTGTCGCGAGTGTCAGACACTCCGACATCGAGTGTCGCGAGTGTCAGACAGTCCGGCATCGAGTGTCGCGAGTGTCAGACACTCCAGCATCGAGTGTCGCGAGTGTCAGACACTCCGACATCGAGTGTCGCGAGATGAAGATGGAGTGTCGCGAGTGTCAGATACTCCGACATCGAGTGTCGCGAGATGGAGATGAAGTTTCGCGAGTGTCAGACACTCCGACATCGAGTGTCGCGAGATGGAGATGGAGTTTCGCGAGTGTCAGACACTCCGACATCGAGTGTCGCGAGATGGAGATGGAGTGTCGCGAGTGTCAGACACTCCGGCATCGAGTGTCGCGAGATGGAGATGAAGTGTCGCGAGTGTCAGACACTCCGACATCAAGTTTCGTGAGAAGGAGATGGAGTGTCGCGAGTGTCAGACACTCCGAGATCGAGTGTCGCGAGTGTCAGACAGTCCGGCATCGAGTGTCGCGAGTGTCAGACACTCCGGCATCGAGTGTCGCGAGTGTCAGACACTCCGGCATCGAGTGTCGCGAGTGTCAGACACTCCGACATCGAGTGTCGCGAGATGGAGATGAAGTTTCGCGAGTGTCAGACACTCCGACATCGAGTGTCGCGAGATGGAGATGGAGTTTCGCGAGTGTCAGACACTCCGACATCGAGTGTCGCGAGATGGAGATGAAGTGTCGCGAGTGTCAGACACTCCGACATCAAGTTTCGTGAGATGGAGATGGAGTGTCGCGAGTGTCAGACACTCCGAGATCGAGTGTCGCGTGATGTAGATGGAGTGTCAGGGGTGTCAGACACTCCGACATCGAGTGAAGCGAGATGGAGATGAAGTGTCGCGAGTGTCAGACACTCCGACATCGAGTGTCGCGAGATGGAGATGAAGTGTCGCGAGTGTCAGACACTCCGACATCGAGTGTCGCGAGTGTCAGACACTCCGACATCGAGTGTCGCGAGTGTCAGACACTCCGACATCGAGTGTCGCGAGTGTCAGACACTCCGACATCGAGTTTCGCGAGATGGAGATGGAGTGTCGCGAGTGTCAGACACTCCGACATCGAGTGTCGCGAGTGTCAGACACTCCGGCATCGAGTGTCGCGAGTGTCAGACACTCCGACATCGAGTGTCGCGAGTGTCAGACACTCCGACATCGAGTGTCGCGAGTGTCAGACACTCCGACATCGAGTGTCGCGAGTGTCAGACACTCCGACATCGAGTGTCGCGAGATGGAGATGGAGTGTCGCGAGTGTCAGACACTCCGACATCGAAAGTCGCGAGATGGAGATGAAGTGTCGCGAGTGTCAGACACTCCGGCATCGAGTGTCGCGAGATGTAGATGGAGTGTCGCGAGTGTCAGACACTCCAACATCGAGTGTCGCGAGTGTCAGACACTCCGGCATCGAGTGTCGCGAGATGTAGATGGAGTGTCGCGAGTGTCAGACACTCCAACATCGAGTGTCGCGAGTGTCAGACACTCCGACATCGAGTGTCGCGAGATGGAGATGGAGTGTCGCGAGTGTCAGACACTCCGACATCGAGTGTCGCGAGTGTCTCATCTCGCTTCACTCGTCTCCGGCATCGAGTGTCGCGAGATGGAGATGAAGTGTCGCGAGTGTCAGACACTCCGACATCGAGTGTCGCGAGATGGAGATGAAGTGTCGCGAGTGTCAGGCACTCCGGCATCGAGTGTCGCGAGTGTCAGACACTCCGAAATCGAGTGTCGCGAGATGGAGATGAAGTGTCGCGAGTGTTAGACACTCCGGCATCGAGTGTCGCGAGTGTCAGACACTCCGACATCGAGTGTCGCGAGTGTCAGACACTCCGACATCGAGTGTCGCGAGATGGAGATGAAGTGTAGCGAGTGTCAGACACTCCCGACATCGAGTGTCGCGAGTGTCAGACACTCCGGCATCGAGTGTCGCGAGATGGAGATGAAGTGTCGCGAGTGTCAGACACTCCGGCATCGAGTGTCGCGAGTGTCAGACACTCCGGCATCGAGTGTCGCGAGTGTCAGACACTCCGGCATCGAGTGTCGCGAGATGGAGATGGAGTGTCGGAGTGTCAGGCACTCCGACATCGAGTGTCGCGAGATGGAGATGGAGTGTCGCGAGTGTCAGACACTCCGACATCGAGTGTCGCGAGATGGAGATGGAGTGTCGCGAGTGTCAGACACTCCGACATCGAAAGTCGCGAGATGGAGATGAAGTGTCGCGAGTGTCAGACACTCCGACATCGAGTGTCGCGAGATGGAGATGGAGTGTCGCGAGTGTCAGACACTCCGACATCGAGTGTCGCGAGTGTCAGACACTCCGACATCGAGTTTCGCGAGATGGAGATGGAGTGTCGCGAGTGTCAGACACTCCGGCATCGAGTGTCGCGAGATGTAGATGGAGTGTCGCGAGTGTCAGACACTCCAACATCGAGTGTCGCGAGTGTCAGACACTCCGGCATCGAGTGTCGCGAGATGTAGATGGAGTGTCGCGAGTGTCAGACACTCCAACATCGAGTGTCGCGAGTGTCAGACACTCCGACATCGAGTGTCGCGAGATGGAGATGGAGTGTCGCGAGTGTCAGACACTCCGACATCGAGTGTCGCGAGTGTCAGACACTCCGGCATCGAGTGTCGCGAGTGTCAGACACTCCGACATCGAGTGTCGCGAGATGGAGATGAAGTGTCGCGAGTGTCAGACACTCCGGCATCGAGTGTCGCGAGATGGAGATGGAGTGTCGCGAGTGTCAGACACTCCGACATCGAAAGTCGCGAGATGGAGATGAAGTGTCGCGAGTGTCAGACACTCCGGCATCGAGTGTCGCGAGATGTAGATGGAGTGTCGCGAGTGTCAGACACTCCAACATCGAGTGTCGCGAGTGTCAGACACTCCGACATCGAGTGTCGCGAGTGTCAGACACTCCGAGATCGAGTGTCGCGAGATGGAGATGAAGTGTCGCGAGTGTCAGACACTCCGACATCGAGTGTCGCGAGTGTCAGACACTCCGGCATCGAGTGTCGCGAGATGGAGATGAAGTGTCGCGAGTGTCAGACACTCCGACATCGAGTGTCGCGAGTGTCACACACTCCGACATCGAGTTTCGCGAGATGGAGATGGAGTGTCGCGAGTGTCAGACACTCCGACATCGAGTGTCGCGAGTGTCAGACACTCCGACATCGAGTGTCGCGAGTGTCAGACACTCCGAGATCGAGTGTCGCGAGATGGAGATGAAGAGTCGCGAGTGTCAGACACTCCGGCATCGAGTGTCGCGAGTGTCAGACACTCCGACATCGAGTGTCGCGAGTGTCAGACACTCCGACATCGAGTGTCGCGAGTGTCAGACACTCCGACATCGAGTTTCGCGAGATGGAGATGGAGTGTCGCGAGTGTCAGACACTCCGGCATCGAGTGTCAGACACTCCGACATCGAGTGTCGCGAGTGTCAGACACTCCGACATCGAGTGTCGCGAGATGGAGATGAAGTGTAGCGAGTGTCAGACACTCCCGACATCGAGTGTCGCGAGTGTCAGACACTCCGGCATCGAGTGTCGCGAGTGTCAGACACTCCGGCATCGAGTGTCGCGAGTGTCAGACACTCCGACATGCAGTGTCGCGAGATGGAGATGGAGTGTCGCGAGTGTCAGACACTCCGACATCGAGTGTCGCGAGTGTCAGACACTCCGAGATCGAGTGTCGCGAGATGGAGATGAAGTGTCGCGAGTGTCAGACACTCCGACATCGAGTGTCGCGAGTGTCAGACACTCCGGCATCGAGTGTCGCGAGATGGAGATGAAGTGTCGCGAGTGTCAGACACTCCAACATCGAGTGTCGCGAGTGTCAGACACTCCGACATCGAGTGTCGCGAGTGTCAGACACTCCGAGATCGAGTGTCGCGAGATGGAGATGAAGTGTCGCGAGTGTCAGACACTCCGACATCGAGTGTCGCGAGTGTCAGACACTCCGGCATCGAGTGTCGCGAGATGGAGATGAAGTGTCGCGAGTGTCAGACACTCCGACATCGAGTGTCGCGAGTGTCACACACTCCGACATCGAGTTTCGCGAGATGGAGATGGAGTGTCGCGAGTGTCAGACACTCCGACATCGAGTGTCGCGAGTGTCAGACACTCCGACATCGAGTGTCGCGAGTGTCAGACACTCCGAGATCGAGTGTCGCGAGATGGAGATGAAGAGTCGCGAGTGTCAGACACTCCGGCATCGAGTGTCGCGAGTGTCAGACACTCCGACATCGAGTGTCGCGAGTGTCAGACACTCCGACATCGAGTGTCGCGAGTGTCAGACACTCCGACATCGAGTTTCGCGAGATGGAGATGGAGTGTCGCGAGTGTCAGACACTCCGGCATCGAGTGTCAGACACTCCGACATCGAGTGTCGCGAGTGTCAGACACTCCGACATCGAAAGTCGCGAGATGGAGATGAAGTGTCGCGAGTGTCTGACACTCGCGACACTCGATGTTGGAGTGTCTGACACTCGCGACACTTCATCTCCATCTCGCGACACTCGATCTCGGAGTGTCAGGCACTCCGACATCGAGTGTCGCGAGATGGAGATGGAGTGTCGCGAGTGTCAGACACTCCGACATCGAGTGTCGCGAGTGTCAGACACTCCGGCATCGAGTGTCGCGAGATGTAGATGGAGTGTCGCGAGTGTCAGACACTCCAACATCGAGTGTCGCGAGTGTCAGACACTCCGACATCGAGTGTCGCGAGATGGAGATGGAGTGTCGCGAGTGTCAGACACTCCGACATCGAGTGTCGCGAGTGTCAGACACTCCGGCATCAAGTGTCGCGAGTGTCAGACACTCCGACATCGAGTGTCGCGAGATGGAGATGGAGTGTCGCGAGTGTCAGACACTCCGACATCGAAAGTCGCGAGATGGAGATGAAGTGTCGCGAGTGTCAGACACTCCGACATCGAGTGTCGCGAGATGGAGATGAAGTGTCGCGAGTGTCAGACACTCCGACATCGAGTGTCGCGAGATGGAGATGAAGTGTCGCGAGTGTCAGGCACTCCGGCATCGAGTGTCGCGAGTGTCAGACACTCCGAAATCGAGTGTCGCGAGATGTAGATGGAGTGTCGCGGGTGTCAGACACTCCGACATCGAGTGAAGCAAGATGGAGATGAAGTGTCGCGAGTGTCAGACACTTCGAAATGGAGTGTCGCGAGTGTCACACACTCCAACATCGAGTTTCGCGAGATGGAGATGGAGTGTCGCGAGTGTCAGACACTCCGACATCGAGTTTCGCGAGATGAAGATGGAGTGTCGCGAGTGTCAGATACTCCGACATCGAGTGTCGCGAGATGGAGATGAAGTTTCGCGAGTGTCAGACACTCCGACATCGAGTGTCGCGAGATGGAGATGGAGTTTCGCGAGTGTCAGACACTCCGACATCGAGTGTCGCGAGTGTCAGACACTCCGAAATCGAGTGTCGCGAGATGTAGATGGAGTGTCGCGGGTGTCAGACACTCCGACATCGAGTGAAGCAAGATGGAGATGAAGTGTCGCGAGTGTCAGACACTTCGAAATGGAGTGTCGCGAGTGTCACACACTCCAACATCGAGTTTCGCGAGATGGAGATGGAGTGTCGCGAGTGTCAGACACTCCGGCATCGAGTGTCGCGAGTGTCAGACACTCCGACATCGAGTGTCGCGAGTGTCAGACACTCCGACATCGAGTGTCGCGAGTGTCAGACACTCCGACATCGAGTGTCGCGAGATGGAGATGAAGTGTAGCGAGTGTCAGACACTCCCGACATCGAGTGTCGCGAGTGTCAGACACTCCGGCATCGAGTGTCGCGAAATGGAGATGAAGTGTCGCGAGTGTCAGACACTCCGGCATCGAGTGTCGCGAGTGTCAGACACTCCGACATCGAGTGTCGCGAGATGGAGATGGAGTGTCGCGAGTGTCAGACACTCCGACATCGAAAGTCGCGAGATGGAGATGAAGTGTCGCGAGTGTCAGACACTCCGGCATCGAGTGTCGCGAGATGTAGATGGAGTGTCGCGAGTGTCAGACACTCCAACATCGAGTGTCGCGAGTGTCAGACACTCCGGCATCGAGTGTCGCGAGATGTAGATGCAGTGTCGCGAGTGTCAGACACTCCAACATCGAGTGTCGCGAGTGTCAGACACTCCGACATCGAGTGTCGCGAGATGGAGATGGAGTGTCGCGAGTGTCAGACACTCCGACATCGAGTGTCGCGAGTGTCAGACACTCCGACATCGAAAGTCGCGAGATGGAGATGAAGTGTCGCGAGTGTCAGACACTCCGGCATCGAGTGTCGCGAGATGTAGATGGAGTGTCGCGAGTGTCAGACACTCCAACATCGAGTGTCGCGAGTGTCAGACACTCCGGCATCGAGTGTCGCGAGATGTAGATGGAGTGTCGCGAGTGTCAGACACTCCAACATCGAGTGTCGCGAGTGTCAGACACTCCGACATCGAGTGTCGCGAGATGGAGATGGAGTGTCGCGAGTGTCAGACACTCCGACATCGAGTGTCGCGAGTGTCAGACACTCCGAGATCGAGTGTCGCGAGATGGAGATGAAGTGTCGCGAGTGTCAGACACTCCGACATCGAGTGTCGCGAGTGTCAGACACTCCGGCATCGAGTGTCGCGAGATGGAGATGAAGTGTCGCGAGTGTCAGACACTCCGACATCGAGTGTCGCGAGATGGAGATGAAGTGTCGCGAGTGTCAGGCACTCCGGCATCGAGTGTCGCGAGTGTCAGGCACTCCGGCATCGAGTGTCGCGAGTGTCAGACACTCCGAAATCGAGTGTCGCGAGATGTAGATGGAGTGTCGCGGGTGTCAGACACTCCGACATCGAGTGAAGCAAGATGGAGATGAAGTGTCGCGAGTGTCAGACACTCCGACATCGAGTGTCGCGAGATGGAGATGAAGTGTCGCGAGTGTCAGGCACTCCGGCATCGAGTGTCGCGAGTGTCAGACACTCCGAAATCGAGTGTCGCGAGATGTAGATGGAGTGTCGCGGGTGTCAGACACTCCGACATCGAGTGAAGCAAGATGGAGATGAAGTGTCGCGAGTGTCAGACACTCCGACATCGAGTGTCGCGAGATGGAGATGGAGTGTCGCGAGTGTCAGACACTCCGACATCGAGTGTCGCGAGTGTCAGACACTCCGAGATCTAGTGTCGCGAGATGGAGATGAAGTGTCGCAAGTGTCCGACGCTCCAAAATCGAGTTTAGCGACAGACACACGCGCGGCTGGACGCTGAGTACGACTGTAACTTGTGTGTAACGTTTACCTGCAGTTCAGCGCGCAATCTCCTCTGTTCCTCCAGCGCTTGCTCGGAGCTCTTGATGTGCTCGTTCAGCTTGTCCACACGCTTCATAGCCTCGTTCCTCTCGTGACCCTGTGTGACACAACATTCATATTACAATATTTTTCGACGATATGTTTAGGATTATTTGTAGTTTTAGTTGGTTTAATACTTATTAGGTAAGTAATACTTCAAAGTATTATATTATTCATTTAGTGATAGGTAAGGAACAGATGGAAACAAAGTTAATTTTTTCGGTACCGTTTTGTGGGTTTTTTCCAGTATCAATTGTTTTTTATTAAATTCTTGATTATTGTTGTGTCGAGAAACTTTTCATCGTTTATGAATTTAACATAGTTTCTACTAATATTATCAAAATATGATTGGTGGTTGACACTTTGGTCATCTACTGAGTGACAGTGTACAGTGTGACAAATAGGTACAGTTTTGAGGCGGTTGATAAAGCTAAAGTAAGTACAATAGATATGTTTACCTTCTGCCGGTGCTTGTTCTCGAACTCCCCCTTGCGGCGCAGCTCGTTGTCGAGCCGGTCCTGGTCCGCCTTCTGCTCGCGGTTGACGGAGTCCAGCTCCTGCAGGTAGCGCGCGGCCTGGCGCGACGCCTCCATCTTCAGCTCCTCGTATTCACGGATCTGGACAAAACAGGCAAGCACTTTGTTACTAAAACAATTATAATATTCAAGTATTGTTACTTGACGAATCCTTGTACATTTATGATAACTTAGCACCTATAACACTTGTCTCTCTGCATGTTACAGATTTGGCTAACTTTCGTCAAACAAACAAACAATCAGCTTATGAAACTACTGATATGGTAATTTCAGTTGTTATTAGTGATGTAACGAATGTTGGATTTAAACCGTGCCGAGCCGAACATGGCCAAGCCGATACAGAGTGAATATTCTTACATGATTGTAACAAGACTCATTATCTGTTTTACCAAAGATATTCTAATTTAGAATTTGATTTTCTTAAATGTCAGGAAGGACATTATGTTGTTTTTGAGTTTATTTTTGATTTTGTTGTTGCTATATTTTCATTAGACTGAAGAACAAAAGAGAAAGTCTTACTCATTTAGTTGCCTTCTTCAAGAATATTCCAAGAAGACTGTTCCATGATCATTTTTTACACAAATATAAGTAAATAGGAAAATATAAATCTTAGCTGTATTATAATTTCATATCCTTCCAGTTCATATTTCATTTCCTTTTTGTTTATCAAATAAATTCGCCAAACATTAACATCGTTTCTTGCGAATACAAATGCGAATGTAGAAAAATATGCTATCAGATACATGGACCGGGTCTTTTCTACCAGAAAAAGAATCATTTGCACTGTTTGCATTTTGTTCACTATAGAACAAAATGCAACCAGTGCAAATGATTCTTCTGTTGTCTTGGTTCTGTACGACACATCGTACAAGATTGTAGCGACGCTCACACCATCACATGGAACTATTTTATTTTATTTTATTTTATTATATAAGGTACTCCAACGACTTATTCACTATAACATATTACATAAACAACTTACACATGAATTATCATGGTGAATTTGTCACTTATAGAAGTACACAGCTTAAACATAAAATTATACATACACAACTATGAGATCTGTTTCAAATTAGAATTAAAAAGATAGGTATAACTATTGGGACTATATTAGTGACATTATTGCGCCAAGTGCACAAGTACTTCAGTTCACATATGCCTTATTTATATATTAGTTTTATTCATCATGGTTTACCTGTGCCTCTTCGAGATGCACATCAGCCCTCCCCGTGTGAGTGGTTCCCAGCGTGGAGTGCTCCCACTGCGCCTTCTCGTCCTCGATCTGTCGCAGTTCGTCCTCTAACTTCTTGATGTCGGCCTGGTGCGCCTCGTGCGCCTTCCGCGCTTGCTCCAGCGTCTTGAGGGCACTCTCCAGCTTCTTCTGCGTGTGCGTCACACGTTCCTTGGCTTTTATGAATGTCGGACGCTTCTTTGAGATTTCGGCTTCCTGTTGGGAGCAATGAGTTTGTTTTTAAGAATTGATAAATAGAACTTTCAGTCAATTTTGTAAACATCTTACCGTGATAACTTAGGTGGAGTGAGCTTGTAGTGAACTGTCCTTCAATGTTGATTGGATGGATTGACAGCTCACTTTATGTTCACTTCAGCTAAGTTTTAAGAATAGCACTACTGATGCTTCGCGTAAACTGTTGAGCTTGGATAGGCTGATTCATTTGTGATATGGTCAGATTTTATATATAGACAGATGTGTGGACAGACCTCCATCCATTGCGTTTCGGTGTTTAAAATTAAGAAAGAAAGGATTAAACATGGTTTTAATTCTGTTCAAAGGTTATTCTTGTGCGGAACCCGTAGTATTATAATGCACACACTTGTAACTAAACACTCATGTTACAAGGAAAAGCACAGGTTTTTCAAAATATGATTGTCTAGCCATAACATGCTGAAAAACCTGTGCAGTTACAAGTGTGTTGCAGCCTCGTAGCCATATCACAGAAATGGCTGGCCACTTCATGTAATGGCCACCACAAACCTAACCTAACCTCGGCCACATCATGATATGACCAATTTTATGATACGGCTACGACAATTATACCAGTTATTAACCTTTCGGAAAGCTGTTGCAATATTCTCCATATTTAAAACAGATTTTCCATGTTTAAAATTAGCGACAAGTCACAGTCCCACTCACCACTTCGCGGATCTCCTGCTCAATCTTGGCGGTCTCTCTCTGCACAGTACCCGCTTCCTTCTTCTTGTCCTTGAGCGCTTCCTCCAGCTTCTGTCTCTTCTTCTCTATCTTGGTCAGCTCGGTCTGCTTGTGCTGAAGGTCCTCCTCCATGGACTGGATCTCTTTCTCGTTGTGGTACAGGTGGTAGAGTTGGAGCTCGATTTTTTGTTCTTGCTATAATGGAAGACATTGATTGGCTATGCAGAACTTAGGGAGACTTACGGTTTCCAAAAATGTAAGTAGGCCAAAAAGCTAGTGGGAATAAAATAAAATAAACCTTGTACCATATTTGCATGCATTGCAGTGGCACAATAATAGGCTGGCATCATTATTAATATTACAGTCTTGGAAAGTTCTCGGGACCCTGCGGTACCAGACCTTAAGAAGCGTACAAGGGGCTGAATACAGAGCTTAGCTATTCTTTTCCTACTTAACTTCCAAGACATAAATCCCAATTTCTAAACTTACCAGTTCCTCTTTCAGGCGGGTGTACTTTTCAGCCTCCTCCTTCTCAAACTTGGCCTCTTTCCTCTCGGCGGCCACGCCCTTCTTCTTCTGGTAAGAGAACTGAGCCTCCTCGTCGGCTCGGTTCACCTCCGCGCGGCAGTGCTCATACTGCTCCTTTAGGACTCCAGATCTGGTGGAGTCAAGACATTGCATTCAAGTCAAAAATGACCAGGAGACACATAACATATAATTATGCGATCGAAATCTCTTGTGATCATGTTTTCTATGAAAGTTAGGTATGTGATTTAATATTGACTGATTTAAGTTTTTTGGGGTTACGTTTGGAATTATCACACTAATATTTACTGATTTAAGTTTTTTGGGGTTATGTTTGAAATTATCACACTAATATTATAAAGGCGAAAGTTTGTAAGTGAGTGTGGGTGTGTGTATGTTTGTTACTTCTTCACGCACAAGCGGCTGGACCAATTTTGGTTAAATTTGGTATGCAGGAAGCTGACACCCTGGATTAACACATAGGATTCCTGGAGTGTGTTCCCTTCGGATAATTTTCAACATTCACGCGGATTATCTGAAAAACCGCGGGTAACACCGCGAGGCGCAGCTAGTTTTTAAATAAGTTATCATCACTAACTTGTTTAAAAAGAATTCCAAACATAACCCCACCCAACTTTGTTATTTATTCATTCAAAGAGTACTTGCCTGTTTACATAACATGAAACACATTTAAAGATGTTCATTTTATTTTGGTTCTGTCATGTAATTTTATCAGAAATATCAATTGAGTTAAACTTACTTATAGTGAAAATATTTAAACCCTTATCTATCTATACTAATAATAACGCTGAAGAGTTTGTTTGAACACACTAATCTCCGGAACTACCAGTCGGATTTGGATTTCTTTTTTGTAAGTGATAGCTACATTCATGAGGAAGACTATAGAGTACACAGGAACGGGAAAAACGGGATATTCGCGTACGAAGGCGCAGGCAAAAGCTAGTTATTTTATATCCATTCGAAGCAGCAGAACCACTATTCCACCTACCCACTGATCTCCTCAAACAGAGCAGTCCTCTCCTTGGGGTTCTTCATAGCGATGCTCTCCACGGCCCCCTGGAACACCAGGAAGTTCTTGGCCTTCACGTTGATGCCCAGCTTCTCCAGCTCACTCAGGTACAGGGATGTGTTTACTGACTGTTGACAAATGGGAGTGTGTTACAATGTGTCTTACTGTCACCGGAAAATTGCAAACGCCATAAGATTGTATTATATTATTGAAAAATTATATTATGAGAAAAAGTGCCACGGGGATAAAAAGTCTTGTGTCCTAATCCAGGTCATCAAACATGACTTTCAAGTTTAGAATATCAGTAGGAGGTCATAGGAATATTAATATTGGTATTTTTACATATGTGGCACCTTTACTAATATTGTAATTCTTCTCTTTGAAATCTACGCTTTGGAACATGCAATAACTTCATGTCCTTGGACAGACCGGCCTGGACAATTCAAAAGTGACTGTAATGGTTTAATTGAAATAAATGCTTTGTGTTTATTTTTTTGTTTTTCTTGAAGATCTCGAAAATATTAGCTACTTGCTGTTGGTTCTAAATGTTTCTACCATTTTCCTCAGTCCTATTTCCCTTAATTTTATTTCATCAATTACAGCTCTCACACAATCCACCCATTAAATGTCAGGTTTTTTCTAGGATTCTGACTTCCAAAAAAAATACTACAATGTATAAAATAACTTTAATTTTGGAAGTCAATATTTTTGGTTTTTTTCTCGTACTTTAACATCAACTTCCGAAATTAAACTTAATTAAGTATTTTACACTTTATAGGTTTTTTTTTTTGAAGTTGTTTGTATTTTTTTGGAAAAAAGGTATTTATTTTTCACTTTTTAGTTATAGTGACAGGAAAGTAAAATATGCAATTTCGTTTACTTGGATGACATATTTTTTTTCAACTATTTTGATTTAAAAGAATAGAACAAACCTGTCCATCAATCTTGTGTTCTGATGACTGTCCAATGACTGATCTCTGGAACTGCTTCTCTGTCAGGTCTTCAAGCACAAATGTGGCTGTCACTGATGCACTGGAACACAAACACATTATTTTCTGCATAAGTTGGGATTAAAGGATATTAGTATTATGATACTTAACTATTTTTTAAAGAAAAAGGCTATATATTTGACCTGCAATAATAACTGCAAAAAGGTCTTATTATAATGGCTAAATGATTTAATATTGACTGACAAAAATAAAAATAAAATTAGGTCTAAATTAAGTACACAGCAGCAAATCAAAATACATTAAAAGTCAACCAACCACTCTTTAGCCTAGTATTTATTGATGTTTTGGTGTGTCAATTAAATGCTCTTCTTTACTATGGTAGACACCAGATAAATTAGCAATAAAGTACATTGTCTTTTCCTTAATTTCTCTGCATAAGTACCTGGTTGTCGGACTGGCCTGTTAGTCGAGTGGTTAGTGACCCTGACTGCTAAACCGGAGGTTGTGGGTTTGATTCCCACCCAGGACAAATCTTTGTGTGATGAGCATGATCATTTGTTCTGTGTCTGGGTGTAATTTGTCTATAATATGTATGTATATAGAAATATTTAAGTATGTTTATCAGTTGTCTGGTTGCCATAGCACAGGCTCTGCCTAGTTTGGGATTGGATGACCGTGTGTGAGTTGTCCCAAGATATTATTATATTAGATATTATTATTGTACCCGACAATAATTAAGAATAGTTTTTCATTACTATAAAAAGTAAAGGATCACAATAGATGTAGATTCAGGACAGCTTCATGTCATAATTTCTGTTTTCGGAATTAAGTGGCAATAAATGTAGGTAGATCAATGACCATTATTGCAAATTTATCTGGTGTCAACCATAAGTATTCAAACAGACAAACTAAATACAGAAAAAAGATTAACCTTTTGCGTGTCTTAACAGATTTTTATCGTCCAATCCTGACCAAGCCCTTATGTGTAACTGTCCGACTTAAGACATTTGGAGCATTTTTTCTTATGTCGAACTGTGTAACTTAAGACACGCAAAAGGTTAAGTTAATTCTATGCAGTGTTACCTTCTAGACACAGGTTTGTTGATGGAAGCCCCATGTATTAGATCACTGAGACGTTTCACACGAAGCAGGGAAGTCTTCTCACCCATGACAAAACTCACTGCATCCATGAAGTTGGACTTGCCTGGGGAGAAATACGGCTATGTTAGACTTATTGATATAAGACCAGGCACAGGTCACAACTGTTGACTATTATCAGGGGAGCCCCTGACCGAGTAAGTGCTCCAATAACTTATATATTGTAGAACAATGTGAAAATATGGTGTACACAAACAGTTTTGTTACTAACAGAAATTGTAAAAGGCGCTTTCTACATCTATGGTCAAATACACAAAAAACGTGAGAGACATTTTAATATAATTATACTTTTCCTTCTTACCTGATCCGTTGGGTCCTACCACCGCCGTAAATGACTCCATGGGTCCTATGCGGTGGTGTCCGCGATAGGACTTGAAGTTTTCCATATCAATATACTTGAGAAATGCCGGCATTTTGGCTGTTGTTGAATAATTTTGTATCACCATTCGAAAATAATAGAAATATCACGTAAATAAAATATTAGCGCCAAACATCGTCACATCAACAAAGCTTGCTGTCAAAATAAAATGTCAAACAGTGTCAGCCATTTAAACTAGGGTCTGCCGTCTGGGATCCAAAAAACACCGTAAATTTAGTCGATTTCACGTTTCACTACTGTTGTTTCTGGTTGTTATATGTTAAAAATGTCTGATAACCTGGGTCTGGTAGTCTGGAACACATGGGTTCCGCGAATGTCAAACTAAACAGGTATGCCAGGTATTTATTTATTGACATAAAATAAAGGTACTCTGTGTTATTGACTTCCTGCCTTCATTCACCTTCATTGTATTTAAAATATATTTCAATCGATTATGGGTGATCCTATTGTTTAAATATTATTACTGCTTAAACCATGGCAGGTGACCACAGCCCCGGTAGTACTATTGACTTAACTGATCCTGAAGAAGTAGTGCTAATGGATCCTATCGACCACGAGCGCTGTCGGTACCCTTACTGTATTGTTTGGACGCCTATTCCTGTGCTAACGTGAGTATTCACAATTTCGTTAATAATGAGTACCCAAGTAAAGTATTAACGATTCACAATAAACAGGGTGTCTTGCAAACCGTGCGCAAAATAACCGGTTGTACCCTGAGGCCAAATGGCAAGGAATACGTTTCTTTTATTCATTTCCTCATAATTTTATCATCAAGTACCTATCAAAATCTTGAATAAACACATGAATTATGTTCATCCTAGGGTTTAAAGTTTCACCATTTGTTTCCATATACATAGCCGTTTATATAGCCTACTATTTAATAAACCTTATCAAGCTAATTGGGGGATACCTTGCTCAAGGTGTGAAGATTGTATACTTAAAGATTAAATGGCGCACCCATCTACTGCTTGCTCAAGTAAACTATTTGTGTAGACTGTACCTACATAAAGAAACATTACAGACATCAAGTTTTAAATATGACTGAGAATGATCACAAGTATAATAAGTTGTGATGACTATTTCCAATGTGTTATTTGTGTATTGAATAACAAATGGGATCATAGCTGTTATTACATGTACCTGGCTTATCAATTTTAAAAGCACTTCATTTTATTTATAGGTAAATAGTAATACATCAGAACAACAAGGAAAAATAATTATATTGTATTATTCTTTCAGATGGATATTTCCATTCCTCGGTCACATGGGCATCTGTATGTCATCAGGAATAATCAGGGACTTTGCTGGTCCATACTTTGTATCTGAAGATTTGATGGCATTTGGGAACCCCACAAAGTACTGGCAGTTGTCTCCACAAAAGGCTGTAAATGGACAAGCAGGATGGGATGCTGCTGTATCAGAGGCCTCTGAGATTTATAAAAAGAGAATGGTACTTGGACTTCTAACATCATTTAAAAAAATATATATGTACAAAATATTGCCCAGCTGTGGGACACAAATGTAGGGGAAAAAAAAAGAACATGATACTCAAACTCAAATTTAAATAATCTTGTTACTTATTCAGTTTGAATAAATTAATCATTTAAGAATATCTGATTTTCAGCACATTTTGTTCTATGACAACTGCCACTCTCACGTGGCCACTGCACTCAACATCATGAGCTATGGCGGCTGTAAGAACTGGAACATGGTGAAACTGGCTTTCTACATGATACCATACTCAAAATATGTCAGGTAACCTTATCAGCTGATTTTTCAATAGTAATCTGATACTTATATTTAAAGAATAAATATGACCACCATATTTATTCTTCAAATATAAGTATCAGAATAAATATGGTGGTTTGACCTATTTTCTATAAAAAAGCTGCCTTTTTATTCAGCCCTTTGAATAATTTAACACCATGGCAGAACTATTTTTTTTTAAAGATTAAATGCATAAATTTTTCATTCCAGTTTTGGAGCTTTTCTGAAGACTTGGATACCATTCCTGATAATAGTAGCATTTATAATTGGCATGGCGTCAATCATATAAATTAACAATTATTATCAGAAAAATGGATAAGTAAAGAATCTTTGTTTTCTGTAGTGGACTTTTTAACTTCTTAATTCAAGACTATGTGGTGGAAATGATGGTGCTGGTGTGTGATTTTGGGAGTAAGGGATAGTGGACTCATGTGACGTGCGTGATGGATTAGCTCCACAACGTATAACCAGATGTATTAGGTATTAATTAGTGTAATGTGGTACTCTGTTAAGCTACATGTCTGTTATGGTACATTCTTGATATCTATTATGTATTGTTACGTATTCTAATTTTATGCTAAATGTTGTAATGTGTCTCTTGAATATTGATAATTATGTTAGGAAGCACCTGTGGTACATTACACAAGAGATTTTATAGTACTTTATTTAGTTTTTGCCACATCTTAAAATATTTTAGTACTTATTAGGACAATGTTCTTTTTGTTTTAGCTATTGAACTAAATACTTTCCTAAAGTGTTGTAAAAGGGAAATACTGCCTTTGGAAATCAATGTTTGAGTGTAGTATAATAAAATATTTTAATTTACTTTTAAAATTTTTATTTACATCTTTATTACTTCTTACATATTTTTATACATAATATTATAATTATTAGATCTTGTACGTAGTCCTTCTATTAACAAAAATAAAAAATTACAGCCTGTAGAACACCATTCTTTTCAAAGGCATTAGCAAAGATATAAAATACATGGGGTTTTTAGGTTTCCTCTTAGAGGCCTTATAAATCACAATATGTAATTTTATCCATGGACAGACCAAACCAAACTCAACACATATTACCTATGTCATTTCATTTCCATAATTATTTATGTAACATTAAAAGTTTCATGCTAGTTTATCTCCTCTCCTAATCTACCGTAGTGCCAAGCTCTATAATAACATGAGCTTGAGGTAGGGTGCTTCTATCCTATGACCAGCATATTTACTGTCCAACTTAACAAGCAGGTATCACATCCAAAGAATTATTAAACAAAACATACAATGTTTCCAAACCATCACTTATTATCATTAACCTTTTGAATGCCATTGTCCTCTAGATGACAAGCAAGCACATGTCCTGTACACTAAACATCGCGAATTTTTGGCTTGTTGTTGGGGCAAGCCAATGCGTTAATGCTCTGGAGTTCAAAAGGTTAAGAGACCTACTTTAACTTTTCTTACAATTAATATAAAATGTATAGTAATATATCCTTGTGCTTTAATTTGAATTACAAACTATACACGGTAGGTACACTTTCTAATTGCTGATTCTATACAAAAATATATTTTTTTAACTTTATGATAGGGAAAACCCTTAAGGAAAACTTTAAATAGATCTATTGAAACCCTATTAATATATCATATCAATATTTTTTTACTGTTGTGAAATCATAATATACTTGGCAACTTATAATATTCAATATAATATTTCTTAGCATTTGATTTGATTACCTTGTTTTCTATGTCCCTTCACAATTACAATTATATCTCCTTTTATCAACTCTGTATGACTAACATTCCACGAATGTATATGCTCAATATTTGTTTGTAATAATAATTATTATGTATGCTGCAGGAATTGAAAGCTTGCATCACACACGGAAATCAGGTGAGCTCTGATAAATGAATGTTTCTATAAATAATTGCTTAAACCATTTCAAAAATTAAACAATTTTTTTACAAAAAAAGTTGCTTAGTATTAGATATCCTCAAAATAAAACACCATACAATTGTTACTTTTCATTGTTGTTCATTTCTATATTGCTGATAATATTACTTCAACATTCCTTCAGAACACTGCGCTCTACTGAGAAGTCATAATCATAACTGCTCACATTTACTTTGTTGGTTAAGAATGCAAGAAGATCTGCGACTTCCGTAGCAAAACTATCTTTGTTTGAAGCCATCTGCAGTGTTTTTGACATAGTGAATGGGACTCCTTGTAAGTAGTGGAATGTCGGATCTATTAAAGCTGCTCTTGGCGTAGGTGCGGGCGGCGCTGGTCGCTGCGCGTAGGGAGCAACGATACCACCACCACTCACGTTCGGGTACAGGTTGCTTCTGGGTGAGCTGGGATCCACAACAACGAACCCATCGTCCGACCGCGCTCCAGGAATCGGAGGAATTTCGCCCTCCACCTCTACCTCTACTGGCGAAGATCTTCGCTTACCAAATATAGATGAAAACATTTTTATAAAATGAGCACTGCGTCACAGAATGTTGTACTTGAAGATTTTCGTGTTTGTTTGTGAGTTAAAATGAGTCAACTTTTCTCCCAACTTGAGTAATTTTTGACATTTGTACGTATGTCACATTCATCATGACATGACAGACATGGCCCATCTTTTTTTTTCTTTTTATATATTTTTTTTATTCTTTTTATTAACGCCGAAGGAAATACGTATTATTTAGTATAGTCTTTTGACCATATTGCCTAGTCTTACGTCTTTGTTTCTTGTGTGTTTGCATTAGAATGCAGCAAGTCGACAAAATCCCGCCAAAAACTCCATTTGTCAATGTCTTCACTCATTCTCATTTTGTCAATGACATTCTTTCTGTGTTTTCACAGTGCGCCCAGTATATATTTCACGTGACACGAATGGTGGATTTACATAGTGATCAATCCAGCACGAAGACAATCAAAACACTGAACTTTTTTTTAGTGATTTCGTCAGAAGCATTTTCAATCTCTGGATCAGATACAGAATTTAGATAAGTTTGTGAACGTACACACTGCCGCATTGGTTTAGTGGTCGCACACGATATTGGTGGTAAAGTTCGATTTCCGGGTCTAGTCTCAAAATGTTATTTCCATTAGGATTTTCTCAAGGGCAGGGACAGCTCACGTGGCTTTACATAGTAGGCAGTAGGCACGTTCTTTGTCTTTCTCGGAAATAGCAGGCGTCATGTCAGATGAGCTTGAATTTATTTATTTTATATGTCACCGGAAACTGGCAAACTCTGTAAGATTATAAAATAACTTGAGAGATTGTAAACTCTCGATAAATTGTAAACTGAACTGATTAAGAAAAACATTATCATGCATCAAAATTTTAAAGTCTATAATCTCTCATAGTCATTCCGAGAAATTGACTGACACAAAATACTGACATTAAATGGCGACCTATCGCAGCAAAACCTGGAAACAAGGCTCTCATTGGTCTATTCAGATGTTTGCCAAGTTTCCAATTTAACTATCACACCAAAACAGATAAATTGTAGACCACAGTGCTGATTGGTCGCCAGCTTATCTCAGTTCACAATTCCTCGGACCGGCACGAAGATAATATAGAATACAGGATTTTGATTCGTGTAATTGTAGAACAAATGTTCAGACGTCAGCACATCAAGCCACAACAGTCAAATTTCTAGATTTTCAACTTTATCGTTATAGTAGTAGGTTGAAGGTTGATTGGGAAATTTTGACAGTTTTGGGTAGCTTGATGTGCTGGCGTCTGTTCATTTGATAATTTATCGATAGTTTAGAATCTCTGAAGATATTTGTAATCTTACGTAGTTTGCAATTATCCGGTGACATATACAATAAAATAATAAAACATTACAATAAAACGTTATTGGATTGAGATCAATCGATTTAAAAAACCGAACTTTTGAAAACACCGGTTTTACCACAAGGCAGAAATCTAAAAAGTTGTTACCACGAAACGTTGTTCTGATTGGTGGTATTTATCAAGTTTTCCAATAAGATTCCACTTGGCCAATAAAAAACTAGAAAAATAGTATGGTGACATGAAGAAAATGCGAACGAACTGATCATTCGACGTAAGTATTACGTCAAAATCTGGTCAAAACATAGATTTTTGGCTTGTTTTGAAGCGATATTATGTGAACTTTAATACTTTGAGATGAGTTCGTCATTAAAATGTTGTTATTTGTGTCCATTGTGACGTTAAAATTATACAAATTAGTATGTAAAACTGTAAAATTGTGAGTTATATGGACATTTATAAGATCGAGTGTTTGGAACCCCAGCTGGTGTAAGCAAGGTAAGTACTAATAGTTGGTTTCATGTGCTCGTTTCACGTATTTATGTATCTTATTAAGTTATTTCAATAGCATGGAGGTCATTTTTTTGTGTATGATGTAGCGTTTGTTATTGAAAGCATCACCCTGTTGTTATTGTGTGCTTCACATCGCACTAGTAAACTGTGTCATATACTCGTATTTAATTGCATTTAAAATATATAATATTAGAGAGATAACGAGATATACGAGTTGTTGTTACTGCGCTTGTTTTGCTTTCGAACTGGAATCTGTTTAGTAATACTAATAGATGTGATGTTCCATAAACCAGTGAAATATTCTTAGCCAGGTATAGGTATTCAAAACATACATTCTATTATATTAAATGCTGGCTGACAAGGCTGTTTGTTTGCTACTGAAATTGTACAGAAAATGTTTTGCTTGATTGCAGTAAAATATATGTAGAACATTCCTACAAAGTTCCTTTTGTTGTTTTGAAATATTTCTTTAAGAAGGCCAAAGTATAGCATAATAATAGATTTTCATTCAGCAATATTATGTAGGTAGTATATTATTTTATTGAACCTACACATACTATATACTCATGTCTACCATTACTCCTAGATGCTGTTTTGCTCAAGAATCATAGGTACAAGAATCTTTCAAGTTACATCTAGATATCAATAAAGAGCAAAAATCTTCAACATTTCTTAATCAATCAAAAATTCTACAATTATTTTTGCTCCAGTATTCTAATTTTCTAACAGATCAACAATACAGAACTTTATCCTTAAAGGATCCAATGATCATTTAATCTGTTTGTTTGTTTGCAGGAAACTGGAGAAATGGCTGATGAACCCGGCCGCTCTTCAAACAATTCAGGTATATGCTAGATTAAAATTTACTTCTGCCTCACAATTGTGATAAAATTACACCCATGAAATCGTTTTTTCTGGTGTTTTTCCCTTCTTGCTTTTGCTAGGAACACTGATTTGTTTTAGGCTCTGTCCGTCTATTCGGGGGCGGAGGACATCAATAAGGTTTACCACATGCTAACAAAAGGCTTCAGAAAGAAGTTTTTCCTGATAAAATTATGATTCATGGTCATTGTTTAACTATTGTAAACAGAATAGTCTGCTTCACGGACACTTAAACTTAAACTACAAAATTTAGTGCTATTGAATGTTGAGACATTTATTTATTCAGTGCTAATAATAATAATACATGTTAGCTTCCACCTCAAGTCACCTGTTAACCTTACCTTGACTACCTCAACAGTCGTCTAGGTACACTAGACATACATATTCATTTAAATATAATGGTTATTTGATTAGACCTCGGATAAGACACACCTTTTAGACTTTGTCGGTTTAAGTGAGTTGTCTGTGTCTAAGAATGACATTCTAACCATCTTAGTTAGGGACATTCTGTAACTGGATAGGGGCAGCCTATGAATGGTGGTAGGGACCATCACCGGACACTGTTCACTGAACAAAAATTTCCACACAATTATAATGGACAGTCCTCTGTGCAGAGCATGTATGGAGGAGGAAGAAACGGTATAGCACGTGTTCCTTAAGTGCACAGGCGTCGCCGAAATACGAAGACAAACAATAGGGACACCAAATTCACTCACAGACATCCTAAACTCATTAGGAGGACTGATCTGCTTCTGGAGGGAGGTTGGCTGGTTGGAATGACGGCCGCCATGGCTCATGCACAATGGTCCAACATCAGGACAAAGTGTGGAAACCATACCCAATAGAACGATAGGGAAAATCTGAATTATTAATCCAAAACATTTACAAATTGCAACAGTTCTAACTATCAAACCACAAAACACATAAAGGGGTTAGGACTACGCTTTCTAAAAATAGAGCCCTGAAGCCCTGAGGTGTGGGGTAAGCAATGCTCTCCCCACTAGAGATAAGAACAAGTATTGTAGATATATTTTATGCATAAGAATATAAATTTGGTTGTAAAAGTAATATTTTATTTAAATTGAGCCAAATTTTAATAGCATACTATTTTTAATCCGTTTTCAATCCAAAAACAGAGAGCTGCTTTAATTGGACATATTAAAATATATATTATATTAAAATAAAAACGAGTGAATTATTAATGAATGCAGTTGTCTAACTAATTCCAGTACCTATTTCAAATAATTAATTCTATAATTACCTTGGCTGGAATGACGTAGGTGAGATTTAAGCAGATATTTTGGCAATGGCATAAAATAATACATAGTCCGTATTTGAATACCTATTTAAATCAACATACGTAAATTGTAAATTTATTCGTCGAACGTCTTTATTCAGGTCAAGTGGGCTTTAACATCATTTGAATGTGCATTTACCGAATACTTCCCTGTTTTTACTTGGGAAGATGAAATGGCGCAACAAACTCCCCAGCAACACGTCTGTGTATTAAGTTGTACCTGTGTACCGTAACCACAAGTCTAGTACTGTTGACAACATCGCCGCCATCTGCCCAATTCGATTTTCCCGCGCGAAAGCAAAAGGTTCCGAGAACGCTGACATGGTGCATCCTCTTCCTAGAAATATCTGTAGGGGTCTGTCATTCGAGCGCCTCAGCCAATCACAGCGCGGGGGAGAGTGGGCGGAAGCGACCGGGGGTAGAGCCGGGCTCACAGATATAATGCTATGGTGTGAGTAATAATTTGATAAATCTCTGTTGTTGCTAGGGTCCGCCTTTTAGTCTCAACATTGACATTTTCTTAAACATATAAGCACAATGTGTAAATAATTTATTATGAAAGTTATTGCTGAGCATTTTTCCATGTTTCAATTCCTATGGTTGTAGTTCGCCATGATCACGTTCTCGTATTTCTTCGCATATTTGTTCGTAACCAAATCAAAGATTCAACAGCCTTTTATCGTGATATCAAAGCATTTTTGAGGCACTTTTCGTTGGCGGAAAAATTTCCACGCTGCGTAGTACTCGTGGGATCGGGGGCTCGTCCACACACACCCATCTGTCGCGCGGTCGATGGCGCCAAGGCCACGGGCGCGTATCGATTTGATATAAATAGCAGCAGCCCCTCAAACCCCGCGCCCCCGCGCCCTATGCGCTCTGTCACTCCCCGGGACCCGGGAGCAGCAGGTTCGATGCCCGTCCTTGCGTTCCACGTGTATTGTTTTAATTGCGTTTGAGGGAAGGTCAAAAAGTTTTTTCATGATTTGTAATAGAGAAAATATTGGTTGTGGTTTTTGTGTGGTAACTTTAGTTAGAATCTCTACTAATCCCTACTTATCATTTTGATTGTTGTATGTAACTCCGCCAAAAAGTTGTTAAATAGTCGTACGTTGTACTGCGATGATCCTGGGGTATTTGGCTCTCGAATTTCCATGTATCCTAATTTGATGTACACTAATGTAAATTCTATCTATCTATAAATACTCCGATATTTGGCATTATTACTGAAATCTTAGTCACGATATGCGGGAGCATCCTCTTATTTCTTTGACTACACACTTTCATGAACTAAGTAATATTTTTTCAATACTCTTAGAGTACAATAAAATCTGTTACAATATGGCACATCGAAACTCTATTGCTCCTTCAAATTCTTGGAAAGTGAATCATTACCCATTGTACCTACAGAGAATATTGGATAGCTTGGTTGCTAGGATACGCTTCTAGAGGTAGAGCCTGGCAGGCGAGCGCGTCGCTTGTAATATATTGAAACATCACATCAACCCTGCTGCTATTACGTGGATCGGCAGAGATTGAAGCTACCGAATATTTGACACCTACGAACCAGCTGAGACCCAGTCTGAGGTGGATGTTAAGATGACTCAGGGATTAGGTACGATCAAGAACACAAGTAGATCTCCTTTGTTGCTGTAATAACATTGCGATAACACAGCTTACTTATGTTATAATACTCTCTGATACTTCCATTGTAGGTAGATCCAATGGGGGAATTGAAAAAGTTCTGATTCGGCAGACAAATTTTCTCCTTTTCATTTATAAATCTTCGGCCCGAGCATCGCCACCTGTCTTTCAATTTCAGGACGGCTGGATTATCCAACAGCCCAAAGAAAATAATACTTTTTTGCATGTCGACTACATCTGATTAAATAAACTCGTTTTAATTCTTAGCCACGTCAAATGACAATTTAATAATTGTACGGATGACTATTACAAATATTTCGGGGGCGTGTAGTGTTTATCTGAGGTTTTTGATAACTTCTGCTGTCGAAAATCATGCTGAGAAGACATTCTTTGGCACCACGCCCCGTCAATTCTTAATCTTTAAAAATGTCCATATTATTTCTAACAGGATATTCGGTGACGAATGTTACGTTTGCGTAATTCCTCATTGGGTATATTTCTTATTAGCGTAGATTTGAATAATTTTCACTTTCTGACCTATCTCGGTATAAAGTAAAAACCCAGAATACTAATAAAATAATATGAGCGGCCATCAAGCCGCTGTGACAGAGTCGAGTGGGCGTCGCCCGATGGCATCCATGTCGTTCCCATTTGACCTTAGCTCCGACATATCCTATTATTTGGGTTGCCGGGGTCAGATGACACATAATGTCAGCCCGTCGCTGGCCACTGCTGGATATGGGCTTCCCCTCATAAATATGGAAAATTATACTAACAATAAGTATGGAGTGGTGATCACAGTTTCCTGAAATCAGGAGACAGTTGGACGCTCCAAAAACATGAAGTTATAGAATTCGTAAGTACGTTTCTTATCAAAAAGGTATCAAGATAAACAATAATAAGCTCTATTATTCATTAGGTACCTACATATTATCTTCAATCTTTTCAACCAAACCTAGGTCCGCTAGTTGGCTCTTAGTCATCGGAGGTTTGAGAAAACCCCATTTATTGACCTTTGGATACCACCGTATCTTCATCGATGCTAAAATTGTCTAGAAAACTATGGAGCATGTCAGCATTTGTCGTTCTTCCTTTATTTTGTATGAATTCTTACCGCTTTTTGGCGGTATTTTGGAATCATGGTTGCTTCAAAGTTGAAATTCGACCTCATAAAATGTTTAAGTAGTTCGCCCTATGGCTGTAAATGTAAGACTGAGGCGGGAACATGTTAAAATTGACTTTGCGTGCGCTTCGTAAGGACAAATAAACCAAATTTTGTTTTGTTTTGGCCCCCTCTCAAACCTAAGAGTTTCGTGAAGAGTGCACTGTTGTTTGCGCGCGAAGCTGCTAAAATCGCGGTGTTGTGGGGAGCCTGTCGCTCGTCGATCGTAGCTCGTGCCACACCGCGCTACACCACCCACGACTTGCGCCCACCGCCGCTGGTGGGGGAAAAGCACTTAGTTTTTTATCTTTTCTTTGGGTGTTTTGTAACTGAAAGTAAATAAGTCGTAGCTCACAACCATCACAACAACGTAGGTGTTGTTTACGTGAGTTTTTTCTTGAAATCGAGATGTATTTACCTTATTGTATCATCACAATTATTTAGTCAATGCAGCTTATCGCAGAGCACCACTGAGACTAAACAATTCATTTCAGCTGAGTGACATATACATCAGAACTATTTTTATTTAGAAAGGGAAATTGTTTGCTTACTGCCTACATACCTACCTAATATAGGTACCAGTGCTTTAAAACAGCGTTTTTATATTCCGATCTGAAGTGTGATTCTTAACACAGGCACAGAAGAAATGTCAAGTTTGATTTTCGAATTGGTGATGCCTATGGTAATGCGCGTTAGTGGCCTCTTCAGACTGTCGCTATAGTATGTACCAGGGTTGTAAATATGATTGGGAAAAGTAAACCAGAGCGAAACTTTATCAGTTCTAAAACGTTTTCCACTAAGGAGCATTACCTGCTTAATCTCCAGCAAATAGTTGCATTCAATTGAAAGCGCTATGTAGGTTACTTGACCGCATTACTTGGCACTCCGCCAGAATATGTCAATATTGGACTAGCATTAACATACAATGTAGAATTTAACAGTATAATGACTTGTAGTTATAATGTAGTACTAATAATAATATGTATAGTTCGTGGAATCTTAGCTTATAGTAGCGTCGTGGGCGTCGGAGAACCAAGTGGGCGTTAAACGTTGAGATGTTCTTCCAAAACTTTGAATAATAAAACAGGTATTATCTGTTGTTGTTCTTCATTACCCAATTATATTCAGCGCATTATTCGCTTGCCTTTATCCTAATTTATTTGGGGTTGGTGCAACATATCCTTTTTTTCATATTTCTCTCAGTCAACCCTGTTATTAGCCTAGCCATATCATCCTCCATCGTTTCTTTGGTCTCCCTCTACTCTCAAAGCCAATCACATTCGCATTCAAAACTTTCCTCGTAATTTTCATGTTATCGTAGCAAATCCTGATAATAAAGATAAACTATTTCAATAACTTAAAACTAATCATGAGCTGGCAATTTAATCGAATGATCTCATTAGCTCACAGGTTCGTCAGCATTGGCCCCTCTCCAAGTCAACGTCAAATGCTTGTCCCCACATTGGCTGCGCGTGCGGCGACCATAGCTACATCGATCACGTATTGACAAACCCTCGGATATTGACGTTATCGCCACGTAGACTGTTGACGTCACTAATCGCTGACTTATCAGCGATGACCTGGTATTTGTTTTGTTGATAAAGGCATCACGATCGTAATCAGAGCGTAAACAACTTTTGCTGGAACACTGAAAATTCTTCGTAACTGCTTACTGCATTTAAAGTGTTTATGCAGATTTAGCTGTATCATGTGCCCTTTTATTATTACTAAATATTCTCTAATTTCCTGTGGAACCGTGCATTTTTGGGAATAAAAAGTAGCCTTTAACTTTGAGCGATACTGTAACTTCCCACCAGTAAAAGAATTTCGTGATCGGATCAGTCAAATCAGTATTACCACAAACATATAAACGCAATGCAATTTTTCGATCATTTTTTATTTTTTCTTATTCTTTTCAATGTTATGGAAATGTTTGTACGCCGATACCTACGGCTAAACATGATTGGACTTAAACTGACCGCGATGTAATATCTTGCATGCTCTTGTATGTATACAATGTTTAAACAAATAAAGAAAGCTTATCTTAACTTCGAACGTAGAAAATTATCCCAAGGGAACTTATTCCCGAGATAAAAGGAACCCTCTGCCCTATCCTATCCAAGACATGTTCCACCAAGACATGTGCCAAGTGTTGAGACGTGAACATGTTACGAACAAACAGCCAGACAGGTTTACTCTTGCCGACAAGAGGGCGTTGCTGCCTGCTCTTGACATTGACACAAACCTTGACAACAAGTTTAAGTCGCCATGTTGCTCGGTCTAGTGAATCCCCGAATTGTTTGCCTACTCGCACGCGTTTGCTTCGTCAACAATTAGTAAGAAAATAAAATAAGTACAGCTTCATTTCCGAAGAAAACAAAATAACACTGATTTGATTGTTTTTTTATATATTTTAAAACTACTTATTATTTCATGCAAAAAATGCAAAACAAATGATCAATCATTATGTTTACGTGATTGCTTAGTATCTGCATAGGGCAACGGAATATTTTTATTAAATATCAAGCTAATATCTTAATTTACATCTTGGATCAATACATATAGATAGGTATTAGCTCGTGTCGCCGATGGCAATTTTAATAATAATTCATCAGATAGGTAATAAAAAACCTCTTGTTTAATCTAATCTCGGTTTCGAGGTCAGGCTGCGCAGAAATAGCAAAAGGCTGACTTTCTCTTTAATCAAAGTTATTGGTGTGGATCATTTATAATCTTAGTAGACCCATCTTCATTTACTTTAGAGCCCTTAATCTCAGTAACCAAAATATAACGAAAAGGTCACATCAAAGCCCTGAAGACGCGAATAACTTTCGTAGGCCGCTACGCCGTAGCCCGTAGCCCGTAGCAACGCCTACGAACGGCCCACTGTCCCGTTCGTAGGCGTTGCTATATATTTATTTATCAACCAGGCGATGATTTAAAAGCTTGGGCCTGCTATATCTATGTCAGGTTTAGTAATGCACAGTACAATATTATTATTTATTTATTTATTATTTATTATATACTTTATTGTACACCTCATAATAAGAACAGGACAATCATACATAAAATAAGTGCACAATGGGCGGTCTTATCGCACAAGGCAATCTCTTCCAGACAACCTTTGGATGGATTGAACGAAGGGAGATAGATTTAGGGCTGACATAAATACAATACCAATTTATATACTAATACATATCAAATATATAATTGAGACAGGAGCGGAAAAGTTAAAGTGAAAGGTAATGGTAATGGTATTACGCCTGTTTTGCCCGAAGGGTGTAGGCAGAGTTGTAGTAGTTGAATGGTCCATACAATATAACATCAGACCTGTTTTTTCCGGGTTTGCTGAGGAACACACACAGGTTACTAGTTACGTTTGAGCTCCATGTAATGTAATGGAGGTAGATGGCGTGTTCTCTCTTTCTCCGCCAATATATCCTTCCTGATATGCGTACTGAACTCGCGGTAAGGTACTTATACACCCACTTACCAAGGAAAGTGGACAGCTCGTGTCACCTAATGTTCCGACAGCCGTCCGTGACCCTGCGGATTAGTTCCCGCCTTGTAAATGTAATTAACTTAACCCAATCAGTTACACTCGGGCGTAGGTATGTGTATATGTCTCGTCTACCTACTGATGCTCTCCCAGTTAAGTTCCAAGTGATAATCACAAGAAAAGCTACCAGTAGCGCCATCTACCGAGGCGACTTGGTATTTGATAAAAGCTTCCTAAGTTATACTGTTTTGGCGCTAGCTTTCCTCTACGTTTGCTCAAGAATCTTAAGGATTTTACTGCAAACTTTATTCAAATTAGCTGAACACAAAATCCGCAAATCTCCCGGAGATCAGTAACATTACAATAATCGAGCTTATATTTAAAGCCGTGAGCCAGAGCTCGTACCTGCCTGTCGCTAAGGACCGGCCGCGGCCCACTCGGAGCCATCCCCTCAAAACAAATCTGTATCAGAAAAACAAATTATCATCCATCCCTTGTTGTGACTGCGGTTGTTTGGTTACCAAGGTCAAGGGCACATTTGGGCAGGGGGCAGGAGGCGCGCGGGGGGGGCGAGGGTACGATGGGCGTGGCTGAGCTTGGTCCAGAAATAGACACAGCAACGTTTGTCAACACACGCCTACGCAGCGTGGCTCCGGCCGCCCGGCTGGGGGAGCCCGGGCCGAAACCCGAAAGGTGGCCCCCTTTAGCCCCCCCCTCCTCTCTTCTTCTCGGAACTGGGGGGAAAATTTTGCTAATACGTTCCTGGAAGCCGCAGTGTTTTAGTGGATGATGGATCCCTGCTATAATAGCGTGCCCCGGCGTAATGCGAGCTGTTATTTAAATGATGGGACATGTACGTTGTGTACTGTGCAGCATCAGGGATGGTGTTTGTTTTGCTTTGTAGAATTATGTTTGGAAATGGTCAAAATACCTCTTTTTCGTACTTTGCAGGACTCGTAGTTTTCATCTCGACATGATATAAAACGTAGGTGAAACAAACATTGAAATTATGAATATAATGTTTTATAATATAATATTTTATTATGTTTTAATATTATGTTTTTTGCAAGAAACCACAAGAGGTAGACCTCTTGTGGTTTCTTGTAGGTAATATACCCGCGCCCATATTTAATTAATTCTGCTACTTCAATTAGACCGTAATACCGACACAATAGACAATTGTAGATCAATCACAATGGTCCCTAAATTCTGAGAAATTGTAATCAAAATGTTTGGTGAACTACATAATAATCTAAGAGTAACTTAAAGGTCCCATGGAGCATACGGGCTTATAAAAAGGCTGTTATATTCCTCTATTATAGCAAGATGCAACTTTTGACCCAGAAGTGGTTGAGTAAGAATTGAGTTGGTAAGAGGGTCTATAATTGATTATTTTAATTAATATTTACCAACTGTGTGGGTACATTATGGATTGCAATAAACATTTGTGGTTTGATTCGTAATCAAAATGAAAGATTGTTTGTTCAAATTAGACAAAAAATCTGCATCTTTTGCACGTTAGAAATTACAAAAGAAGGTCTTAGAAGATGAAGTGGAATAATAATGATAAATGATATTTATTTTGTAAGTAGGTTAAGCATAAACTTATACACGTACCTAGCTGACTATTCTGAGAAGAAACACCGAAACCAACTCAGAGGTCAGTCTCTTAAAGTCCATACAATCGTACTGGTCAAATCATATGAGAAACATGTAGATTAATGTCTGAAGGGGTCTTTTGAGGAAAGTACCACACAGATTTGAGTGGACCTGTCCAGACAGTGCAAGCATTTGTCTGTTATCGTGTAGCTCAAACTTAGAACTTTAAGGAGCTCAACGATTTGACGAACAATACCAAAGTAAGGAAATTTGGGTAGGCGGCATAAATAACTCAAACTGCCAGACTAACAAGAAATGAACCCCTAATATTGCGATCTACATGGTCCTCAAATTCACAATACGTTATATGAGGACCAAGCAAATTAGTAGTGTTTTTCCGTAAAGCGGCACATACACCGTCGTATACGAGTAGGTAGGTACTTCGAAGACGAAAACATGTCATGTCTTGTTATAGTAGGTAGTGATTAGACGCATACATGGCAATGTTTCAGACTAGATATATAATGTTAGTCTCTCATATAATAAAACATATGACATCAGGTGTTATGTCGAGTTCTTGGACGTTTATTTCCTCCTTTCCAGAAAGACTTTCACGGAACTTTGAGACGAACCGTCAGTTTAATTATCTCTGACTGATAGCTGTATAGATAAGTTTATTATTAATTATGTCTTTCATCACAAATACATATCCGTCATCGTGGTTTGTTAGGAACTTAGATGTTGTTTTCCTTGAACTGTAATTATACTGTGGGTACTTAGTAAGGCTTTCTATCTGAGACTTACAAGGCGCCATGTTTTAACGAATGTTTTTGATGTGGGATAATTTATATTTGAAATGTGACGTACATTGAAAAAAAAACATTATACAGCCTCATTAATAACAAAACTTTAACCATATCATAAGTATTTAAACATAGGTATAAGCAGTTTCTAAATGCAAGTAGTAAAACACTAGGAAGTGGTGACGGGCGGGCGTTGGTTTTGGGGGACTGTCTTTATGTAGAACTTTGACGTTCAAAAAGTGCTGCCAGCACTTTTTCTCTCTCAGCCTAATTTGAATAAATGACTTTTGAATTTTGAATTTGAAGTAGTCCATAGTTTGAATTAAGAATTTACATACTAATCAGTATTTAAACTTATCTATACTTCTTTACTAGTAATATTATAAAGAGGAAAGATTTATATTTTTGTATGTAACTAATAAATTTAAAAACTACTGGACCGATTTGAAAAATTCTTTCAGCAATGGATAGCAACATTATCAGCCAGTAACATAGGCTATATTTGATCCCCGTACTCTCACGGGAACGAGAACTACGCGGGTGAAACCGCGTGACGTCCGCTAGTATAGTTATAAAGCTGTGTTATTTCAATAGTAAGAACTAGTATCTGCTAGTCGGTGCTTAAATTAGTCATATGGTTAGTTTTTTTTATAAATACGGCGAAAAGTCATAGTCAATTCATTTATTTCAACGACCATTAAAAGGCTCTTTTGAACGGGAAATTTACAGTTTTAAAGTTAGTTATCCAATCGCAAAAAGTCATGCGAGAAGAACGGATAAGAAACTCAGCGCATAACGTTGGTTGAGATAGTATAGTTGAATCGTGACAAAATGTTTTTAATTACCAAAAACACATATAGTGTCGTCAACGACACGGTTGGCGCAGTGTTTGAGCGATTGGCTGCTGCTCTGCGTGTTGCGAGTTCGCTTCCCGCACGGGACAAATATTTGTATCACCTACAGATAGTTGTATCGGGTCTGGCTGTTGTATGTGGGTTTATAATATTTGTGAACGCACCCACGATACAGGAGAAATTCCTAGTTGGGGCAACGAAAACAATTTGTTTACATTTTTGGAAACTAGGGTGTTTTACTGAAACTGACGCAACTATGGTGGGACAATTTTAACCAGCGAAGTGACGTCACGCGTTTTTTCAACGCACTGTATCGTCTTCATTTTTTGTTTACGTGAAAAAATCTATCTGACGGACTTATTAGAATTTTTGCGAATGCAGCATATTCGATTGGCTCAAACTGTGTGTGGCTTTGTTTGTTTTTGTTTTTTATATATCTATAGTAGGCGCCAGATTAATGTGGAATAAAGTATATTGACCTTTCCCTAATAACTGTTCATAGGTACCTGAACAATTAAATATGAATCGTTTTTCATTATTAGACAATGTTAAGGATCACGAGAGATGATGATTCGGGACAGCTTTGTGTCATTAATTCCGTTTTTCAAATTAAAAATGTCAATAATTGTAGGTGGGTCAATGACCGTTATTCCACGATTATCTGGCGCCTACTATAGACATTCTAGCTAGACAGCTAGAATGTCTAGATATAAAGAAAACAATCCATAGTCAATCTCCCGCGATGTATGCTGAAATGCCGTAGCGAGGCTGTGAAGATCGTTCACAGCGAAATGGATGGGTAAACAAGATTGTCTGATACTATTGATCCTCCATTCTCTCTACCAACTGTACTGTTTCTCAGAAAGCGGTTGTTTTGAGTTCATTTTGATTTTGTCGACGGTTTAAGACAAGGTGACTGGTGATTCGGAACTTAAGGAGTGGACTAGATTTCTCAATATTTGTCGTTTTTGGTCGTCATCGCCTTGTAAAAAAGCTAAAGTTCCACAACAATCGAATTGTCTGTTGGTTTGGTTTGATCTATCGTGTAAATTGTATGGAGCTTTATCTACTCCCGTTGAATTCTATCTAATGGTTGTCTTGGGTTTAGGAGATTTAACTACATATTTGTTTATTTTCCTGTTTCATTTGCTAGCCGGTGTCAAACTTTCTTATCTTATCTACAATCCACTGGAGGTATCTGCAGTTTACCTATATCTGCGTTTAGTTGGTCGAATAATTAATTATATCACAAAACAGTGTTTCTTAATAAAGCCACAAGAAGTGTTATGCCACATGACTCACTCTAGATTAACTTTCTCTAAAACAATCGACCGAAGCCTCCCCAAGTAGCACCTCATAACCAATTCATGACGCATCGGGTCCACTTAAGTTTTCTCAAATCGCAACCATGACGACATTGACCTCAGTTATAACTCATAATTACAAAATTGATTAACGCCCACCCACATAAATCACGTAAATACATTTCAATTAATAACCGGCTACAAATACAATTTGCTTAGGACGATCCACAACCAGCCACATAACATTTATTAAAACGCTTTCAGAGTCATAGTCGAAAGTTAAAAATAAACAACAATACCGAACCGTACTGAACAAAATCAGCAGTATTTGGTAAGAGTAGGTTATAATAAAATGGCATTGTTTGTATCAACACTGAAATAACAAGTAAACAGAAAGTTGAGCACGATCACGTAACTTGAGTGGCAGCCGATTGTTCCCGAAAGGGTTCAGTTGAGCATGTCCTTTGTGGAGCTAAATATACCTAGATTGATCTGTTTGTTCCTAAGTTGTTGTTGTGTACCTTTGATTTAGTTGTTTAGTTGTTCTGTAAGACAGAACTTAGCTAACGAAGTTATAAGGAAAGGTTCGCGAGAATAGAAACAGTTTCCAAGTACTAAGATAAATAGCAGAAAGTATAAACGGTAATATATACTTCATATTGGATGTGAGCATCTGTCGTGGTGAGCATTATGATTAATGTCGACAAATAGTCCTAAACCGCTGGTACCACTTGGTTACCGACGATAAATTAACAGAGTGTAGTAATATTAATATAATGAAAAGCTTTTGCCCGCGACTTCGTACGCGTATGTCCCGTTTTTTCCCGTTGTCACATACAAAAAGAATTTTCCAAATCCGACTGGTAGTTCCAGAGATTAGCGCGTTCAAACATACAATAAAACTCTTCAGCTTTATTATAATAGTATACATAGATTATACTTAACAGTAGATATCAGTAGGTAAGACCTAAATAGGACTGGTTTGATGTTTAGTAAAAAGCTCACTTCCTTAACCACTACTGAAGTGTTCAATAACTTTTTTACTTTGCTCTTAACTCATATTGTCATCATTTCCTACAATTATCCTGTGTTACATGGCGTCTTCCTGCTTGCTTATAATACGGTCTATACTCCTAGGCCCCATTTCCACTTGCAAGCAGCTGGCATGCAAGTTGCATGACATTGCGGGCTACCGAGGTATAAAAATGATTATTGAGGAATCACCCGATCGCATCCCGCAATGTAATTAAACTAGCATGCGAGTTGCTTGCAGTAAGAATCGTGGCCATAGACTCGCGTACTTAAAGTGTTGGACTGGCCTGTTGGTCGAGTGGTTAGTGACCCTGACTGCTTAACCGGAGGTCGTGGGTTCGATTCCCACCCAGGACAAATCTTTGTGTGATGAGCATGATCATTTGTTCTGTGTATGGGTGTAATTTGTCTATATATATATATGTAGGTATGTATTTAGAAATATATATGTATGTTTATCAGTTGTCTGGTTGCCATAGCACAGGCTCTGCCTAGTTTGGGATCGGATGACCGTGTGTGAGTTGTCCCAAGATATATATTATATATATTCATTTCGCATGGTTACTCAGTTTGAGTCACATTGCTCATACGTAAAAACCTTGATTGTATGAACGAAAATGACGACATGATTTTAATGAATTAAATTTCCACGATAAATCGTTACGTAAAGATAACTGTACATAAAAATGATTAGGATATCGCTAGTTTACATATAATATGGGAAAATACGCAGATAATAACATGTATCAGCGATCCGTATCAGAATCAGGGTAGATTGTACTATATTCGTTAATAAATTACACATGGATGCCTCATACATACAAAGGGATTGAATGGGTTCAATAAAGTTCTATACACTCCAAGCTCAACAGTTTTTCTTACAACCACTACACCGGTTGTAAGCAAAAGTTGAGCTTGGAGAGTATAGAACTTTATTGAACCCATTCAATCCCCGGTTGGGTAAAGTTCTATTTGGCTTTTCCATTACACGCATAATCAGTAACAGCCGAAACTCTTAATTCGAAGCCTGCATTTGTGCTAATAGGTACGTCCGAAAAAACAAAATCCTTATAGGATCACTCGTATTTCTGCCTGTCCGTCTGTCACAGCCACTTTGCGCCGAATGTACCAGACCGATTCATTTGGTACACATATGAACTCTGTGACCCAAAAACGGACACGTAACCGGCGCAACGTAAATAAATTCATTTTGAAAATGGGGTCACTTTTGGGGGACAAATTAGAAAAAAAAATAAAGAATTTTAAACTCATTAGGCTGGTTTTTAAATGTTGATTAATCTAGTTTTTTATTTAATGTTGTTGTAGCTTTACCTACCTGCTTTGGATATTGAAACATTTAGTCAGCTTAAACCACAATTTTGCACTTTATTTCCATTCACAGTGCAAAAAATTGTCGAATACATGCAAATAAATTACCAAAAAAGGAAAAAAGTATTTTTCCCCCTTGAAGATGTCGAGTGATTAGATTCACGTAGGCAATGTTAATGCTAATTAATACGTAACCAGTTCTTAGTTCATTGACTTGTATTATCCTGTAAGTAATGCCAAATGCACAGACGAAGTTTTTCGTCCATTTTTTTTTCATTCAATACCAGTTGATGTTGAACTTGTATTTTGGTTAACGTATACGAGACTATTATTTTCCTCAAAACTGTCAGTCAGTCTATAACACACTAGCTTTTTCCCGCGACTTCGTACGCGCATATCTCGTTTTTTTTTCCATTCCCGTAGGATTTTTTTTAGGAAATCCTCTCTTAGTGCTTCCTTCCACTCCCCAAGGACTACATGCCAAATTTCAGCTTTCTACAACCAGTAGTTTCGGCTGTGCGTTGTCTGTCAGTCACACACTCACTCAGTAAAGGAAGAATTTGATTTGATATTGATTACATAACATCATGCTTATATTCCGGAGGGGTTCGAATGAACCTATAGATAGTAGGAGTAATTCACTAGGTATGTAAGAAATTACATTTATATGGGTTGAACTCCTGAAACTCACACACACACACCTTCGCCAATTATTTATATGTCCCATGTATAATAGAGGGCGAGACTATGGCCACCAACCACACGCAAATCCCCTCAGTACGTACATTTTATGATGACAGTATAATATAATAATACTGCACACCATTTACCTATTGGCCACAACTTTATCTTCGACCAAATTGATTTCAATACCCCCCACCCCCACACCTCTGGAAGTGGAGCAAGTCCACATTAATTTTCGCAACCCCTGAGAGACAGGACTTAGAAAATGGATTTCGCAATGCGACGTTATCAGTGATCGGTTGGACGCCGCTGTCCCTCCAGTTGATATAATCCGTCCGCTTGAGCACCCCCGGGATGAGGGGGTGTTGAAGAAGTGGGGGGTGTCACTTAGTTACTGCCCGGTAACAGTTGATCAGGAATGGAATAGAACTATTGCAAGAATATAGATGGACTGTGCGAGAATATGATAGACTTTAATTCCATAGTAGCGGCTCCATCCGCTGACGAGAAAAAGTCTAAAATTATCCCAAAAGAACAAACTCACAGGATAAAAAGTATATCCTATTCCAGGATAGTGTCTACTCGTATTCCAACTTTCATTCAAATCCGTTCAGCGTTCGTGAAGAGGCAACCAACAGACAGTTTGACCGACAGCCAGGCAGACCCACCAACCGACAGGATGGAAATATGGATCCATACGCAGTCTATCTTCATCATCGTGTTAATGACAGCGTGATGGACGGCACATCAGAATAGGAGAAAAAAACATGTGGCGTTGGCCCAAAGTAACACGGGACAAGGGCAGGAAGATGATGATGGAAATAGCGAGGACATTGCTGGTTTGCCTATTACTGAAGGGTTATCTACCCGGACAGTTCTTCATGAAAGAGTCCGAACGAAGGCTTAGTCGTGAATTTCGATTATAACTAGATTTCGGACGAAAAAACAAAAAATAATTATACAACTTTAATATCAAGGTTTTCGAAGGGGAATTATCCCTTGTCAGACTTTGCTCAGCAGCGATAAGTTGGAAATAACAAATACAGTTTTATTACTGAGTATCAACAGGAATATTAAGCACACAGCTCATCCTATGGACCGAAACCATTTCCAACTTTCCACTTCAATATGAAATGTGGCGATTTGGCGGTAGTAAACAACATAAATAACGTAGTGGCTCCGGAAGTGTGTCAGTGTTACGTAAGGGTGGGGGGGGGAGAGGCACTCCGGCCCGACGTGCGGATGCGGCTGCACGGTGCAGTGGGGGGCGGGGGGGAGACCGCAGGGACGCTGCAGCCATGTTATTAAATTAATTAAATGATGGATCACTAAGTTAACTTGGTTAGAAACTTTCACTAATAAACAGTATGTTCAAGACATAATGTTCCGTGAAACAACGCTAAACCTGAACCTCAAACACTGACAGTGTTTGATAACCAGTCACCCGAGAAATTGAGAACCATCTATCTTCGTCACAAAAAACCATTATTCAACCTGAAAACAAATACTTTTCACGAACGCTCGCTAAAAGCTTTCTGAACTTTAATTACTTGGATGGATACAAGAAAACCGCCAAGTGCTACCAACCTGCGATCTAGTTCAAACAGCTTGCCATAACTACGTACAAAACGGGCACATTAAACTTGCTACTTGCGAAACTAGAGAAACAGCATTAAGAGTTCCACAAATAGAAACGTTGCGAATAACGCCTACTGCACTGCACACCAGTTATTTATACTAAGCCGATAGCATAATATGCTTTGCCATACAAACTGGTTACGTATGCGCCTTGACTCTAAAAATAGCAACAACCCTTACTTACATAATTATTATTGGTCGGAGGCTGTGCTTCCTGGGCGCATCCCCACCCCGCGCGCTCCCCACCCTGCGTGAGGCGGCCTCCGTCCTCCAGTCGAAGTCGGCTGCCCGCGGCCAGCGCACGACCGCGGCACGAAGCCTCTCACCTCACATGGAATGTATTACGAGCACTTTTGCCTCAGCATTAAATAATCCATGCAGGGTTTATCGGGCCCATGTACCGGTAATATCTACTGATGATGCGATAAGTTTATACAATTATTGTCCCGCAATTTGCAGTTGCGCTCAATAACTATGAAACTTTATCTCATGTAAATAATTGTTTGCTATATTCACTAACAGTTAATTAATGTTGTGTTGATATATGTAATAGACATGTAGGAAATATTATTACAAGTGAAATTAACGTGTTTAATATATGTGTAGTTGAACTTTTAAGTGTTTTTGAAGGACAACTAATAAAAATGTCGGACAATCCTACTGCTGTCGCTAAAGGTAATGTTTTAAAACATAAATTCAAGTAGTATTCGTCAATGTTTTTCATTTTCACACGAGACAGCCTGATCGTAATGTTATAGCAATTACTTCTGAATTTATAAACACAACTGACGGTGATAATACCGCTTGCTCTTGAACTAATATATGAAATTGACAGTTTCTCTCGGCTGTGGAAATGAAGTGAATGTATGTTTGTGTATCACGTTGATATAATAAAGTGCATTTCGTTCAAAATAATATTTTTTCTGTGTAATTTAAAATGTTTGCGTGCTTAAATTTGTCAAGGCTGACTAACGTTGCAGATAATGCATGAATACTGAATTTGGCTGGGTCCACCGAACGTAGGGACGGCGTGGGTCAGCTACATCAATTGCTGACCTCTTTTTGAGGCGTTTTAATACGTGATGGTAGAGAAGGTACCCAATTAATATTGCTGGCCCATTTAGACCAGATACCTGTATTAATGGGTGTAACCCTGGATATGTTCGATTAACAGTACGTATTGTCAAAGCAACACGGTCAGTTGCCTCGACTTTGTTTCACTCTTCGTGGCTTACTTTCAGTCCGTGTTTCGGTTCACTTCCTTCGGGTTTGACCTAGAACTTGGGGTGACCATTGAAGGGCGGACCGCTCCAAAGTTCAAAGGGTCCGTTATCATTATTTACTATCGTATTGATCAATACTGTTTGTGTATTGACGCCGGTTTACTTTGACGTGACTGTTTTAGTGAATTCGGGCGGCTACGGTTGATCCGTTCAGAATATATATTTTTGGAGTAGGTACAGGCTATTCATTTCCATATATTTACTCAGTCGTGCTTGACAACTGTGCAGAAATGTTTTTATTTCAGGGCACTTATTTATTCTATACACACAAGGTGTGTCTTCAGAAACAAGTGGTGGCCCATGATACGGCAAATTTTAATCCATATTTACTTACTTAAACATTCTGTTCCAAAAGTTTATTTCTGTTAAGTATTACAAAAACGTGTTTAAATAAAACTTGAAACGTCTATAGTTACAAAAAATGGGCGTGGTTTTATGTTAATTTTGACTGCAAATAAATGGAATATTATTAAGATACTGTTCATTTTAAACGTGAACTGGTTGGTGGTTTGGTAATGAACCTTTATTATCAAGATAATGCTGAAATTCAAATCTGGAAGATAATGCTTGAATAAAAAAACCATACTAAATCAATACTGAAAAGTGAACATTGTACCTATAATTTTTTAACCGACTTCATAAAAAAGTGGAGGTTCTCAATGTTTTTTTTTGTATGTTTGTTACCTCATAACTCCCTCATATATGAACCGATTTGAAAAAATCTTCAGAAATACTTTCTAATTGGTCCCATAGAACTTTAAATCAAAATCGGGTAAGTAGTTTGGTTTTTAAATCAAAATAGCTGGAAAAAATATGTCATTTGAGTAAACGAAATTGGTGTTAGGAGTGGGATACCAATAAAAAGTGATCGCAGCCACGTCAATAGTTAACATCTAAATCTAGCAAGTCGTCAGAAAAAACAACTGACTTCCAAAAAAAAACCCTACAAAGTATAAAATAACTTTAATTTCGGAAGTCGGTGTTAAAATACGAAAAAACAGCGACTTCCGAAATTAAAATTGTTTTATACTGTGTAGAGTTTTTTTTTGGAAGTCGGTTGTTTTTTTCCGACGTCTTTTGCCAGACGTAGATGTGCACTATTGACTCGGATGCGATCACCTATCAATGTTAATGTTATAATGCAAGATTTATACCTCCAATATGTATCCCATTGCTGCAAGTATGTTCCCCTTAATAATATTTGGCCAATTCGAATACTGATTATATATAACGTTTTGTTTGATAAGCATTTTGTTCCACTCCATTTTGCACATAATAATATTCAGCAAGTGCAACAATGTGCGACCTACGTGCAGTTACGAATGTGTTCGTTGTAACAAGGTTGACACGCTTCTTGTGCCACTAACGAGTTCATTGCTCCAATTTGAAACAGGGCTGCTTCTTTTAGTGTTTGTTATTCTTCATGTTCGTCCGCTACACCAGAATTTGTCTTTCTCGCTATCATAGCTGCGTTTCTTAGTGGTGTGCACTGATGACGGATGCTACTTGATGGCAGATCATCATCTGCCTAGCCTTTTTTCCCAACTATATTGGGGTCGACTTCCAGTCAACCCGGATTCAGCAGAATACCAGTATTTAGCGTGGAGCAGCTGCCTACCAGACCTCCACAACCCATTAACCTGGGTAACACGGTACTCCTTGGCAAGACTGGTGTCAGATTTACTGGCTTCTGACAATCCGTAACGACTGCCAAAGACCTACAAATGACAGCCGAGACCAACGGCTTAGCGTGCTTTCCGAGGCACGGAGGAAACTCGGTAAGTTAAGATGGTCACCCATCCACAGACCAACCTTGGCAAGTGTTGCTTAACCTTGATCGAGCGGCTGTTATTCTTTAGCCACGAGCTACTTTATGACAGATGATATTTACAAAATATAGTCTGAAAAATATCGGTAGAAATAGATCCTCACTCATTTCAGCAGTACTTCGTTTTCAAGTAGAGTTCTTGAACTAACGACCTGGTTTGGACGCAACGCGCCGGTCTGCAATAATAGTAAATTATGATGTCGTCTTTGAAGACCTTGAGCATAAAATAGTAAAATCATTTTGTTAAAAAGTTGTGTGCTGAGATGACTTGCTGAAACTTTATTTAGCATGGCTGTTCATACAACTTGTCTTGATTCCGGTCTGTTTCTAAAGAGTAATACTTAAAATAAACATAGATCAAATGATTTGAGCAAACCCTGGGTTTATATCCTCCCATACTCAACCTTAGTGCAGCCTCCTTTAGCTATGAAGATAAATTTATTACAATATTAACGTATTTGATTACCTGATTATATTAACAAATGCATGCAAGTTCAATTTTATTTTTTATAATCAATTTCATTTCATGTCAAATTTTAAGTCAATTCTAAACATTAAAAGATTAAGATAAATGTAAAATTAAAATTCATGTCAGCATTTTAAGTTATAGAGATTCGTCATTAAGAAAGTCTTCTAAAGTATAATAACATTTTTTCAAGCAGTAAACCGTTAAGCGTTTTTTTAAACTTCTGTAATGGCATACTTTTTATTGGCTAACATTGTTTGTTTTATTGGTAATTGGTAATCATAGCATACTCGTATTTACGACGATATTGACTTTCAGACTACAACCTGTTGCTGAGTCAGCCTTACTTTGTTAATCTTTGTACTGTCTGTCTCTTTATCGTAGGAACGTACCAACGAGATTCGTGATATAGGCAAAATATGGAATGGACTATCGTTATCAAAAAAATAAACCCATTGCTTTCCATATGAGTAACTTTCCATGACTCATTGTAATTTTTTCCTTTATTATCATATCTATATGTTATTTACTGACGATTGGCATTCAAAAAAATCGCATAGTAACTAATCAGTTATCTTCAAATCGAAATCTTTAGCTTTAGGGAATCTAGATCTTTCTTGTTTTTGGCGGTTCGTGAGATAAGGATGATGGGACCTCATGGTCTTGTTGCCTAGAGCGTTATCTTCTTCGGAGGTGTCAGTCTTGTGATCGCTTCAAATGATTCCGACGTAGAGAGGGTCTCGGTCTGATAACAGATCAACTAAGCCAAATAAATATGCAGTCGACATATGTGTCCATCCAGGCAGGGCACGTCACTCCTTTGTCCTGGGAAACGATGATTAAAAGGTTATTGTATTTTAAGCAGACGAAAACTGATTAATATGAACTGATTATTATTTGATTTATGGATGATTGAACCATTCTAAAGCCTTTATTATGAGAAGGTTGGATAGACACATTAATCAAGAGAAAGATTGCTTCCGCTTCGCACTTTAACTATCATTATTAGATTGATATTTATCGCTGAGGATGAGTTCTTGCAACTCCGACCTATTTGCAGCATCAGTGGATGATCGTGTGTATCAACAGTCGTTCAATACTCCTTGATATGATGATGGATTTCATTATAAACTGCCAGAATAAACGGTTGCTAAGGGAGAATATGCCATGGAATATAAACTTGCACAGAAACGCTTCTTTGACCTTCTGCATGATTATTCCTTTCATTGAAAAGAGATTCTTTACCCATTTTCCTAATCATTTTGTTTCCATGCATATCATGATAGTACATACATTATTTCTAAGTACTTATTATTATTTATTTTTTTATATCTCGCTTATCTCTGTCGATTGAGTCAGAACATTTTAATGGATTTGCTGTTATTTAACAGATTAGGTAACAGCACTATTGATATCAAGAGATATTGCTGATACACAAAATCATTGTTGAAAGGTCATTATTTCTCCAAGGTTAATGTTGTTGAAAGACTAAAAGTTGGTATGAAAGGACTTTTTGTGAACTATAAGTTCTGAGCAGCTTAGACTGCTGATTTTGGTGGAGGGAACCCTCTCACCAGTGCAAAATGTAGAAAACTTCAACTATATTGTATATAGTATTATATATACTACCCCAAATATAGAATAGAGAACTAACTAAGATATTGTAGGCAAAAACACCTTTAAAGATTTCCAAATAGTGGCGAATGGTCTATAATGTGAATCGGTCGTCACCCTTTTCTAAAATGTACAATCATTACTCAATTTTTTTGCAATTTCGGCTTCTTTTTTAAAGTTTCGTCTTTACTGCTCTGGGGAAGCAATAGAAAATATCGCTGGTTGATGAATTCTGTAGACGGGTGGCTTGAACGCTTTTTAAATAAACTGAAGTCCTTCGGTTATAATTTATTGACAAAAATGTTTTAATCCGGCTCGAAGTACCAATGCAATTACGTACCTTTTATGCATAGAAATGCATAAAAGGTACGTATTAAAAGATTGGGATAATCCTCACAGTTATAGTGAAATATTATATTGTTTACTCGAATCCATACAAAACACGTAACTAAGCAAATCTAATTGTGATGCGATACGAAACAGTATCTCTCATTAAATGGTAGCTCCTCGCTTACGTATGGAATACCTGTGAATAATAATTAGCTTTGTTTCAAATGTCAGGATCACCTCTAAACTGGAAAATACGAAAATGAGCGTGTCTGAAATATTAATGACGACATTTTGCCTACATTGTACTCGTATTCTGATGCCTGACGTCAACCTCAGTGACGGGCACGATACGTCACTCTCATTAATAAAGTTCGTGCTTACTGACCTAAATAATGGATGTTATTGTGATAAGCTTGAATCATACGACCGGAAAAAGTTAATATTATGTGCTACATTACACATTTTGTTCAAATGTATTAAATTGAAAATTATTGTAGTAAGAGATCTAAATACGCCATCTTTGATCAACAAGCAGGGCTTGAAAACTAAGTAAACAACAATAAAAGTATCGAAGACGAGACGATACTAAGAGATTCATCAGACGTGCCTCTATTTGAATTCAAGAGATCAAAAGTAAAATTTGGGACAGTAGAGTAAACGCGTCCACTGCCATTGAAATGACACATTTTCTCTTCTCCTTTGACGCAACAAAAGACCATTTTAATTTCCTAGGACTGAGCACCACTCCGTCCTACGGTCAAAGTCCACGTTCCGTACACCGAAGTCATTCACTATACTATAGCAATAATGTCCACTGGCCATAGTGACTGACGTCAATCGGGCACGGTGCGTGACCAGGCTCGCGTGCCACCTACCATAGAGAACTCGCCGCCATATTGTTTCTTGTCTGGAACGATACTCAATGAACAGATCATACGTCACGGTGGAAAAATGCGAATTTATTTGTTGTGAAGATAACGTGGCAAGTAGTGTTGTGACGAGGAAAGCGTCACGATAATAGGAGGGAAAAAAGTGTAATCGGTTGCTATGCGTGATGGTATTGGTTTAGTAATTCTAATGTTGATGGTATCAAAATCCTGGTTTAGTGCCTTCAGAAATGGTCGGCCTTTTTCAATTAAGCTGCTTACATAGAACCATTGCTCGTCTAGCATCCGTTGGCAATTACAAACTGACAAGTTAAAGGTCATTTCAAGGCACCAGGAACTCTAGAAACTGCTTTATTATAACTGGTCTCATCGTATCATCAACCGCAATGTCAATCACCAGAACAATACATTAAGTGACACAATGTAAATACCTAACACCAAAGACTTCTTAGAAACAACTAAATCGTAAAAACCCAATTTTCCATTTTTAGCGGCGGGTGGGTACCTCCAGCAATTTGCGGTTTGTCAATGTAAAGCACAATGAACCCACACAATGAGACACAGTTTTGAAGCTTATTCACTGCAGTCCACTTATTGGAATGGAATAGTTGATTAATAAGAAAGCCAGTTCTAACACACGGAAGAGCGTCCACGCCGTCCACTCTCGTTAACCGCCAACTGATCGTGTATTTAGGACATTGACGCACGACGTGATGACTGGCTGATGCCCCAGGGATGCCAACGTCGTAATGCGCACTTGTAAACATTGAAAATGATATATTCCGTATTTTTTGGGTTTCGTTCTTCGTCATCATTCAGCCGACAGACGTCTACTGCTACGTATGAGCTTTCTAAAGCATCCCTACAGCGGTCGGTCCTGTGCCCACATCCAATGGAATAAAAAATTGTTCCTTAAAATGGCTAAACATTTGTTTGCTTTTTAGTTTTCCAATGAGGTGGATTCTGATAGGTGCCTATTCAATTTTGCGCTAGTATTAAAAGTAAAGTCCTGAGTTACAGATTGTCCGAAGTTAGTGTAAAGTAGTGAGAAGCGCGATGGTTCATAAAATACGGAAAAGCGTCGCTTGTTAACCACCATCTTTTCGTTTATTCAGGGCATTGACGCACAATGCGCGCAATTACCGTCTGCCGGCGCAGGGTTGACACATTTACTATTTACTTGTCACGGATAATGAAACGAGCATTGCGAAATGTTATTTTCAGTTTGCTTGTAGTTTGCTCAAATTTTAGCGTATCCACTACTACATTTACGTACAAATGTAGTAGTGTTTTCAGCATATTTAAAGCCAGGATTTTTTTTTATTTCATTTATGTTTTGTTTGAAAAGCACGGATCTAAAGATTTTCCAGTTTAAGAATTAAACTCCATTTTGTTCTGCTTTGCAGTAATTTCGTCTATAGCGACTAGTGGTTCACAAGTAGATATTTTATAAAAGTGCTTTTGACAAAGGCCCAAAGTACTATATCATATCCGAGGAATTCTAAGTCTTTCACATAATATGCGCTAGCAACGTTCCCAAATTCAGTTACACAACTTGCGACTTCGACTTCAAGACTAAACCCAATATCAGTCCTATTTTCTTCGCTAGATGTGAGCACACTGCCTCAATGTAAAAGCTATTAGTATGAGTTGTGAATGTAGGTTACATAACCCGCAGCCCTGTTTACTACCGGGATTTCCCAGAGGAGTGACTCACAGCCGTAATGTCAACTGCCGAAATAGTAACTTCGATACGACATCTAGGTACCCTACATTTGAGATGCTCCGTTGGCTTGTGTTTATATTAATTTGTTACTCTGGCTCAAAACTGGGGCTTGCGATGTTTGATAATATGAACTCGGTTCATCTCGAATAAAGTGGTTTTGCATTTGAATCGCCAGGTTATAAACTACCGCTACTAACATATTCAAGATTTAAATGTCAAAAAAGTTTTCAAAATACAGTTAGATCGTAAAAAAAAACTGTCACCCCTATTAAGTGTCGGGATTTCCCAATGACATGATTCACAAACTAATGTCACCTGCCGAAATAGTATCGTAATGTTGCGCACACGCATGTCGGCCATTTTGCTACATGTGTGTGTTTGTGTGTGCGGATCAGCTGTTCCGATCGTTTTGGAAGTTAATTCATAGAAGTCACAACATCCGTTTGGAAAGTTTGGCTCGGATTGTGAAAACTTGGCGTCTTTTGCAGATTTATATCTATTGTGTCATTTTGTTATAAATAAAGATGCGCTTTTTTAGTGTTTGAATGAGTGTTCAAAGCCATTAAATCTAACTAGACTGAGAATCAGCAATTATTAATATCAAAAGTTACAAAAGACTACGCTCAAAACGCACCCCTTTCCTTGCTTTTCAAGTCTTGATAACTATTCTTCATTCTCCAAAAAATCTATCGTAGTGATGTCAGCTAAATTCCTCTTCTCCAATAACATAAATATTGATGACAGACAGCTATTATGTTGTAATTGTTATGTGTCGACCACTTAGCTACGTAAAATATAGTAGAATAGATTTTTTTCTTTGGCAATGATCCAATTGCAATACAATTTAATCGCTCAATTAGTATCGTGAAGACATATCCGTTTCTATGTATGACACATTTTGTGTTTCAAAACATTTAATGAGATCATTTTTATCGCAGTTCATTGATTGCATATTTAACATCCGCTTAGCAGGTGGTAAATGAGCAACTTTTCCTGCACTTCAATCAGACCCGCAATGTTGTGTGTAAAGTTTTCATTGCGTTATGGTAAAGAAAAGTACACGTCACAAGTCACAAAGTGAGAACTGTCTCTTTTACTAACTTTATGGCAATTTCTGAACACAAATAGTAAGATCAAGTTGGTATTATCTGATTTCATAGGAATTTCAGTGTACATAGATTCCATACTATATTGTTTTAAACATCTAATAACACTCGTGATTTGTGCAGTTTGTATTCCATCAAAAACTTTCCTAAGTTCAGTCAGCTACGTGAAGGTTGTCCATCCAATTTCGCCTGGATCGGCTACATCTTCATACAGCTCGTTACTCTTTCGACCTGTTCTGGGACGCCCTCGGTCCCTCAAATATTTCTTGCTCTGTTTTCCACCAGGTACACAACTCCGTACCAGTTGTTCCGGTGTCGGGGTTGTTAAAGTTTGACTAAAGTAGTGCTACCTGCACTTGCCCACGCGTATTAATATAATCAGAGTCGTTTGTAGGAGAACCACTTTTGTCGATATTTATAAAGTTAGTTGTGTTGATATGCTGTTTTTGCATTCATTTTATGGAATAATTAAATCTGCGGCTTTTGAGTGGGATTTAATGTATTTATTTACTTCGTCTTAAACGGTATGTGTGATGTTATTTTAAACATTGATTGGTGTTCATAAAATTTGAGTTCTGCCTACATATTCTTCTTCCTCTCCTTATCCCATTTTTTGGAGTCGGGTCTCCCCGGTCGTTTCATGCAGTTGTTTGAGTTGTGCCTACATCATCAGCACGTTATGTAGAGCCACATTACATTCAAATCCATTATTTTCAATAGATTCTCTATGCAATGTTGGTGCTGTAAGAGTCGTTATAGTACAATAAGTACTATCATAAGAAAAGGGAGTTAAATTTTTCAACTTCAACAATACACGTGGACTGATTATTGGCGTGCTGGTAAACAAGCAATGGGCGGGCATCTTGTGCCATTTATGTCAAGTCTATAGTTCAATGTGCTTTAACAGTATTTATTCTGTGATCAAAGTTCTGCATTAGCCGACGGGACACGACCGAATCGGTATAGTTAAAACATGATTAATCGTAATCATGTTTTAACTACATAAAACATGGTTATCCAATCAGAATTACATCATTGGCCTGCTCCTTGTTGCAGAGTAACAATACGATTTCCTCACACTAGTATTCTCGCTAACCAAAAACGATTTTGTTTCAAGTGGGCTCACAAAAATAGTTCAACCTTGTATCTACGTTTCGCAAGTTCCCGGAAGAAAGGGGCGATGATTCACCTAAAGCCGTGTATTACATAGACGACAGATGGTGTAACTCTGGTCGTCTGCAGGTCCTGCAACAGCGCAGTGTTGGTAGATGATGCATCGACAACGCTTGTTCTGCGGGGCGATGCTCCAATTTGTTGGTAGACACACAATTTCCACATGCATAAACACCTGGGCCTGATACAAATATCTGTAGCTATACAAATGTTTGTTCCATTAGAGAAATGAGCACCGGGATCAAGATCACATCACATCACATCATGAAGAAAGTATCGCTCGTATCCTCTTATCGATTGTCATTCACCTTACTCATGCTTCTCAAAATCCGTCGCCTAGTGAATGCGTAACTCAGCTATTAGATCGTCTATGACATAAATACTATAGCCCTTATATCACCGTGACGGAATATTTTGACATGGCGCCGGCTATAACCGTTTATGTTAGTAACCGTGAGTCGGCGGTGACGGTCCGGCGACCGGCGGCCGGCGGCCGGCACGGCACGGCGACGGCGCGGCGACGCGACGGCCACGCGTTAAATATAACCGATGAGTTGCTGATGTGGTGATGATGCTCACGTTGACTAATGCCTAGTTTGAGAACTACGATTTGGCTAGATGCTGTAGTTTTTGGAGTTATCGTGGACAAGTGTCACTGTGATGTGACGGTTTTATTAGGTCTGTTAGTTTAGTAAGTGTTTTTCTAGGAAGTGATTAAATTCGTAAATATATTCTTACTTTTTCGAGCAGTCGTTGTAACGTGAGGGAAAAGAAGGATCTGTTTTAAATCAACGTAATGGATGAGAGAGATGACGATTTTAGAAAGAATAGACATTGAGATAGATTCAAATAAAGTTATCAGTCGGGAACTCTTTATCCGACTAGAATAAAGGTACATTAACAAACGCAAAGATTTTTAATTTAGATGTCAACAGTTTGAAACCAGGAAGCGTGCTCCAGACGTGCGAAGGAAATGAGCCACGATTCAAGGTCGGAAGACACGGAATAACATAAATAAAAAATATTCAAACGTTACACAACGATGTCTCGTTTTTAATAATCTATTTCTTCAGAATTTCAGCCGCAGCAGAAACTAATATTCTCAAAAGGCAAAACCAAATACTCAAAAACCCAATTTTGGTTACTGCGTATAGTTTTAGAAAGTCAAATGTAATTAAGCAATGCTGTAACGGTGGTATTAAGGCCACAACCATAACTCGTCATGGGCCATGGCTAAGAAGGCCATTAAAATAACCATGATAGCTATAAAGTGAGGCACCTTTCCCCATAACATGGTGTTTAATAATAGGTGTCGGTGAAGTAGATCTTATCTTGTCTTTGGTAACCGATTGATGGCTGTAGTATTATTTATGGATCATAGTCGTATAAAAATAATTTTGTTATTCGTTCTTTTAGAATAATCCTGATATCTTCAGAGTTTAGAGCCGTCTCCAAGAGTTTGCTTCATTCTAAAACACATACTCGCACGGTCCGTCAAACAAGTGCAGTTACAGCTAAATGTTCATAAAGTACAGTTACAGGACAACAAATTGCAGATTGATTGATGTGCTCGATTTGATTAATGCACACGGGACTTTTGCTATACCATCAACAACTAAACTATCTGCTCGTATTCTTCTACTACTATCTTTCTCCTCTTGGAAAAACTGATTACCTACATCTACATCTTGCTCAGGAGTGCGAGTGACGTCTCTATATTTTTCCCTGTTATTTCTTCAAATCTTGAAGTGTGCCTGAAAATTGTAAACTATGAGTAATAATGAAGTAGTTACGTAAATACGGGTTAGTCAAGTTCGTCTAGACAAGGTTGATCACCCACGTCGCCGCCGGCGCCTGCGCTCCGTTGGACGTTATTAGTTCGCTGAAATTATAAGTTATTAATAGTGGATTATCTCCTGGCGTTTGTAATCCTTCAGATTGCCAGGAGAACAATCGTTTGCAAAATGAACTGACTGTTCAAAGAAAATAAAGTGTTGGTAAAGCCTCTGGATTTGTAAGTTTCTAGATGGGGCTTATCTTTTCAATGATTTACGGGGCGAGATTTTAGGACACGGCGTAACGTAACATGCTCGCTGCGCATGATACATTACGGCCCGTAACAGCAGTCAGTACCCACCTGTATGATTCAGTATCCGTCGTCGATTCCAGGAGGCGACTTGTGGGTCACTGAAGGTGAAGGTGTGCGTCCGTTAACTTAAACCGTTTCTATAACTTTATTGCATTTTCAACGTCCTATCATGAGAATTTATTCTTTGATTTTAACTTCCTCGTAAATGCAAGCTATTCAGTCTGCAACCATTGATATCGTAATATCTGAACAAAACATAACAGAGATCTCATTTAATATTCTTTCTTCGGACAAAACATGACATCTTTATAATGAAAACGTAGACAAAATGAGTTACAGAATTAACTGTATTTTGGCAAGTGAGGACACAAGGCTGGATGTGTCACCGAATGACGCGCTCGGAGAGTTTAAATCAAGAAGTTAGTGATTCAAACTGGACTCTGTTGTGTCATTTGATACTCTGGAGTGGTGATATAATGTTTATTGTATTTTTAGAAGCTCCCTCTTTTATGTCTGGGGTGTCAGTTAAGTTGCGGGTGTCAATGTCAGGGTTACTATGTTACGACTTGGGAAATGTGTCAGAGTTGTCGGTTCGGCTTGTCATCAAGGTAGTGCGTGGGTGAACTCGTGTTGAATGTTGCTGTTTTTATTACTTTTTACATAAGATAATCGACCTATATATTTCCCAGTGCTGGGACAAAGGCCTTGTCACTGTGAAAGAGAAAGAGCTACAGTCGGCTACCCGGGCGCAGTGAGGATTGGTAGAAGTTATTGTTGAGGAATTGTTGTTGCCGTTTCTTCTGGTTTCTTTTCGATGGTTTCCTGTAAAGCATCTGGCTGGGTTCGAACCTACAGCTCCTTAGTCGGGGCCGTAACCACTGGGCCACCACTGTTCTCTGATTACTTGATTTTTTAAGAAGTTAGAACAGAATAGAATATAATTTAATTTAAAATTAATTCCATCAAAATATTCGTGGTCTGCGGGCCTTCCTCTTTGTTATTATGGAAACTTGTCTCATTTTCGTTTTAATGTTTGATGTGACTATTCCGCAATGCAGTTAAAATATGATCTTTTTATGCAAATCATCATGATTTAGGTAAAATAAAAAGTTATTTTAGACATAACACGTAGTAGTGTTATCTCTTATTTCATTCTCATTACTTCCTGACCTGAAATAAAGTCTTAGTCACACGATGGCGGGTAGGTTACGTTGTCTACGAAATGTAACTTGTTTGGTATTAAATTAATATCTTGATAGAGAACGCAAAGGTCATGGGCTGCGCTCGCGCAAGGTTATGTTGGGTGTGTAATAATGATCAATGACGTTGTCTACGAATAATGATCATCAAGCTAAAAGTAGCTAGTGTCATCATTGAATTGATGAAGGTTAACGATAATTCGAATAGAGAAAATGCGGTTCAGAGTGTAAAAAGTCCCGCAAACTTCAATTGAAAAGGAAATCCGAGCAGACGGTTGTTGTCTGGTGGGCAACTGCCCAATAGTTGATGTTCGCGCTGTTGTACATGTTCAAATCGCCCGGATAACTCCGAAACCGCGATGCAGGATTTCGTTCAGTAGTTCGTTGCTGGCGGTATAGATGGCGCTGCGTTACTTTTTTCTAAATTACGTTACTTCGTTTTTTAGCTACAATCGCTCATATCTCCTTAGCAATAAAATTAAAATGTAAAAAAAATATTGGTGCAGCAAGTACGTTCATAAATTTCACGGTTTTCATTACTTAGTCAGAAACATCTAAAAATTCACATAGTTGTTCTAATTATTATTAGTGGTTCTTCGCTCGTCGTCAGTGCGCGCGAACTTAGTTATTTTAGTTTTGGTTTAACAGTATCTTAGTCTGGACTTAATTTGCTTAAACCTTAGCTAAAAAAGCTATAAAAAAAAAACCATCCAAAAAACCTAAATTGTGTTAAGAGAAAAATTATAATCAGATTAAAAAATCAGAGATTATACAATGTGGACACATCGACACAACAATAAATGAAAACGGGCAAAAGTGGACAAAATATTTTGAAACTTTTATAAATCCTGTCACCAAAATTAAAAATAAACTTCCCAATTGCATAAATTAAAAAAAAAAAAACTCAAACTAGTCAAGGATGGAAGGGACTACTATTCTGCCGAAATATTCGAAGCAGCCTGTTGCACTTAGTGACATCAAATCTGTGATAAAAGACAAAATATTCGTAAAACCATTGTTTTTGATTTACTGTCGTATCGTCGTCTCCACCTTGTATATTATTCATTTAAATAATGCTCGTAGCAAGTTCAATATCATAGCCTAAATTGATCAATTATCTCAGTAATTTAGCGTGAATCGGCTAATTTCATTTTTTCCAACAATAACATTGTTACATAATATCTATCTATTTTGTTTGATTCGTATCGAAAATATAAACAATTAATGGAAGTCGATTATATAACATCATGGTAAGAAGTATTGCTTCTTTGACAATCTTACCTGTACTTGCGGAACAGGAGTATTTAACAGGGCATATATTCTCAAAAAAAAAAACGACGGACGAAACGACGGTCGGACTCCAATCGGTTCCGAATGAATCATATTCTTTTTAAACGATAAATTTGTTCTTTTCGGTTTTTATTGTTTAAATTATTTATATAGGCATGCGTTTGACCACTTCCTCACCTGATAGAAAGCGATAGTGTGGTCTATTCCCTCTTGACTTAAATACTCCCAGGTTGTAGCTATCAGGAATCACAGTCTCCACTCCTTAGCTGTACGCACAATGAAAGTATTCTAAAAAACGTTTCCTGCGTATGGGTGGGATGTCCACCATGTGAAGTTAAAATTTCTTCATCGTCTCAAAATGTTTCTTTATATTTCGTTCGATTAGTGCAGTGACTGCTAATAACGTCTAAAGTTCAAAGTCATTACTAATTTGTTATTTATGCACATATGTTATAATTATATTAACTTTTTACTAGCTGTTTTTGTTAAACCTTACATTTAACTATTGAAATAAATTATCATTTTCAATACTTATTATGATAACGCAGGTATATATTTCATTTATGGAAATAACATGAGTGTTGTAGTCACTTTTTTTTTAAGGATGGGAAATCATCAAATGACTTCTTCCGCTCTGAGTGAAGCGGAAGGGCGTCTCAGACTCTTACTGACTAAAACCCACCCGTTTTCGTTCTAAAGCCCTTTGCGTTCCAGGGCCGTGGTGACTCTTTCGAACAAATTCCGCAACCCTGGCAGGCTCTGGCACTAGGGGGCCCCGTCTCCTATGCTGTCATCTCTTTGAGGCGCGCGTGGAACACAACGCGCCATCAACCCGGGCCTGGTGGTGATCGGAGAGCGAGCCACCTAACGCTCGCCGTCCGCAGGCCCGCGCCTACGGTGGCCGGGGTTCTCCCAGCGACTCCCGACGCTCGGGGCGTCTTCTCCTGTGTTGTGGTCACCTACAAACAAGATCTTGCAGAATCACTCAAGTCAATAAAATACTAGACTTGACTTCTTTACTGACTTGCTTTGAGGTGACAAAAACATCTAATTAAATTGTCTTGTCGTTTGTTCTTGAGACTGCAGATTTTTTCCTAACATGAACTTCCGTGACCCAAACACGGACGCGTTAAATAAATAATGTTTGAGTATAGTTTCAAAAAAAAGTTTTCCAATCTGTACCGTGCGCCATTCAAACAAAAGGGCTTATTGTGAGGGTATTAATCTATTTTTTTATTATAAATATTTTTATATAAATAAAAAATATCATATACTATATTTTTTTTTTTCATAATTTGAAATAAACTGTTTTAATTTAAATAAACACGCTCGCACTAATTATGCCAAAAACACAATATTAATTGAAGGAGCGCGGCTGTTTAATAGTTTACCGGAGGATATAAAAAATTGTGACAATATATACACATTCAAACACAGGTTAAGGGAGTACAACACAACATTTGAAATAACATAAAACATAACATGCTAATGACTTACCTCCGAAACTACTGAGGCCTAAAATATTAAAAAACAAAATCACATAGAAGCTATAGATTACACTAAAACCTATACGAAATCTATCGTGTTAAAATAACATGTCACAAAAACGAAATCCGTTCGGAACCTTTTGCACGCGAGTCCGACTCGCATTTGGCCGGTTTACATCTGCGCACTTATAGACAAAGCCACAGAATTACATAGACAATTAATATCATTAAGGAAATAATGCGCAGATGACCTACATAAATCTAGAGATTCATCTAAGGAAAATTAAAAGGAAGAGTAAAACGGAAATTATCAGCTTTCTATGTCATCTTTTATCGGGTTTTTTCTTCCTTGGTTTTTCCTTTTCTTTAAAGTGCCTGCACTTCTTAGATGTCCTTTTTATCAAGTTTGCAATATGGCAATATGGTCGAGCTTTTAATTTTACATAATACTTAAAATTACTATATCGAAAACTGACGAAGAAACTGAGATGACGGCGAAAAACAAAATGAACGGAATGATTGAGGAACATGAAAGAAATTTTCGTGAATGTCGTGCATGACGGTTGGCAGGGGAGAATGGAGGAAGGAAACGTGCTGCCTCAAGTGACGTGGAATAGTGGTAAGAAGACGGTTATCATGGACGACTGCAGAAAAAGCTTGGCAAAGGCAAATTTCACTTGTTGTGGTACATTTGGCTTCAAGCTGTTAAATATTCTTCGTTGATGAAAGAATGTCTTTAATCAAATAAGTGTATTAGTAACTGAGTCGTCAGATAGTGCGTGCGGGCGATATTCTCATAAACTAGCGGCGAGGACACGCGGCTAATCAGCGCTGCAATCAGTCGACGTCACGGCGACGTCACAGAGCGCCCTAAATATTCAGCGGTTGACCTATAGCCGGTGCGGGCCGCTCGCTGACAGCCGCCCGACCATCTATTGATCATTGCGGTGTTTATACACCCGCCTACTTGATCTGTGGATCATCAGCATCTACTTTGGCAAAATTAGAATCGATGGCTTTTTCCGTACGCTCTAAAATTTTAAGGTTTTATTCAAAAGGCTCTGCTTACTTCAAAATTATTCCAAAAATTGCCTTGTATCATTTGACGATTAGAAAAACAATTACGCGTGTCTGAAAACTGAAGGATAAAAGCATTCATTTCTCGAAAGAAATAATGGAGGACATCGGACAATTACGTTTAAACTTTCAACTCTTCAAGTAAGCAAATACAATTTATTTCCTTGGAATTCATTTTAAATGCTTTTACATTCACGTCGCATAGAATCGAATTCCTCGTAGCCTTGCTTGCAAAAGTGCTTTGACATATTCTTTTCAAGTTTTCCATTTCTTCATTTTATTGGTACGTACGGTTTCTACGTACAGGTACGTAAAAAAACAAATTGATTTCCAAAGCCAGCGTCGTGCATGTTTTGATCAACATTTTCCTGTATTGTTCGCGTAATATTTGCTCTTACACAACAGACGCTCACCGCTACAGTTGTCACGTCGACCGATTTGCCAGATTGTGTTCAAACACTGTTTTGTTTGTCAACAGGTGAAAGTTTGTTTGCTTCCAGAACATACTTGTGTACCTACATCTCTCACCTTTAATCTTTTGCTTGGTGTCAGGTTTATCCTTCACAAAATCAGTTCAGTCCGTAATTGTATCTTTTATTTCTTCACGTTTTTAATTAAATAGTATTTAATATTCTTCTTGTTAAGTATTTAGCGACTTGTTTTTTCGATCTTGGCGTGTTGTATATTCGTCTGTAACCTTAGTAAATTTAAGTTAGCAGATATTGCGTCATTGCTCATTTAAAACTTTGAACTCACGTGTCGGTCATCTGAGCTTGAGTTTTTGTGCTTCAACATCCTCGTCAGATAACTTCGTAGATGATTTCGTTAATAACCATTGCTTAAATTGCGTGCCAAATATTATGATGTTCATCGGTGACTTGCGCAAATTACTAATTACTTAATTTTAGACTTGGAAATATGTAAATAATAACATTACCATCCATCATGTCAGCGCTCTACGTTTCTCTGGAAAAAACCTCAGTAATCTGGTGAGAATTGATTCTTAGAAAGTGCATCCTACAGTCTACCGTGTTTTTTGTATATAAACTATTGCCAAGATTTAAGTCGTTTTAACGAAAACGTTGATGCGTCAGTTATCAGCGGTTGTAGCGCTGCAGGGCGCTGGGCGGCGAACGCTGCGAGCGGCTGCGCGCGCGCCGCTGCGTCAGCGCGCCGCCGCCCCGCGCGCCAGCGCTCAGTCAGTGTTCGATCGCGATCCGAGCTCACCTGTCGCTCCATCGAGTGTCGCGCTAACCCGTTCCGTGCCGTTCGACGGCAAGTGCTAGTGCCACCATAAGATGCTTGCGCTTGACGCAGTGCTTTCTGTTTGTGTTAAAGTTTTTTAGTGCCTCAAAGTGGATTCCGGCGGACTGTATCAGGCCGTGGAGCATGCGCGGAGGCTCGAGCGCTCCCAGGCCATGTATGTCATAAATTTAGGTGAGTCCGCTTCGACATACGGCAACGTCGCAGATCCACATTCCTCGATATGTTGCATGACATAGAATTGCGGTGCGCTCCTATAATTGGAACTAGACTAGACTGGTACTTGTTGGTAAAGAGGTCCCGGTCTTATTGTCGTTTGAGCCTAGTTTTTATCGCGGTATGCAAATAAATTCGAGGTCGGTTCTCGAAATCGGCTTTCACTCTGATCGTGTTTTTCGACCCCCGCTTGCTGGCGGGTGTGGTGCGGTGTCCTGAAGAAGGTTGCTAGAGAGGTTCATAATCATCTCGCTCGTACGATTCCATTTCAATTTGTGTCTTATTCATAGCGCACTGTGCGTGTCTATGTATGTTTTTATTACAGTTCACGTACAACGTGTGGGCGTGTGTTGGTGTGTTTGCGCTATCGGCGATGCTATTTTCGTCCCTCACGCGTGTGTGTGCGTATGTGTGCAGTGCGAGAGTGCGCGTGTGGACGCCGTATCCGCGTTCGGCCTGTTATCATTCTCCTCGCTTGATATTGTTGCGAATTACGTGATGTCTTCGTTTATGATTTTAATTTTAAATCAAACTATATTGGATACTTTGCTACTTTTAAATTTAATGTGATGCAGGTTTATATGTTAAAATATATTATTTATATGCAGAAGTGTGTTGTCTACCGTATGCAAAGACAAAAACAAGTCTACTGTAGGAAAATAAAGTAAATACCCTTAACGTATACTCGTTTAGGTAAGTGTCACAATTCTCTTTAATGTTTGCGTACTTTAACGGTGTACGTGGATTTTCCTCTACTACTGCAGGTGCAACCTAGCAACATACAAAGTCATTGTTAAACAATATGTTATTTGCTTCTATTTATTTAATACTATAGCAAGAACTCTGTCAATTGAAACAATAGAGACTCTATTTCTTATTCTTTTGTATCGATAAGTACTTTCTACTAGAGCAGCTAATCAAAGTTGTTTTTCACGATGAAATTTTATTTTGATAGAACTGTTGTCATGCAAATAGAAGTTTACTAAATTTATTCATTTTCATTGGTAGATTGTAAACTGGTTTTAAGTATCGTCTTCTACACCTAATGCTTGCAGAGCACAAGCTGTAAAATATGTTAATAACATTTTAAAACAAAGCAAAGATTCAAAGCATTTATTTCAAATAAACCATTTACAGGTACATTTTGTCAAGGTTGGTCAGTCAAAAACATGAACCTATTTAGAAGTTCCAAAACGTTAATCTCTATGGAGAAGAACTTGCACTCCACGAACACTCTTTTCAATCATTTTATGTGTCACAAAAATCGTGGTTGGTCCAAACTATCTACTGAATATTATAATGCTTACCATAACCTAGGTTTTTGAAATTGTTGACTTATCAGGACTTAGCTTAAATGATTATTTTAGTTACCTCAATGAAATAAAGTATTATTTAGTGGCCAAGCCGTCCTATTATAAACCTGTATGTAAACGTAATGTTAAATTATAATTTACAGTTCATGTCTACTCTTATTTGTCTTTAAGACGCCATCTATGAACAGTACCACAATGACTATGATGAACTATTGCAATTTTAACTCAAACACCACTATTTAAAAATACGAGACATAGACAAACAGTTTGCAGCTGATCTGCAAGATGAGTAAGATCTGATTGAAATTGACACAAAGTAAGGAGTCCATAGAAAAAATAACAATACTGATTAAAACAAAGCTGATGATGAAACCAACAAGTTTGTTTATAATGCTTAATCTAATCTACGTCTAGCTATCGGACCAGAGTACAATGCATTGCATAATGATACACTAACACTAGTGGTGGAACGTGACGCTGTCCGTTTATCTCCCGCAGAGCGAGTATCTTTATCGAATGACACGAACAGATACAGAGATACGAATCTTCTATGATATTTATTTTCATTGGAATGGTCAAAAAGGACAGAATAAAGTAATTCTTCCGCCAGGTCTTTGTTGAAGCCATTCTTGTGCATTTTAAATTGCTTGACGTCACAGTATATCATCAAAAGGTCATCACGAGCAATTTTGTACATAAATTTAAAATTATGATCGATTCAGTGAGCCGTAATAAAGCTGTACTGTTCAACCTATTTATTGGATCCACTTTTGTAGTCAGCCATTGGAAATATTTCTCCTCCTTTAATAATTATCTAAGTCGGTCATCTAGTCATGTGCCCATCTTTACCCACTTTTCCATCTCCATGTGACCACTTAACTCGGTCAAAACTGTAAATTAGGTTTATTAGCTTGTAAAAAACCATAAATACCATATCTTGTTACTTAGCTCTATTGAAGGTTCAAATAATTGACTAAAGTCAATTAATAAATTTCTCTCCAGCGCCCGTTTAAGCGTCATTTCATAGAATAAACATGTCATGTGTGATGCCTTCTACTTCTGTTTATAATGTTCAGAGAAAGCACTGCGTCTTTTAATATAATAATTGCACAATAAAACAATCTTGTCGTCGTCGTCCCCACTGATATCACAGTTGTCAGCAGTGTCGATGGGTATCGGCTGTAAGTGCTGTTAATTGCTCAGTTATCGGATGTCATCAGTTGTTGGTGTTCGATTAGAAAGCTGCACGCTACCCGGGGGTACGGGGGGTTCGAATCCCGTTGGTTTCTGCGACGGAAATTGGTACCACGTTCTCAAAAAAGGTAGATGGTTCACTTAGTCAGAAGCCTTACTCTGTTCTGTTAAGATTTCATTGTTTGTGATCATGTAGTTCTTGTTTCATATTATTTCATACTTTTCTTTTATTACCATCTACTAAATTTTTTGTAACATATTTATATTGATTAAAGTTGCTTGTAACAATTTGCCATATACAAGCATACCTACTTTGCATTGAATGAATTTACTTATGTTTATTAATGAATGGCACAATTAGCACACTCATCAATACCTATTACTTCAGGAAAATATCATTAATGGAATACAAATTACAGAAACCAACCAATGCATATGCGATACTAGTTTTTCCGCAAGTCCGCAACAAATATCGGTTGAGGTTGAGACAAGTGCAATCACAAAGACACTAATAGGTACACGCTACTAAAATGCCAGCATAGCAAAAAGCCGGCGCAACATGAAGTATTCGAGATCTCTCGATGGTGAGGGCTAAATAATTGTCGTGATTGACACGGTCCCGGCTCCCGTTACGCGGAACCTGTCCAAGGGCCGCGCAGACGCACGGGCGCGCGCGCGGCCACTGACCCGCAGCCGGATACTACCACATATTTGTAAAAATCTGCTGCATTTAGCAAACACCAACCTACTTGTAACTTATTTTAAGATGCAGTTATTCCTAGACTACTTATAAGTTATTCAAGAATATATTAAGTGCTCTTGGATTACTGCTAAAAATGTTTTGACGCAATAAAATGTGAAGTACATACTATTGTTGATATTCATATCGACCTCCATAATGAGTGACATCTCGACGTTTGGAGTACCATTAGGTTCGCATATTTTTTTATCAGTTCTATAAATAACCTTAATTGCCTGCACTGATAACAGGGGCTATCTTTGAAGTAGCGTCATCGTGTAAGCATTAAATGTATCTTCACAACGAAGATAGATTTTAATTAATCTGTCAAATTTTTCATAGTCGTCTATCTTATTTCTGTGTGCAAAACCTTGACATGTCTTGATACTCAAAGATAAGTTTTCCAGTTCTAAGAATAATTTGCTTACGTTTCAGTTTATATTTTGATTAGGGTTTTTAGTTTATCTACTTTATGTGAGGAGTAGTATTTGTTTAATTCAAATTGTTTGTGTATACGATTTCTCTTACCGACAATGGGTTTCCTGCTAAGTGACTGATTTAATTCATTGTTCGTTTGTTGATATGTGGGGACATAAATAATGGATATTGCCTTGGTTGTGTCGGTGCATTTCGTGTGGCGACAATCGATGCGTTTTTTTTCGGATCATTGCGTCAAAGCGAATGACGCACGCGTCTTGGATTCGCGACAGAAATAATTACGGAACTCCCGTCTAGACGAACTGTGTGTGTTGGAGCACACTGAAAATCTTAGTTTTATTCTTCAAATGTTTCATGATAGAAAATTTTCAATTATAAATCAATAATCTTCAGAACACAATGAGGATAAATTGTGTTGTTCTAATAACTGACATTTCTTCCTATAACATTAAAACCAATACGTGCATACTTTTTTACGCAACAAAACAATATTTCCTGATTCATAGCAGTAATTTCCATTTTGCTTTCGATTGCTGTTCGTGTACTTCATTTATTCCCACTATTATCCTGTTATGTATAGTTTGTGGTCAATCGTCATCGATCCTCAATGGAGTCAGGCCATAACAAGTAGGTACATAAAAATGAAATATGACTAGTGCCACGTCGTTGTAAATAATCTTTTGTGTATATAAAGTACAAAGTTGAAACCATTTCCGAGTTTCCAACAAGAGCAGCAACAAAACGAATACATCTAAGCTCAAGTTGAAAAGAGATACACTTGAAAAAGTTGATCGAGCCGAATTACACGAGTACACTATTCCTAATACATAAGTATCCTCAAATCAAACCTAAACTGTGTGTAATAAAGGCTATGGCTTCCAACCGCATTGACGTCAACTACTAGGTAGTAGGTAAACGAAAAGTATCGTCTAAACACTCAATTTACTCAATGAATAAGAATTTCCGGGTCTTTAGATCATAGATGTCGTTACCGGCTATGTCCAAGTTCATGTGGACAGGTCCAACGGCTTGTAATCGAACTTTACTGGTCTAATTACTGCTGTTGTGGTCCAAAGAGGTCATTCAGGGTTAGTGAATGAGCTGCATCATCAGTGTGGTTGGTTAACAGGAAAATAAACTTGCGGGCGACGATGTAACGTTTTTGTTTATCTTGATGATTCACTAACAGGCAAAAGGAATAGTTACTGGAAATATAAACCGTTAGTCCGTTAGTTTGTCTTATAGGCGTTCGAGCAAAATTATAAGCTTCTGGGCCAGAATTAATCAAGTTTTAGTAAGCAAGAAATTCATCCATTTTTTCATACTTATTTGGATGTCTTTCGATGATTGCAGATTCATAGTATTATTTTATTGTATCGTGTATCGCAAAATTACCTTTAAAGGTTAAAAGTCTTCTAAGAAAACATTTCGACCTTTATGAAACATTGTGTTTAACCTTTTCTTTATCAATCTTACGTTCCACGAAATCGCCCCACTTTTAGGAAAGCTTTTATCGCCTTGTGAATAAACTATTTACTCTATTACTAGGTCTATTGTTGGTCATATACAGGCTTCTTTATTTTTTTTACTGTTCATCGTTGTTTACTGGTTTTACCACTTATAGTGCGTTCGTCAATGCATGGCTGCGTCTATTTGCGTGGTTCTTGCTTCCATCACTTCGATGGACCGTGACACTGCGTACAAAAACTTCAAGCCTTGAAAACTTTTGTGTTAGTTACTTGTAAAACTTCAGGTTTCCGTGTTTTCGTTTTCCGCAAGTACAGTTAAGAACAGTTACAGCCAAAGAACAAGTTTGTATAACTTTTGGGAAGTACGAACATTCTTTCAGTGTTAGTGCAGGGTTTGTTTCTGTAGCTAAATATATTTTACCTAAGCGTAAACATATTACGTCAGAAGATACCTGGAACTGAGGAATTTGTTATTGTTGATGACGTATTCATCATTTAATAACTCTAGAATTTGATCAAGTAGCCGCTATTATATGTTCTCTTAGATTTTTTCGTCGCCCACATTTGATGGAAAACTGATGTTACCCCGACCCTAAAATGTTATCAATACAAGCAAATACCTTTAAGGATTTATGAATTGCACATCAGTTTTACAGTTTTAACGTACGATTTATCTAAACAATTAATTAAGTCAAAATAGCTAGTGTGATGGTTGGTATTGTTTTGCATTCGCGCAAGTATATTTTAGTAAGTTAGGTAGGGTAGTTTCGTTTAAAGCGAATCTTAAGTCATATTCCTCATTGAGACGGTTTCTGGCCTTTGTTTTCATTGTAACCAAAGTTGAAAAACCACTCTCACGTGAGAGTGGTTTTTGGTTATTTCATAGAGGTGATGGTAAAGGGTATTAGTATGTTTAAAGCTCTGTTAACTAGAACAGGATATTCGGCACCAGCTTTTCGCCAAAATATGCAGAGATTATAATTTTGAAATACTTCTCTGCAAGTGGTATTCTAGCGTAGTCCAAGAACTTCCACTTTGGCCGCCACGTCTTCATCGTTAATAATGCTGTCATCGGTAGTAAGTCCCGAACATCTAAATATCGAAGTTGAAAAGTTCATAATGCACATCCAACAAGCAGCATGGGAAAATACACCTGACTTCAACAAAAGGACGATGGGAAATGTTTACCCCATCAGAATCAAGCAGCTCATTATGGAGAAAAGAAGACAGAGAAAAACGTGGCATCAATCTAGGTGTCCTGAAGACAAACGTAAATTAAACAAACTTACAAAAAAAGTAAGAAGACTAATCCAGGACTATAAAGACGACTCAACCAAAACCTACCTTCAGAAACTAAGTAACGACCAAAGGACAGACTACTCCCTTTGGAAAGCTGCTAAGCATCTAAAGAAGCCGATAGCCCAAATCCCTCCCATCAAATGTGAGAACGGGCAATGGGCACTTACTAATGAGCAAAAAGCTATGAGGTTTGCAGAGCACCTAGAAAATATTTTTCAGCCAAATGAGGGGGAAATCATTGAAGACCGCACCCTGGTTAATATAGCGATGTCAGATCATGTAGATGACATAAAACTAGTAACACCGAGAGAAGTCGCACTAGAAATAAAACAGAACATAAGCCCACGAAAATCGCCAGGTTACGATTTAATAACAGGGGAAATACTTCATAACTTACCAAGAAAGGGTCTGGTTAAATTAACAACCCTTATAAATGCCGCACTGAGACTTAAATATGTACCAGACTTATGGAAAGTTGCTGAAGTAATAATGATAGCAAAGCCTGGAAAACCGGCCCACGAAACAACATCGTATAGACCGATTTCCCTGTTACCCATAATGTCAAAGCTGTTTGAAAAGCTGCTACTTAAACGGCTTAAACCAATAATATATAGCAGGAACATTATACCAGAGCACCAGTTTGGTTTTCGAGAAAAACACTCCACGATCGATCAAGTGCACAGAATCACAAACGTAATAGAAGACGCGTTAGAAAACAAGAAAGTTTGTGCTACTGTTTTTCTGGACGTAGCTCAAGCGTTTGACAAAGTATGGCATGAAGGCCTTATACATAAACTAAAGAGCCTGCTACCGAAACAGTTTGTGGAAATATTAGAATCCTACATTCTAAACAGAGTCTTTAGAATAAGACAAGAAGACGCTTATTCAGAACTGAAACAAATAAAAGCTGGCGTACCGCAAGGAAGCGTGTTAGGTCCGGTCCTGTACCTTCTATACACTTGCGATATCCCTGAATCAGAACACAATACTATTGGGACCTTTGCTGATGATACAGCAATAATGGCCGTTGGAAACAGCCATGAAGAAGCAGTAGAAAAGGTTCAAATGGCTGTTAACCAAGTTTATGACTGGACAAAAAAATGGAGGATTAAATTAAATGAATCCAAATCTGTACACATAGACTTTACTAACAAAAAACAACAGTATTTTCCAGTTTATATTAATAACAAACAAATCCCATATGAGAATACAGCCAAGTATCTCGGTATGACCCTTGATGCAAAGCTACGCTGGAAAGCCCACGTAAAGAAGAAAAAAGATGAACTCGACCTACGGTTCAAAAGAATGTATTGGCTGCTTGGAAGAAACTCCGTGCTGTCAGTGCAAAACAAATTGTTGTTATACAGACAAGTCCTGATGCCAGTTTGGACTTATGGTATTCAGCTGTGGGGCTGCACTAAACAGACGAATGTTTTAATCATCCAACGATTCCAGAACAAAGTACTACGGGAAATTGTAAATGCACCCTGGTATATACGAAATGATGATCTCCATCGGGACCTAAAAGTTGAGTTCATCGAGAAAGTGATACGAAAATCTGCAGAAGCTCACGAACAGAGACTTCATCAGCATGTGAATGTCGAAGCGATCCGGCTTCTCGACCACACGGACATAGTGAGAAGACTAAAAAGAATAAAACCGTTCGAGTTAGTGTTTAGTGTTTGTGAAAGTGAATAGTGTAATGTAGCACAAGTGTTACCAAATAAACACAAGAACGAAGTGTATTCGCCTTAATAGAGACAATAAGAAAAGTGCCATTGGACACATTCTTAGTAAAGACAATAATAACAGTTTAAGTTTTAATTAAATTACTTATTAGTCTATATACAAGGCTAGATTGTAATAAGATTAGGGTCCATCCATTTGATGAACACTAGGATAAGTGAAAAAAAAAAAAAAAAAAAAAAAAAAAACGGTAGTAAATGGTCTTAATATCCAAGAGCTGGACTAACGGTTATACATGTCCAGAAAATATTGATTCAGTGAGTCTATTACTGCAGATTAATGTAGAGAGATGCAACGTGCGATACTTTATGTGCGACAATCTATAATTTTATATTTTTACTGTCTAGCTACGTATTTTATTAGATTAGGTTCTTTGTTACCCCCACAAAATAGCTGATTTACCCCCGCAGGAGTAATTACCCCCTGGTACGGAACCACTGCTCTAGAACCTAGAGCTTTAAGAGGCATATAAAGATGCAAAAGTGACAAAGCGGCGTAAAATATACGATGACAAAAATGTTATGATGCATCGCATGAGCATTGTATTGTTAGTGTCGACACATAATTAAACTCCAATTGTTTACCAAACACTTCCGAGGAAGTCGTCTAAGATTAAATGGTAGTCGATTTCGAGCCAGTCAACTGTAAAATCGAATCAATCGTTTTTTCTCCATCAAATATATAAGACGGATACGGAAGCGTATTAAAACCATCAGTCTAGGAAGTTGAACATTGATTTATATTACGTTTAGCAGGTTTTGACCATGATTGTGATTTGAGCCGACGCAACGCAATAAAAAAATAAATAAGTATAAAATCGATTAACGGTTTGCAAGATTTACAAGGCTTCACTTATTAATGTTAAAGTGCTCTGTTTACATTATTAAGATTTAAATAAAAAGTTCAACAAACTGAGAGCTGAAAATTTGTTCGCATTTTTTTTTCACAAAAAAAATTCCGAAATATTTTCAAATAGCAACACCCACTCGTGCGTGGGCTCAATAATGTAATCCAAAGAGAATATCGTTCATTTGATTCGGAACTGTGTGTAGGTGCTGACATTACTCCTTGACCTTTCGCGTAGCGGCGTGGGCCGCTTGTTTACCTAACAACACACTTCCACGAAAAATGTACCAAGATAATTGTATCGGTTATGGGAAAACGAGTATGTTTATTTGTAAGTGAAAAACTTCAAAATTGCGTGTCCCGCAAACTAATGGGGTTTAGTCCTGCTGTGATGCACACATACATACACACATCAACAACATCAGCGTCGATTTTATGAAAGAATCTTGTTCAAGGTTTTTCGATGTTTACACCAACGTTATCAAAAGAACAATACTTACTTATCTAATTGTTTCGAATTTATTATTTAAATATTTTCTGATGCTTCTGATACATGTTGTGACCGCCGCGCATATAAATTGATAATTATAGCATAATGACTTGTTTTCTACTAAATTAATATCGAAATAAAAAGTTGAAAAAACGTGCTCCCCACGTGTGTTTACATCCACGAAACGTTTGACGTAGCTGCAATTAAGATTACTGTGCTCTTTGGCCGTATTGCAATTAGATACAACATTTTTGTCACCCACCTCAGAGAGGCTTAAAAAATATGACATCATAATCGTGTGTAGTTACAGTAGGTATGTTATTTTTAGATATGCGAAACTCGACATGTTTAATATGTCTAGACTCGAGATAATATTATACTGCGTGAACTTGAATTTTTCAGGTTTAATTTACTTGAATAACAACACCTTAAGTAATTTCTAGTCTTCAAAGTGATTTCTTTTCTCCTGTGTCGTCTGGTTGTCTTTTCATTCACGATGATCACATAACATTTCATGAAGCGAAACGTTATCTTCATGGGTGAACTAAATGCGGACTGTATGAATGTTTAACAAATTACCATTTGTATTTTTTTCATTGTCGTCATTAAATAGTGTCTGCTTGGGCTGTCTGCTATTCTTATTATTTCTTTAGTCAATTGATAATGTATCTGTTGTTTGTCCTTTCGTGAATCGTTGTCTACTAGACAATGTCTTAGTTTAAAATATGACTGGGAGCCTATCTCTATTCCTCCGTTTAAGTGTTACTAGCTTTATCGAAACAACTTCTTCTTCTTCTACAGTCAGTCCCTCATAACTGAGGATCGTGGTCACTGGACCCCTTTAAGTGGACAATCTGTCTCCATCGATTCCGGTCCAAAGTTGTCATCACCACCTGCTGGAATTTGCTTGAGGACATAGCTTCTTTCACTTGGTCCTACCATCGTGTTGGCGACCGGCCTCGTGATCTCCTTTCCTTCGGTATTGCCAACAATTACCAGCTTTTGAAGGCGGCTATCTCCCCTTCGCATTATGTGGCCAAAATAGGTCAAAATACGCTGTAAGCAAACTGTAGACAATCGGGTCTCGATATTGAGTTGAGAAAGGACAGACGCATTTGTGGGTTTGACTGTCCATGGAATTCGGAGCATCCATCTCCAGCACCACATTTCGAATGCGTCTATCCTCTGTCTTTCTCTTGCTCGGATTGTCCACGTCTCAACTCCATAGAGGAAAATCGGGAAAACCAGTGCTCTGACCACACAGGCCTTGGTCCTTGGTCCTTCGAAACAACTTAAACCATCATAATGTTTGGTATACTATCATTAAATCATTAGTTCAAGTTTAATACTCCAGCTAGCAAACGGTTAGTTTTCATGCCAATCACTATCGGCTTGTTATGTCGGACAACCCACTGCGTTACCCCGTAATTACACCCCATTCATACCGAAGTAGCGACCACCACTACGCTACACACCTGCTAGCCTTGGCTACTTCCCACCGAAGTTTGTGTTATCAAATATTATGTTAGTTGCTTATTGACATTTAGAACTAATTATGTTTAAGTAAATGAAGAACTCTTGTATGCTCCTCATTTTGCTCACCAGAGAACTTCTGCTAAATGAGACATTATTACATAAAAAAATGGCTTTAATTAAAATATCAGTCGCGTGGCAAAAACGTGGCTCAAACAAGCCATCCTGATAAGTGTTATTTCGTAAATAACACTACTTAATCTCATGAAGATATAACTTCATAGCAGCCTTTCAATTTTGAAAACGCAAAAGACGCGTAACAATTTTTTGTTTCCTCATGTTACAAAGTGAAAGTATCAAGGTGTGCAGGCCTCTTTTGAAAAAGTGACGCAATGATCAAAATGTTGTGGTCCGACATCAGAATATTGTGTTTCGCAATGTTTTAAATGTATAGCTTATTGTTATTTCCAAACTATCAATACATCGTTTCATCATTTTAATTAACTTATAGATGCTTCAATGAATCAATTTAATTGCAAATACTGCAGCTTTCATAAAAAAAACATTAAATGGTTGCGGTTAACACATTCAAGACATTTCAAGTTACATACAAGCCGTCTTTTAATATTTTCACATGAATATAAGAACAAAACACCAGTATTAAGAACACTATGCGACTCGGTTTCTTTCAATTAAGTCTCACGAGCGAAATAAGCGCATGATTCACTCTGAGAAGCATTAATAATGATACATTCCAAATTATGGCGAAGTATCAACTGAACTGAATTGGTGACTGGATGTTGGCAATCATGTCCACATTGAACTTCGTTTCTTTTACTCGTTCATTTCTTTAATTCATCGATCGACGCGAGCGAGTGTGAGACAGCGATTGGTGGCGAGACGTCATAATTTCTAAAATGCTCACTGATCCTATATCCTTAACATCTTAAGTAGCGGTTTGTTGAGCCAAACCAGTGAGCTAGAATAAGAGTTTCCTTAGTTTTGAAATTCACAATTTTTTGCCCAATATATCACATAAGCTATTGTAATGTCTTATCTCTTATGTCAAAACGATGTTATTATTATTTTCATGAGTGTTATTTGTCGTATAAATCATAATTTTATTATTTTCTTACATTTTATAATCTTAAGCAGTGTTTGCATTCTAGAGCACAAGGAATTAAGTGGTTACATTTATAGACGCAAAGGTTCACGACAATTGGCCTCATTGCAGTCGTGGGCAGGAAGCGGCAATAACCCAGTGTCAGCGGATCAAACTCCGAAATTGACCGGAGTAGACCACCACCTGCCGGTTAGCGCCAACGTTGGCTCAAATATATCCTCGTTAAGAACGTTGGCGTATTGGTGTAGCATGGCCTCCGGAACTGCGTGTGTTGGTACCAGAGAGTACTAGAGGCGACTAGTAACCTTCATTGGATAATGCTCGCGTAATACACGTGGCTTGGAGGTCGGCTCATTCAATAAAACTGTTGATTTGACTTTGTGTGAGTTTTCATTCATGTCGACTCTAGGGCTTTTCTATTTATTAAATGTTTTGTTTGAAGCTAAAAAAAGGCGTTTGTATGGTAATGTGCGTGAATTATTCTAATTGAAATATGTTTGCTTTCGAAAGAAGCCGAATGTTCAAGTGCGATGTTAAGTAAGGATGTTTCTATTTAAAGAATTATTTTTATTTTATTGTTCAAGATACCTTGAAGTCTCCTTCATGCTTGGACCAAAACACACGGCTGAGATGACCTCATTGGCATTCAGTAGAGAAGACTTGATACTCTTCACCAAGCACAGTTCAATGAACTTGTTGTAAAAATTAACAAGCATGTTCTTAGACTGTAATGGTTAGTTTGATAGCTCTTTTTTCGGTTTTCTCATAGTCGTAAAACTTTTTTATAAGAACGATTATAGTGAGTAGGCTTCCGGTACATGATTGATGCCTATCTTAATTACCAAATTTATTTATAGGCCTCTTGGAGAATTTCTTACCACAAAAAGCTTCATTCAGCAATCACTACATTCCTCGGCCATTAATCACGTTAAGACCAGTAAGCATGTCGTGGACATCAGATACATCCATCAAATACTTCGGTGTGTTTTGGTTCACAAATACGTCGGACTCTTGTATAGTAGCTGCAGTATGTATAGTGTGTGCATCAAATGCACAAATGTAGGAAGTTTCCGCCTGCACTCCTGCCAAATTGTCGATATCCATTTATCTTTACAGTTCAAGATTAGACGAGATTGCTGGTGAAAATAGATGTTTATGTTCTTTGATTTCATATTCATCGTCAGTCGTAGAGTTGTGATCAGTGGTGGAAATTTTGGTTTTAGTTTTATTGGGAACTTCAAAAGTATTTTTGAGAAAGATAGACACCAATTTGTGTATTGTGTAGCCCCAAAACAATCCTACTTTTGGAGAAGTCAACACGTTGCTGACTCTTGGTAATTTGAGAGTCTATGAACATGCATAGTAACAAAACCTAACACGGAACACTATGACAACGCCAATCAGCAAGCCCGGTACTTTAGTAAGCTGTCAGCTTCCGCTGGGTCGCCGCGACCTACCGCACGCGACGCCGGGACGCGCGCATGGTCCCGGCTGCGGCTGTAAACACGACAACAGGTGGGGAGGCTACTTTATTTTTCAATTCCCCACTAACTAGAGTTTCATTACATTCACTTTTTATACGTGTGATTGTTGCTAGGCCTTCTATAAAAGCTCCACGTACCATGAGACTAGCGCTATCTAAATGCTAATATCTGAAATGTCGATGACATTGTTGAATCTCGTGATTTTCCGATCGCTTTGCTGCCAATAAATCAGTGACATAAATTGGGAGTTCTTTTCAACGGGTCAATGTATTAATTAGTAATTTAATAAATAATAATGTAAACGAATGTTAATAGAAATATTGTAGAAGAAAGTAAATCGTGGTCGTGAATAACAGGAGTCAGGGTCTTCCGTCAAAATGTTTGCCAAATTGTTTACATAAAATTGTGAAAGAAATATTTTTGTGTACAATGAGACAATGACATAACAAATAACAGTTTTGAGTACACGTGCACCCGAGTCGACTCAAGGGTCAAGGATGAGAACAGTTCTGAATTGTTTTGTATTTGTAAAGGGATTTTACCGGATTTATTGAACCAGGAAGTATGTCTTGTGTGGTCATAAATCTTTTCAATAACTGTTTTTGAATAAAATTGTCTTTGTTATAGAACCAAAATATGTGTAGCTTTAAAACGGCAGTGACAGCGGCGTGTTGTTCAACAATGTTTATTGGCTAGACGACATCAATTAGTGCTGAGCAGAAACTTGGGCTTATGCGGTAACGTTTATATTTATCTTCATGATCACCGCTCCACTGTCTCGCGCACATGTTGGATAATTGATGATGTGAACTGTTCCGCTTCCAAGATCATATTCGAGCAACGATGGCGAAACAAGGAGAGAGAAAACAGAATAAGAGACAAGGCAGCAAATGACAATCATAAATGTTTCATAAGCGCTTCACAATTCATCGATTAAATAGTTTCGGAACCTAAATCTAATATTAGTATCAATCTTCACAAAAAGGCGGGCGTACCGGAAATCTAAAAGGGTTCGGACTCTAAATAATGTAGAACCGGAAATGACGCGCGGCCAGCGTTGCCAGAGTTGGCTGCCAGTGTTTTTGGCTCGTTAGCGCTCTCGGACATACTCGGCTGAATGGCGCTCCCACTGAAAACTTTATAGTTTCAGATGTGCCAGAAACCGTATTTCATGCAGAATCGTGGAGCAATTTTCTGGAACACTTTAAGATATCATTCGGAGAATGCTTTTGGACAGTATTGCGCCACATTTATGAGAAGCTTTCGTTTGATTTTTATGTATGTTGCTTACTTCATTTTAAATTCCGCATCTTAAGTTTATTGATGCACAATGTTCAATTCCCTCTTCACAAAGAAGGAATACGATTGGAAACCACCGCTTATTAATTCTGCCTGAACGACGGAGTCATCCGCTGTTACAACACTAATGCGCACGCCTTTCGCTTCGGCCTTTGATCCTTATTCAAGCTCCGATTAACTTCGACTGAAAGCCGTTTCTATTATAAGTATTCCGTAAATGGCGTTCCCATCGTCGTCTAAATCTGTCTCGACATCGGACATATCTATCGCTGCGTCTATATGTTTGGCCGGCTATTCTGGTTAGGCTATAAATGGCGCCGCTTCGACCGGGTATTATTAGCATTGGCCGCGCGACTCCCGAACATAACGCTTCGCACCTGATTGGATGCTGGCCAGATATAGACCTCGTTATGTTCGCTCAGGACTCGAGTGTCAATTATGACTATAATGGTACTGGTCAAGTGCGAGTGGCTAGCAAAGTTTGGCTGCTTGGGATTCCTCTATGCGTGGCGGTTTATGCCAGATATTATATTGGCTCATTGATTGATTTCTTCCGTGAGGAAGAACAAGAATCGTTTAGCTGTGTGCACACACACAAGTGTAGATCTGCTGAAGATGTTTGAGGCACGAGATTTCTAAAACCACCTTGATTTGAATTTTTTATACGTTGTAAATAATCGTGTTAATCTGAGTCTGTAGCAGGAACTTGGTTAACAATCTCGGGCTTGGCATTGGCACAGTAATAGCATCACGGGAAATTTCCCTCCTTCCCGTCTGCCAGTTAATCTGGTTTAATGCGTATTCAATCTGTAGAATTTCATTTACTCGCGGTCACAAAGATAAATCTAAGAAAACGAAGATTGTGAAAATTGGTTTCTTAATCATTGTGATTTATTGATTGTAAGGTGTGGAAAAGAAAGTGGATTCAGTTAAGCTTTGTTTTGATGACATCGACTATCGATCTCCTGTCTGATGTAGAATCAAAAGTTTGTTCAGGATTCTTTAATCCTTATTTCTTGGTGTGTGTTCTTCTCTTGTTAGCACTTATGGACGTCGTACTAGTTATTTGTTTTTTCGATCGTCCAAAGATGTTCACCAATATCTCCAAGATTTATCTCGTCTCGATCTTCGTTTTCAGTCAAACCAGGTCAGTAGGAAACCTTCTGCAACTCGGCACATAATAGATGTCCTACTACTCCTACTACACGTTATATTTATGTGGGGAGGCGTGTCGTGTCATCGGATTTTGTTTTAGTTGGCGTCCGAGGCACGCCGCGAGGTCGCTCCGGATGCCAGCGGATCACAGCGGCTCCCGGCTCCCGCTCGGAGAAACTGCATGTTACACGCAAACTGGGTTAGGAGGTGTTTCGTCATGCGTTATGTGGCTTTGTTGTGATACGAGTTTGTGGTACGAGACTTTTGAAGTTAACGTGATAGTGTAGCAGACGGTAACTCTTTTGATTTGATCTAATCGAGAACAATCAACATCGGGTTTGAACCCGATCACGAGTCATAAAAGCGTGACCAAAACACATGACTATTTACAAACAGTTTCTAACGTGAATTGGCTCAAAACGTTACTGAATCATTGTCCAATCTAAAACAATTATATCATATCTTAGAGCGGCCGGACCACGCCGTACGTTGGCAGGCCGAGCGAGCGTGATTTATCCTCCCAGAAGGTGTGGACGAGATGAGCTGCCTGGCACTACATATATCTCTAAATTTCGTGGTAATTGGACATCCTATTCTCGGAAGCTCATCACAGTAGAATGTGTTACAAAGTTCCGAATAGACGATAACTTGTGTACCCACATTACTCACGTGGACGAAGCTAGTGTCATCATTGATGAATGTTTGGCACTTCATGTATCACCGCTGAGCTCTCGTCTGATGTGCGACATGACAGCTGAGCCGTCGTACATTTACACATAATGTATTTGCGAAAAACTATTAAGAAATTTACATTCGTTTAGATTTCGGGACCAATACAAAATATCTTCGGATTTTTGGGCATCTTATCGCAACAGTTCTGCCAGCTGTCAATAAGATTATAATAAATAACTGAAAGCATTCTCAGCTCAAAGAGTTATTTCAGTATCCACAAAACCCCACACCAGAATAATGCTTTTAAAAACACACGATATCAGTCACATTCTTGTTCAAACATCTGAAAAGTGAGACGTTAAACTGAGCTAAAATATACAAAGTAATATTTCACAAGTTTCTTTAAAACATTTACTTTAGTTTCAGCGGTCGGTTGCACGGTAAAGTGTAGTTAACACCTAGATCTATAATTAGGTGGCTAGGCGTGACGCTGCGAGTAAATTTAAAATAATTATAATTAAGTACGCGCGGTGGGCATGTTAATCGGCCGTTACCTGCGACTAACCTTTGTGATTTATGTCATATGTCATATGGTATGCGTGGGCGCAGTCGAGAGTATTAAACGTTTTTGTTCAAGATTTATTTGATAGTGTTGGGAAAAAGATTGTGATGTGATGTTTACAGATTTATGCAATTTTTTTTTATTTAGAAAAAAAAATGCAAAAATCTGATGAATCCCAAAATTAAATTGAATGATTAACGAAATCACTTTTGACATTCTTAGGATACCTCTGGCAAACTATCTCAAGTATGAGTCTGGTATGTAATCAACACAGCTCCATTTACTTATAACTTCGACGCCGTCCGCTTCGCAGTCAGTCACTAGGAAATGGAGAGACGTCGTCGAAGTTAGCACGACAGGTCCAAAGTGTTACGAGTGCATGTATGAGGCGCTGGCGGTGCAGTCACCTTGACCGCGAGGCGGCAGACTGTGGGTCGCCGCACGCATGTGCTGCGACCTGCGCACGCGCTTCCACCGCTACAAGATAACTTCGACAATAGATTAGTGTACCACAAAGTGTAATGAGTGCATGTATGTGTCGCTGGCGGTGCAGTCGCCTTGACCGCGATGCGGTAGACTGTGGGTCGCCGCAGGCAGGCGCTGCGAGCTGCGCACGCGCAGTCGCGCACCTACCGCACAAGATAACTTCGAGAACTGATTAGTGTACCACAAATTATGTAGTCAAAATTGTACCACAAACTGTGTAGCCAGTGGAAATTATTGGCCGACAAGCCGAGTCTCCGATTGGAATGATAGGATCTTCTTTACACGTACAAACCAGGAGGGTTTGTATGGCCTCAGTAGCGGATGAATTTTCAAAAATCCTTCCTTACTGCGCGCTCACCTTAGTTATGTCCTGTAAAAAAAAGTCATGCTTGCCAGTAAACGATTTTCCGTTGAGCTGTTCGTTAAATATATAATTAGAGCAAATACTACTGGTAAGTTTGTAACTAAAATTAGTAGTTTGAGACTTTACCCTGTTAATATTTTCCTGGTTGCGGATACCTATTTGTTTTTGCGATAATTAAGTCCATATTTAGACCGCTATAATTAAAGTTTGATATAATTCCACGGTTCTATTTGTGCTCACTCTTATTGCGGTCATTGGCTATTAATTGTCAATATAGATATATTCAGTATCCTGGTGTTATTTACCTGGTTCTTGATATTTGGGGCACAAAACTACGCGCTGCGTTCTTAATTGGAGTTACCTATTTTTAGAAATTCGAAAACTTTATAGAAACAAATTTTAATCAAAGTGTCTATACTGCTTGGCGACAATGCCAAATTGAAATAGGTACTGCGAAAATTCCGGTAAAATTCAAACTTTACACGACAAAAAAAATCCGCAAAATTCGTTACTCAAATATCCCTAAGCTCCAAACACACGGTCAGTCCATATAAAGCCTATCTGCGATCAGCTATCCCTCCCTGCAGTGTTGTAACACGGGCAAGGTGATGCATCAGAATAGTTCGTTGTGCAACGCACCCCGCCGGGCCAAGGTCCCACCGAATTAACAGCTGCTCTCTAGTTACTACACCCGCTCAGTCGCTGTGACCCATTTCGAGTACTATTGATGTACCGAGGAATTGGGGGGACATCCATGGTCAAGCTGATTGATGGCTGATACGTGTATTTTTGATTGGTGATACTAAAATGCTGACCAAAATTATTATATGAATTAGGTTAGTTGGCTGTTTGGCGTTTAGCTGGATGCCATTTAGGGAAGAACATGAATTAAAACCTCAGGAGATTGGCCAGGAAGATGACGCATAACTGTCTGTATTGTAAAAGCCGGACATTTTCATCCGTTAAATGTTTGTGTGGTGTTTAAGAACTTAAGAAGTAACTATTCTTAAGACACTGTGTTTGAAAGTCACCTTTTGGAATAATAATAATAATAATATGTTTATTTATCCAATAGTTATATACATATTAGACATAAGGTGGTAGGTCATACTAAAAACTATTCGACAAAATCTATATAACCAAAATTATTAACCCTATCTCTTAAACTAGGAGACCTGTATCTTAAGAGACAGTGTTTGGCCAAACAGTTCATTAAGTTGTCTTTATAAGAATGAACTCGGAATGTCCAACTAGTTAAGTATTCTTTATGTGTATCTATATTTTACTCATAATTCCAAAGTCATATTCAGAACACGTAAAGAACCTGACTCGAAGCCAAAAAGTGCGATAATTACATTCTTACACATTCCGTCTTCCGTTTTCCGCAAACTATTTGCCAATCCCATCAGCAGTCTTATCACAGCATCGCAGAGTTGGTGTGATAAGTGGCACGCTTGCGAATCATGTTCCGTGATGGATGGGGGAGAGGGCGCCAGCTGGCCTGGCAACTGGCAACCAACAGGAAAGCGGGAATCAGACCGGACCGAGAATTCGAGGCGGGTCAAAGAACATGTTTAAGAATTTCACACCCTCACGAGTCACAAGTGAGAGTACAACAGTCGTTAGTCAAACTTATTAGTTGTTATTGGTAAAATTGGTAAAGCTTGTGCAATTGAAAATACTGATGCATAAGTCCACCTACAATAATTTAGTAGGTGCAAAGGGTACACTCATAAAGAAAATACTGCACCTACGACGTGTTCCTACGATGATCTAATTAGAAGTGACATACTTATTTGTTTAGTGAACTTTAGACTCGCACTCTCACGTACTCATCACATTTACTTTACGTGGAGTTCAACAAGACAAACAACACTAATAAATAATGAATAACTAATTCAATATCTTAATTGCATCCGTTATTTATGTGCTTAAGCGATCTACTATGGAGCATCAACGAATGTGATAGTTGTAATTAATTAATTGGAAGAAAATTAAACAAAACTTTCTATTAAACAAATAGAGGAAAACACTGAGACGTAAACAGCTAGTGTTTGAGCAAGATAAACATAAACACGTTGATAAGTGAGGTACTGGCCGTGACGTCACAGGTCAAATGTCGCGCTTTTAGCGTTATATCACCTCGAAAGTAAACAACAACAATGACTTGGAATGAGGGATATATAACCTTAGATTAAAAATAGATTTTAGTTTCTTTCTGTGCTAATTACTGTAGTGATGAACAATCTGTTTTAAAACGTGGAGGCATTGATAAAGTGCTTTCACTTGGATGTAAGCTGATTGTTATAGTAACGAAAAAGACGGCCTTGGAAGCCTCGCATAATGTTGACGCTAATCTATCTATCTAATACCTTCTTCGTACTCACGCATGCGGGAGCTAAAAAATTTCCAGTTCCTCTATACTATATGCAAGCTTGCTGTCCATGTTTATGCTAAAAATTGTCCAAGTGTTGTGGCAGTGATAGAGAGAAAGTGAAAGGAGAATACAACGTAACGGACCCACCGTTACGTTGTATTCTCCTTTCACTATATACGTAAATATATATATAAGTTATTTAGCACATATATACTGAAGAAAATAATTAATAACTATTTTAAAATTAATATTAAATAAGGAGCTATATAAAATTGTTTTCTTGTCAAGCCTACCCACGTAGGAAAAAACAGAAAGAAAAAAATATGTATATATATAATCTGAATCTCGGAAACGGCTCCAACGATTTTCATGAAATTTAGTATGCAGGGGGTTTCGGGGGCGATAAATCGATCTTCAGGTTTCATTTTTAGAAATCGTTTACGAAAAAAAATCCAGGTACTTCTGTTAACACTAACTGAAGTTGCTACATTTTTCCCGTTATGAACATAAACTTGAAGAAATTCAGCTAAACAATTTGTAGGATTAGGCACATACAGTTCTACTTACCCTATTTAACGACAGCGGCACACATGATCACTATCAATGAACGGAATGTCTCCCCGAGGCCGCGACGTTGCTCAAGCAGCAAGTGTGTCAAAGGAAACTCCCGTGCTATCGTATCGGTGAGTGCATTAATTGTAGGAAAATCACCGGCGCGAGCGCAGCCAGCCTGTTTAGTTTCCATTGTTGGCGGGCAGGCGCGGTAGATCGGAGGACTAATGATGTGTGATCATGGGCACCTATATATTCAATGTACTCTGGGTTTTTGACCTCGGAGCGGAAATAGAAAGGATTTTGTTTTATGAGTTAGATTTTTTTTTCTTCTTGTTTAGCCCAGAAATACCGATTGCTGGGAATAAACTTCCCATTTCTTCTACCATACTCGCAACTGTGCTACCCGCACCCAAGTGTACCCACAGTATAATATAATACAATATATAAAATGGTCCTATATAATATACTCGTATAAAATGATTGGTATGCTAAATGTAATACATCAAGAAATTTCCATCTCTACCTAATGAAGTATTCGTTATTGAATAGCTATAATAGAGTTCCTAGAATAAACTATATTCGCTGGATGCAATCTAGAGTCTCAGATTGATTTGCCGCCCACATTACAATTCAATAGGGTTAAATGAAATGAAGGAAATTCTATCCTATGAATACTACGTAACATCACCTTATTCAATTGAATCTTTGAAGTAATAGATCCTGCAATTGATTGCTTCCCACACCTTTTACCAAAGTGCTTCTGAGAAAATAAGGTCTGAAATGGGTTTTAAAAACGCGAAATATCCCATGTATACTGAGAATCAAAGTTTCAGTGATTCACGAGTTTAGATTCGGGACAGGCGTTCGGAGGCTTCAGCATCGGTTGATTTAGTTTCAACATAGTGAAACATTATGATGTTCAACTTAACTCATTCATATCTCAATTAATTTCTTTACAAGTCCAATAAGTGAGTGGTCCCGCAATGTCAGCGGGGGCTGCCAGCTGACCGCTATCAGCGGAAGGGCGACGACCTCGCCGGAAGCCTTATCAGCTGGATACACCACGCTACTCATCCCACACCCACTTCTCGGTACCGCTTATCAAGGACTAGTGTGCCTGTCCCCCGACAGGGATGTGTATATGTGTAGCAGTGTAGTATATGACCTGAGAGATACAGTTGCAACGATACCATATCTGTATCCAAACTTGCATACCAATATTATTAATGCGGCAGTTACTCTGTCTGTCCGTGTGTTTGTTACCGCGTCATCTCTTAACGGCTGTACCGATCTTGATGAAACCTGTCCCAAGGGTAGACCCTGTCCTGGAATGGGACAAGGGAAATGGTTGGTAGGTGTTCATCCCGGGAGTACATTCTAGGGAATATTTTCGGGCTCTGCCAGAAGCGAGATTCTAATTTGAGAGGAATTTTACCTCGGACATTCAAAAGTACTGAATAAATTTAAATAATGGATCTTGAATTGTCATAACAGGAACAAGGGATACCACTAGTTTTCCATGGTATTCCTTCATTCACTATGTGATGTCGTGGTGCCACAGGTAATTTAATAGTGCAGTTTCATACAGTTCAACTATACGATTTTTATACAATCTTTTGTCAGTTTATTGCCTGTTCAGTGAAACAAAGACACATCGACAAGTTCAGCAGGTCGATAAGGGTGGTTTTGGACAAGTTCTCTGAATGTAGGTAGTTGTGTGCTCGGCGTTGTGCCCACGTGCGAGTTCTTAGTAAACACGAGTTGATGCGTAGCTTTTACTGTCCTGTGTGTGTACTTGGACTTTTAACAATGACTTGCACAATTACTTGCTGGAATTTTTAAGTAAGTTATTTCCCCATATACAAAGAGTTGTAAATATTTCAGTAAACCGCACTATCGATTAACATTATTTAGGTACTGAATGATAACTATTTTTTTTTCTCAAAAATTAAAATATGCAATTATTTCAAAATTACAATGCAATTCTCAAACAATGTTAATTAAGCAAATTGTGTGTCAATGTTGAAAAGGCGGCTTATTGCGTAATTTTGAAAACATTATTCAAATATGTAAATACAGCTAGTACCCATTATTGCAGCGATTTTGTAATACTAGGTGCACTATTTATTTGCGAAAAGTTTTAAAAAACAATAACAGTATTGACTCACATTTAACCTAAAAAGAAATATAAATGTTCCATCCACTGACATTCTATTAATTGATAACAATGACTATCATTGTTATCAATTTATCATACCCTTGCATTCTGTCGTTCAAATTGATGCGTCTTTCAAAACGCGATTAAATCGCATCAATACTCATAACTTTATCATAAACATAACCAATTCGTCTTTCCGATAAGCCCTTTAGACGTTAATATTTAAATATCAATTCAAGTCCACTTTACAGCTCATATTCGATTCAAATCGCTGCCTCGTGCCGGGCGGCCGGGCTACCCTCGAACTTATGATATCGCTGGCATCGATCGCCACCGTGGGCCATGGCAGGTGGGTGATGGCCCAAGTTCAGGGCCACGCCGCCCGCGCGCGGACACCGGACGACCACGACACGACCGACGTCGTCGCGTCGCGCTCACACGCATCACAATATCGGACGTTTATTTTAGAGGAGATTTAGGGTTACCAAGCAGTGAAAACAGCAATATTTCCGACGTCATTAATATTGGTTTTTTTGATGTTTTATTACGGGGGGCGTGTCAATCAATTAATATTAACGGACTTGTTACAAATCTTTGCCGTCTCGTGCCGCGCTGCAGACATCATTCACAAATACCATGATTGATTACAACATGCCTACTTGCCAAGAAAAGAACGTTTGTGTTTAAAACGTTTGGCGTCTAGACGCTGTATTTCAGTTTTATATTTTTCCCAATCAGCACGACCCTGGAAGTGAACTCACATTTCAGTGATTCGACTACATAATAAATTCGTTGGACGATCAACATAAAAGCGGAATGATACTACACTTAAAAATAAAATAAAAGTCGTAGCTTTGCAATATTGTAGCAAACACATTATCAGTTAATTTTAGACGCGATACAGATCGTAAAATGTCCGCAATCAACCCTAGCGACAACGTAGGTGTGAGACAACACCGGAGTTACAAATAGAATGTATGGAAAATAAAAACTCGCTTGCGGAAAACTTATTTGTATAGTCGCGAAAATAGAAGTTTGCGACAAGAGACGCGGACCGCGAGCGATGCTGCGACCTGGTTAACACTTGCACTATCGGAATAGCCCTCCTAAATAGACGTTTGATCGCCGGCTATATTGAGCAGGCAGGCCAGAACTCAACAGCTAAATAAGGTGTTAAAAAATCTACTGCGAGAATTTCGTGTATATCATCTAAACAAAATATTATGCAAAGCAAAATTTATTTTTTTGGCTATGTTATTTTTCACACTTAAAAATTATTTAGCAAAAAATAAATATGCGCACTGTACTGCGTTGTTGCAGTGATAAGCGAAACATGCGCGGTGTACAATGCGCATAAACAATTTTGTGCCTTGTGAAAATATTGTATATCTTCGAAACGGATTGTTATATATATATACCGCTAACACTTCTCTAAACCTATCTAATCTTTCTTTTCCAGGTAAGACTGAGTCACATCGAGGAAACCGAAGCTATCTCCGTTCAATCGATAGGTATCGTAACCGCACACAATTCCATCTATATTTAGAAGTAGATAAGCCTTGCATATAACGTGATTCATATTGTTTACTTGATTAAGTGAGGGTGTAAGCTGTCAGAGGTCAACAAAGTAAGTCTTTATCGCGCTCATGACAGGAAAACATGCTATAGACTGCTTGTCTTGGCGATGTTGAAATAAATGTTAAATATTACATCGTTTTAAAAGTAATGGTGCCCATAGCTTGGTACTATTCGATGCCCAAAAGCTCGATGGTCACTCATTTATGTTTTATGGTAACTTAGATAAAAACAAAGCCATCATATAGTATCCATTTTGATAATGAGATAAACTAAGTGGCACCTCTATAACACTAGTTCAGATGTAACGAATGATCCGGCAAATCGGTCAGCAATTACCATAATTATCTCTGTTTTCTTTTATATTGCTATGATTCGCATTGTCTATAACTGCGATTATCACTCATTTTAGCACTAATTGTTCCGTGTGTAATGTGGCTATTTACAGAAATCCCGCGTAATTGTGGGATTGCATTAAGTCCGCCCATGTACCACTATTGTACATCAAGTTTAAATAAATAAATAAACCATAACATTTCGAGCTAGTAATATGGGCCGTGGAAAAGTTTGCCTTTTTCAGTACCCACGCAGATATGTCAAGGTTGTGCTCAACATATTTAGATTGGCGACTATAATAAAAGATTACAATATTTTATTTATATTTCATAATATACATAGTTAGATATGAATAATACTGAATAGTGATTTTTATTCTGGTTGACTGTTTGAAAAATTAACTGCCTGATTTACCAAAAACTACCTTGTTTAAAAATATTAAAAAACATACTTTTTTTTTTCCTAATAGCATTTCGCGATCTTCTCCAGGCAACTTACAGTGGCCAGAGATAGCCTGGACAGTTGAACACGCAATAGGGTGCATCGAATATGACAACTATAGACAATAGATTTGTCACTTTACAGGCACAAAACAAATAGACTTAGTGCTGTAATCTCGCAATAAATTTATATGATTGTTTAAGGAAATTGGAAAATCACAGCTGTACAACATGTTCTCAAGACCAGCCCTACATATCTAATAAAACCAGCTATTCAATCACGACACCCATTTATATTTCCCTACGACCCACACAAAACGAACCAAAATACAGTTGTCTCATAAAATCGGCACAACAGCTCATGATTTCGACACATGACCATTTTAAATGTGCTATTTATAGAACCAACGTTTACTATTCGCGGTGTATGCAGCGATACACAATATGGCGGACGGGTTACGCTGATTACGAGTATATTGTTTTAGTGTTCTATATTTAAAACGTGGTGACGTAAGAAAATGGCTGTATAGTGACCCGCTTGGGTTCGGTTATGGAAATATTCCGTGGTTCTTGTTATGGAGTTCATGGGAGTTTAATTTAGATGTTTTAAGCATGTGTTGATATGAAATAATGTGGATGTGTTCATATTGAGTACGGCCATCATTTCATTGAAAACTGTAGACACTGTAGATTATTTTTGGGAGTATGAGGCAATAATACCTACGAAATATGTTTTCGTCCATAATTGGGTAACCTATTTCCGTGTAAAACAATAAACAACTTGAATAAATAAGTCAACTTAAGTACTTATTATGCTGTAAACACGTAGTCAACAAACAGTAAACATTTTAATTCGTAGTTTGAATTACATTGAAATTGTAAGCAAGGGGCAATTATAAACGATGATTGGAGAACTTGAGAAAAATATACGAATGAACCTACCTGACAGTCACCGTAGTTGCACCGCGGGAAATACAAGGAAATTTCTTATTTTTAAACTTCCTTATCTAGATTGAAAAACACTTTTATAGGTAAGTTTGAGTCTCAGGAAGTAGGTACTGTAAAATTTGACCTGTATCTAACAAGCTGACTTCAAAAACGACTAAAATGTCCAAACACTTTTCAAGCATTTTAATGTTAATGGGTTTAATTGACTTTTCATCTAGTTTTTTTTTTTTTTTTTTAAATTGGCATAGATACTTCACTTTTGCACTTTAATACGAATCTTCGAATCTTTCTAACCTCATCAGAAATCAATCTAGCCATTTAGAATACAAGGCCAAAGAAATAGATATAGATACAAACATAGGTAGCTACTCTCGAAAATATTGATCTTTCTGGCTAAAAACCGACTTAAAATTCCCTTAGAATAATTTTTCCAAATGTACACAAAACCAACACTAGTACAACATCAAAATTTAGTCCAACTCAATTTGATGCGAACGCCCCAACTTATGGACAAACAAAGCAAGCTAGCAACACGCCACTTCTAATAGTGACGTCGACATCTATACAAAAAGTGTCCACCAACAACTTTGAGACGACCCCGGACTTCTACGAGATAAAATTAATTATCGCCTAATAATAGAACTTTGATTACCTATTCACTAACCAAGTTTTTTTGTCCTAAAAGCTGAACCTGGCCACGTGACGAGAAATAAGTCTGCGCTATTTTTAGTCTATGGTCTCTTGTCTGCATACATTAACATGTTTTATGTTGGTATGTGTGGCTTAGCTATTAGACTGGTAGTTTAGTTTTCCTAAGCTTAGTTCTGTACCATGTTTGTGTGTAGGCGTGTCCGTCGTTTGACCGCCAGTCCGCCAGACTAAAATATTGTAGAATCTGTAGGTGGCGTTGCTAAGAATGGTGCGATACTCATGATCATGACATCTTGTCACTGGGTATTCCCACTTGCTTGTGGTTAAGACGACACTTGGTCTGCATAAACTTAGGTATGTTCAATACCAATTTGCAAGTTCTGAGTATCTGTTATCAATACAACAGAAATATAAATAGTATGATACGAAGAAATGCGTTGAAACAGATTCGTAATTGCAAGTGCTCGTAACAACATATTTACTTACAGGAGACAATTAAATATGCACATATTATTATACTATTATTGTCTATTATTGTCACGAGCGCCCCCTGCATCAGCGAGGTGCAACTGCTTTATTTGCAAACTCATTGTGAGCTGTAGATAGTGTAGTTCAATAGGCAAACTGCTAGGTGCGAGGGTTGTTTGAGACAAAAAATCCTTGTTAGCCTCATCTTCAATCTCTTGAAAACTGGCAGCAGTTGTTTTGAGTAAAATATATTTCTGTTATCATCAGAGATCGGAATAGGTAGAATATATACCTTAATGTTCGTGGAAGTAAGTATCATAGAGTTGAAAATACCTCCTGTGAAATCCCGGAATCATAAATGGAATCATGACAATTAAAACCCGGGATTATAAAAACATGAACTGGACTTTGAGTATAGTTACAAATGATTGATTTGAGCGAAACCAAAGCTATTTAATTTAACGGTTTTAGTAGGAACTGAACTTTAAAAACATAATAAGTTTCTTCAATATAGTAATTTTGTTCAAATGTATTCAAAGCGCAATAAGTAATTTGCAATTTCTTAAATCCCGGGACACAATCGTCATGTACATGATTCCGGGATTTTAGAGGAGGTATTATCAACTCCATGTTGCTTACTTCCACGAACATTAGGTAAATATAGACCACCTCGTCCGATCTCTGGTTATCATAAAATATAAATACAAATCTCATTTTTAAATATTTCAATCAAAATAAAATCCCTCCGCTATCGCAAAAAAGGGTCCAAACTACCACAGGAACTATTATTGATACTATACCTACTATAATGTTGGACCAATTTATCCACCCAAGGAATACGTCTATAATGCTTTGTAACACTAAGCACTGCCTACAGTAGGAGTGGTTTCACAGGAATGTCGGTAAGCATGTTGTCAACATTCCACACAGCAAACAGAATCTTCACAAACAAAATGTGAAGATCTTCAGCTGCCTGTAATGCCTGCCACGTTGTAAAAGTGAATGGAGGAAAATAAACAGTTTTAATAAACACTCCTGCCACTATTGTTGCACAATTACAAGCAATTTGTACTGCGCTGAGTAATGACAAGCAATGTAGGTTTATAGAAATTATTTATTTATTATTCTAAGGCAGGGTTCAGAAAACAGGTGCATTTAATGTGCTCATTGTAAAACGAAATGTGAAAATAATTGACTTTTTTATTGTGCTTTAGAAAGGATTATAGGGTACTTAAATAAGTAAAAACTTAATAAAATTATAACCAGAAATCCTAGCTGGTCTGCAAGAAGGTGATACAGGGTAATGCTAGAAGTCCTGTATCGCGAATGCCGCCAAAGCACTCCTTTGATAGCTAAAGTGCAAGGAGTACCTACTATTGTACCAATTTTCCTTCCCGGTCAAACAATAAAATAGAAATTAAATATAAAACGAATGCATTAATGAAATGTTTGCTATAGTGCCCTAAAGTCCGCTCACTGCTCAAGGAAAACATGACAAAGAAACATGAAATTTATGAGTTGTTTTATTTGTCCTATAATTATTACGGTACAGTTGAGAACTTATCCTCGTTTGTTGTATAAACAGTGTCACGCTGGGCCATTTAAGCGTTTATAAATAGCCTTATCGCCGTGACTGATTACCATGGTTTTACTGTGCTATTTCTGTACACGGATATCATTATGGTGTGGTTTTGTTCAATTGTTGTGTAACGGACCTTTTAGGTCACACTAATAATAAGTAAAAATATTAGTGACTATTATTTTTTTCCACTGTGTATCTATGACGATACTATATTATAAACCTTAGCTCTTTCACCTTACAGTCTAATTGTAATCAATCTTTATTTATAAATAAAAATGAATCACCGAAATGTATGTATGTACGCGCATAACTTCAGAACGACTGCACTAAATTTAATCCTTATTTTTTTGTTGTCGTGTAAGGTTTGTATGAACGAAAAATTACGCTACGTACGAAAACGGCGGTTGAAACCGCGGGTCACAGCTAGTGCTAAATAAAGTTGTTGCTCAATGATTGAGCGTTTTTATTCCTAGTTTTTTTCAATAAGACAAATACTGCTTAGGGTTACTTATTCTATTAATTTGTACGAACTGCCTACCATTTATCCTCAACATTACATTATAACAATGTTGTTGTAGGTGCTGTAACTACACCTGAAGAACACTTTATAAGGTCATTCCGAGCTTAAATGACACATTAGCTATGACCAATACTGTTACTAAGTTTGCCACTATTGTCCCTTGGCTTCCTCAAAGGATAAACCACCAAAAGTAACAAAATTTCCTAAAAAACAGGTACCGATTGACCATATAAAAATTTCTATGATTGGTCGTCAGTGTGGCTAAATAATAACAGCCGCACGGGTCGATCTCCAAGGTTAAGCAACGCTTGCCGAGGTTGGTCCGTGGATGGGTGACCATCTTAATATACCGAGATTCCTCCGTGCCTCGGAAAGCACGTTAAGCCGTTGGTCCCGGCTGTCATTTGTAGATCTTTGGCAGTCGTTACGGATAGTCAGAAGCCAGATAATCTGACACCAGTCTTGCCAAGGAGTTTCGTGTTACCCAGCTAATGGGTTGTGGAGGTCTGGTAGGCAGCCGCTCCACGTAAAATACTGGTATTCAGCTGAATCCGGTTTGACTGGAAGCCGACCCCAATATAGTTGGGAAAAGGCTAGGCAGATGATGATGGTCGTCAGTGTGGCGTCGCCTGTCTGTGGGTGCCTTTATTTCAGTAGGATCCCATCTAAAAATGTAAATTCTCTCGATTCATAAAACGGAGTTGTTGTTGGATGATAAAAACAGAAATAGCAACTGCGCGGCCGCTATAAATACGACAGATTGACAGGAAAAGTGTCGGTATTATGTCGAGTAAAAATAGCTAGCTATTGTTTGGATTATGTTCGCGATATTAATAACTTTAGTGCGAGCTTAATGTGCTCGTTGGCGACAAACGCTTTGTTGAGCTGATACATACAGTGCCACGTATATAATGTAGCGATACTCTTAGTGAATAGAGTTGTGTACTCGTATAAGACTTGAAATAGGTATGTTATTGCATTTTAAATCTAGGTATTCACTTGTTTTTTGGTTTTTCTTAAGATATTTTCGTAACTGTATTTGGTTAGAAAATCTGTGTTTAGAATTTGGAGAACAGACACAATTATCTGAATTATATGCAAAGTAGCAGACTACACCAATAAACTTGAAACTTGAATTTGTATGTCCTAATTTTATATTATATTAATGGCACCTTTATGACTCGGAGATACTTGAATGATATAAAATTATAAATAAAGATACTGTAGCTGTTCATAAGGAAATAAAAAGGTTTGTGTACAAAGGTCTGCCTTCAAAAGTTCATGTTATTTTTTTATAGTATCGCTGTTCCGGTTTGTTGAACAGTTTATAAATAGGTTTCGCTGATAAAGCAGAATTTTATATACTGAGCTAAATAAAATAATGTCTATTTTTGTAATTCTATTCTTGTTTCTACGACGTACCTGTGATAAACCACGTTTTCTGTTGACTTCCTTCTTTAGCATATTGTAACTAAAATAAATAAAATGGCTGCTTGACCCGCTGATTTATTTTTGCTGAACCAGTTCCAAGAGCTTTTAAGTAATAATAATTGAATTGAATTGTTATTCATATATGAGATATGTACAGACGCCAACACATACAGCTATCCGAAACTGTCATGTTTTCCCAATCAACCTTGAACCTAATGCTTAAGCGATAAAGTTGAAAATGTATTAAAGAAAATTGACAGATTGTTTTAGCTTCATGTGCTGGAGGTTGTACATTAGCATAAATGCATTAAATAACTATAATAATAAATCAAAAGTTAACATTAACATAAACCAAAAGTTTACCCAATCTTACGTCACGTACATATTTAATGCAAATAGTGTTGACCGCGATAAAGTTAACATTGAAAGCGTAAAATCTTTATATAGTACAAAACAAAGTCGCTTTCGCCGTCTGTACGCTAATATCTTTTAAACTACGCAACGGATTTTAATGCAGTTTTTATAGACAGAGTTTATAAGTATCATTCGTCCCGAAATTCCTACGGGAACGGGAAATATGGGATATGCGCGTATGAAGTCGCGGGCAAAAGTTAGTAGTATATAAACACATTGTAAGCTATTGTATCGAACCTCAACTAGTCCAAGATTATGGCGACCAATAATGTAAATGAGAATGAATTTAATCTCATTGAATTTCTTTTATGTTTGTATTTTATTGTAATTGTGTGCCTAATAATTATGTGATTAAACGAACTTACCTTAAGTGAAGTTCTATCATAATTATACGAAGCTCCTTCTCCGAGACAATATTTACGAGTAGTAGCGTGGTTCGTACCTCACGCCATCACAATTATTTCAAAGCTAAAAAAAATAAAAATATGAAAACTGTTCTCTCCCGTCGGCAACACTGTGTATATGTCATTTCGTTTAAAGCTAGTTATCATAAACAACCCTATTTAGGGGAAAAATTCAGTAGGGATGGGTTGGGAGACTCTGTCTCGGAGAAGGAGCTTCGTATAATTATGATAGAACTTCACTTAAGGTAAGTTCGTTTAATCACATAATTATACTTCTCCTTCTCCGAGACAATATTTACGAGTAGATGTTTGAAGTCAGTCAGGGTTGTTTATGAGTAAATTATAACTTTGTAATAAAATTAGTAAGATATTTATTAAAATCGAATCTTTGTATAACAATAACAAGCTTAAAAATAATCAAATTAAGAGATCAAAAATCAGTTATATTATTTATGGTGTTACATATCACATCACTGAAAACAGTTGTATCTTGAATAACTGGCCTGTTATAGTGTCTAGCAAATGTGGCAGAGTTCTGAGACCACCCAGCTGTTCTTTGAATTTGGTCTATACTGATACCAGATCTTTTAGCAGCTGACGTAGAGGCATGTCTGGTGCTGTGTGCTGTGAAAGTATTTACATCTATTCCAGACTCATGTAAAGTCGTTTTAATCCATCGGCTTATAGTTTGGGTTGAAGCACTATGGTGTGGTTTTTTGAAAGTTAGTATTAACTTGTCAGTATCACTTCTCAGTGTTTGAGTTCTATTTATATAACATTTTACAGTAGTGACTGGACAAATCTCAATTCTATTCTCAAAAGTTTTAAGATGTAATAGTGGCTGAACGTTGCCTGTTTTTGAAGTTTTTATTATATCTGGAATGTATATCTGAATTCCATCACTCATGGCTTTAATATTTTTAATATTAATAAGAGATAAAGTTTGTACTCTATGACCTGTAGTAAGGGCGAGGATAGTTACCACTTTTTTTGTTAGTTTTTCTAAACTTATTTCTTCATTAGGGTAAAGATTTGCTAAATATGTTAATACTACCCCGGGATCCCAAGTAAGATTATACTTTGGGGCAGGTGGTTTTGTACGGTATACTGTAAGGATTGGCGTAAGGATAGAAATGAAGCAACTGAATGCTGATATAAGACTGACTATTTATTGGGATAACACACCGTTATATATGAGATTACAATAGTCTTAAAGTTACTTGGTTACACTACCACTACACCTTCCCCCTTTGGGAAAAAAAAAAGTGTTATATAAGGTAAAAATTACACTTTTTTTTTTTTTTTTTTTTTTTTTTGCATTTTGAATACATTACAGATTATAAAATTATTACTGAAAGTAAACAATATATAGTAGTTTACATGTTTTTTATAACAAGCTTAAATTATGATTATAAAATTATTACTGAAAGTAAACAATATATAGTAGTTTACATGAATCATGAATTATGAATCTAAGTATACAATGTTCCTAAAACTAACCTTTTATTGCATTATAAATGACAAGCCATTCCATGTCATGTCAGTGATTACAATTTAAAACATTGAAAGGCTTCGTACGGTTTTTATGAACTATGTCCTCTTTTCCTTTATTGACAATTTTCACATTAGGATCCAAGTCCTCTAACACTAAATATGGTCCAAGATATACTGGATCCATTTTATTTTCAGATGGATTCCTTAATAGTACATAGTCGCCTTTCTTATAATATACAGGTTTCAAATTGACATCGTGCTTAGCTTTTCGCTTGAGTTTGCTAGTAAGCAAATTATCGCGAGCGTCTTTTTGTGCTAACTGAAGTCGATATTTTAGCTCTAACGCATAGTTATCGTGGGCGTATAAAGGATCTACGACATTACCCGATAAATTATTCGGTAAGATACATTTCCTACCAAAAACAAGTTCATGAGGTGTATACTTAGTTTCAGTGTGTACCGTATTGTTGTACGCAAAACACCAATATGGTAACCAGCTGCTCCAATATCCTGTTTTATTTTCACAGTTAATTCTAAGGTACGCACCCATAGTTTTATGTGAATTCTCCAATGCTCCTATACTCTCGTGATGGTAAGCTGTTGAGGAGAGTTGATTGATTTTTAAGAGTTGGCATACTGCTTTCATTGTACTGGATAGGAACTCTGTCCCCCGATCAGTGGCGACTTCACGAGGTATGCCAAACCTTAAAATAAAATTATCTACTAAGGCACGCGCTACACTTACCGTATCTTTGTTTTGTAATGGATACGCCTCGGTGAACTTGGTAAGCTCACATTGCAATGTGAGTATGTAGCTGTAGTTATTGACATCTCTGGGCAGTGGCCCCATTATGTCTAGAAATACTTTATCAAATGCTGACTTAGCCGTACTCGTTACTACCATCGGTTGTTTAGTATTTATTGAATATTTCTGTTTGTGACACTGCTCGCATTTAGAAACATACTCTACTATATCTTTATGCATGTTTGGCCAATAATAGTATTTTTTGATATTACTCTCCATTCTCCTGATGCCCGCATGACCACTTGTGGGTAACAAGTGAAAGTCGTTCAATATTACTTTTATGTTATCAACGTTATTTACTCTTTGCACCTTATTTACAATACATATACGAGGTCCCGGCCAACTTTGATATTTTTTTATTTCATTTATAAGACCTGCAATGAATTCTTTATTATTTTCATTTCTCAGTATACATATATTATCGATATTAATTGTCTTACATAAACTTACCAAATCCCTCACCAATTCGTCTCGCGATATTGATGATCGGGATGTTCGGTCTAAGTATATAGTACATTTACTCGGTGCATATAATAATTTATTAAATTTTTGTAACCATATTCCACGTTTTATTAATTTACGCAATTCTCCACTACTAATTAGCAAAATTTCAGTAGAGTGATTTGGTTTTTTAACTATCTCGACCACTCTCGGTTGACTGTTATTCAAATTTATGTTGGTGTTATCAATTAACTCATTGTTACTAATATTTTCGTCATCCGCTGCTTGTAGTTTACGACGTTGAGCTCTTGTTAACACATTTATCCTTGTTCTTTCGTTCATATGTTTTAAATCGTCAGACGACATAATAATGCGTGATAAAGCATCCGCAGCTGTATTTTGTTTTCCTTTTAGATATTCTATATCAAAATTATACTCCTCTAATTGTAACCGGAACTTAAGCAATCTACTTGAGGGGTCACGCATTCCAAACAAATAAACAAGAGGTCTATGGTCGGTCTGTATCTTGAACTTTCTGCCGTATAAATATGGTCGAAAGTACTTGACACTCCATACTATTGCTAAGAGTTCCTTTTCAATGGTAGGATAGTTAATTTCGGCCTTATTTAAACTGCGACTGGCATAAGCTACAGGCCGCCCATCCTTATTACATAGCACTGAACCAATAGCAATCCCTGAAGCATCTGTTTGCAAAATAAATTCACTGCCTTCAGTAAAGTCAGGATATTGTAATACTGGCGGATTTATTAACGCCAATTTCAAATGTTGGAACGCGTTTTCACAGTCTTTTGACCATAAATATGTTACACCTTTTGAACATAACCTATTTAAGGGTTGCGCGACCTCTGCAAAATTCGAAATAAACTTTCTGTAATAATTAGCAAAGGCCACGAAGCGCTTGACTTCATCAACACTTTGTGGCCTTGGATAATTTTCTAAAGCCTTTATTTTTTCCTTATCAGGTTTAATACCGTTTTTTGAAATAACATGACCGAGGTACAAAACTTCTTTTTGTAGGAAATTACACTTTGGTGGGTTTAATTTCAAATTTACATTACGTAATCTGCTGAAGACGTCCATTAAGTTCTGATTATGGGATTTCAAATTTCGACCGAACACCACAAGGTCATCTTGATAGACCAGGCATTTGTCGTAATTTAGACCTGACATCGCTATTGTCATCATCCTACTGAAGCTATTGGGACTAGATTTCAAGCCCATTGGCATTCTTGTCATTTGGTACTGATTTTTCCCAGTTGTAAACGCTGTGCATGGCCTACTGTCTTTTTGCAAATTCGTCTGAAAAAATCCCTGAAATAAGTCAAGATGCGAGAAATACACCGCTCCCGATAAAGAATCCAATATGTCTGATATGTTGGGAAGTGGGAATTTATCGTCCTGTATTTTATCATTTAGTTTACGGTAATCGATTACTACGCGCCATTTTTTTTCCTTAGTAGCGTCAACTTTTTTCGGAACCAATAATAACGGACTAGACCATGCACTCCTGGCTTCTTCTATTATCCCACTTTTTAACATGCTATCAATTTGCTTATCTAATTCTGCCTTTTGGGCGTGGGGTAAACGGTATTGCTTTGTGTAAATGGGGGTACTATTTGGCTTTAGCTCAATAGTTTGCTCATATACTGAAGTGACTGTTAACTTGTCGCCAGGTAAATGAAAGACGTCTGGAAACTTTGCACAAATTTTTTCAATTGACTTTTGTTCCTCGTCATTTAAATGTGTCAAATTGAGTAATGTGAATAATAATTTCACCCGATCCGCGTTTATACTGGGCCTATCAAATTTACAGATAAGGTATTCATTTAAATTATTTGTTTTAATTTGAACTGAATTTAATTTAACTTCTGTATCCCTAGTGTTTAAAATTCGTATCGGAATTTTTCCTTTAATTGGCCTGGACAATGTACTGGCTAGGAAAACTCCTTCGCATAGTTCCTGAGAAGTTACTACACAATCTTCCCTTATATTAGACTGAATATAATGTATTGATTCGCAACGCTTAGGTACAATAATGTATGAATCACTTGAGGGTGTCAAGTAATCAACCCGTAATGTAACCCGTTCGTTCCGTTCTGTTACTAATTCTAAACTGTTTAACTCATAATTTATAAGTGCACGATATTTTTTAAGAAAATCCTGTCCTAAAATTCCCTGCGTTTTGCAAGGCAGGCTTTTAAATATAAAAAATTTATGCGTAAAAATGTTCCCCTTATACTTTAACTCTAAATAGCAATACCCTTCCGAAAAAATATCTCCTCCGATACCTTTGACCGTAATGTTCTCTTTATGGGAAGGTATTTGTAAACGTTTCACTGAATCGGATTTGATAGCTGAAATCGATGCTCCAGTGTCTATAAGTAAGTCATGTCCACATTTGTCGATCAAGAATGAAACTTTGTTTAAACTGCTACATGATAACATAAACTCAGTCCCGAAAAAAATGATTCAGCGTTTCCTTATTGGGACTTGCTTGTTCCGTGGTATCTGGATCATTGCCCTCTGTTGTCACGAGATTCATGTTACCCTGAGTGGAATGATTTTCTGCACGATTTTCCGAATAATTTCCGTTAGCGTAATAATTACTTCCACGATGATTACCTCTTGAGTACGGTACCTGGGATCGCTGAGCAGGCGTGCGCCGGTACGTATTATGCGTGCGTCCTCTGGAGTTGGGTTGATAGCCTCGACCTCCTCTGTACTGGCCACGTTGAGGTCTCCTCCCTGTGTTGAAACGATAACTGGAGTTATACATACCTATCATCTCCCCCGTAGCGGATTGAATTTCTTCATCTTGCGCCGCCTGGACTGCTTCTGTCAAGGAATCGAAGTTTCGCGCAGCGATTATAGTACTTAACCGACGATCTCGCAGCCCGTCGGCAAACCTTTTTATTGCCAATTTCTCATTAAGAGGTCGCAAAACATTATAGTTGTTAGGGTTTCCATCTGCCTGCGAGATAGTCAGGTCTATAAACAAGTCTGAAATTTCCTTTCCAAAGTCAAGAACCGTTTTATTTTCCTGTTGAGCATGCTGTAGCTTTGTTTGTAAAGCCACATAACTTTTGCGGGGTAATAATAATCGTCGCATGTCCTTTACAAGCTCATCGACAGTATCATATTTCGGTAGTAATTTTAGCTTTGCCTGCTGCGATAATCGGCTTTTCAGTATGAACATTATTAATTTATTTTTACATTCGGGTTTTGTTAGCACTGAGTCATAATATTCTATAGACTCAATTAATTGCTTTGTATTCTTATCTTCATCCGTCATGACAGGGAATAGGCTTAAAGCTGTTTTTAAATCAAAATTATCTCCCGCCATTGTTTGTGTTTCAAGCAAAGATTTCTTAGTCCCAGACTGATCGATACACAAAGAAAGGACTTCCGTAAATAAATTGTCAAATTCTTCACAAATTTTGGTAATTAAGGAAACTTCTTCTTTCGAGTATTTACCTAATTGCGATTTATATGTCTCTAAAAACTTATTATATTTTAATAGCACTATATCTGCTTCGCTTCTTTTTATCTCTATTACTTTACCTACTCTACGACCGGGACCGATTTTAATAAGGTACGTTCTTATAACTTTTAATTCATTTAAAATTATCGCCAATTCCTCTGCCATAACACATAATTATCTTCTAAATAAACTAGCGTTAAACATTATAATGTGCATTAATATTCATAACCATGCACATAAATATACTAATACAAAATATGTTGTTATACCGTATCTAAAAGAAAAGTGTAATGCATAATATTCATATATCTATAGCATAGCAACGTTAAGCACAACTAAATAGACAGTATAGTACTCATTACTAAACATTTCCTTTAAATACGGTCACATTGAGCCCCTTACAATTTATGCACTGCATACTCGCATCACTTTACGCACTGGGATATGGGTAATCTTTGCACTCCGCACAAATCACGGCACCAACACTAACACTTCTTCTTCACCTCATACTACACTGTCTGGTTTGATCTCGTGTCTGCGCAGGATACTCGCATAGCGCGTCAGCCTTATCTCATCCAATCTCCTTAGTATTTGCTTGTCATGGCACCTTTTTGCCAATTTATACACGACTATGATAATTCCAAACACCAACGTAGTACATATGATGATAAGTAAAATATTTGTCGTTTCGTGTTGCTGAACTTGTTGTGTACTAGCTGTATTTTGGCCCCCGCTCTGAGCAATTACAACTTCCTCCTTTGAGTTGGTGCCTCCCATTTTTGAAGATAGATAATACTTTCAAGACCGAGTTTTTGATTAAATTGTCGCGACAGTTGCACACAGTGTCTAGCTTCTGAGTAATAACACATCTTGGTAAATTGAATAATGAATAATTACATTCAAAAGTCACTGGTCCCGATAGATGTTTACATAACTTAGTCCTTATTGGGACGCGCGAACGCACTCGTGCAGACTTCGGGTGTCACGGTCGCCATGTAAGGATTGGCGTAAGGATAGAAATGAAGCAACTGAATGCTGATATAAGACTGACTATTTATTGGGATAACACACCGTTATATATGAGATTACAATAGTCTTAAAGTTACTTGGTTACACTACCACTACAATACACCTCTCATGAATCGTTTAATCCTTACGTCCGATCCGATTTTTGTACTGATTAACAGTGAAAGGGCTGATCTGGTAGTATTTATTGTACCATATGACGCCCCGGATTCAAATGATTCACTTAAAAATTTTAAAATATAGGGAATGGAAGCTTCATAGGTGTCTATGTTACATTTCTTACAAAATAGCCACCAGGATTTCAAGGATGAGTCATACTGTTTCATGGAACTATTAGACAGTGAATTTAACATAATTTGGAGGGCTGAGTTTGGTGTGCCTCTTCTTATGTATGCCTCGCTGAGAGCAGCCCTGCAGCCAGGGTAAGTTGGTGGTGAAGGGGGTGAATTTCTCTGAAAGGAGAGGATAATAACTTTATATTTGGTTCAAAGATTAACAATTCTTTGATTAACAATGAATCCAATAGTGGAAACCATGGTTGAGATGGCCAATATGGAAAAACTAAGATACCTGTTGCCCTATCTATTTTGATTTTATGAAGGCATTTTAATATGATTGAGAATGGAGGGAATGCATAAAAAAAATAATTAGACCAGTTAAGGGTGAATGCATCAACTTGGAAGGCTTCAGGATCACATTTCCAGGATACAAACTTTTCACATTTATTGTTTATTCTAGAGGCAAACAAATCTATATCCGGTACCCCAAAATAATTTACTATCTTGCTATAAGCCATTTGGGAAAGCTCCCATTCAATGTTGATTTTTCTCGATTCTCTGTCAGCTTCATAATTATCTTTGGTATTAATATAAGATGTATAAATCCAGATATTTCTTTCTTCGCACCATTGCCATATATCTCTAGTAATACTATTTAAATGAGGAAACTGAACTCCGCCCATTTTATTAATATATGCGACTGCAGTAGTATTGTCCACTCGTAGTAACACCTCGCAGTCATGCAAATCTTTTGCAAAACATTGAAGCCCTAAAAAGGCCGCTTTAAGTTCTAAATAATTTATATGATACTTCTTTTCTAAATCTGACCAAGAACCTGAAGCTTTATTTAGTTCACAAACAGCTCCCCAACCAGTAGTTGAGGCATCTGTTAGTATTTCTGCTTTAAAATTATGTTGCTTTATTGGATTAAATTTGGATAAATTCTTCCTCCACCAGTCTAATTCTGGAAGAACTATACTTTTAAGGGGCATTATTGCATCATAATTATCATTTGAATGTAGCAGGCCTAAATATTTTTCTCTTTCTAAAATCTTGGTATATACCCAGCCATATGGAATAGCTGGACAAATTGAACTTAATGTTCCTAACAATTGAGAAAATTCTCTAATTTGACATTGGCTTTTTACTTGATAATTTTTAATTTTGTCTAAGATGGCATTTTGCTTTTCTTGGGGAACAGATAAAGTAAGATTTGTTGATTCTAATATCAAACCCAAATATTTACATGATTGGCTTGGTTTGAGGTGACTCTTTTCAACATTGATGACAAATCCTAAATCTTGTAAAAGATTTACAGCAAATTCTACATTTTCCTTACATTTTCTTTTTGATTTATGAAAGTACAGACTGTCATCTAAATAACATGTCATGATGATGTTATTATTTCTAAGGTAAGTACAAACTGGTTTCAGAAGTTTTGTAAAAACAAATGGTGCTGTACATAACCCATAAGGTAGAGCATTGAATTCAAATAAGTGGCCATCAAAAGTAAATCTCAAATATTTTTTATAGTTATCTGCTATGGGTACTGAAAAATAGGCTTCTTTTAAATCAATAGAGGTCATAAAGCAGTCTTTTGATATAAGTTTGCAAGCTGTTCTAATGTCTTCCAATTTGAAATGTTCTATGTCTATAAAACTATTGAGATTTTTCAAATTCAATATAAATCTATATGAACCATTGGGTTTTGGAACTAGAAATATTGGAGATGTAAATTGATTTGGACAGATGGAACATTCTGAGACTGTACCTAAACTAATTAGTTTTTCAATTTCTAGCTTAATTAATTCTTTTTCCTTCTCTGACCAATGTTGTAGTACAGCTTGATGTGGAGGTGGAGTTTCTCTGAATGGAATCTCATAACCTTCAATCCATTTTAGAATTACTGGGTCACTGGTTATTTCGCACCAGTTATTTCTAAAGTACTTAAGTCTACCTGCATGTACCTGTGGGTCTATCTGCGGTATCTGAACTTGGAATTGGATTGGGCTGGCTTCTGGGTCTTCCAGCGTGTTTGATCCTGTCGAGGTTGTCTCTGATGCTGGTGTTGTTGAGGCTGATGCCCGCCGCGGGCTCGTTGATGTTGTTGGTACTGCGGCGGGCCTCTCCAGTTTAACTGTTTCTTCTGAGTCCCTGGTTTGAATGTTTTCTTTTCCGTTGTTTTAATCATGGAGCCTGCTTTTTGGATAGCTTGTGCAGCTCTTATTTTTTCCGCACAGTCTGTCCCAAATAATGTCTCGTCTGGTGTAGCTGTCCTTACAGCATCTTGTACTACCTTATTGACACCAGCCAAAGCAAAGAATCTTCTTGAAGAGGAGTCCTGGTAATAAATTTCGGCAGCTAATTTTGCTGCATCACTTATTTCTTCGACAAGAACTTTACTACTTATGTTCCCCATCAATACCTTGCTCAATGATTTTCCAAGACAAGTCATGAGTTTTTCCGTGAGATTTTGTCTATAGCTGATCCTTTTATCCCTTTTTAAGGTTGGGTCTGAAAGTGAAGCTGATATCTCAGCATTCATCAAAGGAGCTACTGCCCTTGGGAAATTTGTAGGTGTAGGATATTTTCTACAAATTGCCTCTCGAGATTCTTTACCAATTTCTGTCTGTATGATCCTTGTCCAACGAAGTGCTAGTTCTGGGCGAATAGCTTCTCCAACCTCTGTGTTTTCTTCGCCTTCATTTTCCAGGGCTTGTAAGAGTTCCTCTGGTAGATTATTTTCTGAAAAAATTCAACGTCAAAGATGTAGACATGTCTATCCGCTTAGTGATAGCGCTAAGTCAAAAGTATTCCAGGCTGGAAATTTATTAATGGCATTGTCTACCCGCAGTGTGATAGCGCTTGCCATATATTCTGTGAGGTTTGACACAGTGTCCACCCACATGTGGTGGCGCTTAAGTGTCCTTATAACATATCCCACTATTGGGATCACCCAGGCGTTTGAAGAATTGACATTGTAAGAGTACATTGTTAAAATATGGGTAACATTTAAAGGAATATCATGTTTTACAGACCTGTATTAAGTTCTGGTTCCAAATCATTCTGAGCACATACATTAGGCGCAGGTGGTGACTGTACTTCGGTTGATTGAGCAACCGGAGACAGTACAGGTGGAAAAGTTGATCGAGACCGTGGTGAACATGGCGGTGAAGCATCAGAATCCACTTCGACTGGCATCTTTTCCAGTTTTCTTTCCAATTTTCGTATCTTCTTCTTGATATAATCCGGGTCCTTATTCCTCCGTTTACCCATTTCTATTTTCTTGAAAAACACGGTCAATAACGTACAATCGAAGCCGAAAAATGAGCTATTTCGCAGAATCACGAAAAATGAAAAAACCGTTACAAACGTGTAGCTCTTTAGCAGAACGAATGAACGAACGTTAATTTTACGGAAGTTTTGAGTGAGTTTTGTCAAAGGCCGGAAGTACCGGAAATGGCCATTTGACATAATTAAAGGCGAACAAAATTATTTGGTATTTTTAGGTTAAAAAACATTAAAATGAGGAATTCTTCGTAGAATTCTTTAATCAATTCAAGTCTTACCTTATTGATGCTTCAATAGACTGATCATTCTTCATATTTTTCAATAATTACATACCTGTTTTCTTCGTAAAAAAAATAAATAAAAAAACCAAATGTAAACAAAAGTCACGCCGGTACCTAAGTTCACTGCACTTGTTTCAATAAATATTGGTCTAAAAACATCATATATCATGAATTGAATCATGATAATCAATTTCTATATGATTTTATACACTAATAACTAAGATAATTGAATAAAATTTGTATTTTGTTGAGAGAACGTAGTGACAGCGCTGAGCACAAAAACACGTAATGACATATACACAGTGTTGCCGACGGGAGAGAACAGTTTTCATATTTTTATTTTTTTTAGCTTTGAAATAATTGTGATGGCGTGAGGTACGAACCACGCTACTACTCGTAAATATTGTCTCGGAGAAGGAGTAAGTATAATTAGTATGAGTCTATTGTAACTTGATTATGATTAAAATAATAATAATAACTGTTAATAGTGTAAAATTAATGCTTACACGCAATACTTTCTGTATTGCATGTAAGCCTTAATTTAGGAGGAAACAATCAAAATCTTAAAAATAGAAAACAATAATCATGCCACCTTGTTAGCTTTCCCACTTCAAATGAGCCAAACGATTTAGTGCGTCGCCTCAGTCAATGGCCGTCGCCATAAAATGCACGTGGAGCTCTAAAATCTTTACAATTAAACATAAAAATAGATCGGCTACTATTGCCATAATAACTCAATTTCCTCGCAGTCGTAATTTGTGGGAAACGACATGCAGTCGAAAGGTAACTGCTTTGTTTTAATTTAAGATAAATCTGCCACTGTATTTTGCTCTTAGTGGTGGTTCTCGGCATGTTCTTCAATTTATATATTTATTTATTTAGGACAACCAACAATCGTGCCCTCATCTCTGTGGTAGGCAGAGACCTCTCGCTGCCGGCCGTAGTTCATGCTATGGTCGGCGGTGAGGAGTCCTGAGACGCGGTGGTCTCCTTCTGCGAGACAGTTATCGCGCAGAAGGAGGCTGCGGAAAGGGAGACAACAAAGCATACACTTTGTGTTAGGAGTGATATGAAAGAAAAGCGAGTTAGTGATAGCGTGACGGCTGACAGGACAGAATGGAAGAAAAAAACGTGTTGCGCCGACCCCAAGTGACATGGGATAAGAGCAGGAAGATGATGAACAAAGCATACACCAAAATACATGTTACAGTACTCATAATATTTTTTTTTAAATATTTGTTTATTAAGTACATCAAGTTGATTCCTTAGTAACACTAGTGCTAGTCCAAACAAAGCATGTCTTGTTCGAAGAAAATCTTCAATGTTGTGCGATTTGTCTGTAGCATCACGCCCATTCGCTCTAGTAAAAATATTAAAGCCTCTAGTTGATGATAATCAACAATACTGCTAAGTAAAAACGTCTACAATCATCTTTTTGTTGATGAACCAAGTCACGTGCACATAAAAACTGTGCTCCCTTTCAACATGCAGTTAACATCCATTGTCATCTATTATTAAACGGTTATTTTCCTATTATTCTATTTAATGAAGCTCTTTTTTATTCAATTATGCATCCGCAGCATTGTGTGTGAGGGAGGAATTTACGGAAATAGCCGTTATAGTCATTGATTAGCATCGGATCACAATAATCTTGTTTATACATGACATGGTAATAAAAAAACTAGCTAATGAGGTTAGCAGTCAAGAAAATGGTTGTTGTCGTCATAAAAACAAAGTAAGTGAGGATACTGTTATACCTAACAACTTGATGAGAAGAGCAACCATGGAGGTTAATCTCCATAGCAATCTACTCGAAAACGTGACAGTTGCCTAAGAAGTACTAGTAGTGAATGATTCAAATAGCGGGCATGACGATGTAACAAAAGTTCATTCCCTATGAACCTTTCGTCATCGAAGTCTTGTTATAAGGCGTCGTTTTTTCAATCAAAAGCATTTGATTGTTTGTTTGGCTCGCCCTCGCACTCGTCGATACGGCGGCTTCGGCTATAACTCGCTGGCTATTTATAGCCACGGCTTCAATCACGCGCCGAACTCGTGCAACTTTATATATAGCCAGTATATACACGGACTACTTTTTGTTTTCTTTGATATTTCAATCGTGATAACCTTTGAGGTTGCTGTTGGGAAGGGGATAGGCAGAGCTCCAAGCGATACAGAAGAATTAGGAGTGACAAGTACAATTGTCTTGTATGTAACTATCACAGAGGTATCTGGCAAGCATTGTGTTGAAGTTGATGTGTGAATTGATGATGATGTATGTGATAAAAGGTATTTCGTCGTAGAGTATTAGTTAGTATACTCGAGAAATTACTTAGAAAGTATGGTTTCTTATCTCATTTGCACTAAAAGCCTTTAATATAAAAGTTTCTGAGGACTCTCCACTTACTTCAAAATTCAATATCTCAGAAAAGATTTCTTAAAAAAAATTGATTTACGGCTTACTTTGATAACAGCTACAGTTACGTGATCACGCCCAATTTAACTCGATTACCTAACGTTAAGTTAACTGGAAAAGTTCAAATTGTATGACGAACGTCCATTAAGACAATATACTCGGTTAATTATGGGTTATGGTTAACGAACCCATTACTACTAAAACGATGTATGTCAGATAAACTTGAATATATGCAACATATGGTTGTGCAAATAATAGGTGTGCGTGTATGTGTTGAAAGTGTTCTGCGTTTGATCAGGTTTTTTATTTAAGTTTAGGTTAAGGTCACCTGTTACTTGTATAATATGAATAACATAATGTATAACAGGTTTTTGTTTAGTTTTTAGTTACTTGATAAGTAATTTTCTATTAATTCTGTGTTTATGTGTATCATTACTGGCGGAATGAAAGTGTTTTCTTTGTATCATTTTAATATAATTATGGTTTGATCGGTACTACATATGGCAAAAAAAAACCTTTTTAAACCGTGAGTTAGATGTGTAGAATTAAAAAAAAAGATGAATGACTTGCCAACTATACTTGTAGTAAATATCGAAGAGACGTAACGTAACCCACTTCCCACGGTCAAATGTTAATGGGAAATGGGTCGCCATGGTGTTTGCAGCTAATGGCCTGTCACCACGTGCACATGACCTGCTTAAGTTATGGTGTTTTAATTATAAACCTCATGTTGTTCAACATAGGTTTAATAAGTTACTTCCGGCCGAGGACTAATTTAATCATTTTATTAACCGTGTCAAAAGGCGATTGAATTGGCTTTATTTATAAACTGTAACATGTCTTGAAATTACTGCAGTCTTGCAGGCCAAGTATAAACAATCCGTGCAGTTTATCCGGTGTCTGCTTAAAACGTGACTTCAAAAGTTAACAACTCAACGCTTTTACAGAAATGTTAACGAATCCAGCCACAGTTACATCAACTGGATATTTCGCCATAAAACATAAGCATATAATTCAGAAGTTACCATCACAATCGTCTGAAACCCAAAAAAAATATAAACTATTTGTTGCTTCATCTAACTCCAAACAATACGGGTCCCAAATTAGCTCCTTGTATAATCAAGCCTGGGAATAAACGTAGTGGGAAAGTATCGACCGGGTTATTATTAGTGCCTGCGAGCCAACTTATTCCACTCTTTGTTGGTTCAAAATAACCATGCAACCCCCCCTCAGCCCGCAATGGCTGGAGAGTTTACTCTGAACTTATTTTTGGTTGCAGTCCGGTTTCGATGTACCGACTTTCGTAAGGCATTTGATTGTCTGCAACTCTGCATCACCGATGAGGCGTAATTTAATGTTACTTGGAAATGATTCATGGGCTAAAATTAGGTTGTATGTACTTTGTAAGGTTTATTGGTACGTTGGGTTAAATAAAAGATATAATTATTTTTTGGAGACGATTTTATTTTTTAAAACATGTATACACCACAAATAAGGTAATCATGTTGAGAAAGATAATCTCTTGAATAGATATAGTGTATTTAGTTATTCACCTTTCTATCTTCGATGGAATTTGTATAATCAAAGGTTCATCGGTCCTACTCAGCTATTTGCGTATTCAAACTACAAACATCTTCAAACCTTTTATGTAGAACATCCAATGCCAATTCCAGCGCTAAATGAAAGCAACACTAATAGAAAACTATTTTCCTCCGTGTTAAAAGGAACTCAATCATATTCATAACGTTCATCTATAAAAACCTGATGTTAAAAAAACTCACCAAGAGTCGGAGATTCCCGAATTAGTACAACTAAAAATAACCCAGGACGGAATGCGCCCATCTGTTTATAGAGCAAGCGGGGGAGATTTACTAGTCTATTTGTGTTAGCATGGGGGACAGGTCCCGACAGGTTGACAAAAAATTGAACTTGTTCAGTGACATGACAAGTGAATGAGAGGGTTAGAACAAGTGAAGTGTGTCAGGGGTGTTTAGCGAGGGGTGACTCGTTCGGAACGAGCTGCGATCTACATGTACAAGTGATATAATCGCCCGTGAAGGTGCAGCATGCAGATTAATGGTGAATGTTGATACTTTGACATTTACCATAGATCTCAAGGCTCGTGACAGGCGGCTTTATCTCATCCTATTTTATAATATCATAGTGTCCTCTCTCTTTTCGCCTTAATTCTGCTTTGATTGCATAAACAAAACTCGTTCAATTCATCATCAACAACATAGCGATCACAGCAGGCTCAGTGCGTATACCTAGACTCTCAGGCATTTCGAAAAGGAGTTATTGCTTCACATTAAAATTCCGCTTCTCTCGCAAGTTTCGTAGCATCAAGAAACTCCCATACGTTGATCCCAAACAAAGAGTATTCACACATGACTCAATCAGATCCTTAATATGACTAGCCTTTGTATGGCGTACTAATTATACTCCGTCCAAAAATAGCCGTGATTCACTCCTGCCCACTACGTCTGCGTTAATAGGCGTGAATTATTGCCTGCATGTGCCTACATGGCCTATTTTTTTTACACATGTGTCAAATGAGTTTAGGTCTGTTTTTCCGTAAATAGATTGGACATTCGGTTCTGTTCGTGTTTCGGGAAACTTGGTGTTGATGTGGTATTTTATCTGTAATGATGGATTGTGGGCTGAGGATTTTGTTGCTTCGTTTTAATTCTGAGATAATCTCACTAATTGTTTCTAACTCATTGTTATTTATGTCTGCATCATCAAGGCGAATGTTGACCATTTATTTGATAATCTTGAGATTACTACGTTTTTCACGGTTCTTAAGATTATTATCTTTACTATTATGAATCTGCTACACAAATCTTAAAGATTACGATTGCTCAAGAAAGCTGATTAAAACATGTATAGAGTGATAATCGTTTTTCACAGCCAAACTAGTTTTTAAAATTTCTAGTTTTATTTAGCTCACCATTATAACGTGATACTTTTTGAATGTTAATTAAGCCTAGATAATAAAAATGAGAGAGTTGCTACTGTGATGTAATGTTTAAACTAGTTTTTGTTGCGGAATATTAATCGGAATCACTTATTCCATGTTCAAGAACAAGAAGCAATATTTTTTTGAAAGTTTTTCTATCGGCATTAATAGTAGTCGAACCTCGTTGGACATCGTCTGTATCGAGACGTAAACATTGCGATTCGTTTCGTCTTATTCTATAAGTGATGGCGCCTACGTCACACGCCCCAAAGAGCGTATGTTTGCAACACTCACTGGTGGGCGTACTGTAGTACTTTTGATAATGATATTGCAATTTGTAACCTTGTAGGCCGGATTCGCTGCGATGTTATGTTCAACAAAGTAAAAGAGGTACAACAAACGTATCAATGTCTTACAAGATAACTTCTCTTTCTGCATCTGTTTGATCAATAATTATGAATATTGGTTATCTAGTTTTCTTGTCAGTCCAAAAACGACTGTGCGAAATTGTTCATTGATGAATTTTAATTTTATGTCATTAGAATGGCGTTGCACGCGAAACGTAGCCAAAGATAGAGTAAAAAATGCAGAACAATTCGTCCTAAAAATCAACGTTCGATAGTTATACAAATAGAGCGATGTTTCGCAAATCACTCTACGTTGGATTCGGTTCAGTGTTTGCATCGCGCCACGCGCCCATCGCGTGCTAGGCATATGTATGTGAAATATACAATATTCTATTTATGTGTTTAATATATTCGTGCATCGAGGTGTTATTATAAAAGTGGAGCCGGACGCTCGCTCGGTGCGCGTCGGTTCACAGAAACGAGAGTAAATACAGAATCAGAACACACGTTAACGTGTTGTGCAAGTAACCGCTCTGTGAGAAAATGTAGAATGCATTCAAGATGGTTTTGGATCCTAAAGGAAGTATATATAGACAAGGAACAAGTGCAGAAATGCGGCTAAATGATGATTAGTTTTGACAGCGTCGTCTTTTTAGATAAGTAACACAAATTACGATCACCTATCGGCTTGCCGATCGTTTTATCCATCAAGATTGTAGTCGGTACCTGTGCAGGTGCTGTTTATCATTGCAGTAAGTAAAGGAGTAAAACCTTCATCAGCTAATCGTAGAATAATTATTGATATTTCCTTTTCGAAGTCTTCATCTTGTTATGTTCGTGAATCCCAAATATTTGAAGATTATTTTTCCTGTTGTAATTGTATGTCTAAGTTATTTGTGTTTAGCAACATAGATATGTTACGATACAGGAAAATCTAGTAATATTATAATGTTTATTTATTGCTTTAAAACTGTTTCCTGTTAGGTATATGAGGATATAGAATCGGCACGAAACGGCGACGCTATATTTTGAAGGTTTTAATTTTCCATAAGAGGATAGATTGAGAACCCTGTCAGATTGAGAAGAAATCATTTCACTACACAAAGTGGGCTTGCAAGCTCTTCTAATATAAATAACAAAGCCTTGCCCTGAAGGGTAATATGATCAACTTAAATAGCCCACTAAGCCTTCTAAGAAACTCGATAATTGAAGTTTCCAATGAAACGATCGACGGTACTGTTCTATTATATATTCCTCAAGGTTTAGTTCAGTGGTGAGCGCGAGTCCTCACTCGTCAGCTCGTCGCGCTCAGGCTTGCATATTTCATACTTAATTGTTTCTTAGACGGTTTTATTATTTCTACGATATGGTATTAGTTGCAATATAAACGAAGGTATGTCAATGACTATAATTGTTTTATTTCCGAAGAATGTTGACTGGGTGTGGTCTTAAGATATTGTAACATTCCGTTCTTTAATTCAGAGTTTTGAATGGACCTTTCCAACAACGTAATTTGGCTCTTTGCCCTCCGCCTCCCGGAATAAGTCTAAATAGAGGAACGGTAACAAAACAAAAACATAGTAGCACATCAAAACACAGTACTTGCGCCATAACCTCTGGCGATGATCAATGAAACGCGGCGCGCGCGCACGCCATGCCTTCCCGTGAGTACTCGCGTCCCAAACGATGCTGTCGCGTTATTTTTACCAACATACTCGTATATTTTTAGGCTGTGTTTTGGGAGCGCACGCTTTTTTATAGTTAAGGCATTCTTTATGCAAACTAACAAAATACTTACCGACTTTAAATGCATGCTAACTAAACCAATTTGTATGTTTGATATCATTATATACAAGTGTAGATAAGAAGTTTATTTGTGAAAAAAAATATTTTAAAATAAAATTCATGTTTTTTCCTATGCCTAAAATCGTTTCGATATAGCGGATCGTTCGGATAAGCAATTATTTAGAAGAAACAACAATACTATAGTTATTTCTGCCTAAACGAAAACACCTTCGATACTTAGTGTATTTTCAAATGAACTGTTAAATGTAGGCCAGTCCCCGAGCTAGCTACATACGGCACATTGTAAGATATTGTACAAATAATTCATTTTAACGTGCACATTGTTTAATACAAGCCACGGTAAATCATTTTCATACCACAGCAAGTGTTGGTAGTTGTGCATGCATTATAGCAATGGGCAGTAAAGACATTACTTATCGTCGGCTAACAAACTACATTCTAGGCAGCCCGATGCAACGCTTTAAACTCCTCTACTCAGCAACTACAACTGAAAACCGGTATCTAAAGGCAGGACCTTTGACAAATCACTCATAAGTTCTATCCAGTCATGTTCAATTTCGCAAACATACAATAACCTTTTTAGTTGACATGAGATGTGATCATGTGACCACCACCAATAGGCTTTCCGGAACCGGTTCTAAGCTTGCATCACAAGCGACACATGTCAAACGTCCACAAGGTTTTCCATTCTCCACTCTTCCACGAAATTTCGACAGGCCACAGAGCAACATGGGACATAGAGCCAACGGTATTCCCAATTGAAGACGCCATTATGTCTCATTCTTGGCACAATTCTACCATAAAACTGAAACTGAACGTCAATAAGGACACCATACCAAAATCCATTTGTAATCTTTCCGGTGGCTACTGCATTTAGCCGTTTCAAAATAGCAACGGACGGGCGGCCATGCTTAGGAATACTGTAACAAACTGTTTACACGACCGAAATAGCAGCGTTCGCTTCTGGATGTGGAACGGGTGAGCACTTCGCTTTTATGGACAGCTATTTTTAGTGGAGCCGACTGTTTAGGAGGTAGGAGTTAGTGGAACCATGAGATGCGGTTGTGGAGCCTGAAGTGCATACTTGGTGGATGCTTCGCGTATTGCTGCTAATTAAACGCGATTCCTTCACCTTTTCGTAGTGGACTTTTTGTAGCAGAGAGAATTTGAGGGCTACAACTAAGGGGTTAATAACTTTTTCCAAAAGTGACTTCTTAATAGCATTGCTTAAAAATATTAAAAAAAATATTTGAATCCGTTTGGTAGTGTATTTTTTGTAATATGAACAAGTTCAGGGTAACAACTAAAGAATAAATAACCGTGTTGTGACTTCTTCATAGGATCAATAGGGTATTTGACTAGTATGAAAAATCGAAATGAATGAATACTTATTTGATAGAAAACATTACGATTTGTGAACTGACAACACCGCCAATTTTTGAGATTTTTAAGCAATATTTTTTAACTTGTCTTGTTTGCTCTCTAGGTTTTGAGAAATGTTATAAAAATCCTGTCAAATACCCTATTATAAAGAGATAATGCGAGGCAATAAAAAACCGAAAATGTCATGCGTACTAATTTGCCTATTCATTACAAACGGGTATTATATCTTGTTTTGCGACTTACACGAGTGTCAAATATTAATTGTCCGCAGTAACTTCGTCCTTGCCAAATGTGAGCTAAGTATTACGAAAGAGATCAGCTTAATTATGTAATAAAATAACCCGACCAGCCTACATCGTAAATCAAGTTTTTTAATACGGACAAACAAGCACGTGCGTTATCCAATCAGCTTTCACAATTATTGTAACCAATTATTTTACTGCACTGCAGAGGAGCAAAACGTTTAAGTTTCTCCGGGAGAGTCAAGTTTACGAGATATTAAAATACCTGCATTTTGATTTGTAAGGGTTCTCCGTTCACGTTCCTAAAAACGATGTTTTATTGATTGTTTTTCTAACAAACGTCTAAACGCTCTGAACGAGTCTTCACAGTTTTTTGTTTTCAAGGGTGACGTAGATGAAGGCGACATTTTTAAAGTATCGTTTTGACATATTGTTACGGTGCGATTCGGTAAGATGCGGTTGTTTTGACGTAGAAGTGAGTTCAGAAGAGCCTTATCCTTGATTTGGTAAAAAACAAAACACATAATGATACCATTGAGTACTCATTTGAGTTTTGAGCTTTAAGTAGAACCTTAAACAGGTAATGATTTTGTAGTTTTTACTTTTACCAGTGTCTTTTAATTTGATTTAGGGCTGATTTTTCAAGATAGCTTTAATCCGAGGAGTAAAAATGGAGGTTTGAAAGTTTTTGTACGGGAAATATGTCAAACGGCCATATTTATTCTTCAGTCAAATCAGTCCAGTATAAATCAGTCCATAATGAATAATAATTGTTTAAAGATTCTCATTCGAAGGCGTGGTAACTTAGTCAGTAATTTGTCATTACGGCATGGCGGCACCTGATTACGCAAACATTCAAATCGCATATTTTAACATTCATACAAATAAAATTAAATATTTACGAAATTACTTGGCTACGTATTTTCTTGAATACGGCCGACTTCAATTTTGGTATTAAAATCTGTGCCTATTCATGCTGTGCAATCTTACCGATTTTTTCTTAATAGTTTAATATTTGAATATTATATAATTTACAATAAACTGCCAAGCCGCATAATATAAATTACAACGTTTCAGAAAAATAAATCATTAATTTGTTTTGTGTTTAAAACACTAGTTACATCAAGCGTCCGCGGCAACAACACGACAACAGTTACGTATAGTGATGCATTGCAGACGGAGTCGCGTGTCGCGCTAACTCCTCGCTACTCGCGCCGATTTCCGCGAATTTATCAAATAATTCGACTGTGTCACGTTTCGTAGCTCGCGTGTATGTTCTATTTTTAAAACTCAATAATTTCGCTCTGTATTGTGCTTCTTCTCGCTTCCTCAAGCATTGTGCGCGATGTGTGCGAGCGGAAGGGGAGAGAGAGGCGCGGGCGGGGCGCGTCCTTCACTTGTCGCGCGGCGCGTTGCCGGCTGTTCTAAATATAAAGAGAGGGGTGAGGTGCGCGGGCGGCGGCGGCCGGCTTTGTTGATCTAGCTTTGTTGTACTTCTACCATTATAATACTGGTTTTTTTTTAAATAACTTACGGGGCCTGGCCAAGGTTCGGTCAAAGTCACGAGCTGTCCACGAGCCGGATACGCAGCCTTTTTCAAAACACATCGTAAAGTCATACATAACATCTAATGACGACGGATTAAAGGAACGAAGCATTATTTAAAGTAACTTTATTCAAGTGGTTAAAAACATGTACAAAAAGTACAACGTTCGTCAAATGTATTTAGATTCAAAAGCGTGCGTTCAGTTGAACAACCTCAAAGTAAGTGTATTCCTGGAGGACACACATTATTTTATTTTTCGGTGACGAGCGAAAATTATTTCCATGTAATTCTATAATTATGAATTTCAAGAATTTCTTTGTCGTAATAATCCTTGTAAAGCTTCCATTTATTTACACACATATTTATGTAGTGTGGGTACTAATCGTGGGAAAGCGTAGGTAATTGAATTATGTGTAGTAAGGGTTCCTTACGGTTAACTGGCTAAAAACAACTGTTGCTGTTTTAGTATTGATACTTGTGGGTATAGAAATAGCGCGAGCACATACCTAAGTGCACGTGCTTCGGATCTGATCCGAGTTTCAAATGGATATATTTATAGAAAACATTGGCTAACTATTAATATATATATTTAATATATATATGAATAGTTAGTTTATATTTAATATGTTGAACAATATACCTAATATGACATGTTTTAGTCAATAAAATAACATGTGTGTATTGTGAACAATACACTAGAGATGACAGTATTATTTTTCTATAAATATAACCCATTTTCCGACAAGTTACAAAAATAAATACACCCTCTATGTCTGGGGTTAAAAAGTAGCGCTACGCTACGCTAGGCCGCGTAGCCGGACGTAGCATTGAAAGTGCTACGACGTAGCGCGTCCCGCTCGTAGCCCGCTACTATCTCCCGTAGAACTATTCGTAGCGCGCTACGATTTTCGTAATAGAGGATAACACGGGAGTTAAAAGGCGGAATATTGTGTATATTAAAGTACACTGTGAAAGTTAAAATCCTTTATTATTTAAATATTTAAAATCTGCTTAAGTATAATAAGATATTCTTATTTGAGCATTATTAATTCAGCAACCGTGCCACCAAACTTCCCCAAGGGACTATTCCGAAAGCCGTTTAAAATCAGCCTCCGACCAAGATAGACCAATCACCGCTCGCCAATTCGGTCTACTTAACCCAGTGAGACTTGTCCAAGTCTTCAGAACTCGTCTGAAAGTGGGGCGGTGCTGAATAATTAAGAGGGAGGCTGTATTAGGTCACTCACTAATAAATGAATTCTGCTAATTAGAACTAGGGTGACAGCCGGGATAAGAATATTTTGGGATATCTTGATCCAGTTGTTTTGGTTTTATTTTGATTAATGTTCGTGGTATAGTGAAAACATAGTATAAAGAAGTTAACACTTTTGAATTCATAGTAGTGAAAGGGTGGGGACGATGATGTATTCTGTCGTATAGTTTAACAATAACAATGAAAATTCATTTATTTAGGTTTGAAGTTCACGTATCCATTAAGTATACGTCATCTTCATACAAAGCTATTAAATCGAAAAAGTTTGACTAAGGCGGTCATGTACACAGCCGTGACTTGTATTTTGTCTAAATTTTAAGATACAGTTTGTATACTTAGCATTTTTTTTACAATTCTAATGTCTGTTTGAAATATGTGCAATCCGGTTTGTTGCACGATCCGGTGAATCCCATTAAAAACTGGTTTAGTGAAGAAAAGCCTAGCTATAATAAAAAAGAATGTGGGTTCTATACGGTCATTTTGTGGTAATTTTCGATTTCAGTCTAATATAACGCATCGGCATTTCAATATTTATTCTAATGTTTTTATAAATGCGTATATTTCTCAAGATATTGCGTTGCCGAGACTGACCTTAGCCAAAGCTCTTACGATCCCGGAAACAACAGGCCACAAAAAACACATTATTTTAGTACTTAACGTAATCAACAAAAATATTTTATTCTTAGTCGATTTTTTTTAAAACATTTATCCCCAAATCTTGATGTTCTCAAGCCAGGCTAAAATTAGAAGTAACCTTTCACGCCCGTCTTCACGGAGGTATTAATTAGGCCTTCGTGACCTCCAGTTCGGACCCCAAGTCCTCGGTCCCGGGCGGCCAGCTCTTCTAAATATACCCTGAGCCAAAAATAACTGTCGCTCTCCCCCTCGCCGCCCACCCCAGGCCCCCCATCGCCTGGGGGACGCCCGCAGGCTTCGCCGCAATCCCCCGACGACCTACATTAAAAAGGGGGAAACAGGTCGCATCGGGAGCCAATACATCGCTTATGTAGTATGCAGTCCTGAAAGTGCAGGTCAATATGATTCGCGTGAGGGATGGGTTGTTGCAGACGTTTAAGGTTATTTACTTCATATTAGCCTCTATGATTAGGTGGAAAGCATAGTCATCTTTGATTCAAAAGATGTATTTTTTTACGTTAAAATGTTTCAGGGATGTTCGCAAGGACATGAATAATTATATGAATATAAGGATATAGAACGTGCAATTCCAAAAATAGCATCAACAACGCAAAAACCCTCCAAAAACACTTGAGAAAATCAGTTACAGCAAACACGAGGAGGAAAATAATAAAGGTTGCGAGAACCTTTATTTCTCCCCTCCCCCACCACCCCCTAAAAGCAGCCTTTACAAGTACACAAACGTAAACATTCGTGTTTTTGGAGGACACCCATTTAAGTCTCAAACAATTGAACCAGCAAAGAGGTCGGATTTAAACCTGTTACCGCTGTACACTTCAATAAAAGCAACTATTTTTCAAGCAGTAGCTAGGTACATGGGTATATCAGGTACCCCCTTCCACCTAGGCTAGGTTATTTAGGTCACAGGCATAAAGTCGCGTACACAAGCCGGCGGGCAGACGTGTGCGGCGCCTGCAATGTCGTTCCGGACATTTCGTGTATCATTATCATTACCCTAATCTATGATCCTAATCGATTGAGTTTTTTTTATGGTGAAAATGTTTGTTCGAGGAAACTGTGGTTTTACTTGCGGGTAAATTATGGTGTGCCGATTACCTTTCGTCATGATAACGAAACGTTTCTATTCAAAAGGTTTATTCTCCTATGAATCCATCACACGAAGAGTTTCACATTGTACCGGTCGGAAATGTTTGCGGATATGACTTTCTCAGCGCCCCCTTCGTTGATCAAAACATTCAGATTATTTTCATTGTGATTGTCTATAAAACTGGTTGCGTTAGTAGTTATAAGTCATAGTATAGTATGCGGTATTTTGGGTGCAGCTTTACGACTGGTTTTATGATTTTGACAGGCATTATCACCAGCCTAGCCTTTTCCTCATCGATGTGGGAGTAAGGTTTCAGCCTGACTTTGATGTGGTCATTAGTCGTTTGTGGATTTTAACTCTTTGCACACGTAGGAGTGTTATTTGATCTTAGAAACATTCCCACCGTAAGTTCTGCTACAGTTAAATGATTTGTAGTCAGTATCATCAAGGTACATGCATTGATGCGCCATTAGAGAATGAGAATATATCATAAAGTCTTTAAATACATCAGCTTGATGAGTAAATGATCGAAATCGAAATGTATTCACCTTTCTACCATTCATCGTCTTCTCCATCTTCGTTCTCTATAAATATTCTATACTAACAGTCTGTTCTCTTCTTTGCAGCAGAGATGGCGCACGAGAGCGGCGGGGGTGCAGACGGTTCCCCGCAGCACACCCCCTCCCCCCCGCACGCGCCGCGACTTCCCCTCGCTGACACCAGCTTCCATCAGCAGATCATGCAGGTAAGCATCTTCAGTCGTTTTAAACTTACTCTACTCTCTGTCAAGACTTCTCTATGTTTTAATCCTGATTTATTTATCTGTGTATTTTTGTTCTAGTAAGACTGCTATGTTATTTTTTAATCTTTTTGTATATTTCTCCTGGTTTGTTTATTTATTTAGGTTCTTTCATTTCTGTAGTATAGTCTTTTGTGTAATCGTCTATTTCTCCTTTCCCATTTTTTTCTGGTACCTCCTGTATCTGTGACTTTTCAGCTATTCAAAAGCTGCCCTTAATATTTTATTTCGCCTGTTATACACTTCTCATCAAAAAAATCGAAACACCTCGCAGTTTATGATTTGATAAGGATTATCAGAAAAATGTGTATATTTAGGAATAAATGTAAAATGTCATTTAATAGTGAGTAGTATGAGGTTTTTAAATCCTAATGTTAATGTTCTAAATTCAAATTAAGTCTTCATAGGTTTCGTATTTTGTATAATGAGTAATTTTTACCCTGTATGGAATATGAAGGAAATGGGTAAAACAACACGCGTAAATGAAAAAAAATGTAAGAAACGTTTATTTAATAACTTGTATTCCCTCCGCGAGCTCTTATTACTGCTTCCATACGGTTCTTCATCGATCGGATGAGAGTCACGATCACATGTTGTGGTATATTATCCCATTCCTCTTGGATTGCATTTTGCAGCTGGCTAAGTGTTTCTGGGGCTGGATCTCTTGCTCGAATTCGTCTCTTTAATTCATCCCATAGATGTTCAATGGGATTCATGTCCGGGCTTCTTGCTGGCCATACCATAATGGAGATACCGACTTCGGTAAGATAATCTCGTACGACGCCCGCGGTGTGAGCTCTAGCGTTGCCAATAAAATGTGCATAGGGCATCACATGAGGTTCAAGACACTGTTCGATGTACCGATGAGAGTTTAGTGCAGGCAGCCGTGGCCCAGATACAAAGGCAAGTTCTGTCTTACCGTCGGCGCTGATTCCTCCCCAAACCGTCCACGAACCGCCACCATAGCTGACCTTTTCTTCAATGCAGCATTGTGCAAAGCGTTCTCCATCTCTTCTGTAGACCTTGTTCCTTCCGTCGTTACCATACAGCATAATTTTACACTCATCAGAAAACAGTACTTTGCTCCACTGAAGGTATGACCAAGTTAGGTGCTCGCGTGCAAAGTTAAGGCGCGCTCTTCGATGGTCTGCAGTTAATTTCGGCCCATTCGCTGGCTTATGCGGTGCCAATCCGCGTTCCTTCAACCTTCTTCTTATTGTAGAGTCACTTACAGCTACTCTTCGTACAACGCGAAGCTGCTGCTGCAGTTGAAAAGCGTTAAGGCGTCGATTTCGTAAAGAGGTTGTTACAATAAATCGATCATCTCGCTCAGAAGTGACCCGATTCCTGCCAGATCCTGAACGGCGCGTGAACGAACCAGTCTCCCGATAGCGTTTGTAGACTCTATGAACAGATGATAAGCTTAGATGCAATCTTGCAGCCACAACACGCTGACTAAGTCCAGAATCCAGCAATGCCACCACTTGGGCGGCTTCTGCGGGCGAAGTATCCTTATGTTTTAGAAAAAAAAGTTTTTTCAGACGTCCCAAAGTCACAGTAAATGAAATAAGAAACAAAAAGTTTAAAGACAAGCGCTAATTTTAGTTTTTAAACGAGAAACGTACTCCAACCCTAAATACACATTTGTCTCAAAACAGTGATTAATTTAATTTATAGGATAAACAAATGAAATTCTAATTTCGAATTTTGTTTTTTTTCTTCTTACTGTAATGACCAAACTGCCAGCTACACAATAATGTTTTTTTTTTCATGGAATTAATTCTCTTTTGTAAAAAATTAGGACAAAAACAATAAAAACGAAAGTGTTTCGATTTTTTTGATGAGAAGTGTATTACTCTTATCAAAACGATCCATCTTTATAAGTTCGCCTTTAGTCGTTACAAACTTCGCCATAAGTTTCAGTCACATTATAATGACTCACAAATTGTACAAACAAGGTTCCCCAGCTATTACATAGCTCATTCTTTTATTAGATAATGTAGTGTTTGTAAACACAGCACTGATGGGAGTGGGCGGGAGGCCCGATTACATCTCACTACTACTCCAACTACAAGTCACCACTACTTTGTCAATACAAATAGCTCAATATACAATATTGGCCGGTATTCTTTACTATCTAGGTAAAGTACCTAGTTTAGATAACGATTTATATCTCTTCAATTATGATTGCTATAAATAGCCAGCCAGTTTAATGATTGTTTAAAATAGTCTTTACTTTTAAAGTCATATCTATTGATAATATCACTGAAACGTGTGTTGATAAACGTGGCTGTGAAAAATGTATGACATTATACGATCTAGTAATAGCTTCGCAGACAAAGCAAACAATATTCACGAATAGATTAAAAATATAATTCGAGACAGCGGCGGAGTTTTATATTTAGCTGACAGAAATAACAGAATTGCTGTCAGATTTGTAGTTGATGTATTTATTCATGTCAGTTCTATAAATAGCATGTTTATTTCTTGGAGCGCCCTATCTTCTGCCGATATAACGAGATGTAAAAATACTCATTCCGCGAAAGATAAAGATACAAAGCGATGATAGCCAAAAGTTTTGAATTAATGTAGCACTTTACCTCTCTATTTCGCAATAAAAATCAGAGAAATGCTAGTTTTTATGTAGGATTCTCTCCGGTATTCGTTAAAAGCCTACTGGCTATATTATTTCTTTGTCCTTCTTTTCAGTTCACTTGTATATCCGTAACGTCTATTTACTCTTCAATCTTCATCCTCGGCTTCAGAACTCCTTCAAATATTCAGACTTCTATTTAAATCGAAACCTAATATTTATTTAACTCGTCATCATTTAAATAAGAAGCCTGTACAAAAACTCAGATAACAGATGCAGGTGAAGGAGCGAAGTCCGCAGATTACCGTGACCTTTTCCCAAAATATAGCGAACGCTCGCCACATACATATTATTTTTACGCGATATTTATACCGACCGCCGCGCGCGCACTATTTATACCGCGTATACGATCGTTGTGTGTATGTGTAGCGTCTGCATTATGTTATAATTATATGCGTATTATACGGATTAAATTTAGATATGAAATTATTCGCGGCCCCTTTCTGCGTGCTTTTTGAATATTGCCTGTAGCTCTGATGCTATTAAATTGAAAATAAAATGTAAGTGTTTCACTAGTGCAGGTCTGAGCTGTGTTGCAACCATTCGACGATAATGTTTTTGCATCTATTAGTACCTACCTAGATATGCAAAATGGTTTCTTTTATATTCTTCAGATAAAACGAGTAACCTAAGTAAATTGACGTCAATGAATTAAACAGGTTCCCACAACGTGTCTAGACTTCTTGGTGTTTCAGTTTGATGCAAATTATTGAATAAAATTCGCTTGTCAAGAAGGGTAAGAGAACTCTATAAACTTTGGCGGTTCAAGTCTAAATTCGCTTTCATGTGAAAAAGAAACAGTCTGCAGTCATTCATCAGTCCTCGGATGTAATCAAAGTCATTCATAACTGCGGAATCTGTCACAACTTCCTGAGCACGTCGCCCATGAGTGTGGTCTGTGGCGAAGCCCCGGGCTCCCCTGAACCACATGATTGGTGTCGCCCACGCGGCCACGCAAAACATCCGTCCGCGCGATCTATTCGCGGCGCATTCCGACCACCCGCCATTTTTCCCCATCGAACAAAAATAATGCGCGCGTCGCCAGAAATAAGCGCACGCGCACCTCGGCGTGCCTTTTGATGTATTCTTTGTAAATGGAACGCTTCCGACCTGCGGTGCAAGGTTGCATCGTCTGGTCAATAGATATACATATGCTTTGGTAGTTCAGGGAATGTTCGCTAACCATGTTCAGGAGTATGTTACATAGAAGTATAGAGAAAAGTTCTATCAGCCAAGGAGCACTAATACGCTTTATTTTTTGGCCCTCAGTCTTTGAATTCATTCATTCATGGTTTTATTTATGAAGGATGTCTTAAAACATAATGGCGTATTAGAGCTTCTTGTTTGATCCTCCCCCTGGAACTAATAGCTCCCCCCACGGTCGTGGTCGACTGGTGTCCTACATGTATTTCATCTCTCGTTGTCAGAATCAGAACCCAAGAAAGAACCATATTGCTGAGCGGGCGAAACAGACATTAGAGAGTAGTTTCCTGATGCAAGTGAGTTCAAATTACAATAATAATGTACAGTCAACAGTGTTCAATGTGTCGCATTCAATGAACATGTCCAAATGTTGTCCAAAACATATTTGAGAACACGCCAAACTCTCATGCCATAAATTCCGGATCATTCAGTCGAGTCATTGTATCATTAAATCATAAGAAGCCATTTTTCGAGGCATTTGTACTGCCTTCATAATTAATTCAACGAAGCCATACTTCTGTCATTTGCTAACAAGCAAAGCAATTGCTCATCACAAAAATAATATCATAATTAAGACAAACATTTGGACATGATGATCAACATGGAGTAAGAACTAGATCTATTAATATACTTATGAGTTATGAATCAAACAGTACCAACGATTTAGTAGTTGAATATGACACAAGAGTTTTTGCCGTCAAAATAACATTAACTGGTAGCGGTACAAAGGGTGATCAAATTAATACAATCAATGTGAATATACGTGCTGTCGATGAACTCGTAACCGTTTTATGAAAATAACTGTATAATAGTTTATTTTTTCCTAGCCTAAAACTTTTTTTTTATATCCAATTTAGGAAAGACCAAATTATTAGATAGTTTTAAATAAAGAAAACGGCCGTTATTGTGAGAGGAGATTAGCTTTCTAATCAAATTCTAATCTTTAACTTTACTGTTTTATTACCAATAAATAATATTTGAATTGTTAATGCAGATGATAAAAAAGCGAAATTCCATTCCATAAAATAGAAATCGTCAAACCTCCACCCACAATATCGCCTGTAGTCAATAACGATCGAATGTGCTAAACGCCTCACGCAGAACTAAACCAAAGATGGGGACTCCATCACTCCAACACTAATTGCTCGGATAACTTTTACAGTTGAAGAAGCAGCAGCAGCTGCAGCAAGAGATCCTGCTGCAGCACTTCCAGCAGCAGCGGCAGCAGCTGGCGCAGGAGCACGAACAGCAGCTCATGCACCATTTGAAGGTAAATATGCTGCAGGTAAATACACATCGAACACTTTATTTATTAGCTCATAGTTAATTTTAGTTTCTTTTTCTTATTTGACGCGTGCGATTTCTCTTTCGTGAGCAGTGTTTTAACATGCTATAAAGCCTACATACTAGGGATAAGTGGCTGATACAATGTGATACTTCATTACTATTGAGATCTTAAAAGAACATGTTTTAGTGTGAATAACGCAGTTTAATCCAACTTTTAAATAAACAACCAAACATCATGTTTAAAAATAGTCATCAACAAAACAAGCAATAAAGTTTTTTCTCACTCACCTTAAGAACCCGCCACACCAGTGTCATGTGAAGGACCGGTCCTACCGAATCGTGAGCGAGTGTAATTACTTTATTTCGACCAAAGGCGATGAACGGCCGTGATTGATGTGTCAGATCACGCGGCTGCTGGGGTTACCGGGTAGCATGTGATCTTAAACTGATTGAATAGATTGAGATATTCAATTAAAACATGAAGAAATTAGGAAATTTTGCCACCACCGTATGGAAATGCTCTATCTTCATTGAACACTGCGTTTGCTGTATTGTTAGCATTGTAAATCTATATTCGTGACAATCTAAGAAGTCGGATTTGGCAGCTGATTAGAGAGGGATAGAAGATCGCTTTACCACCAAGTGTGAAGTTTATTTCATGTCTCTTTCATACTTACTGGTAAAACAATGTTGTATACTGCTGTCAAATCCGAGTGCTTAGATTATCACGAATATAAATGTCTATATATTACAGTTGATTAGATCCTTTTCTTCTGGTTCACCAAAAGCAAAATTTCACCGGCCGTCATTGTCTTCCTTTGGGTATCTGTAGACTTTAGCTTAGAAAATATTGATTCTGCCCAGGAATAGAACTGAAATAGCCTCAATTCCTCGTACCATTCCTCAAGATACCCCATAAATCTATAAAAACAAACCGTCGAGCATTACTCCTGGCTGGAATGTGGCGCACAGCTCGACAGCGTCGTATTAATACTCATGAATGGACTGCACAACTGCTAGTAATTACATCATTCATACTTACTATGTGCTCTGTGTAATTGTGTTAACTGGCTCAGACCTGCCACTCCCCTGGTTCGGGACGGGGCAGGTGACGAGGCGTCTATAGTTCGTCATTAGTGGCATTGTTAGTATTGGTGTGTAGTCTATGCGGTTTTCAGTTTATAGTTCGTGATTCTGTAGTGTTGTAGGGTGTTAATGCAATGTGTTAAAGGCTATTGGGGGTAATATTTTTTTTAGATGGCAATAGTTGACAGACAGACCTATGTGGAAGAAAGAGAGGTTGGTCTTTCCTCAGCAGTGGGAATTAACGGGCTGAATGAATTAGATCATTTTTATAGAAATAGGTTTTCTTTAGTATTATAGGTATTTAAATTCAAATAAGTATGTTATAGTAAACAGTTCAACTATAGAGTATTAACAACAATCACTCTATTATAAATTATGCCTCAACAAAGGTTCGGTCACCTTCAATGGAAGACATTCACACAAGTATTAAACTTATTCACAACTTTGACAATGTATTTTCCGTTTATTAAAGATAATATTAAATGCACCGCTAAACACGATTGGATTAAGTCACAGATACAAATAGCGATGATAATGAGCCATATCGGATCATGAAAGTATGACATCAAAGCGATAAGCGGCAATTAATCAAACAAAATCGATTAAATTGCACTAAAAATATGTTAACGTTATAAATAAAATTTAGCTATTCATTGTGAACATACATTTTAATTTATCGAAAACGAGGAAGTTTAAAACTTGATTCTTATTTCAAGCAGTATTTTTGTCTAAAGAATTTCGGTCTAAAAGAGAAATTGCCTCAATAAAAACAGGATACAAAATACTTTCACAATAAAATTACAGTAAATACAGATGATGACATGCGCAAACGATGTAAACAGTGTTATTTCGGAAGGCATGCGCGGCCGCCCAGTGATCTGATGATTGTTAAGGGGAATGGCATCCGTGACGCAGCTCTTACTCACTCCCGAATCATTCGCTGAATGTTTGTGCTAGTATCGTTAACTAGTTTGACAGAACGAGGTCCTGTGACTCACGCCGAGACTATGGAGTGAAATAAATAATGTGCATTCTTCGATAGTTGCTGTTTTTATTATTTTCGTTTATATTATCTCATACGATGATGACTGTTGTTTTGTACATTTATCCCATAGCCCTCCATTCTACATGCATACAGTGCATTGTCGAATATTTTTCGTTAAACAGTGCAAACAAAAGGAGGAGCTCGTGGCTAAATTATAACAACCGCACGGGTCGATCTTCAAGATTAAGCAACGCACGGAAAGCACGTTAAGCCGTTGGTCCCGGCTGTCATTTGTAGATCTTTGGCAGTCGTTACAGATAGTCAGAAGCCAGAAAATGTGACACCAGTCTTACCAATGAGTACCGTGTTACCCAGTTAATGGGTTGTGGAGGTCTGGTAGGCAGCCGCTCCTCGTAAAATACTGGTATTCAGCTGAATCCGGTTTGACTGGAAGCCGACCCCAATATAATTGGTAAAAGGCAGACGAAACAGTGCAAACAAAACTATTTTCATTAATCTTTTAATAAGCTTAGGCTCACATGAGCGGTATAATCAAGATAGCGATGCACCCGATAGCACTGAAGGCATACAAGCCAATCAGCTGTTAATAATCTGACGTCACCTCGGGATGCCCGCAACGCCCGATTTTGTAGTCCAATAGTAGTTTGACACTTACGAATATTTTATCAGAACCACATATAAGAGTTATTAATAGCTTAATATCGCATGAATAACAAAGAAAACACTCAGTGAATTAAATTACTACATTGCCATCATGATTCAGCAGGTACATAATCAGCTACTTATTCAAGTGTTATTAAAGATAAACGGTGAACTTTTAAAGCATCATTGAAGATTCACAAACCTTGTTTCTAAGGTCAAAGTTTTGTTTTGTCAAACTTATGTTTAAAACCTTGAAGTACTGTACATTGTAAAGGGTAATCGCACGAAAGAGAATCCAATTCAAATCAAAATTCAATGTCCCTCTGGATTCTAAATTACACCAATGAAATTCAAAGGCGATACTAACACAATCAATTCCGATGACAATCCAGATTTAGTTTAATTTTGATTGTAAACTGACCCATCTCTACATAAAGGTGGTCACACACCAGCAAGTTCGGCAATCTTGTCATATAGGGTAGCTGTACACCTGAAAGCTTGACAAGCCTATATTAAACTGCTGTCAACTATCACTTGAACTTAAATCTTGGATCTCACTCAGAATTGACTGCAAAACCTTGCATGTTAAATAAAAAGGGTCCCTCGTAGTGAGGGCCTGTAAGCAAGAATAACGGCATCACTAACGTTCCAGTTGTGGGAACAGCAGAAAGCCATGGAGGAGGCGGCGCGGCGTGAGGCTCGTGAGGCGCTGGAGGCGCGCGAGGCGAGGGAGCGGCACGAGCGCGACCGCGTCGAGCTGCTGCGCAAGAAGGACAAGCACGAGCACAGCGCCAACGCCAGCACCGAGGTCAAGCAGAAGCTGCAGGTGCGGAACAATTCTACAGCCTTGCTGAGATAGTTCATCTTGACTCCCATGTGTCAAAGACTTAGTTCCGTTCTTTTGTTAGCATTTTAAAAGCTGCAGGTAACCACTATTTAATAGTGCATGTAGGGAATCCGTTATCCGCACTTAGACTTCGATTTGGCCCTTTGTGCGTGAACGTACACTCAACGTGCACAAATCCTGGGAACAGTGAAGCCTGTGAACCTTCTGTTCTTCTGGACGGAGGTGGGCTGGTTATGTTACCCAGGATCCCCTACAAAATAATAAATAATGAGACAGTTCCCTGTCGAGATAGTTAATCTTAGAGACATTGTTAGAGTCCATTTTCTCTGGCCACATTTCTTTGTGAAAAAGTAAAATTATGCAAAATTTGCCTGGTGCTGAAGACAGCGTTCTTTAAACGACTTTTGTAACAGTTGTGTCTGTGTAAAAACATAAAGCTCAATTTGCAATGTCTTAAGAAAAGTTAGTTTGGTCATGATTGTAATAACAGAATATTTTATTATTTCCAGCAATTCTTAAAAAAGAAACAAGCTAGTGCAAATGGAACAGTACCTGGTTCATCCTATAGAAATTGGTGAGTACCCTACCCTGACTCCCTCATGACCTCCAATCTTTCAAAGTCACCAGCAGTGTTAACATCACGTTTGTCCTGCAGGGGTATAGTGAAGTCGTCGTCGGGCGAGTCGATCACGTCGACGGGCGCGGCGGCGACGCACCCGTACCGCCTCGCCGCCCCCCTGCCGCTGGCGCTCAACGCCGCCCCCCCGCAGCCCTCGCCCGACTACCCGCTACGCAAGACCGGTACGTACCCACCGCCTGTGTGACTGTACAGCGTGTGATGCATCCGTGTTGTGTGGACCTAGCATAATGCTGGCACCTTACATGGCGTATTTGTGCAATACAAAAGGTACTTTACCTTTGAAATAACGTTAATTTTGTATTGCACTAATAAAGCGAATATTTTAACAAATATGCCAAGTGAAGTGCTTGCTAAAGAGTGATGTCAAGTGATTGAGAATAACTAAGAATTTGCCATAGAAATACTGTGTAAAGACTGCTGTACATTAGATCGGGAAAACGCGTGGAAACGCGCGATCAATATAATCAACAGAGGACGTGCTAAGAAGTGTTAAAGCCACTATAGCTATATTGTGTAAAAGAGATGGTGCTAATTTGCCTTGTATAGCTCCATCACTTTCTCGCATTGAAACAGCAACAGTAATGACTTTTATTACTGCCCCAGACTTGTAAAACATGGCCAGTCAAGGCATGTCATTTGAGAGGCTAGTTGTAAGTTAACCTAGTCGTGGTGTGTGTTAACCCGTTAACGTGAGCATGGCGCACTAACCGCAGCGTCGGAGCCCAACATGCTGAAGGTGCGGCTGAAGGCGCGCGTCATCGAGCGCCGCGCCTCGCCCCTCGCGCGCCGCCCCTTCAAGACGCGCGTCAAGCACCGCAGTGAGTCACTACCTTTATGTTTACATGGAATGTTGTGGATGTTATTTTTTTTTTGATGTTGCATTTTTGATGATGTTGTTTTTTTACTAAATCTTTATTTATTTTGTTTAAAATATGTTTTAAACAGTTCTTCCCCCCTTTATTTTTTTTTGTACTTCTACTCAAAAGTAGAAAAGAAAAGCTAGTGGTGTAATTAGCTGTGAAATCCACAATTTATTTTTATTGAATTAACCATTTAATTTTTCACAAAATTGATACGTTATTTTACAAACACTCAGATCCAAGACAGAAAATTGAAGTCATAGCAATATTGAGCACTACAGTACTGACGTTAGAGTACAGTGAGCGTCGTGTGTGCATAGTTGAAGGTAGTTGTGTTCCCCGCAGACTGCGACGGCAGCTCCCCGCGGGGCTCGCCCCCCGGGGCGGCGGGCGCGGGGGGCGGCGGCGGCGCGCAGGCGCCCATCCGCGAGGAGGAGGAGGGCTGCGGCCGCGCGCAGGAGCTGCTGTTCTCGTCGCCCTCCATGCCCAACATCAGCCTCGGCCGCCCGCACCAGCCGCCGCCGCGCCACCACCCGCCGCCGCCGCAGCCGCCGCAGCCGCACCCGCACCCGCACCCCCCGGTAACTTGAACTTCATCATCCTAACGACAATCGATCGAAATTTATTATTGATTTCGTGCCTCTATCAATTTATAATTTATTTTGTAAATTTGGAAACGAGCTAAAGAAATAAATCTAAATGCAATTAAACATTCAATAAACACAGCTAGGTTTTTTCTGCTTGTCGTTTTTATTGTTATTAATAAGGCCGCGTTTAACCTTTTTATCATTCTTGAAGTAACACTGTAAAATAAACCTATACACTTTTGACATAAAAATCCGTCAGTGTAATTCTTAGCACAGCCAGGCTATTGTTTGACTATGAATGTGTTCGTTAGGTGGTATCATCCCTCCCGCCGGTGTCGGAGGCGGAGGGCTGGTCGGCCCTGGGCGGCGCGCGGCTGTGCAAGCGGCCCCTGGGCCGCACGCACTCGGCGCCGCTGCCGCTGGGCGACCCCGCGCTCACGCCGCCCACCGCGCACCACTACCTGCGCGACCAGATACGGAAAACTGTACGTTTACACCTTCAATAGCAACATACTTAGATAGTAGGATACATGATTTATACAAATAAGGCAAAAAATCAGCACTTTTTAATATCCAAAGCTACGTAAGACATACCACTTTGTAATGTTTGAGCGGAAGAAGTGATGAAATGAACTAAGCTTCACTCACATGCTTTCAGAATTCCGGAATCAAAATTTGATCTAATTCATGAAAATTAAAGTTGCATTATTTTAGCAACAGCCCGTATTAGGGCAACATTTCATGCAATTTTTAATAAAATATTCTTTCAGCAACATGTTGCTGCAACAATGCTGCACTATCTTTATTTATCTTGAAAACGGAGTTTTACAAAAAACTTTATACAGAGCAGCCTTTAAAAAGCTGACAGCCGGCGAGCATCCAACTGCTGCTGGAAACAATTGTAGACTAGGATCTTAACAGAAATCCAGTTATTGAAAATGTGTTCCCCGGCAGGTTCTAACCCGCGCACACGACGCCGCCGCGGCGCAGCTGCGCGAAGAAGAGGGCGAGGTCATCGACCTGACGGCCCGGCGGGCCCCCGCAGGCCCCAGCGCCGCGGGCCCCGCGGGCCCCAGCGCCGCCGCGCCCGCGGGCCCCACGCCGCCCTGCGAGCCGGCGCCGCTGGCTCGCGCGCTGAGCTCGCCGCTGGTGGGTGCGCGCACTCCCGCCACTGGCTTGGCGTACGACGCGCTTATGCTTAAACATGGGTAAGTTAACACAACCATAACGTTATGAGGCCTTGTAAGTCAGAAATCATTATATCAAGCTTCCTATTAGTCAAATAATTCAATATTTTTCGTCAGTACACATTGGTACAGATATTCGAACTCGAAAAATTTTAGCCCATTTGCACAATCCAATAGTATCTTTTATCTGGAGAGTTAGTTGCTAAACTAAAAAACAATAATTAATTTAATAAATAAATAACATTAATTAATTTAATACATAAATAACGTTACTTAATTTAATAAATAAATAACATTAATTAATTTAATACATAAATAACGTTAATTAATTTAATAATTAAATAACATTAATTCATTTAGTCTTAGTTGCTACCCCATGTATGGATGTAATATGCTTAGATACATTTTTGCTTAGTGCAAGCGAACCTTAGTAGATTCACTTCCAGTTTAGTTGTACCAAGTGTCCATTAGTACAGATTGTATATAGTAACGTAACGCTGTGTGGTTGTCCGCAGCTGTGCGTGCGGAGCGCACGCGCCCACGCACCCGGAGCACGGGGGCCGCCTGCAGTCCGTGTGGGCGCGCCTGTGCGAGACCGGGCTCGTGGCCCGGGCCGAGCGCACCCGGCCCAGGAAGGCCACCTTCGAGGAGTTACAGGTGTGTAGCACTGCGACTCAAATTATTGAGGTACAAAAAGGTATTTCAGAGCTCTAAATATATTAAAAAGAATCTTTTTTTAGACTTGATTCCTTAGGTTCTCATATTTAGGTTTTCCTGTAATCTGTAGGTATTTCTTTTTACAAAATTTTAAACTGTAGTTTCGGAGATAAGTGGGGGGGGGGGAATTTTCATCTATTTGCTAACTACGAAAAAAAAAGGATATTATATTTAAAAATTAATAAAAAAAATATTTACGCCTTTGATTTTCACCGTACAGTTGAAAAAAGTAAGTTTTTTTGTTATTTTCTTAATTGACCCCCAAAAAGTGACCCAATTTTCAAAATTTATTTATTTTTGTAACACGGTCGTCTTTGGGTCACAGAAATACATATGTGTACCAAATTTCAAATGAATCAGTCTAGTAGATTAGGTTAAAATCGTCTGTGACAGAAGATGGTGAGGGGTCGTCAGTTGTTTCATAGCTCTGTTCCCCGCAGTCGGTGCACACAGAGTCGCACGTGGCGCACTTCGGGGGCCGCGCGCGCGAGGCCGGCCTGGGCGGCTCCGTGCGGCAGCTGGTGCGCCTGGCGTGCGGCGGCCTGGGCGTGGACTCCGACACGGCCTGGTCCGACGCGCACACGCCTGCCGCCGCGCGTGCCGCCGCCGGCGCCGTGCTGGACCTCGCCGTGCGCACCGCCAAGGGGGACCTGCGCAACGGGTGAGTACACCGCGATATCATCACGTCCGCTGCTGGTGTGCCTGGAGTACGGCGGCCTGGGCGTGGACTCCGACACGGCCTGGTCCGACGCGCACACGCCTGCCGCCGCGCGTGCCGCCGCCGGCGCCGTGCTGGACCTCGCCGTGCGCACCGCCAAGGGGGACCTGCGCAACGGGTGAGTACACCGCGATATCATCACGTCCGCTGCTGGTGTGCCTGGAGTACGGCGGCCTGGGCGTGGACTCCGACACGGCCTGGTCCGACGCGCACACGCCTGCCGCCGCGCGTGCCGCCGCCGGCGCCGTGCTGGACCTCGCCGTGCGCACCGCCAAGGGGGACCTGCGCAACGGGTGAGTACACCGCGATATCATCACGTCCGCTGCTGGTGTGCCTGGAGTACGGCGGCCTGGGCGTGGACTCCGACACGGCCTGGTCCGACGCGCACACGCCTGCCGCCGCGCGTGCCGCCGCCGGCGCCGTGCTGGACCTCGCCGTGCGCACCGCCAAGGGGGACCTGCGCAACGGGTGAGTACACCGCGATATCATCACGTCCGCTGCTGGTGTGCCTGGAGTACGGCGGCCTGGGCGTGAACTCCGACACGGTCTGTTTCGACGCGCACCACGACATCATCATTGGCCTGTCCCAAGTGTCAACCGGTCCTGTGCATCTCGCATGCATTCCCCTGGCCTCCACTAGGTCATCAGGTCCCACACAACACTCCCACATCACCATGTGAGAGGCCGCGCCGACGCTTCGTCTACAAAGTTTTATCACACATCGACAAGACTTGCTAATACTTATAAATCTTAGTCTATTTTTTGACGATTTGCTATCCATTAGCCGTACCTACATCTTTTAATATTTTCGTAATCATAGCGAAACATGCAAAGGAGTCTCGGGCCCGTTTTTGATAAAAACCAAAACTGCATCATTGTTGAGTTAAAGGAGAAATTAAAATTTAACCTTTTGAACGCCATTGTCACGTATGACAAGCAAGCGCGTGCCCTGTACGCCAAACGTCACAAATATGTGACAAAAAGTACGGCGAATTTGTGATTTGGCGTCGGGAGCACGCCGATGCGTTTATGCTCTGGCGGTCAAAAGGTTAATTGATTTCTTCATAAAACAAAAATACTGCTTCAGTCTTTTAACCAGAGTCCTATAACTCCAGGTTCGCGGTGGTGCGTCCCCCGGGACACCACGCCGAGCCCAACCAGGCGATGGGCTTCTGTTTCTTCAACTCCGTGGCCGTCGCCGCGCGCATCCTGCACACGCGCCACCGCCTGCAGAGGATACTCATCGTCGACTGGGTGTGTACCACAACAACCTCATGATCGCCGCAATCATTCATCTAAATAGTTCTAATTCTGACCATTACATTATCATGATATTAACTTGAATGTGTGTGTCCTCAGGACGTGCACCACGGCAACGGCACGCAGCAGATCTTCTACTCGGACCCTCACGTGCTGTACATGAGCATCCACCGCCACGACGACGGCAACTTCTTCCCCGGCACCGGCGCCGCCACCGAGGCCGGCGCCGGGCCCGGCCTGGGCTACACCGTCAACGTGGCCTGGTGCGGCGGCACCAGCCCGCCGCTGGCCGACGCCGAGTACCTGGCCGCCTTCCGCTCCGTCATCATGCCTATTGCTAAGGTGTGTCCGTTGATGTTAACTCTTCACCAGTAGCGATTTTGGGAGAAGTTAGGCAATGATCACTAACGAGTTGTGTTTGTTTTGTCCAGGAATACGACCCCGAGATAGTACTCGTATCGTGCGGGTTCGACGCGGCGGCGGGCCACCCGGCGCCGCTGGGCGGCTACAACGTGTCGGCGGCGTGCTTCGCGCACATGACGCGCGAGCTGTCGCAGCTGGCGGGCGGCAAGCTGGTGCTGGCGCTGGAGGGCGGCTACGACCTGCCCGCCATGTGCGACTGCGCGCAGGAGTGCGTGCGCGCGCTGCTGGGCGACAAGGCGGCGGCGCCCGCGCTGGCCGAGCTGGCCCGGGCGCCGCACGCGCGCGCGCAGGACGCGCTGCGCACCACCATCGCCGTGCACAGCGCGCACTGGCGCAGCCTGAAGCGCGGCGCGGCGCTGCTGGCGCTGTCGGCGCTGGACGCGGCGCCGGCGGTGGCGGCGCTGCGCCTGGGCCGCCTGCAGACGGAGCGGGACGCCGCCGACACGTGCCAGGCCATGGCCACGCTCAGCATGCAGCAGCAGGCGGCGCCCGAGGTGTCGGAGGAGCCCATGGAGCAGGACGAGGGCAAGTGAGTGGCCCGCGGCCCACTCTGCCACACTTCAACATTCCGGTTCGGTAGTTAGCCGTTAGTAGCGTGGAGTGCGGTGCAGTCGGTACGAGGCCGCGCATGGTGGAGAGTGCGAGCTTTAACGTTAGTGTACGGAAGTGGTACCACTGCGCCGACCGGCTGACCCGACGCCCGACGCGACCTACTATACCAAAGATTGTTTCAAATTCTGATGTTACAAAAAGTATTTATTCAATGTGTATATAATGGAAATTGTGCAAATCTATTGTTGTAAATTAAAGTAAATTTTTATGGTGGATATAAAATATTTGTATATCTGTCCCGTGGCCGCAGCCCACGTGCGAGTGTTGTACAGTATCAGTAGTGTAACTCGTGTCTGTCGTGTCGCTCGTGTTGTAACTCGTCTCGTATTTATTGTCCCGCCTGCGCGGGTTGTTCAGATATCTTGTGCAAGTGAACACTTGTTTGTAGTACATAATGTATGTACTTGTACGTCGCTGTTGGACGCTGCTCCCACTTTTTGTAACGTGTGATAACTTAATATGAAACGAATTAGATTTTTGGACATAATGTCTAAAAGAAACTATTGAAACAATGAATTTCTATAATATTCCTCCGCACACATAGACGTGCGGGGAAGAGAACTTTGTGTATCTGTGTTGATTTAATATTTTCACTATGTGATCGAATCCTGAAGGATTTCCTGTCGTCCGCGGGGCGATGCAAACTTGTAAGAAGTTAGCTGTATGTAAAGTCAGATGTAAATGTTTATGAGAAGGTATATTTAACTAGCAGAATCTGAGATGTTTCTGGTGGAACTCGTTGACTATAGCCGACTCCTTGTCCTGCGCTCGTCGCATCCTCTAATTATATATTTTTGTATGACGGCTGTCTGTGTGTATACAACGTACCTACGGGATGGGATCCTTGTACGATAAACAGAGTTAAACAAATGTTGTGTCTTTGAGAATTTTATTGTTAAATTGGAATAAAGATGAAATGATTATTTAATAAATGTATATATATTATATATATATTTGGAAATATAAACGATTGTTTTTATATTTACCCCCTCAGTTTCAGTACATGGATTGCTCTTATTGCTTTCTACAGTAGTACCAAGGCCGTGTATTTCCTTTTGGGTTAAATTCGAGTGTGCAAAACAAATAAGGATAATCATAAGTCCTTTATATAATGCACTCAGAGAAACAAGGCAAGTACGAACAATACAAGGCACACCATTACACAGAGTAAAACAAGGCTATTTGAAAAGTTGTCTTTATTTCGTTAAACATAAAAAAACAACAACAGCTTGACGCGATTAATTTGATAAATAACATAATCATGGGAAGAACATTTAAGCTTAATGTAGTGTAGAAAAATAACCCATCTTTTAGAGCTACATAGAAAAATATACGGGACGCACTCTCCCTTACGCTATGAACACAAGTACTTAACATATCATATTAGTTGACTAAACGTAGTTAGCGCTGGAATTGATATAAGTGTAATCGGTTTTGTCCAAGTTCTAAACCCGGTTTCTGGGAAGAAATTTACGACCTGTAAAAAATTTAAAGCAAGAATCGCTACGGATTGTTGAAATTTCACTCAAACGCGTGTTTTAAGATTCCTCAAACGAATTTTGAGATAATTTTGGTCCCAAAAACGCAGTGTAATCCGGACAATCGTCAGATCTATTTATAATAAAAATAGAAGTCAATCTGGTGGTAAGCATAAATCTTTAGGGCATTACAAAGTTGCATAGAAGTAAATAATATGGATGTAGACACATTTCTAATCGCAGTCTTTTTTGAAGATAAGCATGATGGATGAGGCAAACTAGCTTGAACTATGAGGTGCTTGTGATTCTTACTATTTACTAGCTGCCCGCAGCTTTGCACGCGAGATAACCGAATATTATTCCACGTGAGCTATGTCTTAGGCCAGGCGATGGTCCAACTGATTCAAATGCCCAGCCATTGAGGCGTGACTGATCAAAGCATACAAACTTTCACATCCTGCCCCTCGACGTATAATATTGTCTGTTCTTCTATATTATTATAAATGTAAAAGTTTGTGTTCTTTCACGCAAAACCTACTGAACGGATTTTGGTGAAACTTCACAGTTAAGTAATACATCAGAATAACACAGGCTATCCTTACTATGTATAATATTAAAATGAGTAAGTTTGTATGTTTCGCTTTCACGGCTATATCGCTGAACAGATTTTGTAGAATTTTGGTACAGAGATAGATGGGTCCTCGGAGACGGTTTTAGAGTTTTTTTTTTTGGGAAAATCAACATTTACGCGTGCGGAGCTGCTGGCAGAAACTAGTTTTATAATTTATACAGGGGTAGCGGATGGAGCCGCGGTCGGCAATCACATTATAATATTAAGTGGCGCCCTCTTCATAGTCTCGATAAAGTATCAACTGCCACCATAATGCAAATAGACTAGAATGGTTTTCAACAAGTTTATGAATGCAGTAAGTTTCAGTTCACAATTATTTATGGAAACCAAACCCGCAGCCATATAAATTGGAAAGTAGATGGAATCTCTTTCTGAATGCAATATTTTCACAGGTTTCGCTTACAATCCCTTAATTTATGGCTACAGTTCAGATCCCTATAAATGATTTTCTTGCAACTCAATATTATTTTTAATATATAAAGTTTATAATATAACACATAAAATAATATTTTAACAACATAATAGTAGCTTATTCACTAATAAAGTCCTTCCATTCCACGAAGCTTCAATTTATGACTTATTGCATGAAATTATGGTTTAAATTACAATAATTTGTTCAGCGTCGTTAAATGCAACAGCTGGACTTGAGTAGTAGTATAGTTGAGTGTCCTTTGTATGCACTCGGCTAGATTCGGCTGAACTCGGTTAGGTTCGGCTGAACTCGGCTAACGTCGGCTAGTGTCTGTCGGGCGGGTCGAGCGTTGCGCAGTGACAGTTACACGAACTGACTGGACACTCTGTATGCTCCCTGTGAAAAAAAGTTGTAGTTTCAAGTAACGACGGTAATAAGTCCGGGTAATCGAGTCTCTACTGTAAACAAACGTAGGAATACTCTGCGTGCAGCTAAGGAGTGGATTTCCCTGCCGGAGTCTGTGATGATAGTTATAACCTTGGGGTCTTCAATTCAACAGTGAACAGATAGGTTACTTTGTAGGCAAGTGTGGTCCGTCGTCGACTACATCATAGCATACTAACTTGAACCAGTTGATAAGATGCATGGCGTGTCCCCCGTGGCGGCAGGCGACGCACCAGCTGAACCAGGCGCCGAAGGGTGCGCCGCCCGCGCCGGCGCCCGTGCCCACGTGCAGCGAGCACACGCCGCAGCGGGGCAGCGGCTTGCGGCAGTTCGGGCACGACGAGATTTGCTGCACCGTAACGTGGAGATTGAGAGGGTGGACAAAAATTATGATATCGAATTAAATTATCTGCAAAGTAGCCTTTGCAAACAGTGTTTTACGGTGAGTTTTTGGTCCGTAGTTATCCCATTTGCTATAAACTTTATTCCGTTTGCGCTAAACTTTGACAATTTTAGGACATTTTCAATGGTACTATCTTCATCTTCCCCTCATTACAATTTATTTGAAGCGGCGCAGAATGTCTTTTTTTTCCATAGGTACATTTTTATCTATAGTCATCTTTTTGTAGCCATAAAAATATAGTTGTTTCGTTTTTGTATGTCTCCTCGTAGGTAGCCAGTGAATAAACTGCCGGTCGATTCTGTAGTCTTGAATCAACAAATATAGTGCTTCCCAACATCTTTTTTAGTTAATCCATATAAACAGGATGGAATGACAGCTCACCTCGTGATCCCTTCACTTCGACATGTTTACAGAATCGACCGGCTATATGTTAAGCTGTTGGTCGCGGCCGGCTTTTGCAGATCGCTGACAGACGGTACAGGTCAGAAGCCAAGAGACTTGTCAGCAGTCTCGTCACGGTATCGTGTTACCCAGTTACTGGGTTGACGAGGTCAATAGGCAGCCATTTTGTAAAGTACTGGTGCTCAGCTGCATCCGTTTAAGGCTATATCGAGGGTTCCCTTATAAAATCGTTGTTGCTACTTCTGGCAAGAATTTTTCATTATTGCCTTCCAAGTTATTTGTCTATATCCTCCACGTACCTTCATCTTAGCAGCGGGCGGCGGCAGGCGCTGGAAGGCGACGCGCGGGCGGTTGTGTCCGGGCGGCGCCGCCACCGACTTGCCGCAGTAGGTGCAGGCCACGCACACGTGGCGCGGCACGCCGCCCCCCGCCGCCGCCCCCCCCGGGCCAGCCGCCCCCCCGCCCAGCGACTCGGCGCCCCCCTCCGCGCCGCACACCCACGTGTCCAGCGCGCAGCGAGCCCACCACAGCTGCCAGCTGTCCAGGATGGTGCGGTAGCTGCAGACATCACACATACATAAACTTCCATGAGGATATGAACTCCTTATCTCTTGGGGGCTAAGCAAAAACTGCAGAACCAGGTGTTAACATAGCTTCAATCTTGAGCTCTCGAATTAAAAATTCCAATCTAAAATGGGTTATTGGGTTTTTATTAAATTGACTGTAAAATCGACGTAAAAACTTGATAATATGGTCATAATTTTAAGAAGACGATTTTTCGAGTGTTTCATCTTTTTTATATGGTATACCGTTAGGCTGGGACTTGGCCTGGCGCACTACCCTGCGCCTAGACAGACGCCTTTATGAAGTGAATAAATAAATAAATATTATACACATTTATACGTGTGTCAAATCAAGTCATACTGTGGCCTACAAATAAATATTATGCTCTCCTTTTACTTAAATAGCATCCTTTGGCAAAGACTTCAGTATGTCTCGATATTAAAATGAGGGTGAATTCAATACCCAATAAAAGTAATAATGTGTAAACACATTTTGAACATTTTTTCAACAAAATAATCGAATCGGAAAATCCGGGAATAGCAAAAAGAAATATGGCAGCGGTGGGATTCGAACCCACGCCTCCGAAGAGACTGGTGCCTTAAACCAGCGCCTTAGACCGCTCGGCCACGCTACCTGTGAATGCTTATGTTCATTTAGTAGCTCGCTAGGATTTCTATGAAAGAACATGATGTTTGAATAACAAGCAGCGTGACGGAATTAGCAGGGAGATCGATTAATAATGTCGATCTTGGCATTCGTTCAAGTTGTTCGGAAGTTGTTAATGTAGTTAAAACTCGTAATCTTCTCAAATTTTGATAAAAATCAGACAACATGATATTTATTCCATATCGTCATAAATTACGAAAGAGTACTTATAGGCACCTAATAAATGGCCCTCGGGGAACCCACTGCACTAGGTCATCTCCCCTACATATTTGTAATAAATGTTGATAAATCAAAATTTCAGTATTTCTATACCAATTTTGAGATTACTGAGTGTTGGTATCCCGTTTTGCACAGTACAATTTTTTTAACTTGTCTGTTTAAAAATATAGTGGTGAGTTCCAACCCACGCCTCCGAAGAGACTGCTGCCTTGAACCAACTTTTTAGACCGCTCGGCCACGCTACCCCATGACGATAAACCGAATTTTACCATACTATTCCCTGTATGATTGGCGAAGCCAGATATCATGCTAGATCATTTTTTTTCTCATTTTAACTCATATGGGTATGGGAGTATGCAAAGTCTTCAGTTCGGTTTCATGAGAAGTCGGTCAATGACTGACGCAGGAGTAGAACTTATCAGTAACATTTTGGAACTCTGGGAGAGTCCCAGGATGCAATTGGCATTTTAAGTGCCTTCTCAAAAGTGTTTGACAGCATTGACCACAATACTCTGATCTGTAAATTACACCAATGCGGAATCCTTTGACAAGCTATTGATCTTGTTATTCACTATTAATCAAACTGACAACAATAGGTAATCGTAAATGGGGCGACCTCCTCGGCGTTTCCAGTTCAGATTGGCATGCCTCAAGGTTCAATTCTTGGCCCTTTCCTTTTTCTAGTTTCTATTAACTTTCTTTAAATGATGGCCAACCGCTTAACGAGAAATGAAATGTATTTTATAAATAGGTGGACATGTAAAAGTTTTTTGTCAGTATAAACTGATGAGGCGTCTGATGAAACATCTACCATTTATAAAATAGATAAAACATAAATACGGGTGCGCCCACCAGCGCCACGGACTGCAAATCTCCTGTATTCTCCACCCAGCGCTGCAGCAGGGCTATGCCCTCCGTGCTAATAGTTAGTACCTGTCGAGCCAGCCCCGGGTGCGCGGCTCGCGCAGCAGCTCGGCCGTGAAGCACCGCGCGCCCACCAGCGCCACGGACTGCACATCTCCTGTATTCTCCACCCAGCGCTGCAGCAGGGCTATGCCCTCCGTGCTAATAGTTAGTACCTGTCGAGCCAGCCCCGGGTGCGCGGCTCGCGCAGCAGCTCGGCCGTGAAGCACCGCGCGCCCACCAGCGCCACGGACTGCACATCTCCTGTATTCTCCACCCAGCGCTGCAGCAGGGCTATGCCCTCCGTGCTAATAGTTAGTACCTGTCGAGCCAGCCCCGGGTGCGCGGCTCGCGCAGCAGCTCGGCCGTGAAGCACCGCGCGCCCACCAGCGCCACGGACTGCACATCTCCTGTATTCTCCACCCAGCGCTGCAGCAGGGCTATGCCCTCCGTGCTAATAGTTAGTACCTGTCGAGCCAGCCCCGGGTGCGCGGCTCGCGCAGCAGCTCGGCCGTGAAGCACCGCGCGCCCACCAGCGCCACGGACTGCACATCTCCTGTATTCTCCACCCAGCGCTGCAGCAGGGCTATGCCCTCCGTGCTAATAGTTAGTACCTGTCGAGCCAGCCCCGGGTGCGCGGCTCGCGCAGCAGCTCGGCCGTGAAGCACCGCGCGCCCACCAGCGCCACGGACTGCACATCTCCTGTATTCTCCACCCAGCGCTGCAGCAGGGCGATACCTTCCGTACTTGCACCTGGAGAACACGCCAGATTGTTTCAGTTTTATACCACAACTATGACATTTTCACGTCATTTTCCTCTTTCAGTTATTATTAATTAGGTTAAAAGTATCCTATTTGATTGTCGGGCCTATAAACTACAGTTTCTGTACTGCATGAAAGAGGACAAAGCAAAGAGCAATTTTTACATCAATTAAGTGCACCTACACCTTTATAATCTCTATTTTCTTCTAGTTACATTTGAGTTCAATAAACACAAGGTGTTTAGCTGAAACTATTACTTACCAGTGAGCAGTATCCCGGACAATTCTCCTTGCTCCACGAGCGAGTCGCAAGTCTGGCGAATGTACTCGTGCAGCTTTGCATCGGACAGGAAGATGCACGCGAACGCCACGCGGTCCTCTAGCCGCATTTCAGTCTCGTTCTACAATATTAACTATAATTATATACTTTTGTATAGTAAACTCTGTTTTCAATACTTTGAAATAACTACTTTGAAGACAAAATTTAATTTGCAACGTGAACAAGACAGATATGTAAAACAAGTTCTTAAATTCAACTAAGTCAAAATGTATTATAGGATAAACGTCTCGTTAAGTGAAAGCTTTTTTTCGCTAGGTGTCGAATCTGGTTTGCGTTGTGTTGTTTTAGTCAGTATTCTATCTATCAAGCCTGTTTGTCCCACTCTCTGTCCGTCGAGCAGCACGAGAAGACAGACAAGTATATATCTTGTCAAGCCTGGAAGGAGACTATTTGGCACAGATAGCTTTAGTCTTGGTCATATGCAGTCTTCTTTTGGTGCTGTTCGTCATGAGTTTGGTCTTTGACATGTTCATCCAAAGCCCAATCTCGAGGCTTGCTTATTCAGGTCTGCGAGCATGTTACCCAAATCAGCTGCTGATGGAGAAAAACGTCTGATATCATCGGCGAAGTGGAGATTTGATATCTCTTTTCGCCGAAGAGTATTCCGTTTTCTGTCTAGTTTTGTGCTAAGGTTTTAAAGGCTTCCTTTAATGTGGCAGTGAAAAGCTTTGGGGACAACAGGTCTCCTTACTTGACTCCACGTTTGATAGGAAAGAGCGGCCCAATGGTGTTAATTTTTATTGATGCTGTGCTATTAAAGATTTATCTAGGTGGGTTCTATTTTTTAACTGCATACCGACAGCATAAACCACGACTCACTCTTAGTGGGTCGTGGTTTATGCTGTTAAAGGCCATAGCATAATCGACGAATGCCAGATATAAAGGTGTTATAAATTCTGTGCATTTCTAAATCGGTTAGAGCGTGCAAATGGTCGGTGGTTAATAGACCGCATCTGAACCCAGCCTGTTTCGGTGGTCCGTATTATTGTTCTTTATTTGTAAAAGTCTTTATATCAAATAATTTGCAGCAGGTCGGGGTGGTGCGCGGGCGGCGGGTGGTGGTGCGGGTGCGCGGGCGCCGACGCCGCCAGGAAGCGCAGGTACGGGTCAGGTAACAGAACTACCTCGCATACTCACAAGTACAGCCGCCAGGTCGGGGTGGTGCGCGGGCGGCGGGTGGTGGTGCGGGTGCGCGGGCGCCTCGTGCCGCCAGGAAGCGCAGGTACGGGTCAGGTAACAGAACTACCGCGCATACTCACAAGTACAGCCGCCAGGTCGGGGTGGTGCGCGGGCGGCGGGTGGTGGTGCGGGTGCGCGGGCGCCGACGCCGCCAGGAAGCGCAGTAGCGCGCGCAGGTAAGGGTCCGGCAGCGCCGCCGCCGCGCCCGTCAGGGCTTCGCGCCAGAGCCGCTCGTCCGATAATCCTAAACGAGTTCAGTTGCTCATGTAATATTTCGACAAGAGTAGCATTTTCTCCGGAATCAAAAGTAGCCTAAGGCATTCAGAGATAGCATAATTTTTTGTGGCAAAGGTACCATACAATTGGATTCCTACCGGGGCGACCTTTTAACGTCATTCAAACAAAGTAGCACTAGAGCTTGTGGCGGTGTGTACCTGCGAGAGCGAGCGCTACGACCCTCAGCATAGGCTCATGCGCGCGCGCCAGCACGTCGAGCGCGGCGCGCACACGCAGCTGGAAGGCGGCGAGGGCGGCGGCGCGGCAGGGCGTGCCCTCGGCCTCCGCCCTCTCCACGCCCGCCAGCGCGTTCTCCCAGCCCCAGCCCCAGCCACACAGCTGTAGCGCGCGAGTGCGCTCTGCACTCCTGAACAAGTCGGAGACATACTGCCATAAGTCAAACAAAAGAAATGGCGATGCACAAACGTGTCTTTGTCGCTGAAAGCTGGAAACTTTGCGAAAGCGATCAAACAGGAAGGTGATAAACAAAGAAACTGGAAACAACCCAAGAGATCGGAATGAATTGTTGTTAAAAAAATATATTTAAACTATATAAGATAGGTAAAAAAAAACATATCTGATTGTAACCCTATATTTGGGGTTCAGGCATTGAGTGCTAGACTAGATGTTGTCACGTTTCGGAATCCTGAGAGAAGTCCCAGGATACAATTGGCATATTCTGTGACATCTCAAAAGCATTTGATTGCATTTACCACAAACCACTTATCTGTAAATTACACGAGTACGGAACTAGTGGATAAGCTCCTGATCTTGTGTTTTTATATTTATCAAATAGACAAAAAAATATTATGACAACACAATCTTCAAACGGGGTGACATCCTCGGGGTCCCTAGATAAGAAGGGCGTTCCTCAAGGTTCAATTCTTGGCCCTTTCCTTTTTCTAGTTTCTATTGGCAGCATGGCCAATTATCTACGTTTTTGTTATATACTTACCTGGTACTTTTTTGACTGGTTTAAACTATCTTCTCATACTTACCTACACTATAATAGAGAAACATTGTAAATATGTATACCTTTTTAAAGAGTAACTGTTTGAGTTAGTTGCCGTTTCTTCACCATAGGATACGACCAATTGGCAACGTGCATTATGACGTGTTAAAAGAAAATAAAAAGAATTTAAAATCAATGATGGTACTAGCTTGCGTCAGCTTCGCACGGGTGCAAATATATACAGGGTGAATTTTTAAAGTGTGCGTCGATGGCCAAATCCTAAACTATGAGGAATATCGAAAAATACCTTACGAAGTCTTGAGCCCGATTTTGATGAAAACTAAAACTGCATTATTGGATTTCTGAAAAATCGGTTTCCTAGCCAGAATCGAAGCATTTGATTTCGCAAAAAAAACAAACCTTGTATTATTACACCATCCGAAAGGTTCGCTACTAAGGATCAAATTCTGGGAAGTAACAACACATGGCAAACTAAAGGAAAGTACTCATTTTTAACAAATTACTTTTAAGATTTCTGACTAAACCTACCCACCTAAACCGCAACTGATATTTTTCAAAAATCCAATGATGCAGTAGATTTTTGGGCCCAGTGTTGATGAAAACTAAAACTGCATTCACCCTGAATATAGATTATTCGGGTTCCTACAAAGACGTATGAGGGAAACGGCAATGACCGCTATTACTAAAACGAAACCACTTTAGTATTCTATTTAAGGCAGAAGAGCTAACAAAACAAATTGATTTATTAGCTCTAAGATGTGTAATGAATGCCACCGACGCGACGCAAAAGTCAAAAAAGTCAAAAGTCAAAACGTTTATTTCAATTAGGCCATTAAACGGCACTTTTGAACGTCATCGTTTACAGTTCAGTAAAATAATAATGTTACATTAATAAAGTGACTCTACTGTCCATTCGGAAAGGTAGATTCTTATGGAGAAGAACGGACAAGAAACTCCATAGTTACTCTTTTCAAATAATGATTTTACAAAATTTGGTATACAAAAATTAATTTAATATTATGTGAGGACGATGCACCCAGAGTATGCTACTTATAAGAACAAAGTATCACCAGCAGAGGTAAACTTATTAATTTCCTAAAGAAATTTAGGTAAATGGTACTCACATATTTACAAACATTGGAACCATTAATTAAACAACAGTGTGTGAGTCAACAGAAAAATAAAAACACAAAAAAAAGAAACAGTATATCTATAAAGTTAATACATAAATCAACCAGTTTGACCTTCACCCTTGATTGTCCTATGGAGCAGGACCAGCATGTTTCCAAGCATTCTTATCCTGAATGTAATCTTCTAATTTGTAATATGCTTGTTCACAAAGTGTACTTTTAACATGAGTTTTAAGTTTTCTTTCATTTAGTTCTAATATGTCAGAAGGTATTTTGTTGTAACATTTAACACAATACCCCATGAAAGAAGTGTGGATTTCTAGTATTAAAATTATGTCTATCACTAATTTTACTAAAAAGATGTCGGTTTTTCCGCACATACATAATATTTTCATAAATGAATTGGAAAGGGACTGTCATAATATTAATCTTTTTAAAAAGTTCCCTAAGAGAATCACGGCGACGCAGATTATAAACGGCTCTGACAGCTCTCTTTTGTAAAATAAGTATGGATTCAATGTCAGCAGCCCGACCCCACAGCAAAATACCGTACGACACAATGCTGTGAAAGTAACTAAAGTAGACCAAACGTGCGGTTTCTACGTCTGTTAACTGTCTTATCTTTCTAACAGCATACACGGCTGAGCTAAGACGACCCGCAAGAGATGTTATATGAGGCCCCCATTGTAATTTCTCGTCCAATGTGATACCTAGGAAAACCGTCTCATTAATGAACTCCAGTTTTTCTCCATTCAATATGATGTCACTATCGCTACTTTTAACATTTGGTAAAGAAAATCTAATACATTTAGTTTTTTTTTTATTTAAAACCAAGTTGTTTGCCGTAAACCAATTTAGGACCTGATGAATAGAGCTATTGACGTCGTCAAGATTTTGTGAACGTCGGTGTATTTTAAATATTAATGATGTGTCATCCGCAAATAACACCATCTTTTGTTGATTTTTAAGTTGGGGCAAATCATTTATGTAAACTAAAAAAAGGAATGGACCCAATATTGAACCCTGAGGAACGCCCATAGTAACGTAGCAACCTAATGGACACAAAACATCTAAGGAGTTCGCGGAGAACCGTCGACTCGTAAAGAAGATATCTAGTGACACGGTATAAGTTACCTATAGATAGTGACTCGTCTGTTGGGCAGGTCGGGCAGCAGCGACGGCACGATCTCCGAGCGGTAGCCGCCGTCTCCCACGGAGCGCAGCACCGTGCGCACGCCCGGGTGCTTCCACGGACTGTTGCGGATACATCCTGGATCATACCAGTCAAATATACTTGTTTTCAAATCGTTTTAAATACGAATAGATGAGAAAAAATAGATAAAACAGTCACTTTCGGTACCACCAACCAGCAAAAAAAATACTTATCCATACTTCTTTTTTTTTAGTATTGTAAAGTTACACATAATTATACATATCTGAGACCAGATGTATGGGTGTCAGTGGTAATTGAGTTAGATTTTATTTTCGCAATGAGACATCTGTTAGATTCGATCTCGCCTTATTTTAAGCAAGGGATGCGATCTACGATCACATATGATGCGATTTCCAGCAGTTTTCGCGACAAAATATTTTAAAACTCACCATCTTCTACAAGTGACTTGCTGAGCGCCAAGAAGTGCCAGAGAGCACTGAGTGAGTCGTCATCTGCGAGGTCTGCATTCTGCCATAAATCTGGCTGCAACAGACAGAAGCAAAAATCTTTACATATAAAGGTAGAATTCAGCTGAATAACAGAAATTTATATGATGCGACTGCCTTTCTGATCTTCACAATCATGCTTTGTAACACCCCATACCACATGGCAAGACTGGTCGTCAAAGTTATGAAGCTTGCCAGGCCTAGATATTAGAGTCGAATTTTGAAAGGCAAACTTCAATTGCTTTAATGTAGGATAAATTTGTATATTTCACATCAATTCTAGTATATATTTATGTCCTTTTAAGGAGCTTAGAGCGAAAGATAAATACACTTCTGGACACACCTATTGGCCCACCTTGTATTTTCAGTTTCGTTTGGTCCTAGCTAAAATTTTATATTAGGTCGAGCAAAAAGTTTTTATCCAGTTTTGAACCTGGCACATTCACAATTTCATTCAATAGTCTTTTTTTGAATTTCGAACACAGAATTTAATCCAAATTGTCTTTTGTTTCTTACAAAAGACAATTTGGAGCCTGTTTGTTGATTTCAAACAATCGAATACTAAGAAAACTTGGTTTTATTGGTTTACTTGGATTTAATTCTTGAAAAAGTGATTGATATCTTTGGTTTGCAACAAACATTACTTATTCTTAACATTAAGGTGAGGTTCTATCAATAATCTATGGATACTTCACCTGAAGTCGCCGCCCAAGCTGTGGCACTTATTCAGGCCGGACACAGCCAAAGAAACGTGAGTGCTCAACTTAATTTAAGTCGATCTGCGGTCCGAAATGTTTATCGGAGGTACCTAGAGACTGGCGGCTTTGTTCGTCGCCAAGGAAGGCCAAGATCTCGGGTCACAACTGAAAGGCAGGATCGATTCATTGTGACGACCAGCTTGAGAAATCGTCACCTTACCTCCATTGAGATACAAAACCAACTTCGCGACTTCCACGGAGTATCTGTGAGCGCTCGAACTGTTCGGAGAAGGTTAAAAGAACGCGATATGGTACCACACAAGCCAGCTAATGGGCCCAAACTAACGCGAGCCCACCGAACAGCGCGCCTTCATTTCGCACGCAGTCATTTAAATTGGACACAGCAAGATTGGAGCCGTGTACTCTTTTCTGATGAGTCTTAAATTGTGTTACATTACATGGCAATGATGGTAGGAAGAAGGTCTACCGACGTAAGGGAGAGCGTTTCGCACAATGCTGCTTTGAAGAGAGGGTTGCTTATGGCGGTGGCTCATGGACTGTCTGGGGCGGTATATCCACGAGCGGCAAAACTCAACTTGAGGTTGTTACAGGACCACGGCTGCCATGGAGCCCCGACTGAGAGGACTCTACTCGGCGTGCCTTGAGCAGGGCCAGTTTCCCGCTCAGTGGAAATCTGGTCGTCTGGTCCTGCTCAGGAAAGCGGGGCGCCCTGCGGACTCGCCGTCCGCGTACCGGCCCATAGTGCTGCTCGACGAGGTGGGAAAGCTGTTTGAGCGGATAGTCTCAGCCCGCCTCGTCAGCCACTTGTGCGGAGAGGGGCCGGACCTGGCCGAATGCCAATACGGCTTTCGGCAAGGGCGCTCCACTGTGACGGCGATATCCCGAGTGAGAGTCCTGGCGGAGGAAGCGGTGTCGCGGGGCGGTGTGTTGTTGGCGGTGTCCTTGGACATCTCCAACGCCTTCAACACCCTGCCCTGGAGTTGTATTCGGGAGGCACTACGATATCATCGAGTGCCTTCCTACCTCCGCCGCGTCGTCGGGGCTTATTTGGCGGAAAGGTGTGTCACCTATCTGGGACGCGATGGCAGATGCCAGCGCCCTATGTCGTGCGGTGTTCCACAGGGTTCGGTCTTGGGCCCGCTCCTGTGGAACATCGGGTACGACTGGGCGCTGAGGGGCGAGCTCCGGCCGGGAGTGCAGCTGGTGTGTTACGCTGACGACACACTGGTCACTGCCCGGGGGAGCTCGCACAGGGAGGCAGCGTTGCTGGCGACGGCTGCGGTCTCACAGGTGGTGAGCCGCATACGGCGCCTCGGCCTGGAGGTGGCCCTCAACAAGTCGGAGGCCATTGTTTTTCATGGCCCCCGGCGAGCGCCGCCGCCGGGATCGCACATCGTGGTCGGGGGGGCCCGTATCGCTGTCGAGTCTACCATGAAGTACCTGGGATTGGTGCTCGACAGCCGGTGGGATTTCGGCCCCCACTTCCGGCGGCTGGCGCCCAAGTTGTTGGGCGCGGCGGGGGCGCTGTCAATGCTGCTTCCCAATCTGGGGGACCCGAGCACCGCCTGTAGGCGGTTGTACGTGGGGATCGTGCGATCGATGGCCCTATATGGGGCCCCGATCTGGGCGGCTGACCTGACGGCCAGCACCATCACTGTTCTGCGGAGGCCGCAGAGGGTGATGGCCGTCAGAGTCATCAGGGGATATCGCACGATCTCCTACGAGGCGGCTTGCGCACTGGCCGGATCTCCGCCGTGGGACCTGGAGGCGAAAGTGCTCGCGTCACTGTATAGGTGGCGCGAGGGCGCGCGGGCGCGCGGCGAGCGACTGACGCAGCGACACCTGGAGTTGCGTCGGTCGCAGCTGCGCGAGGTCCTGGTGGCGGAATGGCGGGACAGGCTTTCGAGCCCTACCGCCGGCCTCATCACCATCGAGGCCATCCGGCCAGTGCTCGACCTGTGGCTCGGGAGAAGGCACGGCTCTCTGACGTTTCGTGCGACGCAGGTCCTCTCGGGGCATGGCTGCTTCGGGAGGTTCTTGTGTCGCATAGGCAGGGAGCCGGACGCTCGATGCCACCACTGCGTCGACTGTCGGGAGGACACGGCGCGGCATACGCTTGCAGAGTGTGCAGCTTGGGAGGAGCCGCGCCGTGCCCTCATCTCTGTTGTAGGCGGTGACCTCTCGCTGCCGGCCGTGGTCCATGCTATGGTCGGTGGTGAGGAGTCCTGGGACGCGGTGGTCTCCTTCTGCGAGACAGTTATCGCGCAGAAGGAGGCTGCGGAAAGGGAGAGGGAGATCACAACCGCTCTCCCTGCCCGCAGCAGGCGCATCGGGCGTCGGAGGAGGGCATACGCTGCCCTCTTCCGGCCCCCCTAACTGGGTCCAGGGGCGGCGGACTTGGGGATGTCCGTCGCCCCCCACTCATCCGGACCCGAGGTGGCGGCGCGTGGTGTTCCCGTGCGCCCCTCTTTGACGTAGCGAGGGGAGTTAAACACCTCACTCCCCTCGCCGACGCGAGGTGGCCCGCAGAGGCGGGCCGGCACCAGCCGGGGATTGCGGATGTCGCATACGTTCCCGCGATCCCCGGCGTAGGTGGGAGATGGAACACCGGGGTGGTTTTAGTCAGTAAGAGTCTGACAGACCCCTCCACCCGCCCCAGGGTGGAGGATTTCCATGAGGATTTCCCCCCGAGATCAAAAAAAAAAAAAAAAAAAAGGACCACGGCTGCCAACATTAAATGCTGAAAGGTACATTCGTGAGTGCTTAGAACCTTAGAACCCCCCAATAGATGTGTCCAGAAGTGTATATATATATATATATATTATATATATACATATATTTAATCGCATATATACACATAACTAAATCAGCGATTCATCCGAATGATAATAATTCTTCTAACTATTGGCTTAATGTTCATATTCACATACGCAAACGTGAGCATTGTTTCATGAGTGGGTCTTATTTTAAGTCCAGTCCAAGTTTTACTGACCTTAAGTCCATAGTCAGTCTGCGCCCTCTTTTTCATGACGAAGGAGATGTCCCTGATGGCGGCGTAGAAGTCGTCGTTCATCATGCGCAGGGCTCCGCCCCCGCCCGTCCACACCAGCGAGCCGCCGCCGCCCCATGACACCGTCACCCGCTCGCATACCGTGTAGTCTACCAGAGCTCCTGGAGAACAGAGGGACCGTTTTGAAGACATCTCTGTCAGTAGTAAATGACAATGACCCTAGACATACACGCGCTACTTGTACGGAACACTACTGGCGGACAAACATTTTTAACTGACTTCTTCAATATTACCATTACTAGAGTAATTAATACACGATTAGCGTTCATCGCATGTACTCCTACGCTCCATCATATTTTTGGTCCGTCTAATAAATTTACCGTATTTATTTATCGTAAGAGCAGCAGTGTCATTTCACATATCTATAGCAGTATCATTTCGCTTCTTCCATCCTTATAAATGTTTCTTCGAGCCGGACATTTAAGATTTGCTGCTGGGGCAGCCAGCGTGGTGTACTAAAGTGTTACCTGTAGCACACACCGCCAACAACCTTCCCTCGTGCGTGGGATGCCAGGTGAAGGCCACGAGTGGCGCGGCCGGCGCGCTGCTGACACACACGTCTCGCTCTATGACGCTGGGGCCGCGGGAGTATTGCTCCTCCAGCTCTGCTTCCACTGCTGGGGCAGCCAGCTGTGGCAAACAACATTTCAGAATTAATAAAGAGGGACCATTACTAAACGAAATAATGTGCTGGTTGATTTGTGTAAAGCATTTGATTTGGTAAGCATTCCTTACTGACACTGAAAGCGAAAAAGGTAACCGTTTTATCCAAATAAAGGTGGTTTCCGTTGTAAATCTACGTCGGAAATTGAACAGCTAGAACTTGATTTGGTTTATATTATGATAAAACGTCAATTCCAAACGGAATGCCACAGGGACCTATATTTGGACCATAACTACTTGATATTCTAATTTTCCTAGCAACACACAATTAAAGATTTTAAGAAAGCATAATAAAATTCATTGTGGAATATGGTTCACAGCAAACTCACCATGGAGTCAGACATGTTGACTTTGTTGTCACTGTTGGCCTGTTGTATGTCGTGAATGCGAAGTGTGCTTGAGTCTCGCTGCAGTGACACCAGTAAATTACGTCTAGGAAAAGACAATGAAACAAAGTCAAGATTGATTCCAAAAATTGCTGTCTTTTAACTCAACAGCTTGCCTTTATTCTTAAGTAAGTTTGCTCTTCCGCCATATATTCGTAGAAAGACAATATATATCTATTGTTTGTTGAATATTTTATAGAAGTACATACTTCTTGGCTTTATGGCTATTTTGCACACAGACCTCCGTTTACGTCCGTTGCAATGTTATCTCTATCTCTTCACAACACCGAACAGTTTAGACAATCTCTACCAAGCAAGGTAGAGATTGTCTAAACTGTTATAGAATACCTTGTAGGACACCACTGAAGCTGCGCCAGTGGCCTGGGATGCTGCATGCTGAGCAGCGGCCTTTGCAGCGCGCGCGCGTCCCACACGCACGCCACGCCCTCCCCGCGCGACGCTATCTGGTACCCCCCGCAGGGCTCCGCCACAACGCCATAGCAGTAGCGGGTCGTGGTCATGCTTACCGCCTTGTTCGATAAATCTACAAGCGAAAGCATACTTATAGCATCACGAAACAAAGGAACAAGAGATGACCTCACAGCGAGCGAAAATTGGGGAAATAAATTTTAATTAATTCGAAATTATGGGGAAACTCCAGTTTTGATTTTTCGCATTAGAAAGTTTATTCTGAGAATTCTTAACCTCTACAAATTGCTGACGTAATTTTTATGCACCCTTACGTCATTAATGAGTTGCTTATTCGTCATCGCCTGGAATTTGTGTCAACTGCAGGATAATGGGTCATTGCAACAACGATTGCGGTCTACCTTTGTCATGTTGGTTTATGAACAATAATAATAACCATCACAGAGTGCTTAATTCCCAAAATTAGTTGTTTATACCTTTTTCAATAAACCAGCCGGTTACAATTCTTCGATAGTCCTGCTTTTACTTCAAAGAAAAAAGTATAACCATCAAACTATAGGGTCGATTTCGAGGTTCGAATCGTCTTCAACTTTTATCCGAGTAGTTAAATTAAGTGGCGGATTGGCAAAGAAAATATGTCAAGTTGCCATGTACTACTAGTTAATATCGAAAAAGGCGGTGACCGAGTGGCGTCCGAGGACTGGAAGAAGTATCGGGCGTCCGATGGCGAGATGGGCTGACGACTTTATTGCCATCGCAGGTAGACCCTAGATGACGCTGGCACAGGAACGCGGGGATTGACACAAAAAAAAAATGGGCTATACTCAGCAGTGAGCAAAGTCGGGCTGTGGATGATGATGATGATGATGATAACTGAATAATTTTGAAAATAGTGACTTAGTCTAACCTCTAAGATCGAATATCTTGATGTACTTGAGGTTCATGGAGGCGATGAGGGTCCTGCTGGAGAAGTTGGCCCACGTGACGCAGTGCGCCGTCTCCGAGAGCCCCATCTCGGCCAGCGGACGCGGGGCCTCCGTCGCTGATGACGACGAGGCCGAGTCTGTAGCTGTTGGCAAACAGGAGGATCCGTTGTTGATATTCCATTTATAATGTAAAACGTTAACCTTTTTAAGGAAATCCACAATCGGCTCGTACAAAGTGGCCAGTAAACTGGATAATCACTCAAGGTCGATATCTCATACATTTTATTTGAATATTGAACCTTACGAACTTGACCTGTGTTAGAACACAGGTCTTAAAATTTCGAAAGGAGGGTTTAAGGGTTTAAAAGAAACACGGGATTGTGAAATTAGGAGATTGAGGGATATTTAACGCATATCAATACATGGGCGTGCAGTAGGCTACAGTAAGGGTAGGCCAGCCCATACATAATACCCAAAAAAAAATTCAAATTCAGTATCGTGATTTCAACCCTGAATAATGTGGTGAGTTTTTTTTTCTGGCCATTATGTATGGGCTTGTCAATATGCGATTTCCTAAAGTACAGGGGCATGTGATACCTTTAGTCAGTCAAAATTAACAGTGTAATATTCTGTTTGGTTTCAAATGGAAGGTAGACACAGTATAATCATCATTCAGTCTCAGTTGCAGAATATCACTTTCAATAAGTTCAAACTTGAGCTATTAGCCTACATACACCATAGGAACGTATGGTACGCAGATTCGCCGATTTTATTTTCTTTTTTATTGAGGGTATCATGTTTCAGTTCTTTCTTCTTTTGCTAAACATGAAGTTATCTTACGTTTAGCCTCCTCTGACAGTGTAGACCCCCGGTATACATCCCAGAGCAGGATGCAGTGGTCGCTGCGGTGCTTCTCCATGGCCACTGCCAGCATGTTGGTCTCTGAGGGGCTCCATGACACTGAGTTGCAGAGTCGAGGGTAGCGGGGACCTGGAGGATATAGGCCAACTTCATACAAAAGTGTAGTTCAGTCAAGAAAATTGTTTGCATGTTGTGAATAAAGTTCACAACCAAAATAGATTCTGTTTTAATCATAGGAAAGATTAAAGAGAGCTTGCTCGTACATCTATTGTTGTTTATAACTAATAGATAGATGTTTTGAAAAATTGTTAAATGATGTCTATTTCTTTTTTCTTTGAACCTGCTATTGATCACAATCTTTATATCAATTTTATTTCTTTACTTATTTTTTACTTTCTTTTGGCTTTGATAAACATGAAGGTAGAAACTTGGCCTTAGGTTTAACTGTACATCTCTTCAGAGCCAACTTTACTTTTTTATTGATACTTACTAAATTCTCTCCCAACAAGTCCCAATGGGTCATAAGTCTGCTTCAGTGTAGTCAGAGCAACTCGTCCACTAGCATAGCCAAGAGCCAGCAGGGGCTCTGGTTGCTCGGGGATGGCACTGATGTCTACACAGCGAACCCCACTAGCACTTTGTGATGCAAGGACTGTTGCTCCACGGGTTGAAGATATTGGAGTAACTGGCGGAAAATTAAATATATAAAAAAAGTTATTGTTATTGCCACAAACATAATTAAAATGAGTTTATTGTGTTTGTAGTTGGTGGCATTCTATAGTTGCTGCTGTCCCCCATGGGAAAATCAAGAAACTGACTGTATGTTTGTAAGACCATATTCAAAAAATTCCATTCCATCTTATTGTATTAAATAATATCTACTGAACAACACTTGCATGTGGAGAGCTAAGTTTATTGTTTATCTATTTGGTCTAGAATGTGGTGCTAAAAATACCAACACAATCACACTCATTAGTACACTAATGAGCATGTTATGTGCTTAAATATATTCATAAACTTTATTCATTAACTTTGGCTCTCATAATGATAACAACAACAAGATAACATAGAATTCAGTCAATTATGGACTTCTGCTGTTAGATATTTTTAATATAAATAGCAGAGCTCGGAAGTTCTTCCTATTATTATCATTTACTGAACAAATGTGTAATTTCGTACGTACATGTTGTTTTTTTCTCTATTTCCTTTATCCTAGAAACTTCGTATAAGGTTATGTCTGGGCCCCATAATATAAATTTGTCGTGGTGTATTGGTGACCAAAGGACTTCCAATTTAACACCTGACATCATTTTATTTTTATATTACACGTTTTTTGAAAGAATCAATTGCTGTTCATGTTTTTGTTTCGCTAGTAAATAAATACGCAACTTCCATGAATGTTTTGACTTTTGACGTTAGAAACGTTTTATTCTTTCACTAAAATAAACACTGGTGACATGCAATAAAAAAAAAACAAAGAAAAAAAAATGCTTTTTGCACTAACTAAACGTTTTAACATTTTTACCATTTTTGAACGTGAACTTGAATGTCACATGAATTTGGTGCTGCCATTTCAAAATTAATAATATCCATTTTTCTGTGGAATAACAAACTGTTTTCACTTGTTTTTATAATCAGAAAATAGTGCTTTTGTCAAATCGCACAAGTAATCAGAGAAAATTTCTCATTACATTTCTCAATCCATTTTTCAGGAAAGTTAAAAAAAGCATTTTTATATCTTAGAATTTTTTAAATAGTTTTACAAGCTACAAGCTGTTTATTTACAAGCTAATATCAGATTTTTGTTACAAAATACTTGAGTTCCCACCGTTGTTATAACAGTAAACGAATAATTATTCGACTCTTCCAATCATAGCTGTTCAGCATTTCTGCTTATTCCCTAGCGCCTAGCCAAGTTTGTTTTGTGGCGTGAATGAAGTATTATTGACTGTTTGATTATTTTTTGGCAACTGTGTAGCCATTTGATACCAGCTGACCTCGTCAAATGGCTCACTAAACTATTTAAATCCAAAATTCCAAAGTAATCAGAACGTAAACAAAATCTCCCTACATAAAAGGAAATGTTTATTTCAATTTGGAGTACAGCCCTAAAGAGGTCGCTACCTACGACACCGACACCGATCATCAACCCTTTTTGACAGTCGCGTAAAGTGAGTGACCATTGACGAAATAAGTGAAACCAATTTACATCGAAACACTAAAACGGAGGATAAACCGTCGGAGTCTTATTAATTGAGGTAAGTTCTAGAATTCAAGAAGAGTGTCGTTCAGAAAGTATAGCTGCGGGCGGCTCGGCGGCGGAGTTGTGTAGGTCAATGACGTGATGAATGTTTACTACAATGGCAACGCCTCGACTTCTCTCACAGTTTCACGCGCATTGTCTTACGGTTCTCACGTGTTAATGCACTTTTCCTGACCCGGTTAGCTGCCGAATACTACTGTATTGTAGTTGGTCGTGCGTGCTACAGTTAAGTGTTTGTACAAGTTTCCATAAGGCGTCGCAGCAGACGTTTGTGACTCACTCGCTCGGTTTGTGATTGATTTTCCGCGGATTTTCCTCGTTGTCGTTAATGATAATCAGCTTTTAATCGTTTACTGTCATAACGAGCGCGTTTGGCGCAGTGCGTGTGTATCATGGTATTGTTGGGGCCCTCTCTCCCGTCTCCCGCGTGGTGGAGACTGTGCTGAGCCCCCAGTGATGTTCTCAGCCCTAGCCTACCAGTTATCTACTAAGTTTCTGGAAGAGCAAAAGGTAGAGTGAATTCTATGTACCTACCACTATTGCATTTTTCTGATTCAAAACAAAGCTATTTAAAACTGCATTTTTGTCTGATGACCATAAAAATGTTGTACAACCGTAATGACTCCTTTATAACAATCTACTTAAAAACAAGACATGATGATTGATCTTTTAAATAAATTCTAATGTCTTTGTCTTATCCTCCATATCTAAATTGTTTAGAATGTAATGGTAGCCATTCTAATAGAAATAACTACAGAGGAGCCACACAAGGACACAATGGTATCCCTTTCCATTTGTAGTCACTACATATCAAAATAATACATTATTTACTGCGGCACAGTATAATGACAACATATTATTCGCATGACTTTCACACATTTACGGAATGGATTTCTCTATGATGCTCATAAATGATGGTCTACTTTAACAATGGATTGAATATTAATGGCTGTTTATTACTTTATACCGTAAACCTGTCTATAGTCAGTTGTTTTACTGCTTTCAAACAATCAACAGTTAATTTAATAAGTCCTCATTAAGGACTCGTAGATTTTATATTTCTATGGAGACTGAGTACCTAGTAAAATAAAAAAATAAAGGCATACATTCTCAGATAAAATACATCATATTATTGAAATTCTAATTACTGCTCATTTCCACGGATAATTAATTATGATGTCACTTAAATTAAATAAACTTACCTACTTATGAAATTTCCTACATGTGGTACGCTAGCTCAACATTACTCATATTTTGTGAAATAGTCATGTTGATTATTCCCTATTGTATTGTAAATTGATGCCATGGTTTTATTTTTGTATATCTAATAGAAATCTTTTTTTTTCATATAAATATAAATGAAAAATTACGACTTCTTACCGCTAGGTAATCGGACACTTCATAATAGCCTGCTTCATCCTTGCTAGAATTGGCAAAACAAAAATATGAAGCATAATATTGACTTACATTCAACGAAACTCGCTACTAACATCATTCTAATAGAATGCGAGCTTCTCAGCAGTTCCTTGTATGACGGTAATGACCATGTAGAGCTAATCAGATAAGCTAATGCTTTTGTAATGACTTTGCCAATAGACATCCTACTAACTTATAAATGTTACATATGGTTCGACCATTGGACACTACTGACATTAGTTACAACTAGATAATATTTGTTTCACGTTATAATTACTTACTTGAATGAAGAACAAGTTTTGTTTACATGTTGCAGATGATTGGTAATACTTTCCGTTGTTACGGGTCTTTAAGATTGTTTTGTAAATAAATAATTATAATTGATTAGTCATATAAATATGCAAGTGCACATGTTTTTTATGACAAAACTTCATAAAATCTCTTGAAAAGATACTCATTAAAATCCTTTTCCCTTGAGATTGGGAAAAAGATTTTTTGAGAGATTCGTGAAGCTCATCTTTTTCTTCCATTCATTCCTGTCAAACAGCATCTCCATGTTTTCTTATTTCCATGCCATTTCACACATCCCATCCATCTTTCTTTTGCTCTGCCTGTATTCCTATAGTGATTCTCATTTATTCTGTCATATTACCTTCCTAACGCAAAATATTCAAGTTCCTCATGGTGGTGAGTCTCAGTTGGCTATATTAAAACATCAGGGTTTTTTCTGTAAATCCTTTCACTGAAAGTGATTGTATTGCGAGTGACCTTACTTCGATAGTTCAAGGTGAAGCTAAATCTTTCCAATGTACTCCCAACTTTATCTGACAAACATCCTCTTGTTCCATTGTCATTGGATTTATTGGCGCACTGATTAAATGGAGTCATCGCTTTTTTAAATGAGGATGTCCTTATCACTTATTTTATCTTTTATGATATTTATTTACAATAAGTTATTGATTAGTGTGTATAATCTTCTTTCCCTTTATCACAAACTTAATAGCTTTTAACAATCAGTTGGAATCAGTATACCTTGTTGTTATTATCAGTATTGGATTGGTCATCAAATGTATCTTTTGTAGTTTTTATCTAGTGAACTGTATCTTAGGAAGAAAATTACAACATATTTGATAAGCAGGTGATATGGCATTATCAGGTTATCTGAGCAATCTGATAGAACAGCTGATGAGGCAACTGCCTAGTGTTGATAAACTGCTGGTTTCGCTTTTGTGAAACTGTATTTTGTTAAACAGGCTATCCATGACATGTATTTTTCTTGAAGTGACTATTTATTAGTAGTCCAGAATATCTCGTGCATTTCTTCTGTTTCGTTTCACGTTCAAAAGCTAAACTACGAACTACGTTACGGTCGAAGTCCTGGTATGCCTCCAGTAATGTTATCAGCGACAGGTAGGCGGCCAGGAACGCCATAGTCAGTAGCGCTTATAGCTATTTGCGATAAAAATCTTGATAAGATTGGCGCGCGCGATAGCCGATACTAAACATTTTAATTCACCGTTTGTTTGGAAACTCGGAAATAAGTAAACCAAAGTTGATTGTGTTAATTTAGCTACTTTATACGTGAGTACAATGAGCATGCTTCATGACCCAGCCCTCATTGCTGTTCAACACTTTCTCCCATGCCGCATGCCGCTGGTGAAACCATAGAAAATCACGTTTTTGTGTAAATGATAACACGTGAAAGCGGTTCAGAGCACAGAACATACTCCACAGTATAGTTTTAAACAATAAGCGGTTTCTATTGCACACGGCGATCAGTATTCAATGATCAATTTATTAGCACGCCACAGCACAGCGAGAGCAGAGAGACAAGCCAAGGTTGTTGTTACCGTGGTATGCTCATGACCTTCCGCTTGGGATAAATATGAACATCCATTGATGAACTGTGGGTGTACGAAAATAGACGGCTTACCGTCTAGAATGTTTTAAATGAAGTAACCGAAGTGTATGATTAATGGTTCTCGCTCTTTATGCTTGATTTTCGACATACCGAGCTTTGAAAGTCATTGATCAGAAGTTTGGAAATCAGGCAGACAACCAGTCTTCTTAAGTGTAGTAAATACGTAATTGCTACGAGATTGACTGGAGTTTATCTGTGTTTTTGTGTGTGCCTCAAATTGACGGGCCAGAAGCCGATCCAAACTGGAGCAGAGCACACGATGATGCCTTGTATCATACTCTCAATAGTGCGTATACGCTCTCACGGGTTTATTCAATTAATTATCACCTCTATCTAAATAGCCTTCCATGGTAACTGTAAATAAGCCAACAATACCACATAATTAATCCACATATCCACGCGAACCATGTCGGTCAGTCGTCCGTGACTAACGGTGACACCATGCCCCGATGTGCCACAGCCTGTAATGTAACCTAGCTGCTAATTACATTAAGTTTCGGTCGTCGGTCTGGACTAGTGAATAGTTAAACATGTGATAAAGTATGTGCGTCATTCAGTATTGAATGTCAGCTGGAAGATATATGGATATCGTGTTTTGTTAAGGCTAGGTAAATTCATTTTAAATAGAGCCTCAATTCTGGCCAAGTGGTGTTTCTGATTCTTACTGGCCAAAACCACGTTGTATTCCTCTGACTGCTTTTGGTCGAGAGGACAGGAGTTGCTCCATCATTCATCCTCCCTCACGCTGTGCAGATGTCGATGGTGTGGCGTTCGTCTTTCCTTATGTGCCAGGGAACATTTACAAATTCACCTTCGCGCCTTATTCTGGAATCGAGAGATTAAATATTCATCTGTTTGGTGCAGCCGAACACGATCTATCCAAGTTGTCATCAGGACTTGCTTGTCATGACCAATCCTTCTTCACTACATTTTATTTATTTATTTGGTTAACCAACAATTACATTTCAACATTACATTCTATCTTCTTTTACAAGTGCAACAATTAATTAAAGGTTAACACCTCATGCACAATTTGTGGTTATTCACATTTTTAACTCTAAAAGTATATAAATTGAATATTCAAAGAGATTAGTCGCCCGCTTAGTTATAATCGGCGGTTCAGTCCTCTTATCTGCTAAACGTGTCTGACCCCCCACAAAGATAATTATTTCATACACACGTTGATTGTATATTTCTTTCTAACGTTCCGATCGTTCCACTTTGTGGGGAAAGAATTTTCTCTCTAGTTGCAAGGCTCAGCTTTCAGGGCAGTTAATGAGGTCCCTAAGGAACAGCGGCCTTACGTTTTGATCTTCTGTCTGGTGGAAATGGGTGTTAATTACTCATTAGTCAGATACAAGTCTAGACTAAAACACCTATATAATATTCGCATTTCTAAATGCTTGAAACACTTGTCTCTAAACACAAGCGTACAAAGTGCATGTTTAGCCGATTTTATCTCTACAACGATGAAAGCTTCTAAATAAAGTTTGTCGGTATGCGAACGTGATGAATGAAAACAAATGTTATATTTTTAGCTAGAAGAAAAAAAAGTAGAAAGCGGCAAAATGTGAAACGTCACATTTCGCGATAGTGTATCTATTAAGAAGTTATGAATGTGCTCTATTCAACGTTGATATATTGATTTTATAATGGCTCCCTTCGAATCTGATTTGCGTTACGATTGACTTTCATTAAACTGCTTATTTGGTTCCTCAGCAATAGTAATTAGTTACTGGCCTTCTCCCGTAGCTCCTCTCCCGTCCCACGAGAACCGTATTTCATCGAAATGGCAAAAGCAGTATAGTTTTCTATCAGTGAACCATTTCCGTAATCAGATCAGTACTTTTGTACAAACAAACAGACAGTTTTAGATGAGATAATGTAAAAACGTGTTGCACCGTCAAATGACTTCAGTTTCAACCGAGCTGTTCCATTTTTTAAGACAATCGATATTGCCTGTTATTGCGAAACATTTTTTGATCAGATTTTTTATTCCTAGAAATATAATTTAGATTATTTTGCACAATCGTTCATACTTTTATTGTCTTCCGGCTCTTGATGAAGTACTTGTTTCAGTGGATCAGTGACGTATTCATGAGTCAGTCGCTCAATGATTACATTTTATCTTTTTATGTATTCGACGCTGTATGTTTCACTCCGTTGATTTGCATATTCGCGATAACCGTGCCTTTGAAACATTTTTTATTCTGTATATTGGCATTCAATGTTTTTATAGTGACAAGTTAAACGCTACAGCTCTCGCCCATAGGGTTATTCGTTTTGCATTTGTGTGTGCTGTGTAGTGTTTCTTACCAGACAAAAGATTTTGTATAGCGCCTGTTGAATAGATCATCGCTGTTAAATCGTGAGTCTCCCTTCATGTATCGCATAAACAACCAATTTCCTGACCCATCAGTGGTGCCCTGGGACTTAGGGAATCCCAGTCGCCGTCACAGTTCCTTTTATAGATCTTAGTTGTTGTGGCAAGTTGTCTCGCTGCACCTCGCGCAGTGCATTGTCACACAAGTTTCTATTTCGCGCCAACTCGTCTGGAAAGCGACGAACTTTTTCCGCACCAGTGCTGCTGACGTGAAGTTTTTACAAAATGACCAGCTATTTAGTATCGGTACACTGTGTCTGTGTACATGCGACACGCGATCTCTAAGGGAAACCTCTTACATCATTCCGATGATCATGATAATTGATTTAGTGGTTAAGTTGATTGGATGTTTGCGGGTAATTAAAGCGATAATAGTCTTGCAGATGAGCGTTCACGCATTTTGCCATTTAGCGTCGTTTGATGTGAATGCAGCTGTTCCATAATGCATTGACTGCTTTGACATTGAAATGCTCTTGAGGTGGCAATAGCTTTAGAAAATTAGCAAGACAAGCCGTACAAAAGTGCCCTCCCCCTCCCCTTGGACTTAAATGCATTTTTTCTCTGCTACATATTTAAGCTTTTTGCAACGTACCTACGAGTACAAAGACGGTCTTAGTTCTTATACCAATGCAATTCGGCGTTTGTAATCAAACTGTTGATTCGTTTAAGCAAGTTATGCAGGTGTTTACAAATCACCAGGTTTCCTTATACGGCACCGGTCGCACGGGGCAAGGATAATAAAACGCACATTTTTTACACCGCAGCCGCATGAGATGCACGTGTCGTCATGACAGACGCGTGATCATCATAGTAATTATGATTGATGCAGATTTGTATGGCGTGAGCTGAGGCGCGATTATCTATCAATTTTGCTTGCTTTGACATCCATTTGCAGGAAAAATTGATATCACTGCTTCGGAATTGAAAAAAATATTTCAATACTGTGAACTGTTGAATGGATTTTTGATTTTGATCACTACCTGAATATCGTCTGGTCAAGATCGAATCAGTTTGCAATCCTTCCTCTAATATTCTAGATTTAAAAAATCTAGGTAAATAATCAAACAATCTCTTTTGTTCTTGCTTCATTGATTTTATTATACACTTTCCAAGAATAACTATTGGTTTTAAATAAAAAAGTAGGAAGTATAACTTTCGGATATACCTATCTCGATAGATTTGGTTTGTGAAGGTCAGGTAGCAATCGATTTGTGTAAAATATCTCCCGAGACCGTTTGGATACCGATCTCATTTGCATTTAGCATCTAGTTACAGTTGATGCTGACCTGGATTTATGTTTGGATTGGTAGAAGCATGTGATAGATGTTTGAAGAAAGCTTATTGGAATGTGCACAATGTACCTATGTTAGTAACTATTACTGAAAAGAGATGTTTGAGTTTGTTTTGGCGTTTTTTTAAAGATAGGCGTCGGTATATTGAATATTGAATAAATCAGTCTGCTTGGTGCTCGTTTAGAATCGGCACACCTAGTAATTTTAACAATGGGTACCGAGTCTAATGGGGAGCTCGTGGCTAAATAATAACAGTCGCACAGGTCGATCTTTAAGGTTAAGCAACGCTTGCCGAGGTTGGTCTGTGGATGGGTGACCATCTTTACATACCGAGACTCCTCCGTGCCTCGGAAAGCACGTTAAGCCGTTGGTCCCGGCTGTCATTTGTAGATCTTTGGCAGTCGTTACGGATAGTCAGAAGCCAGATAATCTGACACCAGTCTTGTCAAGGAGTACCGTGTTACAGTTAATGGGTTGTGGAGGTCTGGTAGGCAGCCGCTCCACGTAAAATACTGGTATTCAGCTGAATCCGGTTTGACTGGAAGCCAACCCCAATATAATTGGGAAAAGGCTGGGCAGATGATGATGTACCGAGTCAAATAAAATCGTCAAAATATCTATAATAGTTGCATATGGAGCACGCAACTATAGATATTTTCGTGTATCGATATTGTGATGAAACGCGAGCCCCTCAATAATAATGAAAAATAAATGTAACTTTAAAATGTATGAAAATCAGCTTTTCTTGTTAACTTTAAAAACAGGGGTCTCGTGATGCCTCCCAATGTATCTTCCTTTGTGTGTTTGTGAGTAGAGTTGCAGCCGTACCACTGACTGCCTGGTACCGATCGACCATCTGCGTACTATACCTAGGTAGGTACTTATCGCTGAAACTTTAGTTCATAATGAAATAATAGCTTTCAAACTATAGCGTTGATTTCCTAATGGAGAATAATGCTAGCGTATTATATGCCATTATTTTAATGATATTGGTAGGTAGTTTGATTCTCTGGTGACAAATTTTAAAGACTAGTCCAGGAGGCTAAAAACTTGCCAAGGATCACGTCGATTTGTGGATTTATAACTCAAAACTAAAACTGAGCGGAAAAAGGAACGGAAAGCTTTGCTTTCGTTGATCCGCATTAAGATTTTGTATTAAAAACTTACAACTCAAAACTTAGCTAAAATTCCCACAAACTAGACAGTGACGTAACATACCATATTGCGTAAATTATTTATGTGGCCATAAAAGAAATTCATTAAATTCGTCACACCAATTTCCAAGTACAAACACAGCGATAATAGATCGTTATCGCATCTGTGGCAACACTGGCGACTGTGACGAACCACGAGGCTGCGCTTGCGCATGCCGCCCGCTCGTTGTAAATCATGGCTGGGTAATAATCACTAAGTCTGTTTATGTAATGGAATAATCGCTTTCACTTGCCGGTTTATTAGATTTTTAGTTTAATCAAACTTGTCAGCCGGCATAGGACAGCTTGATAAAAACCTATTTAGATTTACAATTTTTTTTTTTTGTTTATAAAAAAACAACATTCAGACGTAATTTATTCAAATTATGCTAAGAGTCAGCAATTTCTGAACGTCAGTTTTACATATAGACAGTCCTTCTCTACTTCCTCGTATTTTGGCTGAGAAGAAGTGGCGCAACAAACTCCCCAGCAACACACATGTCTGTTAAGTTGGATGAACTTAAATTGTGACAATAGTCTGCAAAGTTATTGACATTACATAATAGAGAAAAACACCAAATTCTCCTCTTGCGATAAATTACAGTCATACAAATGTCACAAACTGTTTACAGTAAAAATGCATTACCGTTCCTATCTTTTCTTTTGGCTAAGTCGAAACATCTGGCTAAATGGCAGACGTATCAAAGGCTCCAAACGTATCAACGGTTTGTCTGCCTAGCTCAGTTTCACATGAATCAATACTGTCTGGCGGGTCGTCGCCCTAACTAAGATAGACGCGCCAATTACAGAAATTAGATCGCTCCTGCAAATTGCATATCTGAAGGGGGCGTTTGTGGGTAATTAAAACTACTCCGCATTCTTTATACCATTGACATGCCTTTGTTTGTTAATGAGCAGATCTAAATTGTGATGGAACGAAGAAAATTAAAATGTCTTTATTTAAGCGTGCGCCTAAAACGCACTGTAGCCTATTAATGTATGTATTATAAAATTAGCTGCACCTACAAGTTTTTAGTTTTTGGTATCTGGATGAAAATCCTCATGCATGACCTCCGCCCTGGGGTGGACAGAGTGGTCTGTCAGACTTCTACTGACTAAAACCACCCCATGTTCACTTGCACCGGGTCTTACGGGAGCACTTAGCAATCTTCAACGCAGCCCCTAGCGTCACAAGTTAGGTTCATATCATGCTATCTATCGTTCGGTCCGAGCGACGATGTAAGGCCGCGTTTGTAGCACGACTGCACGACGGACCGTTACATGTTCTTACATCAAAATTGATTATGCACAGCAAAATAAAATTGAAATATTGCATGTCTTACATATGCCTCGCTAACGCTGATGGACATCATTCATTTTCACTGCTTTATTTATAACTTTTTTTGTACATTACTGCAGACATAATGAAGTACGAAACGCATCGGTGGGCACCCCTTACGAACTTAGCAAAATATATGAGTGTAGGTCCTGCGTAATCAAAACTTCATGCGTATGATTCGCGAAGGTTATGCTGCGGTTTGTCTGGAATATTTTTAGCTTATGAATGATGGCATTGCATCATCCTATATGATAAGGAGTGAGCTTTCCTGCATTTTTCGGGCACAATTCATTAGAATTGAGCTGTGTTTTAACAGGAATTCCAATCATATTATTACCGTCCTGTTTGAAACAAAAATTGCTAGTCAGTGGACGCCACACTCGTTACAATTACAACAAGACTAATTAGTTTGTCAGTGAACATCATCCATGTCATCATGGTTGCCCTTTGACATATTCTGTCATGGCGGGGGAACCATACGAAAAGTTTATTTTTCCTTTAACGTCTGACGCGTGCAGTCGTGTGTGCGATAAGTGGGTTCTTCCGCGCTCCGTTTCCGAATAAAAATAGTTTTCATATACATATATTGTGTGATGCCTCGTTGGCCTGGTGTAAGTACTTGTTGATTCACATCTAATCGTGTAATGAGTCATTTTGTGATTCAATCGCTTCAAGGTCGCCTATTGTTTGTGTTTATCTCAATTTTACTAGAGTTGGAGCGAGGCTGTTATTAAATCCTATTAACTGGGCTAGTGGCGACTAGGGCTTCGCATCTCGGCGCCTAGTGGCACTATGCGAGTACAGACATCAAAACGTGACTGCAATTAGCTGTAGTCTTACTTACAACTACTTGTGTCTGTCTGTCGTGGAAGTTAACGACTAGCCCTAGTATTCATGCACTCTCGTCTGGTCCCCGACAAAAAAATCTTATCCTGACTGAACAAACCGAACAAAAGAGAGTTATCTCTTTTTATTATCAGCGTTTGTTTGTTCTTTTCGTCACCTATCTACTTTAAAGTGGCAAACCCTAAATACTACCACACCTATCCACTTGATGCCATCCATATCACCTCTTCATTTAGAAACTAACGTCACAACAATTCCTAACACCCTCTCCTCACTCCCCAATAGACACCGAATGATTCACTTAAAAATAGCATTCATAAATAACTTCCAAACATGAGCGAAGGAGCAAAAAGACGTAAAGATGAAAGAAGAGCATAAACCGCTGACGCTGACGTATCCGCCCCAGATCTGAAGTTTAATTAAAGGAAATTAGTTATTTTAGTCTGCGTAGGCGCCGAGGCAGTCTAGCGACGGTGCCTGAGTTCACTCTGATCCGAAGAGATAAGTCTACTTTGTCTTATCTTCTTCTAATCAAGATTCGAAGCGCATGAACTTTGCGAAACAAATGTCTTGTGTGACCTTATCGTTTGTAATTTTGTATGTCGCTTCTATGGCGTTCATAAATTTGATCCTTTCAATTTCAACCAGAAAAGAACCAACGCCTTGCGTGTAGTTAAGATTGGAAAGAGGCTCAAACACTAGGATGATAAAAAAAGGGACTCCATAACAGATCGATATCGGACGAGGGACGTAAGTGTAACTTGAAAATAATAGAAAACAACAGTTATTTTTCGCCCTCATTTGAGATTTTAGGAATATTGTTTTTACAGAAAAACTTTTCTGCCAGAAGATTAAAAGACACATCTAAAGATGTGTCAAATGACACTTCTAGTCTTCTGGCAACCAGGACTCACGCAAAACACCGTAAATGTGCGCACAGGTGATCGAATCCCGTTGCTATCGAGCAGGAAATCGAACAGTATTGATTGATAACTGAACTCCTCGATACGTGTGGCGCTTGCTAATAATCTGCTGTTCAGAATGTATGTCACGAAGCCTCATTGTTTGTTGACTGTCGGAAGAGTTGCGGCTTTCATGAAATATTTCGCGGAATATGGATTTTGTTTGTGGAAGTTCAGTTAGGGTTGGGATTGGATTCGACTAGAAGATGGAGCTTCGCTTTCGATTTCAATTAATAGTAAATTTTGATTTTAGTCACATATCATGACTCATGTACTTACTTCTACTTACTCACGTTTGACTTAGACAAACATTGAATTTTGTTCCAGACATAACCGGTTTTGTTAGCGTTGACTTATATTGTACTCGTAAGCTTATTTTTAGTTTTATACTATAATAAGGTTCTTGATAAAAACTTGTAAACTATTTAAAAAATATGCTATAAGAAAAGGGGAATACCAAAATAACGGTGAATGGAATGTGACAAAGATGATATGGCTAGTAAGGAGGTGACTCCTAAGATGACTACTAAAATTATAGAAGGAGAAGACATAATGGCACATGTGAGCAAAATTGTAAACAATGCCTTGAAGCACCTCTACCACAAAGCTCCCAAATGACAGGAAAATCTTCACAATAGTACTACCTCATTACGAATTCTATTCACGTCGAGGTTTGTCTCACGATCTGTCTGCCAGCTCCCAGTCAGGCCCATCAGTCTTTTGTTCACATTCAATTAACACAAAATTACTACGCACATTCATGTTGTACTTTGCGTATTAAAAGATGAGTCCTCTGGTTACGTACCGACTACTAATTTTGTTCGAAGGTCGCGTTTTAACCACTATCTTACCGGACGGTATTGATAAATGATATTTCGTTTGTGCAAAATAACACTAACACATCAATCGTTTTTTTGGTATTTTTAAACTAGGTGTTGCCGGTGATTCCTAGCTTCTACTACCCTGAGAAGATACATCGAAGTCAAAATCTCTTTTAACATAATTAGCTTGTCTAGAATTGACCTATTCACTCTTGACTTAAAAACCCCAGGTTATATAGCTGTCAGAAAACATCGACTTCGTTCTGCGTAAAAAAGGACCAGAACTTAAGTAACTTTTTTATACTGATTAGTTTTGAATTTTCCAAAAACAGGCTCCGCTATTAGCTCTTTCCCACATTGCAAGGTAACCAGGCACTATTGATTACATCGTTATTCAATCCTCGTTCTGTGTCGGTTAACAGCGATCATTTAAACACAATCGATCCTTCTGTTTAACCGCCATCAATACTTAACATTTGAAGGACGTTGGAATGTGTTCCCGCCCTTATCGTGAACTGTGACGTCACCGTCTACGGCTTTTAGCACCAGTTTCATGTCGGTGAGATTAGATTCCAATGCAGATTTATTGACAGGTTACAAGAAAAGCTAATTTGCATTAATTGTTTGAATACCGTACTGGTTTGAAGATAAGATAACTATCATTATTGATCATCCAGACGCTGATCTTGTAGAGGTTTATGGAACAGGATGTAAAGCCTCGTAAACTTCCATAGAAAAGGGACTCCTCCGACAAGACGGGTGTTGTCTGGTGGGCAACAGCTCGATGGTTCTCCTCGGACGATTTTTTATGTTTAAATCGCGCGGAGAACTTTGATACTGCGATTTTGGCAGCTCATATGTGGCAGTATAAATCGCTACAATCTTACTAACAGATTTTTTGAACCAGTGAATAGAAATAGCTTGTGCTCATGCGAGAAGAAAAGTCACGCTAAGTATCGCATTGCGTGAAGCACCGACAATACTAATCGGTATCATTGAAACCTGACAATACTGCACTCGTTACAAATTGACGTAATCTCTGCCTTAATGAGTGCTGACCGATTTGATAAGGATATCGTTAGCTTATCACATACATGTGTTGTTGCCTTTGTTTGTTGTCGTCGAATCTCATTGCTGACCGATAGGGTATGCGGCATTATTTTTATCGTACCTAGGTGTGTAAATGTTATATTTCCTGTAACGTGGTCGTAAAAGGTACAATTTTCACATCGAAACTAATAGGGAATATGCATGCAATTTTTTTATTTGCTAAATAAAATACTTATTATCTCTCGTTAACAATTATGAAAGAATTTTTAAAATACCTTCGTTAGTGATGAAGTTATTAAGCTTCAAAGTTGACAATTAGAAAGAGAAGTCCGATACCAACTGTGACGTCAAATACTATGACGGCTATACAGCTGCCATATAAAACAGCGTTTTCGCGAGAGAGACAGATATATTTGTTTAAAATAGTTATATCTCGTTTGTGTTTCGGTCAATTCAGATTCTTTTTTCACTGTTAGTAATATTTTTTGTATACTTCTAGATAATCTGTTTAGATAAGAAAAACAAAAATCATGCATATTCCCTATTAGACATTGAAACGGTTTACCTACACGGAAAGTTTGTAAAATGCGGAACAAAAATAACGAGCTCCATACAGTAATTCTGAATCGTATCCCGAATTCCCGGCTGTCATCTATATGTAAATCAGATGTGGGCAGGGTCTACCGCTATTCATATTTCACAGCATCCCCTGGGGCATCCTTCATTATTCGATACAGGAAAAAATTGAGCCAAATTATCCAGCACCCATCGGCAAACCGAAATGAATGTCGAAAATTGTGAAAAAATATTTAACGACAACCATTATTGCCATCGTTATAGAAAAGGAACCTCCGAATAGTAAAATTTCTCTTTAATCGATAGTTCCAGACTATTATCATATTTTCATGACGCCCCAAGTTTCATCGATACGAAAACAGTGTACGAAGATAGTGTGGCTTCGATACGAAAACATTTTTTTTTTCCTTGATCTCCACCAGTGTTCCGAAACTAAAAAAAAATTGTATAAAAACTTCTTTGAAGTTCACTAAAACCTTTTACTAATTCATACATTGTCTTGCCTGTCTACTGTTCCTTGTGGTACCCTAATATTGTCAGTGAAAACTGTTAATTGGCCTTCTTTCACTAACTGTCAATTACCTGTATCCTAGCTGTAAGTTTTGTTGAGAAATAAAATAAAATAAACGCCTTAACAAGTTTCGGCAATCGACTAATATATGTCATACCCACGTTCAAGGTTCTGCAGGTGCTTACATACTCAGTCAAGTTCAATGTCTTCGCTCTTTCCACGGCCGCCCGCTCGCGACACCTAATATAAATATTTTTATGTATCGCAGGACCAAGATTGGACAGTACCGCACATCGGAAAAGTTTCCTGTTTCGCGGCCTAGCGCCCACGTAATGAATGGTGTGGCTTATTTAGACGGTTTTATTGTCTTTACGGAGATTCAAAAATTCCACCGAGTGAATTGAGACATCAATCGACAGATTCGTGTTTCTTAAAATAGCTTGGTATTTGTGGATTCCACAGGCTGCAAAATTTGCTTGGCGTACTTTACATGTAAACATATTCTCTGTTCTTATGTTGAGGTATTGACGGTGTACAATATAATCCAATTTGTAGGGCACTACTGAATAGGCAATTGCTATCCCAAAAATAAATAACAATGATCTACTAAGATACCTGAACAAATAGCTCTTAACTACCAATGCCGAAAGTGAAAATGTCACCGCTTCTTCTGCCGTTCTTATCTCGTGTTATTTAAGTTCTGCGCAATAGATTGGTTACCAATCCTTCCCTGTCAGCTGTTACTTTATTAATCACCAGCTGTGTTCCTCGTGGAGAAATTAGTCTATGACACTTGCCGATTTTCTACCGAGCTTTGTATCAGTCAAACAATTTTCATAATCGGATTCCCAGTTATGTTTTAGGCACTTTCAAAGATCCCCGAAAAACAAACATTTTTTTTCTTATCTCTCATGCAATCCATCCAGCTTTCATTACTGGTACTACGTTACGTCTTAACAGCTATTACTGCTTAGACGTTATTTTTTAAACTTACATGTTTTTATTCTATCAGAAAATTCGTTCGCATCGCTGTCGACTGTAAGTGTGCCCGAAAGTCTGGCAATGCCACGTTGTTTGGTAATGCTTACCCTCTGTCCAAGTTAAAAATTACGTAAGTAAATAAAAGCATGTCTTGTGTTCCAGTGTTCGTGCCTAGAGCCGCGAGCGAAGCCCCGCAGCATGTCGAAGAAGCCAGCGGCGCAGCCGACGCTGCACAAGGTCATCATGGTGGGCTCGGGCGGCGTGGGCAAGTCCGCGCTCACGCTGCAGTTCATGTACGACGAGTTCGTAGAAGACTATGAGCCGACCAAGGCTGACAGCTATAGGAAGAAGGTGAGAACAGCTCTTGCTTAGGTCCTCCCCAACTATGTTGGGTTGTTGTGGAATTGTTCGAAAGACTTACCGCGGCCCTGGAACGAAAAGGACATTTGAAGGAAGACGGGTGGGTTTTAGTCAGTGAAAGTCTGACACTGACGACAGAGAGAAGACATTTGATGATTTACGATCCGGATAAAATAAATTGAGTTCGGCTTCCAGCCTAACCAGATGCAGGTGCGACTGCCGATCGGACCTCCAAAACTCGCTGCGAACCATCACCCCGACTTCCTTCATTTCTGAGCACAGGCCCCTGTATTATTGTGCCAACCTCATCCAAGTTGTACCGTGTGTATTGTGCGATGCTACGATGATGTAATATAAGCGAAAGGTTCAGGAGTTAACCTCGGCCTTATATCGACCGCGATGCAAGGACAGGCTTTGAACAAATTCGTACCGTTGAAGTATGCTGAAAGTACGCAGATGATAGTTACTAGGTCAGATTTCTGTTAGCGTTAATACCATTATATCCTATTAATGTTAAAAATGTGAAAGTCTGGATGATGGTCAGTCAATCACGCCTCAACAGCTGATCGACTTGCACACTGGTAGACCCGGCAAAGGATGCTTTTATAACGGTATATTGTTCCTTTGACAAAGTAAAACAGTTTTCACGCGAGTAAAGCGACGGGCTGAAGCAAGTAGTTGAAAAATCATAAAGTGAGGCTCAATATCTGATGATACGTAGCACAGTTTCCGTACTGGGAATTTCTAGTTGATATGCATTAAGATCTGCTCTCACGATTAGAGAGAAAACTCAAGACAAGGCATTACTTCTCAATCTACCAATTGTACCGATGTGATTGCCGTGGGAATCAGCACGTTAGATCATTGGGAAGTTTCTTATGTTTGAACGAAACACGTAGGATAATCAGCTGTTTACTATTTCAATGTTGAGTGCTGATACCAAGAACAAATTAGTCGAACGACCGTTGCTGTGGAGCTGTATATGGACAATAGCTTCTGCTGGCGGCTTCGGAAGTCAGAAGGAACGTACTCCCCGGTACACTCTAACTGTATACCAAATTCTGTCAAAATCAGTTCAGCGTTTTAAGCGTCAAAACGTAACAAACAGACAAACAGTTAATCTCACGTTTATAATATTAGCTTGGATTGCATGTGCATTGACTCATGTAAATGCTTACAAAAGCCAGTAAGCAAACGATAAAGTTTTGATATATTAATTTAATGAGTTCTTTGACGTCAATATTTCAGCTTAAGATTATTCGTGACCATTTATTCAAACAGCTTTATAACTCTCTGTAATGCATTAACCTTCGTGATCACGAACGAACCAGACATCTTCGTGCTGTTAGTACAAAGATCTCGCAACGAGATGCAGCTCAACTGATCAACGAGGCGATCGCACATTTATTTCAAGGTTTAATAAATTGCAGTGGGAATAATAATGTTTTGCAAGTCATTTATCTGAATGAGACAAAATTGCAGTGAGCATACTTTGTTTAAGAGAAATAAAACACATTTGTCACAGTCATCTTAAAAGCAGATAGTAGTTTGGATCAATAGTGCGTGTGTCGTTGAAAATAATAAATTGGGCGACTAGTATATTTTATTACACTCCACTTAGGGTGCCAAATGTCCGTATGAAAAAACGGAACTTTTGTAGGATCACTTGTGTGCCACAGCCTCCGAAACAACTGAGCCTAAAATGTTTGGAAATCTTTTCCCACTAGTCCAACTTTCACTTGGCCGGTATTTTTTATTTATAGGTCGCGTTTGACCACTTTGCCGCCTGATGGTAAGCGATTCTGTAGTCGTATATGGAGTCAGTTTTGTCTAGAAATAATCACAGCCTTTAAATACAACGTACTTTTACTTTGTGTTGCTTGGGCAAGAGAGTGTGCGGTCGTGCAACCTCTACTAGATGAGAACAATAAGGTGCCCGTAACTCTCGTAACATTACATTAACCGCAGAACAGATAGTCGATGGGGTCGAAACGTTCAGGAGTGGCGATCTCAAGCCTTCCACAAGGTGGACTGATGACCTGGTGAAGGCCGGGGGAATCCGCTGGTTGCGAGTCACACAGAACCGGTCGATGGGACGACTCTTGGCAGAGGCCTACTTCCATCAGTGGACGTCTTTCGGACTAAATGATGATAATAAGCTCTCGTAACCCAGGACCTTGTCATTCGCAGGTGGTATTAGACGGCGAGGAGGTACAGATCGACATCCTGGACACGGCCGGCCAGGAGGACTACGCCGCCATCCGGGACAACTACTTCCGCTCCGGCGAGGGCTTCCTCTGCGTCTTCTCCATCACTGAGCCTGAGAGCTTCGATGCTACACAGGAGTTCAGGTAAATTCAGTCATTGTATCTTGTCTTTAAAAAGCTGGAAGACGTCGAGCACTGGTCGAAACACCATTACGTCCCAGACATTTTAATGCTGTCTTCAAGAGTTCCATGCAATATCAATCCCATAGCCATTACAGGTAATTTTATCCATTAATCGTTTGCCTATTTTTCCACTAAGATCCTAGATTTTGAGGCTGCTTGTATGTCCTGATACAGCAGAATATAAACAACATAAACCTTGTATCATTTCAGAGAGCAAATCCTCCGTGTAAAAAACGACGAGAACATTCCGTTCCTGCTGGTCGGCAACAAGTCGGACCTGGCGGACAAGCGCCGCGTGCCGCTGGACACGTGCCGCGAGCGCGCGCAGCACTGGCAGGTGCCCTACGTCGAGACCTCGGCCAAGACCAGGGACAACGTGGACAAGGTAAGACAGCACGTGTCCTGCTGGCACACACGACTTGACACGACACGTGCCGCGAGCGCGCGCAGCACTGGCAGGTGCCCTACGTCGAGACCTCGGCCAAGACCAGGGACAACGTGGACAAGGTAAGACAGCACGTGTCCTGCTGGCACACACGACTTGACACGACACGTGCCGCGAGCGCGCGCAGCACTGGCAGGTGCCCTACGTCGAGACCTCGGCCAAGACCAGGGACAACGTGGACAAGGTAAGACAGCACGTGTCCTGCTGGCACACACGACTTGACACGACACGTGCCGCGAGCGCGCGCAGCACTGGCAGGTGCCCTACGTCGAGACCTCGGCCAAGACCAGGGACAACGTGGACAAGGTAAGACAGCACGTGTCCTGCTGGCACACACGACTTGACACGACACGTGCCGCGAGCGCGCGCAGCACTGGCAGGTGCCCTACGTCGAGACCTCGGCCAAGACCAGGGACAACGTGGACAAGGTAAGACAGCACGTGTCCTGCTGGCACACACGACTTGACACGACACGTGCCGCGAGCGCGCGCAGCACTGGCAGGTGCCCTACGTCGAGACCTCGGCCAAGACCAGGGACAACGTGGACAAGGTATGACAGCACGTGTCCTGCTGGCACACACGACTTGACACGACACGTGCCGCGAGCGCGCGCAGCACTGGCAGGTGCCCTACGTCGAGACCTCGGCCAAGACCAGGGACAACGTGGACAAGGTAAGACAGCACGTGTCCTGCTGGCACACACGACTTGACACGACACGTGCCGCGAGCGCGCGCAGCACTGGCAGGTGCCCTACGTCGAGACCTCGGCCAAGACCAGGGACAACGTGGACAAGGTAAGACAGCACGTGTCCTGCTGGCACACACGACTTGACACGACACGTGCCGCGAGCGCGCGCAGCACTGGCAGGTGCCCTACGTCGAGACCTCGGCCAAGACCAGGGACAACGTGGACAAGGTAAGACAGCACGTGTCCTGCTGGCACACACGACTTGACACGACACGTGCCGCGAGCGCGCGCAGCACTGGCAGGTGCCCTACGTCGAGACCTCGGCCAAGACCAGGGACAACGTGGACAAGGTAAGACAGCACGTGTCCTGCTGGCACACACGACTTGACACGACACGTGCCGCGAGCGCGCGCAGCACTGGCAGGTGCCCTACGTCGAGACCTCGGCCAAGACCAGGGACAACGTGGACAAGGTAAGACAGCACGTGTCCTGCTGGCACACACGACTTGACACGACACGTGCCGCGAGCGCGCGCAGCACTGGCAGGTGCCCTACGTCGAGACCTCGGCCAAGACCAGGGACAACGTGGACAAGGTATGACAGCACGTGTCCTGCTGGCACACACGACTTGACACGACACGTGCCGCGAGCGCGCGCAGCACTGGCAGGTGCCCTACGTCGAGACCTCGGCCAAGACCAGGGACAACGTGGACAAGGTAAGACAGCACGTGTCCTGCTGGCACACACGACTTGACACGACACGTGCCGCGAGCGCGCGCAGCACTGGCAGGTGCCCTACGTCGAGACCTCGGCCAAGACCAGGGACAACGTGGACAAGGTAAGACAGCACGTGTCCTGCTGGCACACACGACTTGACACGACACGTGCCGCGAGCACGCGCAGCACTGGCAGTTGCCCTACGTCGAGATTTCGGCTAAGACCAGGGACAACGTGGACAAAGTAAGACAGCACGTGTCCTGCTGGCACACACGACACGTCCCGCGAGCGCGTGCAGCACTGGCAGGTGCCCTTCGTCGAGATCACGGCCAAGACCTGCAAGGTAAGAGAAAAACACGTAGACCACAAGTTGGAACTAGCGGCCAACCCCAGAGACAACGTGGACAAGTTAAAAGAGGACGCATCGTTCGCAGACCCATCTACAATGTTAACAAGGTAACACGAAGACATTCACTAACGCTGGTCGAGTTCAGTCCTCGGCCAAGAGCAGGGACAATGTGGTCCAGGTCAGTAGAGGACATTCCGTCGTGCTCGTGGACAACAACATGTAGACAAGGTAAGGCGGCCATTCAGTACCGCTGGTGGGCAAAAAGTGAAAACTGGGCTAAGACCGACGTAGACAAGGTGCGTAGTTTAGTATAGTACAGTGGCAACACTGGCCGTGAGGTGGGGGAGAGTCAGAGAGAGTCAGTTAGACAGTCGTTACTTTATTTTACATATCATTAACATCGGGAAATAAGGAACAATTTAAAAGAGCAAGTCAAAATGCAGCTAGAATTGTTGGTTTTACTTATTTAGTTTGAGCCTCTCCCCATCTCTACGCCTCTAGTTCGTAAGATAAGTCTTTCTTCTTCTACTTACCTCCCACCCGAGCCAAGCCTGAGCTTTGCACGCTTCTGACTAAGTTGACTATCGACTGTACCGAGCGGTGCGGCTCCGGCTGGCTTGGTAGAGTTGCGCTGCGCATCGCCTCGCCTGACGCTTCCTATACTTCACCTACACTCACAGACACACACTACACAACGTTTTGATGACAGTGTTTTCAGGGAATTGAGAAATTATTGCGTTAGTCTCATGTGTTCGTTCATTGCGGGATCATGCCATTTCAAAAGCGTTAGCTTCCAGGCGGTGCGCGGTGCAACTCTTATCCATGTTCTCATATCAAAAAAACATCTCTAAAAAAATTAACCGAAAACAGCTCAAAGTTAGGTTCAGCAATAGCTGTAAATTCAAAATTATGGACTGGTTTTACATTCGCGTGTTGACCGCATCGGATTTAGCACATAGTAAATATACAAGAAACAAATAATCTAAAAACCAATTAAGCTTATGGAGTTAAAGAACTTGTTGACTGTCGTTCTTGTAAAATAGTGCTACCATCGCCAAAGTAAAACCAGTCTCACTGGCATATCAGTACCAAGAGCTGTTTAAAGGAGTATCAGTCTCGTTCTGCTACCTCTTTAAACCAGCATTAGGTGTATGTGGGTGGTGGGCGTCGGGCAGGGGCTTGTGTGTGGTATGTCCGGTGTGTGATAGTGGCTCGTCCGCAGGTGTTCTTTGACCTCATGCGCGAGATCCGGTCGCGCAAGTCCGACGACAGCCGCGCCACCAACGGCGACGTCAAGGGCAAGAAGCGGAGGAAAATCAAGTGCGCCATCTTGTAGGCAACCGACATAACGACACGCGATCTCACATGACTTGAGGATAGACACACGTCTATGGGCGCGATTGTATTGATGCTGAGGTGTAAATATGTCAGTAGAACGTTTAGTAGCCGTGCGTGGTGTCCGGAGCGGTACCGTCTCGACCGCGCAGCTCTGCTGCCTGTGCTGCCAGGTTCACAGCTGTGTATGTGATACTTGTCCTGTAATACAGTCAAATTGTAAAATAATGCAATGCAATGCAATAATATGTTTGACTTGATTAAACAATTACAATATTATTTATTTTCATGAAGTTTCATAACATAACAATTATCACATACATTCAACTTCACCACTAAAAAAAAACACATCTTGTATGTAAATTCGTGTATTGTATTGTGGATATTGTCGTTTACGTTAAGGTCGACAATCGCGTGTCAGGTGTCACTAGCACGCTCACATGTACTAGGTGTAAGCAGGCTATTGTAAATTTTAATATATTTCGCCCACTTTGGTGCTTGCATTTATTGAATACTGTTTGTAATGATGCAGTCGAAACTGATTTGCGAAATATTAATTAAATCGTATTCCCCAATGATTTAAAAAGTGACTGTAACTTTATCTACTAAGAAATATATTTTGTAACAATAAAAAAGCTCGGAAAACGTTCGTTCTAATAAAAAAAAGACGAAACAAAACAGCAAAATTCCTTTTAAAAGACGTATTTTGACCCAACTCATTACAAACAGAATTTCATAAGTTTTTTTTATGGATTAATTAATGATTATTATTGTATGAAAGCTTCGTGCTTCGCGTCTTGTGCGTGTCTCCCGCGGGCTGACGTCACTCGCTCGCAAGTGTATAGGTACACTGACAATAAGTCGATGGTTACATATTGTTCATATTATTCGGCTGGCTACAAGACTCGCACTAAAAAAAATGTATAACCCCAGAGACCGATACATGGTATTATGAAACCATGATTGTTAAGTGTTAGAGGGAGTCGGAATTTTACAGATAGCACCATCTCTTTTTCGCAATGGTACAATTACAACACTTCATAACACAGCCTGAGTTCTATTCTATCTCATTTGATAGATATTGGGATCAGCAAAATAAAATATGCCATTTAAACACATCCAGGTTTTCCCCTTATTATAAAACCTGCCTTTTTTTTTGGATGACTCCTCCCGCTCTGGGAGTAGCGGGAGGGAGTGTCAGACTCTTACTGACTAAAACCCATCCGTGTTCCTCCTAATGCCTTGTGCGTTCCAGGGCCCGGTAATTCTTTTTAGCGGCAACCCTGGTAGAGTTTAAAACCTGTCTACCTTTTAACTTTGTCTATTGCCTATTTCTCAGGTCATACATAAAAGAGGCCTAATTAAAATATCTTCCTTGATAACGGTTGTGCGTAGTCACAAATTATTGTTAAATGTGAATGTCCCTACATTAATATTTACCTTTTGTACAATATACATAGCAATTTAGAAAACAAACAATGTCCCGTGCTTATTATGAGGTACACAATAAAATATATATTAAATAAATAAGAGTACGTATAATATGAACAATATAGTGGAACTCACACACTCTCACACGCATGTTCGGTAGCGTAAGTTTCGTATTTATTTTGTATGTATAAGTGCTAAATGTATGTGTAATGTGTTGAGCGGGTACTGGTTGTACTGTTTGTACGAGTACGAGTTTTCAGAAATAGTATTTATTCGACTACGCAGTGTAAGAGCTAGTCAGTGTTGGCGTCGCAAATTATAAGTTATTTGGTCTAAATCTCACGGTAAATGAATCTCTTGGACGTTAAAGATTTTTGTAAGAAGTTTAATTTTTGTTTTTGCGATTTCTTGGGAATTTTTTAGCATTCACTTTCTTTTGTATACAAAGTGGATATATTCGAATACTATTTCAGTGACCGTTTCGTATGTGATGTCTGCACCGGAATGCATAGGTTCGCTTCTTGGAGTAGCCGATAGTTGTCATGTCTTGTATGTAACACGGTTAACGTTTTCACTGCCACTGCGCGTGCGCATACAACTATTTTCATTGAATATTTCTTGCAAAAGTAGCAAGCAACTCCAGTGCAACAAGTAAAATAGACGGTAATTTAATAATTAATGTTTTTTCATTAAGTATTGCGCAGTGGCAGTAAAAAATAAACCAAAATATATAAATGTAATGCTAAGTTTTGTATGCAATAAAGTCTGATATTTTTAAATCTTCACGATTTACTTTTTATATTTGGCCGTTAATCCGCCATTTTGGGCTGTTTGCCTCACTTTCAACTTACTATGAGAGAATAATCTCGGAATCACTTAGAACATACTTACGCTAGAACTTTTATGGTGGCAATGAAAGCAGGATTGTCCTGTTAACATTTTTTTACTTGTAAACATGGCTGAAATGGTCAGTTTTAATAAAAATCGAAGGGTTACTTTACTTTGCGTCGATGAAGGCTTGTTACTACATGATAGTGAGTAAGCAAGCTACACAGGTGATCAGTCGACGACAGGTGACGTCACGTTGTAATGCCATTACGATATATTTGTCCACATAGTGCGATGCACACGTAGCAATAACATGTTAGCATAATATACTGTTATCGGGGCCAGATGTGTATATCTTTAGATGGTCCCCAACTGCCAAGACGAAGTAATTTTATAAGTCCATTCGCAAAAATAGAAACCTCCATATAGGATATCTATTCTATAGTGTCTCTCCTCTTAAATACGTCACATGTCGATAGAAATTGTCGAGAATAGGCTTAAACTTTTATAATTATCATGTTTTACAGTTCTGTCGACAAATGGCGGTTTTCAAACTTATATTCCTATAAATGTACTTGTAATTTTATATAGGCTAGTTATTTTAGTTCACAAATGTATGGATTATGTACCTACGTGTATGTATGTATATCGAAGTCACAGGAACAAAATGATTGATATAAAGCAGGAAATATACAGATTTGCAAAATGATGTGTATTATTTCACTATATTCACTCGATAACATAGAATGAAGTTGAGTTCAGTAATACATCACAGGCCTATGAAGAACGGATTCTACTATCTAAAGCTACATCCATATTGCACGTACCAATATTTTTCAGAAAAAAAAAATATCAGTCTTGTTAGGTAAGTAGAAATAATGAATAATCCAGCACTAAATGACACACAGGTAATAATAAATCTTTACTACTATTACTTTTCACAATTTCAGAACTAAAGCATGCTCTTGTAGATTGTATCGATAGTCATTGGACATGATCCTTAGTTCCATTGAAAAAATAATAACAATACCTAGATCATTAATTTACAGTTTGTCATTCTGAAATCAACTTTACATGTTTTTATTAAAGTTTTCTTTTGTGCTAGTCATATTGATTTCTTTTATATTTGGTATCGTATTGTGGTACCTGTATAACTCTTATTTGTTAAATATACAACCTGCAGGCGTTCCTGACGCTGATCCGGCAAATGTCGCGCATCAAGAAGGGGCTGGCGGCAGAAGAAGAAGAGGAAGACGTCAAGAAGAGAGGGCCCTGCTGCGTCATGTGCTAGCTAGCGATACTCGACTGATCACACCACAGTGTAACTTCGTACAGTGGCTCGTCGGCCACACTGCTCCCGTTGAACTACTGTACAAGTAGTTACTGTGACACTTGGATGGACGTAGCCGTATAATACAAGAGGTGGGGCGAGGCTGTTAAAGTTTCCATATAAATAACTAACCTCTGAACACCGCTGGAAATAGGTTTCACTCCGGCCCTATCAACTCCTTACCGCCGACATATAGTATGCAATTTTTTTTTTTAATGATTGTAATATTTTAACCGCAAAGAGTTTTAAGATGCAAATTGCATTTGCGAAAAAAAACCATTGCATTTACGAAAACATGTCGCTTACGATGAGTCAGCGTTAAGGGCTTGCTAATGACAACAGACAGCTGGAAAGTTCAACCGCAGTAACCTCACAGCAAGCACTAAATTTACGAGGTCACAATCATAACTGATAGCAGTACTATAAGCGTTGGCTACGTTCATTTGTCTAACAAATCAGCACTGCCAGGTTTTCTATATTATACAAGTCTTTGAGATGTCAGTTATCATGAAATGTGCCATGAACTATTTTCTAATGATGTCTGACTATTTGAGCTAGGAGTAGTGCTATGTATAATAATTTATTTTACTGGTCTAACGTTTAGGGTTGTTTTTTTCAAAGACATTTGTTTCATCCAAGGAGTAATGTTGACATTGACGGTTTTTTGTAAAAAAAAAATTGACAAAAGTAAACAATTATTCCTCAAATCAGGATAACTGGCATTAGAAAAAAACAGCCCAAAATATAATAAAATAAAGTGTAAATTAATCTCATCTCACTAACCGATGTATATTATTATGAGATTCTCGTACAAAGTGTTAGGCATTTTTCTCACATTCCGAACAAGAACTGATTAACCAGGCCATGCTATAGTGGCGCCATCTATTATTTATGTCGTCTGTGTCGCCATCATCCTCAGGTGAAAGTAGATATTTTTATAGGTGTGATATTATACTACTACAGATGTTGTAATTCATGAACTCGTGTCGATCATTCCAATTTATGCCTTATAAATAACAATGTTATAGGTAAATAGCATTATCTAAAAATGCTCGCTCAATCTCATAAGCCCTGCTTGTGCCAATCATATACGAAACTCTCAAAAGTGGCCTAAACGACACGGTTTTGACATTTACGAAAATAGAAAAATTAACATTTGGGAAAAAAAATCAAAACTAGTTTAGGTCACTTTCGCTATAGCGAAAGCGAGGGAAGGCTATCTTGCCAAAACCAGCTACTAACTAGTTACTCGATTAATACGAATATTTCTGTAAATAATTATTAAAATAAAACAATTTTATTATATTTGTGCATTTTGATTTATATTAAAAAATATCTGTTACAAAATGTACCCTTAATTCAGTCTGAATACATAATTATTCTTATATTACTATTTACATTGCTTTAGTTGCTTACACTTTCAGTGGTCTAATATTATATAAAAATACACTGCCGGCCAAACGTTTGAGACCACTAATTATCTAATTATCAAAGTTAAAGAAATAATCTGCACACCTGCACATTCTATTGTTTATAAAGAACGCGTGGAGGCTAATTATTTTCTATGTAAGCCAAGGGAAGGGGCGATAAACAAGAGTTATTTCGAGAGCACAATGAGTGGCCAGGAAGATGTAGTGCGGTTGTCGATTGTTACATTGTGATAGCCTCATCAATGTTTGGCGAGGAAGATCTCTCTCGCAATGTAATTTTCTGTTTAAGTACCAATTTCTACTGTTTTTAGTGAAGCTAGATATTATCTAGAGATTTCGTTTAAAACGATAAAATCTCCAGTTAAAATATCTAGCTTCATGGTATGCATGTTTGTCATGTATCGCATTATTTTTGACAATTACAAACCAAAATAATGTCAATGTTTTCCCATTCATCGTGCAACGTTTTGGCACTTCATAAAACAGAATACCTCAGTCATTTCTCATTGTGGTGGGCGAACAATGTAATTTTACGGAAAAAACACGGAATAATGAGCAGTCATGATTCCGATTTTGATAAAACTCCTCCTCGGAAGAAAAGTTACCATTATGCTGTTTTCTACTGTTTTTTTAAGTCCCATCTGCTGCTTTTTGGGAACGGTTGGCAACACTTTACCATAGTCAAAAGACGATTGCGAGATGCTTAGTTATTTCGACGTGTTGCTGAGCGCAAAACCTCTGTTCAAACCACAAAATAAAAGAAAACGATGAATGCAATGGGCTCATCGAGACTGAACAGAAGGTTTCAAAAAAGCGCTTTTGGGTGACCAACCGAAATTTGAATTATTTGGTTGAAAAACAATACGTCGAAGGAAACCTTCGACATTCCCCCGAATAAAAGACGATGCCATTATGTGTGGTTCCAACTATCAAACATGGTGGCAGCTCTATTGTAGTCTGGGGTTGTTCCTCGTACTATGGAGATTTGGTTCGAATTGAAGAGATTATAAAAATGGAGCAGTATAAAGTCCTATTGGAGAAAAACGCTATTCCCTCTGGACTGAATTTAATCCGCCAAGGATTAATTCTTCAGTAAGATAATGATCCAAAACACAGTTCAAAATTGTGTCGAGGACATTTAGAAGAGAAACTGATGGAAGTGGCGTTGGAAAACATGATATGGCCACTGCAGAGCGCGATCTTAACATGATAGAGCTTTTGTAAAAAAAGAGCTTGATAGAAATGTTCAGTTTAAATGTCCTTTAAGCACATCAGGGATATGTGCTATGCTTTACAAGAAAACTGAAACAATATCACGCAAGAGACAATAAATAAATTGATTATCCACAGTCCAAAATTGGTAAAAAAAACGTTATTAAATGCAGAGGGGGATATTTTGATGAAAAATCTGTTTGAATTTTTTTTTGTGTCTTAATTTTATATTATCAGTAGTCGATATGTTCTCATGTTGTTTGATCATGATTTTAGCATGGTAATATGATAATTAAACTTTTTATACTATTTTGAGTTTTATTTATTTTCTTACATTTTTATAGTGGTCTCAAACTTTTATCCGGCAGTGTATATGTCACCGGAAAATTACTGACTCCGTAAGATTGTAATACTTCTTTATTAGATTATAATTACTCGATATATTATGAATAAATAGTATTGAATGCAATAAAGCCCATCCAAATTCAATAGTTTCCAAGAAAAAACAGTTTACAACTCGCGCGATATTTTACAATCTTACGGCGTTTGCCATTTTCCGTTGACATATACAGGGTGGAATTTTGTAATGCCACCTGAAGGGAAAGTACTCTTAATACTGTAGATAGAAAATTTTACTCAAAGATAACATTCCTTTATTTTTGAGTAGAAAGAAAACTGCATTCAAAGATTTTAATAACGTCGCTTGCCACACCCGGGAATCGAACCGACTAAAATCTGTAAAAATTACAACCTGTACTTTATTGCATCGATCGTTAGGATCAATTAAAAAGATGAAATCGCTCTAAGAAACCTGATAAATTTAATGATAGGAAAACCATGAAATCTTAAATTATTTTAATTATTTACAAAAAATGGTAAACTAAGTATTTGGTTGCTCGAAATGGGCTCCATTTTCTTGGATACACAAATGTATTCTTCTAACGAATTCATTTCTAGTAACCTTTAACAACGTGTTATGGTGAATATTATAAATTGTATACTGAACTTCAACTCTCAATTCGTTTACATTCGCATATGATTTAATGTATATTTGATTTTTCACATATCCCCACAAAAAAGAAAACTAATTAGTTAGTTTACCATTTTTTGTAAATAATTAAAATAATTTAAGATTTCATGGTTTTCCTATCATTTAATTTATCAAGTTTCTTAGAGAGATTTCATCCTTATAGTTCATCTTAACGATCAATGCAATAAAAGTACAGGTTGTAATTTTTACAGATTTTAGTCGGTTCGATTCCTGGGTATGGCAGCGATTTTCGAAAATCTTTGAATGCAGTTTTCTTTCTATTCAAAAATAAAGGAATGTTTTCTTTGAGTAATGATTTTCTATCTACAGTATTAAGCGTACTTTTCCTTCAGGTGGCATTACAAAATTTCACCCTGTACACAAAACAATATTCGCATATTATTACAACTTAGCTTCTTTAGCAGATTAATATTTAAGAACACGCTCTTACATACTTCCATTATAAAGTTACGGATTTCTTTTGTTTACAAATAAATTTTCCCGATATTGCCGAAATAAGATATCAATAAATAGAAGGGATATAGGAGTTTATAAAACTCTTTTCAAACCACCTGCACGTAAACGTCAAATTATATGCAATGCAAACCTAACCTAAAGTAGGTACATCATTATAGCTCGCTGTTAGCTGCAGCGAGCGCGGTCAAAATGATGTTCCAAATTCAAATCACATTATTACCCGGCGGTTATAATGAAATTCAGTACAATATGCTTGCGGTGCGCTGGACGGACGCATGGCTCCGGCCGCGCTCGCGGCTCCTAGCAGTGGACGCCGACGCGCGCTAGCGAGCAGCCACCTCTCTTCACGGTGCGAGCACATTTTTCTCGCAGTAGATGTGAAAATTAAAGTATGCTCCTCGGGGGTAAAGATGTCTTTGCTGCGGGCTAGCTTAAATCCCTCGATGCATTAAGGATTCTTGTATTAGCTCCCTCGCTTCGCTCGTGAGTTAAACTCTGGAATCCTTCATTGCGTTCGGGATTCAATATGACGCCCGTGTCATAAGACACTGCTTTATCCCCTCGGTGCATAATCTACTATAACATAATGAGTAGGTAATTCCTGAAATGACGTACACCAAGTGGCAATACCAAGTCGTCAGGTCCAAGCATCTATCAAAACGCTTATGTTTTCCGACATGAATAAAATTTATATCAACGTCATGTTTACCATCAAAGTCACTTTTTCAAGGGCAAGACTTCTCGCCTATGTGGCGCCAACTGGTGACGTAAATTTTCATGGAAACCCTCACTGTACTGACACGAGACAGTACTAGTTTTCTTCTGGCTTGAGTCTCAGCATAATGCAAACGGCTGGAATTAGTGGTTTGATGACGTAAAGACTAGGAACCGACTAGTCGTTTCTTTTGTAATGGTATTTTTCACTTACTTGTCCCAAAGGAAATTACGCTACGTGGCTTTGCCTTATCCCCGGCAGTACGTCAAGCTGGTCCTCACAGGTGCATGCGCTGCAGGTGTCCTATGTCCAGCAGTGGCTCTCACGCCAGCTGGCACTGGTGGCCGCAGCCGGCGGGGCACAGCTGGTGCGTGTCCATCCAGCGCCGCATGTGGTGCAGGTGTCCACCATGAGAACAGCCCTGGCACCAAGCGTACAGCCCTCGTACAACCTGGAAATCCCAAAAGCGGGTCAATATTTGTCGAAAAGTAAGGTCTCAAACGCATTTTATCCATGAGCGATGCAACTATTTACAGAAACATTGATCTGCCAAGCACTGAAAACTGCCCTGCAATGATTAGGGTACAGGTACGGGTGGCTTTTGGGACCTACCCGATGGCACACGGCACACAAGTCCGGCAGGTGTCGCAGGTGCGGGTGGCAGGAGTCGCAGGCCGCATGCGGGCGGGTGCGGCGCCCGCAGCGTCCGCAGCACACCGCTACACTAGTGGACTGCTGGGACATCACCCACACACTGTTCAGCCAAGCGCAGCGAACGACCTGGATGGCGAAAATAGCGATTTTAAGATTTTGAAGACATATCAGACAAGTTCAATTCAAAACAGATTTCATACATTTTGTCACTGCAAATTTTCTTCAATCAAAATTAAAAAAAAAACGGCTATTTTAGCTTAAAACGAAAACATAAGAACTCACCTCGGTGGCGACATTCCAAAGCTTGTGTCTCTGCAACAGCTCGATGTAGCCCAGGAGCCAGTGCTCTTGTAAACTCTCGTCGATGTACGGGAACAGGTCACTCCTGAGAAAAATATTCTGATGTCATGATATGAAGTATTAGACTGAAAAGACCTGCATAGCTTTTGTTTCATTTGTGTTGCCTTTTTAAAAGGTCAACTAACCCGAGTACACACTAAGGACTGATACATGTAACGGACAACGGACAGACTTTGATTTATCAACATCAATTATCATTAGGTATTATAACATTTGTCCAAACTCTTACCTTTTTGTCCTGCAGATGCGGCAAAACAAGATTCAAAGGGCCTTTCTATACTTATATTTAAAAACAAAAAGCACCACAAAGAACGTAATCTGGAACCCTGACCTGTGCTCCTGCAGCACCAACATGACCACAGCCGCAGTCTGCACGTCCCCCAGCTCGGCGTGCAGCTTCAGTGCCGCAGCCAGCAGCGGGGCCACCTCCAGCTGAGGACTCTTGGCTTCTCCCACCCGAACTGCCAGTCCTGAGTCGCCGCCCTCGCCTTCGTCCATCTGAGAGGCCATGGAGATCTTTAATACAGATCATGTTTCGTCACCAATGTGGCGTTCACTAGAATCATACTTTAGGGCTTAGGGTTTCAAGTTAAGCAACCAAATTGTCAGTGAGTTTTTTTATTTTTTTATTGCAGATACTTGTACAACTTTTACAGTAGGTTACTCCCATATAGGGACCCGCTTTTAAATAGAAGATATACCTAGGAGGTCCCGCTCTTCAATAATAAATGAATGAAATGGTAAAAGTAGTGTACGAAAAGACAAAAATTACAATTAAAATATCAAATTAAACAATATAAGACTTGAACTATTACTTATAAAAGAAAAAGGAACTTGAAGATATATCCTAAATTACTGTGTGTGTGTGCGTGCGTATGTTTATTTTCAACTCATATTGACGTTGCTTGCAGCAAGAACTCAATGTCATCATAGGTCTTCAGTTTTAGCCTTTTAGCAGTCTTTAGAAGTCATAGGATAGATGTTAATTATTTTATTAATTTTCTTATATAGGGCAGCGGAATTTGTATTGAATTGTCTTTTGGCATAATTATGCAGTTTTAACGAATGTTATTGGTGCAACTGTCGTTACGGATTGTTATTGAAAATACAGTTCAACAACAATCCGTAACGACTGCCAAAGATCTACAAATGATAGCCGGGACCAACGGCTTCCAAAGAGGAGACTCGTTATGTTAAGATGGTCACCTATCCACAAACCGAGCTCGGCAAGCGTTGCTTAACCTTGAAGATCGATCCGGGCGGCTGTTATTTTTAGCCTGAGCTCCTGTCACAATCTCTTTAATATCCTTACTTATGTGACAAAGAAGTCTTAAACGATAAATAAGCTGAAATGTCAGTAAACTCACATGCATATGAGTGTGGTGGTAGCCGGAGTGGTCGAGGTTGGGCGGCGCGGTGCAGGCGGAGCCGCTGGAGCCGCTGCTGGGCGACGAGCCGCCGGGGGACGTGCCGCCGCGGTGGGACGCTGCGCAGTGCCCGACATCGCGTATGAGTCCACAGGGAGGGCAATTACGGACATTTTATAGAATATTTTTACAGCCATATTTTAGAGTTCATAAATGGAAAATAAAGGTGTATGTAACAAATACCATTAGGTTTTCCATTGTTTTAAAATGTCTATTTGAAGGCTGAGCAATAAAATTAATTATACTCAAATAAAAAATAATTGTCATGCCTGTTAAAAATCATAGATGAAACCGTCATTGGTGTTAATTTCATAATTTCGGGGTGATATGAACATCCAAGGCAGTGGCGCAGTGCGCGGCGGAAAACCTCCTCCAGCACTGTGTAAGCTGAGCTCCTGACACTCTCCACAGCACACTACTCACCGTTGTGCTCCTTGTCCTCGTGCCGCACGTGGTGCGGGCTGGCGTGGTGCGGGTGCGGGTGGTGCGGCGGTGCGGGCGGGGGGGGTGCGGTGCGCAGCGGGAAGGCTTCCTCCGGCAGCGTCCAGTCCGCAGCCTCCGTGTCCACGTAGTGGGCGGAGGCCGCTGATACCCAGCCCGCAGTTTCTGTACGACAAAGAGTGATTATAGAGCCTGTCCAGTTTCGTCTTTACCCTAATACGCACAAGGAGCATACACGTGCCCAAACGTATGATGGGTTTACACCGACATTTTTCTGCATTGCTTTGTTACACTGACAAAAATGTATAATAATATGTCGTTTAATAATAATGTATTAATAAATAATATAGAAGTTTATGGAAGTCTGTATCGTTAGGATACACCATCAGTGGTATTCGTCACCCAGGGTGGTAGCGGTAAAGACGTTTCGCTCGGTGTCATGCAGTATCCCGCCGGGTATTTTGTATGGAGTTCAGGCTAAAGCGAAACGAGCGAAATCGGTATCGCCAAAACGCCCAGGTCGATTTTTGCGCTTGCTTTGCGAAACAGGTGGATCATAAGCAAACGGTGGCACGGGGAAAATGACAAATATATATTTCCCCAAACCCCGTTCATTTAGCTAATACAAAGAAAATAGTTTCGCAAGTAAGTTACCCAGAGCGTTAGCGATATCCGCTTATGTTTGATCCATAAGGTTTACCGCACGGTACTCGGCTTTCTGTGATTTTAACAGGCTAAAGTCAAGAAGCATGTGAATGCTAAATGCTAAAGGACGCATTAATTTGTTAAATTCCTAGGGACGGATACAAAGACACAGAAAATTATGACTGACATTTTTATACACGGCTTTAGTTCCAATTTATTATCTGGTGCTGATAGAACTAGGTAGCAAAAGAGGTACTAAGATGAAGCATAGAATAGTTACGAAACCACAAAATATTTTAAGAGTGAACAAGCAACAGATTTCTACGGATCAGTGAACACAAACACAGAGCTAGGCACCCTATTCTAATCTTATATTACTGTACTCACCTTCAGTTCTAACATGTTTAGGCTGCTTGGCTGGTGGTATGTAGATGCTGAGCGTTGGTTTACCTAATACTCCACTATTGTGGAACTGTGTCTCCGCCCAGTCTTCCACCTCTTCTAGTGGTTCTTCTTCCACTGCGTTGCTGGTAATAAACAACGCATAATATTTTATATATAATTTGGTTACACGAAGAGGACGTTATTTATTCGATAAATATAGCTACAGCGATACCCCAAGAATGTAGTAAGGCAAATGTTTCATCACATTTAACGCTTAATATTGTAGTTTTATGAAAACAAGCTAAATGCTGTCTAGATCTGTTGCCTATCTGACGGGGTCTGCTTATTTTAGCATGATCATTATCAAATTAAATTGTCTACATAAGTTGGGTAAAAGGGACATCGACACACAACATATATGTACGAATAAATGTATCCAAAGTCCTTGCAGTCATAGAAAACAGGCTTCAAAATAACTCTCTTTTTACAGTGTAATTCACTCATTATCCCCGTAAAATTTGGGTTCAAGCCTAGGCACAGTTAAAGGGCCCTTAAGTGACTAACGATATAGGCGAGATTGGAAGATCAAAGTCACTGTGCTAGTGTTGGTCGATTTCTCGAACGCCTTCAATACCGTCAGTCATGCATGACATACTGTTAGCCATTCTGTCCTATGTAATGGCCCTTCCCGAAACACTGGAATGGTTTACTTCCTACCTTCAGGATCGTCAGCAGTCGGTTCACGTTTGGGATTTTTCATTTCGCTGCACTGGTGTGATTTGGAAACAGGCGTTCTTCAAGGCGGCATTCTTTCTCCTCTTCTGTTTTCTGTTTTTCTTAATTAATATCATTACTTCCAAACTTCAGAGTGGGTATCATCACAAACAGATGTAATGAATTCATAACACGTTGTGTGTCGAAGTCCCTTCCACCCTGCAAGGGTCTTACTACCTACTATTATAAATGCGAAAGTTTGGATGGACGGATGGTAGGATGGATGGATATTTGTTGCTGGAACGGCTGAACGGATCTGGATGAAATTTGGCACAGATAGATTAACAATCTGGAATAGCACTTTTTCCTCTGGGGATAAGTTCCCTTGGAATCACTCTGACACTCATGCGGACGAAGCCGCTGGCAGAAGCTAGCATTTGATATGTCCGTAACTCACTTTTGATAGGTATGCGTGTAGGGCGGCAGGGGCGGAGGCTCGGGGCGCGGCAGCTCACGGTCCGTGAGCGGCAGCGGCGCCGGCGTGCCGCGGCCCGCCGCCGCGCGCGCGCTGTACACGCAGCGCACCACCTCCCACACGTGCGACACCTACAGGGAGACCAGTATTAGGCTGAGATCGACAGACTTGCTTTGACAGATGTCTACATTTATCCTGCTATATCCTATAACGCACAGGCAAGATAGCGCCAACGAAACTTTGGAAACATTTTCGTCATAAGTGTTAGTTATGGTTTTCGAGATCAAAATAAAAACACAAGATGGCGCCAGTAAAAGTTTGCAATTTTTTGTAATTTTCGAGATTGCAAAAAACGGAAAGGGCTCAAAATCCAAGATAGGACCAACAATATTTGCAAATTTTTCGCCATATCTGTCATTTTTGTGAGTTAAGGATTGCTAAATACCAGAACGGACTCGAAAAAGAATCTAAGATGGCGCTAACCATAGCATGCAGGACGAATGTAACTCACCATGTGTCTACTATGTGCTCTAGCGACCTCCGCGTTGTGCTGCGCGAGGTCGTGCGGACTGGCGCCCCGCATGCGGTAGGCGCGCGCACACTGCACGAGCGCGACCGTGCGCGCGCTGGCCGGCGCCGCATACCGGGACAGCGTGGAGGACGCTCCGCCAGGAAATGCTCGCTCTAGGGCCGCTTGTGCGCTTGGAGATAGGGAACCGGCTGTTGGCTGTTTGCGACTACGGAAAAGACGGAGGCAGTCAAATCGCGTTCAAAAAGAGCAAAATTATCGGTACAGATTTACGAGAAAGGTCAGTTTATAGAGGTCAGTGGAAACGAGCACGTACAAGTGCGTATGTGTTTTGTTATACACAGATTTTAGGACAAGGCGTAACATCGGACAGTACCCAGCTTAAGGTGCCATAGGATTTAAGCTATCAATACTTTCGCGAGGTTTGGTGATAAGTCCAAAGCATTTGATTGCGTTAATGACAAAACACTACTCTTAAACTTACAAAGTTACGGACTGGGTAAACTTGCGTTCAGAAGTGAAACCTTTTTTAAACGAAAAATAGCAACAACAGCCAAATAAATGGTGTAAATTCACGAGGTTTAAAAGCCAAAATGAGAGTACTACAAGGCTTAATATTGGGTCCTTGTTTTTTTTTTTGTAAACATGGTGTTATTAGTTAGAAACACACAAACAGTCACCCAAATGGTGTTATTAGCTAGAAACGATACGTCCGATTTTCAAGATTAGTCGTTCTGCAAATCTTGTCGATGTAAATCTGCAGTGAGTCTGAAATTGGGTCTCTGCTAATTATTTTGCGTTAAATGGAAATATCAAACGTCGAAAGTAGTAACTGTGCCACAGAATTGAACAAAGACAAACTAGAATTCGTCGGTATCACGACTCACAATGGGTAACAATGGGGTCCTCTTTTCACAACACTAGCAGGATGGCTAAGTTTAACAGCAATTGGCTGTTAGAAAATTCTTCAATTTACTGATGTAAATACTGGTCAATTTTAATTACTTTTATAGAGTTTGTGGTATTTTACAATGAGCTTAAAACAAGTCTCTTAGGATACCTAGCCAAATTATGAAATAAATATATCCATGGATTATCGATTTCGCTCGCTAGGGCGGTTTTATTGATATATATGAATGTTTTGAAAAGCATGTCCGGTTTAGAAGAAGACAGGAGAGGTGGTGTGACTCACCCCAGGCCGGGCACGTGGCGGTCGGGCGCGGCGGGCAGCGCGGGCAGCGCGGGCAGGGGCCGCTCGGGCGCCGCGTGCGCCACCTCGCCGCGCGCCGACACGCACACGCCCTGCGGGTTGGCCCACAGCACCGGGTGCGCCGCCTCGCTGAAGCGGTGCCGGTACAGGCTGCAGTCCTGCCGACCGACACATTACATCACGCCTGCGCTGCCTGAGGAGACATGCTGACTTCATAGCGCACTCTCCTTTGCCTAGTTTCTTACAATTATAGGTGTTTAACAATGAATTTGCATTCATATTTATAAAAAAAATACGCACCATGTCATTAGTTTAACTACTAGCAGATTCTCTATGAAGATTGAAGAATGTCTATGGAATCTATAATTTATCTATGAAAAATTTGAATTTGGGTTCTTACCTTACCCATAAGTTGATTGGTACAAAAAGGTGTATGCCCCTAGACACTCACTGCCAACCAACGTTTGTGATCGGTGTAATGTTATTGAACACTTTACTTGTTATGAAGTACGCTCTATAAAGCGATGGACTTATCTAACATCAATTAGTGCATTTTCAAGACATCGCGACCGCATTCATTAACATTTCAATTATGATTAATATTTATGATTTCGTATTCACTCAAATTCGAATTAAAAGTCTGCTAATCATTAGTTAAACTAATCATAAAGTTAGAATATTTTTATAATAAGGCTGTTGAAATTTACGAAAATGTTGCATTTGTAGGGCGTAGGTCTACTGATACACACAAGAAGGTGTGAGGCTCAGCCATCCAAAACTCTATCATTGACTTCCTTCAAGTCCTGGAAGGAGCAGTTGTAATACTCCTGAAAGGAGGTAACTCATATCTTGTGAAGAGGCTCCACACCGGTACTCTGTTTGACGATGGATGGAGGATACCCCATCCGGCCAGATTACTTGCATATCGGCCAACCTGGGTGCGCAACCGAACCCCCTACATACCCTGCTGGTGGACAGGAAGGTGTGGGGCTCCGCCAGCCAGGCGATGGCGGTGGTGACGTCACGGTGCTCCGCGAAAGTAGCCAGCGGGACGTGTGGACGGCGCACATCCCACACGTGGACCGCGCAGTCTAAGACGAGCGCACAGGACGCTACCTGGTACCTGATGATAACAAACGCAATGGTATCATTTTAACCGACTACAGCTAAGACAAAAGGAAGGGTTATGATTTTAGCCGTCTATGTATGTATTCCTATGTATGTTTTTGACAAAATATCTATTCATACATGATGTGCTTGGGGCCACACACACACACACGGTGCTTGTGGCATTCTATAACTTCAAGCCACAATAAAACATGCGTAGTCTAAACTGCGTTTTAACGATATAAGTCAAGACAAGGATCCGATAATAGTATCAAACATAATAATAGATTTACCGAAACCAGGGTTAAAAAAACTCAGAAGACCTTTAAAAACAGCTAGGAAGCTAGAAACTTGCACTTACTTCTTTTGCGGCCTCCATTTGACGTGCCCGACGGACGCTATGGTGTAAATAGTATGCTCCAAGTTAGGCTTGCCATAGATGTCCCAGACCTGGAATTAATCAAATTATGGATCTCTCGTGGCGAACGCTTGTAACTTAAGAGACATTTTGTGCAAGTGCGTTATTACTTATAATGCAAATATTCCAACATTGGAATTCACTTAACAATTCCAGGTAAAAAAGTCAGCTAGACGAAAGATATGTAATCGATCGGGTCGATCTTTTAGGTTAAGCAACGCTTGCCGAACTGTGGATGGGTAAATAAACATTTCGAGACTCCTCACTGCCTCGGAAAGCAAGTTAAGAAAGGCAGTCACTCCACGATAAATATTGAATCCGATTTGACAAGAAGCCGACCCTAATATAGTTGGGAAAAGGCTAGGCCGATGATGATGTAAAATTAAATAGATTTTAGATGAAACCATTGGTCGGTTAAAAGTCGTCTCAAGCTTATCGATACATGGCATAACATTGTACCTAGAACTCAAAAACTTTTATCTTCTACAAAATCCTTATCTCGGGTCCTCTCAGACGCAATAGCCCAGTAGTATTGTATTCAATTACACGCGCCACGCTGATAACCGCTAGACGCAATAATTATCTAATTAATTGTGAAGTGTTGACCGTCTCGTGGGGTCGCTACAAACGATAGCTTCGCTAGATGTTGCTGAATCAACGAATGATGAGAAAAATTGCTTACTTAGTCAATTATATAGTGACCTCTCGTGTTAACAACTTTAGATGTGTCTATTTATAGATTTAAATGGGTACACGTTTTGTTATTGTGTAGGTATAAGATTGCAGATTGATTGATTTCTAATACTTAAATGCATTTGTTTACAGTAAAATTAGTACTTACTATAAAGAGCCTACTTATTATAGAGAGAGTATATTTACCTAATGTTCGTGGAAGTAAGTAACATAGATACCTCCTGTAAAATCCCGGAATCATAAATGGAATCATGACAATTAAAACCCGGGGTTATAAAAACGTGAACTGGACTTTGAGTATAGTTCCAAATTATTGATTTGAAGAATCAAAAGAGGAAAGAGTTGTGCGAAAACAAATCTATTTAATTTAACAGTTTTCAGTATAATAATTTTGTTCAAATGTATTCAAAGCGCAATAAGTGAATTTGCAATTTCTTAAATCCCGGGATACAATCGTCATGTTTATGATTCCGGGATTATAGAGGAGGTATTATCAACTCTATCATCTATGTTACTTAATTCCACGAACATTAGGTAAATATACTCTACCTATTCCGATTTCTGGTTATTACTTCTCAGATTTTTATTAGAGACACTTTCGGATGGTGTAATTATACGGGGTGTTTTTTTTCAAAATCAAGCGGTTTTTTTTCCAACTACCTAGTTTAGTTTTCATCAAAATCGGGCTCGTGACTCCTTTCAGTGTTTTTCGTTAATCCTCATAGTTTCGAATTTGACCATCTAGGCACACTTTGAAAATTCGCCCTGTTTTTGTGACAATGGCGTTCAAATGGTTACAAATGTACCATCGCTATGTAACAGAACAACAGGTTTAGAAGATAACATTGTAATTAGCAAGTACCTAAATTATGATCAAATATGACAATAATATCGGCGTGTGACCAATAGGCGCGAACTATCGGCGACCCAGTTGTTTATCTAGTAGCAACTGATAACTCGGGCGTGTAACCCCTTGTTCAATATTATTTACCTGCTAGACATTTACATAAATATTTGCAAAATTCTTGACATGATAGGTTTTATGTTATTCCAAATTCTAGTAGAATTGGTAATTTTGAAGAGTCTCAACGTGCAACTAGATTTCGGTGGATAGATAAGAAGGTATGGACCTTTTACGAGTAGATTGAATCAGTATGAAACCTGGCAGCGGACTAGCGTTATCTATACACGATCTTTTATATTTAGCTTTTAGATGCGAACGTTTCCGACTTTTCGACGTATATCGACCGCGGGAAAGTAGCACCAATCACAATTTGTATACTCAATTTTGGCTGAGAACCACCTCCGTCAAACGTCTTGGAGTGTTGCCCTATGGTTATTTGAGCTGTCTTTATCTTTGTAATTTGGGGTCTTATGGGGTGACTTCATCAAACCATCATCTTCTAAGTTTTAAGACAGCTTGCAGATTGGTTTCTTTATAGCATCCGAAATTAATTACATTAATTTGTGTTTTGACTGTCTATCAGATTAACAACATCATCCTTTAATATTTATGATACTTACACGCTGTAGAGTAAGTAACTCGCGTTTGACTAGGGGCCGTTCAAGTATTACGTAAGCAGAATTTTAGTCATTTTGAACCCCCTTTCCCTTGTCAGCAAAGCTTTTATCCCCCCTCCAGAGCATAAGTATACTTTTTACTCGCGCGGGACGTAATTCCTATACTTTGCTGATTTCTTACTTAAATGAAACACCACGTGAGAGCAATAATACCGACTATTTTGCCAAATCTCTGAACAGCGGGCCTTAATTACGTATACATCAAATCTAGTATCGCTGACGTAATAACCATTACGACCCCCGTTCCCGTGTCATTAAAAATACGCATAGCATTAAAAATGTTGCCAAAAAACGTAACGTAAACGTCGTGTTGACGCGATGTTAACGTTTGCCTCTAGAGGATCGCGACGTCGGAGAAACGCCAGTGGGACACAACAGACTCGCGCAGGGAATAACCTTAGCTACGTAGGTATAATGAAAGTAGATTTTTCCAAAAGTTTTGTGCGGGATGGGTTGTCCACCATGAGAGTTCAAGGGTTATTAAGCAATTGGGTATTTACCTAGATAGATAGGTATTATTTGCCTTTTAAATTCATGAAAATTGAGAAAGATAAGTAAGAACCCCGGTGATGTCACTTCATAGACTTAGTGTATCAAAACGTGACGTCACTCGAGTTTTCAACGCACTGTATCGTCTTCAGTTTCTGTTTACGTGAAAAAAAAAAATACTTGTCGGACATGTTTTGGAAATCGATTTGATGGACTATTTTTAATTTTTTTACCCAATTTAGAGGGAGTTTACCTTAATAGTCTTATCCCTCGACGCGGTGGCGAGCCAGGGCATCTCGGGGTGCCAGTCGCAGGCGAACACCGGGCCGGAGTGCGCCGTGAACTGCAGCAGGCAACGCTCGTGGCGCCGCACGTCCCACAGCTGCACGCTGCCGTTCTCGGACACCGCGGCGAACGTGTGCGCCGCGTGCGGGCTGAACTGTACGTCGCGGATCGACTCTGTGTTGCTGGCGACCAACAAAAACGTCAGAAACTCAAACCATTTATCTACCTGTATACCTAAGGGAAAGTGACTGACTGACAACCCACCGCCGAAACTATTGAGACTAGGAACATGACAATTTGCACAAGGCGTAGGTGAGCACTAAGAACGGATTTTTTAAAATTCAATCTTTAAAAGGGGCAAATCGTTTGTACAAAACCTGCGTAGACGAAGTCGCGAGCGTAGTGCTAGTTTCTAATAAATCGTTTACAGGCACTGTTAAATCATCAAGGTATGTCATTTAAAAACAGGTAACATTAAAAAAAATACCATTAAGGTGCAACAACTAATCAAGGGAATAAAAGTATACTGTTGAGGTGACTCTGCAGCATATCCTAATATTTAAAATTCTTACGTTACTGACTGACTGACAGACAACGCACAGCCGAAACTATTGGACGGGAGTGTAGGGGAGCACTAATAGGAAAAAACTGGATAACCGCGTGCGAAGTCGCGGGAAAAAGCTTGTAAGATATATTTGCACAAGTAGGTACATAACTTGAGATTCCAGGTCCAAACTAGTGTTAGTTTCCAAAAGAATTGTTTGTTCCTTATTTTAGTTTTTTCTTGAGCACATCCATGGCAGCGTAATGCCACCCTGCATTTCAATTCAAATCAATGGAATTTTTGCTTTTTATGCCTTACCTTATGAATGTCCTGGCCACTTCCTTCATACGTAGATCGAAGCACTTCATCATGCCATCCTGAGAGCCGGAGATGAGCAGTGCTGGCTCTGTCAAGTGGAAGCTGACCTGCATTCAAATAAACCACATATTGTTTAGTAACTGCTGTCTAGTTAGTTAAGAAAGTAAAGTAAGACTTGACTTGCCTGTCACTCTAGTGTGTGTTAAAGTATAGGTACATATAAAGGGTTATGATACTTTATGTGAATCAGTAGGCAGCTTGGGACTTTTCCTCCAGAAGAAATGTTTGAAACTTGTGCGGTGTATCAATTAATATCTAAATATGATAATAACTGATAGGTAAAATAATAAAAATTCCTCAGCATCTGTCATTGTTAAAGGTCAGAAAGATTTTGTTATACCATACCCTTCCCTAACCTTTAGAACGCCAGAGCATATACACATCAGCGTGCTCCCGACGCCAAGCCACAAAATCGCCGTACTTTTTGTCACATATTTGTGACGTTTGGCATACAGGGCACACGCTTGCCTGTCGTGTATACGTGACAATGGCGTTTAAAAGGTTAAATCTAATGATTTTTAAATATGCTTGAGGGTTGTCCATAGCTAGGACCAGCATTTAGTGCTAATAATATTTAAGTTAAATGCTATCAAATATCACTCATTAAAGTGTAACCTATGGTCATCACAGGTCATTGTGCCAAATACAGATTTTATCATCAACCATTTTAATTGCAAAACATTCTGCTTGCTTATCAGTGTTAGCTCCATTTACCTTGTTAACCGTTCTCTTGTGGTCAGAGAACACATGCTCCTGCTTGGAGCGGCCAGAGCGGCCCAGGTTCCACACCACCACTGCTCCATTGGTTGCTGCTGTGGCAAGGGTGTTTTCTGCAAAAAAAAAGTTGAAGAAGTGTACCAACTTGGACCATTCTTAGGAAGTGATAATTTAGAAACAGATGTTAATTAAAATCTAGAGATATTACTGTCTTAATTACTTAGTCTTCCATTGACTTAATACTTATTAGACTAAAGTATAGGAATCTATATTATACTATAGAAATCTAAATCTTATTAATTTCTTTTAAATAATAATTTGCAAGCCCAACAATGTTATGGTGCAATACTAGTTATAATTATCAAGAATGTTATTTTAAGTCCTAATTTAAAAGCTGACTGCAGGGAGATCAAAAGTTCAATTAAGTTCTTATCAGAACTTTTGATAGCAACTGTTATTGACAGTATTCCTTAAAATGAATTAAAACAATATAAATTACTGGTTAATGTGAAAGTAATTTTTATTACTATAAATTACTGCTAATAGCTCTTTAGTAAAGCTCATAACAGGATTTGTAACCAAGACCTGCTCAAAAGAAAGAAAAAGTATTTATATTGTCACAGATCTGACAGGGAATTTTTTTCAGCCTGTACTGTCTTACTGCTGGGCAAGGAGGCCCCACCAACTCCTTCCAGATATTTTTGTCCCGAGTCACCAACATGGGTACAAAATTATAAACTTAAACTAAAATTCCTTAATAATAACAATGCTAGTAAGTAGTATGCTCATTTAAATATGAAATAAATATAGTACTAAGATTAATTGATTTAAAATCGATTCAGTAAATAATTACCTTCAATTGTACTCCAGGCAACATCAATTGAAGAAAAATTCAGATTCAAGTTTTTCCCAACTCTTAAGTTACAAACTTCAGAAAATTCATTTTCACCAATAGAAAACACTTTGAATACTGTAATAAAAATTATAATTAACCTATATAGTGAGAGCAAGTCATTTTATGCAAATTAAACCAATGTTTTATATTATTTGATTTACCATTACGCCCAGCTATAACTACTTGTGAGCAGTCTTTATTTAGCGCCAAAGCGTTTGCTGGCCCCTCCTGGGACACGCATATTGTGTTCGACGGTATCATTATCAATAAATTAATTTTATCAAAACAATAAACACTACAAATTGTCACATGATCAATCACACAACATTTTCAGCCACCATCACAGGATGAAACCCTGTTTGTTACTGAGGGCGAAAGATAGATGACTAATTTAATTAATATTTTTTTTACAAATTTCAAAGATGTACAACCAACATTACAAATCACTTGTTTATTTTGTGTTTTTGACTGCTTTTGTCTATTTTGAGGTTGCTTGTCAACTTGCTTGTCATTAGTTAATTTTATTTGACACTGGCAGATGCGGAACGTCCTACGCATTTTATTTTGGAGCTGAGTGAAACTACGACCAAACATCTTTCCTACAGTGTTTGATCCTTGTCATGTATCGCACCAATAATGCAAAGATATTTGATTGGTTTTATTTTCACTTAAAATTGTATGTAGTTGCATTCAATCAAAACAATGTGTTCTGATAACTGCGTTTTGAATCTGCGTAATAATCAGAACTAATGAAAAAATCAAAATGTCAGAACGCAGACGTCAAACGCAGGTTTTCTTTTTTCATGGATTTTCGAAAAAACGCATTAACAGCGTATGGGTCGCGTAATTAATTGCTATGGTATTTCGAACACAAAAAACAGTATGTGAATTATAGTGCGAAGTTCATTCATAAAATTGGGACGATGGAAAGTGGAGACAGGATTTTGGTGGCTGCGGGGCTGACAGCGGCTGTAGTGGTCGGAGCCTTCGTGCTGTGGGGTCCCGGCGGGGCTCCTAAGGTGCGCAAGAGGCGCGGGCAGATCGCCGGGCTCCAGAACCTGGGCCGGACCTGCTTCCTCAACACCCTGCTGCAGGCACTCGCAGCCTGTCCCACTTTCATCGACTGGCTCAAAAAGTATGCTAAAGCTGACGGCCACAACAGTATGATCACTACATTATATACAGTTATTGAAGGTAATTTTCTCCCACAATACTTTTATCTTAGGAAGTACATAAATGGCATAATTAATTGAATAACTTGAAATATTCCTTATTATGTGAATAATAAAAATTAGAATTTATTTTGTTATTTAAAAGTTGTGTGTAGTGTCATGTTAAGAATAAGCTGAACAAAAACATTCCAGAATGCTACTGAACTGCATCTTTATAACCAGTAAAATGATAGAGACTATCACTCATTCACATGATTTATTTTAAACTGAATAATTGGTAAACTACTCTGATAAAACCAAGAAACATCAATAATTTCCTCAAACCCAGTTTTAAAAATGAGCTACCTGTTGACATAAAGCTACTAAATACAACTCATAAAAACATCAATTTTATTATATAATATTATGGTTCAGTTACCTTTTGTTTTAAAAACATCTATTGTTAAAAGATCAAGATTAAATATTTATAGAATGAACTCAAATCAGGCTGGTAATAAAAATCACACCTTAGGAGCAGAGCCTTACTACTTATATAAATATATTCAAGCTAATATTCACTCAAATTATGTTTATTCTCTTGAACGTAGGAATGCAGTATGTTGTGTATATATTATATAATTTTGGTTTTCATTATCCTGCATCTTTAAACTTTGTGAAAATATATAAGTCAAGCTGGCTTGCCTGTTCCCAGATGTTGGGTCAGGCTGCCAGTGTCACCAGACACAGCTGAATACCTGATGATTACAACTACCCGTAACAAATAACAGTGGGAACCACTGGCTTAAAATGCTTTCTGAGTCACTGAGGAATCTCAATAATTATATTAAGATTAAGATGATCAGTGGTCACCCATCCACAAAATGACCTCGCGTTGCTTAACCTTGAGGATCGACAAGTGTAATAACAGCTGCAACTATTTGCCACTAGCTCCTCTGCACAAAAAAATGAATGAGTCTTACAGTAGTCGCATAGAATGTGTAACATCTGACGTCTCACAGTGTCCTGTTACACACTTCCTTCCCATTTTACGAAATTTATTTATTAAAACTTTATGCACTAGTAAAAACACTGTACAAAGGCGGACTTAATGCCTTAGGCATTTTCTACCAGTCGACCTTAGGGTGGTGCAGAGACAACATGGCAGGTGCAACTTAAAGAAAAACTAAAAATAGAGAGAAGAAAAAATATAAATCACTCACACAGATTGCAGGAATGTTAGAGGAAAGATGTTACACATCAAAAATATATTTTGCCAAATATTCCTTATCTTTGTGATGTAGTATGAGTGATGCAATACATAAAAGATGTTAACAACATACGTATATGACGTACGTAAACAGGTGTAAAACACCTGAAACTATCAATCACAATATTGACTAATAAAGTAAAGATTCTGAACAAAGGAAAACGGAGTTGAGGGTTTGTGACTTTAGATGCGGCGGATGGATCATATGTTCAAATATTGTGACAAAGCTATTCTTAAGGCCTTTCTATATATCTGTATTTCCCAAAGGGTTGGGCAGGTGTGTACTCCATAAAGTCTGTGTGAAAAAAAACAATTATCATTTTAATCATAGTCAACCTTTTATGTTTCCATTGCTGACATTTAAGAGCTCTCTGTGAGAGGGAGAGTCAAAGTCAAAGTCAAAGTCAATTCATTTATTTGAACTAGACCATTAAAAGGCACTTTTGAACGTCAAATTTACAGTTTAAAATTAAAATATAAGTGACTCTAGTTGTCCATTCGCAAAAAGTAGATTCTTATGGAGAAGAACGGACAAGAAACTCCATAGTTACTCTTTTCAAATATAAGTTTTACAATATTTTGTATACATAGGTACATTGATCAATTGATTATATTATGTGAGCACAATGCATCCAACATTACACTAATATACAGCACACACTTATATACTATAGGTACAACAAAGCAATACCAGCAGAGATAAAATTAAGTTTGCTAGTAAGGGACATGGTACTCACATATTTACAATATAATTAAAAACAATGGATCAGTGTGTGAGTTAAATTACATATTAAAAACCTGAAAGTACACCAGTAAATAAAACAAGTTTGACTTTTTCTACTATACCCTCGATTGTCCTATGGAGCAGGACCAGCGTGTTTCCAAGCATTCTTATCTTTAATATAATCATCTAGTTTGTAATATGCTTGTTTACAAAGTGTGGTTTTAATGTAAGTTTTAAATTTTCTTTCATTTAGTTCTAATATGTCACAAGGTATTTTGTTGTAACATTTAACACAGTACCCCATGAAAGATGTTCGTACTTTGGCTAATCTATAAAATGTTTGATCTAAATTATTTTTATTTCTAGTATTAAAATGATGTCTATCACTAATTTTGTTAAAGAGATGTCGATTTTTTCTGAGAGGGCTGTAACAAACTTCTTTCTACATATACTGTAAACAAGCTTATTGTTCTTATAATAGCAAGTCCTCCTTAAGCTACAATAAATGTGTACCAAGTAAAATATATGTTAACTTCAAATAAAATAAACCCACTCTATACGGACACGGAGGTGCCTAAAGAAAAATGTTTTAAGTTCCAAAATAATTATACACTCATCAGAATAATTGTACGTGTTGTATTTCTATTCATTTTGCCTTCCAAAATGGATAAATGCTCACCAAATCTTGTTTCCCTGAAATACAATGTTACTTCTGTTACTGAACTTGGATGCAAGAGCGAGCTAAGCAAACTTGGGACTGGGGGCACCCTGACTCGGACAGGTAAGGTTAAAAGGGGATGGCGGAGTCTAGTGAGCGAGCGAAGCGAGCGAATCAGACCCCGAAATCCCCTTCGTGGTGTTTTTTTTAAACCGCGAAGCAGGGCTCCGACTTCGCCTTTTGGGGAGCATTTATCCATTCTGGCAGGTATTTCGAATTGTTGAGTAGTAAAATAGGTACTTTTCTGGTAGGCGTTCAAACACAAGCCTCCTCTTTCTATCCCTCATAGTTGTAAACGGCACACACGAGTCAGCGCGCGGCACGCCAGTCTGCCCGCTGGGTGTGCTGCAGTCTCTCCGTGCGGCCGGGTGGGTGGTGCCCGCAGATCAGCAAGATGCTCATGAACTGCTCCATGTTCTACTGTCTTGTATTGAAGAAGAAACAACGAGCATGTCTAAGAAGGTACGAGTTTACAACACTGGTCAATTTGTTTAGTTTCTTTATCATGAATATTATGGGTCATGGAATGGGGTGTGCAAAGTGCAGGTTTCTATACAGTGCGAGCTAATCCCACATAGTTCGTGCTGGTATTGTAGAAGGAGGCATCATCATCAAACATATAATGTCGCTCTTGCAAATATCCGTTTGACTAGAAAACGAATAGGAAAGTAATTAACTCCCTAGTCCTAGAAAACATCCCGGAGTCAGCAGTGGTATTGTAAGCCACTGATAATCCTTCTAGACTTCCCTAGTTTATTTACCTTCTAGAGGTGACATATTGCTTTCCTTCTCGCTAGCCAATTGGAAACCAGTTTTTTATTTTAATGCAGCACCTGAATCAGTAGCAGTGGATTGGCGCTCTGCGAATTAGTTACAGTTCCAATCCAGCATTTGGAACTGGATTCTGGACGGTTCAGTCCACAGTTTCCCAGTGCTTAATATGGTTTTTAAACTGTAAAAATCAATTTAGTCCGTCAGATAAACTAAAAAAAAAATTGGAGTCATATTTTTCTTTTTTTGCATAAACAAAAAATAATAATTATAAGACGATAAGGTGCGTCAAAACTTGCGTGACGTCATGCGATGGAACACTTTTAACTATAACGAGACAGACGTGAGAGAGTATGAGAGACTATGACGTGCTTTATTTATCAATTTTGTGCAAAAAAATGTGTCTAAATTTTTTTTATAATCTAACATAGTAAATAAAATAATTATTTTCCTAAATAGTAAAATACTAAAACTACTTACTTTAACTAATTATAAAAACCTTTTTTTTTTCCAACACAGCCGGGCTGCCTCTCCGACGCACTGGGGCTGGGCGGCAGCCGCGCGTGGTCGGCGCTGGCGTCGCCCGCGTCCCCGCCCTCCGCGCCGCACCCCCTCCGCGCAGACTCCACCCCGCCGACCCCCTCGGGACTGTCCATGCGCCCGGCCTCTGCCGCTCCCACTGATGAACCTGATCTTGTGGAGCCAGGTAACATACTGACATGAGAACATCACTATCACTCCACTAAAACAGTGAACAGTGGAACCTCACTGAACAATAAAAATCGGGATATCTTACTACTTAATAATAAATCTTAGGTTACTATTTTGAGTATCAAAGTTTGTATGGTTTTTTGTTACATACTCTTCTGTTCTCCAGAACCAGTAATGGAAGCCCCGCGCCTCACGAAGGGCGTGTCGCGCTCGCTGTGCCACCTGAGCTCGGTGGGGCGGCGCTGGGCCACGCCCGCGGCCGCGCGCCCCCCTCCCGCGCCGCCCTTCCGCGGCACCCTCGCCTCCCGGCTGCAGTGCACCGTGTGCTCGCACAAGGTATGTGTCGCGCTCGCTGTGCCACCTGAGCTCGGTGGGGCGGCGCTGGGCCACGCCCGCGGCCGCGCGCCCCCCTCCCGCGCCGCCCTTCCGCGGCACCCTCGCCTCCCGGCTGCAGTGCACCGTGTGCTCGCACAAGGTATGTGTCGCGCTCGCTGTGCCACCTGAGCTCGGTGGGGCGGCGCTGGGCCACGCCCGCGGCCGCGCGCCCCCCTCCCGCGCCGCCCTTCCGCGGCACCCTCGCCTCCCGGCTGCAGTGCACCGTGTGCTCGCACAAGGTATGTGTCGCGCTCGCTGTGCCACCTGAGCTCGGTGGGGCGGCGCTGGGCCACGCCCGCGGCCGCGCGCCCCCCTCCCGCGCCGCCCTTCCGCGGCACCCTCGCCTCCCGGCTGCAGTGCACCGTGTGCTCGCACAAGGTATGTGTCGCGCTCGCTGTGCCACCTGAGCTCGGTGGGGCGGCGCTGGGCCACGCCCGCGGCCGCGCGCCCCCCTCCCGCGCCGCCCTTCCGCGGCACCCTCGCCTCCCGGCTGCAGTGCACCGTGTGCTCGCACAAGGTATGTGTCGCGCTCGCTGTGCCACCTGAGCTCGGTGGGGCGGCGCTGGGCCACGCCCGCGGCCGCGCGCCCCCCTCCCGCGCCGCCCTTCCGCGGCACCCTCGCCTCCCGGCTGCAGTGCACCGTGTGCTCGCACAAGGTATGTGTCGCGCTCGCTGTGCCACCTGAGCTCGGTGGGGCGGCGCTGGGCCACGCCCGCGGCCGCGCGCCCCCCTCCCGCGCCGCCCTTCCGCGGCACCCTCGCCTCCCGGCTGCAGTGCACCGTGTGCTCGCACAAGGTATGTGTCGCGCTCGCTGTGCCACCTGAGCTCGGTGGGGCGGCGCTGGGCCACGCCCGCGGCCGCGCGCCCCCCTCCCGCGCCGCCCTTCCGCGGCACCCTCGCCTCCCGGCTGCAGTGCACCGTGTGCTCGCACAAGGTATGTGTCGCGCTCGCTGTGCCACCTGAGCTCGGTGGGGCGGCGCTGGGCCACGCCCGCGGCCGCGCGCCCCCCTCCCGCGCCGCCCTTCCGCGGCACCCTCGCCTCCCGGCTGCAGTGCACCGTGTGCTCGCACAAGGTATGTGTCGCGCTCGCTGTGCCACCTGAGCTCGGTGGGGCGGCGCTGGGCCACGCCCGCGGCCGCGCGCCCCCCTCCCGCGCCGCCCTTCCGCGGCACCCTCGCCTCCCGGCTGCAGTGCACCGTGTGCTCGCACAAGGTATGTGTCGCGCTCGCTGTGCCACCTGAGCTCGGTGGGGCGGCGCTGGGCCACGCCCGCGGCCGCGCGCCCCCCTCCCGCGCCGCCCTTCCGCGGCACCCTCGCCTCCCGGCTGCAGTGCACCGTGTGCTCGCACAAGGTATGTGTCGCGCTCGCTGTGCCACCTGAGCTCGGTGGGGCGGCGCTGGGCCACGCCCGCGGCCGCGCGCCCCCCTCCCGCGCCGCCCTTCCGCGGCACCCTCGCCTCCCGGCTGCAGTGCACCGTGTGCTCGCACAAGGTATGTGTCGCGCTCGCTGTGCCACCTGAGCTCGGTGGGGCGGCGCTGGGCCACGCCCGCGGCCGCGCGCCCCCCTCCCGCGCCGCCCTTCCGCGGCACCCTCGCCTCCCGGCTGCAGTGCACCGTGTGCTCGCACAAGGTATGTGTCGCGCTCGCTGTGCCACCTGAGCTCGGTGGGGCGGCGCTGGGCCACGCCCGCGGCCGCGCGCCCCCCTCCCGCGCCGCCCTTCCGCGGCACCCTCGCCTCCCGGCTGCAGTGCACCGTGTGCTCGCACAAGGTATGTGTCGCGCTCGCTGTGCCACCTGAGCTCGGTGGGGCGGCGCTGGGCCACGCCCGCGGCCGCGCGCCCCCCTCCCGCGCCGCCCTTCCGCGGCACCCTCGCCTCCCGGCTGCAGTGCACCGTGTGCTCGCACAAGGTATGTGTCGCGCTCGCTGTGCCACCTGAGCTCGGTGGGGCGGCGCTGGGCCACGCCCGCGGCCGCGCGCCCCCCTCCCGCGCCGCCCTTCCGCGGCACCCTACAAAAGTTCTTCTGCTATTATATTCATAGCTATTTCCCCAAAAAACTATACTCTATCTAATTTTAGACTCTACTAGCGCCAAATATACAAGTTTTAGCTTATTTCAGGGCTCTCAGAGCGTAACATGCTGACGATACCGATGTATCAATCTGTTTTAACTCTGCTTTCCAGTTTAACGGTTGGTCAATATATAATATATACCTAAAAATTTTACTTCAGAAACACTTTCAATTTCGACTTCATTTAAGACAACATTTAAATTATCTTTGTTACGGGCTGTAGTTTTAAATAACATTATTTGAGTCTTTTTAGTATTACTAAATAATAATAAATTATTTATTAATAGTAAAAAGACTGCCGCGAACCACACATTAAATGCCTGTAACGTAGCATTTATCCTTTCTGTCAACTCTACCATGTCATTAGCTGTCACTATGGCATTTGTGTCATCCGCGAAAATTACTAATTCAATGTCCGGTAAAATTGCATTTAGATAATTAATTAAGTCATTAATAAATAATAAAAATAAAATAGGTCCTAGAATAGATCCCTGTGGTACACCCGTTGATATGCGTACAATTTTAGATTAATACATTGTCTTATAATTATTCTGAGTTTGTCAAGTTCAACGTACATCCGCCTATTTTTTAAGTAGGAAGAGAATAGTAACAAAGCATTTCCTTTTATTCCGTAATGTCTCATTTTAGTCAGCAGTAATTCATGGTCAAGTGTGTCAAATGCGGAGCTTAAATCTAAGAAAATCCTTGAAACTCTCATTTTATTATTTATTTTGCTTATCACATCATCTAACAACGTATGTATGGCGTCTGAAGTGCCAACACCCTTTTGATACCCAAATTAGTAATAATAATAATAATAATAATTTATTTTCATAAAATACAGATTGAGACATGTTTTATCTAAAGACAACTTAAATGCACTTTGGTAGAAACACAAAGCAATCCAAATCTAAGAACTGTAATCTGTTTACAATATGGGAAACCCTGCCTCTCAAACTAGGTAACCTGTATCTTGAGAGACAGTGATCCAGCTTTAAATGAGATGCTATAGGTAAGTATAATAGTGGACTGTGTCGATCTACCTGATCTATTGAGGATAATAAACTAAACTAATTTAATTTACAAAAGTATGTATTTTATATGTGATGTGATGTGTGAGGGTGTGTTTGTGTGTGTGTGTGTGTGTGTGTGTGTGTGTGTGTGAGGGTGTGTGTGTGGGTGTGTGTGATTTGAGAAATGTAAGTATTAGGCGACGTACTTAAGTAAGGATTCTGTTTGTAGATAGTCACGTTCCAGTAGCCATTCCGTTAATTTTGATTTTAATTCATGTTTATTTAGATCGATAATGTTTATTTTTTTGTGAATTTGTTTGTAGATATGTGTACTTAATGTGTAGTATTGGTGTTGAGCGAAGGTGGTTTTGTGTGGAGTACTTAAATTGTTTTTTTTAGTAAAACTATTTACTTGCAAGTGAGCTAATAGTCGAATTTTCAGTATCTTTTCAAATAATTTTGACAGCACTGGTAACAGAGAGATGGGTCTATAGTTTTTAGGACCAGACTTACCTACTTCCCTTTTTATACACAGGTATTACTTTCGCCATTTTCAGTTGTTCTGGGAAGACAGCCTCTTTAATACATTTATTGAAGAAGTCAGATAGAGGCTCGGCTAATATTAAAATGTGCTTCTTGAACAGACGAATCGGAACTTCGTCATACCCACAGAAATGAATGTTTTCCATTCTTTTAACTACTTTTTACTACAAATCTCGTTTGAAGTGGTGGGAGAAATATGCATGTCACCACTAACCATGTCCGAGTGCGCATGGAAAAATGCATGGTCTCCTTCATTAAAGGGCGTTTAAGTTTGTGGAGTATATACTTAATCCGCGCGGCCGAAATACTAGTATTTTTATATTAGTAAATCCTGAAATAGATCTGAGGAAAATCCCAAATACAAACTAGGATAGAACTTTACTGAATCATGTTTAGAACGTGCAAGTGAACAAATGTTGATGTTCTCACAGAGTCCGATCCGGTACGACAAGTTCGACAGCATTTCGCTGTCCATGACCAACGCCAGCGTCGGGCTCACGGGATCCTTCAGTCTATCAGGTAAGCCAACTATTGATATATTCCTGCGATTTTAACCGTAGTCGACGGTTAATATCGTAATACTATTATAAATGCGAAAGTTTGGATGTTTGTTACTCAATCGGTTTGTTGATAACTTTTTGGAAAAAGAGTTGAGAGACATAGATAGAGCAATTTTGCGTTTTCAATAGAAAGTAACAAATCACTCGCTGTGCATACAACTAAGGAGTAGAATCCCTACCGGAGTGTGTTTTCTAAAAGCCGTAATCTGAGGGTCTTTAAGTCAACAGTGAACAGGTTACTTCTAGGCAAGCGCGCGTTTGTATGAAATACCGCGAGGTGTAAAAACGGCGACTTATAATTAAGTTATATTATAAAAATCGATAAGCTCCAAATGAAAAAGCCTCAATTTCCAAACATTTTTGATAGAAAAAGAAATGACTTTTTCAAAAAATTGTAGACAAATTCTAAATTCCCTCTGGCTTTGACACCTTCATGTATTCATAAAACTGTTCTACTATTGCTTAGTTAAAACACTGTTCAAGTGCTTAAGATATTTTAAAATCACTCAAAAATTTTGAATAAAGAATCTGCTAATCAAAATGCTGAGCAATGGTTGAAAAGTTTTTTTTATAGAAACGGCTGTTTTAAGCCCTTTTTATTAACATACACTTTTATATTTTATAAATATGCCACTCTTGTTGCCCGGTTTTGGCGCTCACGCAACAAAGTAATAACATAATTTCAACGTTATCGAAGCGATATGTAGACCCTTGTAATAAACAACTGATAAAAAATCAGTTTAGGTTAATCTATAACAACTATGTTTTGCAAGTAACTCTATATTTGTCGGTATTTAAGTATACCTACGGTTAAAAAACTCATTAATTTTACCACAAAGTAAAATGGTTTTGTTATAACATTGCCGGAACAGGGTCAAAAATCGTTGAATAAATAACGTTAAATAAGCAGAGCCCTTTGTAACATTTTTCCTTTGATTTAAATTTTCCTTTGAAGAATTTCATGAAGAAAGCTTTTGTATCTTATAAGTAAGCTAAATTGAACTGTATCACTGCAAGTTGCGGCTGATATTTCTATGAGATATTTGTCTTTTTATTACAGAGACATTTATAGATGGTGGTCAAGCCTGAGGTTGTTTGGCCAGTGCGTAACGTCGTGTAACTTCTGTTCATTTCCGAGTGACTTATGGTCCTATCTATAGATACATAGTACTCGTATGAAGTTAAAACGCAAAAAAAATGATAAAAGCGTGCTTCCTTCACTTCTACGCACGGTCACGTTGTCTCTTTCAACGGAGTGGTTAATTTCGAGAAGGTGTTGACGTCCAAAAGCTATATCTATGGTGCTGTTCATTGCTGACAGCTAAGAGAATAAGCTCCTTTTGTCTGGAGAGGAATCTATACCAACACTAAAACTAACGTAGCTACATCTGCAACGAAGTACGTCAAACAAATCCTGCATCGCAGTATCAGAGTTTTCCGTGCGAAAATGCCCAAATATAAGCTATCGGGCAGTTGCCCACCAGACACAACGCCTGTCTGGTCTGAGGCCTCCCTTTTTGGCTGACTGTCCATTGGAGCGAAGAGGAGAAGAGTGGAGCGGAGCCATGCAAATATTAACCAATGGAATTGCATAAAATCTCCGCTCCGCTTCAGTGGACAGAGATTTGCAAACAAGTTTATAAAATCATACAAAACCTAAGCGAAGCGACGCAGTGGAGGGTGGTAGCGGAATAAAAACTAGCCGCCCGCTCAGTCTGCAACTCCGCTCCGCACTACCTCGCTTCACATCAATGGACAGACAGGGTCCGCAAATCCGCTCCGCATTACTCCCTCTCTCCGCTCCGCTACCTCGCTCCGCGTCATTGGACAGGCAGTCTTAAATGGAGGTTTGCGGGACTTTACACCCTGTTCCGCATACCTCCATATGTCCAATAAGTCAAGTGTTATTTTTTCTTCCAGGACTCCTCCGCGCGTTCACAGCACCCGAGATGGTGAAGGGTGTCCGCTGCAGTAAGTGCTGCCCCGAGTCCGCCGAGCCGCTAACCCAGGCCGCGCCGCCCGCACCACCCGCCTACACCAAGCACATCCGCACCGTCAGCTTCGGCAAGGTAGGAGACATAATAGGCCGCCCATTGTGAAACGTGTTTTGTTTCATGTGTTTTTTTTTAATAAATATTTAAAATGTTAATTCATATGTAAAGAAAATTGAATAAACGACATTTTATTGTAAAATACCAGAAATAACCCTTCGCGTCTGATTTATCGTAAGAACAATATACGCGTTCATGTAGCGTATACGCGATGATGCTCTTGCAGCAAATGCATTTACGCAGCGCCTAGGTAAATAAACGCCTAATGCTTAGATATTTTGTGCCTACTCATTAAGGTTATTTTGGTGTTTTCTCGTGTTCCAGCTGCCATACTGCCTGTGCCTGCACATCGGGCGCGTGGAGTGGCTCGGCGGCGCGCTCAACAAGCGCGGCGAGTTCGTGGCTTTCCCTGAAACGTTGTCCATGGCGCCCTACTCCGCCGTGCAGCAGCCCAAGGTACTGCTCATCATCAAATATGAATAAGCAGACATTCACCCACTTTAATTGACATCCTTGCTTTCAGAACCATAAAAAAGCCGTAAACTTGTCCTGAATCGACATCTTATGTGATCTTCAACAGTTTTTTTCCTCAATCTACTCCATACCACAACTGTTGTTTGAAGCTCATCATTATAAAATAATGTAACAGTAACGTACTTCAGCAGATCGACCTGGTGTCGCTGGTGGGCGAGGGCCGGCTGCGCTGCGGGCTGTCGACCCTCAACTCCTCGGAGTCAGGCGGCGGCGAGGCGGGCGCGGCGCTGTACCGGCTGACGGGCGTGGTGGTGCACGTGGGCGGGCCCAGGTCCGGACACTTCGCCACCTACCGCCGGGGGAACGGCTTCGAGGCCAAGAGGTACCACGCACTATATCTATATAGGCGGCGCGGCGCTGTACCGGCTGACGGGCGTGGTGGTGCACGTGGGCGGGCCCAGGTCCGGACACTTCGCCACCTACCGCCGGGGGAACGGCTTCGAGGCCAAGAGGTACCACGCACTATATCTATATAGGCGGCGCGGCGCTGTACCGGCTGACGGGCGTGGTGGTGCACGTGGGCGGGCCCAGGTCCGGACACTTCGCCACCTACCGCCGGGGGAACGGCTTCGAGGCCAAGAGGTACCACGCACTATATCTATATAGGCGGCGCGGCGCTGTACCGGCTGACGGGCGTGGTGGTGCACGTGGGCGGGCCCAGGTCCGGACACTTCGCCACCTACCGCCGGGGGAACGGCTTCGAGGCCAAGAGGTACCACGCACTATATCTATATAGGCGGCGCGGCGCTGTACCGGCTGACGGGCGTGGTGGTGCACGTGGGCGGGCCCAGGTCCGGACACTTCGCCACCTACCGCCGGGGGAACGGCTTCGAGGCCAAGAGGTACCACGCACTATATCTATATAGGCGGCGCGGCGCTGTACCGGCTGACGGGCGTGGTGGTGCACGTGGGCGGGCCCAGGTCCGGACACTTCGCCACCTACCGCCGGGGGAACGGCTTCGAGGCCAAGAGGTACCACGCACTATATCTATATAGGCGGCGCGGCGCTGTACCGGCTGACGGGCGTGGTGGTGCACGTGGGCGGGCCCAGGTCCGGACACTTCGCCACCTACCGCCGGGGGAACGGCTTCGAGGCCAAGAGGTACCACGCACTATATCTATATAGGCGGCGCGGCGCTGTACCGGCTGACGGGCGTGGTGGTGCACGTGGGCGGGCCCAGGTCCGGACACTTCGCCACCTACCGCCGGGGGAACGGCTTCGAGGCCAAGAGGTACCACGCACTATATCTATATAGGCGGCGCGGCGCTGTACCGGCTGACGGGCGTGGTGGTGCACGTGGGCGGGCCCAGGTCCGGACACTTCGCCACCTACCGCCGGGGGAACGGCTTCGAGGCCAAGAGGTACCACGCACTATATCTATATAGGCGGCGCGGCGCTGTACCGGCTGACGGGCGTGGTGGTGCACGTGGGCGGGCCCAGGTCCGGACACTTCGCCACCTACCGCCGGGGGAACGGCTTCGAGGCCAAGAGGTACCACGCACTATATCTATATAGGCGGCGCGGCGCTGTACCGGCTGACGGGCGTGGTGGTGCACGTGGGCGGGCCCAGGTCCGGACACTTCGCCACCTACCGCCGGGGGAACGGCTTCGAGGCCAAGAGGTACCACGCACTATATCTATATAGGCGGCGCGGCGCTGTACCGGCTGACGGGCGTGGTGGTGCACGTGGGCGGGCCCAGGTCCGGACACTTCGCCACCTACCGCCGGGGGAACGGCTTCGAGGCCAAGAGGTACCACGCACTATATCTATATAGGCGGCGCGGCGCTGTACCGGCTGACGGGCGTGGTGGTGCACGTGGGCGGGCCCAGGTCCGGACACTTCGCCACCTACCGCCGGGGGAACGGCTTCGAGGCCAAGAGGTACCACGCACTATATCTATATAGGCGGCGCGGCGCTGTACCGGCTGACGGGCGTGGTGGTGCACGTGGGCGGGCCCAGGTCCGGACACTTCGCCACCTACCGCCGGGGGAACGGCTTCGAGGCCAAGAGGTACCACGCACTATATCTATATAGGCGGCGCGGCGCTGTACCGGCTGACGGGCGTGGTGGTGCACGTGGGCGGGCCCAGGTCCGGACACTTCGCCACCTACCGCCGGGGGAACGGCTTCGAGGCCAAGAGGTACCACGCACTATATCTATATAGGCGGCGCGGCGCTGTACCGGCTGACGGGCGTGGTGGTGCACGTGGGCGGGCCCAGGTCCGGACACTTCGCCACCTACCGCCGGGGGAACGGCTTCGAGGCCAAGAGGTACCACGCACTATATCTATATAGGCGGCGCGGCGCTGTACCGGCTGACGGGCGTGGTGGTGCACGTGGGCGGGCCCAGGTCCGGACACTTCGCCACCTACCGCCGGGGGAACGGCTTCGAGGCCAAGAGGTACCACGCACTATATCTATATAGGCGGCGCGGCGCTGTACCGGCTGACGGGCGTGGTGGTGCACGTGGGCGGGCCCAGGTCCGGACACTTCGCCACCTACCGCCGGGGGAACGGCTTCGAGGCCAAGAGGTACCACGCACTATATCTATATAGGCGGCGCGGCGCTGTACCGGCTGACGGGCGTGGTGGTGCACGTGGGCGGGCCCAGGTCCGGACACTTCGCCACCTACCGCCGGGGGAACGGCTTCGAGGCCAAGAGGTACCACGCACTATATCTATATAGGCGGCGCGGCGCTGTACCGGCTGACGGGCGTGGTGGTGCACGTGGGCGGGCCCAGGTCCGGACACTTCGCCACCTACCGCCGGGGGAACGGCTTCGAGGCCAAGAGGTACCACGCACTATATCTATATAGGCGGCGCGGCGCTGTACCGGCTGACGGGCGTGGTGGTGCACGTGGGCGGGCCCAGGTCCGGACACTTCGCCACCTACCGCCGGGGGAACGGCTTCGAGGCCAAGAGGTACCACGCACTATATCTATATAGGCGGCGCGGCGCTGTACCGGCTGACGGGCGTGGTGGTGCACGTGGGCGGGCCCAGGTCCGGACACTTCGCCACCTACCGCCGGGGGAACGGCTTCGAGGCCAAGAGGTACCACGCACTATATCTATATAGGCGGCGCGGCGCTGTACCGGCTGACGGGCGTGGTGGTGCACGTGGGCGGGCCCAGGTCCGGACACTTCGCCACCTACCGCCGGGGGAACGGCTTCGAGGCCAAGAGGTACCACGCACTATATCTATATAGGCGGCGCGGCGCTGTACCGGCTGACGGGCGTGGTGGTGCACGTGGGCGGGCCCAGGTCCGGACACTTCGCCACCTACCGCCGGGGGAACGGCTTCGAGGCCAAGAGGTACCACGCACTATATCTATATAGGCGGCGCGGCGCTGTACCGGCTGACGGGCGTGGTGGTGCACGTGGGCGGGCCCAGGTCCGGACACTTCGCCACCTACCGCCGGGGGAACGGCTTCGAGGCCAAGAGGTACCACGCACTATATCTATATAGGCGGCGCGGCGCTGTACCGGCTGACGGGCGTGGTGGTGCACGTGGGCGGGCCCAGGTCCGGACACTTCGCCACCTACCGCCGGGGGAACGGCTTCGAGGCCAAGAGGTACCACGCACTATATCTATATAGGCGGCGCGGCGCTGTACCGGCTGACGGGCGTGGTGGTGCACGTGGGCGGGCCCAGGTCCGGACACTTCGCCACCTACCGCCGGGGGAACGGCTTCGAGGCCAAGAGGTACCACGCACTATATCTATACAGGCGGCGCGGCGCTGTACCGGCTGACGGGCGTGGTGGTGCACGTGGGCGGGCCCAGGTCCGGACACTTCGCCACCTACCGCCGGGGGAACGGCTTCGAGGCCAAGAGGTACCACGCACTATATCTATATAGGCGGCGCGGCGCTGTACCGGCTGACGGGCGTGGTGGTGCACGTGGGCGGGCCCAGGTCCGGACACTTCGCCACCTACCGCCGGGGGAACGGCTTCGAGGCCAAGAGGTACCACGCACTATATCTATATAGGCGGCGCGGCGCTGTACCGGCTGACGGGCGTGGTGGTGCACGTGGGCGGGCCCAGGTCCGGACACTTCGCCACCTACCGCCGGGGGAACGGCTTCGAGGCCAAGAGGTACCACGCACTATATCTATATAGGCGGCGCGGCGCTGTACCGGCTGACGGGCGTGGTGGTGCACGTGGGCGGGCCCAGGTCCGGACACTTCGCCACCTACCGCCGGGGGAACGGCTTCGAGGCCAAGAGGTACCACGCACTATATCTATATAGGCGGCGCGGCGCTGTACCGGCTGACGGGCGTGGTGGTGCACGTGGGCGGGCCCAGGTCCGGACACTTCGCCACCTACCGCCGGGGGAACGGCTTCGAGGCCAAGAGGTACCACGCACTATATCTATATAGGCGGCGCGGCGCTGTACCGGCTGACGGGCGTGGTGGTGCACGTGGGCGGGCCCAGGTCCGGACACTTCGCCACCTACCGCCGGGGGAACGGCTTCGAGGCCAAGAGGTACCACGCACTATATCTATATAGGCGGCGCGGCGCTGTACCGGCTGACGGGCGTGGTGGTGCACGTGGGCGGGCCCAGGTCCGGACACTTCGCCACCTACCGCCGGGGGAACGGCTTCGAGGCCAAGAGGTACCACGCACTATATCTATATAGGCGGCGCGGCGCTGTACCGGCTGACGGGCGTGGTGGTGCACGTGGGCGGGCCCAGGTCCGGACACTTCGCCACCTACCGCCGGGGGAACGGCTTCGAGGCCAAGAGGTACCACGCACTATATCTATATAGGCGGCGCGGCGCTGTACCGGCTGACGGGCGTGGTGGTGCACGTGGGCGGGCCCAGGTCCGGACACTTCGCCACCTACCGCCGGGGGAACGGCTTCGAGGCCAAGAGGTACCACGCACTATATCTATATAGGCGGCGCGGCGCTGTACCGGCTGACGGGCGTGGTGGTGCACGTGGGCGGGCCCAGGTCCGGACACTTCGCCACCTACCGCCGGGGGAACGGCTTCGAGGCCAAGAGGTACCACGCACTATATCTATATAGGCGGCGCGGCGCTGTACCGGCTGACGGGCGTGGTGGTGCACGTGGGCGGGCCCAGGTCCGGACACTTCGCCACCTACCGCCGGGGGAACGGCTTCGAGGCCAAGAGGTCCCACGCACTATATCTATATAGGCGGCGCGGCGCTGTACCGGCTGACGGGCGTGGTGGTGCACGTGGGCGGGCCCAGGTCCGGACACTTCGCCACCTACCGCCGGGGGAACGGCTTCGAGGCCAAGAGGTACCACGCACCATTCTTTTTTTACTTTTTTGGTCCCATTCTTGGGCTACGGCCTCCCTAATATTTTTCCAGCTAATTCTACCTGCTGCTCGCTCCGGCCAATCTCTCAGGAAAGAATCATCTAATATTACAGGACGTAAAAAAAGATTACATTAACCAGCATTTACCGAAAATTTCCTCAGTACCTTAATAGGGATGTTGCCTGGGTTAAAAAATATGATTATATTTAGTTCGTCAGTTAGATTATCGAAAAATATTGGACATGTATTTTTTATTTTAACAAATCAATAAAAAAATACAGAGATAAAGCGTATCAAAGATAAGGAGTTAGAGCTTGTAACGTCACTTTCCAGTTAAAAGTGTGCTGGTAAGTGACGTCCCGCGAGTTTTAACGCACTATATCGTCTTAACAAATCAATAAAAAAATACAGAGATAAAGCGTATCAAAGATAAGGAGTTAGAGCTTGTAACGTCACTTTCCAGTTAAAAGTGTGCTGGTAAGTGACGTCCCGCGAGTTTTAACGCACTATATCGTCTTTATTTTTTGTTTACGTGACAATAGAAAAAATATGAGTCCAATATTTTTTGGAAATCTACCTGATGGAACAGGTAATCTGATTTTTTAGTCAAAAACCCTTTTGGGTCGGTCCTAAAAATTACGCTTGGCTTTATAAATAGTACTTATTAGATATTATAAAATTTTGAAAGGTTCACCGATAGGCTCCTTTCATTTTAGCACATAGTGGTTGGAAATAATTGCTAGTCCATTATTTCTAACCACTAAACCTCTGTTAAGCCTTGGTTAAAAGGTGGCATAAAAATTAGGGTTATATCCTAATATTAACATTTCCTTAAAAATGAAGTACACCATTAGTTGTACAGAATACAAAATCTCATAAGTTCATAACACAATCACCGTTCCGTAGATGGTGGTACACCTCCGACACCCTAGTCCACGAGGTGTCCCTGCAGGAAGTGCTGCGATGTTCAGCGTACATGCTGTTCTACGAGCGCGTGCGGCCCGAAGCCACCATGTCGGCCTCCACCAACTCGCACCACTTCTAGACCGGACACAGGACACTCCGGACACGCAGCATGGCCGGACACCAGGGTCTATCACTCTTGAGAGCATCCAGTTTAACGGCCGGACACTACGTCCATCACAACCATATGGGGTAATATGGATACTCGACTTCTACCAGCCCGACAAATTCGGACGGTAATATGAATATCCTGGCTCACTTATGAGAAAATATATTTTCAAACTTAAATATGGTTACAGTATATTTTTTCATTGTGTCTTTATTGGGGCAAACTGTTTTGTTCAAACTCGAAAACTGAACATGTTACCTTAAGGTCGGATCCATTATCGTATTCAGTGCTTTGACAGTTGGAGATACTAGTTTCTGACAAATAAAGAATAACTATAATTGTGTGAGCCCTATGTACTTATTATATGCATAGAGTTGTCCAGAAACAGTAGAAAATTCAAGACTTATTTTTTCGTACAATAATGTTAAAAGACCTACAAAATATAAATTGCTTTTAATATTTCAATAAAACAATTTTTTTAGATTTTTCATATGCAAATATTTTTTTATCACTATCTTTTCGCAAATCCGTCCAGCGCCCCAACACTATATTCATTAGGCCTATCAAGTCACTGAATACGATGATCTGTCGGTCTTGGGGTAGGGACAGGGGTGGGGTTGCACCCCTTTTCATCCGCCACAGTTTTACTATGAACAAAGGATCACAGTAACAAACCTGTTTGCTTACAATGTCTCATTATTCCACTTTCAGCACATTTGAAACTATATTTTCACAGAAGTGACAAACTAGATTAAATATCATCACTAGAACTGAAATCCCCAAAAAATCACACAATTGAATAAAAAGTTTAAAATTATAAAGTTTGGCTGTGCCCTTATAAATTGTACAGAATTCACTCACTTAAAATTACTTAATAACGCTCATTTTTTGATAAAATCAGTATTACTTTTAAGTCTGTCTTTTGGCATTTGATGTTGTGAGTACACTGGCGAGACTAGCTCACCTTTCTTTTGAGATTCTTGAGTAAACTTTAATAAAAATTTCGGCCATACCAAGGTGGATGCTATGGAAAAATAAACGAAAAATTCACTAAAATATCTTGTATCCTTTACATCATGCCAATCATTTTCTCTAAACATCTACTATCTCTAAAAAAACTATGCCAGTGTACAATGATTAAAAACTTTTCACAAAATTCTTGAACTTGATCGATTTTCCCTCGCATTATCGACACTACATATCGTACGCAGAGATGTAGGTCTGTGTCGGTCTCTTAGCTTTCGACTCGAGCGTAGTGTGCCGGGCTACTTCCTATTGTAGGCCATAGCTGACACTGATTTCATGACAACTATACTAAGATTGACGTAGACGTATCGAAACCAATGGCGAGTGTGTGTAACCATAACAAGATTACATGTTTTGTAATTCCAGAACAACTGGTTCTATAAAAAGTACGCCTTACTCCCGCTAATATTGCGCTAATGGCACCCCAATCCCGCGTTCACTTCTTTAGGACCCTTACTGTACCCTAGCCGGTCTATACTGTAAAAATCGCACCGCACCGTAAAAACTCAGGTGAAGAGAACTACCTATGTACCTAACTAGAATTTTGATCAACATGGGATTGACAGCTCACTTCACCTCCTGTTTCAAAGTAATATAACGGCACTACAGCGGGGCAAATCCGACTCTCTTCACGCCATCTTTAACTCTTTATGAAAGAAGAGCTATTTTCGCGTCGTGGGGTACTTACTATCCAATCCTGTCAGACTAATACAACAATGGAGTGTCAGTCTCTGGGCTCTGACGCGCACTTGTCATACAAATATCACTCTCTATGTATGTAGAAACAAAAATACTCGTTAGTGTATAGCTCCCGGCACGCTACGTTTCCTAGGTAGAACCCTAATCTTTAGGAAGAGTCTATTTTTCCACTCGCCTGATATTTTCAGTGTAAACTCTATTACCTTTTTGTACGAATCTACACAAGTAAGCGTTTGATCTTTAGAAGGCATCCTCTTTCTTTTGCTAAATAAAAACATTTTTGATTCCCTGGAGTAGGTATTGTAGAAGCTTACATACGAATATCTATGTAATCTAAATGAAATAATGCAGTACATAGTAATCCTGAATATTTTGTACTGTTAAAGTAAAGGCTGTGGTTACTCGTCACTTGCGAAGTTCTAATAACAATGACTTGTTATCACATTGTTATAGATCTTCTAAAATTATGTAAGACGGACAAGAATAAGACAGCTTACTGCTGCTATCATACGAACACCCTAGCCTAGTGTATCCTACAGCGTTGTAGATCTTTAGAAGGGATAAAACTAACTAATGCTGTAATGTACTAGCCGGCCAAGTTTTTGAACGATACGGCAGCTGTAAGCCATAAATTCCGAAACTCGCCTTTACTGCCTACGACGTAACGGCGCTGTCTATGCCAATTTATCATGGACGTGCGTTAGCCCTGGATAGTAATGCACAGGTATTACCCAGAATTCTGATCGGCTAGTACCTATTTTGTTATTTTTCTCGAAAATTGTGACCATGACTTTTGAGTGATATTTTAGCTTTCGCTTCTCTGTGTACTTGAAATGTAGCAAGATATGTACAATATTTATGTGTCTGCCGCCTAACTAGCGGAAACTTGAAAGACGATATTTTCTTTGGGATACAAGGTTTTCAACTTTATTACGACGAGCTAAGGGCAAAAATAAATTTGATCGAAGTTGTAGAATAGTAAGGACCTACACCCCAAAAAGAGAGAGAGGTATTTTGGACCTTATTTCAAAGTTGATAAAGTTTTTCATTAATTAAAGCGATTTCTGTATTTTCATATTTTAAGTTTGTTGCGGGTCTACACGAAAATATAGATCTATTGTAGGTATGATAAGCCTGAGTGTAACCAAAATGATAACGTATTTGTAGCCGATCCAAAGTAAATTATTATTTCTATTAACCCTATGAATTTATTGTAACTAGGTACATAAATAAAGGACTGTATTTAACGTCCAATCCTGTTGATGTACCTTAGCTGTATGTCATTCTTCTGTGCATTTTGTCTTTAGGCGGTAGGTCACAGTATGTAACTCGGTCACAGTATTCGAAATTTCTCTTTTCTGAACAGTGGTCGACTCATACTCGCAGTATGGACTGGGTTGCCTACCAGTTTCAGGGAAAAAGCAAGTGACAGACAGGGCAATCGGTGTTGTCGAATGTTGTCTTTTTCTCGAAGGCTTGCAGTGACCTTCGTGTACTACGTACCTACAGAAATATACAGGTATTCGCCGTCTGTACGTTTAGTCCATTCTCTATGTTTGGGTCTACCGGATTCTTAGTTGTAGATGTCACTTGAAATACTTGCGACTAACTTTATGCAAGCCCTTGACGACCTGTGATGATACTACTTACCAGCTGTGACCCACCGCCATCCTTTAGCAAGTACTTACTATGCATTTATTTTATACGATTGACTTGTCCACTTGTGTCCTTCCTGTATATAATATTATTATATTGGAAATTAAATTTTCGAATTATAAAGCCCGTTTTGTAAAATTGATCGTTTTTGGAGGCTAAAGTTGGAGGGGAGGAGGGAGTATTGGTGCCTAAATTGTGGCCATTTGTGATTATGACTGAGCAGTGTTGCCATTTTATATCGTTATCGCATAATCATAGCTTTAGACGTTATTTATTATGTTCTGACGGTTGAGGCTCGATAGTTCAGTGGTATGGAATATAGAGTTCATTATTTGTGTGAATGTTGCTTTTGTTGCCATATTTCGATTTTTGTTGTTTGCTTTACGCAATATGCTTCGTCCCAAGCAACCACCTGAAGATACTTAGAAATCTCGGAATATGTTCGACTATGAAGTTTACACAATTGAATAGTGCTTGTGCTATTTGTGTAGAGCCATCTTTTCAAATTTGCAGAAATAATTTATTCTATAATTTGTACTTCTGTGTAATATTTTAGTTTTAGACGAATATTAGGTTATATAACTTGTAAAATATGTTGCAACTGAATGATTTAAAAAAATAGTAAAATATAAATGAAAAAATTGCATAATTATGTTTGTTGTTAAAAAAAAATGTTTAGCAAAGATTGCTTTATAGGAACAGTTTATTTTATAGAAATATAGTTTTCCCAGCATAGTAATGAAGAACTGTTTGGTCCCTCTCAGCATGAGTCATAGCTTGGAAGTATGTTGTGCAACAATGACACAACAGTTTGTGTGACTTGACAAACTGTTTATCAAATTTGGAGATCCTAACTTGTCGTACTTTGATTTAGAAAATTCTCCGAAAAGTGAATAAATTAACTGTGTTTGAAAACAGACATCCTTAATTCATTCCCTTTCTTGCCCAAGAAGTGACTTATGCAAGATGGACCAAACTTTCTTTATTTTATGACCTAAATGATTTTTATGTTTTCATGCTTTGTCAGTAATTATGACAAACAATTTGATAAAAAAATAAACAGCTGGTGCTATTTGAATCAATTCTTCAATTGTTTGTCTTATGAATTTAACTATTCATGTGCAAAAATTGCACATTTTAATATTGCAACAATTCAAATTGAAGCTTTTGTATGAACTTATGACTCATGACAGTGTTTATTTAAATTTAGTGTTTCGAGCTATCAGCCTTTTGGAATGTAGTGTACGGGACGGTCGAGGGATAGTGTACTGATGAAATTGATTATATTAACAACTGAAATGAAGAATAAATTAAAAATACTACATAACTTTGTTTGGAAGTAATAAATCAAAAGAAGGGAAATCACTACATCCTTCCTAAGCCCTCTTACACTACATGTGATTGGTACATTAGGAAACAGTAGGAAATTATGTAAATTTATGTTTAACTTTAGGAAATTGCTTGGCATAATATCTTGTTAATTATTTAGATATTGTTGTGTTGGCGATAATTGAACTTCCAGCGAAACACTAGTGGCAACTGTAGATAGGACGGATTGTATCTAACAAATGTTTATAAATAAAATGTATCATAAGTGTCTGTGTTTCTATTAAATCACCCCTTATCTTAACAACTTTATAATTAGTTTAACGGATAGTACTTTTCAGCCTAGCTCTTGTAAAATTATTCAACTACATGACAGCAATGGCAGTAAATGTAAATACAGGCGATAAACAGAAAATATATCACTTCAAATGAATATTATTTATTAACAAGTACTTCAATTAGAAATTTGAAATCAAAGGATATTATTCATAATATTCACAATTTATTTTTTGTGTACAAATAAAAACAGACAATATTCAAGACTCATTGGTTTGTATGAAATCTGATCAACAGAGTTAGTTTCCTTACGATTTTTCTGTGCACTGTGTGTGTATGTTACACAAATAATATCACAAACAGTCTGATCTATACCTAGTTAGATGTTAGGACATGCTGTCAATGAGCGATGCTCGCATTGTCGATGTGATCGCTGTGGGCTTGGCATCATTCAATTTGAACACACTTTCAATAACTGAGATTTCTGTCGAAGTAGTGTCCAGACCACAGAATGCACACCAGTCGTTGACCACCATCCCCGCTGCAATGACGTCACTGCCTCTGTTCACTGTGCCTGCCACCAGCGGCACTTGTAAGAGAGATGACAACTCATCCTGGTCCTGGATTGTAGTTTTAGGATGCACGAGCCCGCCGCGATTACTTAGAGCGGCATAAGATCCGACCAAGACGTTCTCCGCTACCGTTTGTCTGAACACCTCCACGTCGAGTGTGTCTGCGAGGATCTCCTCTGTATCGCGGTCCAGGTCGGGGTGCACGAGCGCCACGTAGTCATTACAGGCGATCACATTCCCGAGCGCGCTGAGCCGCTCTTCCACGCGTTGCACTTTGATGGTGTCAGGGAGACTATTTCTAATGTGTTGTAACTCTGTGTCTGTTGTCGATGATGGAACCAGAAGTCCATTTTTGTTTCCTACCGTCATGCGGCCGATGATCCGGCACCCTGCGACACTCATGTGCACCACGGGGATGGTCTCTGACAACTCTGCCTCGAACACGCTGTAGAAGTTCTCCGACCCACCGATTGCGACGAGGCAATAGGAATTTGTCAATTTACTAAACACTCCAACCTCATTGTTGTTCTCGAATTGGACGCGGACTGCCATGATTTTTGATTATTCAAACTTTACTTGTAATTACAAAGTATTTCACAACAATAAAGCTTCACGTGGGGAGAAAAGAAAAAACACGGGGATCTTCGTTCAAATGGTTACATTTACGTCAGTTTGACAACTACATTTGCAGTTTTATCTCGATGTTGTGTTCCATTTGAAATAACAATATGTCAAACATTTTTATAATTTTTCTCTGTCTTTCCTGAATGAAATCGTATTATCTTTCTCCCTCTTATGCTATTGAATGAAAATGGAACTTTTCTTATATGAAATACCTATGAGCGCGTTCAGAGAAAAATAAATTACATAATATTTTGGTTTGTTCAAGGAGTGTGGACTGCTATGTAACTATTTTATGACAATTGAAAAAAGATATTTTTTTTTATAATTTTGACAAAATCTATGAGTTCTGTCAATAATTTACATCAACAGTAAAAGTTAATAAAATGGATGAAATAATCTAGTTTTTGATATTTATTTTCATAAAAAATTAAAAGTATTCGCGATGAAGATGAAAGATGCGTAAATTTGTAATACTGAATTGTTTAGTGGATTGCAATGATACGGAGTTATTCCCAAGTGATGTTATTCAAAACCTGAGGCAGGTTGTGATTGCTCCAATCGCATACACGCCGAAGATACAACAAGCTTTACAAAGAATTAATTTCAAATACCACAGGACTTGTAGTTACTCGAGTTTATTACGGGTAATTATTAGGTACCTTTGTAAATAGTTATCAAAAATCAATTCAGCTTATAAGTAGCAAAATGTATACAACATGCTATGCAGGTTGCATTTGAGTCGATTCGGAGAAAAGTCAGATATTAGGAAAAGTTGAAAAAGTTTAGCTTATTCAGAATACCTACTATTCCTCTAGGTCCAGGATTTTCACAAAACTGAAAAACACCCTACTCCAGATCTTCACCTGTTTTTTAAATTAAAAAATTAGAAAAATCATGACAAACTTGGTGTTAATCCAGGAATGTAATGTTGGTGAGGGTGAGACCCTGTTGATGTTCTGGGGCTATGAGCAAGCAAGCTCTGACAGCAAGGCTACCATAAGCATGTCCACCGATAGCTGCACATCTTTACATTTACCGGTAAGAACCTTACAGACACCCTACAACTACGTAGTACCGCGGCAAGGTGAAGACAAGCATTACTCCTACCGTAAGCACTACCTAACGGCTTGTATTAGCAGAGAACAAGGGGTAATACAAGCTAGCTAGATAGTACTTACTACAAAAAAGGTTGATGGACACATAGGTATTAGGGCCATGCCCGGAACGTGGGCGGAACTTGGTCCGTCAGGAACTCAAAAAAATTAGGTGCGTAGGTACATTTTATACGGACTCGTTCACATACATGTCTGTCCGGGCCGTGACACAGACGTGTGTGAACGAGTTCATCAGGACCACAGCCCGTCCACGTCCCGGACACGACTCTGTTGTGTAGTTCAAACTTATCTTTAAAGTCGTTCGTTATCGGCGCGCGTGTAACATGCTCGTCCGTTTTGTATTAATTAATTGTCTACCTCCTTTTTATTTGCTTGTGGAAAATCTCATGGATTTATGGTTAAAGAAATTTATTTCTCAATAAGAAATACAAAGTTTTCCCTTGAGAACAATAAATTGTTAAAACTTAAAAAATATCGTATTAGGTATAACAAATTTTGACACCTAAACTTTTGGACATGGACATGGATTTACTTACCGACAAAATCACACGGTGTTCACTATCTTTGGCTAGGCGCGCATTTACCTACTCCAGCAGCTTTTCTAGACTTCTTCCGCTCTGGGTGGAGCGGAAGGGTGTGTCAGACTCTTACTGACTAAAACCCATCCGTGTTCCTTCTAAAGCCCTTTGCGTTCCAGGGCCGCGGTGACTCTTTCGAACAAATTCCGCAACACTTACTCCAGCAGCTGCTGAAGTACCTACTTGCCTATTTCATCACACTTACTCGGCCAGGTGTCACCCTCTGATGCCGTTATTTTTCTTTTTATTTCATGACCTAATGGGGTTAGCGTTAGTCTTTTCAGGTTGGTTTTAAACCTACCTGCCTACTCACAGAACTGGTAATTTTCCCGGAGTTGGACTAAATCGATTGTAATTGGTCTCTTAGGCACTGAGCTCCCTGCGTGATAAGGAGTTGCGTTCCACTGCACAACAAACGGATATCAGCTGCCGTTACTCCGGCATCTCTTCACAAGGTTCGTACTTACGCTGATATGTATAGCAGAAAATTTAAAAAATAAGAATGAAGAATGCCATCATATACTTCTGGACACATCTATTGGCCCACCTTATATTTTCAGTTTCGTTTGGTACTAGCAAAAATTTTATATTAGGTCGAGCAAAAAGTTTTTATGCAGTTTTGAACCTGGCACATTCACAATTTCATTCAATAGTCTTTTTTTGAAATTCGAACACAGAATTTAAAGAAACAAAAGACAATTTGGAGCCTGTTTGTTGATATCAAACAATCGAATACTAAGAAAACTTGGTTTAATTACTTGGATTTAATTCTTGAAAAAGTGATCTTTGGTTTTGCAACAAACATTACTTATTCTTAACATTAAGGTGAGGTTCTATCAATAATCTATGGATACTTCACCTGAAGTCGCCGCCCAAGCTGTGGCACTTATTCAGGCCGGACACAGCCAAAGAAACGTGAGTGCTCAACTTAATGTTTATCGGAGGTACCTAGAGACTGGCGGCTTTGTTCGTCGCCAAGGAAGGCCACGATCTCGGGTCACAACTGAAAGGCAGGATCGATTCATCGTGACGACCAGCTTGAGAAATCGTCACCTTACCTCCATTGAGATACAAAACCAACTTCGCGACTTCCACGGAGTATCTGTGAGCGCTCGAACTGTTCGGAGAAGGTTAAAAGAACGCGATATGGTACCACACAAGCCAGCTAATGGGCCCAAACTAACGCGAGCCCACCGAACAGCGCGCCTTCATTTCGCACGCAGTCATTTAAATTGGACACAGCAAGATTGGAGCCGTGTACTCTTTTCTGATGAGTCTAAAATTGTGATACATGGCAATGATGGAAGGAAGAAGGTCTACCGACGTAAGGGAGAGCGTTTCGCACAATGCTGCTTTGAAGAGAGGGTTGCTCATGGCGGTGGCTCATGGACTGTCTGGGGCGGTATATCCGCGAGCGGCAAAACTCAACTTGAGGTTGTTACAGGACCACGGCTGCCAACATTAAATGCTGAAAGGTACATTCGTGAGTGCTTAGAACCTCACGTGATACCATACGCGGACTATGTGGGCCCAAATTTCCTTTTTATGCATGATAATGCAAGAGCCCATGCGGCCGGCATCGTCAGGGAATATCTTCGGGATGTGAACATCACAGTTATGGACTGGCCAGCCAGAAGCCCAGACATGAACCCCATTGAGCTCATGTGGGACGAGCTAAAAAGACGTGTTAGGGCTCGTCAGCCAGTTGCCCAGACGATGCAGGAGTTGAAAACTGCCATAGAAGAGGAATGGGAGATGATCCCTCAAAATTGCATAGAGCGGTTGATAAACTCTATGCCTAATCGTATGAGAGCTGTGGTAGATGCCCATGGAGGCAACACGCGTTATTAAATTAAACCTTTATTCGATAAAACATGTTTTTTATTTAAAAATCAATTGCCTTTACAAGGCGCATATCCGACTTGTTAGGCGTAGCTCCATGTCGTATGGTATTCTGAATTCAAATTTAAAACAATACAATCGAAAAAGATGGTAAAATGTATCAGGTTTAAAACTGCATCAACAGTTTTTGTTCAATCTAGCAATCATATTTCGGTAGGGGCTATCGAAACCTAAACTCTAAGGTGGGCCAATAGATGTGTCCAGAAGTGTAAATTATCTAACCCGTACTTTAAAACCAGTTCCACTCGCCAAACCTCAACAAACCGTCACACATATCTAAACGTATGGATGGGGAGTTTGATTTGGTTTGTGTAGTTTTGCAAGCTCTTGTAGCCGATCCCATCGATTGACGATATTTGGCACAAATCAAAGGGAATTTGCCGCAAACGCTTGCGACGCGTCTATTCGTTTGTACGCTGATGACGAACAGACGCGCATTTCTGTTGTATGAAAAACGAGAGACTGGTCAAATTAAGACGTTTTATTTTATTATCATCCAAAATATTTTAAACCGAACCAAAGGCGACAGTAGGTCGATGTGCGTTATGCTTGCCTGTCTAGGACATACTAGCGCTCGCGCAAGCATTGAATAGCGATGTTTGAAATCCTAAATTTAACCAAATCTTTGTGGATGTTTGAAGTTTGGGGCAAGTGCCAAGCGTGTGGATCCGGCATAAAATACCTAAAGCAGGTATTTTATCCGGACTACTGCAACTCTATTACCCGCGCGCGAATACGTAGCTATCTTGCTACCGATTAGTAGTATAAGATTGTGCTTGCCCTTTTTTATTACCCGACTGCCAAGGAAGGGTTATGTTTTTCATGCGTATCTTGTACCTACGTATGATTTTTTGTAAATTTCTTTATTAGCTCGTATTTTCCAAAACGCTGGAAGGATTTCGCCAATTAAGGTTCCGTTAGATTTGTCTTAAAAAATCCAAGTGTCCTTAGTTGGATGTTTTTAAAAACATTATGTATATTTATAGCCAGACTTAAATCAATACTCTTAGAAAAAGTTCCATTATTGCATTAAAGAATTTTTTGATGATACTACCTGAAAATAGAGCATATTACCTAATACATTTTTAGTGTTTTGTAAATTATATTATTTATAACGGTTTTTACCTACAGAGCAACAGTTTGTCAAATATTTATATAAGTAATAACTACTTAAGTATTTTTTAAGTAAAACTAACCAAACGTATACCTACCCAAAAATTGACAGCTATAGTTCTTAATAATAATGTTAGTGTTGTGTATTCCAAAGTCAAAGTCAAAACGTTTATTTCAATTAGGCCATTAAACGGCACTTTTGAACGTCAGCATTTACAGTTCAGTAAAATAATAATATTACATTAATAAAGTGACTCTACTGTCCATTCGGAAAGGTAGATTCTTATAGAGAAGTACGGACAAGAAACTCCATAGTTACTCTTTTCAAATAATGATTTTACAAAATTTGGTATACAAAAATTAATTTAATATTATGTGAGGGAGGACGATACACCCAGAGTGTGCTACTTATAAGAACAAAGTAATACCAGCAAAGGTAAACTTAATCATTTTCTAAAGAAATTTAGGTAAATGGTACTCACATATTTACAGATAATCTAACCATTAATTAAACAGAAAATAAAAACACAAAAAGGAAACAGTATTATCTATAAAGTTATTTATTTATTTGCTATATACTATCTTAAAACTATTTACATTTACTAAACCTCAGTATGTAGGTACATAATTATACAAAAATAAAGTACACTCAGGCGTCCAAGTATTCCTCCGCATCGCTGTCATCCGGAAACGTGCCCAGAAGACTGGCAGCATTGCCACGTTGAATGGCATTGCTAATTCTTTGAGCAAAGAACGAGCCAGCCCTCTGGTCACGCAAAGTGTCGATCAGTCTATAAAGTTAATTCATAACTGAACTAGTTTGATTTTATCTACACCCTTGATTGTCCTATGGAGCAGACCAGCATGTTTCCAAGCATTCTTATCCTGAATGTAATCTTCTAATTTGTAATATGCTTGTTTACTTTCATTTAGTTCTAATATGTCAGAAGGTATTTTGTTGTACCTAACATTTAACACAATACCTACCCCATGAAAGAAGTGTGGACTTTAGCTAATCTAAAAAATGGTTGATCTAATTTGTCTTTATTTCTAGTATTAAAATGATGTCTATCACTAATTTTATCAAAAAGATGTGGATTTTTCCGCACAAACATAGTATTTTCATAAATCAATTGGCAAGGGACTGTCATAATATTAATCTTTTTAAAAAGTTCCCTAAGAGAATCACGGCGACGCAGATTATAAAGGGCTCTGACAGCTCTCTTTTGTAAAATAAATATGGATTCAGTGTCACCAGCCCGACTCCACAGCAAAATACCGTAGGACATAATGCTGTGAAAGTAACTAAAGTAGACCAAACGTGCGGTTTCTACGTCTGTTAACTGTCTTATCTTTCTAACAGCATACGCGGCTGAGCTTAGACGACCCGCAAGAGATGTTATATGAGGCGCCCATTGTACTTTCTCGTCCAATGTGATACCTAGGAAAACCGTTTGATTAATGAACTCCAGTTTTTCTCTATTCAACATGATGTCACATTCGCTACTTTTAACATTTGGTAAATTTAGTTTTTTTTTATTTAGAGCCAAGTTGTTTGCCGTAAACCAATTTTGGACCTGATGAATAGAACTATTGACGTCGTCAAGATTTTGTGAACGTCGGTCTATTTTAAATATTAGTGATGTGTCATCCGCAAATAATACCATCTTTGGTTGATTTTTAAGTAATTGGGGCAAATCATTTATGTAAACTAAAAAAAAGGAATAGACCCAATATTGAACCCTGAGGAACGCCCATTGTCTTTTCCGACCCTATTGAGTTTACACAGTTAATCTGAATTTTAACCTGTCTGCCCATCAAGTATGAACTAAGTAAACCAAGGGCTCTATTCCTAATCCCATAGTGCTCAAGTTTCAACAAAAGCGTCTCATGGTTAACGCAGTCGAACGCTTTCGAGAGGTCGCAGAATATTCCAATGGCATCTTGCGACTCTTCCCAGGCGTTAAAAATGTTCTTTATTAGGGTGATACCGGCGTCAGTTGTACAACGCCCTTTGGTGAAACCGTACTGGTGTTCATGAAAGATGGAATTTTTATTAAAGTGACGTAACATCTGACCAAGCATTAACTTTTCAAACACCTTACTGAGAACTGGCAGAATTGACACCAGCCGATAATTGTTGGGTTCTTGAGAATCACCCGATTTGAACAATGGAACGACTTTACTGTGTTTTCTTTTATTGTTATCATTTAAGATTATTATTTTGTTAAAGATAATTATTTTATGATTAGCTATGAGTTGATTGCTGCGCCCTAACAGGGTAATGTATTCACAAAGTTTAGTTAAGTCTGTAACTGTGTGTACATTGTGTGCAATAAATAAATAAATAAAAAAATAACAGAATGGCGGATTTCTGGCGGTAAATTTTAAGTCATAAATATTTTTTTAACCAAACCTATCGAGTTTGGTATCAAAATGAAGGAAATTAAAAGGAGATTACAAAAATATAATATATATAAGGTATACCTACGTTTAAATTATATGAGTAATAATAAATTGCCATTCAATTCGTTCACATGGTAAAACACGAGCAATGTTAAGGCGCAATATAAATGATGGACTAGTCAATAGTGTTATGGGAGTGATCCGTAAAATAGAATGACTGATCGATGTTATCTACATTTTGCCTGACTTATACAACAGAATAAACGCAATACCTCATAAACAATTTTTCTTATGGGACAACCACTGAAATCGCAAAAAAAAATCGACTGCGAATGAAAATGTATGAGATCATTTGTATGCGCATAATTTGACAAAATATACTGAACTGCAGATTTTTTTTCGCGATTTCGGTGTTGGTCCCATTGTAATAGTTGTTCATTATGATGAGTACAATGAACCTTTAATACTTGGCACAAATTTTGACCCTAATAAATAAAGATATCGCACAGTGAGAATGAAAGTGACCGAACTCAAAATTTCGGCGAATAGAGTTAAGTACTTGTAACTACTCCTAATAACATGGTCCATCATCTAATGAATCAAAAAGTGACCATTTCGTGCTAGAAATGGACAAACATAAACATTGCGTCTCTTTCTCCCTAAAATACGAAGTCAATTTTGTGATTTCCCACAAAATGCAAATTTCGTGTTAGGTCACTTTTATTCTCATGGTGCGATATATTTAGTTTATTAAAACACTTGGAGGGTACCAATGGGAGTTTCGGGGTTGTTAAAGTTTGGATGGAAGAATCTTAACGCTTAGTACGATGATATTGAAACTCAACACTTAAGAATTTAATTTTAAAAAATTGTGTATTTGGATTTTTCAATAATAAACCCTTGAAGGGGTGATGAAGTGTTTAGGTGATAGGTATCACTACTTGCTTCAATTTACTTAGAAATTTAGACATGACAACGCACAGCCGAAACTACTGGTCGTACAAAGCTGAAATGGTGTGGAGGTTTTTTGAGGAGTACAGGAGTACACGTTATATCGGATAATCCACTCCTAGTGCTCACTAGGAGTGGATTATCCGATATAACGTGTAACAGAATAAACGCAATACCTCTTAAGTTTATAAACCCAAGGAATTATTATTCTATACAAACTTTTACATCCCCTAAAACGTCTTGGAGGGTAGTTTTGAAAAACTAATAGTTTAATCCTTTATAATTCACTTAGGTCAGTATTTGTACATAGTATCAAGTATATTGGCTCAAGGAATAAGATTTTTCATTCAAACTTCCGCTCCTATTTCACCCCTTTGCGGGAACAGTTTCCTGAAATCCTCTCTTAGTGCTCCTCTACACTCTCCAAGGAAGCTATATGCCAAATTTCAGCTTTCTACGACCAGTAGTTTCGGCTGTGCTTTGTCTATCAGTGACTCAGTCACTAGTCAGTAATTGAAGAATTTGATATACTTATGTATATTGATAAAAGTACACAGTTTTCGTTCATAAAAGTTTGCTGGGACACTAAAAAGTATAAAATAAAAACTTGATTATTAAAATAAAAAAACCCGACGACGAGTAGGCGGCACTCATTTGCAACACTTACATACAATTGGGGCTTTGTCTGTGAAATCGAAGTAGAGTTTAGTTTGTTTTTAGTTTATTTTAATTTTGTTTTCTATTCTCAATCTTGTTTCGGCATTTTTAGTGTATTGTGACTTTTTTACAGTTGTGATGGTGCATCCAGTGATCGGATAATCGGGCGCTAATATACCTAAACTTCACTTTTATTCTCACGAAAGTATATATCCTGAATCCCGGAATCGTACATTCTGATGTAGGTAATAAGGGCAGTGCAAATCTAGACGCCGCTACCATTCAATTCCTAATGGAAAATGCCAAAAAAAAACTTTGCCCGACCTAGGAATCGAACCTAGATGAAGATATGTAAAGAATTAAATAACATTGAATATGCAGCGAATCCAAATGAAACGGATGAGCAGCGTCAGATGCGCGCGCGCATAGCGGACTCACTGACGTTCTCGTCGCCCGCGTCGTCGTTGCTGCAGCCGGCCGGCCGCTCCATGTCCATCCTGAGCTCCGTGTGCGCGCTGCTGCTCAACAAACAGGTACCAGTACCATCACTAGCTTGCAGCAGTCCAGTGCTGGACGGGAGGCATCTTCTATTGCACTACGAAATGTTTGGATAAGTAGGTTCCTTGAATAAAGATACTTCAACACAATAATCGCACAGTGAGAATGAAAGTGACCGAACGCAAAATCTCAAAATTTTTGGAAGGTTTTTTTAATGATTATTTTATAAACTCTTAAGCTCTTATTTTTTCTAAACAATATATTGGCATCATAAATATGTAAATAGCTTTCCATTTGAAAAAGTTATGACATATTTTATTGGAAACTCCCTAAAATACGAAGTCAATTTTGTGATTTCCCACAAAATGCAAATTTCGTGTTAGGTCACTTTTATTCTCATGGTGCGACATATTCATTTAATATCATGTAATTTATCGTGTTTCTAAGCTAATTTATTTGGAAAAAATAATAATTATGTGACAAAATGTTTGTGTTCACGAAGTTTCGCGAAGGTCAAAGTTTGACTAGTTTTTTCCACCCTAATTATGATTTGTACGAGAAACGTAAACTTTCGAACTACTGGCAATTTTTCAAATTATTTCTGATGTCACGGTTTTGATTAAAGCTTAACATGTCATGTATCTCATCGAGTGTAAAGTTTAGTTCTGCATCGCTAGGGCTCTCAAGCCGCCGCGAAGGAGGTGTCCAGTTTCACGGGCAGCATTCGCTCGGACAACATCTGCCGTATCTGCTTCGGCGGCGAGTCGGCAGAGCGCCTGGTGCGGCCGTGCTCCTGCCGCGGCACCATCGCCGCCGTGCACCGCACCTGCCTCGAGCGCTGGCTGCTGCAGGCCGCCACCTCCTACTGCGAGCTCTGCAGGCATCATTATGTCGTCACCAGGAGTCATAAGTGAGTTTTTTTGAAGTTCAAACTATAAGCCAGCTCGTGATTTTCTCATGACGCCTGACACGCCTGAAGGGTTAAGACAGAAGGAAAAGATTAAGGCGTTATCATTTGGCCAGTTAAAGATGTGCGTGGCGGCATAATAGGACATGCTTACTGCCCTTAACCGGACTCAAGTCCGGACCCCGGGTACAACTGAGGAAATCGGATATGGAACCCAAGGAACCTCAGCTACTACCACGAGAACCAAGGAAGTCTCGTGATTCTCTTATACCTAAGTAACATCTAAATTAAAGTCTAGTTTCATGTTATTAAAGGCTACCGACATAGTCCGAATAATTGCCAAACGTAAGCAACAGGCTCGTGGACAGATGACCGATGGAGCCGAAAGGCTCTCGAGTGGCAACCGAGTACCGGTGGGAGCAGCGTTAGGAGACCTCCAACGAGGTGGATCAATGACCTGGTGCACCGCGAGAGTACGCTTGATGCGAGATTCAAAAGACCGGTCGATGTAACGTCACTTGGGAAGGCCTATGTCCAGCAGCGGATGTCTTTCGTTTCTGAAATGTCGGTGAAGTCGATGTTTACACATTTTTCTGGGGTCTATTACAAGTTCTTTGTCCAGATGGTCGTGGATGCGCTCCATGGCGGAGTGGGCCATGTCGGGGCGCGGGCGCGCGCTGGCGGCGGACGTGTGGCGTGCGCTGGCTCTGGGCACGGCCAGCGTGCTGGGCACGGCGCGCGCGCTGCACGCCTGCGATGCCGTGCTGCAAGCGGGCGCGCGCAGGGGGGGCGGCGCCGCGCTCGCCGCCAATCTCTTCTCATCGCTACTCATTGGTGTTATTGGTAAGTGAATGGCTAATTATCTCCTAGCCCTGGTCCCATGTTAATTAGAGTACACGTTTACTTCTTCCATTTTCCCCTGTTCCATTATCGCTTTGTCACTTCCGCTTCTTCCTTTGGTTATCTTTAAAGACTTTCCTAGAAATAGTTGTCAGAATTAGAGAAATTTCAGAAAACTACCTAAGCGAAAAACAGAAGTCTAAAAGCCGAGTTTGGGGACTAATTCGGCTTTTAGCCCTACGCCTGTTGATGTCTCATTGTCTGAGATACCACATAATCAGTGCTGCTTTCCATTGTCACACCAGGCGCGCTCAACGGTCTGCTGACGACGTGGATGCTGCTGAAGATTCAGGAGCACCAGCTGTCGTGGCAGGCGTGGCGGGACAGCACCCTGCACGTGCACGTGACCCTGGGCGACGAGGAGAGTACCCTCACGCCACACACGTCGGAGGCCACCGTGGTCGGCGACGAGGACGGCAACGCCACAGCTGATAGGAGCACCAATGTTGCTGACCCCTTTATGGTTTCACTCCCGTATAATCTGCCTGAATCGTGAGGTCTATTTTCTTAAAAGTTTTAATTAAGATCATCATCATCATCATGTTTGAGGGGCAAACTAGGCCAGGGATCCCTGGACAGACAGCTTTGGAAAGTGGCCTTTGCGCCCAGCAGTGGGACATACACAAGTGAAGGAAGGCTCATGATTTGGAAAAGGTGGCGATGAATGGGTGCCGAAACTTGAGGATTGGTGTATTGACGTGATTGCGTTGACTTTTTTCTTGCTTAACCTTATGAACGCCATTGTCACATATACGTGACAAGCAAGCGTGTGCCATGTACCTACGCCAAAAGTCACAAATATGTGACAAAAATTTGGCGAATTTGTGGCTTGGCGTTCAAAAGGTTAATAAATACCTAAATGTCACGATCAAACTTACTAACCCTGCTGAAGTTCCACGTCAAACATTTACCTTAAACGTTTATACGTTACACTTGTGTTGTGTCGTAGCACATTATAAAGACGTTGATCTAGATACGTCATAGGAATGCTTAATATGAAATTCACAATCGCCTATGTGTGACGATATCTATCAGCCGGATTCAAAGTTGCTCCGTCATTCACCTATAACGTATTAGGAAATGAGCCTCATCATCAATGTTCTTTATCTGCATCAATAGATTTCTGATACCAAAGTACTCAGATAATTATTATTTTGTCCACAGATAATTACAAGACTAAGTATCCTAGCCCACAGAGATATTAAATCGCAAAACATTAGGATAAATAAATTCGACCACATTAAAAAATAAGTGCCCCATCAGGAAAAAGTTAATTTGTCTGGGACTATGGTGTCGCTCTCGTTTATATGCTTCGTGCTGGCGACCGTTATTTGTTTCATCTTTCTATCTGCTCTAGTAGCACTACAGTTTTTCAAAAATAGCCCTGCTGTCGCGCAATTTATAGAAAACCATTAGAAATTAACTATGTATTTAGAAGATGATAACATTTCACTTAAGGAAGTTGGTGTGACTTTTATATGGTATTTTTCTTCCCTTAACTGTACGTCTCAGAGTTAATTCATCATTCTATTTTGAATACTTACATTTTTCAATAAATTAAGTTCTTTTGAACGCCCTATCCATTTAATATTGTTTATTTTAAAGTAAAGTCAGTAACAATCACTGATCTACTTTTAATATAAAATGATATAGGTAGGTAATGATCAGATTTTATGCGCCAGCTCTATAAAAGAGTAATAAAACACCACAATGTTTTGTTAATCAATATTTATTTCATTATCAATATAAATTAACATAATAATCATATAATAATAATATCAAATTTCATAAAAATCAGTAGCGAATACATCAAGCCGCTGTTATTATTAATGTCAAATTCATATAATATGTTAAATGTAATCGTGAAACAGTATGTACACTGATAAACAAAGGATTCTACTCTCTTATGTGGGTATATAAGTGCAAGCGATCCTCCGCAGTGCGTCTACACTATGGCCTAACAGTAGTCGCTCGATATATTAATGTTAGTTAAAACTTACAAGCTAACGTAGAAAAAATCACATCTTGAGATTATAATAAATAGGAGGACTGTATCGAGACAGCGCTTGGAGATACGAGTTGGGCGGACACTGACATATAAACATTTATAACAAACGAACAAATCAACAACATACGCTCTTTGGATTTATAACACACTTCGTACGAACTATTTGTGACTACAGCGATCAACTACTCGGCGCAGACGCCTGACTCCCCGCGAACGAGAACACCGTCTATTGTCAGCGCAAAACCTTCTAAAAGGATGGACCAACTAATTTATGAATGGAAAATCGAATGACTAAACCATTGGAGCCTTCTAAAAATAATCGCCAACTTAGACGTAAAGGAAGTCTAATCAATTACCCCTCGAGGCTTCAAGTGTTTGCACGACAGTACAGGGTGTTCTCGTTGCTTGCCGGGCGACGGTGACGGTCAGTCCTGGTCCTTGAACCGGCGGTAGATGGACTGGACGTACGTGAACACGCACTTCCAGTCCGGCTTGCGCATCGTCACCATGTCGTCCACGTCCAGCAGGGGGTAGATGCCCGCCTTCTCACTGGAAATAAACAAACAAGAGAACTTAGAAGTAAAGAATATGCGTTGGTCAACACTGCTTGATCTTCCAATAGCCCAAGTCAAATTCAGAACTTTGATGATGAAACATGATACTCATGTTGAAAGTTCCAAATTAAATGCCACATTAAATGAAAGCTCTCCCCTTAGAACAGCAGTGCGATTCTGAAAATATCTAACCGTGTTAGCTTAGGTGAAGTGAACATGAAGTGAGCTGTCAATCTATACAAACAAGATGGAATGACATTTCACTTCACGCTCACTCCACCCAAATTTACACGGTGAGATGTTGACAGGATAGAGCGGCTGATTCTTATGGTGTCTCAGACTAAAATCGTTTCGGATACTCACTCGGCAATTTGAAAGGCGAGCGTGAAGTTGTGTCGGCGTTTCTCAGGCGACAGCTGTGAGTAGTCGAAGGCGTCAGGCATGAAGTGGTGCACCAGCGCGCAGAACGCCAGCCCGTCCGCCCAGCTCGTGGAGAAGTTCTCCAGCTTCACATTCTGCAGGAACAGTTAGACGAATATTGTAATTGTTGGAGAAGAAGGAGGAATAACTTAATGAAAAAAAAATCGTTGGATTTTTATTTTTAATTTTGTCTGGGGAAATGGATAATTTAGAAGCACCTTGGAAGACTGCACGGTCAAGTTTTCGGTACACATAAGTCGCTTTCAATTTCTAAAATTACACTATCGAGATGGTTCCTTAAAATTATTGTAAAAATACATACACATATTTATTGAGATTTGGGGTTGCTAATCTGAGCAATATCTACACAGTGGAGGACTGGAGGCACAATTAAAGTTACCAACAAATTAGGCACTTGGAGTGTTCAGATTTACCCAATTTATTTACAATTCATACCCACATTTACTTGGACATTTCTATCTAAAGTTAACAACACAAAATCATGCATAACCCTTGAAAGTAATATTCACACTTCGATTGACGTACTTTTGTTTATAAAACCCATGCTTTTTAATTCAAAATTAAAATTGGTTATTAGTCATTTTTGTTTTGTTATAACAATTCGCACGAATCACATATTCTGGATTATGAATACAATTTCGTCCCAATTAAATATTAAAATTATACATAGTCCATGTAAAAGACATATCACACTGAAACCAAAGCAATATAATTTGGTCGTACAGGGACAGATGAATAAATAAAAAATAACTAGTGGAAAAAACACAATTATGTATAAAATATATACAGGAAAGTAGCAGCCAGAATGAAGCGATAAGAGAAGCGTGGAGTATGAGTGGTAGTGACGTCATTGACGTGTGTGTTAATACTAGGTGCGCGTGCGCAGCGTTCGCTATCAACATGCTACATCTCGATAACGCGGTTAAATCCGTTAAATCCGAACGCCCTGACTTTAAGGCAGATGCAAATTTTCAAACATCGACTGGTTTGGCTTTCTATCAATTGGAAATTTCGACGAAAATATGCATTTGCCTAATCTAACCGCATTTATAACCTCCCCAATACGTTTATTTACATTATCTAAATACCAAAAATATAAATAACTAATAAAAACATAGAAAATATTGCGTTTTGGTGTGCAATACAGCTACGTAAGCCACGTCTATTTAGACGACATCATAGAGTACGCAGTGGGGGTGTTGCGTGCGGACGGAGAGGAGGGCGGGAGGTGTGCAGTGTACCTCGTAGTCCCGGGTCTTGTCGCGACACCACTGCAGCAATCGTTCTTTAATAGTGACGGCGCTGGCTTGCAGCGCGGGATCCGTGAACTTGAAGTAAGGCTGCGCCGGAGAGCCCGGGCTCTGCGGGGTCTTGGGCGAGCTACAACCGGGCACGCATGTTAGTCACCGAGGTTCTCCTACTGCGACCTCGCCGGTTAGTCGTAGTCGGTCAAACTATTAGTTCGTGTGTCACATCGTGTGCTACGGAACGCGTGTGCTATTAATGGGGATCGCAGGTTATTTACAAGAACGCGTGCTGATCTCATGTCAACTATATGTCAAGCTATCAGCCGGGCTTCGTCTATGAACGATACTTGATGTTCTCATGACATGGTAAGTACACACGTGCAATTATTGACAGAGGCCTCGTATGTACTTAGCCTTATATGCTTCTCGAAAGAAAAATGATTATCGTATTAAGCGACTAATATACATGTTATATGCATATCATTAACTTGTATATTTACTTGTATCTAATCCTTATTCGTATCCACAGATATGGCTGTCAAAAATAAATAAAATATATTGCATTACATTACGTATGAAGCGAAAGGATCTTATACATAGAATATAGTACTTGAATGGTAAAGAGTCTCATGTATTGGTATTTTCTTTCATATACGGTATCGTCTGAAGTTGGTGCACGGTCTCTGGTAGAGAGAAGGATGGCACTTACTTGGGACTGTTGGTTGAGTTTTGTTTTTCGAGCTGCCGGAACTTGGCAAATGGCGAGACGGGCTTGGGTGCCGGCCTGGTCATACTCTCTATCACTGTGAACACAAAATATTCATTGTACCAACCTACTTATCTCTATATTAAAAGTACTTTTATTCTTAATTATAAGTGCAAACAAGGCCAGCTAACCTTTAGATGTTTTAGTGGTGGTAGTGCTACTGCTAACAGTTTTTTCTGACGAGTTCCTCCTCACGCTCGATGTCACAGTTACTTCCTCTTCCTCTGCAAAGAAAACGTTCACATTAGTTTCCCTCTCTGGCACGTGGACACACAGACTAACACTAACTCGAAACACTTGGAAAACAATCAGCAAGACAGTACAACGATAACCTATAAGCTATTAGTCAAATAACACGGTTACAGAGGGCGCGGATGAAGATGGTACGAGGTTACGAGCATATGTACATCGACGTGATAGCGCGGGCGCAGGGCCAGGGGGCCGGGGGGCATGCGGGGCGGGCACAAGCACAGACCCACACACACACGACTCACGCGCGTCTCGCTCGTCTCCCGCTCCTAACTAGTGGAATGTTGCGACGCTACGCTACGCGAGCGCCGACACCAGGTCTTCGAATGCGTCCTCAGTGTTGCTCTCGTCCAGGAACTGCAGCTCCGACACCGTGGGCATGGTGCGGCTGCGGCCCAGCGAGTAGGCCTGCGGCGGCGCATACGACTGCCGCAGAGCGCGCGGCCGCGCCGCACCCACGCCCGTCGTCGGCCGCAGCGGCTGCTGCTGCTGGCTAGAGAAATACGCTTCCACCGTCCGCTTCTTTTCCGTTACTTCCTCACGGGCAATCCCACCCTCATACAACTTTGGCACGGCTAGAAGGTGCATAGACTTGGCGCGTGCGACCACTCGGCGCGGCGAGGCCGACTTGGGGCTGGCCACCATCTGGTGCCACGACCCCGACCTGCTGAGCGGGTTGGAGCCGAGGCTCCCTGCCGACTCGCTCGACAGCACGGACTCGCGGGACGCGGCGAGCGCGCCGGGGGACTGGGGGGCGTGCGGGGGGGCGGGCGCGAGCAGGGGGGAGCGGCCGGTATGTACAGGGGCCCGTACCTGCGACCTCGCCGTCTCGCGTTTTTTCCGTTCGATCTGCGCGATGACGTCGTTTTTCGGTGACGAGAACTTGTCGAGTGCGCCGCGCAGGCTGTCGGCTGCCGAACCTCGGCGACCTTCATCGTTGCGTGTACGCACGCCGGTCGTGATGGTAGCCGCGCCACGCACCGGGCCACGCATCACACGAGTCACCACACTATCGTGCTCTGTTGTGACGCCTTCTTCTACGCCATTAGTGTAAGGCACGTCACCGTTCTGGTAGGCGTGGGGTGACTCTGTAGGGTTGGTAGCTCGCGGTGAGTACGGGCTGGTAGGCGCGCGCGGCTGCAGGGGTGAGCCGCCGCTCCGGAGGCGGTCCGTGTCGTTGGTGACCACGTCTGGCAGGTAGTCCACCTTGTGGGCGCGAGCCTTCTCTATGTCGGGAGTGCGCTGCAGCGGGACAAACGTGGAGATGCCGCCAGACGGCGTGAAGTCAGTGATGGTATACGCCGGGGGTGCGGGGGGTTTCCGTTCCGCGGGGTCACTGTGGCCGTTTACAACTCCCTCGCGCCGGTTCTTTTCTCGAATTTGTTTCTCGTAAAACTCGATTTGCAGTTTCTGAGCATCAACCTTGGGCAAATATGGGTCTTGTACTGGGAATTTTGTATCATCAATTTTCCGCACGAGTTCCGGAGCGGAGAGATCATTCTGACTAGGTATGCTGTTCACCGGATAGTTTTGTGTTTGCGGGAGCGCGTGAGTCGGCGGTGCGGGCGGGTGGAACGCGGACGGTCTCTCCCGGTAGGGGGCGGGCGCCGGCTCGAGCTTGTTGCTTTCGAACTTGGCGGCAGCCATGCCAACTACCCTCCTTGGTTTGTCTGCGTCTGTGGCCCAAGGTTTGCTTGGCACCGGCTGGCTTGGGGCAATAGGCATTGGGTTCACCGGGAAAGCGGGTGTATGATCAACTGTAGGGGAGGTCGCGTTCAAGACAGACGGGGGACTCCATATGTAAGCGGGAGCTGCTGTCGGTGACATCACTTTGGTTGGCGGCTTAAACGCAGACATAGGCGCGTGAGAGAATTGATTGACTGGTATAGGTCGCGCGACGAAAGGTTTCACGACCATTGGTTTTGTTGGAGACTGCGGGACCGGCGGATGTGAAGGTGGCGCAACTGGTGCGCTGAGCGCTGGCGGCGCGGGTGCCGGCGGGAGAATAGGCGCGGACGCTGGCGCCGTGATGGGCGCGGGGCGGTGCGCGGGCAGAGACGCGGGCGCCGGGACATGCGCGGGGCGGTGCGCGGGCAGGGACGCGGGCGCAGTGGCGGGTGCGGGCTGCGGCGGCAGCGGTTGGTGCACTTGTCGCGGTATGTGCACGCGCATCGGCTCCCTGCGTTCGTTCACCCACGGGGGTTTCACTATGTCACTATTATTTTCGTTAAAGAACTTCCTAGGTCGTGCGGCGGCCGGGTTCACCGTGGTCTCGTCTGCAGTGCGCCAGAAGCGTCTCGCGGACGACGCACTGGACGACCTGCTATTCGTCATACTGTTGTCCTCTCGCTCGCGACTCTCGAACGTGTTTTTAATGTTTCCGAACCTGCTGCTCCAATTGGCGGGGCCGGTGGCGGCTGCCTCGCGGTCGGCCGCTTCATTCTTCTTCATGAACGCTACAAACTTCCTATCGTTCTCAGTCTGTGGCCTGAACTCAGGCACGATGGGCCGAGGTGATGTCTCATCATCGTTGTCGCTGTCGATGCGGTACCCAGCAAGCGGCCTGCCTATGTCGATAGTGTTGGCGCGTTTCATACGTAACCGTTTGTTACTACTATTTCCGTATCTACTGAATGGTTTGGAATCATCCTGAGTGGCGGTCGGCGGTGCCGCAAAATTGTACGTGGGTGGTAGTGGCATGTATAATGGCGCACGTTTTGGATCTTCGCGTTTATATTCTTTTTGTTGCGTAGGCGCGGATTCCACCGGCGCACGCCGCGGTATGTTCTCCTTCTGAGCGTGCGAGTCGAACTTGTTAGCAATGGCCGCTATGCTACTCTTAGTGTCGGAGGGGCGGCGCTCCATGCGCGGCTGCGCCTGGTACGACTGCTGGAGCGGCTGCGGCTGGTACGACTGCTGGAGCGGCTGCGGCTGATACGACTGCTGGAGCGGCTGCTGGAACGGCTGCGGCTGGTACAGGGGGTGCGGCGCTTGCACCGGCTGCAGCGGGAAGGCAGGCTGCGGCGCGGGCGCAGTCTGCGAGGGAGGGGGCGCCTGCTGGCGCGGCTGTTGCAGAGGTTGCGGCTGTTGGTAAGGCTGCGAGCGCTGGCCGCCCGCGTCGGCTACCGAGTGCCGGAAGAAGTCGGGTTTACGAGTGGTCGGGGTGCGCTTCTCCACGACAACGTGCGCGTCCCTGTTTGGCTTCGGAGCTTCGTAGCTTACAGAGTGTGCTACTGAGATGGGTTTCTGTCGGGACGCGACCGCGTCGTGGTAGCTAACATTCTCGTCAATACTTTGTTTGCGTTCTGGGGTGGATGGTTCATCTGTGCTAGTTGCCATGGAAGCTGTGGAGGTGGCGCCCGAGGACGAGGGGCCTTTAGCGCCGAGCGCGAGTTGGTCTCGGTCTACGAGGCGGCGCGCCTCCTCGAGCTCTTCGTGCGTGACGCCGACGGTGTGGCGCGCGGCGCGGCTGCGGCGCCGGGGCTTGCGGCGGCAACCGTCCAGCCGGTCGGCGGCGTCCAGCGCATCCTCCAGGCGGTCGGCGAGGGACAATAGAGCACGCGCCTGCGGGTGCTCGGTGGGCGGCGCAAGCGCGGCGCGCAGGCGGCCCAGCGAGCGCCGCACGTCCGCCACCACGTCGGCGGGCGCGGCGCCCAGCCCCGCCAGTAGGCGCTCGCCGCCGCCGCCCAGCAGCCCCTGCAGCAGCGGGAGGAGGAGGGACTCACCACGCGTGTCGCCGTCGGCGCCGTCCGCCTCGCCAGCCGCCGCCAGCGCCTCCGTCACGGCGCTCGCGCATGCTGCCAACATTACACATGCACTTAGAACACGAGCTATTAGGTAGTGTCGTCAGATATAAGCTGCTAAAGTAGTGGAGATAAGTTAAAAAAAGATCATAATTTTTACCTTGAAGAATCGCATTTGTGAATATACTCTGTAAATAAAGATTAGCAAAGAAACAATATCGGTTCATAAATCTGCCCAGCTTATGGTTTTTCTTTCAATTCTGACTTTAGTTCAGTGTTTTTGTTTATTTATAGAGTACTAACTCAAGGGTTAACAGCAAACTCTTTCCAGTAGTTAAATCTACCACTAACTAATGAGTAACAGTGGTCCGTTTAAAACTTTCCTGGGACCGAAAAAATAGTTTAAAACACAGAAAGTATGGGTACATACTTTCTGTGTTTTAAACTATTTTTTCGGTGGTGTTCACAGGTGGATACTCAATGATTCGTAAATAGTGGTCATGTCTAATGGTGATACAGCAGTGATAGAGGAGTTGTGTACCTTCTTGTTCAGCCATTAGTGATCGGATGCGCGCGCGCAGTCGTCGACGTTGCTCGTAGTCGTTGCACTCGTCCAACTGGAATTGCAATATACATAATATTCAGTGCATGCAGAAGAAACAATCGACAACTTTTCGTGAAGGAGTTTGAATATAAAGTTTCTATGAGTAGAGATTTTACTTCGCAAGGTATAGTCGTCAAAGTTTGCATTTGTTCACTGTCCAATCATATTCCTAGGCTATATAATTAGAAAGAGTCAAGCGCCAACTTTGTCGAGTGAACATCCGGAGAGCTATTGTAATGATTGTGGTAGAGATATTGTAATGATTGTGGTGAGATCTGAACAAAACTCTATTTAGTTGCAAGTTTTCCATTTTCCACTTCTCCTACCACCATACCAGACACAATCTAATTCACACACAAACTCACACATATATCTTGGTATCCCTTCAACATCGCGGCACACTTTGCTCTCACAAACAAACAACAAATATTCACTAGGTATCTGTTATTGAACTGTTTGTCGAGCCTGCTGCCTCGGCCACTGCTGCGCGGTAACTGTGCATTCCTATACTATTTGCACTGCGGTTAGGTACTCAGACTAGGCTACGTTTGCACTGGAGAAGCGAAAACCTCAACAGATGAATTAAGTAGGTACTCGTAGGAATAATGAGATGTCCTTTTCGTGGAAGTTTGTTCTGTTATCTGTTCTTTATATTGTTTTATTAAAGTAATGTTGGTACTGCAAGTTTTGTGATTAATGACTGTCATACCAACTGTTCTTATCTTAATTATCTTGGAATATGCTCTGTTTACAAGGAATTTTACTATTAGGCTGAGATGATTCATTAAATGATTGATTTCCAGTTCGTCAATCATGTAGCTTGGCCTAAAATAGAGGATATTTTCTAGATTCACTGAGCGTGAAAAATCCGTGGACTTAAAAACCGTGGTTTTTAAGTTAAGAGCAAGATAAACTTACATACATTTATAAAAATTCTAACCATAAAATAAAGCCAGCTGCTTAGTTTCAATACTGATTCTTAATTAAAAACGTCTATAGTAGAACCAGTATTTAAACGAAGCATATGGTTAAAAAAATATTTAAAATAGAGCTGATAAAACCGACGCCGTGACTCATAAACGGCAAACTATGCTCCAGTATAAACGGCGCTTAGGTACGCGAGCTTTCTGCACGAGTGGTCAAGTTGTCAATACGGGACGTTTGTATCGCGGGCGGCAACCGGTTCAGTGCCGGCCGGAAGTACCCGCCAGCCGGAAGCCGGAAGTGAGGGCTGCCCTCAATCGCCCGGCTTTGTTGCCGACGCCATGGTTTGACAACGTGTGCTCGTTTCTCATCACAATGACGACTCGTTATCATCGAGGTTTATTTAATTTTAATTTGTGTGCGGTAATTATTGGCAAAGTTAGTTTGCTCGTTGACCGTAGTGAAAGTTTCTGTTGTTGGAATATTAATTTTTTACCTTTTTAAATGGATTTTTGATATGGCTGAACACTACTTCAATAGAGGATACTCAAATTTTAAAGTTATCTTTATGCAGATAATTTGATGCCTGCCGAAATCAGCTCGTTTGTCTGAACTGATAGAATATCTACCTATTTATGTGCTTTTGTTCCTTTTGAAAGATTAAATTTCAAACAAAAACCATGTAAAAATACTCAGTATTCATAAAAAGCAGGAACACAAACAATCACGATTGTCTTGTTAACACAGCTACCGTCATCAACAGCATTGTCTCACAGTGTCAGTTGTGAGACACCGTGGGAAGTGTGAAGACATGATAGTATTTCACAACTCTGTTCACGAAGATACAGTCGTGTCCAGTGTCAAGAACACGCTGGTTCCCAGGCTGCCGGGCTGCGTCAGCGAAAGTAATTACTGACTGAGTTATACAAGGTATAAGCGGGCAGCGATTTACTGTAGTTGCCACAAGTAGTAAGCGAGATGTTTCCCATGAATTGGGCGCCAAAACTACTAATTCACAACGGATTGGATGTAATCAAACCTTTTGAAAAGAGGCTTTCAATTTCTATAGACTCTTCAATTAAAAAGTGGATACCTACAAGAGTAAACTGTGACATTAGAATGTTACAGTGTTGCACTCTGTTCTTGTATTAATTTTTAAATAATGTGTCAATATTTAATCATTCTACAAATAAGAGTAGGTTCATTTTAGTATAAATTATTTGCACTGAATTAACAGTGGATTGCCAGATACTTCAGAGGGCTTAGTGCGAGTTTTTTAACGTTTTCGATCGCGGCAGCGTAAACGTCAATTTCAATTTGTGTTGAAACTGAATAAGCGCCACCTGGTGACAATAACGGATAAACTTTTTTTCCGTACAATTTGACACAAGCGAACGTTTACGTTTACGCGATCGAGTACGTTAAAAAACTCAGAAATCTGAATCGCTTGTATCTTATGTTATGGCACACGCCCCGATATGCGCACGGGCAGTCCGAGGCGTCAAGTGTTACGCGTGGAGCTGCGCGTGAGTGGACATCGGCGGCGCACCGTGAAAGCCTCCTTCAATACTTTCCTCGCAATGACTTGATGTTATTTATACGGCTATTACACTTTTTGTAAAGCTACCTACTCAAATGGCAAGCTTCAAATCTTGCTAGATCTAGTAAAATATGCAATATTTGTATCAGAAATTGGAAAGTGCAGTGAAAATTATTGGTTTGAAAGATCTACGAAACGCTGAGCAATTAAATCAAGCTGTAGTTTGTGAAAAGATTGGTTGATTAGTTGCTAATGTAAATATTGCATAAAATCCATTGGCCAGTACATAAGTACAGTAAACTGTTGACTCTCTTCAATGTATAACTATTTCAAGATGGCTTCTTGGAAATCCGCTTAAAGATAAGTCAATATACTGCGCAAGAGTAGAAGCGATAATGTTAATTTGTTTTGAAACGCGACTAACCGGCGGAGGACCGGAATGAGTCAGTACAGCTAATGAATGAAAGTCGCGCGTGAATGGAGACGAGACCGGTCGGGACACTCGGTAGGTAGCTCTCGGAGAGTGACTCACCCTGTCAGAGCTATTGAGATTTATATGGGGATACGAATGGGGATTAGGATTTGATAAGAAACTTACCTATCCAAAGATAAATTCAAAATTCAAGTGTACACCGGGTTGGTTACAGAAAAAACAAATGAAGGAACAATCTTCGACGAAAAGCATTCACTCGCCTAGCCTTTTTTTACTATGTTGGAATCGCATTCCAGTCTACCCAGTCCAGGATACAGCTGAGTACCAGTATGTTACACGGGGCGACTGCTTATCTGACCTCTACAATCCAGTAAGTGGGTAAAACGATTGATGAAAACTAATTTTGTTTTTTTACATTCCGAAACTGAAAATAAACACAGTGGAATACTGAAATTGCTTGTCTTTCTTAATTAACTCTTTAATGTTTCGTGTATCTACCGCAGGCAGCCCTAAGATTATGAAAACGCGTCGCAAACAGCTTTCTTAGAGCTTTCCTGATAGCGGGATGATGATCCACCGAGCTTACTCGTCGCATTAACACACTACTTACTTCAATAAATAATTAACAATCAGGTTTAGGAGAAAGGATGGTTTCTGCGAAGATGACTCAATTGACACAACTATGGGGTTCAACTAGGCAAGTAAACTCAATATTCAGCCAACAGAATATTATTCTGGATGTGAAAGGACTTGTCCAATAATGGAGTACAGCAGGCTGAGCTGACAGGTGTACTGTTACAAGATGTTTCCGCAGTGGTCAAAAGTCATATGTAAGAGGATAGGTCCTTTCAGGTTCTAATATAATGAGTGACTCACGAGTTTCCTCAGAAGACGCTCGTCCCAGCACTGGTCTACGTCGAAGTCCTCGATGGTCCTGATCTGGGAGCTGGTGACCTTGCCACCGCCGCTGCTGCTTGTGCGCACTGTCTCCTGAGGGGCAAAGAGAAATAACTTGATTAACTTATGAGATGGTTGACCAAGGGACAAACACAAATATCTTCCTACAAAAACTGTCAGCCTTCGAAGGGAACTTGTCGGATTAACGAAAGCGACGATTGCTTACCAGACTCATTATTTTCAACTAATTTGATCTAATGACCCTTAAAATAGCAATTAACTTTACCGCTGCTATAGCAAGATGACATCTTATGTGAATGCAACAAGTATGAGTTTCAATTCCAGCTAAAAATATTTGTAACTGTACTTCATTCTACATTGCTTTCTGAAATTGTCCATTAAAATAGATCATGGAAAAATTCCATAGATTCTCGAGAATCTATCGAATTTTTCATGTCAAAAAAAAAGGAAAATTTTATGACTGTTACAGTTTTAAACCCAACTATCTAACAGTGACTCACACTAGATCAATGTCTCTATTGCAAAACGAAGTTATTTTCACGTAATAACAGTGACATCTTCACAAATAGCTCGACCCGACCTTGTAGACAGTTGGTCAAAGGCCACTGCGCCGGCGCCGCTAATTTACATCGCTGTCAATGAATCATTAACTTTTCGTGTTTGACATGTTGATGGATGACTTTTGTGGTTTTTGAGTGTTTTCTTAATGTTTTGTGTACTAGTGCATAATGTTCGGTTGTTTTTAAGTTAAGCTCTTTGGCCCTTGCCAAAATCATGTGTTTCTTGTTTTTATCGAATTGAATATGCTCTGAATAACTTTATCAACAATTTATCAAATGTTTCCGTTACACGTCTTTCAATGTAACATCGAAACACATTAAAATATCACTTTTGCAATTTTCAGCCCATCATGTCATCCAGATAAATCTTGAAAAATACACATTAAATCTCAATTTCATCTGAAATACGATGTCTGCGATCTAATACATATATCACAAGAGAGCCAGCTGTTAGAAAACATGTCGTTTTAAATTAAAAAGTTAAAAGAGTTTTAAAATTCATTGATACGGAGAGTTGGAGAGATGTGGTAAAAGCTCGAAGCTAATTCCGTTCGGAGCCACGAAGGAGGTATACGTTCTGCGTCGACCTTGACTCTGCGATAGATTCGTGCGGGGCTGCCCGTTTGTGGTTCATAAAGTTTATGGCGATATTGACGTCATTTGTATGACTTGCAGATGTTTTATTGAGGAAAGATAATTGTGTAAATACTGATTTTAAATAAAAACAGGAAGCGCTGAACTTCAGAGTAGCAACATTTTAGTAAAAAAAAATGGGAAACTGCGTTTGTTCCGCTAGATGGTCGTGGAATACGTGACCAATTACTTAAAACAGTTGAAGGAGAAGACGTGTTACATGAACCCTGAATAAATTGGTAAAGTGGGTACATTTAACAGGAAGGAGTTATCATAAAAATGGAGATCAGGGAAGCGATTTAACCGTCACATAGACATTTTAACAAACACGTTAACATTAACTGTTAAATGCTGCATACTGCCAGCCCTAATTCTTCCACAGTAGTATTTGAGTGTAACGCTTGAATAGTTGTATAGGTAATCTATTCCTGAGATTTGCGCAACAATACACACACAACGGTACGATAGCCAGCCACATTTTTCAGTTCATTCGATAATCTACATCACTAAATAGTTTGTTGTGATAGTACTCTAAACTAAACGCAGAGTTATTTCAGGAATCCTGAAATAGTCTAGGTTTACATTAACGTAGTTTGTACGAAGTTACCTAGTAAATGGTAAATATAGTTTTTAGGTACACTGATTTTCTTAGGAATGGTTGGAATGAAATAAAGGTATGGTGAAGTCAAGCTGTGAATCTTGATGATGAAATTATATTAAATGCATCCAGTATTAACAGTTCTTCTCTTAGGTGATATTAATGTATCTCTAGATGAATCGAATACAGTAAATAAAACAGAATTACACATTATGTAACGGGACGACGGCAGCGCATACGTTTTTATCGAATGTTTAAAAGAAACATTAGATAGATGCAGCCATTTGGCGTGCGCTTTGGATCAACAAATATCAATTTTATCGGAAAAGACGAAGGCTTGTAATTTTTGCATATCATTTATTATTTCTAGCACAGTTTTAGCTTGACTGATTCTTCCAGTACGACCATGAAACATGTTTGAGTACATTTGCCTATTGTATGTTCATCTATAACTATAGTAATTATTACAATTCATTTTAACCTGATATGTATTCGTACCTCATATTATTATGTATTTTTATTTTTAAATTAAAAGACAATCAGAGGGCACCTTGTCGTTTGTATTCAATGAAGTGTTCATCGTCCATTAGGACAAAAAAAACATTTGTAGCATTTGTTTTGAAAGTAATAAATGAAGCAGTTTGCTTCTTCGGATACATTAGCAAGTCATACATTATTAAGGTGTTTTGTTTGGCAGATATCTGTAGGAGTAAAAGACACTATAAATCAGCTCTTCCTGCTAAGAATTTGAGCATTGAAACAAACTGTAAGAATACGGATATTATATCATGTGTTACCCACAACTAGCACATGATGTTCATGAATAAACTTTATGACAGGGTGATGAATACCGCGTGTTTATCTTGCGCGGGCGCCGCTCCAACGCGGAACCAAACACTTTTACGTTCGGCCACTAAACTTATGACGTGGTCTATATTAGTGGCCATGTCTCTGGGGATAAGTCCGCTGGGTATACTGGATGCACCAGGAAGACGCCCAAGCAGCGTCAGTTGTTGCATGTGCGGCCAATTTGTCGCCAGCTGCTTAATTGTCTCGTTTATGTCTCTGTTATGATAAATTGGCTCGACTGTTTGATGGAGTGCTGTGTTATAGTCCATTTGAGTAGGAAATTTTCCATTTGTAAATGCATTTAAGAGTTATATTCCCTCTAAAAGATCTTGTTACGTCATTTTCTTACCACATATAACGGAAGGAAATGTAAGATTCTATTTCTAGTAAGTTTTATAGCATCCATTACCTAGGACATCACTCCATGCACAACGCATTTCAGTGCACTGATACTAAAACTAGCTTAAGATAAACGTTCTGAATGTGAAATGTTTTACTGTCTACTAATGCCATAAAGATACGGTTTAACTCAAATACGATTCAGAGGGATTTTAAATGGATAATATAATACAGTTTTGACGGTTTTTGACGATATAAGTATCTAATACCGCCTCTAATCACAAGATCACAAGACGACTATTGCTTTTCCAACCAACGGTTTGCAAGAACACAAACACATTCTAATCAGTTGAGCTGTCAGTAGTCTCCCGGGCGTCTGTCGCAGCCTCGCAGCTATTTACCAATTGCTCCGTCTTGTCAGTCAGTGGGCTAAGCTTAGCTCATGAGTCAGCAGGTCAAATGGCCCGAATGCCCGAGGACTATATCTTGTTGCATTCCTGGCCCGCCAGTTCGGCCCAGGCTAATTCCAGTAGGGACAATGTCTCGTGTCCTTGCACAAGAATGCAAATAAACTAATACTTTGCAAGAGTTCTGGATATTTTTGGTCGCGGTTATTTCAGTTGGGGACAGGAATTTTAAGAATTTAGAAATGGACAATGAAGTTACCAAGTATTAATACAGTTTTAGTTTTGATGCGGACTTTCGTTTCATGAAGCTTGCTGAAGCTTGGTGAATTAAGGAGGTAGAATTTGATGTAAGCCCTAATTAAATTATTTGATCTGTGCTTCTTGATGCTTGCAGTATTCAAAGTCACCCAGACTTACGTCTGGCAATGAGTATCTGCTTCTCTGAGAGGAGAAATTCCATTCAGGTTGTATTCCAAAACGGAACAAATATTGTCTAGAACTTTCTTCCAAATGACTTCAACTATATTTCAAACCATCATCACTCAATTATTGGCGTCCAAAAACAATGAAACGCATACGTAGGCGTTCGTTGACATCATCTCGTCAGTGATAGGCGATATCGACATGAGTCAGTTATTGAGAAGTGTGCCAAGTAGGCAGGCCCTTTGATGTGGTACCTTGTTTAGTCTAGGCGGCGCCGAGTGTGTTAACTAGTTGTTGAACAATAACATATCGTTTGTATGTATTGATGACCTGAATAACTGCTTTATTGGTGGTATTGGTAGTCCGCGTGATTTGAAATCATCAAATGACTTCTTTCGCTCTGGGCGGAGCAGAAAGGAGTGTCGGACTCTTACTGACTAAAACCCATCCGTGTTCCTCCAAATGGCCGTTGCGTTCCAGGGCCGCGATGACTGTTTCGAACAAATTCCGCAACTGATTGTAGCCCTGCAGTTTACAGTTAGATGTTCTTTGGTTATTTTTTTGTCCTCGATTGTATCTCTATATGAAATGTTAATCTCTGTAGCATCTGCTAGTTTCAAAGACTAGGTTTAAGGTCTCTTGCCTGTTGTTATGTTGTTAGTTGTTGTTGTAGAGCACAAGAATTATGTTTTGTGTTTCCAGTAGTCTCTTGATCAAGGAGCTTTACTTGTGTTATGATTGCTTTCTCTTCTATGCCTTGAATATTAATGGCTGTTAGTTAAATTTGTATATGTAAGTAGACATTTTTATTCTCTAGCTATTTTTTAAAGTTTGTGTGTTTATTGTGATGTGTTTGTATATCTACGTCTAAAACGATAGCTTGATGTTATGATAGTTTATTTACCTACAGACGAAGCTGCGTGGGAGTCTAGAAATGCGGATTGTAATGTTTTACACACGTTTTATTTTATTCGCGAATACTTCAGTTGAGAAAATAAAGAGAATGAGATAATCATCTTTAGTAGTTGTTACAGCTGGTCGGGTTTGAGATGTTTGAATGATCTGCGGATGATCGGTTACAAGGCGCTTGATACTTCGCAGATGGTCTGCTTTGACATACATTAACTGATATACATAATAGTCTGGTTATCCACATGTGTGAGGTTTATGTCTGAACATATTTAGTTCAATGCAGGTTTATCTACGCTTAATGGAGATGGAGAATTGTCATGGTCTCGAGTATCTTCGTATTTTGGATATGGACAAGTCACTTTTGTTTCTGACTTCCACAGAAGTATTCTAGAGCCCAAATCGGCTACACTAAAGACTCCCCATTCCTCGCATCGTCCTGACATTAAAACCTGACCCTATTCCACAGCAATTGATCTACAATCTCGATCGTATAATAATAATAGGCGCGTTATATTTCAGAAGATCACTGGGCCACATTTTTGGCAGGTCGCTCCGAAACTGCGTTGTAAAAATAAAACTGCGCGCGCATCTCCGCTTCCAATAGATCCGCAAGAGCGGGAAGTGGCTGGATTGTAAATAAATTGAGCAAGACGTAAGATGATACGCTGTTTACACGCTAATGGAACATGAGCGTGATCTAATGTAGGGGTATGATTGCTATTTGTTGACCTTCCTCTGTTTTGTGTTGTGGCTTAATACTGCTTACAATATGTTCTTGTTTTTTTAATAACTGACCTAAGTACCTAATGCGATACTAAATGGTTGTTACTCTTTACCGAAACTGACTTACCATTTTTCCAAGATCCATGTTACTCCTGTGTTACTCCAGTGGATCTCGGAAAGGTAGTAAGATCTATTTCAAAACAGAAAGGAGTTTCTCTCTCTTTTAAACCGACTTCAAAAAAGGAGGATGAACCTCCTCCATCCTCCTTTTTTGAAATCGGTGAAAAAAAGAGAAACTCCTTTCTGTTTTGGAGGAAGAGGATTATTTTAATATTGTCAGAATTGCACAGTTTTTGTATATGTATTTGAACTAGGTATAGTTTCATCATAATCGGTTCAGTATTTTTTAAGATAAGAGAGTTAAGGGTGTATCAGTCACCAGGACGTTAAGCTTAATTCTAAAATATGTCAGTATGCATTCATTAATTAGTTTCAATGACAACTGAAGTTAAAAAAAAGTAATTTAAAAATTAAACCGACTTCAGTTTTGAAGTCGGTTTAATTTTTTAATTACTTTTTTACTATTTTTTGAGGTCCGTACCAGCCTTAGTTTAAAAGAAATATTAACATAATTAACTCCGCATACTGCGACTAAGTGACAACGTTTGTTGCAAATATGAAGACTGGCACCGACCTCAAAAAAATAATTGGCACTTTACTACATTTAGATTTTTAAAAGACAAAACTTTTATTACTCCCTTTTTAGTTATCAATTAAATAAATTACAGTTTTGAAGTCGGTTTGTTCTTTTTTAATTATGTTTTGAAAGGTAGGTATTAGATTATCATGTTCCGTATCTATTTGTCTATATTGATTCGGAATTATCTTTATGTTACCGCGTTGCTAAGGAAGGCAGCATACTTATCCGAAGTAAGGTAGATTGAAATAGATGTCAAGGGTTAATTAACGCCTTCATAAACATTCTGCTAAGTAAGAAAACATACTTATGCTAATTAATAAGAGGCAATATTTGGTTATTTTCCTTAGTATACCTACCCACCGTCAATGTTTTAACGAAAGTCGCAAAATACAGATATAATTATTACCATTAACTGTTAATCGGATGAAATATACGGCCATTACTGTTTCAACCAATAACTGGACGAAAGTGGACGATCATAAAAACATAATAATTATAAGAAAGTGTTCCTCAAATGCAGTGTCGTTAAATGAGGGCTCGTTCAAAGTAAATCACGGAAAACTGAAGTTTTATGAGCCATAGTTGTTGGATAATGTTGTTATTAATGGGCGATACTTACAGATATTAAGTTAACTGTTGGCGTTACTATAGAGTCATTGGATTGTGACATTAATAGCAAGGGTCAAGGGCTTCTTGGATCTAACTTTACAGAAAAATGCAGTTACCTATTTGCTGTCACTCATTTTTCATCGTAACTAATGAAAATTTAATAGTTAGAATTTTGAAGATTTATCTCACAATTTATCTTCATTCCTCCAACGATATTTTAAACTCTATTTTCAAATCCTTCTATCGCAAGGCAAAATCATAAGATGAAAATCTATTAAACGTTTGATAAATGAAAATAAGCATGTGCCAAAACTAACGTATCACTTTAGTATTTATATTTAAACGTTCAGTTGCTGAGTAGTGGATATGAGAGTGATGGAAGAGGGAGTGCACTCGTGTTTACGCACACACTTCTGCCATATAATATGACCCGCGTCGAAATCGGTCAGGAGGACTATATACCTAGTGGGTATCTACTAGCAAAACATCAACATTAAGAATGTTGATTGCAACAGGCTTTTCCGGCTAATGTGTTCGTAACCAACAAATCGGTATTATACATACTTATAAAATTAAAATATAATGTTAGTTTATAGCTTCAAGTTCTGCCAGATTCACCAGAATAACAGTGATTGTCATGGAACTGATTTCAGTTTCTCTAGACTGGCTACTTTTTCTAGATTCTTCATTTCAAATTTTTGTCGATTGTGATTCGGGTAGAAACTGGATGAGGCTGACAAGGGAAAGTGGGGATTTTCAAACGTAAGAAGAAAGGAAAGTGGGGATTGGTACAGGAAAATTGAGGCCTATGCTCTTTTCACTTATAATTTAATTTTGAATTCTTTTCCACTTATAATAATCATTATGGGTATTATGGCAGATATCTATTTGATTTGAATTCTGACGATACCCGTTGCCCTTGTGAAGTAGTAGCACATGGCGCTGTAACAGCAATACACACTTTGCTTATTTACAGTAGCTAGGTGTGTTCATCACGAGGTTCACCTTCGAAAATTATCATTTAAATTACTAGTAAGTAAATAATATCATGCACAATGTACACCAGTGTGTGTAATATTTAATGAACATCTCATGATTGTCAAACAACTTAACAAATCATACAGTTAACACACTTGTATTTGCAGCTAATTACCTACTTAAGCGATGTTTGTATCCCTTGGTCGAACTTGCATGAGAATGATACCTAATTTACTACTTCATCAATTAAGGTAATTCTAATGCAAAATATAGGAGCCATGAGCACAAGAATTAAGTAGGTACTTGATTAGTAACTGACTGACTGAAAAATTGGATACTGAAAATATATAGATAATAATATAATATCTTGGGACAACTCACACACGGTGATCCGATCCCAAACTAGGCAGAGCCTGTGCTATGGCAACCAGACGACTGATAAACATACTTATATATTTCTAAATATATACATATCATAGACAAATTACACCCAGATACAGAACAAATGATCATGCTCATCACACAAAGATTTGTCCTGAGTGGGAATCGAACCCACGACCTCCGGTTTAGCAGTCAGGGTCAGTAACCACTCGACCAACAGGTCAGTCAGGTTATATAAGATCGTAGAACGCAATAATGTCTTTAGATCCTGAGGTTTTTGGAACGATAGATCACGTTTCAACTAATCATTCAGAAGTACGAAGATCGAACAGCAGCGGACTAGGCTGGAAATTATCAATCCTTCAACACAGTAGTTGACAGGCTAGACTTATGATAGCTACCACTGTTACAGTAACTGTAGAGTGTTCTAGCGCTTGCCCCGATGCGTCCCACTGCGCATGTCTGTGAGATGCGCACGCGACCGCCATTAGCACGTTTAAGCTTAACGGACGTTTCTGTACAGCGGCCTCTATCGGCCGGTGCCGAACTAATGGTAATGACATCTCATGACGGAAAACTGACGCCATTTCTTTTACCGACTGCGGAAATGAAAGGTGGGTAATGTTTTCCATAGAAAGATTCATGAAAAGGAAACACATAGTCACATAAGCAGAAATGAAAAATATACAAGACGAAAAAGTTGTTACCGTTGGCAATATGAATAATGAGTTTGAAAAAAAAATGAGGTTATGTAACGCAAATTGTCGTGAAACACCAGCAGACAGGTAACGATGATCGTAATCAATACGTTTAAACGACAAAAAAAGCGACAGTTTAGCAACAACGATAGGTAAAATGGATAACTAGGAAAAAGCAATATAGTATTACACTCCAGTAAAAACTGGAATATTGTGTAGAGACAAAAACTAATCAATACATCACAGAATACAACAGAAAAACCATTGAACAATATTTATCATAAAATTTGAAAACAAGAAAGAACATGCCTAAGAACATGACCATTGGGCATGAAAATGATGGGAGAATACCAATGGATAAAAATAAGAAAACAGCCAATGGCCAGCAAGGAAGCTTGAATAAAAGATGAGCTGGTGGCAAGCTAAGATTGATCACTATACGCTTTTCGACTTCATGGAAATTGCAGGTAACCATTTTATGGAACTTCTGCAGCTTTTTATTTCTTATACAATATAGATATAATTGGCAGTGAAAGTTGTAATGGCGGGAAATCATACTAATATAATTACGACACAGTTTAACTGCGCTGTTTTATGTTTTTCTCATAATATTGACACAATCAAGTTTCGCAAACTCATTTTGCTTTCCGTTATTGGTTTAAAGCTATGTGTGTAACTTTCGTTTGCTTCAGTTTACTTAATAGCATCATTTGAATTTTATGTAAATATTTCTCGAATACTTTCAGGTTAATTTTCTTCTGTAAATGGTTTCATTGCTAGTTCTTAAAATATAATTTCAAAACCATCAAAGTTTAGTCTTTTGTAAGGTTAAGCAGTATTACAGTTGAGAATTGTCACACATAATTTTAAACACCAAATCGGCATCATGCCTACAATAAGAGACACAACTTGGCATCGTGTTCCAAACGTCTCGTTTCTGGCTGGGAACACTGACCGTTCCCACGGGCATTTACACGCCTTTTGTTTAATATACTGTTTCTATTTATAAATATTACACTACTGTCCCATTTGGGGTAGGCAGTAGTCTCGTACCTATATGATCGCGAAGTCGAAATGTAATTTTATTTCTTCCTACTTAAATCTTTTATGAGAGAGCATTCATGAGCACTTCATTCGTAGTACGACACGCACCGATTGCTTGCTCATAATTACTGGTATAAGCAATTACGCCAATTGTTATTATTACATCCATATACATGACTTGCTCCGTTCCGCGGTTCCGCCCACATTCTCGCCATCTTCTTAGAACGGTAGCAGCAGCACTGAATATTCATTTTGACACAATTTTAGATGTAAAAGAAGATGCTGATTACCATTTGGATTGTTAAGAGAAAATAACCTGCCAGTATCTTGACGTTGTTATCTTTTTATGTGGTTTTATGCTCGGTTAAACTAATGAGGTTCGTTGTATTCTAGCTTTAGAATTACTTGAGTATTTTAATAAAATCTCTCGCTTTGGTCATTAAAATGTCAGAACAAAAAATTATTCGTTGCCACGAGGGACTCAAAATTAATTAATAACTTAAAGCATAAAGCAGTAGTTCAGTTAGAATGACATACAAGTAATTTCTTTGTGTTTTGAATGACGACCGGAGAAAATTTTACTATTGATCACGAGATATGAAACCCTATTCCTAAAGTAGTAAAGTTTTTATTGCGTCCACGTTGTAAATCTGTAGTGAGTTATTAGACTTTCCTTTGATTGATAGGTGCGAACGAACGAAGAAACATCCTGGGGAAACTTGATGTATGCGAATGTCATGCTTTCTAATTTAATGGAGGAAAAATGCGCTAGTTTTATTGGAAACGCCTGGAAGAGTCCGGAGCCAAAATAACAAAAAGAAAACTTATTACAGCTGTTGGAAAAGCAGTTTCTATGCAAGATCCAAAAGATTCGTATTATTCTCACACAGTGAAATAGTCTACAAATATATGTAATATCAATAGCCGCAAATTCCAAACAAAAACTTGGCACGCAAAATCAGGAAAAGTCGAAAAGAGTCAATGCCATGATACAATATTATAAACTGACTTTACTATCCCGAGAAATTCCAAAACCTTTCCTCTTATAATTTTCTTTGTAAACCTTGGCCCTTTTGCTGAGAATTGTCGCGCTCCATATGTGGATATAGGGGAAGCAGAGACGTAAGGTCATTAGCTTGTGTTTGTACGCAGTTTGGCACGAGACCAACTGAAATGGCGCGAGCGCAGGGCTGATGGCCGACGGATTTTGGTGAATTTGAATAAGGAAAATTGTGAAAATGTGTTCTGTGTTAAACATTGTCTTGTCATTTTGTCGTCTGGCTGCGTCATCTGTCACTGTCAAATCATTACCAATGCATTCATCTATAGTTAAACTCAGCCTCAGCCCAGTAGAGGAAGAAATACTGTCATTTTTGAATTCTTGTATAATTAGTCTTTTAATTTCGTCATGATTCAGATGGATTGCTATTTTCCAGACAGAATAATTATGTTGGAATGTTTTTTTTGTTTTTCATCCATAGAAAATGTTTTGTAGTTACTGGTATATAATTTATGATCGATTTCATTATGAGTTTATGATCATGGTTTCCTTACGATGTGTTCAGTCTTACGTAGGCAGGCAATGGTAGAACGTGGCACATGTGGCACTGTCGTAGGAGTAAAATATATGGACAGACGGATGCCAAACAGTTGCGTGGACGTAGCAGATTGTTTCATTCTCAATCGGTGATAAGGAAGGCTAATTATAGAAGAGAATAGAGAAAATAGAATAATTAATAACCACGTGAAGGTCTTAGCTAAGAATGAATCGAAAACCTCGTTGATTTTGATGCGGTCATAACTGATATTTTATCAAGGTGTTGAATGCTATTCGAAAAATATGACATTGTAAAGAAAACTTTTGAAGAGAAGATATAAAAAGTGGTTTTGTTACAGACGATGGCAAATATCAATACACTGTTCAGTTTAGTGAAATTGTTCACAAAAGCTCAATCAAATTCACACGTCCATTTCAGTCATAAACTTGCACATAAACAAACAATGCGACCCTTTCCCCGTATGTCCGACGTCCATACAAAGTAATCGCACGCTCTTCCCACGTGCCAGTGACTAGGGAGATCTGCCACATACGTCACAGCTGTATTTCTGGCGGTCACACTTGGACAAAGGGACTGAATTCCACGACGGAGAAGTTCCTTGAGTGATGCAGCGAAAATAAAGGATTTTCTTTGTTTTTAGGACAGTTTTTCCTGGTTGAGCAAATTCTACATATTGTGTGAATTTTTTTTGGCGTTAAAACGTTTTCCGTGTTTTAAGAGGAAATAATGTTAGCATTGTCACCCGCGCAAAGAGGTATTGCGTGGACCGATTGGACTGTTGTTGAATGACCTAGCTTTCACATCCTGAAATGACTGTTTTTCGTTAATAATGAGTTGAGGGTTCTATTTCATCACGCATAGCCTATTTTAGACCATACATAGACCATTCTAACTACGTACACACACAGATTTTCCAGATAAAAGTTCCAATAGCTTGAGTGACATGAACTTTTCCGACCCTAAATGGAGAGCAATCAAGTTATTTTCACTTTCCTCTTCTATCAAGCACTAAACGTATTATACAGGCGTGGGGCTCGCTTCACCTTGCACTACTTGAGGTATTTATAGAGCCCTTGTGGACCAGAGCATGTGTACGATATACGATGTGCGTGGAGAGGCTCCGCGTGCGCTCGATGTGTTCCAAATAGTCTGTATTTACTTGATGTATAGAAGCTCAATTATGTTTGCAATTTCAGGACGCAAATATTTTGCAATAAATTTCAGTGCACGGTCAGATATATATACATATGTCTTACAGTCTTCACAATCATCAGAGTCTGAAGCCATGATAAATCATTTTAAATATTTACAGAAACGATACAGACATGATAAGTCGGAGAAAATTTTGTAAAGAACGAAACTAACGACGATGCTAAAAATAATTCCGACAAAATGGAGAAAATAAATCCAGCCGCTCTCATACGACAAATTTTAATGATGAGGAAAAAATGGCACCAATTGGCAATCTTAGCCCAACACCTTTGCAACTCCGCAAGAGACCTAATAACCGTGGTGACCCAGTTGTGCTGGCGCGAGATTGACTATTATAATCGGCGCAGGCGCATCGGTCAACGACCGCTAACTGCGTGGAGTGACCTGAGATGCGGTGTGCGGACGCGGAAGCGGATCACTGGCATTTGAAAGTTTGAATGTCGATTTCGATTGTCGTTTGGTCATTCGAGCTGCAAATTTTTACTTATCAAGGGGAGCAGTGAACTTGATACATTAAAGAACTAGAATGTAGAAGACAAGTCGGTCTTAATCTGTCAGATCATCAAGACTATATTTGGAATTCAGAAATCACACGGTTGTGAAAACTAAACTGATATTTTAACCACAACATTCATTGCGACCTAACTCTTCACACTTCAACTTAAAGTTAGTCTAATGTTCTAATTTCCCTACGCTATAGTTCAAAGCTGATTTGTCTATAGTAAAAAAATATTTATTAAAATATTTAGGTTCAAAATATGTTTTGAACCTAAATATTTTCTAAAAATCTTAAATACTAGCTATGGCTAGTATTTAAGATTTTTCCGTCATCTGCCTCCGCTATCTCTAGCACTAAGCCGACATCCTACACTCTCTTGGCAAGTGACACAGCACTTCGATCCATTCAATCGAGTGCCTAATTGATGGCTCATTGATTGCCAATTAATTACACATTTTATGCTTGTCACCATTCGTGCACTATGTTGTGTAACATCATTGTTTCAGGTGAGTAAGTGTTATAACACTAAATTTCCCTGCCACTATGGTTTGTGAGGGATTATCTCACAGAGCAGTGGAGCTTCGTTACGTAAGTAAGTATAATGACAAATAAACTTAGGATACATTGATGCACAAGTTTTGTAGTTATTTGCACTACGATGTCTATTACCATATACTAAGAAGTTTTTCAATGAAGAAATATGATATGATGACCGACCTAACTTGATTTTGGTGAAGAAGAAATGTAACTAAATCATAAACAATGACGAATTTATGACGAACAATCAGTAGCAGTGTGTAGGTTAATGCTCCCAAAATTGTAAGATCTACACATTTTATTTACTTCCAAAAATTCTGCTATTAATATAATTCTTACTTAGTGCCAAAAGACATCGACCTTGAGAGAAATTAAAAACAGTAAGACATGTGAAACATTCATCTACATTATAATTTGGAGATAAAACGTAAATGTCGCACGATTGACGTGTGCGCCAGATACATAAAGATTCACATTAAATTAAAATCAAAACAATGTAATGAGGACTGAGATTATATATGGAATATTAATGATAATGTCAACGCTATAAATGATCATAAATATACTCTTTCATGCTTGGAGATTCGTATTGTTCTATAGTGGCATTAACTTTGTGCTCTTAATTTATGTATTCATGCACAACTGCATCCTGTTTTTGTTGTTGGAAATTATCATTATAACTAGGGTTTTCAATTCTAAATAAATTCATCTAACAATAGTAAGGGTCTCAATATAGTGCCCTGCGGTACCCCAGTTATGATATGCCTATAGTTAAAAGGTTAAAGAAAGTGATCGATAGGATCACTTTCTTTAACCTATAGAGCTTACAAATAAGTTACGTTCTACAGAACAACTTATCTATAAAACCTGTATAATTTAAGATTTCTTAGCAAGCTTATTGGTGTGATTAAGCAAACGAAGGCTTATCTAAGAACGGTCTTCGTTACTGCAGATTAACTTTAAGTGAAAGACACGTGAAAAAGTTTTGATAAGTGTCAAGCTTACACCTATTACAGCACAATGATGATGAGGCATATATCACTTCCTGTCTCAGGCGAAACTGCAGATCATCGTGAGAGGACACATGTGAAATAGTGAAAGGTGTACATTGGCAATTCATTTATTATGCTATTTACTTGGATGACTTGATTTGTTAAAGCTTTTCATAGATTTGAATAAAGCGTTTGATTGAGTTAATTATGAAAACTAAAAATTGTTATTTTTTAAGTACCCATTTTAATTTCAAATGCGCAGACGATAATTGCGCAGTGAGACTAGGGTGAATGACCCAGGTGTTGTTTGATTGGTATTTTATTAGACAAATCAGAAAAACATGAAAGTCTATAAGGTCTTACTAGGTTCTATTTTCTAAAGGTCAGTTTAGTCCTGTTTCTCAATTAAACATCAATCCTGCAGATATGTATCTGATTTGCCGTCAACTATCTCGCAAGAAATGGATAGAGTCGCCATTACGGTTGCCCAGATAGACATCGCTATTTACTTGTGATACCAGCAAGCGGAGAAAGATAATAACCCCGTAATAATATTGTGAAAACAATGTAATTTAACATAATCAGTGCTGTCCGCCGGGGATAAGAGCTTGCACAGACAAACTACAGTTTTACCATTTTTCCACTGTGCTTTAACTGGTCATCTTAGGTTGATGATAAAATCTGTGCTCTTAAGAACTGGGTATCATTAGATTACAGAGGGTTCATTTTTGGTATCGTACTCGTTTTCCTTTCAATGATCTTCCAATATTTTTTTGCTAATAACACATATGTTTACTTTTACAATGTTGCGTTTTTATTGTTGTATCGAGGTTTATAAGTTTAAATTACTTTGAATTATCGTTGATGAGTATCAATAATTAAAGTTTTGCTATTGTAAGCTTTAGCTAAGCTAAGCTCTTCTTGGGCTCTAGACGAAATAACATTCTATCAGCGTTAATTATTGTTTGGAACTGACCACGAGACATTTTGGTAGCGTATGTCAAAACATATACCCATACGTGTTGGACATTTTGAAAATTGTTTTCACATTAGGATTTCACTTTTTCTAGGCCCTCTTTCAGCATTCTAATGACAGACAAATGGTTCCGTCTGAACGCAACTTTACCTACAGCAAACTTCAGATGATGTTGTTAAATAAATAGCAAATAGGTATATCATTTGTTTTATGCTGTTCGCGAGCTGCGTGTAATAGCTGTGGTTTGTGCAGCTCGTGGCGAGCTGTCTCGCGGCTTGTTACGGGGAACAAGATGTAATTGTGGAGAAAATAAATAATGATTATATAATTTTGCAGTTTAAGTCGTTGAGCTAGTGAAATTGTTCTATGGTACCTATATTTTCTTCAAGAATATCATTACTTTCTGTATTTGTAAACAGCATGGTATTTCCAGTTTTTTACTGTAAATATTGTCATTAACTAGGTTACACGATACCACATGTTTTAGCATATTTTGTGTAACTATGGTAGGTCATTTGTCTCTAGTTTTAAGCGCAGGAAATATCTTTCACTGTCTCATCAAATATTATTTTAAGAAAGTCTTCGAAGTTAAAGAAGCCTGTCCTTGACTATTACCCAACATTTCTAATCCTCACTCTTTTATTTGTTGTTCAATTCTAGCGGTTGTGTGTCGCAACCGACCTCCGGTTGACAAGCGCTTGACAGACGCACGGTCATGTTTGACAAGTGAATTGACCGTGTGTAGTGTAGGTCACAGGTGGAAAAAGAAATGTAGGTAATTTCTAATTCTCAATAGTAAAAAAATAAGAATCTGCTAATGTATTGCTAAGCCTAATAATCTTTAAAAGCTTAAAGCTTACACCCCTGTAAAGTTGGAACAAAATTTATATTCAGGATATACATTTTGCAAGTAACTTAATATATTATACAAAGAAGTCTTTTGTGTGCATTTAGAGCATGTTCCACCGAAATTCAGTTGCAGGAAGCGAGTCGTGATTGCATCTATTGGTGTTTATAGGTGACGAGACTACCCTCCTACTGTACTGTAGGTGGGTAATGTGGGCATGTTTTACAAGCTTTATTTATATCAGTATATATTAATAAATTAAATAAATAAATTAAGTTCGATTCATACACGTTTCTGTATTTTAAGGTAGAAAGAAAATATGAAAAACTGGAAAATGGTGCTAACTTTTTAATAGAAAAATCGTAGTTTGTACTGAAACCGTGGAGCAAATAGTATTAAAATAAATAATTTTCGGTACAACGTAGGTATATGAGTTAGTGAAAAAAATCGCTATAATAATTTTCTATTTGCGTTTTAAAGTTCAAAGTCCGCTGAAAGCTGGCGTGACGTCAACGACGGATTTTAACTGAAGCCGACAAAAGACGATCGGTAAAAATATAACCGACTCGGTGGTCCACGGAATCAAATATTTTAGTAATTTTCACTGAATTTATTATACACAGTGATTAAGACGGATCAAGTAATACATTAATTTAAAATGTAAAAGAACATTAATTCTACTCATGCATAAAAATATTTCAGGTGTATTAAAAAAAAATATGAATAAAGTCTGAACTCACCACAAAAAGTAGAGCTGAAAAATTGTTGCAAATCCTGAAGTTATCCGAGTATCACTTGAATGGGGTCTACACCGGTGTCTTCCAACACGCGGTACTACTGCACTAATTAATTTATTACTTAGACCATAATATTATGGTTTATTTGATGGCTACCATGGCATCGCTGCGCGTGGCGTGCGCGGGAGTCGGGCACGGACTGCGCGCCCGCAAGCCGTGACGTCAGCGCGCCAAATATAGGACCGCGCGCTCCACACGCCATTCTCACCCCCGCAAAATCGAATCCAGAAGCTATTAGAGTCAAATTTTGCTTGGTGTGTGACGTGAGTTAAGGCGTTAAGTAGTAAATGGTGGTGAAATGTCGGGCCGGGCGTGTTATTTTTGCATAGGATTTTCATCGCTTTCCGCGCTAGAACGCGTGGCTTAAAACGGCAATACGCCGGCGCTAGCGCATCTGGTCGGACAGCTTTTGTTTACGAGAACGTTTCGTTCGTAGTAACGTGGATGTGGGGAACAAGGGTAATGATTGCACGATATTCGGACCACATGCGGGTTGGTAGTCTGTGACAAAGATTTTTCAGCGTGGGAAAACTTTAAATCTATCGTTACGAGGCTTGGCGCTCATTGAGATTGGCGTAGGTTTTCAGAAAGGCTGAAAGCAAATTGAACAGTTTTCAGATTGTATAATTCTCTTGGCGTTTACAGGTTTTTGCTGTGTTATTTAAAGAAGAATGTTTGTTTACTTTTCGTTGACCTTCTTCTGTAATGGTTCAAGTGGGTCACAGCTACGCACCATGAAGTAACCTTGCGTCCGGATTTAACAGGGCTTGGTTAACTGATCGACTGTGATCGTGAAACTCTCACCGTGTGGGAAAACTCAACGTTACAATTTGAGAATACGACATTCTTATTCGTGTTTGCCTTTGTCTAACGGAAATGGGCGTGATTTGATGTAACATACATAAACTACAAAACCGACATGTGAGTTTTTTTAAACTGGCTCAATATCTTGTCTACCTCTAGATGAATATTTTATTCGTAACTAGTCTGACCAGATGTTACTTGCTCTTTGCTTTACGTCTGGATCCGTCGTATTTACCTACTAAGTATGTATTACGTTTTTTGTTGTGGTTTGCATCGTCCTCACATATTAATTAGGTAATGTTACCAAATATTCTAAAACTTTTGAGAGTTCCGTGTCCGTTTTTCTCCATAAGAACATTTATTTTGATTTACCGTCCCTTCCATGTTGACTTTTAAACATGCCATACGGTTTAATTGAAATAAAAGATTTTGACTTTAACTTCCTATGGAAACCGTGTTATTTCTAAAAGAAAACGTAGCCTCTGACTATCAAGAATATTGAGCTTTCACAACAAATAAGAAATTTTACCTCTTCACAATATAAGTAAAGACAGCGAGAAAACCACCGAATTGGACCCAATCCATGCCAGACGGCATCGCGGCTGACCAAGTCGAAGATGGCGAGAGCTCGACTCCTACCGAAAGGACTGGTCTGACATAGCGAAGGACAGAGTTGAGTGGAAAAGGGAGAGGGAGACCTGTGCCCAGCAGTGGGACGAAATAGGCGAATACATAGATAGAAAGTTAATTTAGCACACATTCGTATCAAAGATAAACAAACGACACGCGTGCGCAAAACGCGTGCGGTCTACGAGCGCTGCGCAGTAGCACACCCTTATTGATCATCAACGTGTTTGGACATCCTTCTTTGTCATATTCATAGCCTTATTAGGAATTTTGGCGTTTATTTTTATAAAGACATTTAGGGGTGTCGATTTCTGTTATAAAAATCAAAGCTGATTAGATAGATATTAGATATAGATCGTGAAGCTCGTAGCTAACTAAAAACAGCTGCGACGCTTACCGAGGTCGGTCCGGGGATGATGGTGACAATCCATTACATACCGGGACTCCTTCGTGCCTCGGAAAGCACGCTAAACCGTTGGTACCGGCTCTCTTTTAAAGATATTTGGCAGTCATTACGGATAGTCAGAAACCAATAAATCTGACTCCACTCTTGCCAAGGGGTATTGCGTTATCCAGTTACTGGGTGATGGAGGCCTGGTAGGCAGCCGCTCCATGTAAGATACTGGTATTCAGTAGCATCCGGTAAGACTGGATGCCAACCCCAATATAGTTGGGAAAAAACAAGGCAGAGATCGCCTCGCCGTCGGTCGATCAACTTCGAGTGATCTTAGTTGTGCGATACGTCTTTGCATTTTCGGACAATGGACTCTCAGATCCTACTTATTTCAAATGGCCTGAATTATTTTGACTTTGGTCGTTGATGCATTTGACCCACAGTCACGTTGATAGCTCGCGGTCCCAGTTGTCAGTAATTATTTATGACAATAATGCCAACATGGTCTCAAACAGGTACCTAATTCTTATCATAACCTAAAATTAAAACCTTTTGCTGAATACGAACAATGAGGCTTTCTCTCAGGAATACGGGAAGTTCTCGGTATTCCCTTTTTGAAAAGCTGAAATAACTTCTCGAAAAATAGCCTGCAGGCTGCCTTTCCTAAAACTTTACTTTTTTAAAAGATCGCTCAAAGCGATTAGGCCGCCTATCGTGTTATCCTATGTAGGTAATCTTTTCTTCATCTATCTTTTCTGTAACGTTTATGGTGAACATAATAAAGAGAGAGAAGAGATTCTATTCTACAATTTCTGCATCCCCTAATTGCAACTGCGAAGCGCCTGCATATCGATCTGCCCCACAAATCTTTGCTGCCAATCCCACGCCTGCCGCACTTCACCGATTATATTAAAAACCGATCATTAGACCGCCATTAATGCGTTCTTCAAATAAATAAATAAATCAGAGCGCCTGCGCAGGCGCATGTGTGGCGTGCGCGTGATTCATGCGCGTCTCGTGCCAACCGCACTGCACACGATACTGCAATTGTGCCACAAAGTGTAGGGATAGCAGAAGGTCCAAATCAATCTCGCTAAGCTGTGTGTATGTGTGTTCAGCTTCCAGTCTCACCGGATGTAGCTGAGTACCAGTATGTGACATGGAGTGACCTCCACAACCCTTTAACTGGGTGATCTCCATTAATTTATTACAGTCTCTGTAAAGATAAGCTTTTCCATCTTATAAAGTACAGCATGCAACAAAATTGTCTTTAGCGTAGCAGTATTCTTTTCATCATGACGAATAGCTAAACGGCTTAGACATCAACCAGAGAATCATCTTGGTACAGGGAAAATTAAACCTAATGGTGGCTCGGAATACTACGGCTTGATGCGCAGTATTCATGTGACAGATTGGTCGAAAAGCGAACTTTATAGACGTTTAAATCGACCTGTATGAACGGCTCTGGCATGCTCTGTCATCCGGTAATGCGACATACAAATTTCGGCAGGGCACATACGTGGAGGATAAAAATATATCAGTTAAAGACATCCCAAGATACAGTAGAGTCCCTAGGCAGAAGTAGTGCCTAATTGGAAACCGTTGTGTTTTATCGACAAAATTGTTATGTACTTGTTAGAAGTGAGACTTCTGCTATTCCATATTGTATGATTGTGCTTGCAGTGTTGTATTTAGCATAATATTGTATTGGATTAACACCTGTGCGCGATGTACTCGTATGGTTACCGGGTTACATGTTAAGAATAGGAATACACTACGCTTTTCCCGGGTGCAGCAATTGTAGCTACAAAACGGTATTGAAGAAATTAGTTCAGTTTTCGAATATTGAAAACTTATCATCAGACAATATTGAGTTTGGCAAAATATACACTGTTTTGTGGCAAAAGTGGAATGAAGACAATGTAGTTTTTTATCTACGTACGCATAGGTAATTTTCATTTAGCGCGCTTCCGCGAAATTTGGTGAAAGTGGAGCACTTACACCATAGTATTGGCAACAAAATCATTGTATACCAAGGTTTTGTCAGCTATTCCTCGCCGAAAAGTATGGACAGCAAAAATACTTAATATTATGAATGCAAGTTAACTTAACAACTACATGACTTGCTGGGGAGTTTGTTACGCCACTTCTTCTTCCCAGATTAAACACTAGGAAGTGGTGACGGGCGTTTTGGTGAACTGTCTTTATGTAAAGGTTGTCGTTGAACAGGTGCTGGCTGATTTTGAATCCATCAAATTGGAGCGAAAATTTAGAGATACGCGATTATTATGCGATTCATAAATCTAAATACCTATAGGGTATAAAAGGGAAAGTTACTGGCTCCATATCAACGCACAGCCGAAACTACTGGGTCTAGGAACATGAAATTCTGCACAAAGCTTTCTTTTATGATGTAGGCCATACGTGAGCACTTAGAAGGGATTTTTGGAAATTTAATCTTTGAAGGGGAACAGGGGTAAAATGGTTTATAGTAAATCCGCGCGGACGAAGTGCTAGTCCTTATCTACGACGTACCTGCTTGACGACCAGCTTGCCCGTGGGCTTCTCGGTGACGTAGTTCTGCATGCCCGCCATCAGCACGGTGGCGCCCAGGAACTTGTTGAGCAGCGCACGAGCCTCCGCGTCCTCCGTCGTGTCTCCCTCCTGGATCACTGGGGGAAGAGAGGTTAGGATGAAGCCAAGTTACGAGCGTAAGTAGTACATATAAAAACTTCTGGGTGGGGCTAGGTTGGTTGTATTAGCCAGGAACTATGCCGCATTATGGAACGAATGGAAATTTAAGTGCGGACAATGAATGTCGTAGTGTGGGTCTCATCATCATCATAATTTCAGGTGATAGACCCCACCACGTCCACTGCCGAATATAGGCGACCCCAAGAGTCGTCACATCAATGTCGTACCATTGGAAGGCCTGGGATCCCACAAGGTCGACCGATGACCTGGTGAGGGTCGCGAGAATTCGCTGTCTACATCTACCTCATATAAAACTACCTAATTTTCACCTATCAAGAGAAGCACAGAGGAGATGACTGGTTCTATTCCAGCCATAAACTAAGTAATGTTAAAAAGGGGTAAAACTTTTCTGGTTGTTCAAAACCTCTCTTTTCCAGAGTTCTCTTAGTAAAAACCGGCCTAAAGGTATTTTGGTTTGGTTAGGCAACGTGCTGGTTTTATAAAGAATGCACAAAGCTATCACGAGCTGCGGTCGTGGTTCACGAGACCCTTTGAAAAAATAAGGTGTATTTGAATGGTCCCATAAAATGAAAGTGAAGTGGTGGATTGTAGTTTTCGGATACTATCGATGATACGATACCTACCGATTTCAATCAAGATGAGACCTTTACTGAAACAAAAGTGTACTCATTTGCAAACGGAAGCTTAATTTCTTGCCTTAAATGCATTATGCATCTCCTCACAATATGTATGGACGGAGAGTGTTGATTGTTGCCTGTTTTTGCAAGATCGTGTTAATATCAAGGCTTTAACTACTTATTATCGTGTCCAGTAGACCGAGTATGACAATTAGCTTTTTAAATTGAGCTAATGACTTGCCTACTGACCAATATGATCAAGACATGTCGCCCGTGTTTACGCATGTAGACTTAAGGTAATAAAAATGTCTTAAGAAAAGGTCGTAGGACAGTCATCGTAGAATCCTAAGAGTCATTAATCAGGCTACTGGCGAAGATAAGCTTATATTTTCATCAGAAATAGATACCTAGGTACATCTTTTCATTAAAATCATTCTGTCAAATGTTCCAACCTGATAAAAGGTGTTACAGGCAGATTTGTCTCTGTATGGAAGCGCAGGCAAGCTGTTAAAATTACACACCCAGGGAAGTACTAATGGAATGCACACAGGTGTTTATTATTATTGATAGGAAATCGATCGATCTGCCAAGCATGACTAATGGCGCAGCCATCACGGCAGTAGAGAGAGTGACAGAAATCTCTTGCATGTTGGCAACCAAAGAGGTTTCATCGACTTTCCATCACATGCTGGTGCCAAGACTGGTTTCCAATTCCATGAGAAATCATTATTTTTAAGATCGATGAGATAGTCCTGTCTAAATAAATTTCTTAAATTATTACATTAACGTAATCTTCGGCATTAAAAATGCATAACATCTGAATTCTTCACATTTCCAGTTTTGGTGCGAACACCCTTAAAATATGCAGTTATTAAAATGACAGTTTCATTGACACCAAAAGTTATCTTCTTACATACCTCATATGCGTGATGAATATTTAAGTCAAAAATCTGTGATCGCGAAATAGATCGTAACAAATTTTTAGCAGTTCAAACTCTGTTAATAAATGTCGTAACTTAAACTAACCTATATCAGCATTCTTCATCCTGGTCAGTATGTCCTGCACGCCGGTGACCTTGGTGCTGCTGTCGAGGAAGGACTTCTCCTCGCGTCCCCGGGCCTGGTGCGTGGTGGCGCCGTGCCGGCTGGTGGTGGTGGTCACGGTCCTGACTCCACCGTCCACACGCTCGGTGGTGACCACCGTGTCCTCCACCGAGCCCAGGCTGTGCTCGCTGTCTGTGCGCGTCAGACCTGCAGGGAACAGGGATGGTTAGTTATGGTGGAAGGTGAGACTCTGCATGGGAAGATCCTAATCCTAACTTAACTAATATTATAAATGCGAAAATAAGTTTTTTGTTAAAATTACAAGCCTAACGCTGAATCGATTTTGAAGAATTTTGATACCGACATTACAATATGGAACCCTGGAGTCAGTTATAGGCTAATATTTGTGTGCAAAAATCTGTATGAGCGCGAGCGAAGCCGCCAGGCAAAAGTTAGTGGTCCATATCACACCTTTAAAGTAAAACCGTTACTGAACGAAATTATGAAATTTTATAGGGGAGCCAATATTAGAAAATAGTCACTGTTTTTAGATAGATGGCATTGATACCTCAATTCATGAAAATTTTCGTAACGGTTTTACTTTAAAGGTGCGATATACATAGTTAGTAGTAGTAGTAGTATATTGGGTAATAGGCCGCTAGTTGACGATGATAGTAAAGTCGAGTACTACCACTGCTATGGAATGTGGATGGAGAGGTATCACGCTTTGCGTGGTTCATCTGTTTGGTACGCATGCGTGTGTATAAGCGTGGCTAAAGCTAGCAGTGGGTGATCCTGCCTAAATATTACAAACTGAGCGAAGGCGATACTTGCATAGCTTAGCCATGGGGTGTTGTGGATCGGAGCCTTAATACCGACTTCAGACGCAGACATTCAACTTTCAGTCATATCGTGTGAGTAGCATGTAAGGTGAGGAATTGCAACAGAAGTACGAGCAGAAGTTAACAATTTTGAGGAAAACAAAAAGAACAATAAGGAAGGAAAACAACCGACGCAATTTGACCACAGTTACAAGAATTGTTCAGATTAATTTGTATAAACGGGAAATTTGTGTGGTAGGCAGGCTTCAAATCGATTTGGTACCTTCAGGCTTACCAGGGTCAATGGACCTAGCACTAAATGGAGTAGGTACTTACACTTTTTCACCGATACCTAATATTTTAACATATTTCAGAATACTCTTCTTATAATAGCCTACCCGCTAAAAAATATTTTTTCGGTACGCTTGTTGTTTAAACATAAATTGTAAATTTTGTTTCTCAGAAAGTGAATTATTGTTAATTGTTATGAGGAAATGTGGTTTTGACAGACAGCAACTGAGACGCAAACGCAAACGATCCATCTATACTAATATAATAAAGCTGAAGAGTTTGTTTGTTTGTTTGAACGCGCTAATCTCTGGAACTGCCAGTCGGATTTAGATTTTTTTTTTGTAAATGATAGCCACATTCATGAGGAAGGATATAGGATACACGGGAACGGAGAAATACGGGATATGCGCGTACGCAGGCAAAAGCTAGTATATTAATATGGGAAGTGGTCGGTCAGGCCTCCATCGATGGGTGATAATTATTTTGTGTATTTTCTTTGCACATTCGTGCTTGGGTCTCTGGATGGTGGCTTACCAGCGTGTGCCGAGGAGTCGCTGGAGACGCTGTCCTTCATGGTGGCGGTGCGCAGGATCAGCCCCGCCTTCGGGTACGTCGTGCGCTCCGTCTTGGCGCTCTCATCTAAGAAGATACAGTAAACAATATAATATCCAAACAAATGCATCCCTTGAGATTTGCAAAATTAATTTAGGTACGCGACTATGACATTTTTATTGAACGTAAACATAAGAATCTTTGCTGGAATTTGTGTTTCCTGATAGCTACGTCCTGGGGATCTTAAAAATTCAAGAGTGAATGGGTTACTACGAGACAAGCGTGCTCCATCTCTTACCACCAGGTGACATAGTGGTCAACAGCAAGCCAAAATAGAAAAAGGTCCCCATCGTGTGGGTTTGTATTCTCGTCATTATTATAATATGACATGTGTCGAGTTTAGCAAACAAATAAAATTCCCAAACCCTCAAAACCATTCTGGTGATTTCCGAAATCAAAACACGTTGTTTCCAAAGTCATGAATGAATCGTACTTAATTTGAATCCCCCCTTCGTCACCGTCATACCTCTTCAAACATCCTGTATTGACGACACAATTATCACAACACCGAATTTCAAACATACACCGACACAAAAGGCATTTATTTTAAAGTATTTGATAACTTCCTGTAAGTCGTCAAGTCATCATGTGTTTACGCGGGTAACGCCGCGGGGCAAGGCATACTAATGACATTTGAATAGGTAGTTGACCTCTGCGGTCACAACACTAGTGGGATGAGTAATCAGCCGTGTGAAATGACGATAAGATAGTATAAGTACCTACACGAATCTCGAGTGTCGTTGAAATCTGATAACTGGTGATAACATACCAAAAAATGAGAATGTAAACATTATCATTCTTTGATAATGATTTGTTTTGTCATTTGGCTGAATAGGAATGGCGGCTACCGTTTATGTACAGCTAGCAAAAAAATACTTGCTCAGCAAAAATGTTTTTGTTACAAAATAGCTGTGCTACTTGCAGTACTATTATGTTTTGTAAATGAAACTTTTTTATACTGACGAAAAGCTAGCATAAAAAATGTCGAAAAAAGCCTTTAATTAATTGTATGATAATTTATGAAAACGAAAATTTTCTAAGCCTAGGGAATTAGGAGTCCCATGAGGTGCGTCCTTAAACGTCACTGTCCTTAGTAAGCTCACTTCAAGGATCTTTTTTAACGTGCGTTAATTAATGAACTAATTATAAAATTAAGCCACATTAGGATATTGTTAGGAGAGGTGTCAGTAACGTACACCCAATTTTTCGACTCTTTCGAAGATTTTCGAAGTTGAAAAATTGAGTGGGTACACACTCAATTTTTCAACTTCGAAAATCTTCGAAAGAGTCGAAAAATTACTGGCATCTATTCCAACAACGTCCCAAAAAATCAGGACAATGCAATTTATTGCGACCTAAGATGTTTTAAATGACTGGCCTATATCTACCTAAGTATCTAAAATTATACATGTGCACAGAAAATAAATTAATATTCAAAACAAAACAAAGCGTAGTCAACACATTGTTATGATAATCAAGACGAACAGCCCACTTACCTAGTCTCTGGTAAATACTAAGCAACAGCTTAAAATTATAACTACAATCCTTGTTTGTATCCATGTTCACGAAATACTCTCAAAGCACATGCAACGAGTAACTACAAGGTACTGCACTAAACCTCGTCGGGTTAGTCCGAGCGGCAGTTGACGACTGAAAACGTAAACGCAGCCAGTGCAATATGAAAGTATGAAAGTTATTACGTAAGGAGCGCACGCTAACGCGCTCGCGTGCGTTTACGTTACGTTATTATTATGTGATAACACGAAACTGTAGATTAATTTCCATAGAGGATTTTGGTGGGAAAATGTTTCATGAGGCACATACTCCGGGTTGATTTTTATGTCGCAAGTTTTAATAAGTAAGTATTTTTTTATATTAACCGGTAAGTATATAATACTGCAGGTAAGTGTGACTATTAACTCTATAATCGATCTCAACATAACAATAAATTAGGTGCGCTCAAAAAGGGGTAGACAGAATTGTGTCTAACGAAGATTTCACGACTTTTAAAAAACCCGTTAAAGTCCCAAGTTAATATCTAATAGGAGACAGGTTTATTGCCATTATCTAAGCCTACCAGAATTTCCCAATCAATAAACATAGATCCTGCGCCCGACCCGACCCGGGAGTCGAACCCAGAGCCAAGGACCACCAATACTTATGTAAATAAAAACTACCAGAATTTTACTTTAAAACTTTGCTATTGTTTACTTTGTTACTTAACCAAATTCAATAAACAAGTCGTCATATTGTAGGTACAAACTAAACACAATGGTTTATTTCTATTGCGTGGTTATTGCCACAGTATTTCACTATCCGGTGACAATAAATAAAAGAAAAAATCGTGATATTTAAGCAGTGGTGCAACTGTTTGTTACAAAAATACGCTCCGATTCCCTTCATTAGATCGACGCAAGCGTAGGCTCGTTCTAACGATTCTGTTGCCTCATTGGAGTTGTATAAGAACTCATGTGGACCTCGAAATTGGAGATTCCATATTAAGGAACAGACGTAACCTACCACATTCTACCTGTTGGATCTTTCTATGAAAATATTTTTGCCGTGCGTGTATGACCAAATAATGATGTTCGAATGAACGTAAACGAAGCGAAGGGAGTACCTATGCATGTACTATGTAAGGAGCAGGTGACGTACTGTAGTTTCTGCATAACCTGTTTGTATGTTTAACTTGTTATTTGTGACCACAGTTATTTTTCCCATTATCTCGGGCAAAAAGTATTTTCCCATGATGATTGGGCTATGACTGAGTCAACATGTTTTAGTTGTAACGGCATTTAATACGGGGTCATCAGGTAATTGTACCTTGCTGTTTCACCTATTGTTAATTTAAGATTTACTAAAGTATAGTATACTCACTCGCACTCTTGATGTATTTCTCGGTGAGCGACTTCACTGAACTCTGCCTGACTGTTTTCTTGTCGTCTGTCCTTTCTATCCGTTCCTTCCTCTCCTGCGTCCTGTCTCCTTTCTTCTCCACCTTCTCTACTCGTCTCTGCATTCTCTCCGTTTTGTCTTCCCTCTTGTCTTTTCCACTGTCAAGAATCTCTTCCCTTGCCTGTCTACTTCTGTCTCCTATGATTTCCTCTCGCCTACTCTCAATGCGTCTGGCTGACTGTTCTCCACTGACTTCTTCCGTTCTGCTCTCGATGCGTCTGGTTTCCCCCAAGATCTCCTCTCGCCTGCTATCAAAGATCCTCTCCGTGATGTCTTCTACCTTAGTGTCGGAGACGCGGCGGTCGCTGTGGGTGAACTGGTCTATCGCGGCGCGGTCTTCTCTCTATGGGAGATAAGGTGCATATTTGTATGATTGGAGATTTTGATAAGTTGATAATATTAGCATATCAGAAGGAAGACATTCCATAGGTCGCATTCTTTAGATTGTAAGTAGGCTGTTTATTTACAAAATTATATTAAGTTTTTTTTTAAATGAATCTGAATGTGTTTAAACGTTTTATGTATGTATAAACTTAGGATGTCCAATCGATCGATGACAATGATCGACGTCTGTCAATCGGTGAGGTAGCTTTGGTGTGCTAGGAACTGTCGATCGAAATCGGCTTATCGGTTCTATCATCGATTGATTGCAGAGTGGCCTTGGGCTTTCTGAGCTTGTGACTGTACGAGCTACGCTAGTTTATGTTCATCGCGCATTTACAGAACATAATATAATACCCCTTTCAACTTTTCGTAACAAGTACATTTTCATTGTTGGGGTACAATGAGCGATATTGCAAATGTAGGTACTTGTTACATTTGACAAAACGACACCTTTTGGTAACTAATAACTAATAGTAATAAGGTACAGAGCTTTAAATCTTATTGAAATATTAGTAGGTACAACGCATTAACAACTTATTGCTGTAGTAATTCCACCAGGCGCTTACCCCGTGAGCTTCCTTCAGCGTGGTCCCCGTATCTCCTCCGAACTTCTTAGTGGTGGTGATGGCAGCCAGGCCGTGGATACGCGAGGGGGGCTCCCCCTGCCCCTGCAGCAGTCTCTCAAGGTCCTCGGGCTCCGTGGAGTACGCTGTCACGGAGACCGTACCCTCAGACTCGCCCCCGTTGCGGGAGTGGTACTCTTGGCGGATCACTGTGCCTTTCACTGGGTGGACAAATATTTGGTTAGACTTTGGGATTTTACCTGTGACGACGTACCCGAATGACGAGTGTGGATCAACTGAATGTATAGTTAAATATCTTTAACATCTCAAACAGTTGTAGGAGGATAATATTAAAGAAATTGAAGAGGAAAATATGACTGAGAATATTACTTTAGTACAGTAGGTATGTAGATAAATACTGGTATTCAGCTGAATCCGGTTTGACTGGAAGCTGACCCCAATATAGTTGGGAAAAGGCAGGCTGGTGGTGACAGTCGGTATGTAGATTTTAAAATGCTATATACTATGCCTTTTGCAGAGGTAAACAGTAAAGACTCCGCGAGGCATACGAGGCAATAATGAAAGAACCCGGACCATTTGGGGTAGCCCAGCGATTTCTATCTTTACCCTACAAATATTTCGCTACAGTAACACTTATACAGATTTTTAAAAGATGGCACAGTTTTGTCGCCTTCATAAAACACCACGCATGCGGAACTATTTGTTATAACAAACCAAGATAATAAAGAGACCACGTTTAAAAACAAAGTTAACATTAATTTGAACTCACCAACGAAATCAGTCAAGACGGTCCCACACTTAGACAACTACTGTACACTTCAGACAGAAATAGTCACATTCAGCTGAGCTAACATTTACTTAGTGAACAATGATATGTATGATTCAAGACTTCAAGATGTTGAGCGCTTAGTAATTCGTATGACTTTAGTACCTACTAAGGACGCGTCAACTTTCAGTTGTTCTGAAAATCGACACGAAAACTAGAAAGTTGGTGACGTCATGTGTTACCGTTGTCAACTTCTTAACATTAACCCCGATACAATTGAACGGTCCCGATAACATTATAAAGCAATTACTGAACGAAACCTGACTCAACGGCTTTTGATAAGAGATTTTTTTACAAAAGTTTAAATGATGCCACAGCTTAACTCACAGAATGTTTTAAAACTATTTTAACTTAAGATCTGTTCAGTGATATTGTTCTTAGAAATAAGTTGAGTATCTTCTATAATTCTAGTGAGTATCTCAAATAAATTCTCAAGACTTAAAAACATTTCTGTGTGTAAACAAGGCTGTAAGCCTTTTAACGATCATTCCTCTTTGTGAATTATGTTAAACACCTAACTGCATGTTGCTGAAGACTGCGAAAATGCCAGTTATCTCTTCTAAACTCTCTAGTTACGAGGTACAATTTATTTGTCCAAACACCGCGTTTGAGTGTCTAACCCTATTTAAAACGTAGCAAAAGCAGGGAAGTGATTCACTCTCAGAACAATAATATGGATACGATGACCTTTCTGATTCATCTAATTGCGAAAAATCCAATCGTGATGTGAGAGCTGTGTAAGAAATGTACCTATTAACATTTTTATATTAATATACAGAATCTATCAGGCAAAAAATTATGCAAGGAACGCTCACCTTGGTAGTTGGAGGCGCCGTTCCGCAGAGCCCTGATACCGAAAAGTGGTTTCCCATCCGAGTCCACTGGCCCGGGTCCATAGCTCGACGTGATCACATCGATTGGCTTGGTAATAACCTTGGACGGACTAGGAGCCCTGTGCTTCGGCTTCTCCTCTATCTTCTTACTGCTGAACGTCCTGGTCTCCGAACTTATCTTCTTGAGGTTCCTGTTCGTCACCCATGACGGTTTCTCTTCTTGAACCGGCTTTTGTGGAATCTTCTTCTCAATTTCGTACACAGTTTTTATGATTGTCTCTTTCTTAGCTGGTTCTGTTCTTAGCTGCTTTTGTGCGGGACTCGGGGTACGGTCGTAAATTCGGTCTGGACTGTGAGCCTTACGTTCCGGACTCTGGGTTTTTCGCTCCGTATATTGAACCTTTCGTTCTGAGCTTTTCTTTCGCTCTGGATAATGTGCCTTACGTTCAGGGCTTTGAGCCATCCGTTCTGAACTTTGAGCCTTTCTTTCCGGACTCTGTCGCTTTTCTGGTGATGGAGACCTTCTATTTGTTCCATTCATTTGAACGACCTCTATAACGTCCTTAGACGCAGTTCTCTCAGTAAAGTTTTTAGCCATAGAGTATTCTTCCACGATTTTGTGTTCTTCTGTATGTTTCACTGTTCTCTGTTTTTCTTCTGCCACCTTTTTAGATTTTGCTTCGGCGAATCTGATCTTATCAGCCTCACTTAAGCCCACTTTCTTCATGTAAGCGGATGCATACTCATTAAAACGGTTCGGTTTTGGTTTCGGAGTGGCTGATTTGTTTGGGGACTGAGTACGAGTCTTCTTGTCCGGACTGGGATGACGAACGGGGCTCTTTGTTTTTGGCGCAGATTTAGGAGCAGGTTTCTCAGGACTGTGCAGACTCGGTCGCCTGTCACTCACAGTTCTGCTTGGCTCCTTAGCGTGTCCGTTCAGCACGGGTTGCACATGCTCTCTAGGTTGAGTGCGTTCGGGAATCGATCTTTGAGGAGTTTTAGCTTGACGATCAGGGGACGTGGTATTGGGGGCCGAAGATTTGGGGGCCCGTTCTGGTGACCTTGTCTGGAGGCGCTCAGGAGACCTCAGCTTTTGAGTAGTCGTAGTCCGTCTGGTTGTTTTAGTGTAAGTGTTAGAGTCAACGTGTTCACTTTCTACCTTTTTCTTAGCAATACGAATTTGGGAGCGGATGCGTCGCCTCTGCTCGTAACCAACGACCTTTTCCAACTGAAAATTAGAAAATAGTCAGCAAAAGTATAAATATAATATGGAAACATAAATAACAAGTATGAGCATGCAAATCGTGTGCTTACTGACCATTTGTTCCAGGAGGTCCAGGTCGAAGATGTCTTCGATGCAGGGGTGCTCGACGCTGCGCCGACGTTCGCTACTCGCTGTTGATCTCTCAACGCTGGTCCTTCGCAGCTCTATTCCAAACTTGCCGCTTCCTCGACGACTGCTTACTTCGGTTTCCTCGACAACCTTTGTCTCCTCCTTGATTTGGCTGGTCTTTGTAGGGCGAAGATATCCGGGAACCTTATCAGGTTTATCATTCTCGGGCCGCTGCATCGGGGATTCGGCTCTCTGCGAAGCTGGATATCTTGACAAAAGAGTTTTAGTCGTAGTTGTAGTTTCCACAGTTTGACGCATTGGCGACTTCGACCTTGGTACTTCAGGGGATTGGGCAGCCAATCGAGACGGACTGCTTCTAGGCTTATCATCAGATTGAGAATAGTGAGGCCGAGTTAGTGTGCCACTTGTCGGGCGGTCTTTGGGTGTATGAGGAGCGACATCCACTTCGCTATCCACGTCAGTTACATACGGAGAGCCATCTTCAACAGAAGGATGTAGCACGGTAGTAGAGTCAGTCTTAGGTGACTTCTTCATCACACCGATGTCTGTCAACTTTGCAGTCTTAGTGTGAGTTTCTTTTGTTTTTTGAGAAGTTGTTGCTATATTTTCAAATAAAGCCTTGGCTTTCTTTACTGCCTCACTACTGCGGAGAGTAGTTATTTTGCCAATAGGCGTCCTTTCTATTGTTTTCGTGTTGGGGCTGCTATAATCTTTGGCCTTTGGAAATGATGATGTAGTTTCCTTCGGTTTAAGAGGCTTATCGTCACGGTGTTCGTGGTCTGATGTCCTTTTATTTTTGGTAAATTCTACATCGTCCGTAAAAGTGCTTGTCTCAATCTCATATTCGTCGTCATCAGCGTCATCGACTATTTTTTGCATGATCTTGTCATGTTGCTCCTTTATTTTCTTTTCCTTTTCTTCAACCTCGTGGGTTTCCGTCATAAATTGCTCGGCTGTTTTGACGAATTTATGTACTTTATCGGAAACACTTAACAAACAGTCATCACTCTTTAATGAATCATCAACGTTAGTCAAGTCGCGTTCAACTTTTTGAGGAGTTGGTTTTACTTTAGGTGTCTTGACGTTTTCTGCAGTCTCTACGAACAAGTGTGCTTTATCGTGTACACTCAGTTTTGTGTAGTCATCTGTATATACAGTATTTTTATCGTACTCATCGGTGACTCTACGCGCCGGACTCTTGCTATCTCTCGTGTCCCTGGGCCCTTTAGCAAATTTGTTGACTTTCTCTGATACAGATAATAAGCACTCATCGGATTTTAACTTTTCATCGATAAAATCAGAATGAACTCTTCTTTCAGTGTCTTTGAATGCTGAAGTAGTATCTCTAGGCTTGGTCACTGTTTCGACCCCTTTTGTGAATCTAGATACCTTATCGGTTACGCTAAGAAGGCTTTCATCATTTTCGGTGACGATGTCCTCATCAGTTTTCCTGACAAAGAGCTCGTCATCTTCACAGATTTCAACGATATCATCGACGATGGTCTCAGCCTCATGGATTGTGTGATGTGCTCGTCTATTGAACTCATCGTCGGGTTCACTCACTTCGTCAGGGTAGCGAGGAGTACCGACATCTTCTCCGAAATTAACTGGAGTTGGACAGATCCGATCCGGTGAGTTCTCCCTAGATGATTTAGATTGTTGCACATCAATAATAATATCATCTTCATCAGTGGAAGTGTTCAGTGTCGTTGCAGATTTTGGTTTGCTTGGCAATTTCGAATGCGGTTCTTTTAAAGTAGACTTCGTTGTTTTAGTCGTTGTTTTAGTAGACACTTCACTTACTGTAATTTCTGGTTTCGACTTCACTCTTTGAGGTGATATTTTCTTCGTCTTTATGGTGAAATCGCTAGCAGTGCGCATTACCTTTGTTTCGCTGTCTTTCTTTGTAGGAATCACACTGTCTCTGATGCCCTTAGGAGTCGGGGTCCGCTTGGTTTCGGGCTCGCTGGGACGACCTGTCGGGGATGGAATGGTCTTTGTAGGAGTTTTACCTGTTGTAGTACGAGTAAAGCTATTTTGCTTGGTAACAGAACTTATATTAGTAGTCTTTTTCAAATCAGTTGATGTCTTTTCCACTTTAGTCACATTAAAAGTAGCAGGCGTCGGTTTCCTGGTCAGGTGGGAGGGTATCTGTTCTTTAGGTTTGATACCACTAGGTTTTGAAATCTGAGGCGACTGCGGTCTTTCAGACGGCAAAACAGGTTTTTTCGGTGAAATACTTCTAGTTTTCGTCGGAGAATCTGGACTTTTGTCTAGTTTACTGGGCGTAGCAATACCTGAAGGTTTCTTTGTAGGTGAAACAGTTCTGGTAGAAAGCTTGCTTGGAATTTTTTGATCTTTTGGCTTTTCCTCCTTAGGTTTCTCCGGACGAGATGTTATTTTAGTAGTCGAGTACTTATTTGTGATTTCAGTTAAAGATTCATCATCTATTTCAGTGTGGCTGGTTATATCAATATCTTGCAAGCTGGTTGTGGTTTTCCCCGGGCTCCTCTCTCGACTAGGTGATTTTTCTTTACGATCGGGAGACAATTTTCTAAGAGATTTTTGCACTCTGTCCAAAATTTCCTGTTCTCTCTCAGACATGAGGAAGTCTGTGCTCACTTCAGTGACTTTAGTTGTTTTCTTCATTGGAGAAGGAGTGCGGAGTTGTCTTGGTTCTTCTGGCTGCTGCAGGTAGCCAGGCTTTGTACTTGATGGTTCACGTGGAGTATGCCGAGATGGTGATTCTGATGATCTTGGTGACGGATGCTTTTCTGTGACTTCTTCAGTTGTCTCATATTCTTCTGTGGTAGAACTGGTTTCAAACTTAGACGTTACTGAAGCAGTCGGTCTCATGTAGCTTGGTTTTCTATCCGGGCTAGAGCTTGGCCGAGTAGGAGATGATTCCTGCGGATATTTTGGTCCGGGTTTTTTGGTTGGACTATCTTTAGGCGTGGATGGTTTCTTAATAGAAACTTCAGGCTGAAGCTTGGTAGGTGATTGAGTTCTTGGACGTTCAGGAAGAGACTTCGATTCATCTGCAGGTTTTGGTGCCCTTCTTGTAGGCGAGGTGCCTGATGGTCGTGTAGGGTGATATTCTTTGATATTAGACTTTGCAGTCTTCTGAATATCCTCAAAGGTTGAATCATAAGTAGACTTTACAGATTTTGTCGATTTCAAATGAATAGGTTCCTTCTCATCAGAAGCTAGCTTTTTTCTAGACGGTGATGTTTTTTCAGGATATTTATCACTTGTTTGTCTTTCGGGGCTGGCTCGGGGTGAAGTTTCATCATATCGTGGCATGCGGTTGGGGCTTCTGTCCAAATGAGGTTTATTTGGAGCACTGTCTTGTTTTGGGAATTTCTGATCAGGCAATTCCGAAGGGCGTGAGTGTGGATACCTGCTTTGCACTGTGTGTGTGTAGGTATCGTCTTCGTAAGCTTCGGTAGTGTCTTTTCTAGTGTTGACCGCTGTGGTAGTCCTCATGTAACCAGGAGTTTCTGGCTTGGTAGTTGGCTTGGAAGGAGATTTTTCTCTCGGGTGCTTATCAGTATCGGGCTTTTTGCCATGGGGCTCAAACGACTGCTGATGCCCTATCTTACGATCAGGACTAACACTTTTCCTAGATGCAATATTTTCCGCTGGATTAGGCCTAGATGGCGAAACATTTCGAGGATAGTCAGATTCTGGCTCATACTTATCGTCTGGCTTCGAGGGTTTGCGAGTAGGTGAATCAGAGGGACGAGGGGAAGGATGCTTTCTTTCAATGGTTTCTGTTCTACAGGTTTCCAAAAAGTCTTTAGTCGCGGATACCGTATCTTGTTTAAGAATATGAGTTGATGTTGTCTTCGTGTACCCAGGTGTTTTCTCGGTGGTAGGTTTCTGCCTACTCGGAGACGGTTCGTTCGTATATTTACCATCGGGTTGTTTCTCAGGACTAGCCCTTTTTTGTGTGGTTTCGTCGTTAGGTTTACGTTGAGGACTCTTATCTGTCGGCTGTGTAGTCCTAGACGGCGAAGTGGTACGAGGATAGTCCTCAGGTTCTGAAGTTTTCCTTGTTGGTGAATCTGATGGACGTTGAGAAGGACGTCTTTCTGTAGTTTTTAAAGATGTTGTTTCTTCAACATCCTCAGTTGTAGATATGGTATCATATTTTGATGATACGGATGAGGTAGTCTTCATATAATTAGGAATTTTGTCAGGTTTTGCATTTAATGTAGAAGAATCTTGTGTATATTTATCTGTAGGCTTTTTCTCGGGGCTAAATCTAGTAGGAGAAGGGTGCTCGCGACTGTGCGGCTTCCGATCAGGGCTCTGATCAGTTGAATTAGTAGGTCGTGGCATAAATTCATCCGAAGGTTTGGAAGTCTTTCGTGTAGGCGAATCAGAAGGTCGACGAGATGTCTGCCTGGTTTGAACTGTCTCAGAAGTGGTGGACTCATGTAGATCCTCAGTGGACGTGGTCTCAAACTTAGACGTCATAGAAGCAGTAGTTTTCATGTAGCCAGGTGTCGACGGAGCTGATTTTTTAGGATTCTTCTCTGGACTTTTATCGGAAGGATAACTGTGTCTAGTTGGATCGTCATCTCTCGGCTTAGGGACTTGACGTGTAGGGGACTCTGAAGGACGAGAAGTTGGCTTGGTTTTTGTAGTTTTTGTGGTGGTGGAGTCCTCCAAATCTTCAGTTGTAGACGAGGAATCGTATTCAACTACCATAGATGTTGTGGTTTTAGTGTAACCAGGTCTAGACGGAGACGTTTCTCGTGAAAACTCGTCACTAGGTTTTTTCACCGGACTCGTATTAGTAGGCGCACTTTGTTCAAAGCTAGGCTTGCGCTGCGGACTCTTGTCAGATGGCTGAGCTGGCCTCACAGGTTTATCAGAAGGTTTTCTTGTTGGAGACTCGGAAGGTCGTGAAGGTTTCCTTTCAGTAGTTTTGGTTGTTATTGTCTCATTAGTATCCTGAACCGTTACATCATATTTAGTTGATACAGCTGATGTGGTTTTCATGTAGCCCGGAGTCACTGAAGCTGGTTCCTCTGGGCGTTTATCTCCAGGTTTCTTCTCGGTTGGTTCATTTCCTGGTTTTCTTTCAGGGCTCAAGCTTGATCTAGGAGATGTACCTGTTGGGCAAGGCTTAGATGGATTAGTTCGAGGATACTCTGAATCTTTTGGGGTTAGTTCAGGACTCTCTCTCAGGGTTTTCGGAGTATTGTTCTTGTGGGTCCTATTAGGAACGTCTTCCGAAGGATATGATGGCTTTCTCTCAGGGCTCTGTCTTGGTGAAGGATACTTTGTCGTGACAGTTTTCTTTACATCTTCTGTATCTTTAGTAGTCACATCGTATTTTAATATAGTTTTGTCTTTAGTTATAACTTCTTTAAGCTTCGTCGGAGAGCTCTCTCGGGGAGTCTTAGGTTTCTTATCAGTGGGAGCATCTTCACGAGTGGTGGTCGTTTTTACAATATTTTCTTGTTCACGAGTTATGAAATCAGTGACATCAGTTTTGGTGTCAGTAGTTTTCTTGACTGTTGAATATTGGAAAGGGGTTTCTCTTGGAGCTGGACTGCGACAAGGGGAGACACTAGGCGAGCTCAAGTTTGTTTCCGGTTCCTTCAAGTAAGACGTTTTTTTAACAGTTTCGGTCGTAGTGGTATCATCCATCATGCCAAGGATCTTACGGCAGCGGTCTTCATAAGTTTCTCTACGTTCAAAAGGTGGTTTCTGTTTGCCAATGGGAACATCAGACCCAGGCTCTTCCGGGCTGTCTTTTTTCACTACTTTATGATCAGGTAAGTGTTTTGGTTCTTCTGTTGGTGAAACACGGAAACTGGAAGGTGGTTTTTCAATCGGAGACGCTTGGGTTATCTCAGTTGTAGGTTTCTTTAAGGAGCTCTTTCTTGGTAGACTATCCTTTGAAGGAGATGCACGTTTCTCAGGAGACGGAGATCTGCAAGGTAACTTAGAGGGAGATTGAGATCTATTAACATTGAGGCTTTCAGGTCTTTTGTGAGTTGTGGTAGTTTCGTCAATTGATTGTGTTTCAGAATAATATTCCTGGTCATCTAAGTCAGTGACAACAGTCTTTTCAGTTCGTGGAGAGCCAAAGTAAACAAATCCACTCACTGAAGTAGTAGGAGAGCTTTGACCAGTCGATGGCTCAGTGTCAGTAGGTTTTGGCTTTCTGGTGGGGCTAGACGACGGAGTAACCAATTGCCTCGGACGTTCTTTAGTGGTCTTTTCATTACCCTGTTCAGTAGTTCTCTCAGTAGAAATAAAATCGGTACTATGCTTGAATTTATTGTCTTTGGAAGGAGATTTCTCCGGAGACACACTGACTCGTGGTGCTTTCTTGGTGGGTGATGAAGGCTGATCTGGTGTTTTCTTGGGAGATTTTTCACGACGCTTTAGAGAATCAAACTTGACATCTTTAGTATCCTTAGTAGCTGTTGTAGTAATTTCAGAGACGTCAAGATCAAAAGGCTTTTTCTTATCATACGTCCCATATTTAGAAGGCGATGGTTCCCTAGGACCAGTTTTATTAGTAGGAGTATCTTTATCCTTTGGAGTACGACCTATTGTTGTTATTTCTTCAGTAAAATCAGTTGTTTTGACTTGAGTTGTATCAACCTGGTCACGTTGGTTAATAAATTTAACATGTTCTTTAGGTGAAGGCGACCTCTTTCTCAGGAATTCAGTAGAATCTTTGCTAGGACTCTTTCTTGTAGGCGAAGAATCCTTATCTCTTGGAGAGGGGTGTTCAGGACCAGACGGTAAGTGCTTCTGATAGCTGGTGTCTGTTTTATCAGTGCGAGTGTACATTTTTGTTTCCTCGTCGATAAACTTGTAGTGATCTGCTTGTAGTTTCGTCGTGTGTTTAGTGTAGTCCTGAGGTTTGCGCTCAGGGCTTTGAGAAGGTGCATGTTTTGTGGGTGAAGCTTTGTCCGAGGGCTTTGTAGGAGACTTCAGGCTATCAGACGGTTTGTTCGCAGAAGTTGGTCTCATATAGTCCAGTTTTCTATCAGGACTCACACTTCCTCTTTTTGGAGTACCATCTTTAGGATGCTTGTCGGTAGGCTCACTGGTTCTATCAGTAGACGGCTGATAACCAGGCTTGCAGTCAGGACTTGTGACAGGTCTTTTGTTATTGTCCGTGGGATGATAAGGCCGAGAAGGGGAGGTAGTTCGGGAGAATTCCGAGGCAGGACTTGGACGGCTGTCATTAGGCTTTTGATATCCTGGTTTCCTGTCTGGACTCTGACTTGGCTTCTTGGAAGTATCCTTAGAGAAACTATCAGTGATTATGTCCGAACTTTGGCTCGATCTATTCGGCGTTGTGCGTGGAGAACCCGAATTAGGAGAAACATGTTGAGTTGGTTTTCTTTCTGGGCTAGCTCGTGGCCTAGTTGGTGAGCCACGACGATCTACTACTGGACGGGTCGGAGAGTTGGTTCTAGGGTAGTTGTCAGTTGGATAACCTTTCTCTGTTGGTTTCCTATCCGGGCTAGCACTAGGCCTGAAAGGTAAGTCTTGAGTTCTTTTCTCTGGACTTGAGCTTGGTCTCTGCCGGTGATCTTGAGACTTTCTCTCAGGGCTATATCCAGGTCTAGTTGGAGAACGGCCGGTTGGTGGTCTTTTATCATCAGGACTTGTATACTTGTGCGTCTTAACTTCAGTAATGGAATGCGTAGAAGTAGTGGAATGTCTGTCAGAGACTGTGCGAGTCGGAGAATTTCTATCAATTTTGTTGGGACTACCACCACGGCTTGATGGTTTCCTCGAGATTTTATCAGGACTTACGCTACTTCTTAGCGATGATGTGCTTGATTTAAAAGTTCTGCTGCCAGGAGATGAGGCCCTGGTTGAAGGACGAGTAGTCGTGGGAGTATCAGCACGGAGCGTGCTAGCCCATGCCTGATGTGAGGGACTCCAATCGTTGCTGATCTTCTTTTGGGGGAAGTCAGTTTGGTATGTGGTTTGATAGTGGTCAGTGCTTGTTTTCTTCTCAACAGTTTCTTCAACTTTTTTGTCTCGAGTAATGTGATGGACTCTCTCCTCGGTGTGCTGCGGCACGTCATCCCTTGGTTGCCTTGGTTGAGCCGGGCGGTCGTCGCGTGGTATATCTGAGCCAGAACGCTCATTGCGTGGGGTGTATGTGTCAGGACGTTCACTGCGCGGTTTGTCTGTGTCAGATCGTTCATAGTTTGGAGTAAATGTGTCAGGGCGTTCATTACGCGGTGTATCATCTTCAGGACGTTCGTTACGCGGAGTAAAAGTTGTAGGGCGACTGACACGCGGTGTAAAAGATTCTGGACGATCACTGCCCGGTGTAACGGTTTCAGGGCGTACATGGCGCGGTGTGCATGTTTCTGGACGATCATTACTTGGTGTTTTAGTTTCAGGCCGTTCATTGCGCGGTGTAAATGTTTCGGGGCGAATGTCACGCGGAGTCACTGGTTCACGGTCACGACGGAAGTTGGTGGTTTCATATTGTCGGTGATGGGTCTGATTCGTCCGTTGATGAGTTTGGACATCTTTATCAGAGGATTCAATTACTTTATTGACGCGTGACACATGACGAGTTGTTTGTGAATAATCATCGTCGGCTTTAGAATCATCTATCACTTTCTTGTTAACTTTCGTTTCATGGCGATGCGCATCCAAATAATCTTCGTTATCCTTGGTCGTGTAATCTGCTATTTGTCTTTTGAAATCATAATCGTCAACGTGCCTTTGAGAATCGACAATGTCAGTGGCGCGGTTGTCAACTACGTGCCGAATGATCTTGGAGGATTCCCTGGCATCAGCCCGATGTTGGGTAGAGTAGGACTTGTTTTCCCTTGTCTGGTATGATTGTTCAGAGCGGGTGCTTTGTACTGGAGCCCGAAATTCTCTCTTGGTGCTGGTTACTCGGGTGCCGTCAGGCAGGCTCCGCGTCTCCACGATCACTCTAGTGTTATCGTCAGGGTAGTCGATCTTCCTGGACACAAGCTCTCCAGTCTCGTAATCACTTCTTGTCACATTTTGTTCGTACTCATTTTTCCGAACAATATTTTCATATTCATTCTTCCTTACACTTTGCTCGTATTCATTTTTTTTTACATTTTGTTGGTAGTCATTTTTCCTCAAATTTTGTTCATTTTCATTGTTCCTCAAGTTTTGTTCGTAGTCATTAGTTTTAGTGATCTGTCTTCTTGTCAGAGAGGACGCATCCTCATTGCGGTTAGTATCATAACTTCGTAGGTCATAGTCGTCGTTGGTTAAATATGGCACTGATTCATGTCTTGTCGAAGACATCTGCTGGAATTTGGATGAGGACGTCGAAGAACTGGTAGTCGACGAAATTTGTGTCCCGTCGTCAGTCTTGCGGACGACGTGCTCGCGGGCGGCCGTGTTCGACGACGTCTCGTTGCGCTTCAGACTGCTGTTGTCATCGTGGTACTCGGTAACCGCTTCTTTGTGATGGTCAACGGCTGCGAACTGTCCCTTGCCGCCGTCCACGTCGTACCTGCCCTCGATGTTGGCGTGGACAGACTTGACGTGCGTGTGCCCGTCGTCCGTAGTCTTGTTCTCTGACTCCACATTCCATCCAGCGTTGGACAGCGCCTTCAGATCTGTAAGGAGAGTAGTAGAGAGCATTAGCATCAGGTTGTGAACTGTGGACACCGTTACCGGTTAATAAGCGTTAGTTATGTTAGGTTAGGTAGGGTGTATCGTGCAGGCACCTTGGCCGCGGTACGTGAACTCCTTGGGCGGGGAGCCCGCGTCGCGGACCTCCTTGCTCTTCATCGACTGGAAGCTCTGGTCCGCGAACGACTTCACGTGGCCTTGCGCAGCACTGAACTCACTACCTGTTGAATTCGGGCACAACTACGCTAACTTGTGGTCTTTGGGAATATATACTTTTACATTTCAAAATATGATTTGGGACAAAGGCAAATACCTAGTAAAAAAACATCAATCATGCTCAACTATGTTTACAATCATCATAAATCAATAACCTTGACTGGATTCCCATTATCTTTCAAGTGTCCAATCTACGGAACTCAAGTTGAGCCAAACTTTTTATTTGTTTCCTTACCCATACACAGACCCAAGCTTTACCACCAAACAACATCTAATAGAACATTATTCTAGCTTTTCCATCTATCTACAATATCTACATTTACTTATTTACTTTATCATCAGCAAAGATATCTACTTCTTAGATCTAAGTCTAAAGCCTTCATGGTAGGTACATAAAAGTTTCAGGAACATGATTGTGTTTGTGATCCTGGAAACTTGTTGCTGGCAACATGATCTCTACGAAGCAAGCCACTTGTTTTCATATTGCCAAACAATTGCTTTGGTATATTAGTAAATTTTTACACGGGCAACATCTTCGATTTAAACTCAATGTCAACTAAAATGTTGCCAGCACAAGGGATGTAGGAAGCAATGTTCCTGCCATTGTTTCTCAACTCTGAATTACTACGAAAACGAGTTTCTATCCTTCTAGTCTCACTACCCAAGACACTTGTATATGGGAGGTTTCGTTACCTTTCCCATCTCTGGTGGGTTCGGGTGAGTACAGGTTGCGCAAGCGCTCCTCACGCAGCCGGTACATGTGCGCGCGGATCTCTTTCTTGCGCGAGAAGTCCTCCGTCTGCTGCCACTGGAATCACATGGGTAAATATACATTTTTGGAGCCTTTATATGTATGAGTTTCAGTTTTTGTTTGGAAATTGTGTTGCTTCGACATGAGGGCTGATTACATTTTTTTTTAAATAACGTTCCCATTCGCGAAATCTGTCAAAAAAGCCTCAATTTCCCTACATTTTTGACAGATTGCGACCGAGATGCGAATGTGAACGTTGCTTAACAATTAGTAGAATTGGCTTAAAATATTGTGGCTTAATCTTTCAATAAGTAGTTTAATTTTAGTTTTCAAAGAAGACAGTTGGTTGACACGTATAAACATGTCATTGTTATTCACTCAAAAGTTGTTATTATTAATTCGCCTGTCGCTTTTGTAAATTGATAACAACAAAAACACACATGTTGAAAACTAGTGCTCGAGGATTCTGTCAGGCGCTTAAACTACATCGTGTTTTTCTTATTTTCATTGTTATTAAGCACACTTACACATTTTACATATTGTTTTGTGATTATTTTATCAATATCATAAGACAAAATGGAGGCACACAACATTCAGCCAGTAAGAAATTATAAAGCACGGCTTCCGTGATAAACAGAAACGCACTGCTTAATTCCTTATCCCCGAAGGCCGAAGCCCGTGCAGTTTTACCTCCTATTGCCAGATAGGTAGACATAATTTTGTTTAGAGTACTCCTTATATGTTCCATTCCATGTTGATAAATATTAGGTAGGTACATAGGGTGACACAACGGGCTGTGTTACCGCTAAAAACAATCTTGAGAAAATTTAAAATGATATCTCACCATGCGGCGCAGTAAGTCCTCGTCGCGAATCAACGACACGTCGCCTTCAGACATTCTGGGAACAACAAGAAACACAGTTTAATACAGTATTTACCTCTTAGTTCCCTTCACAAAATCAAGTTGCTTCAAAATCCCAATAATGTAATTTTAGTTTTCATCAAAATCGGGTCAGATTTTCCTTTGAATATCTATGTATTTGTCCGTATTTCGGATCGGCCCGACCATGCCCAGTTGTAAAATTCACCCTGGACCTACTAGGTATTTTAAGGTTAACATTAAAAAAGTGCGGGATAATTGACAAGTTGTATTTAATTGTAGATCCTGCACGACATGCACGTACCTAGTTTTACATTAAACTTTGGTAAAAAGGTACAACGTAAAATCAAACAAAAATATCACGTGACAATAAGTAATAATGAACAGTCAATAATTTTAACCAAACATCACTTTAAATTTCTTTTTTCCAAAATACCATCACCACGTAAACCATTCTCTTAGCCCAAGGCCCGAGCCCTGTCTGTCCTGATCTAACCTATTGATATTTGTTCCAAAACAGGCAGTAGCTCGTGATTGTACCTAATGATGACATTCTATTCAAGGAATCCTAATAAAGGCTATAAGGTTAAATTAATAGATGAACCTCAATTGCAGCAAATCCTACGCCCAATTCAACTCATCACAATAAACCGTACCTTGTAGACTCTACAGAGTGAAATATTAAGCGTTGCAAGCAAAAACCGGCCAAGTGCGTGACGGACTCGCAAACGAAGGGTTCCGTCTCATAAACCGACAACACAACATTGATTATGAACTACTACTACACTAATACACTAATACTACACTAATAAAGAACTTTATTAGTGATCGAAAGGGCCCTTTACTTTATTATGACTGTCTACCTACCTACGGTTCTTAAGATACAGCTCGCTGCCAGACAGGTTGCCGGACGGACGCAGAGCGGAGGCATAGTAATAGGGCTCCGTTGATTACGTTACTTCGGTTACGGAACCCCAAAAATTGAAAAAGATTATACCCTTGAAACAAGGCTATCAATGCTGATGAATTGATGAGGTTTGTCTATCAAGATCAGTAATTTAGGGCATACTTTAAGTAGCCCTAAAAAGATACGGTCAAATTTCCTCCATCGTATCGATTAACCTCACATACATAAGTGTGTAACATAGTGGTAGTCACAGAGAATTGGTGGTAATAGTGACAATGCGAAAGAAATAAAAATCTCTGTGGGTGCTAAACATACACCAAATCTTCGATCATAGACTATTGCCAGTCTACGATCTAAGATTTGGTGTCTGTTTACACAGGAAGACAGACAACTCAAGATCCACAATCACTAACAGATTCCCAAAGACCAGCTGCATATACCTACAGCCGGCATTATAAGCCGGGTGTTATTCAATAACAAACGCCAGGCAATGTAGCCGTCACCCATATACCTACATATATAACATAATAAAATACCTACCTACTCATTCGAGAGACAGCTAATTAAACAATCCCGTCGTGCAATCGGTTCCGGACTGATGGCTTGATCTGCGACACACATCAAATATGCTACTTTTCTGATTTCATTTAACGAGTATTTGATTTAATGGCTTTAGTTGGAAGCTAAGGCTGTTATAGGTAGCAAAAAATGTAAAACTAAAGTAGTTACAAATCTCACAAAACAACTAAGGAAAAACCTCAACAACAGGGTCTATTTAAAGACCAATCAAAACTACAGCACTGAAACTATAGGTATACGGCAACAGTATATTGCTTTTAGTTAAAACTTTTATGAACTACTAACAGATGAAAAAAATTAGACCCCAGATGACGATGAGAAATAGAATAATGTGCAATCCTGACGTAATCAAGTAAAGATGTTACAATAACGACCAAATACAATCATCATCCCACGCGCAATCACAAAAGCCCCCTCAAGTAAATAGAGCTATTTATAAGCACGTATATGATGACTATATCACTGCCAATTAACACTCAAGTGATCGCTAAATGGACTTGTTTGAATCTCGCTCGTGTCACGTCGACCGCGGTGCAATTGACGGGCCTTGGCGACGCAATTAGTGGCCACCGAGACACGTCAACTGCTAATTGCCGGATTTATGGGAGACCGTCGAGGCAACCCATGTTATGTATCAGGAAATGCATATGGAAGACTCGTTCATGTATACAATTTTTACGATTGAAAAAATTATATGCTAGCCGACATCGCGGCAGACCGAGACGAAAATAGAGGGATGAACTTGACTCATACCGAAAAGACTTGCAATGACGATAGCAAGGGACAAATGTGTTTGGAAACCGGAGAAAAAGGCCTTTCTCTACCAGGGAAACGTGATAGTATGATGAGATTAGAAGAAAATGAAGTCGTTGGAAAATGATTGTTAACTGTAATGGGAAGTGATTTCAACATATGTTGTCAGCTGAAGTCTAATCATTGATCCAATTATGTTTGATAACAGGTTTGCAATAAAAGGAATCTAGTTTATAAAACAAACACCATTTTTCAGCTCAGCATATAAATCACATGAACACATGTTCATTGACACATTCCTAATAGTTAACACTAGTGCAGTTGTCATGAACCATCTGTCAATGTGGCTCAGCCTCGATCCTTGCGCCATATGGCCACTGGCCCAAAGGTCTGGCCATATACGGTCCACACACGCCACCCTGCTGCCCTTGCCCCCCTTACAGCATCTTATAAGGAGACATAACTTTTATCTCGATACCACTCGACAAAAACGAGTAAAGTTGTATTGAATTTTTTTTTACTTTATTTTTAGTTACGTGTCCTAGATTCGGAGGTCGTTTAGTTGTAGTTAATCTTTCTTAATTAAAATAATATATGTTTCCTTGTGGTTAACGTTACAGTTGCAATTTTGGACACATTCACCGCGCATTTTTTCATACGTCTCAACCAACAGAAATTGAACTTCGAACACATAAAAACAAAATTACCAAGAACCATTATCGAGACAATTACAAAGAAATGGAAGTATCACATGATCTATACTTTAATATCATTCCGTGAAATTCTAAAGAGGCAGCTGTGAGAAATGCATGACTAAATAAACCGGCTGGATACATGCATAAGGAATTCCGATGATGCCAGACCCGCTGTATCTTTCTATCCATCACCAACATGCATTATGGAATATTCCAGAACAATTTCGACCTGATAGTCAAATGTTAGTGTCTCAATAAGCCATGATGTCACCTAATGGCCGACTGTCTGTCACCGGCGATTGGCCCAGTGGCCCAAACTAATGGCCAGTGATAAATGAATAGAGCAGCGGGGCTGGACTAGTGTTGCAACTATACTGGACATTAATGGGTTTGGTGATGGGAGTGATAGATGTTGGCTGTTCAAGTTAGCTAAGGCTGGCGTTTTAACCCGAATTAGTAATGAGTATTACTCCATCTACAACTTCTACAAGTTTGTAACACATATCGACGAAATTGAGGGAGACAAAAACCTCTACGAGACAGTCAACTTGAACAAAATTGTGACTTATAGGCACTTCAACTTCGTCTGCTAACACTATCGTTTAGCAAATATAAAATTATGTATGTGGGTAGATATGTCGACAACGACATACCTACCGATATGTCGTTTTGTGGCAATTTTCTTTTTTCAAGGATCTCAATCTTTCTCCCAAAAACAACTTAATTGATTTTGTAAAAAATAGTTGACTTTAATAAATTAAAAGACTTTAATAGTCCCCTGCAGTACCTACGCAAGCAGGTGAAACCCAATCATTTCGCTATAGTTGGGCAGTAAGGCACGTCCAAAGGTCACAGGACTCGGGTCGCAGGCGCAGGTAGTGGTAGGCACAGGACTCGACCGGCGGGAACCTGCTAGTGACTCATGCGCATAGATCAACTGATCGAGGAGGAGAAAGGGAACGCAAAGCTGTTGGAACGAAGTTTTGTATTTGTGACAAATTGTTTAGACACTGGGTACGTGAAAAGACTCTTGGAGACGAATTGGATAACTGTCTTGTTCATTTAGTAAAGAAAATAAAAACAATGATTGTCCTATTTTAAGTCTGTGTGGACCTTATCGTGCTTTCTTTCTTTCTGAACGTGAATATTTTATTTTAAACGTGATCATCTGCCTATCGTTTTTCTAACTATATGGGGGTCGGCTTCCAGTCAATCCGGATTCAGCTGAAAACCAGTATTTGATAATCATTACATAATCATCAGTAGATGATAATCATTATTTTGCTAGATGATTTCATAAGTTATTGTTTGCGTTTTTGAACACCTTTTTCATCACCATTTCCCGAGCTTTTAGACCGACAGAACGCAGGCTGTGGCCACTTTTTAAAATAAAATTTAATTGACTCTTATTATAACACCCCACACTATGGCAGACTAATAAAATTCCATTTCTCGTGTCCATAACGGTCGTAAGGGCCGCTCCTGAGGTCAGAGGACTCGGGTAGGGCGGGTCGGCGGCGCCTGCGCAACCTGCCCGTGAGTCACGCGCGTTGCGAAGAGCGGGACAAGCAGAATGCCTAACCGATGACCAACTCACTGAGGAAGATGAATACTGCCGAGGTTTGAACGGAATGTTTTGGAATTAATTGTTTTTGTTTTGTTGGTAACGTTTGATAGGTTTTTGTTAAATTACTTACTAAGTAACTGAGACTTTTTGATCTTCAGAAATTCTGAATAGCCGAGATGGGCACACAACATTTTTACCATTGCAGGTATAAGTTGTATCTGACAGGGTTGCGGAATTTGTTCGAAAGAGTCACCGCGATTCCGGAACGCAAAGGGCATTAGGAGGAGAGTCAGTAAAAGTCTGTCATTTAATGATTTCCCATCCTTAAAAAATAAAGGTATAAGTTGTATGAGATTGGTATTTTCGCACAGAAGCATGCAGATTGGTATACGTATAACAAGCTGTGGAAAATGAAAACACTGAATTTCAGAAACTCAGAATAAGAGGTGCCATCGCTCTCCTTTAACCGATTTTCATTTGTTTTTCTCTTTAATCAAGTAAATAAAGCTCATTCAACTTATTGAAGGTTCCAAACAATTTTTCATTTCTCCTTCTTGCCACTTTCGGCCTGCTTAGTCTATGAGCACAGATACTTGTAACACGGTGACATAATGGAAGGCAACGACATCAACTTACAAACGAATATTAATACGTGAACAGGTTCCTAACTATTGATGTTCGGAGTTTCCGACATTCTGACTATCGAACAGGAGGATTAAACTTTTTGCTAGTCAAATGGAGTGAAAAACAGTGAATAACAAGTCATAAATGTCAAAGTTTTGATGTTTACTCTACAAAGTCACCTTAGACGAGATAAACCAGTACCTACTAACAAGAAGCAAGTAAGAGTGGATGATCGCTTTTAACACAGACAGAGACAGGGTTAATTTACATGTTTATTAAGAAACAAGGAACTACTTTCTATGAGAAATAGAATAGAATAGAATATTCGCTTTATTGTACAGTTCACCATAAAAGGGTTTCTTTTTTACCTTTTGAGGTACGGAACCCTAAAAATGATGAGGATGAGGAATCACTTTTACTGTAAGTAAGGATAAATCAAAGACACAAGTTTAAGGACTAAGGAAGGACCACATTCTAAATCGTTCTGAGGAAACTTCTTCCACACCAATCGATTCAATCGCCATGAAAAAACCTTCTATAAATGACAATAAATAATTGTGTTTAACATAAAAAAATCAGTTTATTTAAATCGAATGGTGGTAACGGTATAGCTATAGATTGACAAAGAGCTGAGAACTCACGTCAAAGAAAACTGAAAATTCAGTTGGTCAATGATCACTTATATCAGGAATTCAGGAGTCAGGCTGTAAATGCCTTGTCGCAAATTGTGAGCTGTACACAACTGTGCAGCCAGTTCACCGTTCAACCTATCGATAGTGAAAGAGCGTTTTCAACGCAAGTCAGGTAAACAAGCCCAATTTATCAGAGAAACTCCTCATCAATATGGCATCCGCATCCCCGTGAGAACGCCACCTGATTCACGCCTCATCTGACATCCGGTATCGTCAGAAGTTTGCTCAGAACTGTCAAATACACGCGTGCACTGACGCGCCCTGAATAAGAATGCTGCTGATGTGCGTGTGAGCAGAATTGATGAGGGCTCGAGAGTGAAAGCATGGCTGAAAAGGCTTGGTAGCAGGATATTGATGGTATTCATCTGGGGTAGCGGCTGTGAATGAGGCATCATCAACTAGACATGATCAACTACATCTTGGGCTGTCTCATGAAATTGATGGAAAAGAGCTCGTGGGTAAGAAGCCGCGTGGGTCGATCTTCAAAGTTAAGCAACGCTGATGGGAGACCTCCCATTATATACTCGTCCGCGCCTCGGAAAGCCGCTGAACCCGGCTGTCATCTTTGACAGTTGTTACGGTAGTCAGAAGTCAAAAATCTGATACCAGTCTGGCCAAGGGGTATCTATCGCGTTACCCAGTTACTGGGTTGTAGAGGTCAGTTAGCAGTCGATAATAGTCACTCCATGTAAACTGCTGGTATTAAGGCGCATTTAGATACACTGGAAGCCCACTCCAACATAGCTAGGAAGAGGCGAAGCAGATTGATAGCATCGTTAAAGTGGCAACACATGTTTGACCATTACAGCGTGTTAGTTGTGTTGTGACGAACTATGTACTTCAAAATATACGTACTGATAGACTTAAGAAAGCCATTAACAGAAATTACGATTACGTGCTTTCAAAGTTGATAAGTAGTATTTCGGGACTAATAGTTACAGAATACACACTTCCAAATAAAGCGAGCCGTTACTAAATATTTAAACATATTCGTTTTGTATGTGACACAGAAGAGAGTAAAATTTTCCTGACAAACTCCCGAATGTTACTTTAGTTTAACAATCTTTACTTTAGTTTGACAATGTATTTTAGTCAGTCACGTGCCTTTGTTTTTGATTAGGTACTTGAAGTTCAAGGATAAGCGAATTTAAACTGACATTTAAATAATAGTTTGTGTTAACTAATTGAATGTCACAGGAAATGTTTTAAGTGCAGAACTTGTCGGTCTCTAAACGTACAGCTATTAGATCTGCAAGTAATTTTGATCGCATCTTATCTAATCTTAATGTCTCAGTAGGTAAAGATCAAAGGGTAGCGGTTTGTTTACATATTACATCAAATGTTTATAATTGAATTTGCCGCTAGTTGATAACCTAGCTGGTGGGTCCAATGGATCAGTAATTAGCACGTAGTGAGTGCAGGCGATATTAGTCAGTACTTAATAATGTTTGTATCACGAACGGTAATAAAAATCACGATCACTGATGATCCCAGAATACATCACTACTAAAACAAATAAAAAAAACACTAGCTGAGAGAAGCCTGAGACGTAGCCCTAGCCCTCCATCTTTGCCTTATGCAAATTTTCCACATAAAAAAGCAAAAAAAATAAATTTCATTTTGATACATATTATTGGAGATAAGGTGATCTCAGCAAGGAATTGATTGTATTAGGAGACTCCGCACTTCCACTTTTCATTTTTATGCAATTGAAATGTACACAATGTAAACATGCAAGACTAAAAAAAAAAAATATTTTAGCTAGTATCATTTTATATAGTAGGTACTTGCAAAAAAAATATATTTAATTAGGTAAGTATTTATTAGACTCAGAAGTGAATATCAGGCAGGATGTCAAATAAGTATCTTTCTGGTTTAGGTAAAACTTATCGTAAACCAATACAAATAGGCACTTCTCTAGATATTTCTTGAGTTATAAATAGACACTATGACCATAAACAAAGTATATTATTAAACAATGATATAAACAAATACGACTGTTTCTTTCTACCACTTATTATGGCGTCCACACAATGGTCTGAGCTGGCCACACTCCAAAGTGTATATCACTCGATTTGTATACAAAAGGCCTACCAAAGTGGTTTGTAATACTTTGTAGGCAATACTAAATGTACATTTACAATTGCCTGCAAGGACTTATGAATAAGGACCTTAGTTATAAAGGACCCCCCCTGAAGACGATTTTCTTAAACTTAAGCATATAAGATAATAAGGATAGTGTGAGTGAGCGGAGCGCATAAGCGAAACACAGTTTACTCGCGCAATTTCTTGAAACTTATCCAGTACCTAATTGAACATTTTTACAGTAAAATTACTTGCTTTTCATGACCCGCTGCTAAATTAATTTTAGTTTTCGTAATGTTACTATGTAGATCACTCAAAAAAAAACAAAGTTATCTCCCAAGAAAAACTGAAGAATCAGATTCCGCACTAGAAATAGAAATGCAACACCACCAAACTAGTTTAAACAAATTAAAATCTCTATTAAGAATGACACCTTTATAAAAGTCATCAAATAAATTAATTTAACACCAAACCAGACAATGATGACATAGGTACATTAATATCGTTTATATTGGCATTAGTTCGACCTTGTCCAAGCAGGCAGTGCAGAGGATGCGTCTGCGACTATGACGTCAGCCCGAATTGGCACAAAGGTCCCCGAGGTAACACGAACTGTGATTTACCTAAATGTTTGTATTTTTAATGCATAATGCATGTTAAATTTATGTTTTCTTGAATGACATAATCCTCATAAACCTTGCAAGTATTCAATAAGTTACTATCTTTGCCTCGTCAACTGTCCAGAAAGTTTGATAAGCTGTTTATTAGTTTTCTGAAACGCCAGATGAACACAGAATTGATCACAAAAGCAATTAAAATTCTACCGAATTGGATTGCCTAGAATGTGTTGACAAATTAGTGCCAAATGGGCAAATTCTTAATTGACAAAGAAACAGTAGCATTGGGAGCGATTTCTTTAAAAAAATATATTAACTATCATGTCGTCTATTTATTTTCTTTTAGGTACTGAATGAAAAATGTACTAAAAACACGTAGGTAATCAGGGCCGACAAATGGAGTCACGGTTATAAAATCTAGCTTTTATACGATTCCCACAAATGACTACAATTCAGCAAATTTAACATCAAAACAATAATTCCTTACATCGTTCAATGTTTGCACCACCCACTATGTTAGCTCTGCAATAACATGCAATAAAAAAGTTACAAGCTTCCGCCGAGTGACGTCACTTCGCGGAACATGAGATCAGTCTTAGCTTTATCTGTGCAAACTAAGCTAGGATCATTTCCGTTTCCTTGGCTATATTTATTTTAGACTTTGAGTACGTAAGCTGATTGAATAAGTGGTTCAAAATTGCTACCTCGTTGAAGATCACATTAAGGAACTGTTAATGTCAGGAGTATCATCTTACTGATGGGCTTGTGGTATGGTAGGTAATGATTCCTTGATTATGATTCCACAGCATTAGCTCCCAAGGATAACAATATCAGGCCTGTTTTTTCGAAGGGTTAGGCAAAAGTGTGCCTATATTACGCCCAGTTTTATGTAAGTCCCATGAAATAGAAGGCGAACCCACTAGCATCAATTCCACCAGTGTACGGGCTGCTATTGTGAAGTACTACTCCCAAGAATGTGACAATAAATATGCCATTTAACTATGATTCTATTTATTGTAAAGATTATAGCAATGGACTATTTGAAAACTCCATGAAACCAACGACAATCGCACCACGGCGAACAAAAGATCATGAGAAAACAAATGAAGGCGTGCCTATTGAATAGTACAAAAGTGTGAACTTCGAAATTGTGTCATCCAAGTGTCCCTTTGTGACCTTGCCAACGGTAACATAGGAAACAAACAAACACTACTGGTAGTGAATCATCCGCCCACTGGACCTGTCCATCCAGCTAAGAACGATCAGTCATGATCAATCGTGTTTGAGTGTTAATGGACAGTGCCTTATAATAACTGTACGTAGGCAAGTGCGAACATGGAAAATAATTTGCGAAAATTAACAACTATTGTTTTGGTGTTGGACCACCATACTGCCGAATATTTCCAAACTTTGCTTGCTGAATAGCCCCCTTAATACTTTTGAATGCCCAAAAAGTTGTAGACTACATCATCACAAACCCTACCATGTTGGGATTTGCTTAAACAGTCCAACTGAATACAGCTGAAGACCAACATGGAACATTTGCCCAAAAAGTTGAAGTACTAACTGAAATGTACTTGCTAAACATAAGGTTTAATAATAAAACTTTCAGAACAGCGTATCCTATCATCGCCTGCTACAATAAAACAGGCCTACATGCATTTTATAGGCTATACGTGGGTATTACATGTACTATATGGCCAGTACGTCTAGGTCCTGAACCGAACTGGTTTTGCCGACCGTGGGACGCGGCCAACCGCTTGCCAAAGTTTGTGTTGGATGTTGGTAAAAGAATTGTAGCTGGGATGTGTTGGGCCAATGTTTAACGAACTTGAGTTTATGTAAAAGCAAATTATTATGAAGGTAGAGATCTTAGTGCCGATTCTAATACTTTTTAAGCAACAACGTTCACAATGCGAATGCGAACGTTGTTGACAGTCGAAATCTGTCAACATTTACGTAAATTGAGGTTTTTTTGAAAATTGTTTAAAAATTAGTAGAATTGGCCTTCTTGTTGATGATGTGATTTATGTAAAGCAAGATGAATAATTGAAAGATGTTTCGAGACTTGTCGAGATTCTGGATTCTAAAAGAGAAACAAAGATATAGAAAGTAATCAAATTAGAAATGTGAAAATAATTGGTAATTGCAAGCTATTATCTTGTCAATAGTTGTGTGTTTTATAATAATTATGAGTAGCACGGTCGCGTGCATACCGTGGTCGTGGTAGCATTCTACGGGAGCGTCAAATATCATTGAGATGTCAATAATACGGCTTCTTACACAATCTTCTATACTTCTAGTTACATTGTGATTTAGACGTTTGCTTTTTGTTTCGTGAAAGGAGAAAAGATACATAAGATTTTCCACGAGCGATGTTTGCAATTTTGCCAATTGTGCAAACAGAGGATCAATTGGGCGTTAATATTTGAACATAAAAAAAACGTTCTTGAAACTATAAAAGATACAAAACATGCGTATGAAAATGAATGCTTGACTTGTGAAATAGAACTGGATTACAAACAAGTTACCAAAACTAGCGAAGATACTGAAACATTTCAAACAGTACCCGAATGAAACTAACCCTTACACCAACCACTTAGAGTTTAACTTCCTTAACCATCGCAGGTTTCCTTTAGAGGCGAAGATATTCGGAGGATCGGCAAATAAAAGTTAATTTGGTGCGCCTCCTAATATGGTGGCTAAACGCCTTATAAGAGTTTGGTTCCGCCCACAAACGGTTTGGAGTTATTAGTTAATTTACCCGCACCAAAAGACCGTGACAATGATGGGGGTCAACTAAAAGATGTTACTATGCCAAAGAATGGGAACTAGAAGTCTTTAAACCTTGGAATTGATTTGGAAAGAGCAATCAAAAATCTTGAAGACAATATAGAAAGTGCATACAATGAAACAAATGAGATGAAATTGTAAGCAGACAGAATACAAAAATTCATTAATTAGATAAATTTCGCAAAGATTTCGTGGATCTGATTGGTCGCTTTATAGTTACAGTAGCAACCTGATTGTTTGTGTCTACGTTACACATAGTTCATTCAAATAAGCACAATATTTATGCCCAACGAAGCATCGATAGACACTTTGACATTAATTTTAATTCTGCGTATCTCAAGTATGAGGGTCATAGAGGTATGTGATGTGCTGCTATGCTATGCTGTTGTGTTATTCAACAATTATTATCATCATCCAAGGAATGCAGTGGAGGCCTTAATATTAATGCAACATTGTCATAGAATACAGTTAGAGGGTCAGACGAGTTTTGCTTGGTAAAATCCTATGCGCAATTACGACGGATGCCATTTATGACAGTGACAATAGTTGAGACAGTTGAAAACTTATAACAGACTTCTTTCTAAATTTCTAATTATTTAAAAAAAAATGACCCGGTGAAGGTAAGGGAATCAGCTGGATGCGAGAAACAGGAGCGATTGTTATGGCGACAATTGGGGAAAACATACTCGTTTGTCCATGGTCCAGCAGTGTTCGACTGAAGTGATGATGATGATGATGATGAAGCAAACCTCCTAGAACTAATTCAATAGTGTAAACTCCCACAGCCAAAAATATTTTTATAAAATACCTATGTAAAGTCATAGCCTAGTAATCTATTAGAACATTTCGAATGAGAGTGGATCTGTGCTCACAGCATCTGTGTTCTGAGAACCTGGCGGGCGCATGTTTTGGCGACGCAACCTGACGCGACGCCTGCGCCCGCGCACCTTGTTCTCAAAACACGCTACGTCTGACTCGGCTAGACTTTCTAGTGGGAAACTAGCATTGGGAAGGTGTACGCTAAGAGTGCATAACACTTGTGTACGACCAACTATGGACAAGAGATTGTACCGTTGTTGCATAAGACATGGCCCTACTCAGTACCCATCCTATAAATACGTCAGTGCAGCCCATCCTTACCGCCCATCCCACTATTACCTGCCACATTAACCGTTGCGAGTCAACGAGATACTTAACCATTGTCTCCAATAACTTCAATGAAATGATGCTTGTAACTATTACAAAAATAAACAGCCTTTTAGTACAAAACGATGGTTTACAATTGGGGAGACGTTATCATGTACATACCTATTACTTATTCTCTGTGCCCTGAGGGTCTAAAGAAGTGACATTCTATCAGCGGTAGCGTGGCGAAGGCGATTGATAAAACGTCAGAAATGTATGGGACTGACAGACGCTGCCAAAATGACACGTGATTAATCTCTTATTTTGTGGCATTTCGACAATCTCATTCGCTAATATTATGGCATTTGGCTAGAGCCTCTGATTCGTCGATGGTGTGAATTTATTAACGCTCCTAAAATAAGTGAGAAGGGCTGTCGCGCCTCAAACCTGATAGCGCTTTGAATTTCGAAAGTGGTACTAATTACAGTTCTTCTAAACCATGAGCAGACACATAGGCTAGTGCGTGTTGCTAATGTGTATGTAGGGAGTCAGGAAACCTGCGCAACATTGATGTAACGAACCGGGCTTGCCTACCAGCCTGTATACTCTTCCCTACCAAACCATAGCAGCCTACATTCTCCGCGCACTCGGCCCGCGTAGCCTTCACGGCGTGTCGCGCAGGAGCCGGTCTGCGCGCGCGCTGACCACTGACGAGCATGCGCGCGCGAACTGCGCAGTGCACGCTCCGAGGGACCCATTGTGTTGGGACGTAAATGGGGCAGACAGGTAGGTTCGAAGAAGGACAACTTGTCTTTTAGTTAGGTCTTAAGAGATTTAAAGGAGATGAGTCCAATTTAAGCCCACCTTCAAAATGACACTTCAGCAAGTGTGGTTTTGAAGGTGGGCTTAAATTATCTGACTGTGGTGAAGCCCAAAAGGAGGGATATTTTAGGGGTGCGTTATGTAAGACGTCGACAAACCCATTTTGAGTTTTAAAAAATTATGAAATTTCTTTTGTTTTTTTCGTATTATAGCAACATCTAAAATATTTGTTTAGCTAGAGCATTATTTCTATTTATGACAAGGAACAGCGGAAGGATATATGACATGTCTAGGATATTGGATGGCTCTTTGTTGAAATTCATTAGATTACCTCACAATAGCTAAAGAGCTCTTCCATTATGAAAGACAATTGATTAAATTGACGTAATGGCATTGGAGCAGTTTTTAAGAAAATGCACGACTTGAATGAGTCACTTCTTTAGAAATTACTTATCTACACATATTTTTATCGAAAATTCCTCAATAGCTCACGTAAGACAAGTCATCGATATGATAATTCAATCATTTAATGATTCACAAATTAAATCATCAGCTCACCTAGGTGACTTCTACTAAAACTACAACAAAAAACTAGATATAATGCAATGCAAGAATACTTACTTCAAAAATATTAACACCAACAGTGGTTCAATAGAGCACTAATCTGTTTGAACTAATTCATATCCATTGTCCTCAGTACTTATTCTTGTACACTTGCAAATTAACTTTTATCACTCACAAACATTATTGCGAACTGAAAAACATAACTAAATTACTATTATTTAATAAAATAAAAACAACTAGTACACGAACAACCGTTTTACATAATTTCCTTGGACACAATGTGGAGTGTTTGTTCAATGCTCACACACATCGACCACTCTTGCGCATACTGACGGAGAGTATACAAATGTTGGCGTAAATATACATATTAGTCATAAGGACAGGTTTCAGGATTTAGTGTCAAGGATTAACAGTGACGTCATTAAGGTTTAAGCCTTTTCTCCAGAGAAGGAGGGCTTGTAAAGTTACAATGATTTTAAAATTCCATTTTGGGATGACAATATAGTTAGTTTTAATATCTACCTACAAATGTATGATATATAGATGTTGCATGCATCTACGCTGTGTGAAGGTGATTTTGAGGTGCACTCTAAAGACAAAATGAATAACAAAATATTGATAGATGATCTTGAATATAAAGCAGATACAAATATAGTGCACGATATAAAACTCGACACCAACCTAGATATTATGTATGATCCGATTTTATTGATAGATAGTGATGGGACAAATGTTAGTATCCAGATAGAGAATAATGAAAGTCTGCATTTTTTATAGGGTTTTATTGTTATTCCTCTAAAGGTCTATTTTTCACTACAATACAATACTATAAAACTGAACAAAAATATGGCTGTCCACGAGCAAAGATAAACAAATGAAAACCAGAATGATAGCGGGACTAATCGAAATATATATTCTTACTTAAATGTACAAGGAAGTCGGCGGAATGAATAATGTTGCACTAAGGTAAACAAATGTGGGGGATTTTTTTTTTGCAGTTATGTGTCCTCTCAATAAATAGGAAGAAACAATACAGATTGTTTACTAGACACAAATATAAATTAACCTGCATTTGCCTCACAGGATAAATAACTGGAATTTGATAAATCAGCGAGGACTAACTCAAATTCCAATGATTTTTACGAATCAGTGTTTATTTGTGTCAGAACATATTTCTTGGTAAGTATTTATAAAATGGGAAATCAAAGTGAAGGAGAAGTATGAGGAAAATTTAAATTAATTTGGCTGTGTCTAATTACTGTTAATTATATTTACCTGGTATTAAAAACGATATCAGAAGTACCTGAATACTATAAATAAAATACGTAACAATAACATCATTAAACCTATCTGCCTACCTACAATGTTGGTAGAACACTGTGACTTACAAAATTAAATAATATCGATTGCCAGGAATACTCCCGGAACTTGCTAATTTAAATTGTTCAAATTCCTAAACACGTACTTTTTGTTAAAGAATTCATCATCTCTGTGAAATCAATAAAGGAAAAATATTTTTGAGCCTTCCCTTGATAATAGTTCACAAACATTAGGTACTTCATGCCAATAATAACAAAAGACGATCAGCCAGTTCCAATTGCAGCTAACAACAGCAGACAGAATGACTTCACTAAAGAAAATAAGAATAATCACGACAAAGGAAATAAACTAGTAAATGAAGCTGAATGTTTATTGCTTCAGAGGACATCTGACATTGAGGAGATGAAGTCATGTCTTATTCCGACGCCATCTTGGATAAAGAACCTCTGTGCGATACACATGATCAAACGGCGATTAGCAGGAAAAGGCTATACTGTTATATGATACCGAGATCATTATTTTGATGACTCATGTTACTGATGGTTTGTCGATGAGGGCAGCAGGAGCCAAAGCAAATGATCTGTTATTTTAGCTTTTCTGAATGTCGACCAAGGAGCGAAATAAAATTATTATTAAGAGAAGGATTTTAATTCAATCCGAAGACGACTAGTTGAAGACGATTATTTATCTACTGAACGATAAACACACGCACACAGAGAAAGAAGAGATGTGGGGATTGTGAAAGAGAAGGCAGTGAATGATACTAGTACGACGGTTGGACAGGGAAGAATGGAAGAAGAAAACTGCTTTTTACTTCGTCGTCGAAGCAACGAAGTAAACACAGTAGCAGACCAAGACTAGGCTAATACATTAACAACACACAAAACCTTATCTACAACCACTTATCAATGGTAATAGAAGTGCAGAAGGAGGTCGCTGATTGGTTTTGAACAGTTGTTTACTTGTTTGTTTTAAACAGGAGTCGATAATTGACAAGCAATTAGAATACCTAAGTAGTGCACGTAAAATAGTCACGATTTGTGCTGTGAAATGATATTAAAGTTACTAATAATATGATATTATTAGTAACTTTGATATCATTGCAAAATGTTTACTGAATCCACACTAATGTTTTAATTGCGAAAATTTGGATTTTTGAATGGATGCTTGTTACTCAATCACGTCAGAACGGCTGAACGGGTCTTGATGAATTTTGGCACAGAGGTAGGTAACACATAGGATTGTTATCCCGGGAGTATGTTCCCAAGGGGATAATTTTCGTCACTCACGCGGGCAGAGCCACGGGCGGCAGGTAGTTTCGTAAAATACAAAATATTCTAACCAGGTTTTATTCGTTTTGGTAAGTTAACCGAAACGGGCGAAAGAATTCAAGTGTTTATTTATAAAAACAATATTTATGCAGCAGATGACAAGATAAATGCTAAACCCACCCGCGAACCCACACTCGTAGATTTTAAAACAGTTTTTTTTCTCAATATATGAGACGGTCCTTACAATAGATGAATAATTTTCTTGTCACTACAAATTTTTGTTTAACCTATCATTATTATTTCTGAAGACGTTTAAACCTACGCAAGGATTATCCGGTGTTTTGGCCGGCTTATGTGAAGGTGGTTAGATCACTCAGAGGCCCTTTGGAATAGGTTGGGAGCTTGATGGGAGATTTCAGTTTTTTTTTTTTATTTTTTATATTTAATATGGGTTTGCTCTTGACTCTAGTCTAGGTCATAGATGACAGAGACAAAGTCGACGATGGAGCGAGCCTACCCCGAAGAAACCACATAATATGTTTGTTTTCCTCAGATACTCTTGAAACACTTTTCAAACAGGTCTGGGGGATATGTATAAGTGGGTTTCCAGAGAAGGGAAGCATGTACAGTACTAATATTTTCCTAAGTTTTGGGCACTTTTGAAAAATCTTAAATTATAAGTTTGAATGCATTTTGGTCATTACTTGGTAGAAACAGGCGAAACGGCTGCAGTAATGCGATTCACATATTTTCATTTGACTTTAAAGAATATTATTATCTTAGAATATTTAATAAGCTTGGCACAAACTTTTCCATCGACTTTTCCTTGTTTGTTGTATCCTTGCGTGTATTCTGATCCTTTCTAACACCTCTCACTTTAAAGCACTACATTTCTATTACTTACCAATGTTAATCGAAAACAGAGGCTCCGTCTCCAGCTAGTAGATCCTGGAGACTAAAGCTAGGCCGGCTAGGCTTGCTAGGCTTGCTGGGTTGTCAAGACTAGCTAAGGTGGGAGCAGACGAGCGACACTTGGCCGGGCGGGCGACAGAGTGCGCGTCGCCACTAATCAGCGCGGGGGCGATAGATGAAACAATCGCTCGATCTGTGCACACGGCGCCCACGCTAAGTCCCAGCACAGATGCGGCGGTTTTTTGGTTTGCAAAATATTTTGCAATTTTTGGAAAAATCATAACAAGCTGTTTGTTTATCGAGAAGGAAAAACGGATGCAAAGTTAAATACATAATCATTTTAGATAGTGGAACACCAAAGAACCGAGGGTCAGACTGTGTGGAAGATGGTACAGCTAGAAAGAGGCGATTACTGAAATGAGGACTAATACGACGAATAAAGAAGTATGAAAGAGGAGGGCACCCCAAATAAATTGGAATAAAGAAAATAACAGGATGATTAATGTCATCAATAGACAAACCACACAATGCACTATAATTCAATTAATGAACGCCATCGCCTACTGATAAACTTAATCATTCAAGAAACATCGTCCGGGCAAAAAAACTAACTTGAGAACTAGCGGTGTGTGGGTTGAAGTATATATTTTGATATAAACAAAGCAATAAGGTAATAAAATAATGTGTTTTGATATTATTTGGAGTCACGTAGACGTTTATGTATAGTTTTATGTCAAAGTGCATTAAGATGATGATGTTTAGCATTGTGTCATCGTAGTCATTTGTGTAGTATTGCTGGTACTGATATTGACATTGCGATCATCGAAATATGTTATTTTTTAAGTGCTACACCTCCTTCCTAAAAACTAGCGTGCTGTTTGGCAGGAATGGATGAAGAGAACCAGTTGCACCAAGCCCAAGTAACACATGGGACAAGGGGAAGAAGATGATAAGAAAAACAATACTCCAGAAGCTAAAATTCCTATAATTACAAAATAAATATAACGTACTTGGATAAATACAATGAAAACGAAAACAAAGTTTTATTTCTTAATTATGGCAGTGAATTTAATCGACAAACATAATGTTATCAATGTAGGACAGTCAAACAGTTTTATGGGGGTATTGACTGGAAATTAACATTTACTTGCTGAAAATTAATTAATTCGCGCAATAATATCGACACTTTATTTACATAGATAGTCTGCAGGTATAATAATATAGTGTTTGCTTGTTTAGTGTCCAATTTCATATAGATTTTAAAAGAACTGGAAAAAGATGTTAAACCCATGTTTAACATTTATTTCTATAGAGTAATTTGGTTGCATAATTAGACTTCAATATTGCATGCATAGGTTGGTTGGTGTTTTTATTTTTTTATTCAGTCAACCGCCTAATGCGATCAACGCTAGGGGCCCACCTGATGGCTAGATCGACGCGTGCGCCGGTGACGTCACCAGTTCGATACTAATCGTCGCTTGCGCTCCAGCGGCAAAGATGATCCTGCGACACCTTACACAGGGTCTGCGCAAGTATAGACAAATATTTTGGGGAAGTTTAGAACAAATATCATACTTTTAATAACATTTTAAGTCCGCCTTATGTACCTTTCTATGCTTGAAGAATAAACAAAATTAAGCAAAATATTCTGTAAGGAATAACTAACCCTTATAAGTTGGATTGGCGTGATTATATTTTCTAATTTTCTGCGTAATTCAGGGATTCTCGTAGCACTTCCGTGGCTACGAAACGCTACGATGCGCTACGCCGTAACCAAATGCTGAATCATTGGGAAAATGTTGGAAAGGAATGAACTTTAGACCGGTTGGTTACACGAAGGGGAAAGTTAGTGAAATAGTACAATAGCAGTCTCAGTGAAATACCCCTCACAGTCTCAGTCACATCGGGGACATCGGGTAGCAAATGGTCACTTTGTCAGAATGCGACGTGATAAGTGATGGCAAATAATAATGATCAAGTCAATGCACTTTGTCAAAAGACAGCACTTTACAGTTTTGGTATAACAAGTTCAACAAACATTTTCGTTTGTCTTTTCGCCTAACGTTATTATGAAATTATAAGAATTGCTCGCAATGGGCGGATTTTTAACCGACTTCTGGAGGAGGTTCTGAATTCGACTGTTTGTTTTTATAATTATATTAATCGTTTGAGAAGCGCATAAACTGAGTGATTCTAGGATTTAAAAAAAAATAAAAAGTACAGACAAGGAGTGACTGATTTTATTGATAAACTTTGAATTCTCATATTCGATATGTTCATTATTTTTCCTTTTCTTGATATATCTTTCTATTTACCTCAAAATATCGCTTATGACTTTCATTTTCAATGTGTAGTTTAATTCCCCTATGTCTGGTGAGAACCCTGCAGACCCTCGGCAACGTGTAAGTGGCAGTAATGGCATTGCATCAGTTATTCAGTTGTAGCGTGTGTGGGCGCAACGACGCGTAATGTTCTGTAAGCGCGTGATTGATTGCGCTGCCACCGCCGATGGGAAGCGATAGCCGCGCTGCACAACCGGCAATGAAGGACGAAGGTCGAAGAAGCGGAAAATGTACGTTACAACTTAGGAACACAATCAAATATATGGGGTGGCTTGCAATATGCAGTTTTTCTTGTCTAGTTCAAGGATTTTGGTAGGGATTGAAAAGGGATCTTTATTGTAGTCAGCTATTGCTGATAACATTGTGTTATTTTTACCATCCATCTCAGAAGCCGTAGCTTGAGGACCACACCACTTTCAAGGCCTATGAGCGTGTGCTATCTGGAAGTGTGGAACCTTTACAAAAGCTAAGTTAAAGTTAAAGTTGCAAACAATAGGAGGAGGGATGGCAAGCGTTTTTAAATTACTTATTGCAATCATCCATATATGTACATCTTCTTTCAACTCAAATATTAAAATAAGTTTCTTCATCTTCATTCACTCAGAGCATTTTCCTTCTATTATAGTTAGATATTCACACAAAATGAATTGAAAGTATTCTCGCTAGACTCGGCAGTATGCAAGGCGTGCAGTTGCGCCTGTGCCTCATGTATCGTCTAATGACTGTCATGTAGGTAGCTACTTGCGCCTTGTGTGCTGTGTGCTTTTGTAGCAGTCTATACTGCCGCGCACAGCTGTCCACGGACTGTGGGAGCGGCGCGAGCTGAGCTGAGCGGACTCAGTTTTGTATGAAGGAAAATCTGTATGTGATGTTTTTAACTGTTTTGAAGCTAACAAAAGTTTTATGGTCGATTTAATGGATCTTCTTTGAAATAAGTGTCAGAATAATTAGTATTCTCTACTGTTTTAAGGTTTATTTTCATTTACTGGCGGGCGTTGTGGGGCTAACTTGACATTCAAAAAGTGCTGGCTCTCAGCCTTATTTCAGTTAAAGACTTGAATATTTTTGCGTTTTTAGTTTACTTTTATGTTTAATCAGACCCAAAAATATTCCAAATACATTCCAAGTACAGCAGTAGCATAGCATAAACTTCCAATAATGCTCCCACTGCCGGGACCCGGACCACCTCCTTGTTAAGATAAGAGCGAGAGCGACCACCTAATCCATCGATATTTCAAAAAAATTCAACGTCACACAGCTCATCCTCGCTCATTTCCCGCTGCACTAAATGCTAAATTAAGCTCATCAGCCTACTAATGGGCCCATTACGGCATGGGATCGCACGTGAGCTGCGCGCGCGCAGCGAGGCGGGAAGCGCGCGCATTTCTTACGGCTGCCACCATGGCTGCTTGCCACGGTTCTCTCGATGATGGGGTCCATTGTATACTAATTATGTTGTTAGAAAGTTTTTATTTCATTTTCTTCGAGTTGGTTCAGCCTGTCTTGTAGACAAATTGATTTAGATTGTTGTTTGACGTTGATGTATTTATTTGTAATATGTTGGGTACTTATTTGTTTTAGCTAGGTTCTAGCTAGGTTAATCTTTTAAATATTGTCACGCTTAGGTGTGAAGCTCTAATTAAAACCACTATCCTAAATCCCCCAAAATTATCAACACTACATCTCGATAAATCAAAGCAATTTCATGAAAGAACATTCAAATAGATAAGAGAGTAAAAACTGGCTCTCTCTTTATTCCCTTATAGAGAATTAACAGAAGAACTTACCATCGTATTATAAGATGCGGATTTCCGAACAATAATTCAAAGACTTAATTACAAAGTATTGATATTGGCTGTCTGTGCGACAGTCAATATCAACCGTAATAGAGTCATAGCTATAAACTAGACAAATGTCACGTCGGTTCTGTATCGCTAGGTAAACTCGACCCGCGCACTATGATATGTCATGCACCGAATTATACATGATAATGATACGGAGCTAATTAATTCTAATGTTCAATTAGGTACAATTTGTGGCTAAATACTTGTTAGTCTAGTAATAGAGTGCGCGCTGTTTCGTGTTCGGGACAAAATTGGTCTTGTGGAGAGGATTCTGGTCCTGAATGGTGATATAAGCACATTAACAATATAAAGCTCGTTAAATGCTTATAAAAATAAACATCAAATTTCTAGTTAGATTTCAAATAAATTAAGCGAATATTTGAGAAGGTGCTATAAATCTGGAATAAGTAATATGTATTAAGAAACCAAGCATTTTATAAAAATATCATTGTACCCTGTGTTCACAAAATTAATAAATGAATATGAATATAAGAAAATCTTGAAGATAACGAAGATTAACCAATCATTAAATTAAACGATAAGATAAGATCACTCTTGTGATTCCGTGAAGTAATGGAAGGAAGAGTTAGAAAAGTCAGAAGAAACAAAAAAAAACGATATTTAAAGGTAAAGGTAGGGAACTTCGATTTCCCACATGGTTAACTCGCCAACTAAATCCAATTCCGATCATAAAAGCCACTAGCCCAACTTCCAAATCGGAATGCGTGATGTGAACAACAATATAAGTAATTGTCCGAAAGACACGTGCCTTCGTGAGGTGATAACTGTTGCGCTAGACATCTTGCGACATGTCTTCTTTGAGAGATAAACACTGTCTGCAAAGGTTACATGTGACTATTGACTATTGACTATTGTGCAAAACTAAACTGATAAAATGTGGCCTATCAATATATCATTATCTTTCAGAGAAGGCTTTTGCTAAATACAAATGATTTTATCGACATTTAAAAAGTTTTCCATTATCAAAGGAAGATTGTAAATTACTAATAAGTTTAATAGACCTAACCAACTATTGAAACTCAATTGTATTTTTAAAGTAATGAAGGAGAAACGACAGTGTTCAAAAGCACGTTATAAATTAAACCGACTGCTCTAGGCATCCTTCTGACATTGTCAAAAGACAAAAGACTCTTCAGTTAACTATGATCTATCTGTAATGTGTTAAAATATAGTAAGTTATAAAGAGAAGTTACTTCATTTACCGCAAAATCAACAATACGGTTGAATCACTGAATGCAAGGAATATGTCACGGTCAACGTGTAGCAGTCGATACGCACTCAGCAGCAACATACAGACAAATATATTGAAAACGAAACCTACACTTTTAAGGCCGTGTTTACGCTATATTTGCGCTATAAAACTCAATGTGAAACATTTTAAGATTCATTCATAGAGCATACTACACATACATGACATACCTACTCGTATTTCGATTTGTAAGGACTACTGTATATATGTGAAGAAACCCGAAACGAGCGTTAGAATAATTCTAGTCTAGTCTCCAAAACGAAAATCAAGGTCTACCTTCCACCAGTAATTAGGTTTAACCTACGCAAAATTGAAACACAAAACGACAAGTTTAGAAAAGCTGATGATCATTAAAGAACTAAAGCTTCCGGTAATATTGTTCTCATTCTTGAAAACAACTGTGGCTACTACATCCAACCATGAATGTACGAGTAGATAAGTAGAACTTAAGAGAGAGACGACATAGAAAGTGTAGTAAAATTGAGCTAATTGCCATGCGTTGTAGGACAGTTAACTAAAATCTTACACAGGAAAACCTATTGGTTCCATTTGAGTGATTGCTTTAAACATTAAAAGTAAACAATAGATAATATATTTTAACAAAAGCAGAGCCTTGGATTTGAGAAAGATGATGTCATGAGCAAGTAGTCGAGTACTCATGTGTAATTATTATAATTACTACTTTTATTAATAAGGCTTAACGGGTATTGTTGAAGTTGATGAGGTTTTTAGATCCACTAATTGGAGAAGAAACCTTCAACTGAGTCGAATCGCCAAAAATGCTTGTGTAAGTCGAAATTGCAGTTCGTCATCATCTTACTGTCCAATTTCATTTGGATTTAGTGTAGCATGTATTTTATATACACTTCTATTACCCTTCGTTATAGCAGTAGCCATATATGCTGATATCATAATATTCACTGACTTCTCCTAAATAATAATATTCTTCACGCTTAAACCTTTCTTGATGAGACCATAATATTTAATTGCCAGTCAGTAAATAGTACAAAATACTAATAAGCTGATATAAACAACAGTAAGTAAGAAGCTCGTCTATAACCATTTAATTACCAAGGACATACATTTTCATAGAATATCAGTACAGTGTCTGGTGGTAAAAATTGTTTTAATTGACAGTACACACTACGTCCGATCCGAATCCGATCCGAATCCGTCAAAATACTGTCCGAGGAAACTCGGACCGAACTCGTATATTGCTTACGCACTACCTCCAATCCATCCCAACAGGACGTGATACATATTGTAACAATTGCAATATTGCCATAACCTGTGGTTAGGACTGAGGACTTCTAATATTGCGCAACTCGAAAAGGAATTGATTCCGATGTAGAGCGGCGGAATTCTTTTGTTGACCATTTCAATATTTATTGAAACTAAGGAAGTATCCCAAAATACTCATATCAAATTCACTTTCATTCATAACACGGAATCTTTTATTATTATTTTCAATAATTGTTTTATTAACTCGTTTAATAATGGCTGCGTGGGAACGGTGTTATTCAACATCGCGTAAGATTATTTCGAGAAACCAGAACCTGATTGCAACCCGCCGCACAGGTACGCTATATGTACCTACATATGTACGGCAGACTAACATGTAGGTATATGGTCCTCTGCGGTCCTTTAAACATCTTCAATGAGGATGAAGTTTTATCCGGGGTTTATTCAACTTGCAGTCGATATTATATTTTGATCTGACCAAATCAAGGGCAAGGGTTATCCAAAGTAAATTCATAGCCTAAATAAACGATTTTGACAAGTTATAATAATATAATCTATTACTTAAAATCAGTTGCTGTTGCATATAGTGAGATTTGGTGAAATATATCGATGATGGATGACGTAGTGGTTAAACATAAATTTTGTTGACTAAGGTTCATTAGAGTATACCTACATACCTAGTTTAAATTATTGATAGGTAGGTATTAGTGGAGTCGTGATTTTTAACGTCATCGTTATTCTTGTGAATATTATACCTGGGTGATGTTTAGTTCGACTCACTGCAGAGCTCATTGATTCGTGTTTGTTTATTTCTTGTTATTCATAAACAGTGGGGGTTAAAATTTCCATTATGGACCGTCGATTTATGGGGTGGGGTGGGGGGGAGGGGAGGGGGGGGGAGGGGGCTACCCCCCTGTACCATCCCCACCCCGCGGAACCCCATGGTTATGGAGATATCCATGGTTAAAGTTTTTAGGTTAGAATAAAAAAAATCCGTAAATATCCATCGATTTATGGGGTGGGGAGGGGGGGGGGGGGAGGTGTGTTACCCCCCTGTACCATCCCCATCCCGCGGAACCCCATAGTTATGGAGATATCTATGGTTAAGTTTTTAGGTTAGAATAAAAATTTGCATAAATATCCATCGATTTATGGATAGCTTTCCTCTCCCCCCCCAGTTTGACTCCGCCTTATCTCCGGCGCTGCGGGAAGAGCAGCCCTTCCGCCCTTGCGTGCCGAAGTACGGTCACTCATGCTCGGCTCCGCAGCTTCGGCTTGTTGGTCGCCTTCGGCGACCAGCCTCAGCCGCTCCACCTCGCATGGTTCCCGTGCTTCGTCACAGCGGGCGAGGGCTGCTCTCCCTCCGCGCCTCCGGTTTTTATATACACTCTAGGGGTAGGGCAGACAAGACCACGTGGAAAGTGGGGTGCCCCGATTCGGTTTTGACTGACACTGACGGCTAACAGATATAACAAAATGGCGTCGCTTCACGTTCCGTTCCATAGTGTAAACAAAAATCGTAATTTTTTTTTTTGTAAAATATTCAATGTAATTGCATAAAACAGCACGGTTATTGTGCACATTAATTGCACACCAAATTTGATGCGTGAATATGTGAAAATAAAATTATATATATGTAAAAATATGACATAAAACTGAATAAAATACACCTCTACCGTCAACGGAACGTGAAATGTCAACTTTGACGTCTACCGTGACAATGTATCTAACCTAAAAATTTGCAAATGGCGTGCTATTTTCCAATTTGTATGGAAAGTTTAAGCAATTATATCTCGTAAACTGTGAATTTCCGAAACTTCAAAATTTGTAAAAAGCTATATATTTATGAGTGCTATCTACAAAAAAAATATGAACTTCCAAATCGACGGTCCATAATGGAAAGTTTATCCGTTACTGGTATGTTTGGGTTAAGTGGGGGTCTTATTTGAATAGATGTTTTTATTTCTCGTAAAGTACCTGTATACGAGTAGGATAAAACTTTATATGTATACTTGTATAGATACTAAAACTGCTATAATTTTGCATATTTATATACCTACGTAATGTGGGTGGCTTAAGTCTAAGAACAAAAACCGTGACTAATACACTAACCTAGAATATCGTTCCGTCTAGGTTCAAAATATGGAGACAAAGATATTAAAGAACAGAGAAAGAACCAAAACTTAAATAACTTGATGATGACTCAGAGTTACCTCCTAAAGGCAAGACACGGGCATTGTGTGTCCACCAAAATAGGTGATAAGAACCACAACGAGTTTATTTAGGATTACAACGACCAAGTGTCGGACAAACACCCATAGCTTCTGATGACAAACTTAAGGAAAACCGGGCTTAGATAGAGGGTTACTTATGAGACGCCAAAGATGTAAAGTAGGTACAAGAATCCAAGAAGCAGGTGTGCAAACAAGAGCATCCGAACCTGCCGCCGCACACCTAGACGCGGAGATATTTGTTATGATGACAACAGTTCACAACACACGCGGGACAAAGCCGGCGCATTCCGCTAGCGAGACAAACACCAGCCTCAGCAAACAGTCACCAACACTTAAAACATTGAACCATGACGTCGATATTATTCATACAACATAAACATATCAAACTTGAAATAAAATGTGGCTGTATCTCAATGAATACGTGAGCCTACTCCTTAATTTATGCGTGGACACGTTTAAAAAAATACAACTGTCAAATAGCCCGCCATCTGTAGCGCTCAGCTGAGCGAAACACGAGATCGTAACTTAAAACTTAAGTCAAACTTACCTGTGTTCGAGCACAGCCACCGGCCGCTAACACTGCTCGCCCGTTACCATTTAAATTTTAAACAATCGCTCAAAACTCAGATATCTTCCAGTGCACAGTTTAATTTCCACCTTTATGTTAATTATAACTTATGTTAACAGTTAATAAAGCTCACGTGTTACTGCAAAGCGTTAGTGTTAGATGTTTTTATTGTTTATTCGCGAAGTCGTTTCGTTCGTGTCGGCCGCTCGGTATGCACTTTGGGGTCACTCGGGGTCGATTGGTTTTATTGTGTTTTTTCGCGTGGTGCGGCTTTGAGCGTATGAGCTTGGGTCGACGTGGCGTGTGGCGCGGTCGGCGTCCGAGCGATCACTGCGGCCGGAGTGACCCGCGCCGGCTCTCGAGCGCCGCGGGATGCGCGCGCGCACCTCCTACTCCTCCCTCAACCCTCTCCCGCAGGCTTTCGTGCCCTAAAAGATAAAACACTTATCGAAACGCGTTCCGAGAAAGCGATGCCATGCCACAATACACATTCGACTCTAATTAGTCTAAGTGTGTTATTTATTTTGATGCGATAAAAGCCTGTTCTTCGACAGCCAACGTTTATGGCTACATGTAACGACCGACATTTTTGTTCTATCTATCGTTTCACTATTTGTCACAATACTTTTGATCACCAAAAATGCCGACTAGAATTCAATCGGAACACCTTGAAATCCCATTGGAATACAAGCGATCCCACTATTCTTTGCAGATACTACTGATGAAAGTAATGATTCACGAGACGATTATAATCTCAAAAAGATAAATGCTCCATGAGATGATCTTCAAGACAATAATATATCGAAAAGTGCTCTTGGTGGCACAATGGCCGGTGGCAGCGATGAAGTCGATACTGGACAATGACAGGCCATTGTTGAAGAACCGGAACAAACCGCTGATCCAGCTAAACAATTGAATATTGCGAAGAAATTGGGTTCAAATCATTTGTTTTCTGATTTCTTGCGAATAGTACCGAAGGCTTCAGAATGTACTCCGAACGATGGCAGAGGAACAAACTGTCACAGATGATTATCAGTTATTGATTGCTCGAGGTCAACCTTTGCGGAGTAACGGGTCTTTTACTGTGAATCTTGTTTCATTCTTGTGTTCTCTTTTCCGTGCCCTTCTTGGAATAAGTGATTGCTTAACTCCCACATATCCTTATAGAACTTAAATCAGTACAGATGCATCAAATTTCGAGATTTTATCAGAGAGATTCAGATCCAGAGTACTGGCAAGTAACTGTTAAACATCTTCGTCCTTTGATCCCCGTAGAAGCAGGTTCCAGGGTTTAACATTGTACATATTACATAATGAGAACCAAGAGTCGCACGGCCTCAATAAGGTCCATTAAAAATACCAACATTACGGCCAGTAGCTACTTGACAACTGCCATACTGGACCGATTGAATTTAAGGAATTCGTTCGCCTTGTAAAATTGTTTATGGTGTTGGATTTCCATACTGACCTGAAGAAAAAAATGTTTATTAGTCTCTTAGCTCGCTAGATATAGTGTTACACGCAAAGCCAAGTTAATAAATCAATCAAGCCGTGACCTATAGCAGCCACCCTAAAAAGGACGTGAGCCTGTGACCTGCTGCGCCTCACTTGACGGCATGCCTCTAGAATTGTTGCATTCATTATAAATGTTTTATTCATCATCATCATCACATCAGCCGAAAGACGTCCACTGCTGGACATAGGCCTCCCCCAAGTGTCGCCACAACAACCGGTCCTGTGCGTCTCGCATCCATCGGCTACCCGCGACCCTCATCGGTCCACCTTGCGGGAGGCCTTCCAACGCTGCGTCTTCCGGTACGCGGTCGCCACTCCAGAATTTTTCGGCCCCATCGACCATCTGTTCTGCGAGCAATGTGCCCTACCGCCCCTGCCGGTAACCTTGGTTCTCAAATGTTTTATTGCTGCACATAATTTTTAGTCTTTCTTTTGAAACCGTATTGTTTTCGGGGTGTAAGTTGTTGAGCATCAACTTTGCTAAGTAACGCATCCCAATAAGCGTGCAGATAGGGGTTGCTCCTAAAAATCTGCAATAAATGTTGGTTAGGCCAAAGAACTCAAAACGGTCGAATTCAGATCGCCGCAACTTCTTCATACATCGATTTCATTAAAGAAAGTTGTTTTTGAAACTCATTGTTCAACTAAGTACATGATCTCATAGACGACTTGATTCCAAGGTGCACTCCTAGAATATTTTGGAGCTAAAAATGAAAGTAGGCGTAGGTTACTTACTCGTAAAAGGCCTAAGACCTTAAGCCTAGGCCTCCAAACGGATTCAATGTCTGCAGCCCACAAAGAAGTGTTTGAGACGATGACATCACTCGATTCTGATAATCGCCCACCAATCCGTATGAGTGGCACAAGGATCGGTTTTAAATATCACGTAATATTTGTGGTTACTTCGGTCTCATTTAATGTTTAAGTCTCTATTGTTTGTGTATTATATTGTGATGAAGTTTTACTGAAACCGTCAAGTATTCGGTCAGTAAAGTTAACTCACTTCAAGCTCAATGTCTTGATGACATTGTTCAAGGTATTGTTAGGCGGCCACTAACACTAATCGAAGGAAGGTAAGACAAAATAATAAAATACGTGGAAGCAAAGAGCAATCTAGATATTTAAAGAAAAAACGAAAGGGCAAAAGGACCCTGGAAAAGGACTGGCAAGCGAACTATTGAATAAATCCATTCACTGTTATGGCATAAAGACAACACAAGAAATCTTGACAATATATTTTAATCCCATAGGTAACAAGGTTTCCAGGTTTCCTCCTCATGACCTCCTCACCGTGTTGATGAGCCACTGCAACATTCAGCTCAGAGCCAACCTTCGTATTAACGGCCTACTTGGACCTAACATACTAATTACTATACGCGGCTAGAATAATCGCCATTCGTTTCTAAGCTAACGGAAATGGCTGATAATTAATATTCATGGGAAGCTAGAACAAGTCTATTACTGAGGTGTTAGAGTTACGTAGTATACCCATTATTGCCTCCTTAAGTCGGCCTTAAGGAAGGTATTGTTGGATATTTAGAATAAGGTCAGAACTTCAACATTTCATTATCATCTCCCCTTTCTTTTGCCATGCTTCCCGACTCTGTTCGCAAGGCAATTCAGCTGCATCTACTGGAGACCAACTTGGTCATCTCAGAATCTCCGAGTCTCAGAATCTCGGAACTCGAGTTCTGATATTACAATTACATCGGAATCGGAATAAACAATTGTGTTTAAAGAAATAAACCTAGATATAACTGCACTTGAATTATTAATATATTACATAGATGGTAAAAGCTAGGTAGATAGATTGTCGAACCCACTCTCAAGCTCACTCTAAATCTGCTTGGGTCTAACTAGACATTTCGGTGAAGGCCGAAGAATGGCATGTTCATTTTTCAAATTATAATTTTATTTTGGTACATTATGTTGTTATCTATGTATTTAAGTGGATTTGAAACCCCGGTTAAACTGAAAGCCGATCCTAGAATAGTTGGGATTAAGCTAGGCTATGAAATGGATCTGAACTGAAACCCAAATCAAAGTGCGCTTCTCTATTTATTTAAAGCACTCACAATTTCCTACACTGAAGCTCCTCCATCCCCATCTATAATTCTTTATGGAACCATTTGACACCAAAATTAAAACAAACCGAGTCTGAGCGTACCTCATCGGTTACCAAGTAAAGTAGGTATGATTCAGAATCAGTGCGATTTAATGTATGGACAACTTTATTTAAATACTTGCTCATCTTGATCTGAGGCGTTGTTTTACCTTACAGCATTGTTGCGAAATTATGTGAGTTTTGTTCTTGACCTCGGGAAGCAGGACTGCATTCAACCTCTCAGCATATTGGAAGCAGTTTCTGACAGAACTATACGCTACTTGGAAAAGGGAAATGCAGTTTGAAAAAGTAAAGTTAGCTAAACTGCATTCAAACAAAGATGAAGGTTTCAGTAGATCATTGTGCAACTTATAATCAATATCAATGCCTCTTATTTTGACAATTTTACAACATTTATTAAATACGAAAGACAAGCAGAGGATTATTTTAAATATAGGAGGTAAGGGGACAAGAATTTGCTATGAAATCCTTTGAATTACGATGGAAGTGCGTAGGTAACACAATTGGGGTGTGACTGTTCTCCTTTTTCTATAATTCGTAAGCGGGTGTAGAATCTTATGAATGTATATTACGAGTACTTATGTATGTAAATTGTACATACTTATTTATAAATGCTAAATAAACCCATCAACATTATATTACAAAGTGTAGGTAAACAAGAGAACCTAGTGGGCGTCGCAATCAACTTGTACCTACTAGGTGAAATAATTAAAATGTTATGACAACTGGTTTCAATACACAAACGATTATGTCAACTGTTGGAATATAATAATATTTTTTTCTTAAATATAGTTATTTTTTTACTTATTATTATTATTATATAATTTTTTGACAAAAATGTTGCTCTGTAGGTACCAAATGTCATCAATATAATTTACAAAACACTAAAATTATCATGATCTTCCTAGCCTTTTCCCAATTAGATTGGGGTCGGCTTCCAGTCAAACCGGATTCAGTAGAATACTGCCTACCAAATCTCCACAACCTATTAACTGGATAAAACACCAAAAATATATACCTATGTGCTCTATTTTAAGGTAATATCGTCAAAAAAATATTTAATTCTTTAATAATTCTAAGAGTAGGTATTGGTTTAAGTCTGGCTTCAAATAATATAAGTATACATAATGATTTTATGGACCGTACGTATTGTTTCGGGTAATTTATTGTATATTTGGATGTTTCGGTATTCTGGCCTGGTAGAAAAAACTTAGTTTTACGGCGCTCATTCTTGGCAAAATTAAATAAGTTTAATATATATTCTTTTTAACAAATGTGGCTATTTCGAATATATTAATGCAAGATAATGTTAGGCTCTTTTCTTGGATGAAGTAGGGTTTGCAGCTATCTGTATGTTTAATATGGAATATGATTCGGAGACACTTCTTTTGGGCGATAAACAAGTCTTTCGCTTCAACACTGTGGCCCCACATAATGATGCCCTAGCGCAGCGACGCGTAGGCATACGCGTAGTATGCAGAGAGAGCGCAGGCAGTCTTAGTGTTTGTCTTAAATAGGTACACTAAAACCATAGGAAAATTGTGATAGTTTAGTTTTTATTTTGTCTACGTGTTTTTTCCAGTTTAAATGAGTGTCTCGGGTAATTCCTAATAGGAATTCCTAATTCTTCTTCTTCTTCAATTTTATACTGTTCGTTATGGCTTTTAAGTTTAGTTTTTGCTTTTGTACCGTTTGAACTGTATTATTTACCCTATACAGACGTGAATGTATGTATGTAAACCCTTACCATACTACACGCCTGAGGTGTAGGTAAGTATGCAGGTAAAGTGCAGCTCCCTGACAGTCGCGCACGCAGTGGTGCGCGGGCGCAGGTGACGTCACACATTAGCATCACAACACAATCGAGCGCCACCAGCAGCCACGCATTGTCCAGCCGCGCCAAACGCAAACAATACGCATGTGAGACATGACCTGATTGACAATTAATTTAAAATTAAACAGGAGTTTTAGAATATGATTGTATTATAGGTCAGTTATAAAGAAGAAGTCGGTGTAAAACGAAGAAACAACCAAAAACACCGACTTCCGAAATGAAAGTTATTTTATATTTTGTACTTAGTGTTCTTGTAACTTGGAAGTCAGTTCTATTTTTTTGTTAAAAAGTTTTTGTTTTAACTTTTTTAGCGTCACCACGCGTCACATTATTTAACCTAACAACACCACTGTTAAGTCACAGGAACGCAAAATACGCAATTAGGTACGTTTACTTGGATGACATATTTTATTCCAGCTATTTTGATTTAAAAACCAAACTGCGGGACCGATTCTGATGAAATATCTATAGGACCAATCGTAAATTTATATCCTTTCACATGATAAAATATTTTTTTCAAATCGGTCCATAAATGACTGAGTTATGACTTATGAGGTAGCAAACATAAACAAAACAACCGAATAAAGAACCTCCTCCTTTTTTTTAAGTCGTTTAAAAGATAGGTTAGTAAGGTTTTTTTTTTTTTTTTAAGGATGGGAAATCATCAAATGACTTCTTCCGCTCTGGGTGGAGCGGAAGGGCGTGTCAGACTCTTACTGACTAAAACCCATCCGTGTTCCTTCTAAAGCCCTTTGCGTTCCAGGGCCGCGGTAACTCTTTCGAACAGATTCCGCAACCCTGGCAGAATTCTACGTACCTACTTACCTAACAAAATATGGACATTTCAATTGTCTGCTATAAACGAATTTTATTTTTATTTATTTAATTAATTGAGATTCACACTACGGAATACAATAAAGAATATTGTACTCTGTTTAATGATGTGAAAATTTTATTTTTGGAAATTACTTGAATAAAATGAAATACCTCGTGTTTTGTGGCGCTCCAAACCAAACCTATTACATTTCTTTCTGTCTCAGTATGGCTTCCTGTTATGCCACAGACCTGCATGAAGATCGAAAGTGCGTAACTTCGCAGCAGCCTGCGAACAATACCGCGACCTATTTCTCTCACTTTTACGATCACTCGATGAGCTGATACTACACTAGTTAAAACAATAATATTTAAATTCCCATAGTTTTATGTTCTAACTTATGATTTAATGTAACTAATTGCGTCTTGAACAACAGTAACTGTTACACCAATAGTATACAGTTATTACTAAGCTCATGATCTGTATTTAATTATTTATTTAGTTGAAAATTTAAAACATAGCCTCCTCCCGTTATAGTATTTGTCATCGATATTCATGAGCCTTAAAGTCAAAGGATCAAAGGATCGATTTGACTTTTCGCAGGTTTTTGAAAGCAGTTAGGATTTAACGACTTACGATAAATAAAGGGATCGGTACTACGTACCAACCCCACCGGCAACTAGAGAGAATTTATCGCCAGTTTTAACATTTAGAGAGTACAAAAAATCGGTAACTTACATTTCATTCGGTGTATAAAATCAAATTAATAGAAAAAGTCATTAAAAGTCCTCAAAAGGCCACCTCAAACATTAACCTACATGGTTCATGGACTTTAAAAGAGACTTTGACCTCTGAGTTTGTTTCGGTGTTTCTTCTCAGGGTAGTCAGCTAGGAAACACCGGCCTCATCTGGCTTAAAATGACCAAAAAAGATTGACGTGTAAAAGTGTTGTGTTTAACCTACTTGCAAAATAAATATCATTTATCATAAACATAAGGAGAAGACATTTCTTATTTTTGAAACATTTCACAGTCTGGAATAGGTACCTACCTACCTACTAACTGTACAAATTACCTACAACTGAAATACTCTACTAATGTTTAGCACAACGCGTCGCCCGCGAATCGCTCATTGTTTTGACACCGGACACTGCCGAACCATCAGCACTAATACTATAAACATTATATCATTGGGAACTTGCTACCGCTGAGAAAGTATTCGCGTTTATGATTCCACCGATGAAAGCTAGGTCATGCACATGTGGGTACTAAAACCAAAAGAATGGTGGAGATGGTAGTCACCACAACTTGCTGTCTTAAACGCTAAGTTTATTATTATACTAGTTGCCGCCCGCGGCTCCGCCCGCGTGAATGTCGAAAATTATCCCAAGGGAACATAGTCCCGGGATAAAAACTATCCTATGTCCTTTCCCGGGACTCAAACAATCTCTATACCAAATTTCATCTAAATCGGTCCAGCCGTTTGCGTGTGAAGAAGTAACAAACATACACACACGCTCACAAACTTTCGCCTTAATAATATTAGTGTGATAATTTACACATACATATGATAAGGAATTTGCCTATATACTGTTAAAGAAGGAAAGACTTTTCTAAAAAGGTTCTCAATTCGAATGAATGTGTTTTTTTACAAGATCCATTTTAAACCAGAACGAAACTTAAGATCTATTTGTAAAGCTGTCATCACAATCTCACCACAAAATAGAACATAACAGAGGAGCTGAACCACTTACTTATTATTTACATCATTGCTCAAAATAACTGCAAAATAATTCAACAGGCTTGGTTGTATTAAACGATGCGATAACACTAGTATGGTCATCAGAATTTATGGAATTGGAGCATAACCAGTCGATGACTTCATGGATACCTAGTGCTCACTAATATGGGAGACTCGATAGCCTAAAGTAGTATCTTATTGGAAGGACAGAACGTCTGCGATGGGACACTGGTTATATTTTATTAAGTTGGGAATAAGTACTTCTTATTCCAGCCAAATTCCAGCGATTTTATTGTGTAAAATCGAATTGGAAAATGGATATTAATCTCACCAACTTTGTGTTATCATCAAAAATATCGCAAAATTAATGTGACAAACGTGTCGCGCTATATTTTGTGATTCGTTGAATTAAATTATTATTAACAGCCGGTCACATGACTTGATTTGCATTTAATTTATGACTCGTCAGTCAACACACGTTACAGAAAGTTTCATGTTGAAAATTCTAAAATCAGTAGATAATTAAAGTTATCATAGATATTCATAGTTGGTTTTTTTTAAATAAGGCTGATCATTTTTTTGGTCTGTTTATGCTGGCATAATGGAGTGTGCTAGCTTACAAGTAGCGAATTATTAAGTTTTATGTTTTTACGTGTTACCTTTGTTGTATTGTTTTCTTTGTAAGAATACTGACTACTTACATACCTTTGTATATTATAGTTCTTATAACTCAACAGACAGATGTGTTGCTGGGGAGTTTGTTGCGCCACTTCTTCTTCCCAGCTAAAACACTAGGAAGTGGTGACGGGCGGGCGTTTTGGGGGACTGTCTTTATGTAGAACTTTGACGTTCAAAAAGTGCTGGCACTCAGCCTAATTTGATTAAATTACTTTTGAATTTTGAATTTTTGAATTGAATTTTGAATTTTATTGTTACAGGTAGTATTTTGATTGTGTTTTTATTACTTATGACAGCTATATGACCTTGACAGACTCCCTATGCACAGAAGACAATCAAGCAGCAGTTGATTAACATAAAACCTTGGTCTCAAGCTCTAACGAACCAGTATTTAAATCAAAACGGATATTGAAAATTAACGCCGAGATCAAACAAATCTCTAACCACAGCTTAATGCAAAGCAATTTCCATTGAATTGCATTCTGTCATCAATTAATTTCCTTGGGCTCTAGCAATGAGAACAACATGGCAGGTGACTAAGCGGTGATCAAGTATGTACAAGTACTTAATCCTTTACCAGCTCGCTCGTATTTCATTCAAGCTGCCATATTTCATCTAATCCCAGATCGGTACGTAAAAGGAACGAGCATATTACTCAGTGTGTCTTTAAGAGTGACAGAATAAATCAAATGTTTCATAAATTAGCCAAAAGTTGAAGCTGTGCTGTGTCGGCGACATTTGAATAGAAGTATGGAGAATATCCATTTAGGAGTTAGCAGTTGATTGAATGCGTTAAATCATCTTCACATATTTTATTACTGCAGATGGGAGACGGTGATATTGTCCAACTAAAATGATTATTGCTGGAGGTAATCGAAACATTGCTTTAGAATTTTCAGATTTTCTTTTCCAACTATAGGTTAGTAAAGAGTATTGAGGAGATTTGGTTGAAATTATAGCAGGTTGTAAACTGGTTTCCTTATCGCCTACGATCAACACTCTATCTTTAAAGTTAATAATTTTTTGCCTATTTGGTTAACCCAAAAGCGCCCGGGCGTTGAGAGGAGACACTCCTCCGCTGAGCCTATCGCGTCACCTCACCAAATCATACAATATAAAGCTCGGCAGACTGCGAGGCGTTATCTGTGAAATGAAATCAGATCGCATAGATCACGCAGTTACTTGCCCACGCGCACCAAATACAATATTTTAGAACAAAGACAAGCTAAGTACAATACAGGAGACTTTGATTCTTTTTAACCGATTTCAAAAAAAGGAGGTTCTCAATTCGGTTGTATTTTTTTTAAATGTTTGTTACCACATAACTCCGTCATTTATGAACCGATTTCCAAAATTATTATTTCATTATACGTTCCGATTGGTCCTATAGAAATTTCATAAAAATCGGTTCTGTAGTTAGGTTTTTAAATCAAAATAGTTGGGAGGGAATATAAAATATATCATCCAAGTAAACGAAATTGCGTGTTTTGCTTTCCGCTGACTTTCCAGTGGTGTTGTTAGGTGTGGGGTGCCACTAAAAAGAAAAAAATAAAAACACTTTTTACAAAAAAATACAACCGAATTCCAAATAAAAAAACACAATTTCGGAAATCGGTGTTTTTGGTTAATTCTTCGTATTTTAACACCGACTTCCGAAATTAAAGTTTTTTTGTTTGGAAGTCTGTTGTATTTTTTGTAAAGAGTTTTCAGTTTTCCGGTTGGTGTTACAGTTTCCTCAATTTGTTTTTTTATCATAAAAGGTAAGCAGTTTCTCATTCTCGCAAAACCTTTACGAATGGACAATACAGTCACGAATGTTTTTTTACTGTAATAGTTGAATTAAATGGGCAAATTGAAATTAATGATATAACTTGACTTTTCAGCAGTAAACCCTAGTGGCTTCAGTCTCAATATTGCAGCTTATCATCATATTCATCATCATTCTCTCGTCCTAATCCAATTTATTTGTAATCGGCGCAACATTACTTCTTCCTTCATATTTCTCTATAAGTCGATATCTTATTTGTCACCGCCTTTCAAATCAAGTCAAAGTCAATTCATTTATTTCAACTAGACCATTAAAAGGCACTTTTGAACGTCAAATTTACAGTTTAAAATTAAAATATAAGTGACTCTAGTTGTCCATTCGCAAAAAGTAGATTCTTATGGAGAAGAACGGACAAGAAACTCCATAGTTACTCTTTTCAAATATAAGTTTTACAATATTTTGTATACATAGGTACATACATTGATCAATTGATTATATTATGTGAGCACAATGCATCCAACATTACACTAATATACAGCACACACTTATATACTATAGGTACAACAAAGCAATACCAGCAGAGATAAAATTAAGTTTGCTAGTAAGGGACATGGTACTCACATATTTACAATATAATTAAAAACAATGGATCAGTGTGTGAGTTAAATTACATATTAAAAACCTGAAAGTACACCAGTAAATAAAACAAGTTTGACTTTTTCTACTATACCCTCGATTGTCCTATGGTGCAGGACCAGCATATTATGTTTCCAAGCATTCTTATCTTTAATATAATCATCTAGTTTGTAATATGCTTGTTTACAAAGTGTGGTTTTAATGTAAGTCTTAAATTTTCTTTCATTTAGTTCTAATATGTCACAAGGTATTTTGTTGTAACATTTAACACAGTACCCCATGAAAGATGTTCGTACTTTGGCTAATCTATAAAATGTTTGATCTAAATTATTTTTATTTCTAGTATTAAAATGATGTCTATCACTAATTTTGTTAAAGAGATGTCGAAGCATATAAACACCGCAATTTTTATTTTACATAATTATGATTTACATTAATTACTGCAACGATACTAAATACTTCATAATCGGCCGTAAATAAAATAGTTAACTGGCGTCAGTTTACAGTTGCGCAGTTTCACTTGAGATTCGGTTACCCTGCTATGAACAATGGAAATACGATAGGGAAAATGTGAAATTAACAATTGATTTCAAGTCTCATGGTTTACTATCGTATCAAAAGCTGCTAAGTACTTCTACTGCCAACTAGAAGTACTACTACCGGATATATTTACAGTGAAGTTAGATTACAGTGATTGATTATTTGGTGATTGCGGTCTATGAAAGGTTTACCACTGAACTTGATAATAACACCATCAATGTGACAACTGATGAACAACATACTCGTACAACAAACAAATAATGAACGAATGAAGACAGTACCCATAGTGTACTCTGTGTCTAGACTGACAAACTAGACAGAATTGTTCATCTAGAAAACTGAAGTGACTCTATCTAACAATAAGTATTCGAAGCTACGCAATATTCCCAAGAAAATACTCTACTTAAACCATGAATGGTGGTGGTAAATATCGACTTACTGCAGATCGTTTGTTTGGAGTGGGTGGATTGAATCAGAGTGTACATCGCAATAAACACTAGGCAAGTCATAATACGCGTACAAATATCTGATTTGCAACAACTCAAGCTCAACAGGTCGAAAGGCACAGTGGCGTAACAGGAAATCAAGTGGGAAAGCAACGACTATTTTCATTTTCATTTTCCTTCCGAAGGTGTTTGTAATGTACCTATGTAGTAGATTTGAGGTGAGAATTATCAGAACTTCGTCGGTTGGTAACAGGAACGTCAGGCTAACATTTCAGCAAAGAACCACTTTTCTCGAAGACTCTTGATTTCGAATTAAGCCATTTTTTTAAGCCATGTCAATCTCGATGGTCATGAGAAATAATCAACGCTTGGTCGCTTGCTAATCGGCTTACACAGCGCTGCGCCTGCGCCGCTGCGAGAGTGGTCTCCATATAAGGGTGCGCGCGCCGCGGTCACGTCACCGGCGCCTACGCCGCGCCGCCTCGCTCGAGCTGTGAATGAAATCACCTTATGTAGGGAAAATAGGTGTTTTCTGTGGCGTAGTGCGTAATGTTTTACTTTTAGTGTTCAGAAGATCGAGGTTTTTATTGGAGGGGAAATCATCAAATGACTTCTCCCACTCTGGGTGTAGAGCGAGGTGGGAGCGTTAGACTCTAACGGGCTAAAACCCACCCGTGTTCCTGCAAAATGCACTTTCCGTTCTAGGGCCGCGGTAAACCTTTCGAACAATTGCGCAATCCATATTCATCGTAGGAATCTGTAAACGTAAAGGATATTTTTATGAATAAGATGGTCTCCAGTTTCCAAAAACAGTCAGATCTTCAATTATTATGGGAGAAGACCACAAATATTACATACTTACCTGCAAAGTCTGTTCATCCTTTATACCATCCTGATGGTATACGATAGTGGCCAGACGCGCGCCTATCAACAGTAAATATATATGTATATATAAGCTCATTGCCGCTTCTCATTTCCAAACTGTCAGCATGTCCTGCAGTGCGATTCTATAAATATTTCACCGTGTAAACTTAGGTGAAGTGACAGTTCACTTCGTGCTCACTCCGTTTTAGTTTACACGATGAGATGTTGACAGAATTATTTTTTGTCTTGCTCTTCCGCTGCTCTTGCCTCATGCGGGATCCGAGACGGTTGAATCGTTTCTCCGGGACTCGTTAAGTTTCATTGTCTTCAGGAGTTTCTAGCGTTTACACCGTTGATTTTGGCATTGTGGCGAGCACCTGTCAATGTTCACACCTCAATCTTAGGATTAAACTAAGGACCTCGCAAAGCCGCTACGTATCCGTTGGTGATGTTGGTGTCCATTTTAAAGTCTTCAAACACGCACAATAGCACGTGCGCGTGCAATGCGTGGCGCACGATGGTCAGGGCACGTGCACACGATGGCCAGCTCGTGACGACCCGCGCACGCATTGACGATAGCTCTCTATGGAAATTGTTGCATTTCTCACATGAATACCTTACCTATACCTCGGCTGTGACAATGACATCATTTGTAAAGGGCAGCTCCTTAAATGATGCATGTGTCAATGGTGTTCGCTCTTGGGAACCTTTTGAAAATAAATAAGCGTAAAAGTTTTCAGGGCCATCGACCCATCTCACAATGTTATGTCAAAGTTCACAGATGGTCGCACCTTACACTCGATAAATTTAGGTAAGTTGGTGTTATTTTTGCAACCTAGGTATAACTAACTAGTTACGGAATTGGAAGAAAGAGTTACCGCAGCCCTGGAACGCAAAGGGCATGTGAAGGAACACGGGTGAGTTTTACTCAGTAAGAGTCAGTGATACTCCCTCCCGCTCCACCCAGAGACGGAAGTTATTTAATGATCCACAAAAAAATAAGTGTCACGTGTGTCAGCTCTGACTCCTAAGTGTGTGTGTCAGCTCTGATTCCTAAGTGTGTGTGTCAGCTCTGACTCCTAAGTGTGTGTGTCAGCTCTGACTCCTTAAGAACTATTAATGCGTATATTATGTAAAAACAGGGTAAATGAAAGCACCTTAAATAAGCTGAGCATATTTTTATATACAGACACATATAATCTCGAAGTGAAAGGTGCGCAAAGTACGTTGCGCAAAGGAACGTAACGCCTCACTTTTAGTTAACGCTCGATTTTACTCCTCATAATATTTTCATACCGCGGGCTAAATATGAAAATCTTTTCTAAGGAGTGAACTCCATAAAAGTGAAACTAACAACATTTTCTCTCGTAACTCTTAATTAGGGTCACCGTAATGTCATAACAGTCCTTTGACCCTAAAAAACAAACCGCTTAATAACCTACCTCTACAATGATAAATTAAAAACTCAGAATAGCTATAAGGAAAAACGCACTTAGCTCATATAGACAAGAAAGACAGCGGTCATTAATAAGCGCTTGTCGTTCTGCGCATGAATCAAACGGTGCGTGGGCGCAGCCTTCACAGACGGACTGGCGGAGATGAGGTGTTGTTATGATCCTGTCGCTTCCCGATCGGATGAGGAGTTATCAACATGAAAGGAGTGTGATAACAAAATCGATCGATTTTGTCATATAGGTAGTTAAGATGAGTGAAAAGGATGAAAAGCTCGTGGCTAAAGAAAAACAGCCGCACGGGTCGTTCAAAGTTAAGCAACGGTTGCCGAGGTTGTTCTGAGATTGGGTGACCATCTTAACATACCGAGATTCCTCCGTGACTCGGAAAGCTCGCTAAACCGTTGGTCCCGGCTGTCATTTGTAGATCTTTGGCAAATCTGACTCCAATAACTACCGCGTTCCCCAGTTAATGGGTTTTGGAGGTCTGGTAGGCAGCCACTCCACGCAAAATACTGGTATTCAGCTGGAAGCCAACCCCAATATAGTTGGGAAAAGGCTAGCAGATGTGATAAATGTCGACTAGCCAATTCCAAATATTTTGGATCTATGACCTAGGACCGATTCATCGATAAACCTGTTGCCATTTGGATAAGATAAGTTTCGGCTCTTGCGAATAACAGACCAGCAGATTTCTAAGGACAGTTAAAAGTTATACTATTCTTGACAAGGTCCAGTTTCTAAAGTACCTAAAAGACAGGTCCTAAGAAAGCCAATGAAATCAGTACCTATTTAAATCTTCCAAGAGTTCTTTTAACACCCTTCTTCCGTTTGGCTCCAAACTTATACAGATCGATCCCTAGCCAGGTACCTACTTATTACCGAAGGGATTACTTACAGCGTGTCGCAAGCGAAGCCGCAGGGCGCGCCGTTGCAACAGCCGCCATCCGACACCGACCGCGAACTGTCCAGAAATCACATTAGCTACGCGCCGTTAGCTCGCACATATCTTAATTTGGGGTATTTACTATGTTATGTAGTGGGTTAGGAAGAGCTTGTGGCTATGAAGAAGGTAATAACTGCCAAGGTATCTACGTAAATGACCTAAGCCTACAGACATACCGAGGCTCCTCCGTGCTTCTCCGTTGTTCCTGGTTGTCCTTTATAGATCTTTCACAGTCGTTCCGGGGATTCAGAAGACAGAAAATCTGACTCTTATCTTGCCAAGGAGTACCAATTGGGTTACCCAGTTGCTGGGTTGAGGAGGAGATACGGAGTAATCCTATGTAAAATGCTGGTATCAGCTGCATCCGGTGAGACTGGAATCCGACCCAGACATAGGTGGGGAAATACTATACAGATGATGTTGATGACGCTGGGTATATATTTAGTACTCCGTGTGTGGACTACACCCTCAATACAGCCCTGGAGCACTCTTTCATACCCAACTGTTTGGCTAACGCTATAGTTTCTGTATAGCTTACAAAGCTTATAGCATATTGACATTTACTTATTACAAGTTGTTATACGCGCGTGACAACAGTCATACCTACTAAGGTATGACTTCAATATATTATGTACTTACACATAATATATTGAAGTCATACTTACATTTTCTGTGTTATTTTTATTGAAAGTTTCTTGGCTGACTTATACGTAAAATATTGTCACGTTTGGATTGTAAATAACATAAAAGCCATATAAATACTTATGCATAAATCAAGGCTCAGAAAAATCTTATCTAGACCAATATCAGATCGATTGATCGTCGATCGATGGTGGAATGGCTTAGTCGACGTCGATCGATAGTTTCTACTTCTTTCTTCGATCAGCAAAAGCTACCACACTAATCGATCAATTGGTGTAGTACCTAACAGCCCAAGTATTACGCACGTGTGTGTAGATATACGCATTTTTACCCTACAGGAACCTAGGGTCGAAGCTAAAAGGAACCCTCCTTTTGGGGTCCGCCAATTGTTAATATATTTTGTTGCTAGCATTTCCTTGTAAAACTTGTTTCCTCTTTGAAAATGTCACTAAAAAAACATCGTAAATATTATGTAGGTACATGTATCCATAATAGTAAGTAAAGAGCCGCCTAAAAAACAAGACTTATAATCAAAAAGCAATAAGTTATGTTATGAGTGGATCCGCAAACTAAGTGGTCGTAGAAAGTGATTTATAATGTCACATTAGATGCTTTTATCTTTATCTAAGAGAACTTATTCATTTCACCGAAAAATCGAAAACCTCCTGACATTTGCGACTGGCCTTAATGAAGCAGTTTTTAATTTAAGTAAGTAGGTAGGTAGGTACGGTACCTACTTAGTATAATTTGTTGAAGTGCTTTTCTCAGAAAATCTATGTGTAGAGGCTTCCTACATTTTTTTATTTTGTAGTATTTCGATATTTGTTTATTTTAAGGTTATCACTTAGCTATAAAATAATATTTGAATCATGGAATGTGTATAAAGACTCGACTGATAAGTTTACACCTTTTTTGTTAGAAAATGTTAAGGTTTCAAGAAAAAGAGGTTCAAGTCACCCGGAATTCCCTTAAGTACCACTTTAACACTAAATAAACTTAACTTTAAATTCAAAAGAGAGAGTGGCTTGTATAATTTAAACATGATTTTAGACGATCGCGAGCGCTCGACAGATGATGCGCTACACAACATCATTCATTGTCAGCACTTGATTATGGCTCTACTGACCTGGGTAATATGACTATGATTAGAAATATTTGAACAGTAGGTACTTACCTATTTTAGGTAAGTATTCCTAGGTACTAAAAGTTTTAATCGATTATTATATATAACACTAATTTCTGCCAGCGCCTGCGCCCGCGTGGATCTCGGAATTTAATCCAAGAGGACGAAGTTTTTCAGTAAATTTCACGCTACCAGATAGAGCCACTGGCGAGCAAGCTACTTGTACAGCTGTAATGTTATTGCACTGTTGTTAAATTTTCCTAACCTGCTTAGCTGAACCAAGCATTGCCTGACACTGACAGCGCGTTTTTATTCACGCATCAAGTTAAAGTATCATCACATTTTAGTAAAAACGGGGATACGCCTGATGACAGCAGCCTACTTTGGGCATGGCGCCACGCAGACACAGGCATTCGTCAGCTTGGAGGCTGTTCTCAGAATAACATCCTAGAACTTATAAATAAATGTGTGTTAATCACTGAAATGGCCCTGTGCCTATCGAACAACTGTTTGTTTGGATGAGCGCAAACCGCAAAGGCTGAATACTTACTAATACTCCTATTTACAAGATGCCACCTTTTCGAGGAACTTTTAAAATAAAATCTGACGAGTCTAGTCATTGGGGTCAATGTCATGCCTACCTATAGGACCTGAAAAGCTCCCACCTAAAATGCCTAGGTAGAAAACCATAAAAATTGTTTTTAGAAACACCACACAGTTAAATTTCCCTAGACCTAGAAAAATATTGGGTTTCATTCAGGTCTACACATATACGTACACAATAAGTCAATATAAAAACAATCTAATCCGAATCAATTGATCCTCCAACCACAAGATGATAAGCCATGGGCCATAGGTAGGGTAGGATTCTATTAGTATCACCGTCGAAAGACATCAGTCTTTAAGGTTCCCACCGCTGGGACACAGGCCAGCTTGCAGAGAGAGGGAGTGGGCTATACGTATACCTAATCCACCACCCGAATTTCGTTCAGTTTGAGGGTAGTTTCATGTCATCGAATTGTAGGTACCTAGACTAAGTTATAAGCATCCGTCCCCACCAAGAGCAGGGTGACATTCGAAAAAACTTTCTACTAAATGCAGCTTTCGATTCCTCAAATCTGATTCGCGAAAAAATAAATTGTAAGTAGATCTTCTTGTAAAACCAATCAATCACCAAATTAAAGCCAGCGTATTGATGACCCATTTAGTAGCATCATAATATACCATCCAGCGAGCAGCGTGCAGCGTGTAGTGCCACAATCAAATAAGTTCAAGGTGTGTGACGTCACACAGCACGGTGCTCTTCTAGGAAAACAGTTTTCCTGTTGTATTGCTTGTATTGAAACTAAAAGTGACCCATATAGGGCGAGTGCATGCCTGCGCGCGCCGGTGCCCTACGGTTAGGTACTACAACAAAATCGATATTTATAGGAATGTGCAAAATCGGTATTTATAGCTGCACTGTTGGAATCTGTGTATGTGTATGTTAGGATTTTCTGTCATATTTATGTCAAAGGTAAAATGAGCTTATTTTGGTAAGGTAAGCAGTGGCTATATTATAGGAAACAGGAGACTTCTCTCTGACGAACATGAAACACCGTAGGTACCCAGGTAGGTACCTACCTATCGCCTCATGGACCCATGATGGCCACGATGTTGAATAAACGTGATGCATTTTTTCCAAAAAGAAGTGTAGGTACAACTTACCCCAGGTTTCTGGAAAAACATATAGACCCATCACAACTCAAACGCAAGTCAAAATAGCGAATGATAACTCGTTCAACCAATCACAGCTAGTTAACGTGTGTTTGACAATTTGTCACAAAATTGCGTGACATTTTCCTTCCAGGAACTAGGCCTTAGTCATGTAGTGCACACAATATACATTCCAGACAAAAATACCTGTACAGGTAGCCTAAACAATGCCCTAGATATATTTAGTTGGATAACAAGACTAATACACATCTTACCATCTTTGGCAATCACAAACGAATACAACATGTATGTGTAAGTATGCTCATTCCATTCCTCGAAGTCCGTGGAAATAGGCACAATGCCGGTGTACCGGTGTGGCAAGAACGTATCGGCTATAAAACATATCAGCACATGAAGCCGAGAGCGCAGGCATTGAAGCGCCGTATAGGGACACATGCCGCCCTTGTCCCACTCGAGGGGGTGAATGGCAGGGCTGCCCTCATGTAGAAGCGTTTGAATTAACATACAGAGACTTTACACTAAACTTTATACTAAAGTCAATTTTTTTATATGGAGATAGGCCCGCAACACTGTTCCCAACTACTGTAACTCCTAGAAGCCAGAGTCAACAGCGGCCACCAGAATACGCCGATGCGGGATTTAAGACAGTTGAATTGTTTCACCGGGACTAAGCAGAAAGAACAGCTGAGGTGTAAGAAAAAAAGGAGAAACTCAGTTTTTTTTAATGATTAAAATTGCTCCCCAAATACTTCCGCAAACAGTTACTTCTAGAAAAAAGTGTAGGTGCCTACTTCTACTAGCCGAAATAAACCTCCCCTTCAGTTTTATTTGAATGTAAAAGATCTTCTATCAATTTCAGAAAAGATACTTAAGGTCTTTGTTTAGGTAACCTTTTATAAGTCTTGCCGAAGCCACAATGCCCGGTAGCTTTCTATGTAGATAATTAAACCGGAGCTATAAGCCGTTGGGCTCATAAAATCGAAACCTAGAATACTATACAATTGGGAAAATGCAGAAGAGTTTTGAAAATGGAAGGAGTTAAGTAAACACAACCAATTATATATTTCCCTCGCAGCCCTACAAAGTAAGTGAATCATATTAAATGCCATATAAACGATGCGATGCGTATCGCAAACGACAGATTTACAGTCTGATGCAACCAACCGCGCGACCTTACAGCAATCACAGGCTTTTTGGCGATAATTAACAATTAAATATCGTTAACTTTTTGTTCAAGCGTTCAGTATCCATCGTTTATATTAATGAACGTGTTTGTAAGCTGTCGGCAGCTTTGAAATATGAGGTGTTGACGTGATTTAAGACACGTTAACAAAAACATTTCTGACAAATTCTGTGCGCAATTCAGAGAGAATAGGAGATGAAGAACAATTCGATATGCCTAGCCTTTTCCCGACTATGTATGCGCTCCGCTTCTAGTCTAACCGGATGCAAGAGAATACTGACCCGTGTTACAAAGCGAGCATTCGTGCACGAACACGACGCGAATGTGTTTTGTTTAGTCGCTGCGGATGTTACATTACGGCCCGTAACACCGGTCAGTACCCAGCTTTACATGGAGCTGGTACCTATCAGACCTCTACAAGTCATTCACTGCGCTAGTACAGAAGGTCCAAGTGACACAAAATCCCTAGTCTCGTAGATAAAGAACTTATGATCTTTCAAAATCAGGTAGGTAAGATTATGTTATTGTAATTAGGGATACTTGTAAGGTTCATAACAAAGAAAGAATCTACAGTTTTATTAAGTGAAGGAGACAGCAGATTTGAGAAGATCTTTGCTGTTGGTGTATGCAGTATGAACGATCCCTACTAAGTTTTAAGAATGATTCCTGTTGCATAAGGTCATGCTCTCCCAGACACAGCAACAGTAAATATTCGGCCTAGCTATGCCTAGGAGCATGATTAGTTAGGCTGATAAGTTTCTATAAATAGATGTCATTTATACTTACGTACATAAATATACAAATTCATATTGAACTAATTAAATGTTTACTACGAGATACGGTTACCTATGTGACTTTATAAGCTATTTGTACTAATTACAAGGAAAATATTTGTTCCGCAAATATCCTGTCTGTTTAGGGACAAAAGTTGCAGAGAGTTATGTCTGACATATTTTCCCAGGCAAGATAAAAACTACCTTATAGTATTTATGATGATTTTAGACAAGTAATCTAAAATGCTCTGTGCCCACAGGGTAGGTATACGTTATGGTACCCACTCCCTTTCACAGATAAACTTGCAGTTTGTGTCCCAGCTGTGGAAAGCTGGGCCACAAACCGTAACATTGCTTATTGTATGTGTGTTGTCATAATGTGATACTCATAAAATAACTTAGATACCTACCCACGGTTGTGTCTGCTTTTGCCAACGAATCCCATCGGTATCAATCGGCGTAGCCTTTTTCCCAACTATATTGGGGACGGATTCCAGTCTTACAAATTTAAAATATATTCTTCTTGAGATCTTTCTACCTAAAACAGTTCAGTAAACTTAAATGTCGTGCAAATAACGATACCCTTGCATGCGCTGGCGCAGGAGACAATGCGCTTATTGTTGCAGCGTCACGGCTGGCGGGTCCGGTGCCCGCTGCCCTTCAAGCCTCCTGACTCCTTATAACAGGGATTACTTCATACTTGTGTGTTAAGTAACTAGAGGAGTTGTGTTAGCGAATAGTGGGTCTATCTACACGAGAGAAAATAAACGGGAGCACACTGAGCAGTAAAACCTCTTAAGTCACTGGCCAGTGTTTTCAGCACAGCGTGCTTTTCTCGTAAGAATGTATGATGATGCTTAGGTATAACTTAGGTAACATCATCCACAGACCGAGTCCACCCGCTACTTGGTATGGGCCGTTCTTTATTAGTGATAATCATCGAAGCATATCTAGGCCTATTTTTTATTGGGTCACGCGCCAACGTCATTCAGATTCTATCAGCGATGGCAACAATGTTACAACTTATTGTGGGTCAAACCTCCTTGGCAGTTGGTGAAGAGCTTTCCTAGAAAAGCACTAGTCTCGCTCGCCAGCATACATTATAGACTGATAATTTAATATTCTAATGAATAAATGACAAAAGCACTCAAATATCAAGTTGGTCTTGGTACCAACGTATATTATAAGTATTATAACTCTCTCACATTACTCATACATAGGTTTTTTACTTGACTTTTACCTGTAGTTACGTAAGATTCGGCGTATCGATCGCAAATAAACTGCATTAGCTGTAAACGGGCTATTTTTCACTCTGGATAAGGAGAAGCGAGTGTCGTGACATGTCCATAGCGAGCGAGCTAACTGTGTCACTATGTAGGGCTGACAAAACCAGAAATATTTTGTCGAGCTCTACTTAAGCCTGAAAATCTGTAAAACTTTGGCACAAAAGTAGGGTTTCATACCATCGTAACTCAAAATACTCTATTCAGAAAGCTGCCCTAAGTAGGTACAGGTGAATTTCTTAGTGTAGGTAGGTAAATTTGGTAGACCTGCAGCTTTCCAGCAGAAATTTCTCAATTAAAGGCCGAGCAGGGCGAAATACCTGCAGAACAGAACAGATGGTACCAAAAGGTACTGGAATTGCGACTCCGGAGTGGACCGATGAGCTGGTAAAGGCCGTGAGAATCAGCTTGATGGTAGATGTACATGACAGGCCGATGTGGCGACGCTTGTGGGAGGCCTATGTCCAGCTATCTTTCGGCTGAAATGATAATGATCCGGCTGGAATCTGGTTTTGTTGAAATTAAAGGCTCGAACTGTTGGTAGTCCTGTTATGTGTGAAAGAAGAAATTGATCTATTCCGAACGAGATGGGCGGGAATCCTGACTCGCCTCGACCAGTGAAATAATTCACGAAGATCAGACAGCAGTTGCTATGAGTAAAAAAAACCATCTACAAACAACTTACCTTTCTAAGTTTGTTGTAGTTGGCAGCCCTAGCCAGCCGGCCGGCTTGTCCATACCGGGCGCACACATGGACGCGACCATATGGCGTCACTTGCATCACCACTCACCACCTCGCCACCACCTCACCGAAGATTAAAGAGAGTAGTCACCAAGGCAGTGACGAGCTTGATCAGTAGGTTTGAGTCTGATTAGTGTACTTGTTCGTTTTTGCTTGCATACGAGGCTGTTGTTATGCTTACGACATATGAGTTTAAAACTTGTTTTATCTGTGGCTCAAACTATCTTTGAATGGATGGATTGAGTATTGGTTTACGCAAACAGTCTGTTAGCATTGTCAGCTGCATACGATTAGGCTGAAAGCCGATCCAAAATTAGTTGGGCAAAGGCTACGCAGAGGATGGTATTTGCCTCAGAATAAAGAAGAGCTTTTGATTAATAAAGCATGATTGATTGCAAGCCATGTTTAATTATAAAGTAGATCAAGAGTAAGAAAGTACATCGTTCATTTCAAAGTAGATCACAGTTCATTATGTACATATCTCTCGACAAATTCCTCGAAGATCTCCAGCAGTCGCTCGCGGTACTCCCCGCACTGCTGTGCGTACGCAAGTACGGGCTCCGTACGATCCTCGTTGACGTACTTGTCATACGTCTCCGGGTCATCAAACGTCGCCTGGGCTGCTTTAGGATGCATCAGGATGAACGGGTGGATGGCTGCAGGCTCCAACAAGCCAAACATACGACCCCGCTCACACCAATACAAGAAATTCTCCTTATCATAACCTAAGTCCTTCATTCTTCGCTTGGAGTCGTCGCTCAAATTAGCGCTGAAGACGGAGAAGTATTGGTCGTAGACTTCTTTCTCATGCTTCTCCCTGAAGCTTTTAGATGTCGTCAAGTATATGAAGGTCATGAGGTCGAAGGCGGGCGGCGTGTAGCGGATCAGTTGGAAGTCGATAATCATAGCGTTGGTGAGGATGTTGCCGTCATACTTGAACATGATGTTATTCACCCACAGATCCTTGTGTATCAGGACGTTTAGAGTCTCCTTGTACTCCTTGATCGTATCACACGCTACTAAATACTGGCGCGCTAATTTCGTCTCCAAATCTGGCAGGTTCCGGTAAGACTTGGAAGAGTAAGCTTTGATGAAGTTCGCAGTTAGTTTCGCGCTGGCTTTTATGAATGGGGAGTCGCAGAACGCTGGTTCGTCCAGCAGGCTCCCACATTCCTCATTGCTGTTGTAAGGACGGTTGTTGGCGATGGTCTTCCTGGTCTCGTAGTCGGTGAAGGCGGCGTGGAAGCGCGCCAGGGTTGCGACCCCCAACATCTCGTGCTGGTGGTCCAGCGTGTGGAGGTAGTGGCACGACGCGTAGCCTTCCTCCGCTAGGTCCGGCATCACTATCATAAAGTCGGTGTAGATGTAGGCCTTAGGACACCAGGGGTTCGGATCTGAGGCAATGCGACGAGAAAAATATTGAAGTATAAATAATGAAGTAATTTCGGCGGTTTTATCAACGGAATGTTTATATTCTTTGAAGACTATTTTCTCTGATGTTAACTTTTGTTTCTAGGCACTGTTTATATTACAGTAGTACTAATTGATTTGGTCACAAAACTACATCATATTTTTTTTTGGATTAGGTGGATGGCAATTTTGGCATTCTACAGGGAAACTTATAGCCATAGATCCACTTAAATAGAAAATGAAAATCCACTTACCATTGTCATCCCGAATCTCGTCTAGCACTTTGAACATGTACCGTTCTCTCTTAAAATACTTATTTTTATCGATGAACTCCGCTTTGGGCTGGTTGCTCATCGGAATACACTTTATGAAGAGGTGTATGTCCTTCACTTCGCCGTCCACTGTCACTTGCAGGGTGGCCCTCATGTGGTCGCCGAGGAAGCCGGCCAGGCCGTCCGTGGCCGCTCTGATGCAACATCCCTTTAGCGACCACACATCCGCCCCTATCGCCTGCTTCACTATGTGATGCACCTGCTTCTCACTCAAGATATTCTCCAACAAAAATTGTTTCCTATCACCGACCATCTTAATATGTCCTAAGTTTATTTCTGGGTAAAACAATCGCCTTGCACATTATATACCACACTTATCTATAAATAACTGTACCTTTTTGTTCTTGGATAACACTACCAAAAGGATATTATACCAAAATAAAAGTCAACTTTATGTTTAAGACAATAAGAGCGGTTATAATGTATGTTGAGTCAATAATATAGATTTTATCGGGTAGACATCATAGCGCAAATTGTTTGTGTTTGCAGGCGGATTGTGAAGAGCTCCTGTTTGTGATGAAACGTTCATTGTTCGCGCTTCAAGTTCGTTCCAGATAGTGTCTGACAGTCGGCAAATGTTGAATAATACCTCGATAACAGTAAAGGCTTAGTCACATGGTTCACTAATCAAACAGCTTTTTATTAATTGCTAGTTCATAAAAAAACTTCAGGCTGACTCGTAAAGACGGAGCGTGCCTACCAAAAAAACCAACAATTCCTGCGTACGAATCGATCATTACGTGAGCGTAAGTTGGTTCCGCACATGGAGCCCTGAATACACATGCCTGTAAAACATGGTGGACCCACAAAGGTGTACAAGAACATTGTATGCCATTGTCCCATAACAAGTCTTAATTGGTGGATGTCACTATAATGTCACTATGGCATGCAAGCTACTAGCATACTTTTGTGCACGTTACAGGCATGTGTATTATGGACTAAACAATATTGTTAACGGTCGTGCATTTTCTGACCAACAGTATGAGACATCCTTAACAATGTTAAATAAATAATATCAATATTATGATTTACATAATAAGAAAGTTTTCCTACCAGTTCCACATATGGTTCCTCACCATTACTTCATGACCTAAGACTTAAGGAGAAAATAGATTTCCAAAGTAAGCGTAACGTGGCAATAATATAATAGAGCAAGATCCCAAAACGGGAGTTGTTTTTGAAAATTTGTGGGATACAGTTAGTGTTAGTCTTGTAAGAAAATAATGATTTTACAAATCTTTAGGAACTGGTACCTGTAAATTGGTGCCGGCCCAAGCTAGCAGGAATACGTTCGTTCAAAGTACTGTATACTAACGATACTCTGTCCCACATTTCATTACTGAAAAAAAAGTAACGTAAAATAAGTAATCTGGGATCTCGGCCTACAAGGTTCCCTCAAGTTTATAACGAAGCCTAGCAACTACTACAGATACATTTTATTATGTTCCCTTACGAACACGACAGTTTGAGTCGCTTCTCCAGAACTCGTTGAGCTTCATTGACTCTGCGTTTTTGTGGTGATCGCCACTGTGGTGCTGGTGGTGTGGCTCTCAGGAGTCGCAGTGGCTGGGAATAGTGTGGCGGGCTTGTCACAAAATACCTAAAAAGTTTTTAGTGTGTGTAATTCTTAACGACGGCCTCAGGGCCGGTGGGAGTAAGGATCAGTGGACATCATCTATCAGTCACAGTGGACCGATGAAATAATGACGACTTAGAACCAAACACCATCTTTGTTTATAAATAGCTATATTTATGAAACAATATAATATCTCTGGCTACATTGTAAATATTACACGTATCGTATAGATTCCGGAGTGCGACTTTGGCAAGCGGTCGTCGATGTATTGTACAAGTATGGCAACATTTGGCGGTCGGCAGTCCTGCGACCTCGCGTTTGGTGTAACCAAGTATTTGCTTAGAAAATAAGTCATTTGGAATAAAATTATTTAACAGTGATCATACAAACAATTGCTGTGTGTAAATTGATAGTCTTTTTTATACCCATGTTCTAAGTATTTTTAAGGGATTCGTCCACTCTGCTCAACTCAGTTGCCATGACAACGGAAATATCTCGAGGACTCGGAGGATCTCGGAGTCGAGGACGTTAATGTCAATCAATAACAAACTGTCCCTGAGGTCGTCATGGCTGCGCCGATTTGGGGAAATTACTTAGAATATGGGTGATCTTTACAGTCGGGTAAAATAAAGTCACATGTATCAAAATAAGCAAATAGCCTTCTACAAAAATAAAATCCCTAATTTGACTCCATAAAATACTTGGTTCGGCAAACCGTTTGTTAAAAATGCTTTCTTTACAAGTCTCTAAGCGGTCGTATCGTATCACTAAACTTAACATTATATTTGTAAATAATAGCTGATGTCTTAAATTAAATAAATGTATAACAATAAAGCTAACTGGAAGAGAGTTACATCGGAAGACGGCGCGGCGATGGCAAACGTTAACTACAACTAATATTTATAACTATTTAACTACGTATATTCGAGAACTATATTCGTATTGAAATAAGACTCACTTTACGTTCAATTTATTGCATAGGGTTTTAAAACACAAAAGCATGTTACTGCTCTAGGATTGGGCCAGAACTTTAATGTATTCGACTTTAATTTTTTATCGATATTTTTGAAACCCAAAAAAAATTAGTCACATAAAAAATCTCAATGAGAAAGAGCACTACAATGATTTGACGTCACAAGAAAGTATAGTTTATTGCCATACTGACTTCGCGCCATTCATAAAAACGAGGTTTGGCGTGGTATGGATTAAAAGTGACATGGAAAAAGTAATTGTATTAAAAACTTGGAGAAATAATACGTTTTTGGAGGTATTCTTTTCCCCCAAAAACGTATTACTTCTCCAAGTTTCCACCGATTACTTTTTCAAAATCATATTTTTAGTAGCATCTTAACAATAAGTATTCGTTCAACCTACAGATCACGCTACAACAATCTATCAAATTTATTTAAACATTATCAACTTTATTCGCTAAGTATTAGGTTCAAGAGTGAGTGGGAAAATTTGTCAGTTTCGGGTATTTTTATGTGCTGGCGTCTGTAAAACTGTAATAACAGCCGAATACCCTATAAAAGGCACATAGAGGCATATTAAGAACCAAACCAAAACAAAGCGAGCTGCAATACTGTGAAATTACCGGTCGAGGTATTCAACAGAGAAAATCCAACAGCTAGGACCCAAATTCCAAAAATGTCGATACAGTAAATTCTAACAAAAAAGCTGAAAAATCTAAACCGCCAATATTTGAGAAAAGTGTGTCTTATTTCTGGTCTAACCTACTAAGGCACTGAGGAGCTTGAGCGCCGCGCTGCTAGATGGCGCCAGTGTCGCGAGAGGTCCTTACGGGTATTTTATTAATTACATTACGTTGTCATGTTGAGCAAACTTAACAGAACGCTAATAAATATAACGTCGAGTATTAGGGCATGTGCACACTTTAGTAGTAAAAAAAGATCTGACAAGAAAACTACAGCACGGGTGTTGTAAATCGCTTAAAAATCCTGACTAATATTACAAATGTGAGAGTGAGTTTGTTTTTTTACGCTTTCACGCCAGGGGGGTTACTCTCTAAGCCCAAAGTCCGTAGTTTCGGGCTTAGTTGCGGGCGTATTCTACTCCGTGTCACCTACGGACTTACGATTAGTTCCGAACCCGAACTTAGAATGAATGACAACACGAGTTAGTGGTTAGGTGATACGGACTAGAATGCGCCCGCAACTAAGCCCGAAACTACGGACTTCGGGCTTAGAGCGTAACCCCACTGACTCGCCGAATCAAATTTGGTGAACGGTTATAGGCTACAACTCAAATGTTTAATCATTTAGTTAAGGATTTGCGGGAGCTTATTCTTATTTAGGCTCTATAAGCTATGCAAAGGCAAAAACCTTTCAGCAATCCCGCTCGTTACTATGAATATAACGAAATTGACTAAAACAACTGTAATTATGTCCACCCCAGATTCAAGCTTCAAAATCTTTTCCTTCGTTTGGTGCACACATGACCTAACAGTCGCGTCGACGCTAGCGCCATCGTCACACGCGTGGCAATATTTAACATCCCTCTTACTGGCAAGACATACTTAACTAAACAAATAAAGCTAAATACTGATTGTATTTATTTAAGTTTGATATGGTGACGAATGGTCAATTGTTACTTAAACAGAAAAACTGGCGTAAAGTTCTGTTCTAACTGCAGCGCTTTCAACGCGGGATGCGAGACAAGACAGCCCACGCCGATTGTTCTAAAAAATTAGGAAGTCACGAGCGACTATTTCATACATCTCCATAATACCAGTACATATTTTAATATAAATCAACAAGACCTTATCAAAAACACATTATGAGTGGCTTATATACCAAGTTTTACACGACACGGACTCCCCAAGTAAGTTGACACAATCGACGCGAGCGAATTTCGCCCCGCGTGCCGCACGGGTTTCGCCTCGGTTTGACCAAAACTTAATATGACAGGCTGCCAAGTCACGAGAACGTGTTTAATATCAGTTGTTTGTATAGTTTTAGAATCTTGTTTTCGTGACCATATCTAACTAAAGAAACTTAACTTTAACATGTCGTTATAAAAATATTTGTAACGTAACGAATATATTCAGTCTCTTACGAATAATACAGCTACCAATAGTATATAACATGTAAAAGGAAGACATTGCGTCAATTGGAAGACGAAGAAATATTTATGTCACCGGAAAACGTATTTTTCATAATATTTCGAGAAATTGCAATCTTATAAAGATTTATTACAATCTTACGGAGTCTGCAATTTTCCGGTGACATATACACGCTGAAATTTTAATGGCTGTTTTCACGCGTCAGAACAATTAGCCATCAGTAGTACTATAGAAACAAAGTTAAACTTAAAAAATAAAAATGTTTTTGTATTCAAATAATTAATAACAATATTCATTAACTCGAAAGCGTGAGAAGCAATAGTAACTCACTAGACGTGACTTTGTCGGCAGAGCGGCGGCGCGCCGACAAAGTTTGCGAGTAGTGATACGGCATTAACTTGCCTGCAAGCACGCGGCGAGTGAGACCCCGCGCATCGCGCGCAGCATCCTTTTATGTTGTACCTATCAGCTGGTTGATACGCGAAAGGCAACGATCGCGGCCACTTTGCGCTATCGCGATATCTCTATTGTTTCAAAGTCGCTTTCGAGTACTGTTTTTCACAATTGTTATTCTGCCATTTCTTGATTTTAAATTTATTATTTTTCTTAAAATCGATTGTATTACCAAGATAAACTCATTTCACTGCGTGAAAACAACCATTAAAATTTCTTTAATTTTATATATAAATGTATGTATAGAAAAGTGTTTTTAATACATTCGGATTGTTGTTCGTATTCGCTAATTTTATAGATAAAATATTATTTTATGTAATTGTTTTTAGCAATGCATGCTAACAATTTTTCAATATAAATTTACGGTAGTAAACCAACGTACGTAACTGTTTCTTTGAAACGATTATAAGGGTAGGTTGAGTCAGAAAGACAAGACATTGTAGCTGTGTTCATTAGTTCATGAATTTAAATTCAACCGTTGAAAATAGTGTTCAAGATATGATTTCGTAGAGTCACACCCGTTGTGAGCTCTATCTGCGCTGACTCTTAATGTATATCTTTTGAATCAAGTTACATGACTGTATCATTGAAACATCAATTTTCCACCGATTATAATTACCACAGAGTTTGCTTCTGGCAGTAAGTTTAAAGATATGACAATAAAGGCTAGTGTGGTACGAAATCGGTGATAATACGTGTGATCGAACTGTAGTACTCGCATCAGTCAGTTTCAGAAGAAAGGCACACTGTGCTAGATGACGTGGAATGTGTCAGTCGTGCAGCGGCGGCGGCTGCGGCAGCAGCGCGTGCAGGCGGGCCAGCGAGTGGCGCAGCAGGCGCTCGGGGTGCGCCGGCGCCGCGTAGTGCGCGGGCGAGGCGGGCGGCGGCGGCACGCGCCACGCCACCACGTGCTCGCGCCCCGTCGTCACGCTGGCGCACACCGTGAACAGCAGCCCGCGCTCCCACGCCACGCGCAGCGCCGACAGCACCTGCGACAACCACTCTACTCTACAGACAGCACGGTGTGGCGCGGGAAGCCCACCGCGTAGTACGGCGCGCCCGGCACCGGGTGCTAGCGACTGTGAGTGGTCGCAGTGTTACCTGTCGGCCGAGCTGCGTGTCGGGCAGCACGGTGTGGCGCGGGAAGCCCACCGCGTAGTACGGCGCGCCCGGCACCGGGTGCTAGCGACTGTGAGTGGTCGCAGTGTTACCTGTCGGCCGAGCTGCGTGTCGGGCAGCACGGTGTGGCGCGGGAAGCCCACCGCGTAGTACGGCGCGCCCGGCACCGGGTGCTAGCGACTGTGAGTGGTCGCAGTGTTACCTGTCGGCCGAGCTGCGTGTCGGGCAGCACGGTGTGGCGCGGGAAGCCCACCGCGTAGTACGGCGCGCCCGGCACCGGGTGCTAGCGACTGTGAGTGGGCGCAGTGTTACCTGTCGGCCGAGCTGCGTGTCGGGCAGCACGGTGTGGCGCGGGAAGCCCACCGCGTAGTACGGCGCGCCCGGCACCGGGTGCTAGCGACTGTGAGTGGTCGCAGTGTTACCTGTCGGCCGAGCTGCGTGTCGGGCAGCACGGTGTGGCGCGGGAAGCCCACCGCGTAGTACGGCGCGCCCGGCACCGGGTGCTAGCGACTGTGAGTGGTCGCAGTGTTACCTGTCGGCCGAGCTGCGTGTCGGGCAGCACGGTGTGGCGCGGGAAGCCCACCGCGTAGTACGGCGCGCCCGGCACCGGGTGCTAGCGACTGTGAGTGGTCGCAGTGTTACCTGTCGGCCGAGCTGCGTGTCGGGCAGCACGGTGTGGCGCGGGAAGCCCACCGCGTAGTACGGCGCGCCCGGCACCGGGTGCTAGCGACTGTGAGTGGTCGCAGTGTTACCTGTCGGCCGAGCTGCGTGTCGGGCAGCACGGTGTGGCGCGGGAAGCCCACCGCGTAGTACGGCGCGCCCGGCACCGGGTGCTAGCGACTGTGAGTGGTCGCAGTGTTACCTGTCGGCCGAGCTGCGTGTCGGGCAGCACGGTGTGGCGCGGGAAGCCCACCGCGTAGTACGGCGCGCCCGGCACCGGGTGCTAGCGACTGTGAGTGGTCGCAGTGTTACCTGTCGGCCGAGCTGCGTGTCGGGCAGCACGGTGTGGCGCGGGAAGCCCACCGCGTAGTACGGCGCGCCCGGCACCGGGTGCTAGCGACTGTGAGTGGTCGCAGTGTTACCTGTCGGCCGAGCTGCGTGTCGGGCAGCACGGTGTGGCGCGGGAAGCCCACCGCGTAGTACGGCGCGCCCGGCACCGGGTGCTAGCGACTGTGAGTGGTCGCAGTGTTACCTGTCGGCCGAGCTGCGTGTCGGGCAGCACGGTGTGGCGCGGGAAGCCCACCGCGTAGTACGGCGCGCCCGGCACCGGGTGCTAGCGACTGTGAGTGGTCGCAGTGTTACCTGTCGGCCGAGCTGCGTGTCGGGCAGCACGGTGTGGCGCGGGAAGCCCACCGCGTAGTACGGCGCGCCCGGCACCGGGTGCTAGCGACTGTGAGTGGTCGCAGTGTTACCTGTCGGCCGAGCTGCGTGTCGGGCAGCACGGTGTGGCGCGGGAAGCCCACCGCGTAGTACGGCGCGCCCGGCACCGGGTGCTAGCGACTGTGAGTGGTCGCAGTGTTACCTGTCGGCCGAGCTGCGTGTCGGGCAGCACGGTGTGGCGCGGGAAGCCCACCGCGTAGTACGGCGCGCCCGGCACCGGGTGCTAGCGACTGTGAGTGGTCGCAGTGTTACCTGTCGGCCGAGCTGCGTGTCGGGCAGCACGGTGTGGCGCGGGAAGCCCACCGCGTAGTACGGCGCGCCCGGCACCGGGTGCTAGCGACTGTGAGTGGTCGCAGTGTTACCTGTCGGCCGAGCTGCGTGTCGGGCAGCACGGTGTGGCGCGGGAAGCCCACCGCGTAGTACGGCGCGCCGGGGACTGGGTGCATGGCGCCTTGCCGACCAGACTGGAAGCTGGAAGGATACAACGCGTTACAACCAGATGCACACAAACAATTACACGATCATTTCACAAAAAGAAAACCGATAAATAGATACAATACAGTTTCGTCAGAGACTAACGATAAAGTTATAATTTAAAATTGACATTTGAAAAAAGGACCATTTTCGTCGTCAGCACCCTCGACAAGAATGAAATATTTAATTGTGATTTTTGTGGCTACACAACAAAAGAGGTCAAAAAATGCCAGATGAATGCCATAGAATTTGTGAAAAAAAAACAGCATCAGCATTCCCGATAAAATGGGGTCAATAAAATCCAAGATGGCAGTGGAGTACGTACTTGTATGTGACGAGTATGGAGGATGTGCAGTGCGGCTGCTGCGGCAGCGCGACGGGCTGCAGCGCCCACGCCATGCTGCCGCGCGGCTGCTCGCCCGCCTCGCACGCCGCGGGGCTGCGCCCGTACATGCGGCCGCACACCAGGCACTCGATGTACAGAGGCTCCTGGAATTTACGTTTACTTTCTTATGTTTCGTGCGAACAACGAAATTTTAGGGCACTGTTGGAATTCCAAGCCAACACCTTGCGGGCGGCCAGCGCACTCGGGCTCGGCTGCACTGCACCCACCGCGTCGGCTGTCACTCGCGACACGGACTCCGCAACAGTCGATACCTCTCCATCCAATCTTTTATGGGGTTATGCGCACTTTGTCCCATGTTTGCACTTGGTCCCATTCGCAGTTCGTCCCATGCAAGTAGTTTGTAAGGGAAGAGGTAGGTTTACTGAATTAGTTTTTTAAGATTTCATGGTTTTCCTATCATTTAATTTATCAAGTTTCTTAGAGAGATTTCATCCTTATAATTGATCTTAACGATCAATGCAATAAAAGTACAGGTTGCAATTTTTACAGATTTTAGTCGGTTCGATTCCTGGGTATGGCAAGCGATTTTCGAAAATCTTTGAATGCAGTTTTCTTTCTATTCAAAAATAAAGGAATGTTTTCTTAGAGTAAAATTTTCTATCTACAGTATTAAGAGTACTTTCCCTTCATTACAAAATTCCACCCTGTATATAGACATCTTACAGGTTTTCCTATGTTAGTAGTAACTTTATACACTTCTTACAGGTTTTCCTGTGTTAGTAGTAACACTATACACTTCTTACAGGTTTTCCTGTGTTAGTAGTAACACTATACACTTCTTACAGGTTTTCCTGTGTTAGTAGTAACACTATACACTTCTTACAGGTTTTCCTGTGTTAGTAGTAACACTAGACACTTCTTACAGACTTTCCTATGTTAGTAGTAACACTAGACACTTCTTACAGGTTTTCCTATGTTAGTAGTAACACTATACACTTCTTACAGGTTTTCCTGTGTTAGTAGTAACACTATACACTTCTTACAGGTTTTCCTGTGTTAGTAGTAACACTATACACTTCTTACAGGTTTTCCTGTGTTAGTAGTAACACTAGACACTTCTTACAGACTTTCCTATGTTAGTAGTAACACTAGACACTTCTTACAGGTTTTCCTATGTTAGTAGTAACACTATACACTTCTTACAGGTTTTCCTGTGTTAGTAGTAACACTATACACTTCTTACAGGTTTTCCTACGTTAGTAGTAACACTATACACTTCTTGCACGTTTTCCTGTAATCTTTAGGTAAGAACTGTTTATTATCTGCATTTTTTTCAAAGTTTTAGGCCCTGTAGTTTTAGATTAAGGGTATTTTTTCGTCTAATTTCTTGAATAACTTCAAAATTCAATTTTTACAGATTTCGTCGGTTCGATTCCTGGGTATGGCAAGCGATTTTCGAAAGTCTTTGAATGCAGTTTTCTTTCTATTCAAAAGTAAAGGAATGTTTTCTTAGAGTAAAATTTTCTATCTACAGTATTAAGAGTACTTTCCCTTCAGGTGGCATTACAAAATTCCACCCTGTATATAGACTTCTTACAGGTTTTCCTATGTTAGTAGTAACACTATACACTTCTTACAGGTTTTCCTGTGTTAGTAGTAACACTATACACTTCTTACAGGTTTTCCTGTGTTAGTAGTAACACTATACACTTCTTACAGGTTTTCCTATGTTAGTAGTAACACTATACACTTCTTACAGGTTTTCCTGTGTTAGTAGTAACATTATACACTTCTTACAGGTTTTCCTGTGTTAGTAGTAACACTATACACTTCTTACAGGTTTTCCTGTGTTAGTAGTAACACTATACACTTCTTACAGGTTTTCCTGTGTTAGTAGTAACACTATACACTTCTTACAGGTTTTCCTGTGTTAGTAGTAACACTATACACTTCTTACAGGTTTTCCTATGTTAGTAGTAACACTATACACTTCTTACAGGTTTTCCTATGTTAGTAGTAACACTATACACTTCTTACAGGTTTTCCTACGTTAGTAGTAACACTATACACTTCTTGCACGTTTTCCTGTAATCTTTAGGTAAGAACTGTTTATTATCTGCATTTTTTTCAAAGTTTTAGGCCCTGTAGTTTCAGATTAAGGGTATTTTTTCGTCTAATTTCTTGAATAACTTCAAAATTCAATTTTTACAGATTTCGTCGGTTCGATTCCTGGGTATGGCAAGCGATTTTCGAAAGTCTTTGAATGCAGTTTTCTTTCTATTCAAAAGTAAAGGAATGTTTTCTTAGAGTAAAATTTTCTATCTACAGTATTAAGAGTACTTTCCCTTCAGGTGGCATTACAAAATTCCACCCTGTATATAGACTTCTTACAGGTTTTCCTATGTTAGTAGTAACACTATACACTTCTTACAGGTTTTCCTATGTTAGTAGTAACACTATACACTTCTTACAGGTTTTCCTGTGTTAGTAGTAACACTATACACTTCTTACAGGTTTTCCTGTGTTAGTAGTAACACTATACACTTCTTACAGGTTTTCCTGTGTTAGTAGTAACACTATACACTTCTTACAGGTTTTCCTGTGTTAGTAGTAACACTATACACTTCTTACAGGTTTTCCTGTGTTAGTAGTAACACTATACACTTCTTACAGGTTTTCCTGTGTTAGTAGTAACACTATACACTTCTTACAGGTTTTCCTGTGTTAGTAGTAACACTAGACACTTCTTACAGACTTTCCTATGTTAGTAGTAACACTAGACACTTCTTACAGGTTTTCCTATGTTAGTAGTAACACTATACACTTCTTACAGGTTTTCCTGTGTTAGTAGTAACACTATACACTTCTTACAGGTTTTCCTGTGTTAGTAGTAACACTATACACTTCTTACAGGTTTTCCTGTGTTAGTAGTAACACTATACACTTCTTACAGGTTTTCCTGTAATCTTTAGGTAAGAACTATTTATTATCTGCATTTTTTTCAAAGTTTTAGGCCCTGTAGCTTCAGATTAAGGGTAATTTTTCGTCTAATTTCTTGAATAACTTCAAAATTCAGATTACATTGAAAATTATGTATGACATGGATAATCATTTTACTGTTGTTTGATTGACAATATTCTCTGATTGTATACTTCCTGTTGATTAAGAAGTGTGTTTATTATTTCACATATAACATTGCTAAGTTATCGAATTCGGATGATTTATTACTAAATTTAATTGTTGATTTTTTAGAGTTCCGAACATCTGTAAGAAACGGAACCCTTACAGGATCATTCGGGTGTCTGTCTGGCTGTTTGTCTGCCGGTCTGTCTGTCCGTCTGTCACAGCCAATTTTATCCGAATTTACTGGACCTGTTCTGTTGAAATTTGGTACACATATGATTTTCTGTGACCAAAACAAAGACGCGTTACGTAAATAAATAAATTTTGAGTACGGGTTTGACTTTTGGGGGACAAACTAGAAATCTACAAAAATATTTTTTTTTTAATTGTACCGTGTGATATTTGAAATGGGGTTTTAAATATTCTTTTTCCATAATTTTTAAACAATTAGTTTTGAAATTATTCAAGAAATAAGACGAAAAATTATCATATCCCCCCCTTATCTCCGAAACTACTGGGCCTAGAATTTGGAAAAAAATGCAGATATTAGTTCTTTACCTAAAGATTACAGGAACATCTATAAGAATTCTATAGTGTTAAAATAACATAGCAAAAATTAAAATCGTTCGGAACCCTTTGCACGCAAGTCCGACTCGCACTTGGCCAGTTTTTACAAATCCAACCCACTTTTCTCCATAAACCTACCTTTTCCCTTACTAACTTCTTGCATGAGACGAACTGCGAATGGGACCAACCGAGAATGGGACCAACTGCGAATAGGACTAACCGCGAATCGGACCAAGTCCGTACGCGGGACGAAGTGCGTATAACCCCTTTTATGTTGTTTGTCCGGGACAAATTATTTTAATTAGACGGCTTTTATTTCCGTCTTAGTAATAAAGTATGTGTGTCTGACCTGGCTGGCCCGCAGCCTCTCCAGCTGTCGGTTGAGGCAGTGCAGGTGCAGCATGTGCTGGCAGCCGGTCAGCGCCACCGCCGGGGCCGCGCACGCGTCCAGCGGCGTGAGGCACGCGGGGCACAGCGCACCCCACTGCGGACACGCCACTGCGCGCACCCACACGCACACCTGCGACGACGCCTCGTCCACGCCTGCCGATACAGCGGTACAGTTAAGAACAGTGACCGACCAATGGGGAAGAAAACTGCCAAGTTTGACCGCTAGTAGCGCTGATATCGCTTGACTCGTAACAACGTTCAAGTTACGTCAAATACCATAAAAAAAATACTTTGATGTGAAATATAGTTTTTTTTACATAAATACTTAGTTGTGCTGCAATTGGGTGCAATAATAATGGTAACCATTTTTTTCCTAAGAACGTGCGAATAAGATGAAAAATTATATTCAAAGTTTATTTAATTGTTATATGTTTTTTCTACATAATAAAGACAATCAACGAGACTAAATGATGGTAAAAAGTTCATGAATGAAAACGATGTCAGAAATGAAAAAACCAAAAAAAAAACCATTCTTCCTTTTAAAGATCCTCCTCGAGTCTTTAACCCAGCTTTCAACTGAGACACAGACCATGTTGAATACATATATTATACGTATAGTTATTCACAATTTGTCACAAAACGCGGTAATGTGGTAATTTAGCGAAGAACTAAACAAACTGAAAAGTAACAAATATTTACTTGAGTCAAGCGAGCGCAGCGACATCTGCAATTAGCTTTGAGTTTTGTTCCCATTGCATACAAAATGAGTATCTGAGATTCCGCTAGTAGTTGCGAAGCAAAATAAGTCTGCTACTCTAAAGCCCGTCATTTATTTTACCTTTTGCCGCAAATTGCTTTCAATCGATATCTAAGCAACCGTACGAGTCCCCAGTCTCAAACTCAAAGCATTTATTTCAATTTAACCATTTACAGGCACTATTGAATTGAGACGAAGCTATTTGCACGTTTCAAAACATAGATCTCTATGGAGCAAAAAGTGCATGGAACTCCACAGATAACTCTTTTAATGCAGTTCATCACTGATAGGACTATTGTTGCTAACATAGTGGTGATAGACCGATTAGCGCGCCGCACAATGGTAAAATCGATGTTACTATCCCGCATGACGAGAACCTCGTGAAGGCTGAGAAAGAGAAGCAAATCAAGTATCTCGACTTGGCACACGAGGTTGTCGACATGTGGAATATGGATTTGGCTGTCATTGTGCTGATTGTCGTTACGGCCAATGGTCTGATGGCCAAAAGCTTCGACGACCATCTGTCGAAGCTAGCGTTACACGGTTGGATAAAGGGCTTGATACAGAAGGCAGTACTCCTCGATACGGCTCGTATTATAAGGAGGTTCCTTTCTCTTCAGGAGGTTCAATTCTTTATTTTATTACATTATTAAATGTACTCTACCAAATGTTAGAAGTAAGGAATGTGACATCGTATTGAATGGACAAAAACTGGAATTTATTGATCAGACGGTTTTCCTGGGAATCACTTAAGACAAGAAATTGCAATGGGGACCTCACATAACATCTCTTGCGGTGCGGCTAAGCTCAGCCACTTATGCTGTTACAAAGATAAGATAGTTAACAGATTTAGAAACCGCGCGCTTGATCTATTTTAGTTACTTTCACAGCATTATGTAGTACGATATTTTGCTGTGGGGTCGGGCTGCTGACATTGAATCTGTATTTTATTTTGCAAAAGCCTGCTGTCAGAGCCATTTATAACTCTCGCCGCGATTCTCTTAGTGAACTTTTTAAAAAGATTAATATTATGACAGTCCCTTGTCAATTTGTTTAAGAGAATATTATGTATGTAAGAAAAAATCGACATCTCTTTTGCAAAATTAGTAATAGACATCATTTTAATGCCAGAAATAGAAATAAATTAGATCAAACATTTTATAGATTAGCCAAAGTACGAACATCTTTCGTGGGGTACTGTGTTAAATGTTACAACAAAATACCTTGTGACATATTAGAATTAAATGAAAGAAAATTAAAACTTATATTAAAACCACACTTTGTAAACAAGCATATTACAAACTAGATGATTATATTAAAGATAAAAATGCTTGGAAACATGCTGGTCTTGCTCCATAGCAAGATCTAGGGTGTAGTAGACAAAGTCAAACTTGTTGATTTGTTTGTGTTGATTTATTAACTATGTAAATGTAAAGGTGTATGTAAAGTACACCAATATGATTTGGTGTGCTTTCTGATTTTTTTTGAATATTTAATTTATGATCCATTGTTGTTAATTATATAAATCAACGGTTGCAAAATTTGTAAATATGTGCAAACTTAATTTTACCTGTGCTGGTATTGCTTTGTTGTACCTATTAGTATATAAGTGTGTGCTGTATATTAGTGTTATGTTGGTTGCATTGTGCTCACATAATATTATCAATTGTTCAATGTATGTTTACAAAATATTCTAAAACTTATATTTGAAAAGAGTTTCTTGTCCGTTCTTCTCTATAATAATCTACATTTTGCGAATGGACAACTAGAGTCACTAATATTTTAATTTCAAACTGTAAATTTGATGTTCAAAAGTGGATTTTAATGGTCTAGTTGAAATTAATGAATTGACTATGACTTTGTACTCACACATGTGCCGTTAATGCATGAAATTATACATTGAAAATATTATTTTCTTACAATCTACAGCGGGTCCAATAATATTTCCAAATGCTAACAGATTACTTCGTGCGTCCTAGTGGTTGTGGAACAAGATTATGGGGAGGTATTTTATTATAACATTTTATACAGTGATGAAGCTACTTTAGTTGAGACAAAAAGAAGATGTCAAAATGATAAAAGTGTTTCTGCAGAATAAAAATAAGACTCGATGTCTGCAGCCGTTCCCATAGTAAAATACCGTAAGTACATGATGCTATGAATGTAGCTGATAAATCTTATGGATTTTATTTTCTTTCATTTAAAACCAAATAATTTGCAGTGAACCAATTTTGCCTACATTAGGCCGTTATTTGTGACATCAAGATTGTTAGTTCGTCTATTTATCTTAAAAATTAAAGAAGTATCGTCGACGAACAACGCCACATTAAGCTTTTGTTGCAATAAATGGTTCAAGTCATTGTATATGCATTCATATTATCTGTGTACTAAAAATAAGAAAGGACCGATGAATTGACACAGTTCATTTGAACTAAGATTTAACTAAGCTTAACGCTGTTTTGTCCATTCTGTAATGCTTAAGTTTCAGGAGTAATGTTTCGTGATTCACGCAATCAAACGCCTTAGCCAGGTCGCAAAAGATGGCTATGATACTTGCGAAGCCAAGCCCGTCTGAAATTAGAAATATAAAGACCAATATGTATTTGGTTTTTTATTGATTGAGAAATATATTCTTGTGTTACTCACCTACGATGCTGCCGTCGGAGGTGGGCATATCGGTGTTGTTGTGTAGCGGTGCGTCGAACACGTCGTCGCTGCTGCCACTGCAGTTCAGCAGCTCGCCCACCGACGCTTGCTGCACACAAGCATATATACTTATATTAGTAAGAAATTTTCACATGGCTTCTTTTTATAATGTAGTTGAGCACTAAGAATGGACTTTAGGAAATTCAACCTATAAACTGGGGAAAAAGGGCAAATCGTTAGTACCTTAATACCACTTGGCTTGATACCGTTACTCTCATCTCTTGTTCCACATTCGTCTTACTTTTCCACGCACATTAACTATTGGTCAACGCATGCAGCGAGCGGGATTTGAATTGTTTATTAAATTTTATACCCGCAAATACCTAAGTCTAGTTTCCGAAGAATGGTAAAGAGCATTTCGCCTTGTGGCGCCCCTCTTTACCTTCTACGGCGCACCCGGGCGCCGCGTAGTACACTTAGGAACTCCTGGACCTATATGGTTATGGTACATGGTTTTGTAAAGTAACATGTTAAAAAAATATGATTAGTTCGAAACACTAAACGCATGAGTCAGCTCACCTGCAAGCTCTCCTTGCTCTCGTGGCTGAGGTAGGTGGACACGGTGTCCACGCTGTGCCGCCGGCCCGAGCGCGTGCTGCTGCACTCCGTGTCCGTGTGGCGCTGCTCCTCCGCCAGCTCGTCCGCCTGCTTGCTGTCCAGCGCGCCCGACTGCTTGTGGTGGCCTGCTGGCAGTGCGGGAGGTTACAGACTGTGGACTGCTATATGTAACTAACAACCAACTTCAATAACGAATCTGACACTCAAATTGCTTCTAGTAAGAAAATGTAAGATTTTGTCCTTACTTTTACGGGCCATCAAAATTACTAATATATTTGCATAACACAATTTTATAAGATTTTACATGAGATTGGCTTAAGCACACTACATTTTACCGGGTCAAGTATACATAGCCCTTGCCTGACCTTAAATAAAATCTAAATCCCTAGAAATGAAATCTATTGCCAGGTACGTAATTTAAACGGCAGTTAATTTAAAAATGCTAGATAGATAAGAAAAGATTCTCAATATTAAAATGTTGCCAACTTACTGAATATATTCAAATTATGCAGTATTTGGCGGGCGAGACCGGGCTTGCGATCGCGTGGCGAGGCGCTGCGGGCGCCCGCACGCGGGACCGCAGCGTGCGCCTGCGCCGGCGCCGACTGCGCCGACTGCACCGAGTGCACGCTGGAGCCCGTGTGCTGCTGAGGGATGCGTGGCCGCCGACCTGCACGAGACAATCAATCTGCACTGTATCTTACTAATAGTGTCGGTGGCGGCTTCCAACCAGACCTGATGCTGGTCAACACCACTATTTTACATGGAGTGACTTTATTCTGACACAAACCAGTAATTAATTGGGTAACACTTAGCGTGCCCCATCTCCCATCTATCTTGGCTGCTAGTTTAGCTTGGCTTGTGTGGCTGATACTATTTATAGTCCAGTCCATCTACATTTTATTTAAATGTGTTTTATCCAATTGAGCCGCAGGGTATGAAAAATATACCAATGTGTAGGGAAAAATTATCATATCAAAATATTTAAACTGCACATAGAATGGAAAAATACTATAGTAGGCGCCAGATAATCGTGGAATAACGGTCATTGACCCACCTACAATTATTGACATTTTTAATTTGAAAAACGGAATTAATGACACAAAGCTGTCCCGAATCATCATCTCTCGTGATCCTTAACATTGTCTAATAATGAAAAACGATTCATATTTAATTGTTCAGGTACCTATGAACAGTTATTAGGGAAAGGTCAATGTACTTTATTCCACATTTATCTGGCGCCTACTATAATTAATCTATGCATACTGATATAATAAAGCTGAAGAGTTTGTTTGTTTGTTTGAATGCTAATGTCTAGAACTACCAGACAGATTTGCAAAATTATTTTTGTTTATGGTAGCCACATTCATGAGGAAGGCTATAGGCTATACAAGAACGGGAAATTCCTACGGGAAGTTTGTTATTGTCAGGAGAAGGTTCTTATGAAAGAAAATTTTGAAAAATAGTATATATCCGGGCGAAGCCGGGACGGGCCACTAATTTTCAATAAAATTTCAGTTTCACAAAAATGTAAACCATTAGCGCTAAGGAAGTGCTTATAGCTCATTCAAGGGCCTAAAGATTTTTTTAACGTAAAGTATTCAAAATTATCTATACTGTATGTAGATATCATTAGTGTGGAACCTAACCAATTACTAATTTTACCAATATTCATATAAGTAACACAAACAGAGTAAGATGATACAATGTATAAATTTAGTGACCTTCTAGCGGCGCCCGCTCCGGCGGCGGCGGTGGGTGCTGGTGATGCTGATGCTCGCTATGTTGCTGGTGCGGCGCGTGCTGCGCGTGCGGCGCGTGCTGCGCGTGCTGCGCGTGCGGCTGCGGCGGCGGGCCGGGCCGCGTCAGCGGGTAGGGCGGGTGCGGCGCGCGCCGCAGCAGCGCCACTCCGCCGCCCCCCGGGCCGCCCCCCAGGCCGCCCCCCAGGCCGCCCCCCGCCCCGCGCGCCGTCATGCGCGACACGGAAGCCGCCCAGCCGTCGAACGTGACAGTCTCGCCGCCGCCCGCCCACGACTCTTCCAGCAGGCATTGTACCTGGACAACAAGTGCTTGTGAGCGTCGCGCTACTAGTGGCAGGGACAAACAGAAATGCGATAGTCATATTAATTTGCCAGTCACTGTTGGAGAAATTTGACTGGCAAGTTTATCAGTTTTGCTTTTTGACAGTGTAGAAATTTTATGTCAGAAGATTTAGAAAGGTTAATTATTTACTACCTTAACAAACGATCGAATTTAAACAGTGTAACTGTTGCATAGACAAATAAACCATGTCGTGTTACGGCGCGAGTAACATTCAATGGTCACTGTCTGACTAAATGATAAACGATGATGTCGTCACCGATGGAACATACTTGCCTAGAACTGCCCAAAAAGAGGATGGTATACCTGTTACCCAATTTATAATTACCAGGTAACTGAGTCTAGTAGGGTATCCCACATGGGTTCATGGGCGGCCAAGGGGCTCAAGCCGCTCAAACTCAAGGCTCAAACCCCAAAAGACCGAGATTTCTTTGGTAGTTTACAACCTAACTAAGTCATTGAGGAATTTACGAAAAGTTATCCTAGGAGGCTTGTTATGCGTTAAGCAAAATAAAATGTATGTGCTATTTTGCTAAAAACTTACTCTCGGGGGGCTTGACCCCAAGCCCCCCAAACGACAGTCCTGGATCCGCGCCTGGTAACCCACACCACAAATAAAGGAATAACATGGTGAACTGTACACATGAAGTTGGTAACCTCCACCACGCTGCCGCCCTCTGGTGACATAACTATCCAGATGAAGTAGGTACCTCCATGGGCAGCGGCTCGTAGTTAAGCTCGCCCCCCAGCGGCGGCGACACGAAGCGCGCCCACTCCCAGCGCACGCCGCGCCCGGCCGGCGACGTGACGCTGTAGCACGCGCGCCGCACGCGGCACTCCGCGCTGCCACCCTCTGCCACAACACAACACCAAGCTGAGATAGGCGGATATTGAATTGAATTGAATTGATAGAAAAATAACAATTCTATTAAATCCACCCCATAACATTTTCAAAAAATATTGGACATTTATTTTTTGCAATTCACACTGACAGAAAATAATAAAGATAAAGTATATCAAAGTTCAAGAGTGGGGGCTCGTTTACTACGTGATGTCACATGATGGTAAAAAGTGTACTATCATGTGACACCATGCAAGTGTTCTATACACACACATCTTCATGTTTTGTTTACTAGAAAAATTCATGTAAGTACAAAAATTTTTTTGAAATCGATCTGACACACTAATTACAGTTATTCAGTAAAATATCCTCTCATCTACATTTATTGACAATATTCATTTCAAAAACAGAATTATAGAAATATAGCTGTACTGATTTGACATCTGTTGTGATCCTTTTTAATTTTCCAGTAATTAAAAATGATGATTTTTTAAAAACCAGAAGAGATATTAGGGAAAGGTAAATGTACTTTATTGCAAATTCATCTGGCAACTACATTATTGTGACAAGTGATCACAAATGTGGTAGTTACCCGCTGCTTGTTAAGGCAAGAATCCAAAATTTAATAATTTGCGCAATAGCTAATAAACACGGTGAAATATCACCGTGTTTATTACAGAATGTGTCAAACTATTAAATCATCAGTGGCCTAATAATGCTCCATCAGTTAGCGCAGACATTTTGTATAACACAAAAAACAAACAGCTGGTGTACCTACAGAGACCAAACTTGTGTAACTCTACAGACAGGTAAAACAGGTGTGTTGGTGTGTTTGTGTTATTTTACAATAGTAAGTAATTTTGATAACCAAATCTCATAATAGGACTTATTATGAGTATTATCTTTTTTTAAAACAGCCAAAAATCCCAAACATGTAACAATCAGTTGACAATGAGACACAATAATTTTTCTATTAGCTAATGGCTTTCTTGGGAGTTAACAGGTCTAATATTTTCACTTTAATATACCTGGAGTGTCTAAACACTGCGTTAGTGTCCTGAGGTTCACATAATGTCCTCTCAGGGCAGGATCAGCATCTGCAAGCACTACTCTGGTCAGTTTCTTAGCATGGGCTCTCTCCAGAGTTCGTGTGACGCCTGGAGTATGCGGCAGCCATTGTCCGTTACACTGCCACTCCCACACCACCACGCAGTGAACCGAAGACATCACGGATTATGACATTTGAACTGAAAGAGAATGGATTTGCAATCTAAGTTTAAATATACCAAATAACTGCTTAAAAACATGGTTTTATCAATAAAATAAAATGGATAAAAGCAACTGCAGGAAGAAGTAAATTATAAAAGTAGTTATCGTTTTGTTTTAGAGATTCTTATCCTCCATGATCCTGTTAGTGGTGGTTTTACATCACATATGTAAACACAGTAGCCCACTTTTATAATAACATGAGATTCCACATTACATAAATATTAAACATTCTTTGATAACACATAATAATGATCCCTTCGACGTCTTCGTATAGTTTGTGTTTACTTTCAATAGTTTATCAGAATGTTTACACACTATGTTGGTCTAATGTGTCAGAGAAATCAACCATATATGGCTAAAATTTTCCATGTTAATAACGAAAGAGTGCTCACCAGTTTTCACGAAATAATCCAAACTGTCGGTATGACACCGACTGCCGCTTGATATTTGAGCACAAGATTACATTTTCTTAAATAATTCCTATCAACAACGAACTCTTTAATATGCTACTGGTCATAATGTCCCTGCCATTCGAGGAAACAACTCATGCATTAGTGTAAAACGCGTAGTTATTTTCAAGCACTTATTCTTGAAATCTTGACTTCCTACCCAAAGTTTTCTTTGAAAGAACCAATTAACTTTAATTGTTTTTAAAACAAATAACTTTTACAAAACTAATGAAATATATTAACAATTAATGACAGCTAGGTTGCGTTCGAAACTCCTAATTCTCAATATTAACAAAATACCAAAAACATGAATTACAGAACTGCAATTTTAATCGCTCTATAAAAGATTCAGAACAGTAGCAACTTGAACTGTTTTTAATTATGTTTGTAGGAAATAATGGTTTTAAATTTAAATAAAAGATTTGCCATCTTTTTGTCCTACTCTTATTTTGACCTCCAAAGTTGGTGTTCGGAACGCACCCCAACAGATAATATTACCCGTCTAGAGCCAGTTGCTCGCAAGGTTTGTTACCATCTGTTTACAAAAACAACAAAAAAGTACAGACGCCAGCACATCAAGCTACCCGAAACTGTCAAATTTTCCCAATCAACCTTGAACCCAAAACTTTGGCGATAAAGTTAAAAAAATAAAATTTACAGATTGTTGTAGCTTGGTGTGCTGGCGTCTGTACAACAAAGATCACTTCACTTTATAAAGAGGAGGCACACTGCATATATTTACCTTCTAGTTCGATCCAGCCCGTCCCTAGCTGTCCGCCCCCAACGACGCCCTAAGCCGAGGCCCGTACCCCACAGGGGGTGCCCTTAGCGTGTAGTCGCTTAGTTTGTAAGTTTTTTATAAGCCCTGGCTGGAGGCTTTAATATTATGGCCACCACAGGCAAGCCCGGTTAAGCAGTCACAAAAATAAAATAAAAAAATACCTTGATAGTTGGCGTACGATTGCTAGTTCGGTTGCTAGCTCAAGTTGAGCTGTCTTACCAACAAAACAAGAACCGCATCAATTCAGATAGCGTGCACGAGCAACTTTTCTGGGTTTTTGTATGAAAGTGCGCGTATGTAGCGATGCGAGTGATGCGACAGACGGTAGACTTTTCATATTAACCCATAGACATGATGTGAAAGACAAATTAGTGGTGGAGACAAAACTTAGTCGTGCACGCTATCTCTAAGTTAACATTACTTTGTGTTCAATGTATAAATAAGAAAGTACTCGTAAAATATAAACTAAACTTACAACAAACTAAAACAAGCATACAAAAATTCATCCTCAACTGGTAACTAGTAATGTGCCAAGAGACTGGTGGCTTCTGGGTCAAAGTAAAAGCCAGGTCTTGAGTCATGGGAAGTTCTTTTTGAATCAATAATTGTTATTTCTTGTATGTACATCATACTATCGAGAAATCAGCGCTACTCTGAAAACCCGCAGCGGCACTTGAAACTTAAAAATATACTGGGTAGTCTGTATTTATATTGATTTTTGGCTTGATTCTGGTTCAGGCTGACGGAGCGAGCTGCGCGACGCCTCACGCCATCTTATCTATCTTCATTGATTGACGTTGAATCGACACAGTGCAGGTTAATTTTTTCGTAATTTTCAATTAAAGTTAACAAAATAAGTGTTTTTAAACCATACAAGCTCTTTCAGCAAGTCATTAAAATGTCCTTCAATAAACAATGTGAGTCAAAATATATATAAACCCTTACAATCCTGGCATTGTAACATTACAATGAAAGTCAGAAATGATTATTTTTACAATGTTTTTGGTGGTTTTGCGAGAAGTACTTAAACGTGATTTTAAAATGTGTGAACATGAAATTTTTGCTATTTACAAGCTCCGTTTTGCATAAGTGTTCCTTTGGCTATGTGCTCCATTTTGTGAATGACTAACAATAGAACAGGCGCAGTATTGATCGGTTCCGACCCTCGCTCGCCGCCCGCTCGTTCTCTCGTCGCTAATTCGCAATAGGTAGTTGATTTGAATGAATTTTCTGCGGACGTCTGCGTTAATTATGAGTTTTGAAGCTTAGAAATTGTTGTTTGTTAACATTTTTATCACGTACTTAGTAAATATTTAAGTTGACATAGTCACAGTGCTACAAAGAGTTGAAAATCTTCATTCATGGCGTTCTTTGTTGAGGCTCTTTTCTTTGATTGAAGAACTTAACAGTGTGTGTACTTGTTGATTTCATAAAAGTGCAAGAGCAACATACTTAATCATTTTTTGAAGTCTATTGCTATCTGTGCTAAATGTGAATCACTAACAAGATTACCTGCAATACGCTTCATGTTCCAAAAAAGCCAGATACTATGAACAGTCCAATTCAGAAGTTTGTATCTTTCCACAGATAACACTAGATTCTCTGGGCGCTTCAACACACCAGGACAATTTGTAGCTGCTGGGGAGGTAAATTCATTCTATTAGAAATAATACTAATCCACTCAACTAACTGGAGGGTAAAAGAGTAGCAATTTAATTTTTATTTAATTTTATAAGGTGTGTAATACAGTTGATGTGACAGTGTAAGTTTGTTCCAACTGAGAAATTCCAGACTATTTATTACTTTTATATTACAAAAACATCATAAAAAGCTGTCACATCGGTCTCCCACCCACTTTCTGGAATGGAAATTATCATAAATTGATGTTTCAAATTTTCAAGCGTATGTCAACTGATGTGATTGGTGAATTAATCATCAGCCAATTACAATGCTTGACTAGCATTTAATTTGGGACACTGATAATTTGATTCAGAAACTGGGTTTAAATTTGTGAGTGAGGTAGTGAAGCATCCTGTGTTTAACTTCCCATGCACACAGTGCTATTGTATCTTTCTGGATAAAGGATTCCTCAGGAAACTAAGAATCATTACATTCCCACTGGCAAAAGACTCCTCTCAAATAGGACTACAGACATTGCTCAAAAATGTTTTATATTTAAAGGAGTGATCTATTTTTTATATTATGTCACTGTTATTGCCACTCAACAACAAGTAATTCATAATGTCTGTTACCGCAGTGCTTCGGCGAGCCCCGGCCCTGGTACTGGCCACATAAAGTCTTCAGCTACCCTCTGACTGAGCTCAAGTCCTGCACATCTGTTCCCAACATTGCATGAGATGAATGCAACACAATAACTTGCCCACAATCCCTTGCAATGTTTGGAATCCACCAGGGCATTGCCCAATTGAATGATAATCCCGCCTGTGGTGGGATGTTCTCAAGATGTTGATGCGAGTATCTCAGAGGATAGTTTTGTGGTTTGAGAAAGCCGTATGGTCACGAAGAACATAATTCGTTAACATACAGCATTCTCTAGACTTAAGTAGACATAAGCTACTCCGGATTTCTAACATGTGACAACCCTCTGAAATTGTAACTATGAAATTTCTTGATGCAAAAATGCCTTATGGTCTCCAATTGGTGAATATGATGAGGTTGCAATTTTACTGGGAGACAGACATGATAGGAATACGGTTGTTGATGGGCGATGTGAACCCACCATCACTGCGTATGAGATGATGGAAAGTTGCTTTACCCCAAGCTGGGCTTTATTTTCTACAGATTTATGTTTGCTTCTTAAACCCCAAAGCCCTCTTATTGTTTTTCTTGACGTTTATTACTCAATCTCCTCGACCACATTTCCGGCAGCAGTTTGCTGTTTCCTCGTTTGTTTTTATTTGATGCGTTTGAAAGCGTGAATGTACTAGCGAGTGAGTGGTGGAGCGCATCTCCCACTAGGCTGAATGACGCCAGTTGGTGTCGGGCGGGCTGCAATCGGACGTGGACTGGAAGCCCTGGAAAGAACCCACAACCATGAACAAACGCTCATCAGTGAGTATAAATTGTTTATGCGTTTTCGGTTCAATATGTTCAGCATCCGATCCGCATCGTACAAAATACGGTTCGCCACACTGTATGAGCAGTTTTCTAGTACGAACCGAAGTCGCACCTGTGTTGTTATTACCCGCCAGACCGTATTTTATCTGACGCGGATGGGAGTCGGTGCATGCTCGTGGCTGACTGAGCTGACTGGTCTGATTCTATCTGAATGTCCTCGTTGTGGGCTTGTTGGGGTATCCTAAGTAATTGTTACGAATGCTGGGTGTTTCAATATGTACTATATCGTTAGACGTTCGGGCAGACGCCGCGCAAGCAGCAGCAGCAGCAGCCGCAGCAGAATCTGCAGCTGGCTCAGGTGAGCGAGCGTGTAGTACTGCGACACAGCGCAACGCCTCCTCCTCGACCTCCTCACTCGACTTTTTACACTTAGCACTTGGCAGTAACATTACCATGTTATTGCGAATGCCACCTGACCCTTGGCTACAAGTACTAGAACTCTTGCTTGCATTATTTTTCGAAAGATTGCGCGATTTGACGCAGTGTTTAGTGTAGATGCCTATTTTATGAGATCTTTTGGTAGAGTCGAGTTGAGGAAAATAATTTATCCGCACAAAACGCTTAAAATATGCGGTATCAATTAGTCTCTCTGAACATGCTACAATAAAAGCAACATGAATGCCGCATAGACTTGGTGTAGTGTGAAAGTACCGTGACATGTTAGTAACAAGTTTGGTCCACGCAGGCGGCGCAGAAGGACGAGGACGTGAACATGACCGAGATGGACGCGGACGCGGCTGCGTCTAAGGATGAGGACAACACCATGACTTTACGGCCGCACTGGATGAAGAGCAAGCTACCTGGAGGTGAGACTGGGACACGCACCATCATCATCTTCAGCCCGACTTCGCCCATTGCTGAGCATAGGCCTCTCTTTTCTTGTGTCAATACCCGCGATCCCGTGCCAGCCTCATACAGGTTCTAACCGTGATGGAAACAATGTCGACCGCCCATCCCGCCTCGCGCGGTAGACCTTGTCTTTGATAAGGAAATAGGATGTATTTTATATGAGGAGACTAATAACCACAGTTGTACTGATAAATTGTTTAAAATCCATACCAACACCAAACAATTCACTCATTAACTAATTATGTACACTTTACACACACGAGAAGATAAGAAAACAGAAAGATAAAGTACTGATAATTTGCTTCTTAAGAAATGTAGGTCCAGTCTGGACCTGCTACAGTATAATAATAAAATAATAATAATAAATTAATTTTATTTCAGACATTGTCCATACATTTTATAAAAATTAAAAGTCAATAAAAACGAATCACATTAAAACAATCAACAATAAATTAAATTTAACACACAGATTTCACATTATAATTACATAAACAATGTCACAATTAAGTTAAATATGTAAATTAAAATTTTATACAAACAATTTATAACAAAATTAGACACACAATACCAAAAAATAAAATTATGTCACAAAATATATGGAGAGGTGCTAACATGAAGCTGCATCCACCTCTTTATCAGGGAAAGGTCCCACCATGCGGCATACAGTACCTCAGTGTTCTGTTGCATGCAGTATGCATTGGAACAGAATCAAAGCAAAGTACGTAATATTATAATAGCAATACCATATTTCTGCTTCCAGTGAAGAAAGTGAGCAACAGAGAGCGTCGTCGTCGCCAGAACGAGAACCTGCGGCGCCTGCTGACGCCCAAGAACGCGCTCATGGTGCTCAACGAGATGATGCCCAACGAGCAGGTGGCTAATGTTAGTGCTCTATTAATCTTCATCCACAGTGCACAAGGAATGACAATGTTCAAGAGATAAACAGGGCTAATTTGTAATATTGGGTCCACACAATACAGACTTTTGTCTATACAGACCTTGCAACTCTGATTTCTATCACACCAACATGTTTCTGCATTGCTTTGTTACGCAAACAAAATTGTATAGAAACGAATGGAAGTTTGTATCATGTGGACCCATCATAAGGGATCAAGAAGCACCTGTGGACACTAAATTAAGATGGCCCCCATGATTCTTCTTGTATGTATAACATAATGTTGGTCGGGCCATGAGAAGGGGGAGGGAGGGTAAAGTCAGGGAAACCGAGGGGCATTGTAGACAGTCAGTTTAAACATAGTAAGGATCTAAGGCACACCGCGGTTTTCATTTAGCGGTTCTTGAAATAAAGTCGAAAACAAATAAACGAATATAACCTGAAATAGTGCAGTGGAAGTCTATTTCCATCTTACACAAGGCTTAGATTTGTTTGGCAGTATCTCGCTAGATGTGTCTCGGCCCTTAATATATAATATATATTAAGTAGTGTTAGCCATAGTGTTCACAGTTATTTTAACCTCATGTATAAGAGAATAAAGGTCACTGATGCGAAATAAGAGGTAAAAGATCTGTGACATGACTGTCGTATTAGATCGTAGCGACTTGTGATCGCGTGACGTGTCTATGTATATCAACAAGTTTGTCTATTCCCGGCAGCAATTCAAAGTGGAGCCATCGGCCGCGAACGCGTACTACAAGACGACCAGCACACACAACTTCTGCGCCGACCTTACCATCGATGGCAACAGTTACAAGGGATATGGTACGATTCTATTAAAATTTTACGTAATTCATGTAAACAAAGAAATTTCAAGAAAAGCAAATTCCAAACTGTCAACTGACAATGACTCTTAACATTTAACCAGCATTTTCAACAGGTTTTATTTCACTGCAGAAAAGTAAGAAGTTTTAAAAATAAATGTAATGGTTTTCGCTGTCTGTGAAAATTGTGTAATTTTATGTGAAATAATATAATTTGACCCTGTATCAATAGGGAAATATAGATGCCATAATAGCACCACAGCCTACCCTTTCCTTCCAGACGTGATGCAAAATGCCGTTGTTATAAAATAGTTAAACTTCTGTAGGTGACAACAAGCTCACGGCTCGCAACCACGCCGCCGAGCAGGCCATACGAGACCTCATCATCAAGAAGATGAACAAAGTTATCAGCAGTGACAGCAGTGAGTTTACTTACCTTGTTATATTTATAGGCAGTGCTATGATTTTAAATAGCTCAGTAAGAAAGATTTGCAGTACTAACAGAAAATCTTACATGTGAATAGGATATGTACAGTTGTGAGTTAGTTCTATGCAATATCGCCATTTTGACTCTTAAGCTACACAATAGAATAGAAAACTTTTTTCTCTTTTCACACAATCTCCTTTATTTCGAGTCTATAGTTAACTCTAATTGTTTGGGCCCAGTCGGTGGCTACATTAATTAATTGCAGCATCGGTGGTTTCACACATGGTAGCTTGATCGAACAGATTTTGACAAGAGACATACAACGCGTCCTCTAGCAGCTAAGGTTTTTTTTACGAGCAATCGTGCTGTGATGTGAACCCCGGTCCATTGCAAGAGAACCGACACACTGAAGGAATGACAAAGAATCATCGACGAAACCTAAAACAAGTTCCTGTTTGCAGCGACGTCGCTGGTGATCCCTGACTCGGGCTCCAACAACGGCGACGTTGTGGACGAGGAGGCGCTGCCCATGATCCAGCTGGCGTCCTTCGCGCTGCACAAGCTCTTCAGCGAGTGGGAGTACGAGGGACACAAGGTGCCGCAGCTCAAGCCCACCTCGCTCTCGGTAACGTAACGGCTCCTACTCTTACTACTCTGCCCATGATCCAGCTGGCGTCCTTCGCGCTGCACAAGCTCTTCAGCGAGTGGGAGTACGAGGGACACAAGGTGCCGCAGCTCAAGCCCACCTCGCTCTCGGTAACGTAACGGCTCCTACTCTTACTACTCTGCCCATGATCCAGCTGGCGTCCTTCGCGCTGCACAAGCTCTTCAGCGAGTGGGAGTACGAGGGACACAAGGTGCCGCAGCTCAAGCCCTCCTCGCTCTCGGTAACGTAACGGCTCCTACTCTTACTACTCTGCCCATGATCCAGCTGGCGTCCTTCGCGCTGCACAAGCTCTTCAGCGAGTGGGAGTACGAGGGACACAAGGTGCCGCAGCTCAAGCCCACCTCGCTCTCGGTAACGTAACGGCTCCTACTCTTACTACTCTGCCCATGATCCAGCTGGCGTCCTTCGCGCTGCACAAGCTCTTCAGCGAGTGGGAGTACGAGGGACACAAGGTGCCGCAGCTCAAGCCCACCTCGCTCTCGGTAACGTAACGGCTCCTACTCTTACTACTCTGCCCATGATCCAGCTGGCGTCCTTCGCGCTGCACAAGCTCTTCAGCGAGTGGGAGTACGAGGGACACAAGGTGCCGCAGCTCAAGCCCACCTCGCTCTCGGTAACGTAACGGCTCCTACTCTTACTACTCTGCCCATGATCCAGCTGGCGTCCTTCGCGCTGCACAAGCTCTTCAGCGAGTGGGAGTACGAGGGACACAAGGTGCCGCAGCTCAAGCCCACCTCGCTCTCGGTAACGTAACGGCACCTACTCTTACTACTCTGCCCATGATCCAGCTGGCGTCCTTCGCGCTGCACAAGCTCTTCAGCGAGTGGGAGTACGAGGGACACAAGGTGCCGCAGCTCAAGCCCACCTCGCTCTCGGTAACGTAACGGCTCCTACTCTTACTACTCTGCCCATGATCCAGCTGGCGTCCTTCGCGCTGCACAAGCTCTTCAGCGAGTGGGAGTACGAGGGACACAAGGTGCCGCAGCTCAAGCCCTCCTCGCTCTCGGTAACGTAACGGCACCTACTCTTACTACTCTGCCCATGATCCAGCTGGCGTCCTTCGCGCTGCACAAGCTCTTCAGCGAGTGGGAGTACGAGGGACACAAGGTGCCGCAGCTCAAGCCCACCTCGCTCTCGGTAACGTAACGGCACCTACTCTTACTACTCTGCCCATGATCCAGCTGGCGTCCTTCGCGCTACACAAGCTCTTCAGCGAGTGGGAGTACGACCGTATGTCCCAGGTAGACGAAGTCGTGTACAACTTTGAGTGTAGAGTCTCTGATCTTGATAGGAGTGGGTGCGACATGGGTATTTACCATGACCACCAAGGTCATGGTAAATACCCATGTCGCGTTGTCCATGTTCATTTTAAGACTCACTCATTCGGAAGCTCTACAAACACTTCAGCAGCTCGATGTACTGATAGTCGATCTGGCAACGTTGGAGAGACTGCAGCACAGCCCAAGTCTTGATCGAATCGAAGGCTCTCGAAGTCCACAAACGCTCTATCTAAATTTGCAGTGGGTTTAGTCATTGACGTGTATAACTGTCCATAAAAGGTCTCGATCTCCCTCAGAAGTTCCGATTTGGCGGATATAGTTCTGCCATCGTCGGTCTTCAGTTTCGTGAGCTGGCTCTGCCCAATAGACAGATCTCTCGCAAAGACCTTGGAGCCCTTATTCCGCTCTATCGCGTCTTTAATCCTTTCGGTATTAACCGCCAGAGGTCGCTTTTCAAGGACTTGAAGATCCGTCTATTGAGCTGCCGATATTTGCTCGCATCGTCTGAAGACTTCATCAGATCATCTCTCGCCTCTCCTTCATAAGCTTGAGAGTAGGATCAAAGAGCCTCTTGGTCTTATCTGTACGGTGAGTCTTGAAGAACTTGGTCCCGACCGTATGAACAGTTTCCACGAACCCATCGTTGCATTCGTCCACGGAGCTCCCTAGGATTTTGAAGTTCGAGCTGAAAGCTTTCGGAGTTTAGTTTAGATCTGGATGTGTGCTGGACGGAGCGTAGACTTCATCAAGTTGTATTTATGAATAATTATAGCGGGAAGCTAGTTGCTAAACTGCGGTTCCGAGTAACAACTGGTTTATTTCCGTATACCCACACACGACATTAAGACACAAGATACGAATATACCTAATCTATATAATAAGGTATCTAATTTGAACTTTCTTATACTACAAATATAAGAGGGATCAAAAAAAAATATGCCTATTTTATAATCTTCTTGTTCTTGCATAAACTTAAAATAGCTTATAAAAATAATGATTTAACTTCAAAGTGTTGTGATCATAGGACGCTCAATCAATACATTTTTCGTTTAAATAACATATGATGAGCCATCAACAACGTTGTTCACAATATTTTCAAGTTTTGCACACTTACTTTGTATTTAGATAATACTAATATGTAGTTGACAACATAAATAAAGTAAATAACCACCAAGTAGGTACACTGCTAATGTGTCGGTTACAAATGATTTCCTTAAATGTTATCTTATATCTGTCATATGTACCTATCTATGACTACAATGAACTTAAATTGTTACATATACTTTGATATTCCAATCAGTTTGCGTTTTTGCCTTGGAATAAGCATTGACGCTTAGGTCTAACACCTTGTATGTCAGATATCGGAGCTGGTCTGCTGTCAACTTTCTGGGACTGGCAGTCGTAGTAACGTCTGGTTCTTTTTGAGTCTGGTCAGTTTCAAAGTCAAAGTCAAAACGTTTATTTCAATTAGGCCATTCAATGGCACTTTTGAACGTCATCGTTTACCATGGGCGTGCAGTAGGCCACAGTAAGGGTAGGCCAGCCCATACATATTGCCCAAAAAAAAAACTCACCACATTATTCAGGGTTGAAATTACGATACTGACGATGAATTTTCGTCTTCTTTGGAAGTGGACGCAAATTTTTTTTTGGGCATTATGTATGGGCTGGCCTACCCTTACTGTAGCCTACTGCACGCGCATGTCGTTTACAGTTCAGTAAAATAATAATGTTACATTAATAAAGTGACTCTACTGTCCATTCGGAAAGGTAGATTCTTATGGAGAAGAACGGACAAGAAACTCCATAGTTACTCTTTTCAAATAATGATTTTACAAAATTTGGTATACCAAAATTAATTTAATAGTATGTGAGGACGATGCATCCAGAGTATGCTACTTATAAGAACAAAGTATCACCAGCAGAGGTAAACTTATTAATTTCCTAAAGAAATTTAGGTAAATGGTACTCACATATTTACAAACATTGGAACCATTAATTAAACAACAGTGTGTGAGTCAACAGAAAAATAAAACACAAAAAAAGAAACAGTATATCTATAAAGTTAATACATAAATCAACCAGTTTGACCTTTTGTCTTCACCCTTGATTGTCCTATGGAGCAGGACCAGCATGTTTCCAAGCATTCTTATCCTGAATGTAATCTTCTAATTTGTAATATGCTAGTTTACGAAGTGTACTTTAAACATGAGTATTAAATTTTCTTTCATTTAGTTCTAATATGTCAGAAGGTATTTTGTTGTAACATTTAACACAATACCCCATGAAAGAAGTGTGGACTTTAGCTAATCTAAAAAATGGTTGATCTAATTTGTCTTTATTTCTAGTATTAAAATTATGTCTATCACTAATTTTACTAAAAAGATGTCGGTTTTTCCGCACATACACAATATTTTCATAAATGAATTGGCAAGGGACTGTCATAATATTAATCTTTTAAAAAAGTTCCCTAAGAGAATCACGGCGACGCAGATTATAAACGGCTCTGACAGCTCTCTTTTGTAAAATAAATATGGATTCAATGTCAGCACCCGACCCCACAACAAAATACCGTACGACATAATGCTGTGCAAATAACTAAAGTAGACCAAACGTGCGGTTTCTACGTCTGTTAACTGTCTTATCTTTCTAACAGCATACGCGGCTGAGCTTAGACGACCCGCAAGAGATGTTATATGAGGCCCCCATTGTAATTTCTCGTCCAATGTGATACCTAGGAAAACCGTCTGATTAATGAACTCCAGTTTTTCTCCATTCAATATGATGTCACATTCGCTACTTTTAACATTTAGTAAAGAAAATCTAATACATTTAGTTTTTTTTTTATTTAAAACCAAGTTGTTTGCCGTAAACCAATTTTGGACCTGAGGAATAGAGCTATTGACGTCGTCAAGATTTTGTGAACGTCGGTCTATTTTAAATATTAATGATGTGTCATCCGCAAATAACACCATCTTTGGTTGATTTTTAACCTTTTGAACGCCGGAGCATAAACGCATCGGCATGCCCCCGACGCCAAGCCACAAATTCTCCGTACTTTTTGTCACATATTTGTGACGTTTGGCGTACAGGACAAGCGCTCGCTTGTCATGTATACGTGACAACGGCGTTCAAAAGGTTAAGTAATTGGGGCAAATCATTTATGTAAACAATAAAAAGGAATGGACCCAATATTGAACCCTGAGGAACGCCCATTGTCGGTTCCGACCCTATTGAGTTTACACCGTTTATCTGAACTTTAACCTGTCTGCCCATCAAGTATGAACTAAGTAAACCAAGGGCTCTATTCCTAATCCCATAGTGCTCAAGTTTCAACAAAAGCGTCTCATGGTTAACGCAGTCGAACGCTTTCGAGGGTCGCAGAATATTCCAATGGCATCTTGCGACTCTTCCCAGGCGTTAAAAATGTTCTTTATTAGGGTGACACCGGCGTCAGTTGTACAACGCCCTTTGGTGAAACCGTACTGGTGTTCATGAAAGATAACAAAACAATAACAAAAACAAGTAGGTAATTAAAAATAATAAAATTGTGTAACACTTATGGCATCGACAGTCTTATTGCATTGAGCAAGCGAGATACATGTAAGCATCGAACGTATACGAACGACTGAGACGCCACGACACGCGCCAGCTTCCGCGAGACCGCGCATGCGCGGTGTTATGATCGGTTGTAAAATAGACTACTGCGCTGCGAATTGTGACAAACTTTAGAGTGGCAAACTTGGTTGACGCTCAGTATAAGCATGCGTGAGATCAATTTTAGAAAACTGTTCACCCCCACTCAGTGCCGCAATCAGCTCCTCAATTCGCGGCAGAAGGTAAGGTTCGCGCAAAAGTTTCGGGTTGACCGTGACCATATAGTCACCACAAATTCTTATTTCTCCGTATCTTTTTAATTACTGGCACGATTGGCGTGCCATAATCAGAATACACAACTTTTTGAATTGTACCCTCAGCGTCGAGTCATTCTAACTTCCGCTTGATAGGTTTTCGTAACGCCAACGGTAACGACCTAGCTTTTATAAAAACTGGATTTTTATCCACCAATTTTAAAGTAATCTTTTTTGTACATGTTCCAAGCCCTGAAGCAAATAAAGTCGGAAATTCACGTTGCAACATTTCTGCTAAATTATGTTCATTAAGCTTTAGTAAAAATTCATGAATATTTATATTATTAATTTTTAATTTAGAAAGCCAGGACCGACCTGTGGCCTAAAAGTGGTGGTCCGACATTTTTAACAATATACAATTTGAGATTTCCGGCTGAATGTTCTCCTATTACAACATGAACAGACACAAAACCTACCAGTTCTATTACTGAACCGACATAAGAATACAAAGAAATATCATTGCTATTGATCGGTAAATAACAAAAGTTGTTATTATAATAATCTAGACTTATAACTGATAACTTACTTCCAGTGTCTAGTTCAAAACTTATCTTTCTGCGGTTCACCTGCGCCATAACCATATCTGGCTTGTCGTTAACGCCACACACACTTAGATTATAAAAATCACATTCCGACTTCATCATCACATCACATCACTATTCCCGAGATAATTATTACTGCACCGCGCCTGAATTGAAATGTTATGGCTTGATTCGACACCTCGCACGCTGTTCGATTTACACATTATTTTGGAGTGACCCTTCTGGCCACATATATCGCATGAATAATTTTTAAACCGACACACTTCTGGACGATGGTTTCTGCCACACCTCCAAGCACGCGCTGAGTGCGATGTTGCCGCTACCCGCAGTTCCACGTTCGGGCGGTCGGCCCGCCCGCTTTGCCGTCGCCACTTGCTGCACGTCGGCTGCGTGTGCGCAGCTGGTCTGTGAGTGTCGCTCGGCCGCCTCCAACGCCAATTCAACGGCTTTCTTGTATGTAATCGATGGTTCCGAAAAAATGCGTGATCTCATTTCATCACTAGCCAAACCTGACACAAATTGGTCGCGTAGATTTTCCTCCAGAGTAGTATTGAAATTACAAGTACTGGCCAGGTATTTGAGTGTTTGTAGATATTGACAGAGAGATTCACCCGTATTCTGACGTCGTTGTCTAAAAATATGGCGTTCAGCAATTTCGGAACGTTTGGGTTCAAGATGATCACCCACAATTTTAACAAACTCACGAAATTTTTTGTGTTGAAATCACACATTGAGTCATACGTTGCTGCTCCCACCAACGTCACCAACGTTGGAACTTGCAACTCTGGTTTTATCTCATTTAAGGTTATGAATTGTTCCATGCGTCTAATTTATGCCAACCACTTTTTGCTTGATAGGTCAAATTCTTCAATTTTCTCGATTGGCATGTTGCAGTCTCACACTTATACGATGTGCACCACACGAATTTAATTGTTTTCCTTGTCGCCAGTTTATTTATGAATTATTATAGCGGGAAGCGACTAATTAAACTGCGGTTCCGAGTAACATCTGATTTATTTCCGTATACCCACTCACGACATAGGCACAAGATACGAATATACCCTATACATCAGTTGAGACCTTCCAGCTTGATATTTAGATTCAATGTGCCTCTTACCATGCTGTGATCACTTCCGGTTTTGACCGCGTTGATCACAGAGACATCATTGAATATCTGCTTCTCCGTCGACCTGATAAAGTCAATCTCTCATCAATCATTCCGATATTACTCCTCTCAATTCCGGAATTTAAATTTAAAATACATTGTTACAGTATTCCGGAATTAGGAAAGCTCTAGTGCTCACGGAGTAATTTCGGGCACCGGGCCGGGCGGCAGCCAAGAGCCTGCTCCTGACCGTCCACAAGCTTACTTCTTCTTCTACTCCTCTTACTTCTTCAAGGCTCTTCTTTAGGTCCACATGAGACGCCTTAAGTTAAGAAATCGCTTAACGCCTGACTTAACAAAAATGTTTCATCTCGTGGTTCTGTCCATCGCTTTCTTCCAGAACCTGGTCTTCTTTTACCGAACCGGTTTCTTGATACCGTTGCTGTCCTTTGGACCGTTGAACAACTCACGCTGAGACACGAAAGTTTGCGAACAACGTTCTTCATGTAGCGCTATAATTTTACCGGTCCATATTGCTTTATCGACCAAATCAAAAAGTGATAATGGATGTAAAAATAACAATTAAGTGAAAATGAATTAGCATAAATCAACCAAAAAGTTTTAAAATTTTAGTAATAAGCAGAGGTCGGGATTAGGTAGAGTTATTTATGTACTTATACTGATTTCATACAGCGAAAGAATAAAGTGGATACCTATGCCTCAAATCCCGAGATTAATTTTTAAGAGCAGAAAAATCCCGTGATTTATTAAATAAAAAAGTTATTTACTTTTACACAATTTAAACCACTGCACGCGCGACATTGACAAATTTACATCAACGACATCGGATGTCCGTAGTTGCAAAATTCCAATGCGCACACGCGCGATGTTGCCACATACAAATGTGGCAAGATCGCGCGTGTGCGCATTGCAAGCTATGTTGTGCAAACCACAAGTTTTGCACGACATAGCCTGTGAGAACAAAAGAAACATTACTATTATTTATTTGCAATATTGTTGGCCACACGGGATTGTCTATTAGAAATCCCGGGAATATCCATCATATTAAGATATCAACATTTCGATGCAAGTACATAAATAACTCTACCTAATTCCGACCTCTGGTAATAAGCAAGTAACAGTTTCAACAATACGCGCCATTCCTGAAGCAATTTTACACCAATAATTACTTTTCTTTTGTTAATTTGAAAATTTTAAATATTTTTTTTTTAGTAAAACTTACAGAACTTAATTTGGAACACATGCTTTCAGGCTTCCAGAATACTTAAAAAAACATGCAAAATACATAGCCAAATTAAAAAAACCTCGTTCTTATGATAGTCACTTAAGGCAATAAAAGGGTTTTTATTCGAATTTTCTAGTGAAATGTGAACCTTTGACTGTTATTCATAAAGTTCTATATTGTAGATATTTTAAAAAGTGCATGCAGTGTCGCGTCTCTTTGTGAGCTGAGCCTTAGTTCCCCCGCTGCAATATATTCAATCATCTTTTAAATACTTTAGATTTCGTAAGACTCAGATTTTATTTTTCCAATTTGTGTGCACACCGCAAATTGCACACAACTGCATAGTTGTGTAGAAAGTTAATATCAAATCAAATACTTTAATTTCAAATACACCATTTATAGGCACTTTTTAATAGTCGAGATCTGTCAGTCTAATAGATGAAGCTATAGTAGGCGCCAGATAATCGTGGAATAACGGTCATTGACCCACCTACAATTATTGACATTTTTAATTTGAAAAACGGAATTAATGACACAAAGCTGTCCCGAATCATCATCTCTCGTGATCCTTAACATTGTCTAATAATGAAAAACGATTCATATTTAATTGTTCAGGTACCTATGAACAGTTATTAGGGAAAGGTCAATGTACTTTATTCCACATTTATCTGGCGCCTACTATAGCTGCTGTATATCATTCAAGTACGATTTTAACAAGTTAAAGGCTGTTTTTGCGTAGTCCAAGTTTCAGCAGTAACGTCTGGTGGATTGAGCATAATTTTCTTAACTGTCCCCGGATTGAGCCTTATTCATATTGTGTTGGTAATTTAATTCAATATTCGCACTCAACGATCATCATCCTGACGACGATATTGGTACAGGAACACTAACAAAAATATACAATAATTCCTCCAACCCAACCACTTTCCCCCCACCCGTAATAAGGTAAAGAGAAAGCAGTTGAAAGCACTCGCTCTGTTCCAACAGACGTCGGAGAGCGTGAATGAGCCGAGCGGCAAGAAGAGCAAGGAGCTGCCGGCGAACGCGCCGCAGATGCATCCGTGCATGCTGCTCACGTACATGCGGCCGCACCTGGAGTATCGCGAGCTGGCCGTGGAGGGCGACCGCCCGCAGAACATGATGTTCACCATGGGCGTCGACGTCGACGGCGCCACCTACATCGGCAAGGGTGAGTGTCTCTGCACACTGGCAGGTGTCTGAGAGGAACGAAAAGAAGGAAAGAATAACATTTATCTGAAGACAGCTTATCATAATTGCACACAACTAAAGTAATAAGATGCAGGCAGAAATGCTTTGAAATTTTGAAATCTTTTAAAATTGAAAATGCTATTTCTCGTCGGTGCCCTCTTGGATTTTCATTTGAAGTCCATTTTCGTTTTTAGTAAATTCCAAAAATCTTGAAATTGTGTACCCGGGACGAAAAATTTGCAAATTTTCAGGTTTTGAGTGTTTTATGTAGTTACGGGCTTTTGATGCTTCTGAGTCATGCCAAATTTAATTTTTCCTGTGACAAAATATTGCAAGTTTCGGTGTCGTAGTAAATACAGCTTAAGTATTACGTCGTGTCGTTTTGATCGCAGCGTCCAACAAGAAGGAAGCGCGCAAGCTGGCGGCCAAAGCGGCGTGCCAGGCGCTGTTTTCCGTGTCGTTCGTGGCGCCGCCCGCGCCGGCGCCGCTGCCCGCCAAGCCGGCGCCGGCGCCGGCTCCGGCCAAGGCCGCCGCGGCGCCGGCCGCCAAGGCCGCCCCGGCGCCGGCCGCCAAGGGCGCCGCGGCGCCGCAGTAGCGCGCCCCCCGCGCCCCCCGCGCCGCGCGCCGCCGGCTGGGCGCGCCTGCAGCAGGGCCGCCCCAGCGCTACACCACCAGTGCTAGGACGAGACCCGGGCCCGCTCATTTTTCCTTCAAGAGACATTCTCCTTCCACTCAGCTTTCTAGGTCCTCGAGGCGATTGATGTATTCGCGTGGGTCGCCCCCGCGGCGCTCTACGTCCGTGCGACGCACCGCGCCCTCGCAACGTTCGACACCCTCACGCAAGCGTTCGCCCCCGAGGCGTCGTCCACCTAAGCCTTCGTACTCGCGGATATCGACATACACGCGATATCCTACGTCCCCGCGGTTACGCAACCGAGCGCATAAGCGACTTCGTACGCCCACACGCGACCGCACGCCCGTGTGGCTTTCTACGCCTGAGCGTAATCGTACGCCGAAACGGGATCTTGCACCTTCGCGTCGTCCTATAATCTCTCGTGATTCTTCAACCATGCCGAAACCCAAGCGCTCTCGCTTCCGCTCACCCTCGCGCGGTAGTACTCCCACGCGTCCACCTTCGCGCAATATAACGCCCAGTCGTAAAAGTACAACCTCGAGTAATAGTACGCCCTCGCGTGATCCTTCGCCTCTGCGTGACCCTTTATCCACGAGCCAACATTCGCGCACTCGCGATAATACGCCCACGCGTGACAGTGCGCCCACGCGCAATAATACAGCCTTGAGTGATAAGAAAGCTTCGGGCGATAACAAGGCCTCAGGCAATAACAAGGGCTCGGGCGATAACAAGGCCTCGGGTGATAACGAGGCTTCGGGCGATAACGAGGCTTCTGGCGATAACGAGGCTTCTGGCGATAACGAGGCTTCTGGCGATAACGAGGCTTCTGGCGATAACGAGGCTCCTGGCGATAACGAGGCTTCTGGCGATAACAAGGCCTCAGGCGATAATAAGACCTCGAGCGATAACGAGTGTTCGGATGATAGTACGGATTCGCGTGCTATCAAAACTTCGGGCGCTAGCACGCCCGCGGGTGCTAGTACGCCATCGGGTGCTGATACGCTCTCGGGTGCTAGTACGGCCTCTGGGGCTAGTCCGGCCTCGGAGGCTAGTACTGCCTCAAGGCCTATTACAGCCTCGGGCGCTATTACGATCTCGGATGATAGTATGCCCTCTCACGATGGTACGCCCTCGCGTGACCCTACATCCATGAGGGAAGCGACGCCCTCGCCTAACCCTTCACCCGTGAGGGAAGCAACGCCCTCGTCTCACCTTTCACCCGTGAGAGAAGCAACGCTCTCTTGTGACCCTCCACTCACGAGGGAAGCAACGCCCTTACGTGACCCTTCACCTGTTTGGGAAACTGCGCAAACGTATAATCCATCTCCCATGAGGGACGCCTCACGTGACCCTTCACCCATGAGGGATGCCTCGCGTGTCCCTTCACCCATGAGGGATGCCTCGCGTGACCCTTCACCCATGAGGGATGCCTCGCGTGACCCTTCACCCATGAGGGATGCCTCGCGTGACCCTTCACCCATGAAGGACGCCTCACGTGACCCTTCACCCATGAGGGATGCCTCGCGTGACCCTTCACCCATGAGGGATGCCTCGCGTGACCCTTCACCCATGAGGGATGCCTCGCGTGACCCTATACCCATGAGGGACGCCTCACGTGACCCTTCACCCATGAGGGATGCCTCGCGTGACCCTTTACACGTGCGGGAAGCCTCGACCCCTCGCGACCCTTCTCCCATGCAGGTAATCTTACTGTGGCCTTGCCTTTCACCCAGACGTATTCCAATGCCCCTGCGTGATTATATATCTCAGAGTGATTCTATGTCTCCGCCTGATTTTACAAATCTGTATGATCTAAAACCTGCTGATGATCCTACACCCCCACGGGAACCAACACCTCCGCAGGATACAACAACCCCGCGTGATCCTACAACTCCCCGTGACCCTAATTCTCAGTTTGATCCTACGCCCCCACGGAAACCAACACCTCCGCAGGATACAACATTCCCGCGTGATCCTACTTCTCCGCGTGATCCTACGCCCCCACGGGAACCAACAACACCGCATGATCCTACAACTCCCCGTAATCCTACACCCCCACGGGAACCAACACCTCCGCAGGATACAACAACCCCGCTTGATCCTACAACTCCCCGTGACTCTACTACTCCGCGTGATCCTACGCCCCCACGAGAACCAACACCCCCGCAGGAAACAACAACCCCGCGTGATCCTACAACTCCCCGTGACCCTACTACTCCGCGTGATCCTACGCCCCCACGGGAACCAACACCTCCGCAGGATACAACAACCCCGCGTGACCTTACGTCCGTGCAACAGCAATCCTTGCGTGATCATACTTACGCGCGGCAGTATTCGCCCTCGCTCGATCCTATTCCACATAGATATAGTGTGCCTATATACCGTAATCTTCGACCGAAATCGCTTCTGCCAAAGCCTTTGCGACGACCTGTGTTGGCACTTCAAAATCTTGTGCCGGTTTGCCCGGATGTACCGCCGGCACATCAAAATATTTCGTCGACACCGTCACATCTTTTACCGACAGCACAAGATCTTTCGGTGACACACAGGGATAATCCCCCGACATATCAAGATCTTTCGTGGAAGCACCGGGATTCCGACACGACCTGCCATCCCATGCCGACTCGCCAGATTCCATGGACACCCGACAAATTGTGGGCTCAACAAAATCCTATGCCCCTGATGACTGCCGCGACGGATCAGAATGTTTCGCAGTCTCAACAAGGTAGGCCTCGCACTACTAAGCATCCTTCACCGGCTCACCAGAATGTTTCACAGACACACTATTATCCTTTACCGGCACATCAGAATACACAGTCACACTACAGACATAGTAATGTTTCGCAAATACCACAGAATGTTACGCAGGCATACCGAAATGTATCGGTTTCACATCTGAATGTTTCGCAGTCACAACAAACTCCTGTGGCGACACAAGATCAGATTACGCAGACACAACAAACTCCTGTGACGAAAGAACAGATTATTACGCAGACACAACAAACTCTTTTAACAACACAACAGCATATTACGCAGACACAACAAACTACTGTGGCGACGCAACAGCAAATTACGCCGACACAACAAATACCTGTAATGCCACAACATCATATTACGCAGTCACAACAAACACCTGTGACAACACAACAGTACATAACGCAGGCACAACAAACTCCTATAATGTCACAACAGCAAATTACGCCGACACAACAAAGTCCTGTAATGCCACAACATCATATTACGCAGTCACAACAAACACCTGTGACAACACAACAGTACATAACGCAGGCACAACAAACTCCTATTATGTCACAACAGCAAATTACGCAGACACAAACTCTTTTGACGTCACCCCAGGATCTTTCGCAGACTCGTGAAGTTCCGGCGCAGGTAATTTCAGGAAGGATTCAGAATATACCGCACCTACACCAGGCCTGGTCGGAGACTCCCCGGTATCTTTCGCCAACACAAGACGATGTTCAGACACAACAAAATCCTCCACCGACACACCACAGTCGTTCGCCGCCACGCTGGAATGAGGAATCCCCGACTACTGTGGCGACACAACAACAAAATACGCAGACACAACAAAGGCCTGTAATGCTACAACATCATATTACGCAGTCACAACAAACTCCTGTGACAACACAACACTATATTACGCAGGCACAACAAACTCCTATAATGATACAACAGCAGATTACGCAGACACAACAAACTCCTGTAACGACACAACATAATATTACGCAGACACAACAAACTCTTTTAACAACACAACAGCATATTTCGCAGACACAACAAACTCCTGTGACAACACAGCAGTATATAACGCAGGCACAACAAACTCCTATAATAACACAACAGCAAATTACGCAGACACAAACTCCTTTGACGTCGCCCCAGGATCTTTCGCAAACTCGTGAAGTTCCGGCGCATGTATTTTCGGGAAGGATTCAGAATATACCGCACCTACACCAGGCCTGGTCGGAGACTCCCCGGTATCCTTCGCCAACACAAGACGATGTTCAGTCACAACAAAATCCTCCACCGACACACCGCAGTCGTTCGCCGCCACACTGGAATGAGGAATATTCCCCGACTTCGTCTTGGTCCGACTCCGATTCTGATAATGACTTCCTTTACCATTCTGTGACGACACGCCCGTCACGCCACGACCACCATCAACAACAACAACAACAACAACAACTTAGAGATTCTCAACAACGACAACATAGAGTTTCTCAACCACAGGGACACATGAGAGTTGTGCGTCTGTCACGACAACACTTAAGAAACGCTCAACAACGACGCGAACAATTTAGAGAAAGTCAACAAAGAGAACTACAAAATGCTGCAGAAGATTATCTACGACAGTTAAGAGTCGTTAATGTTACTTATCAAAATCGACAACAACAACCTCAGCAACAAGTAGCAGCTGGAGTTGCTCATCAAAATCAGCAACAAGAACCAATTGACCTGGCATACCAACATCAGCAACAAGAACCGGTTGACGTGGCATACCAACATCAGCAACAAGAACCAGCTGCTGTCACGTATCAATATCAGCAACAACAACCGGTTAGAATGTCTTATCAGTCACAGCAACAAGTAGCCGCTAGAGTTGCTTATCAACAACAGCAACAAGAAACAGTTCCGGTTGGGTATCATCATCAGCAACAACAACCAAGAGTTGCGTATCAATATCAGCAACAACAACCGGTTAGAGTGTCTCATCAGCCACAGCAACAAGTAGCAGCTAGTGTTGCTCATCAACAACAGCAACAAGAACCTGTTCCTGTTTCGTATCATCATCAGCAACAGCAACCAAGAGTTCCGTATCAACATCAGCAACAACAACCTGTTAGAGTTGCTTATCAGCCACAACAACAAGCAGCAGCTGGTTTTGCTTATCAACAACAGCAGGAACAAGAACCGTTTCCTGTTACGTCTCATCATCAGCAACAACAACCAAGAGTTGCGTATCAATATCAGCAACAACAACCAAGAGTTGCAAATCAATATCAGCAACGACTATCAAGATTTGCGTGTCCTCGTCATCAACAACAACCAAGAGTTGCTAATCAACAACAGCAACAAGAACCAGTTGCTGCTTATCAATATCAAGAACCGGTTAGATTTACATTTCAAAATCTGCAACAAGAACAAGATAGATTATTGGCTTTACAGCAACAAATGATGATGATAGATCATATGTTAAATTTCCCATTACCTGCCCCGAGCCGTATGCCTCATGTTACACCGTTCGATAACTCTCTTATTTCGTTTTTACGATCAATACCGCCAGGCTCGCTTCCTTCGCAGGCCTTGTTATCAGGGCCAGGCTCGTATCCTATGTCGTCAGCTTCTTATAATTTACAGTCGGGCCCGTTTTGTATGCCTCCTGTACCAGCAGGCTTGCCTCCTATGCCGGCAGGCCTGCCTCCTATGCCGGCAGGCCTGCCTCCTATGCCGGCAGGCCTGCCTCCTATGCCGGCAGGCCTGCCTCCTATGCCGGCAGGCCTGTTTCCTGTGCCGGCGGGCCTGCCTCCTGTGCCGGCAGGCCTGCCTCCTGTGCCGGCTGGCCTGCCTCCTATGCCGGCAGGCCTGTTTTCCGTGCCGGCAGGCATGCCTCCTGTGCCGGCAGGCCTGCCTCCTGTGCCGGCTGGCCTGCCTCCTATGCCGGCAGGCCTGTTTTCCGTGCCGGCAGGCATGCCTCCTGTGCCGGCAGGCCTGCCTCCTGTGCCGGCTGGCCTGCCTCCTATGCCGGCAGGCCTGTTTTCTATGCCGGCAGGCATGCCTCCTGTGCCGGCAGGCCTGCTTCCTATGCCGGCAGGCCTGCTTTCTGTACCGGCAGGCGTGCTTCCGGCAGGCTCTCTTATTATGTCGGCAGTCTCCCATCCTATGCCAGCAGGCGCGGAGCCCAACCTGACAAATTCAGAACATATGCCGGAAGGCGCAGAGCCTATGCCGGAAAATCTAGAGCCTGTGTCGGACAGCCTAGAGCCTGTGCCCGAAAGCCTAGAGCCTGTGCCCGAAAGCCTAGAGCCTGTGCCCGAAAGCCTAGAGCCGCCTGTGCCCGAAAGCCTAGAGCCTGTGCCGGAAAACCCAGAGCCTGTTTCGGCAAATCTCGAGCCAACAGGCCCAGAGCTCATTGCAGCAGACCAAGAGCCCATTGCATTAGGCCAAGAGCCTATTGTGACAAGGCAAGAGCCCATTGTAACAGGCCCTGACCCCACACCCATAGACCCAGAATCTATACCGACAGGCTCTCATTCGGTGCTGGTAAACTTTCAACCTACTACGTCAGCTTCTCACTCATATCCGACACTCCTAAATTTGCCGTTTGGTCAGCAATCTTTTTTAATTGTCCCATTTCCTGAGCCAAGAAGTGATGGAAGTTATCCGACAAACTCACAATTTATATCTATTGACCCACAACATTTACACTCACAGTCCATGCCAGAAAGCACACGACATGCTCTGTTAGGCCCGCAATTGAACTTAGAATATATGCCCATAGATCCACAATATACGACGCCATTCAGACATCCAGCATATGTGCCAGTGTATACATCTACGGCAAGGGATCAACTCGCGAGTAATGTGCAGTACATGCCGCGACAACCAGCCGAGTTGATAAATCAAAACGGATTACCGCTACGCGCACCACCTACCGAAGGCGCACCGCCTATGGACCGCGAACCCCCTGTCGACCATGTACCCCCTGCCGATAACGTACCCCCTGTCGACCACGTACCCCCTGTCGACCACGTACCCCCTGTCGACCACGTACCCCCTGTCGACCACGTACCCCCTGTCGACCACGTACCCCCTGTCGACCACGTACCTCCTGTCGACCACGTACCCTCTGTCGACCACGTACCCCCTGTCGACCACGTACCCCCTGTCGACCACGTACCCCCTGTCGACCACGAACCCTCTGTTGACCACGTACCCCCAGTCGAACACGTACCCCCTGTCGACCTTCAACCCCCTGTCGTCTACGTACCCCCTGTGAACCGCGAAGCCCCTGTCGAAATTGTTATAAATCTAGAACTTTCTACCGGACGCGAAAATCAACAACAGCCACCTAGCGATATCTCAGGAGAGCTGTTCGTGCGCTTGGCGCAGCTGATGCTGACGTACTGCTCGCTGTTCGCGCAGGCCGGCGTGCCGCTGAGCGAGTACTTCCTGCCCGTGCAGTCGCACTTCACGCCGCTGGCGCTGCGCCTGGCGCGGCTGCTGCGCGCGCACCGCACGGGCCAGGCCGCGCCGCCCGACGAGCCGCCCCGCAACGACCCCTCCCAAGACCCCCACGAATACATCAGTTTTGCCGACCTGAACTCATTAATACTACATAATATTAACAATTTTTTGTTTGACCTTGAAAACCGAGGAGTTTAACTTATATGATTTGTGCATTGAACTTGTATTCTATGTTTAAGTACATTCGCCGAGGAAGCATGTTTAGTGGGATTGAACAGGAACAGCGTATCTAGAAGCGTGTAGAATGTGCTAGCACCGCGTTCATGGACTGAACGTACGCTCCGCGTGTTCCTCGCACTAAATGCATGCTTCATCATTTTTTCCTAAATAATTAGTATCTAGGCACTGAAATGTTTTAGTATCAGTTCACACACAGTGAGTACAATGATGACATAAACTATTGTATTATTATTATTATCAATAATCTTGATGTATGTAGCTCTACCCACAAGTTAGCCTGTAGCCGCCGCATAAAAGCAATGCATTGGTGTCAATAAATCGAGCCGGACACTCAATTAAGAGAAAAAAAACGTCTCAAGAAAAATATATATGTCACCGGAAAATTGTAGACTCCGTAAGATTGTAATAAATCTTCATTAGATTAGAAAATCTGGATTTATTATGAATAAATCGTTTTGTATACAATAAATCTCCCCCCCCCCAAACTCAATAGTTTCCAATATATCCGTGTCTTATTAAGAAAAAATTGTTAACAATTTGAAGCGATATTTTTACAATCTTACGGCGTTTGCAAATTTCCGGTGACATATATAATTATAAAGTCGTCTACAGGCTAAGTAGTATTTAATTTATAACTAATAAACTATAAATGTGTAGCCTTATGAAATAAATGGATATACCATTACCAGTGTTGTTTCTTTCTAATGTTGACTCATACCATGCAAAAGGCCATGAAGGCAAATAAATCAATATAAAATTTGTCCGGTACCTACTTCGCGCTCGTTAGAGCCCTCTTACATTTCGGCGCTACGCTTTTCTAGGCATCTTCTGACCGAGCTGCGCGGGCGACCCCTTTCTCATTTTCCCTTTCATCCGCACCATGATGTTGTAAATATAGCGTAACTAACCGATCTTGATCCACCGTAATATTTTATATTTTCTTGGAAACATATTAAATGGTTTTTTTTTATTATTCTACAATAATAAAGGAATATATGTAGATATAACATTATGTGCGTGTGAACTGAGGGACCACACTGATATTGCACAAAATAAAAATCGTAGGATTTAGTAGTAGTCTTAAAACAATTGTAGAACAAATCTGGGATTTTTTTAACAAATATAATTAAAACAATAGCCCTCTTCAAAGTGCAGTCCCTCAGTTCTCACAGACCATCAGCCAGATCTCGGAAAGTATATGAGAAATTAAGGTATTGTGTTATTATTTCTACAGATATTTAGTGAAGAATTTGTAAAGATAATTACTAAATCACAGACCACAAAGCATCAAAGATAAAACATCTAAAACGACTGAACTGTGTGGTCCCTCATTCCAAACGAGTAAGAAAAATATTTTAGTGAAAATCTTTCTTTTTCTACATAAATTTTTAGTAAGAGTGTTAAAACATTGTAAAAAAGAAATGGAAAAAAATATCGATGCAATTTGTAGATAGCGATCATTAAAACTATTTAATATAGCGCTAGACAAAACGAAAACAAGGTTGTACGGTTAATTCAATGTTATACGAGTATTACATGGCGTATGTGGATTTAATATAAAGTAGATTACAAAATTAACTAATCACTTATTAGGTAGGTATATAGTAGATTATGCACCGAGGTATTAAAGCAGTGTCATATGTCACGGATGTCATAGGCCGAAAAATCCGAACATTGTTAATTATTTTTTTTTTATCGAAATCATTAATGCCGTGTTTCAAGTTCATCGGACCAAGGATTAAGATTTTTCTTACTTAGAGCATTTTTATTCCCGTAGTAACTTTTTAAACGAAAGGTCCGATCAGAATAATTTTAAGTGTAATTTACATGTACAGCTGCCAGCCCATCAAGCTACCCGAAACTGTCAAATTTTGCCAATCAACTTTAAACCTAATGCAAAGAGTATAATAATATAAAGGGTAACCTAATGTTTAGACATCAGGTTGAAAATCAATTAAAGAAATTTGACAGATTGTTGTAGCGTGATGTGCGTTGGTGTGTCTGTACATAATCAACCTTAATTATCAAACCATTTAAATGGATCCGCCATAATTGATTACTAAATTTATTATGGATTTCTGTACAACTACCTGTTACTATATACACATTAACATGGAAACCACAAGCAGAAGAAGTGTGCAAAGCATAGCTGCATAATTATGTGCTTTTTAACCTGTCTAAAAAAGTGAGCATGGCTACGAGGTTAGTTGCGTACCATGGGTTAGTTGCGTCGTTTTTGAGATTCGGCATAATTTTTTGAGGAAACTGTAGCATGAGAGAACAGGTGTTCAAGGCTCAAAAACGATGTGTAATTGGCCAATAAGAAAACAATATAAAAACATGGTACATGTTAGTAGTTATGACACCGCCTTATTAAAGAAAAGTGTTTTAGGTATGGGCCCAATTATATTTAATAAAATACCCGATAAACTAAAAAACAAGCTGTTCCAGTTTTCAAAAAGCAATTGACAGGTTTGTTGACTAATAAATGTTATTATTCGATTTGCGAATTTTTGAACGATCAACATTTAAATTAATCTTGACATTAATATTTATTTCTGTACCTTTTCTAACAATAAATTCAATCATGACATACTTAGTAATAATAATAATTTAATAATAATAATTTATTGGACCAAAAATGTTGTAATTAGAATCAAACACTTACGAACAACTATTATGCAACAAGAACAAATATACATATATTAGCGAGTAACAATCGTGTCAGTAGTATTTGCATTGAATTCTGGTACCCAAGGAAAGATTTAACTTGTTGGACAAGTGATAATTTGAAAAACAGCCTTTTATGTGTGTGAGTGTGGTGCATTGTGAGGTTGTGTGTGAGTTGTTGAACTGAGAAGAGTTCATTTGTGTAGGCCGTGAATTAGAGAAATGACATCTTTAGGAGATTTTCTGTTCATCATAGCTCTGCATCTGTAACCAGCCATACACCGTTCTCTTACATTTCTGTAGAGTTGTGGAATAAATGGAGCAGTGTTTGTTGGTTTTATTGTATAGGTGACTTCCGATACCATCAAAATGTCTCCGAGCAAGTGCAGTCCTACAGCTTTGAGAGGGGCACACCCTATAGCGTTGGTGCTTATTTCGAGAACTGGCATCATACTTCAGCGAAATGTGCTTACGCATAACCACATGAAGTACAAAGAGCTGCCTAACAGAAAGAACACCACAATCCCTAAATAGACTGACTGTGGGATATCTCAAGGGTCTGAAGGACATCAGAACAGCCCATCACAACCTTCAGGACAGCCCTCTGTGCTCGCTCAAGATGAATAAGGTGAGTCTTGGGTGCACCTCCCCACACAGTGACATGTTAGCAATGACTGGCACGGAGCATAGTAAACTGTCTTTAGGGTAGTATGGTCAGCTGAATTTCTTAATTTTTTGAAAATATAAATTTAACTTTCGAACCCGGAAAGTGATTCCATCAACGAAGAGATTTCCAATTTAATAGGCTATCAATTTGTACCCCAAGATATTTAATGGTAGTCGATTTCGCTAACGGAGAGCAGAAACATTGTGTGTTATGTGAGTTCGGAGAACAAGAATGAGCTTTTAGAACAATTGCATCTGGGTCGGGCAAAGCAACGACCTTTTTTTTTTTTTAAGGATGGGAAATCATCAAATGACTTCTTCCGCTCTGGGTGGAGCGGAAGGGAAAGCAACGGCCTGCGAGGAATAAAGTAAAAATGTGGTCTTTGAAACGTTAATAGTGAGAAGGTAAATACAGCCAGTTCATCACTGACGCTAGGGCATTCTCGGCATGAGTCGTTACCTCGGTCCAACTATCACCGTGTACAAGTAAAGCCGTGTCATCTGCATAAGAAAATATTGAGCAATTCTTCAGGGAAAGTTTGCACAAGTTGACGTAAACTAGAAAGAGGGTCGGTCCCAAGATGGAGCCCTGCGGCACACCGAAACTCATAGTTTTGATGTCGCTAACCATCCCATCAATCCTGACACACTGCTCCCGATCATGGAGATAATCTTGAAAGATTTTGAGGGTATCACCCCGTACACCAATTGCTTCTAGTTTTGAAAGGAGGTGTGGAACAGACACAGTGTCAAAAGCCTTGGAAAGGTTCACAAATATACCCAAGCACTTCTTCCTGCAATCAAGCTTAGCGATCGTACAGTCGATAAAAGAGCTAACAGCATCTTCAGTCGATTTTCATCTTCTGAAGCCATACTGGTTATTAGTTAAGAGATGGTGTGATTCCAGGAAGTTGGTTGATCTGGTGTTGAGAATTTTCTCCAAAACTTTGGATAGAGCAGGTAAAACAGATATAGGTCTATAATTGGTAACACTGTGTCTGTCCCCACTTTTGAAAATTGGATGTATTTTTCACTGGAAGCGACATTTCTTATCTCAATGGCTGAGGAACGGGAACCGGTTTGCAAATCTTTAACCTTCTTTTCCAGCTCTGCTATGTAATCACGCTGATCCAAACGCTCCTTTTCCAAATTTTAAGTTTTATACTATCGTATTCTCCATCCATGAAATCCCTCCATCTTTCGGTTTCAGTGTAGCTTGTTTGTATGTCCTTTACTTGTTGCTTAAGCTCAGTTATGTCCGATGTAAGACGTTTTGGCAAGCTATCCTGTTCTTTTTTCCAGGATGTAAGCATATCCATTATCCTTGTTTTAAATGTTTGTGAATAAGGCGTTTCAGGTGAGGAGTCTGATCGTAGGCGTTTGTTTTTGTTTCTGGAAGTGATAAGTATTACTAAGCCCAGGAACAGGTTCATTTAGAGTTGCTGTCACGTCAGGAGAAGATTCAGCTCTTATTATTTCACCAACAGGGGTAGAAGGTGGTGAGCGTTCAACGCGAGGCATTATAGAAAAGTAGTAAAAGAAACGAAAAATAACAAAAAATATGAATTATTTGTTATTGTGATACGTAGCTGACAACATATAATCCTCGCAGCGTTCTTCGTAAACACGCCCCTACTGCCAAACAGGTTCGCCACTCGTATTAAAATTCTTAGTTTTTGTTATTAAATAATGTTCACACTTATTACTAAAGTGATTATGTTAATTATTTTTGGTAGAAATTACTTTAAACTTATTGAATTTATTTTTTATGCTAAGGAGACCGATAGGACTATGTCCTTCTGATGAGGCGCGTTTACGGAGCCTAATAAAAACATAATTAAGAATTTATAATAAACCTAAGATGCTATTGACTCTTAATATACCTAATTGAATAATGCTATGGACATCAACTGGAATTCTTCCTAATAACTTATTTGTGAATCTAATTAATAATTTATTTTGACATTGTGCTTGAATTTAATGCTTGTGTTATGCCTGTATTGTTTTAATTGAACCTTTTAGTTTTATAAAACTGTTTTGCATGCCCTAGTTAAGGTAGAAAGTATATGGATAATTTAATATTAAATAACATCTGCATCTTGTACCTACTTTCTGTGCAAATAAACAATCTATTCTAAGTATTCTATTCTATTCACACTTAAATAAAAAAAACTAACTGAATAGTTATATGGCGTCGAAAAATTCCTCCGCATCGCTGGCCACTGGTAATAACCCAAAAAGCTGGCAGCATTTCCACGATGAATGGCAATGCGTATCCTTTGTCCAGTGTAAAAGCCAGCCCTTGGGTCACGCAAAGTGTCAACTAAGCGCCGACAGATCTTTAAACAAGTTATGAGCTAGCATATAAGGGGTTGAAATTCTCGGGTCGTGGGGTCCGAGTACCCCACGACCCGAGAATTTCAACCTCAAACGGCTCGAAAATATAACTACCAACGAGCTTATTATATTTCCGCCGCTTTAGGTTAGGTCCGCAGCCGCAGCGGCAGCACCAGCACAGCACGATGAGCTAGGAAGATGGGATGGCGCAAGAGTATCGACACAAGTAGCGACCCACACTAATGGCCTACCCATCTTCCATGGAAATAACGACATGCCGTCCGGTCTCTTGCCAGTTGCCATGGTTGCGTGCCAGGCCATTGGGTTCTAATACAGCCGGAACGCCGACGGTGACAAGAGCTCGTTGGATGATGTCGTTAATATTCGCGTGCCGCGCTATGCGACCCGCGCTACGGCTGCATGACAGGCCGTTGTGTCCGAGGCTGTTGACAACTTCGCCACAGTGGCAGCGATGAGGAAAACAACAAGGAGCTCGAAGACGCAGGGAGGCCGACGCCTCCTGCCTCTGTTCGACGACGGTAGTGCGTGAAGCCAGAGTCCCGACTCCCATTGACCCACAGCCAGCAGGCGCGCACGCTCAGCAGTAGTATCAGATGTAGCTAAAAGGTTATTCTGAAGTAGGTACTCTGCAGAGTGGGCTCGTCCCATCGTCTCTGAGATGATGGGTAGTCGGGTGGATTTAGATTTGGGCAAGCGAGTCTCCTAACCTCAGTGAAGCACGGCACATCAAAGTGAGGAATAGGATATTCCTGACTAATTTCTCAGTGCCATGAATCGAGGACATGAATGCCGGGTAAACTGATACCTACTAGAAATTTTCCGGACGCCGGAGGCCTCCCATACGAATGGGAAGAGTAGGTTGAGCCCAAGCTCGGTCGTCCAAGGCCACATTTAAGAGATAGTAAGTGATGACGAATGATTTGGTCCATTTGTTCCAAAAGTTGAGGGTGCTTCCATAAATGGGAAGCACGAAGAAAATATGTTAATTTAGGGCCGAAACAGCAGTAACGAATTTAGGTGATTGCCGAATGCATGTTAATTTTGAGTAGTCTTTCCGAAACGTCATTAAAATTTTGTATTTTTCCTCAGTAAATTGGGGAAGGATTGCTCAAAAATTGGTGACCCAAGGAGGCGAAGAGAGCTTTTTTCAATAGTTTTGATTTCTGGAGCTATTGCATTGAATTTCGGAAGTGTCAGTTGTCTGTCGGTACCTACAAGAATAATTCACATTTCGAGAGATTGAGATTTAGCCCTATAGAATGGAGTTGATTTTTTATACTTGTAAAACATCTAAGATCGTGTCTACATCACGCCAAGGGTTCCATCATCTAGATACCAAATATTAAATTTGGAATTTAGTTGTCAAATGATCGGAATGGCTAAACTAAAGATCACTGGCCCGAGGGATCACCTTGTTGACAGCCAATAGCGGATTCCAGAAGGTTGTCCCGATATCGTAATTTAGATGGACGTCGGTAACATTGCCAAAGAAAACTAAAAATTTGTCTTTTCTGGCTAAATCCAACCATAATATAAGTAAATCGATCGGCAAAGTCATTGAACGACGGCAAAGGTTTGAAAAATCACATATCGAAAATTCAAAATTTCAAAAAAAAATTACGTGCCTAGCCGCACCTAAACGCACATGAATTGTATGTCATCTTGATCGCCATGTATAGGACTCTCGTATGAGCACCAGCCTTACAGTTCCATACAGTTCCGGAAAAATGTACTTTTAGTGTTTTCTCCCATACAAAAGAAACGTAAAACTTTTTTTTCTGACGCGCGGATTGACCTGTACCATCCATACGTTAATATTACATAAAGTGGGGTATTCTAAAGCCATCACAATTTTTTTTTTTCAAATCCTTTACTTTAAGTTTCTATGAGTATGGAGCTCGATTTCCGGACCACAGTGCGTCGCCTCCAAACTGCACGTCAGCGTCGTCTGCTGATGCAGCTGACCGCGCTTCGTATGGGACAAAAGCGATGCCACAATATCCCTTTTTATCTGACGGGGCAAAGGGAAAGGTTTCGGTGGATCTCGGTGGCAGATTCTACAAACTATTGCACCCATAAAATGAATTATTTTAATAAAAGGTCGGTTTTTGTCAACCTGTCGCCAATGTTGCCATTTAAATGAATATGGATCTTGGTATCAAGATCACCACTTTTCCTTTCCAACTGGGTTTTGATTGAATAATTTTAACAAAAAGCGGTCATTGTGGCTTAACCATAATAGTTTGACGTATAGCCTCGCGGACTTTTTATATAGGTGCTAATGAGTACTTTAATTTTGTAGCACATTATTTTTATGTATCATCAATAGTTTTATCAGCGCACGCCAAATAATTAATTTATTAGACAAGATTTTGCTACTTTGGGTTACATTATTTCAATATTCGTAAGGATTTCTATTTTTTCGAAAATAAAATATAGCCTATGTTTCAAGTTAATAATGTAGCTTTGTAATCGCGAAAGAATTTTTAAAATCGGTTGAGTAGTTTTTGAGCCTAATCGTAACAACCAAACAAACAAATAAATCTTTCCTCTTTAATAATATTAGTTTAGATGGAACTTTTTATACTGACCGGAGGGTGCGATGCTAGTTTGGCCCCGATATGTCCAACATGGTCAAAACGTGCCCCACGCAGAACTCGCTTGCAGAACTTAGCGGCAGAATTAAAAGGCCTTTTCCTCGCGCGAACCCTGCGTGCTCTGACTTTTTGGTCGCGGGTCTTGATCCAGGCTTGGCAGGCAGACTCTTTTCGGGCCTCAGTTTGGACGCATTCTGCATTATACCAAGGCCGGGATTTGTGACCGAGCGGGATGTCGGAGAATGGAATAAAATATTCCATCCTCTGCCGGATCACGTCAGCACAACAAGACGAGTCATACGAGGAGAAGCACATCACAGCTTATTCTTTGACCAAGGTAAAAGCCAGCCCTTGGGTCACGCGAAGTGTGTCTAAGCGTCTTGAGAGATCTTTAAACAAGTTTTGCGCACTTGGACCCTACGGCCCGAGAATTTCCCCTTCGCCGAAAAATGCCGAGCGTTCACGAAGTTAATATCAGTGAGAAATGAGAATACATTCTACCTGCAGTAACACAACATAGGCAATTGCTTATCAGTTATGACGATGCCGCCAGGAACAATAGATAATACACAACCACTATATAGCTTGATCTTGAAATAGCCCATCGCCGCGTCCCATACTGCACACTACCTAATATTAGTAATCCAGGGTAAGTTTCAAAATATTGTATTAAGTGATGATTAGCTTAGCATTCGGACATGTGATCATGTCGAAGGTAAGTGCACCTGGTAGATCGATTGGCCAAACTGTACTTGTGTTCATAAAAAGAAAACATGGAACCGTTCTTGAAGGCGCTCACCAATATTTTTACAAGGGTATATAATAAGACGACGACGACGGCGACGTTAAAATTACGCTTTTTCGAGCCTACTGTCAGACTTTTTACACCAGCCTTTGGGTCAAGTATACGCAGAAGGCATACAGCGCCCAGCGTGTGCAGTATAACAATGCCTTCAGGATGCTTGTGGGGTTGTCGCGGTATTGTAGCGCTTCGTGTATGTTTGCCGATGCGAGAGTGGATGATTTTATGCCATTATTCGAAAACGATGCACTTCTCTCCGGCACAGAACAGATACCAGCACCCACGGCAAGTTGAAAGCATTGAGTGACCGGTGGGACTGCCCGATGCTTGGTCGAAGGGTGAGACTACACACACAGATCGGTTCTAGATAGCTGTACGTGCATTTATTTTATTTTATCTTTATTACTATTATGTTATTATTTATTCTGCCTATTTGTAATTTTTATGTGTGTGTATTGTGTTTATTTTTATGTTATTTGTGTTTTTCTATGGACTTCGATGTCTGCAAATAAATGTTTATTATTATTATTAATACTAGTGGCTTAACTATTTAGACTTGTACCTAGTCAATAAAGTAAATTCAAGTTCTGCGGAGTTTTTAGACTCAAAGTTAGTGAATTATATTTTAAAGAGCTGAAATATAATATTAACCTTTTGAACGCCAGACCACAAATTTGCCGTACTTTCACATATTGTGACGGTGTACAGGGTAAGCGCTTGCTTGTCACGTAATATATGTGACAATGGCATTCAAACGGTTAATACTTTTAGTACCTCTAATCTATAGTTACCTAGTAGGTAAGGATTCAAGTAGTTTCTACCAATTAACTGAATCATACATAACGGTTAAAGAACCTCCGTGTTTTTTTTTAAAAAAGTGCGACGTCATCATAGCTGACGTCACAAATGTCATCATGATCTCACTCATTTTTGGCCTTTTTTTTTTTTTGTGAGTCCAGCCAGGGCTTATGCGATGATACCTACTCAAAAATCCTATATTTTGTAATTGTGAGAATTCTAAATTGGAAACACAGTCCTCATTGATTTGTGTTGGTGTGAGCTCACTTGTAGGTACGCCATAGATTTACGACTAAACGCGTCGATATGATTTTCCGATGTTGGTTGTGTTTTTTATGCCATGAGTGATGGAGAGTCTTCCAAATTGTTCGTCATTGGTATCATTTTGATGGTTATTGGGGTCGATGAATGAGGTTAAAAAAAAGATTTCACTGGACATAACTACATTTAATAACATTTCGAATACTCACGTCACAATAGTCCGAAGTTCGATATAAAAGTGGCCTGGAAGGTTAGGTACAACACGTCTACTGGGCCTGACAAGATATGTACAATAATGTACATGTGAATGCACAAAAATGGAACTGTCTAAATTAAATATTATTGTAGCATTTGGCTGCTCCATGTACATCATCGGGCCAATATTAGCAGACAGAAACATGACTACAGTACCCAATGTAACAGCTACTCACTACTCAGTCTTAGCAAGTGCTACGTCCTATAGACGTACAATCTTTAGACGTAAGTCCTGTAGACGTACTAGCTAAGCTAATGGCCGGCCACTGGCATTGGTGGACGGACGCGGGTGGAAGTACAGTAAGCTTCTAACTTTGAGACGGCTGTGAAGTTAGCTACTCTCTGCGCAGCAACCCACCCCTCACCCCCGCTGTCAGCTGTCATATGAATTTGTTACTGAGCAGCGACTCGCCTCATTTTCAGAGTAGGTAGTCATAAAGTGCATCGAGATGTATTTATACCTTTATACTAATTTTATCTTGCAGGGTAGGTACTAATTTTCTATGTAGGTTTGAAAAAAGTTTAGGTTAGAAAAATGTTGATTTCAACTTTGAGGAGCTTGTCGCTCCTCTAAGTTGAAATCTACATTCAAAGTCGTGGTCCTGCAGAACGCGCGAAAGTTTTGGCGCTCACGGTGGTCCTGCTGAAGGGAGCGTGACTACCGTCCACCGGACCACCTTCAAGGTCGATGTTTTCGAAAACTACTAAGGTAACCTACCTACCAATTTTGTTGTCGAGTAAGTATATTAACTATTCACCGAAAATGGAAGCGATTGGCGTTTGTGGTCACAGACATGAGTATTGACAGTTATTAGGGAGGTATCTACTCATCACACACTGATAAGATCAACAAATCAGTTTATTTCTTAGTTAGGTACTGTCTTTGCACCCACGTCCGCTGTTGTAGATTATCGTTGAGTAGGTTAACTATTTATTATGATGAATATAAGAAACGTCAAATGCAGTAAAAAATCAATCTACACACAATATTCTTAGTCAGACCTATGTTTTGTAATGCTATAAGTAGGTACAAATGAAATAGTCTGCTTTGGTAGAATGAACTATAACATACAAAATTACAGTTTAATATTAATCACAAAATTGCACAATTATATTTTTATAAATGCTGGGAGGACAGTGTTGTCTGATAGGTACTGTTGGTTGCTTGGATGTGGCGACGCCTCGTGGAGGACATGCAGTGAGTCCGTCGGCGCCGGCGTCGTGCCCGTGTGTGGGGTCAATTACATTAGTTTGCGAAACTCCGCTTCGAAACATCATGTTATGGCCATTAAAAAACTATGTCGTTACATACTTTTTAATGGCAGCGGCTGCTACCTTGTAGTGTATAGTTGCCTATTTGAAATTATGAGTTAAGATTTTTTTTTAAATTATGATCGCTACAATGTAAGTCCACATACCTACCTACTTATCATCACGTCTGCGGAGTTTCTGTTCCTAATTTCCTGTATAAAATCCAGGGTAAGTACCTACCTATGTATTCCCACCAATGTCGACAAAACAAAATTTTAATCATCCATTTAATATGCTTCACACATTATCTCATAAATTCATAATACATACCTACACTTGAACATATTGACACTTAATTCATTATTCCAGTAAAATGCAAGTATAAAAACAAGTATGTACCTAATCAGTTAGGTATAAGAAAACAACAAACTTATAACAATTTAAAAAACTTAATACCTACAACAAAGGAATTACTAACAACACGGCAATATGGGGATTATATCTGAAGAAGTCACAAATCGTTATTTTTTGTTGTGCTATGGGCCTCTGAGTCTGCATCCATAATTTGTGCTAAATTAGTCATAATAATACCATCATTTACATCTAGGAATACTTGTACCTATGTGTTGGCACACTTTGTACCCATAGTTGCTACTTGTACCTACGAGAGATACAGCAACGGCAACGCATCACAATGGAGAAAATAGGAAAAACCCCAAATTATACAAGACCGATATTACAATAGGTAGGTTTGACACGAACCTACCTACGCAACACATTTAACATTATCTTGTTTTTTGAGCACTGTTTTTTTTTTTAAATGGTAGCATTTTCATAAAACGGTGTGTTTTGTTCTTAACAGTAGGTACTTAATGTTGCGTTACCGTTAAGTACTCAAGTCTACCTACTTTCATTATAAATGCGAAAACGTACACTGCGCATCTGAGTACCTAAATTAAATCTCATAAGTATCTTTTTTACATCAATAATTTGGACGTCAACGATTCGAAAAGCACGTTCATATGATTCTCAACGTATTTTTTGTTTCATTAATTTTTTGTTTCATTATAAGATCACTTTCTTAACGTTATGTTATTATGTTAGAGCCACAAAAATAATCTAATTGAAAACGTCAAGTCGACGGCTACGTTCAGCCCGGGAGGACCCTAGTTCCGCTAATGGACGAAGATCTAAGCTTACAGACATAATGCTAGTTACAGCAGGCGGTACGTCCACATGGACAGCGGCGACTGCAGCAGCGCCAGGTGCGGCGGCTCCTTGCCGCCCACCAGCAGCAGGTGCAGCTGCGAGTCGGCCCGGGGGGCGCTCCGCGCGCGCCGCCCGCCCAGCTCCTGCAGCTCGATGTCGCCCGGGGCCACGCCGGAGTCTGGCGTCAGAGCGGCGCCCAAGTTCATCACGTCAGGACCTAAGTAATGAGGATTGCTGAACCCGAGCGAGTTGCCGGACAATCTGTTGACCCGCTCCGCGCTCGCGTAGTCTGAAGTGGACAGTTCTCCTTCTTCCTCGTCAGTTATGGTCGTGTCTTTGATAAACCTGACGGAAGCCGACTTGGGTATGGTGACCACGGTGACCTTGCCGTCCAGTTTGACTGACGATCTGCCATCTCTTTTGATGTTGTTAATTTCTCGCCTCATTTCCTCTTCGTCTTCAGAGTCGAGGTACACGAGCTTGGTCGCTTCCACGGGAGACAGGACCGGCGTGGGCAGGATCATGTCGGCGAAGTCGGGGACGGAGATCGGTTCTCGAGACAGTTCCGAGCGGGACTCGATGACGTCACCGTCCCGGGGGCTCTCGCCGCCGTCCGCGGGCTGACGCTTGTCGATGACGTAGGCGGAGTGCGACTTGCTCAGCGCCGCCGCCTCCTGGCGCACCAAGCTCTCCGTGGAGTCGCGCTCGGCCGCCAGCGCGCTGTACGAGCAGCGCGCCGCCTTGCGCAGGTGGAACGACGACAGCTTGGACAGCTCCCTCAGCAGGCTGGCGGGCGGCTCGGGGCGCGCGTGCAGCGAGCGGCGCGCGCACGTGCCCGCGCGGCCGCCCGGCGCCGAGCGCACGCGCGGGGGCTCCGCCGGGATCAGCAGCACGCAGCTGTCCACGCGCGGGGACGGCCATTTCAGACTCTGGATTATCCGCTCCCAAGTTTCCGTCGCTGTTATTAATAAAAAAAAAATTGCAGAGGACACTATGATAGTATATTGAGAACGCAACGCATACACTCGAGCAGTCAGTTACCGAAGTGAAACCTCCAGAGCTCGTTGGTGGAGTGTCCGTGCGCCTCGCCGCCGAACACGTAGAGATGTGCGCCGGCGCGCACGCAGGCGTGTCCGCTGCGCGCGCTCGGCGACAGCTTGGCGGGCGTGCGCACCGCGCTCCACACGCGGGACACTGCGGGCGAGGGCGAACATATGACGAGAAGGAAACTGTACTAAATTAATCACATCAACACAGTACCACCTGGTGTGCATTAGCCATGCGTGAACTCCAGGGTGTATCTGATTCCTTCTGCGAAGCAGTAATGCTAGCAAAGGAGGAGGAGGGCCGCGCGAGGGAAAGGCAAGGCCTTCGCCCTAACCGCCGCAACAGGAGCAGACGCCCCGGGCGTCGGGAGTCGCAGGGCGATCCCCGGCCACCGTAGGCGCGGGCCTGCGGACGGCGAGCATTGGGTGGCTCGCTGTCCGATCACCATCAGGCCCAGGTCGATGGCGCTTTGTGTTTCACGCGCGCCTCAAAGAGATGTCAGCATAAAAGACGGGGCCCGCTAGGGCCAGAGCCTGCCAGGGTTGCGGAATCTGTTCGAAAGAGTCACCGCGGCCCTGGAACGCAAAGGGCTTTAGAAGGAACACGGATGGGTTTTAGTCAGTAAGAGTCTGACACGCCCTTCCGCTCCACCCAGAGCGGAAGAAGTCATTTGATGATTTCCCATCCTTAAAAAAAAAAAAAAAAAAAAAGGGTGTATCTGATTTTACCATAGGTCAGGGGTTCCCAAACTATTTCAACCGTGGCGCACTTACACCGTTGAGTATTATGTCCCGGCGCTCTAGCTTGCCAAATAGATTAAACTAGGCATAAAACCTAAAACAACCACAGATGTTGAGCTTTTTTTACATATTGATACACAAAAAGGAAATAAAATACTAAGCAGCGAGCGGGATTTAAGTGCTTAGAGCGAATACGTAAGTCTAGTTCCTGAAGAATGGAAACGAGGAGCGTCTTACGGCGCCCTTCTTTACTTTCTGCGGCACATCACGGCGCCGCGGCGCACACTTTGGGAACCCCTGCCATAGGTAGTATTTGAGGCCTTAGGATAAGATTCACAGATTACACTTTTGACTTTACTCCTTTACTTTGCCGATGTCCCTTAATAACGCAATGATGGAAGCGTTATTGCTTAGAATGAGTGGAGTTGAGACAGTTTCTACCTGACTGTGAAGTGGAACTATCGAAACTCGGAGCCATTAGAATGACGTAGCGAGGTACTCACTGGTGTCGTAGTACCAGAGGTCGGCGCAGTCGCGCAGGTCGCACTGTCCGCCGTGCACGTACAGGCGGTTGTCGTGCAGCGCCGCCGCGTGCCGGTGTCGCGCCGGGCCCGCGCCCACCGTGCGCACCTGGTGCCACGACTCCGACTCTGCAGGGTTAGGGAAACATAGTCGTTACATCATAACAAAACCTTCTCTGCTGGACATTGGCCCAGTAGAGACACTCGTATCGCATGTCCGGACTGAACTGCTAACTGTGAACTTCCATGGAATGAGCGGTGACGAAACAGAAACCTCTGACGTTCTGAAGTTCTTTTCAGGGTTGTCAGCTAGGAAACAACGGTCAAACTTTTTGGTAATTTTACCGCTGAACTTGCGAGGCGGCGAAGTCAGCTGTATTTGGTTGCAAAATTATTACAAAGTAAAAGTTTCCTCCATTTGAGCACGTACGGTCGGAGAGTATCCATTCACCTAGCACATTCATTCGTTCCTTAGGTAACTTATTCAACACTCACCGTAATGAAAGGCCCAGAGCTCATGCGTGGAGCCCCTCAGGTCCTTGTACCCTCCGTAGATGAGCAGGCAGTCCTTTAGTGCATGCGCAGAGTGTCCGCGGCGCCCGCGGGGGCCCAGGCCTGCACCCCGCGGATCTTTGGAGCCCCGCCGTCTGACTGTCGACGTGTAGCCTGACCGGCCTGGTAGTTTCCGCCATATTTGAGTCTGGAAAAAAACGTACAACGATGTTAAAATATAAAAGCAAGTATCTAAAACTTGTATGAAACACTTATCAACCTTATTGCTAAGGCAAAAGGGGGAAAAGTAGTAGACCAGGAGCTTGTCGTAGTACCTACCTACCTAACTAATAAGTATTCGTCAACAAGTCATTGAGGAAGCCGACCGGCGACCGGACACCAGACTGAGATGCAAGCTCGACCTCCCTTCAGGTAAGCTTGTTGCGTGTGGTAATGAAGCCCTATGTTTAATTGATGGGATTAAATTCAGCCGAGTGTGTAATTTAAGCCTATAACAAACTTAATAAATAAAACAACTGAAGAAGATTTAGTACCTACGCAGTGAAAGAAATTCATAGGCCATAGACAAAGGCAACCACTTGGGCCACACTGGCCACAAGCTACTAGCCAGGGGATCTCATAATGCAATCCGACCATTACATTAATGGTGTCATATATGTGGACGATGTTTGTTCTCAGGGTCATCTATTTTAAATTGACAATAGCCCTTCTTTTTGGCTTTGCCGTAGTCGGGTAAAAGATTGAAGTGCAGTGTGGTTTTTTAGGGTTCCGAACCTCCGTATGGAAAAACGGAACCCTTATACGATCACTTGTGTGTCTGCCTGTCTGGCCGTCCGTATTTCACAGACAATTTTCTCCGGAAAGAAAAAACGGTTTTTCAAACTACTATCTCCAGAATTAATGAACCAACAATTTTGAAAAAAATGCAGATAGGTATGCATGTTCTTTACCTATAGATTACATGAAAACCTATAAAAAATCAATGGTTTTAAAGTAACATGTAACTAAAAACTTATTGCAAAAAAATACAACCGACTTCCAAATTTTAATTTAATTTATTGTTTACATCAGTTCATCGTTCAGTTTTCGTTTTTTGACACCGACTTCCGTAGTTAAAGTTATTTTATACTTTGTAGTGTTTTTTATTTGGAAGTTGGTTGTATTTTTTTTGTAAAAAGTCTTTTATTTTCACTTTTTAGTGGTTCACATGTGCTTACCCCCCACAGCGTACCGGCGTGATGTTATGTTATGAACTGGTGTAAACAATAGACAGACATGAAATTTCAGCAATCCTAGTCCATTTGTTATCATTTATTGTGGAGTTCCGTTGGCGATCTCCGAAGTTCTTCTTCAGATCTTCACCAAATTGATATGGGCCCACTCCGAGAAAGTAGGCTTCCAAAAACTACCCAAATCGCTTCAAGTGTGCCTATAAAATTTGAAGAGTTCTCTCTATTTCTCCAGGATCCCATCATCAGATTCTGAATTGATAATCATGGGTCCACCTGGGAAGTATACCCTTTCAAACAAAAAATATCCAAATCGGTCCAGCCATCTTCGACTAATCGGGAAACATACATAAAAAAAAAGGTTCCGACGAATTGAGAACCTCCTCCGGAAAACTTTGAACGCGAGTTTATGTTAAGTAGGTATATACATATGTATCGCGGTTTGTAGTAGAACCTGCGATGACAGTGCTGTTATCCTTCATGCTTACATTCTTTATTGAGCACTAAAAAGAGCAACAACAGGACACAGGGACAAAACACCCATAGGAACACGAAAAAACTGTCATTTATGAAAACGAGGTATTGTAGACCTGTAGATATAGATCCGGAATTGAAATGGCTGGTGACAGTTCACTTCATGAGTAAGTCCGTAAAATTTTTCCCACATTTCCTTGTACATAACTGTCAAGCTTCTCAACTCAACCTACATAGATGACGGGCACTGATATCGCGTCAATCGCGTGCTCGAGGAGCCTCGGTCTCCGCAGTCCCGGCGCTCCGGCACTCTCGGACCAATGAGTGCACTGCGACAATATTGTGCACGCGAGCTTGTGGTAAGTTATGGCGAGTAACACTCCAAGGACAAGAGGGCCTTGCTTTTTAAGATGGTTGTTTGGAGCCGGATTCAAAAGGATTTTATGTGTTTTTTATTTTATTTTATTTATTTATCTTACTACATCAATTGTGTACGGATGACAGAATATAACTCCTCCTGTACGTATCGTAAGGAGGTTTATTATTTCTCAACTTTCACAAGCACCCGAATCGGTATATGGACCCATGATCCAAACCTGCTTAGAAGCTACTGCCACAATCAGAGAGACAAAATTAAATGACGATCGCTTTCAAAGCGTTTTGTATTTCTGATTTTCTATCGCCATAAGCAGAAGCTGCCATAGAACGAGATCGTCAACAAGTTTAGTGGAGCATATCGCAAAGTTCAGCAGTGAGCACAACATTGAAGGACGAAGGAGGCCTTAGGTGTTATCGGTACCTACCTAACTTATGTCAGTCCCATAGGTACCTGTTTGACTTTCCATCAAGTTATTATAACTGATAGAATATCACTTACTCTAAACACCCTGGTCAAAGTAAATTCTGCTAAGCTGCACCCTGAAGAGAGGTGAGAGAAGAGGTGAACCAACCTCTGTGTCGTAGATCCAGAGCGGCGTCTCGTTGGAGAGCGCGCCGGCCTCGCCGCCGAACACGTAGAGCTTAGCCTCGTGCGCCGTGGCGCTGTGCTCCTGCAGCGACGGCGGCGGCTCGCCGCGGCACTCGAGCTTCTCCCACTTACCGGTAGCTGGAACGACATGTTAGTGCTTATTATTGCCTAGTAAAACAAAGTTTTTCGCTTCACATAGGTACCTACATATATATTGTTACGAGCTTGGGGTTCGTGACAATAAAAACAGCCGATTAAATAACCAAAAATGACACTTTAATTTAACAACACTAATTACAACTTCAAACTCACTAATTATTAAACACAAGTTCACCACTGATCACTTTATTCGCACTTGAAGATCGCTTTCGAAGTATTCGCTTGTATCGCAAATTCAATACTGCCCCGGTCGCGGAATACGCGCTCCTTTTATCGGTCAGTTTATTCTAGAAACTTCCATTCTCGAAACATCTGGAAAGTACTCGTAACTACCGCTGCCGACTGACTAGATACCGAGAAGTGTAGAATGTTCTGGCAAAGAAATGTCTAGAAGGTACTTGACTCTACTAGTTCTGCTACTCGATACTAGATGGCGCTAGTAGTAACTTAATGTACCCGACATTAATTCTGGCGCGTAACACTGCCCCCTCCTAAGACATGCTCGTCCCGAGCATTATCGGTCCCATAATAACGCGCCAGTCGATCCACATGGACGATCTTAGGAGCACTTCTTGTACCTTTCTGTATACGGTAGGTCACGTCGTTAATTTTTGTCACAATCCGGTACGGCCCGTCCCATTTAGCTTGAAGCTTAGGGGATTTCCCTTTACTGCGACCTGGATTGTGCAACCACACTAGTGAACCTTCGTCGAACCCTTTATTGTTCATTTTACGGTCATAACGGGTTTTCATCTTTTCAGACATTTGCTGGCCCGATTGTCTGACGTGCTCATAAATGTCATTCATTTTATTCCGCAAGTCATTCGCATAATCGGTTATACTGCGTGGGGCATCAGGTGGTATTCCGGTGATCAGATCTGCAGGCAGCCGCAATTCTCTTCCGAAGTTGGCGAAGGCTGGTGTCACCGATGTACTTTCGTGAACAGCACTTCGGTATGACAGCAAAAACGGTTGTATATGCTTGTCCCAATCGCGTTGCCGGTTTTCCACGACTTTTGCCAGGTATCTCTCCAATGTCTGATTAAATCGTTCCACCATTCCATCCGATTGTGGGTGGTAAGAAGTTGTTCTCGTTTTATGAGTACCCATAACTCGACAAGTTTCCTGGAATATTTGGGACTCAAAATTCCTTCCTTGATCGCTGTGAATCTCCAAGGGTACTCCAAAACGACAGAAGACTTCATGAACTAGTTTATCTGCAACTGTTGAGGCTTCTTGATTTGGAATGGCGAAGACTTCCGGCCACTTAGTGAAGTAATCCATTACAACCATGAAATACTTGTTACCACTTTCACTTTCCGGAAAAGGTCCCGCAACATCTAGGGCTATCCTTTCCCATGGTGCACCGACGTTGTACAATTTTAATGCACCTCTACTGCGAGTCTGAGGTCCTTTTACAGCCGCACAACTTGTACATTTGCGACACCAGTCATCGACATCGTCACGACAGTGGACCCAGTAAAACCGTTCTCTAGTAGAGTTCTCGGTAGAGTCCGTTTTACTCCCATATGGCCTCCTGAAGAACCATTATGGTACAGCTGTAGGACATTCGGTACTTTTGCTTTAGGGACAACCATTTGCAAATGACAGCTGTTCCCCCGAGCATTTTCCCATTTACGGCACAGGACTCCATCCTGAATCACTAAGCTGTCCCATTGGGCCCAATAACTTTTTGTGATCGAACTCATCGCTGAGACGTCACTCCACGTGGGCTTAGGAGCACTGGCCTTCATCCACTCCAGAATCGGCTTGATGTCCAAATCTTCCTGCTGTGCACATTGTAGGCTTTCCTTCCACTCGCTGCTGAGGCCTGTCTTGACCATTCTCACAGGTACGACTTCTTTACCCTCTTGCCTAGTACAATGCCGGCAGTCTTCAGGGCAAGGTCTTCTTGACAATGCGTCGGCGTTGCCATGAGATCTTCCGCTGCGATGTTCAATCACAAAGTCGTATTCCTGCGGCCGCTTGGCGCTGTTGCTAGCCGCTCTACCTTCTGGAAATCGGCTATCTTTCTTCTCCCCAGTTCGCTTAGGGCAACTGGATCGAAGATGGCCCCTTTCACCACAACCGTAGCATTTAGGACGGTACCTTATAAATCGGTTGCGAACTGCAGCTGTTGCAACCTCCCTGCCGCGGTGGGAGCGACTATCCTGACACACAGTTTCCCTTTCTATTGTTGTCGTTGGGCAACTGGATCGAAGGTGGCCCCTTTCCCCACAGCCGTAGCACCTAGGGCTGTATCCTTTTAAACGGTCGCGAACTGTAGGCGCTGCAACCTCCCTGATGCGATGGGAACGATGATCCTGTCGCACAGCTTCCACCTCCAGTGCATGAGCCAAGGCGTCCTTAAGCGTCCCGTGGTGCCCGAGCCTTAAAGCAGCTCTAACTTCAAGGTCGCGGATTCCGTCAATGAATGCCTGCACCAGATTCCCTTGAATGAGTGCGGGTAAAGACTGATATGCTTTACGAACCAGTTTCTCCACTTCAAGGGCCCACTGCTGCAGGTTTTCACCGCTACGTTGCACGCGATCCTTGAGCTGCGCCCGAAACACGTGTTCCAGATGAGCGTCGCCATATCTAGCTTCCAACGCCTCAAGAAGCTGCTCATAAGTCACTTCCTTATCGAGAGCTTCTAGGACAGTTAAGGCCTGGTCGCGCAGGCCTAGGGTGAGAGCAGTCATGGCCTGATTTTTACTCCACCCATTCGCCTTCATAACAGCCTCAAACTGTCTTTTGTAGGCTGACCAGGAAGATGTCCCATCGAACGGTGGCACTTTGAATCCACGTAGCGAAGGTGTAGTAGCTACTGACACTGCCACCCCATCTCCAATTTTTAGGTTGTCCATTGTTTTTTTCATTTCAGCAATCTGGGTTTCAGCTTCTATCAGCCGGTTCTCATGCTGAACTACCTTATCTTGTACGACTTTAATTTCTTTTCCGAAAGTGGCGTGCAGATCCTTCATGAGGAACGTCTGTTCTTCCTGGCGGCGCATCTGCTCCTCCTTGTCACGCTGGAGCTGTTCTTCCAACCGACGGGCCTGTTCCTCCTGTCGGCGGGCCTGTTCCTCCTTGTCACGCTGCAGCTGTTCTTCCAACCGACGGGCCTGCTCCTCCTGCCGGCGAGCCTGTTCCTCTTTGTCACGCTGCAGCTGTTCTTCCAACCGGCGGGCCTGCTCCTCCTGACGGCGGGCCTGCTCCTCTTGACGGCGGGCCTGTTCCTGCAGCATCAGCATCAGAGCAGCAAAGTCTGGTGCTGCAGATGCTGGAGCTGCTGTGGACGGACCGGCCTCCACAATCGGCAGCTGGCCCTCCGACGTCAGCGGCGTTGTACCTCCAAAACGCCTCTGGTCCGTGTCCTGCTGACGTTGACTCCGGGTACGGATACCCTCCGTGTCGTCCTTTGGTAGAATCGGCATGGTTTAAATATCCACTCTTCTGACACCAATTGTTACGAGCTTGGGGTTCGTGACAATAAAAACAGCCGATTAAATAACCAAAAATGACACTTTAATTTAACAACACTAATTACAACTTCAAACTCACTAATTATTAAACACAAGTTCACCACTGATCACTTTATTCGCACTTGAAGATCGCTTTCGAAGTATTCGCTTGTATCGCAAATTCAATACTGCCCCGGTCGCGGAATACGCGCTCCTTTTATCGGTCAGTTTATTCTAGAAACTTCCATTCTCGAAACATCTGGAAAGTACTCGTAACTACCGCTGCCGACTGACTAGATACCGAGAAGTGTAGAATGTTCTGGCAAAGAAATGTCTAGAAGGTACTTGACTCTACTAGTTCTGCTACTCGATACTAGATGGCGCTAGTAGTAACTTAATGTACCCGACATTAATTCTGGCGCGTAACAATATTCATAAGTACTCGTACATTACCTGCGCCTGTAGTGCCACTTAATGCAATGTTTACAGAATAAAGCGGCTGTTTTCTTCAAAAGGTTAAGCAGAGGAAGGTGTACCTACCTCATGGGTACATTTCAGTGTTAAGAAATAGGGGGCGAGCCCATTGCTATTAACCAGTCACAAATCCAGACTGCTACTGAGAACATCCTGATAGCAATACTCAATATCAGTTTTCCCGACTTAGGAATCAAAGACAAAGTCAAAGCGTTTATTTCAATTAGGCCATGAAACGGCACTTTTGAACGTCGTCATTTACAGTTAAAATAATAGTATAAAAATTACCGCTTTTACCGGGTCCTACCTGGGCCCGATGTAGACTTTTTAGCGTCCGAAGTCTGGCTGCGTTTTGGTGACCGGTTCGGGGAAACCGAAAGTTTTGTCTGTGCGATTATGGACGAAGTTATGATGTCGAACAACTACCGGAAATACATTGTGAAGTATGGTACTGTTAACATTATGTCGGGCATGTCACCAGCCCGGGGAATCCATCCGCCACATTATTTTCGATTGTCCTAGTCTGGCTAACGGAGACTATTTGCATAGGCACAACCTTCTAGCTAGGATTATCCATCAGCAACTTGCTCTTAAATCTTGTGGAATCGAAAGTATCGTACCATAGGTATGTGCCCGACCCAGTTCTCGAAAATGGGAATTGAACGTTGTTTTGGAATCGATCTATCATCACTGACTGGACTATAGTTGCTAATAAGCATGACATAGTGGTGATAGATCGACTAAACCGTCGCGCAATCATTGTTGATATAGCAGTCCCTCATGACGAGAACCTCGTGAAGACTGAGAAAGATAAACAAACTAAGTATCTTGACTTGGCCCGCGAGGTTGTCGACATGTGGGATGTGAACACAGCAGTCATTGTACCGATAGTCGTGACGGCTAATGGCATAATTGCCAAGAGCCTCGACCAACATCTAAAGAAGCTCTCGTTGGGCAGCTGGATCAAGGGCTTGATCCAGAAAGCAGTACTCCTGGACATGCGCGTATTGTTAGGAGGTTCCTCTCTCAAGAGCCCTGACCACCGGTAGCTTGGACCCTGTTCCCGATACCGGTGGGCTACTATATTTATATTAATTTAAAACATTTTTATATTTTAAATGTATTTAAATTTTAAAAATGTAATTTATATGTATACACAATGAATAAAGGACATAATAATAATAAAAGTTTGTTTTAGGCATTAGCACCCATAAAATTAAAATTAAAATTGAAACCTAATACATACAAACAAAAAATTAAATTAAAAAAAATAAAAATAACGGTACAACAACCCTCCACTTCACAGCAAAGAAGAAAGAATCAAACTCAATATCAGTGTTCTCGACTTAGGAATCAAATTCAATATCAGTTTTCCCGACTTAGGAATTAAACTCAATATCAGTTTTCCCGACTTAGGAATCAAACTCAATATCAGTTTTCCCGACTTAGGAATCAAACTCAATATCAGTTTTCCCGACTTAGGAATCAAACTCAATATCAGTTATCCGACTTAGGAATCGAACTCAATATCAGTGTTCTCGGCTTAGGAATCAAACTCAATATCCGTGTTCCCGACTTAGGAATCAAACTCAATATCAGTTTTCCCGACTTAGGAATCAAACTCAATATCAGTGTTCTCGGCTTAGGAATCAAACTCAATATCAGTGTTCCCGACTTAGGAATCAAACTCAATATCAGTTTTCCCGACTTAGGAATCAAACTCAATATCAGTGTTCCCGACTTAGGTATGAAACTCAATATCAGTTTTCCCGACTTAGGAATCAAACTCAATATCAGTGTTCCCGACTTAGGAATCAAACTCAATATCAGTGTTCCCGACTTAGGTATGAAACTCAATATCAGTTTTCCCGACTTAGAAATCAAACTCAATATTAGTTTTGCCGACTTAGGAATCAAACTCAATATCAGTTTTCCCGACTTAGGAATCAAACTCAATATCAGTTTCCCGACTTGGGAATCAAACTCAATATCAGTTTTGCCGACTTAGGAATCAAACTCAATATCAGTTTTCCTGACTTCATGCTTAGCAGTAAGCAGGTAGCGCTTGCGACCTCTAGACCAACGAGGCAGTCTAATTAGAAGTTGTAGGTGATATCACAGAAAACAACAAGAATAAATAAAATTATGCTATGTAATTAACACGACACGAATAATTACTATCTCGACATTTCTTAATCAAAATTTTTCAAATAAGCGGCATTACCATAACAAAATGATAGGTACCTATCACATTTCTAATTAATATTCCGCTATAAAACAGCCAACTTTTAAACCAAAATGAAATACGACAAAACAAAATCTTAACAAACATTCCCACAGCAACTTTCGAATCAGAACGAACCAAAATACTCGTTACGCATTCGTGCAGCAAAAAGTTCCGACACGTAATTAGCGTTTGAGTCGGTTGATGAGGCTCGACCTAATTAAACGCCAGTCGGAAGCTGTTGCAGACGCTCCCAGGAAGAAAAGACACGTTTTTGTGGAGGACCCTTCGACGACTGCTGACGACAGCCTCTTCGATTGATGTGGAGTGCCGTATTCAGGTCGGTGTCCCACAAGGAACACCACTGGGTTTGAGAACATTGTTGGTTGATTGTATTATGTAATTGTAGACGTTGACGAATAAATGTTTGGACTATTTTTTTAAAAGGAAACTAGGTTTCTGTTTGTCTTCTCGAGAGATGATTAATGTTGTCGTATAACAACTTCCGCACTAAGTAACACGTGATAATGAAATATAGGTTACCTAACCGACTAAGTAGAAACTTTACAAACTATTCTAATCTTACTAAATTAAGAGAACTCAGAGCGATAACATTTCAACTGTGGGTATCATTAGCTCGATCATTCGATTTTTATTTATTTTTAGGCTCACGCTTAACCACTATCTCACCTGATGGTAAGCGATGATGTGGTCAACGCTTGCCTAGAAGTAATATGTTTTCTTTACTAAGACATATGGTATTGTTAGGCTGCGCACATAGCACTTACCGAGGCTGTACCTCCAGAAGTCCCTGAGCGGTACGGCGCCGCCCGCGCCCCGGCCGCCCAGCACGTACACGTGGCCACCCAGCAGCGTCGCCGAGTGCTTGCCGCGCGCGCACGGCACTGCGCGCCCGTTGCTGCCGCCGCACTCCACCGAGCTCCACATCTCATCTGGAAAAAGAACAGGATAATTTTAATATTGATGATGATAAGGGGTCAATCGCCTCGAGTGTAAGCATTACTCACCTAGTAGCCTACATTATCGGTAAGTCAGTAGTAGCTAACCCTCAAGGACACTTACGAACATTGGGCGGTACCCAGGATCAGGTGGGTGAACGGAGTTCCGGGTTGCGGCAAGACAACCTGGGTGGTGAAACACTTCGATGAGGAGAAGGACGTCGTAGCCACCACGACAACTGAAGCTGCCAAAGATCTCAGAGAGAAGCTTGCGCACCGCTTAGGAGACCGAGTAAAGACAAAGGTGCGCACTATGTCCTCAATCTTAGTCAACGGGTTCAAGAAGCAAGAGAAGTGCTACCGCCTCACGGTAGACGAGGCTCTTATGAACCATTTTGGGGCCATAGTTATGGCAGTTAAGTTGTCAGGAGCTAGCGAGATTGTCCTTATCGGAGACATAAACCAGCTACCATTCTTGGACAGAGAGAACCTATTCGAGTTAAGGTATACCCGTCCAAATATGTCGGCTGGCATCGCCCAGGAGCTCCTTTGCACTCATCGCAATCCGATGGATGTGGCATTTGCTCTGAGCGAAATATACTCCGGTATATACTCCTCCAAGTCGTCGCTGTCGCGGGTTCACTCCCTGAGGGTAGAAGGTTACACTGGTGCGCAAATACCAGGAAACGCCCAAAATACCCTATTCCTGGTTCACACACAGGAAGAGAAAGCTTCTCTTGTGAGCCAGGGATACGGGTCGGGCGAGGGGTCCCGCACATTAACCATTCACGAGGCTCAGGGCTTGACCTACGACAGCGTTATTATCATTAACACCAAGTCCAGGAGGCTCCAAATTCATGACAGCATCTCCCACGCGGTAGTGGCGGTGTCGAGACATACAGTCAGTTGCGTCTATTATTCCGACGACGCCGATGACGCCACGGGCCGCTTTGCGAAGAGAGCGATGGATGCGCCGACTAAAACGGTCGTCGATTACAACCTTAAAACGGCCATGCAGCATCGAGACGCAGCTGTTATGGAAGCTTTGCTCAGGCTGGCGAAGTCCCTGGTCATCAGACCTCATCTAAATAACACCTAAAAGTCCCGCAGAAAAAACTCCCTCCCTTAAATTCCACCCTGTTTTTAAAATAATAAAATATAATGTGTAAAGCTGCATGGCAGAATGAGTCTGTCATACTCACGTAAATGTCCTGTCGATGGTGACGGGCGCATTTGGCCGTTAAGTTCCCTAAGATATGGTTGAATTAAGCGGCGCAGATGTGCGCGTCATGTCCGTGAACGGATGCCGTCAGTCGGGGCTGGTCGGCTCGCACTGCCATGCAGCTCACCGCGTATACCTAGTGTCTAGTGTGTGTAAAACTGTAGTTGTAATATTCAGATACCGTAAAATTCATGGAATACAATATAGAATAAATAAAAAAAAAAAAAAAAAAAAAAAAAAAAAAAAAAAAAAAAAATTATGGACTCACGTAGATCGTCAGCCATAACGTAGTTTTAAGGGTAGATTAAGCGAATTGTGTCCAATGTAGGAGCACATACTGTAACAAATAAAATAAAAGTAAACAAATGTAAAATCGTAAAAAAAGGCGCAGACGACTATGTCCGCGATAAAAAGAACTAATAAAAAAAAAAAAAAAAAAAAAAAACCCTCAAGGACAGTAAATTGTCTATGAGAAAGTAATATAATGGAAACATTTTAAAAATATACAAGCAGCTCACAGATCAAGCTTGTAGTCACCAGTAACTCCAATCTCTACTGAACTACTTAACAAATTTCGCTGAGTCATTAAAAGGGGCCATCTATGTGACCGTATTAACTTGGTAGGTAAACAGATATTCCGTTACGTCCTTTTGCCTTTCCCCTGCAAAATAAGCAAAACCTTTTCGCATTAAGAATATATCGGAAAAGGGCCGAAAAGTATAACACTTCACACACACTGCTTTAACTGCATCAAAGGCAAAAACCATATTTCAGCAAATTTTAAATGAAATATAAAAATACACGCTCCAAGGCTTTCGACAAGGTAAACCACATTGCGTCTTTCCCCCCTCTGTAATCGAAAGTTTCCGACTTTGAAGTCGTGTCCCTTCGAATAAAATGCATTACTCCCCTTCAATGTGCATAAAAATCAGCAACTACTCGTCGTGTGGGGTAGATGAAATGCCGGCGTCCCCCAGGGCTAGAACCCTCAGTTTCAACGTCTCCAAGTAAGTATTGCTTATAGCGAATGAATCCCTTCTTGTTCCGTGTAGGGACGTGTTTAGGAGTTATCGTTTACAATGTGTAAATATTAGTTAGAATCGAGAGGTTTTATATGTTTGTGGGAGGTCAAATACATTGCGATAGTCATTGAAAATTGCTATGACAATTAAAGCAACTGAATAATATACTTTAAAATTATCTTTTTTTTTAAATATTTTTAGTTACGTTTTGTTAGTCGGTTTTCTACTTGTTGCAAGAGAAAGACACACAGACATTAGTAGACACCAAAAATCATTATTGCTCTACTCTGCGCGTAATAAAATCTAAATAATTACGTCACTAGACCATACAATATTGTATAATGTGTACTATGCCTATCTGTGTAGTTTACCGCAAGCGTTAAATAGATTAAAACTTTGTAGAACTTAACAATTTCCTGCATTGGCCGGCAGCCAAGCGGTCTGTACTCTGTAGCAAGTTCAATATACGGATAACGAATGCTCGCGGGACAGGGTTGGAAAAAATGTCTTTTTCAGTTTGTCACGAAATTCCGCGAATCCTTCGAGAACTCAGAAATCATTACTTAGGAGTTTTATCTTGAAAAAGATTACTGTGATAAACCCTGAGGACAGAAATGAAATGACAACGAATCACCAGCCTACGTAGTAAATAATATCATAACTCCAGGCTCAGTAGGTATTCTATAAATCATATCGTTCAGGGCAATCTCATTAAACCCATTTACGAGACAAAGCCACAACCCTTCCTGTATTAAGACTTATGGCTTCATAAATGTCCGTCCATTTTCCTAAAGGCTCGTATACTTTTCATATCAAATATTTAGTCCGATCGCCCTATAATTAGTCCCTGCATAGGGTACACCAACCCTTTGTTTACCACGTGACTTGTTTGACAATTCAGCTCTGAACCCTGGACGCCGGTATGTTGGCACTCTTGTAGGTAAAAAACAAAAACATAGGGGAGATCGGAAGGGTCTTTCTATAGTAGTCAGGGGCAGCGAGACGACGGTACCTACACGTTGTGTAATCAAGAGTGACTTTGACGCACTTATCGACTCCTGTATACAGGAGTATATGTACATCTATTTGCTAAAACAAACTAGTGTGGAAAATAAATGTAATCTCTCCTGATGAATTTTAAGCCTCCTGATGAGGATTGTCAGCGACACTTATTTTCACATTTAAAGTTTAGGATCGTTGGCAATGTTTCCAAGATCAATGTGAACGGCTGAAGTTGAAGAGATAATTTCAGGACTGCCATAACTTTCATGTCTTACAGCTTGTTTCGCCAAGTTAAATTTCCGACGTGTAACAACTTTGTAACATTAAAATATCATTTATGTAACACTTTCCCATTTTATTTTATCTTTGAATGTTGTTAGACATCTGGGGCAGTAGCAGCACTGATTCTCCATTTTGCTGAATCACAACATTCCTTATTTTCTTTGATATAGGTCATCAGAGATTATCCGGAGACCCCATTCTTTGGTACACATTCCTCTATATTGGCTCTTGAATGGCCTGTAGCCAGCGTGGTAAGGGTGGATTGGGAGCCGCCCGAGAGCAACGTTTTCTAGCTAGCTTCACCAGGACAAACGAGAGCCTGTGTCTCGCTAGCGTTAGCGGATTGGAATGAATCAGGTGTAAGGCAAACATGTTTACTTACTTTATAACAGGCGTTTAAACGAAGACGAGTCGTGTGATCGTGTCTACATGAGCAACGTCGGTCCCTGTACCCTATATTAGGATGCTAATGTCGGGTATAGGGACCGAGCGCTGACATTGCATGGTCGGCGTCGGCGACGTAAAATGTTTGTTGACACACTTCATAATCGGTTAGTGGGGTTCAAGGGTTATGGTGTTTTTAGAGGTAGATGAAATTTCATGGAAAATTGTATTTTTTGTAATTTTGATCAGAGTTACTATTAGAATTTCTCAGAGCGTGTAACATGCGACGTACTAATGCTTGAAAGAGAGATCAAGAGAGTAGGTAACTCAATTTCCGGAATCCGGAGCGCATATTTCTAACTTCGTATCTTCGTCAGTGTTTCGATTTACTATAGCTATACAGAGATATCTCAGCTTCTGGATTATTTAGGGAATGAGATTTGTCTTTAATAATAAATGTGACTTCGTAACACGTCTTAATAAATCATTCGATACAGCGTGCTTTCGCAATATGGATGAGAGAACATCACTTTATTACAACCTACTTCGGCCCAACTTTAGGAAGGAGTTGGAATAAAATAATGGATTACGTAATGGTATGTTTCTGTTTGGGGATCTTCTGGTAATCCGTCAGTGGCGTACATCCTGAGAACCTCTTAGCTTGATACTTTATTAATGAGAGTGGTTTCAGCAGTAACACATGATTGCCGCTTATCGTGAATAATGGACGCGGGCGGATCCGGATGGATCGCGTTATTATGTAGCTTGGCAGATATGAAAGAATGATTTGTGTGCGAGCGTTTGAGTGAGGAAGTGGTCCAAGGACAAATCATAGTCAGATTCGGCTAGATTATGTAATTGAATAAATATTTTAATGAAACGCAAGAACAACAGAGTTACAAATATGAAGTAGCAATGATAAATAAAAAATATATCGCAGTAGTGAAAGCAGATCAATCATAAAACGAGACCAACAGGAAGAAAAGTAGCGAAGATCAAATCAATAACTACAATATTCTACTTTATCTTCCAGTAGAAGCTGAAGATAACGTCGTTCATGAAGCAATAAGTCCTGATGAGGCTGCAATCAGCGGGGATGGCCGCGTTTTCTGCCCCAGCGCCCACACTCCATGAATACAGATCGCCCGCGTCTCTGCTTGCATAATTTCCACGTCTATTATGTAGTGAACGACGGTGGCACTGGGGTTTCAAGTAATTTAGATTTATAGACGTTTTTTTTTTCATTGTAATGCTGGTTGTCGTGTGAATTAGGAATGTCGTCTGCTAGGTTTCCTTATATTATTGCTCAGTTTATTATATCATTATTTAAATAAGTACTTTATAGTTGGTGCTTCTTCTGCTTTTTGAGTCGATCGCTTGTATTTTTCGGACCAGTACCTGTACTAGTTCTGGAGGATGCAGATTATTGGCCGGTACTTAGGTACTACCTAAACCTAAGATATTAATAATAATATAATATTTTTTTTTTTATTTGCGGATAGAAAGGATACAATGCAAGTTATATACTAAAGATTTTACATGTATGGTAAATTTTTGTGAATAATGACCCCGATGCTAGGAAAATCCTGTGTTATCAGGGCCATCCGTTCGTCCAATTAGGGTTGTGATACAGAAAATTAGAGAATATTGAATCGCCTATCGCTGTCATTGAAACACTGTATATTATACGGTTTCATGCTCTTAGTAAAAAACAATTAGATTCTGTTCGTGAGTTTTATCTGTACATTCATCAGAGTAATCTTGAAACAATTTTGGTTCGTTAGCAGGTACTCGCCGTGGAAGATACAATTCCTTACTCCTTCCAAAAATCTCTTGAATGCTACCGACATAGCTTGATTTACATTCTCCAGCACACAAAGGACCCTCATCTTTTATCACTTCTATAGTAGGCGCCAGATAATCGTGGAATAACGGTCATTGACCCACCTACAATTATTGACATTTTTAATTTGAAAAACGGAATTAATGACACAAAGCTGTCCCGAATCATCATCTCTCGTGATCCTTAACATTGTCTAATAATGAAAAACGATTCATATTTAATTGTTCAGGTACCTATGAACAGTTATTAGGGAAAGGTCAATATACTTTATTCCACATTTATCTGGCGCCTACTATAAGTCCTTAGTGACCGTCGCCAGTCTCTCGGATCGCTCCTCAGATTCAGATTCAGATTCATTTATTCATTGTAAAACATAGGTATATTATGAAATAAATATAAAATATTTTTCTTTGCCAGTGCTGTTTTGTATTTAGTAGTACACAACATGTTTTTGTATTGGGATCTAGGCTGAGTGGTTCGTTTTCTAGTATCTACTATCGCAGGAAACAAGTCCAAGTTAAATTTGACAAAAACTGCTACTTCAAAAATAGGCATGGGAAAGTCAAGATTTTTAATGATTTGAAGACAGGCTCACAGCTATCAGTAGTTTTTAGGCCTACCATACATCGAATACATCTTTTTTGAGTTCAGTTCACAGACCACGCTATAAACAGGGCTCGGAGGCTCGTGATCGTGACGCGGGGACGTGGCGTCGTTATCTCGAGACATATCCACCTTATACCGATCAATACACTCTGAAATGGGTCGCTTTGTCGATCACTTGTTTATGAGGAAGTACGTTGAGTGACAAAAAGCGATTTTGTTAAACTCGATCATTAGAACCGTCCCAGGAAGCGATGACTCATGACGCATGAGGTTTTTTAAAGGACCGACCATCTCAGTTGACCACGAGAAGGGGAAAGAGGAAAGAGGAAGATTTGTCCTGCAGCAGAGTCATTTTATCAAAATAATAATAGATCATTATTAAGTTGAACCGCCTAAAGTCTTGATCCCTCTTCTTAACTTAGGTGCATCACACATGTGCACAACACACTTCTGTATTTGAGATTTCTACTATGTTAGCATTAGCAATCGCAGTATATAAAAAAACCTTCATATACCGGACGCAATGGAAAATCTGACAGCCAAAGACGGGGTACCTACATCAGCTTATCTGACGTGATCCTCACAGAACCATACATTTATTAAGGTTGGCTTACCCACACAGTCAGCCTGACTAGCTACTCCACACGGCGAGGAAGACAATGCCACTTACTCGTGGCTTTAGATGTTGGTCATAGTCAAATTATTAATTTTATCCCGTTTAAATTGCACAGGAAAATGTCATAAAACGTAAAAATACCAAGAGCAGGTACGAGACTGACAACAAATACCTTATTATCCAATACTTTTTCCTCATTCTTCGTCAATATTATGACAGTTCGTTGTATATTGTATCTCCGGATAGCTAAGTGTTGCCTCGTTGACCTCTAACCTCGTCCTCGGGGTTAAGAGACACGTAACGGCGTGTTGGCAGGGTGTTAGCTTGCAAGCGATTGACACGCGATGCTCGCTTGTCGACACCTTTAACTTTCAAGCTACACGACTCCACGTGCTACTGATGCTATCGCTGTTACTTGTTTTGAAGAGGTTATTGCCACGTTTACTTTCTGTTTTCTATTCTTGTCTTTGGTCTCAAGGTATCCTTTGCAGGTAGATATAGGAGCTGAAAGGGACGAAAAAATGCCATTTTCTAGTGGCGTGCGTTCGAAAATGATGTTCAGCATTTCAGCATTGACAGTAATGGACTGCGCAAACCTAAATCGATTGATAATACTCGTAGTCGGTTATTTAGGATCTATGTATATACAGGGACTCATTACTAAAACCAATCTATCAATCAAATCATACAAGTTTATAGGTAGCTAAGTACTCCAGGAAAATGTGTGAAACTGGTGAAACATTAGGTTTCATCTTGAGACCTACATAAGTAAGTAGTAGTTTCAAGTAAATTCCGCAGTTATTGTTTAGAGGACCCACATCTAGCGAGGAAAAGGCAGAGATTTAAATGTAAATAACTGGGTACTTTGTGTTACCCGGCTAGCCTACCCGTGGTAGCCGGCTACCGAGGGTTGGTTCTACCGTTCCAGAAATATTTAAAATAATACCTAGAGCTTTGTTTAAGATTCTCAATTCTTTATTGCGTACCATAATGTATAAAGTTGTTAGGATATAATTATATTAGTCACAATTATGGACCCTGTCGGGCACAGCATAGAACAAGTAGGAGAGAGGAGGAAGAACACTGAGTGTTTAATGTGATAACTTTTATTAGATATTTGTTATTTATTTATTATCCGTAGTAATTATTATTTATTATCCGTAAGGTAAGTTATTTATTGGACGCTTCGTATTTATTTAGAAATTTATTTTTACGTTTAATGAGTATGTCGGCGTATCTTGAATACACAATATTTATAGATATAAATAGATAGTTGTGAATTTTATAATTTATCACTTAAGTATTCGCTTATACTATTACATTATTTTGTTCATAAGGAAATGCTTCAATTTATTGACAAAGACATTATATTTATCTAAATTCTTGATTAGTTCGGGTAACTTATTATACATTTGTCTGGACATGACAGAGGTACTATTGGAGTGCATTTTTAGTCGCGATGTTGGTAGGTTTAGTCTATTTTTATGTCGTAAAATAATTTTCGTTTGTATGTCCTCTCTTTTTGTAATGTATTCTGGGTACTTATGCACGAACTTACAAACTTCAAATATATAGAGACAGGGTAGGGGTAGAATCTTCGCACGTTTACGCGTGGCGCGTGGAGGCGCTTCGCCGGGGCGAAACTCCGCTGCCACGGCAAATTGCTACGCGGCGGACGGAGCTCCGGTGGGATACCATGGCGATATGGAAACGGCGACTGTCGCAACCCAGCGCTGGGCACGCCACAATTGCGGCGATAAGACCCCTCTTTGAGGAGTGGCTGGAGAGGCGCTACGGCGTCTTCACCTTCCGCCTGACGCAGGTACTAACCGGACACGGCTGTCTAGGGAGGTACCTGTTTCGGATTAAGCGGGAGGACACGCCCGAGTGGCAGCACTGTGAGGATCGCCCGGAGAACACGGTGGAGCATACGGTGGAGGTCTGCCCTGCTTGGGCTGAGCACCGCCGTGTCCTCGTCGAGGCAATCGGCGGCGGCTACCTCTCGCGTCCGGCCCTGGTTGAATCCATGGTCCGGAGCGAGGAGGCTTGGGAAGCGGTCACCTCCTTCTGCGAAGCAGTAATGCTAGCAAAGGAGGAGGCGGGCCGCGCGAGGGAAAGGCAAGGCCTTCGCCCCAACCGCCGCAACAGAAGAAGACGCCCCGGGCGTCGGGAGTCGCAGGGCGATCCCCGGCCACCGTAGGCGCGGGCCTGCGGACGGCGAGCATTGGGTGGCTCGCTGTCCGATCACCATCAGGCCCAGGTCGATGGCGCTTTGTGTTTCACGCGCGCCTCAAAGAGATGTCAGCATAAAAGACGGGGCCCGCTAGGGCCAAAGCCTGCCAGGGTTGCGGAATCTGTTCGAAAGAGTCACCGCGGCCCTGGAACGCAAAGGGCTTTAGAAGGAACACGGATGGGTTTTAGTCAGTAAGAGTCTGACACGCCCTTCCGCTCCACCCAGAGCGGAAGAAGTCATTCCCAACTACTTCTAATTTATTATTTTTAAAGCTTAAGTTTATATTTACTTATTGGTATTTTTGGCGAGGGTGGAATGATGTTATTTTAGTTTTATTAAAGTTTATTTCTAGATTGTGTTCAGTCATCCAGTTTGTTGTCGAATCTAGTATGGAATTTAATTTATCATTTAAATTGGAGTTATTATCGCATGAGGTAAGTATAGAAATGTCATCTGCAAACAGGACACATGGCTCACTTATATTATTAGGAAGGTTATTTACGTAGACAAGAAATAAGGAACATCCTATTAAGCTTCCTTGCGGTGATTTATTTGCTGTCGGATCTGATTAATTCTGTTTAATTTTTGCTGTTGTTATAATGTTCAATTTCTACTATTTGTTCCCTACGTTTCAAATAAGAAACAAACCAGTCATAACATTTGCCGCGGAGTCCTATACTGTATAGTTTATTTAATAGTATTTCAAATTGCACGCAAGATGAATGACGCTGAGGCAAATATTGCCAAACCTATACCTATGTAGTGTAGAGCTAAAAGAACGATAAATAAAAGAATTCATATTTGGTTTGCGAGGGGTAAATCCATAGAAATGAAATAATTTCGCGGTTTATTAAACTTTTTTGTTTTTGCCAGCGCGACGTGGAGAGCCCTTCAGCTCCCGCGCGGGCGGGAGTCCGGCGGGCTCCGGCACTCCGCTGGGAAATGTAAAGTTAATCATACTATGAATTATTTTGTAAAGCAGGTTGCGTTTCAATGTGTCCGTTTGAAAACATGGGATGACTTATAAATCGCGTGAAAATAATAACAGCTGTTCAGTACATTTCGTCGAGTTATGCGCACATAAATGTATGGCGCAGTCGATTTTTTTTCGCGATTTCAGTGTTGGTTCGATAGCGAAAGTTGTTCATAATGATGAGTACAATGACCCCTTAAGAAGTATTGCGTTTATTCTATTTCACGTTGTATATTACTAGATTTTCTATTAATGAAAAAACTGGCCAAGTGCGAGTCAGACTCGCGTGTACAGGGTTCCGAAGGTTTTCCTGTAATCTGTAGGTATCTGCACTTTTTTCAACATTTTAGACTCGGTAGTTTCGGAGATAAGGGGGAACGGTCATTTTTAGTCTAATTTCTTAAATAATTTCAAAACTATTTATTTAAAATTAAGAAAAAAATATATATAATTACAACTTACAATTAGCCCTTTCATTTGTACACGGTACAGTTTGAAAAACTTTCTTTAAGTAATTTTCTAGTTGTTCCCCAAAAGTGACCCCCATACTTAAAATTTGTTTCTGTCCGTAACGCTTCCGTATTGGGGTCACAGGAACTCATATTTGTGCCAATTTTCAATAGAATCGGTCCAATAGATTCGGAGCAAATTTACTGTGACAGACGGACAGACAGACAGACACATAGTGATCCTATAAGGCAGGGGTCACCAATTAGTTTCATTGGGGGTTCGTTTTTTTAAATTATATGTCTGTCGCGGTCCGTATCTACTTTTTATACACCAGAGCAGTTCCTAGCCTGAGATGGGAGGGGCTTTCTTTTCATCTTTACATCACCTCACACACCTCACACATCATTTACGAATATTTATTTAAATCAAAAATTTACATACACACACAGTTACAATAAATGTAAAATCCCGAAAAAATCAGCTGTTCAGTAAATTGTGCCGAGTTATCCGCACATAAATATATCGAGCAGTTGATTTTTTTTCGCGTTTTCTGTGTTGATCCCATAATAAAAATTGTTGTATGTTTACTTAGGGTCCGCACAAAATAGGTCGGCGCACAGTGGATCGTCCCCATACAAGAGGTAGGACATAGAATTAAAAATTGAAAAAGTATTTAATTGAAAAAAATTAAATATGCAGTTGCATTACTCTATTAAGGTACTACAAAAAATGTTACTACGATTTTTTTATTCGACCAGTACTTTATGAGCAATTCGATGAAAACTGTTATTTTTGTATGGAAATGGGCACAAAAATGTCTGTATCTCATGATTCCCTCCTTGTTTCGATTTGCGGTTTTCACTACTGTTGTTTACCCATTTTATGCCACATTTTCTTCAAGGACACATGGTGCCCCCAGAGACCCCCTTCCGAGATATTTTGCTTTTAGTATCTATACTTTTTATTTTATAACTGATGAAATGGAGGTACATTAAGTATATTTATTACTGAGAATAAGTCATCCCTAAGTAGTTCCTTAAATAACAGGTGCATTTGTGATTACTTTAATGACTTATGAACGCTTCTGTTGCCATACAACAAAAGCGTTAATGAGTCATTAAGTAAAGATTACCAGTACTTGCTTAATCTAATTAGTTATTGTAATTACTATGTTAACAGCCCTTAATCTCTGCATTGTGATTGGCTAATGTCATCATTAGCTTAGTAATTGGTTGAGTCGCATTTACAATAACAAGTCGAAAAGAAAAAGAGTTTTATGATCAATAAGAAAATATGTAGGTATAAATATATTTTTTATTTATATAATACACTGTAAAACAAATAATTTAAAAATAACACAACTATGTACCTACCTATAAATAAATTAAAATAAAACAGAAAATAACTACATATAAGACAAACTAAAAAAATAAACAACTACTAAGAACTAAATTGTAATAGGAAATTAATTAATTAACACTACCATTTAGTTACTAACAATAATAGAAAAGAAAGAAAGAAAGAAAAAAAAACATTTATTGGCATAACACAAAACAAAAAAAGAACAGAATAAAAAAAATACACAAAAACAAGAAATTAACAAACAACCTGCTTGTTAATAATAATATTAGGTAGGTACTATACTACCCTTTTGCGTGTCTTAAGTTACACAGTTCGACATAAGAAAAAATACTCCAAATGTCTTAAGTCGGACAGTTACACATAAGGGCTTGGTCAGGATTGGACGATAAAAATCTGTTAAGACACGCAAAAGGCTACTATAAGACTTAAACTATATTTTCTTCATCTTCATCAATAACTACATCATGATCATTATTATCGTCATCATCTTCTTCAACGTCACTACATGCAGCAATTGTATCAGTTGAAACGTCAATGAACTCCAATTCACTCTGATCACGTATGAGTAAATCGTCTAGTTCTCTAAATGAAGACTTTTTTGCTTTATTTGTCATCTTCGGTCGTAAGCTGGTGAGAAGAGGATCGGAAGATAATAGCAGATTATGAAGAATGTCTTCATTAGTGGCGATGCTACTATGCTTTCGTGTATGACATTCTCGAAATTTACGAAAATCCTTGTTTCTTGCTTCAGATGCTTCTTCAGACAAAAAACCTATAGGCACAACTGATAAGTGGTCCACTATCTGTGATCCATGAATTAGCAATTTGTGTAAACTTGTTGGCATGTTATACCATGGATATAATTCCACGAATAAATTTGCTGTTTCATCACAATATAATTTAAATTTTTGAAGTTGAATTTTTTCGCCTGAGGAAATGCATTGCAAAATAACGGCGAGTCTTCTAATTAAATTAACGTCTAATTTAGTAATTTCCGCAGTCGTTTCAGGGTTTGCAAAAAACCTTCTTGCAGCATTTCCAGTGTTTGTATTGCCACTACCCTGCACAACAACATCTAGAAGTAAGCCTGTGCTTCTTCGGAAAGCTTCTTGAATGGCTTCTTTCTTATCTTTAACTTTTTTTTTATTTTCGTCACCTCTTGCTTGCCATGATTTTATGTCCATTCTGTAGGCAATGTGTAATAAACACTCCATAGACCGAATCCAAGCATGCAATGAACTAAATCCATGCTTGTATAAATCTGTATTCACGGGTTTAGCTCTCACTTCTTCCAAGTTATTCATTTCGCTTGGGCGAGCTTTGCACAAATCACACACTGCTGCCGATGTACCAGATATGATTGAATGCACCTTACCATCAATCATGGTTAGCCACAGATTGTGCGTAACAGTAGCATTGCCGCAATCAGTCGGCTTTCGTTCACGAATCTCGGTCTCAAATATTTCCATTTCAGCCTTAACATTCGCTTCCGTTTCTTTCATAAATGTAAATGAAATCGGGCGACAATATGTGGTTGACGATGGCCGATCATTCTGCCACACTATACTTCCACTAGAAGTCACTAACTTAAGCGGTACAAGACTTGCCATAAATACACTGGATAAGTCTTGTTCACTTGTTGTTGTCCTTTGATGGTAAATGCTTTGACTTGAAGCTCCATCAAAACCCCATTTACTGTGAAGCACAAGTTGTTCACCAGCATCAAAATTTGATTCAAGTGAATCGATCAACCTCCTAACTGTGAGATCAAGGAGGGCTTGGATCCGTATCTTTGCGGAAGTTTCAGTCACAGTTATGTCTTCTTTTGCCGGGTAGCATTTAAGCTTTTCTTTAACTAACAAGTAGTAGCTTGGGTATTTCGCATGACCTTCTTTCAAACTAAAGTCCCGAAGTGTGATGTAACGCCACTTGGATAACTGCAAGTAAACGTAAAGAGCAAGTGCTTTGTGAGTAGGAACTTCACGAAGCGAAGGATTCTGCTTAGTTTCCAGGACATTTAAAACTGTTGAGACGTGTTCAGGATTTTCCAGCAAATTTTTCATAATTCTGGCCATATCATTTTTTCCGGCAGACTTAAGTATACTTTCAACAGAATGCAAAAGCTCATCTGGACGACTGCAACTAGCAACATTGTCATCAACACGTCTTCTTTTGTGTCTACTCGATAAATCTTCAAAGCGTTTGCGAGGAGATGTATATGTTGAAGTTGATGCATCTGATTTTGATGGACTGACTACCTCTTCTGCCTCATTTTCGTTTGCTTCTTCAGTGGCTACAACATTTTCTTTAAAGCAATCTGGCCATACGATATCGGAATTTAACCACTCTCCGTTCTTGTTAATGAACCTATCGAATGTCCTTCTTGATTGCAACCATTTGGTGTAAACCCGATAGCAAAATCGTCGACACCAGTTCTTGAGATCCGTCACATCACTTTCACTTAACTGGACGTTAGTATTCGACTTCAATGTGTTAAATAAATTGTCATAGTCACGAAGATCTTTATGATTACGAAGAGCAACGTAAAGATCTAGATAAGTAGAAAACCCACGGAAAGCCATAATGACAACACTTGGTAGAAGTTATAATTACAACTGAATTACATTTCTGCCGTCCTTACGAAAAGTGCAATAACTCGAGTTTTGCCTCAAACTGAGTTAAGTACATATTCGGAATCTGCAGAACGAGATCTATATATTCTTTTTAGAAACTTTTTACGTATCTATGACGTAGCCGGTTTTAATACTGAGCATAACTGCAATATCTAGGTCGGTGCTTTATGATTCACATATCAAGATCGAAATAACTATAGATAGTAATAACTTACTAACGCTATTAAGTAGTTTTACTAACTATATCTGCAATAAGTATAGTTAGTACATTTACAATTAGCATAGTTCGTCATTTGTAATATTCATTTACTAGTTATAAGTGCAATAAGTTTGAGTTATTGCAGATATGATACGGAACCTTATTTACGCTACTAAATAATGTACTAACTATTTCTGAAATAAGTAAAGTTATTGCATTTATAATTACCATATTTCGTTGCCTGTGATTCTCATTTACAAGTTATAAATACAATAAGCTTGAATTATTGCAGTTATGTTATGGGGTCTTATTACCAATTATGGGAAGAAAACTAAAATTGATGTAGTAAGTAGATTTATTGCATTTATTTGTAGGAAGATTAAACGAAAACAGTATACCTACGCGATATAAACTGCAATACATTCACCATTTATTGCGTTTATAACTAGCACCAGGGGGTGAGAGGGGTACGAGGGGAGTAAAATATTTCGTCCAAACGCCAGTCGCGGCTAGGCATCGATTCGAGTCGGACCATCACAAGCACGCAGCGAGACAATCTCATATCTAACGAATTAATATTACTTATTTAATGTTTACATGTCACGGGCGTTAATACGCTTTGATGTTATGAGCCAGTACTACTTTGTTTAGTTATTAAAAGACACACATATTGTTTTAATTAATTAGTTAGTGACTAACAAAAATATTATTTTGCTTTATAATAGAACAATGATGAATAATAACTAAAAACTTGCTATTAGACGTAGTTGCAAGGTAAATGACGTCATAGTGGCACGGCATGTTAAGAGATATCATTATTTTAGAATAACTCAGCAACAAAATAGGTAGGTATGTTCGGGTTCATGCGCGCATTACGCGCAAAACGCAAACATCAAATGACTTCTTCCGCTCTGGGTGGAGCGGAAGGGCGTGCCAGACTCTTACTGACTAAAACCCATCCGTGTTCCTTCTCTCTGACTCTTTCGAACGAATTCCGCAACCCTGGCAGGCTCTGGCCCTAGCGGACCCCGTCTTCTATGCACATCTTTTTGAGGCGCGCGTGAAACACTCTGCTGGCTCTGGCCCTAGCGGACCCCGTCTTCTATGCACATCTTTTTGAGGCGCGCGCGAAACACAACGCGCCATCGACCCGGGCCTGGTGGTGATCGGACAGCGAGCCACCCAACGCTCGCCGTCCGCAGGCCCGCGCCTACGGTGGCCGGGGATCGCCCTGCGACTTCCGACGCCCGGGGCGTCTTCTCTTGTAGCGGCGGTTGGGGCAAAGGCCGTGCCTTTTCCTCGCGCGGCCCGCCTCCTCTTTCGCTAGCATTACTGCTTCGCAGAATGAGGTGACCGCTCCCCAAGCCTCCTCGCTCCCGACCATGTATTCAACCAGGGCCGGACGCGAGAGGTCACCGCCGCCGATCGCCTCCACGAGGACACGGCGTTGCCCTCCCGAAACAGCCGTGTCCGGTCAGTACCTGCGTCAGGCGGAAGGTGAGGACGCCGTGGCGCCTCTCCAGCCACTTCCCAAAGAGGGCCCCTCTTTTACCGCCGCATTTGTGGCGTGCCCAGCGTTGGCCGGCCACCCGGTAGCAATGCGAGGTACCTACCATGCTGGAACGGTTTAACTCATAGAACTGATTTTTTAAATTTGTTTTTGCGATTTCTCACCGTATTATAATACTTTTTAAATACACTTTTCTTTTGTAGTAGTTTTCTATTGGTTATTGTTTTGTGAATTCGTTTAAAGGTTGTTTTATTTTCTTATATTGTCAACGAGACATTTTGAATTTCGTCTAGATTATTTCAACAACATTACTTTTGTTTTTTTCTTTTGTTTTGATGTTTTTTTCCGATTTAAGCAGGTATAAAATTAGTAGGAGTCACCTACATCATTATTCACCTTACGTTTTATTCTTCTTAAATATACGGTGAAATTAAGTAGCTACTTAATTTCCGGAGAAAACCAGTATGTTCTTCTACCACTAGATTTATTGTCCCTAAGCAAAATATTTCTTTTTTCAGACATGTCCAGAAGAGACAAAATTATTTTTTTGGCTCTATCGCAAAATCAAAACCCAAAACCACATGTTTCTGAACCATTTGAACCTACCAACCACCAGCTGATTCCAGGGCCATCAATAATTAGGTAAACCAACTGCAGATTTTTTTTTAATACGACCTTTACCAGACATACTCTAAAGTGCAATGAAACCCTACCATCCTCCGATGAAGAATATGACAATATTAACAGAGCTGTAAATTATTTTGAAGATTCCGACGACAGTGTCATTGATAAAGACTACTGCCCTGATTTTATACTTTCAGATTCTGATTCTAATTCACCAATTCGCATTAAAACACATGAACTGAACACAGACATAATGAGTAGACTTGACTTTACCGAAGACAGTTTCATAGTAGATCGGTGAGAGGAAGAAAAATAAAGTTTTGCAAGCTTCTATTAATTCATATTTGACATAAAATGTAACACCTCTGTTTTTCTAATAGTAACAAATTACAACTTTGTCGTTAAAACTTGTCTCTTACTTATGAAAACTGCAATAAATAAGAAACTTAATGCATCTTTGGTTAGGAAACAGTTCATAAAAAAATATTGATTGCTACTTAAAAATGCATCATGTTGGTTTCCTAACCATTAGTGCAATAAATAGGTTACTTATTGCGGTTATGACTAGTAAACATTCTTTCTTAATAGTAATAATACTTAACATGAACAACGTGAAAAACGATTTTGTTACTCTATAAAAGAGGTTATTTTTTTGTATTTTTATATATATATATATATATCTATGAATAAATTATCTGTAGTTTTTATTATTTGTATATGTGTGGTAACAATAGATATTTTATTCAATATAGTAAATATATACAACCAGAAAAAGAAATATGCGTTAATTTTACGCATACTTATCTTTACGAACATCAAAATATGATTATCTTTCTAGGGTCAAACAGGTGGACTTAGAGAAAAGCAGAAAAATCATTTAAAAAATATTTACCCCTTTCATCTTTAACCAGAACACCTCAGATCGATCAATACAGAAGTACAATTGTTCCTATCAATACGTTATCATCAACATATTATGTTGATAAATTATGATATTATATCGCCAAGCCCGAGGGGTGCCGGCAGACAGACAGCCGGCAGTGCGGGGTGCGGGGGGGGGAGGGGGTAGTCAGGGGTAGCAAATTGGATTTGGCGCGCAATTGTTACGTACGCCTGGCGAGAGCGACTGGCGACTTGACGAGGTGTCGCTAGGCTTTGAACAATCAGAGGGAGAACAGACTGGTGTGAAAGCCCTCATTTTTCAGTAAGCTAGGCTAGATTACTAAATAATAGGTAAATTGGTTAGGGATACCAAGCAGACGTTATGGGCATCTAAACAAAAAAACAACGGGTTGCACTCCAGGAGTGCCGGCAGAAGTGAAAACTTGAACATTAACGTTGTGCATTTTTGATACTTTGGAATGGTTAGGGAATTATTTTCCACGCATTGCTTTAATTATCAGTATAAAAGTACTATCATTTATATGGTAAAATACAATATTCATTTATTGCGCTATCGTACACAAACATGTCAATTTATATTACATTAAAAATTTAACACTTCACGACGGTCTACTCTCCCTCCGTCTTACGAATTTTCGATCAGGTCACGTGTCCTGACGCGAGTTTAACAATTTTATACCTATCCCAAAAAGTGCACAACGCCGCTAAAGAAGTTTTCACTTCAAAAAAACTATAGTTTTTGTTTCACTTTCTATAGCTCTACAGAGTACCTACGCTTACAACGGCCGTCGGAAGAACTTTAAATAATTATGGGTTTAGTTTTTTTTGTCAGATCGATAGTAAACTACCTACTACTACTACTTTACATCTGCGGGGTTTCGCTACATAATATAATTTGTCCCCACTTAATTGTCTGTGTTACGATACGACTCGAAGTATCGTTAACACAGCTATTTACTCATGTGTTCCGGAAGTACTAATAGGAGTTGTGCAAACGCTGTGAGAACTGTTGCTAGCCGATAATTCGACTAACTAGCTGGTATGCTAAAATTCTGAATTGCTTTTTTCTCTCCTTCCTCTTTTCCTGATTGTGAATCAATCTTCAAACCGCAAACATGGTCGTCTGGAGTTAAAACCATGGCTTTCTACTAACCTATACAGATACTAGATCTTGCCTACGGCTTCGTTCCCGTTAATATAGTTTTTCGCAAAAAAAATGCCTATACATTGAAAAATAGCCTATAATAAGCTATTTTTCAATCTCTGTACCAAACTTCATCAAAATCGGTTCAGATTTTAGGCAACAAACAAACACACTAACGCATTTATAATATTATAGTAGGATTCTTTTTATTTTCTTAGCTCAGCTAGGATCACTTTGCCACCGTTTTCCACCGACATCATAGTCGCTTGGTTACCTCCCTAGCCTCCTACTACAGAGCGGCCCGGCTCCGGGCTACCGGCTCCACCCGATCAGTGGCCGGATCTCTGTCTGCACACAGCTACAGTGCTACGTTGCAGCCAGGGATTATGTCGTCAGCTGGGACTGAAGGGAGCTCACTGCTATTTTTTTTTATTTTATTTATTTATTAGGTTAGCCAACAGTTATGTACACTATAACATTTGTGGAGTACAATTTTACAAAAAAATACTTTTGTAAGTGTAATAACTACTTACTGGCTAACACAACATGCACACAAAAAAAACGGATAACATTCAATATTAAACGATTTTAAATTAAACAGTACAACATGAAGTATTGATTAATAAAATAATAAAAACAGGATTATATTAATTAAAACAAGTAAATTAATTAATTAAATCTTAAGATTATTACGATGATTAAATTTTATTTTATTTTAAATAGCCCTCAGAACACAATTGAATAATTGATTTAATAAATTTCCCGATACTGTCATGGTGTATATCGATTACGTCACTGCAGCTGTTAATTATCTTGCATAATCGGGGAATAGCCGAGTTTGCACCAAGGACGGTTCTACGCAGAGGTGGATAAAGGGGAGTAACGTTACCACGTGGGAGTCTGGTAGGGGCGCGGAATCTAAAAAGGCCAAGCAATGTTGGGCAGTCAATTTTATTTCTGATCAGTTTGTAAAAGAATAATGCGTCTGTAATATTAGCTCTAGTCGATAGTGGCAGCATCCTGAAATATCGCAATCGAGTGTGGTAGGACGGCAAGCATTTAGATTTACCCTGTGAAAATGCAAGGTGCCACAAAAAGCGTTTTTGGACTCGCTCCAATCGTAACATGTGTGTAGCGTAGTGTGGTCTCCAGACAACACTGCAATACTCCAAGATACTGCGAACCAAACTATTGTACAACATGATTTTAGTGCTACTTTGTTTAAAACTTCTGGTATTCCTTATAACAAACCCTAACATTTTTGAAGCCTTTGTTATTATTTGTTCCATGTGTGGTATAAATGTTAGTTTATCATCGAACAGGACTCCTAGATCTTTAATTTTGTCCACCTTATTTATTTTCTTGTTATCAACCATGTATTCGGAACGTATATGATTCATCTTTCTGGAGAAACTTATGTAATAACACTTTTTAATGTTCAGTTCCATTCGATTGTAGGTACACCATTTAAATAGTCTATCTAGATCTTCTTGCAAAAGTATAGCGTCGTGTGATGATTCGATACATCTAGCAAATTTTAAATCGTCGGCGTATAGAAAGCAATTCGAATACTGAAAACAATGGGGGAGGTCGTTAACAAAAATATTGAAAAGCACTGGGGCGAGATGGGAGCCTTGCGGGGCTCCGGACGTTATAGAGACAGTTTCGGATCGAAAACCATTGACAACGACGTAGAATTCCCGCTCAGTTAAGTAAGATGCAAGCCATTTCAACAAAAATCCGGTGACACCATACAATGACAGCTTGTAAATAAGTATGGAATGGGAAATTTTGTCGAAAGCCTTGCTAAAATCAGTGTATACAACATCGCACTGTTTGTTAGCGTCTATACACTGTAACAGAAACTCCGTGAATGTCAATAAGTTTGTTGTTGTAGACCTAGAAGCAACAAAACCGTGTTGGTGGTCACTAAGGTAAAGATTAAAATGACGTTGAACATGAGGGCATATCATCGACTCAAATACTTTAGCAAAGGTGGAAAGAATAGAGATGGGTCTGTAATTGGATATGCAATCTTTTTTGTCCGATTTAAATACAGGCACTACTTTGGCCTTCTTCCACTCGGCCGGGAAAACTCCTGTGGTTAAGGAGGTATTGTAGATTATTTTTAAAGGAATAACAAGAGCTGACGCACATGCAGCAATAAAGAAAGGAGGGATCCCGTCAGGACCTGCTCCTTTACAGATGTTTAGGGATTTCAACTTATTTAGTATGGTGTCGCTCTCTATCACTGGGATTGTTAAGCATTGGCTATTTTTCAATGAGCTTAAATAATCCGACTCAAAGCGATCAAAGTCCAAGTTACTCTCAGGAGTGTAGACAGACGAAAAATACTTAGCAAAAAGATTACAGATGATTGGGCCATTAGATGAAGTAGTCAGTCCGTCAGTCATGGTTAAGGGGTAGGCACTAGTTCCCCCGCGCTTTGTTTTGATATGAGACCAAAATAATTTAGGATTCTTATTTATTTCTGCTTCTAAGTTAGCCATGTATTTTTGGTACAAGCTTTTGGCCATACTTTCGCAACGTTTGGTTACCAGTATTAATTCGATTTTGTCTCGTGGGTTTTTATATTTTTTAAATCGTATTCTTAGTCTATTTTTTTCCTTAAGAGATTTTATAGTTACTTTGTCAAACCAAGGTGGGTAGCGGCTTGTTGTAGACTTGCATTTAGGTACAAATTTATCAATTACATGATTTAAAACACCATAGAAAACCTCTAGCATGCTATTTACGTTCTTACTGCTTTCAAACAGTTGTGACCAGTTTTGTTTATTTAGTTCTGATTTAATTTGGTCATAATTGGCCTTATAAAAATTGGATTTCAAATTAAATTTATTATATGGTAGATAAGAGTCTTTTATTAATGACAGAGTTATTTCGAGGGGGGGATGTAGCTTATCAATGTTGGTTAATGAACAATTTGATTCATTCACTGAACACGAAGGTATTGTAGTGAGGATCAGATCTAAAATACGCCCAGAACAGTTCTTTACATTATTATGCTGGACAAGTCTAGTCACATGCATAAAATCTAGTAGCAGCTGACAAGTATTCGGCATTTTTCCAATGACAGCTCCTGGCTCCCAACTCAATTTGCTCAAGTTGAAATCCCCGATTATGCATACTGGTAAATTAATTGATTCAAAAATATTATTGCAATTTTCAATAAAGTGTTCAACTGTTGACTGACATACAGGCGGCGGAAGGTAGACTGCACAGAGCACTATTTGCTGCGAAGTACGCGTGGCAGAGGCATCAATGGTGATCCAAAGATCTTCGCATTTACTCTGTGTAAGGTATGTGAGTCGGTACGTGTGATTGAAACGACTGGTCACTTAGCACTAGTTTATTAAGATGTAGGCGAGCGTGGGGTCGCAGCCCGCACGTACTTACTTATACATATATAACATCCCTCCCCCTATAGTTACAATATACATTAAAACTGACTTGCTAATAAAACTGCTTATAATTTACTCTAGGACGATTGCGTTTGCTTATTGTTGGGGATGCTGAAGATGAGTCTTGTGGTGCGTCTGTAGGTGCCGGGAAATCCCTGGTAACCGTGTTACTCGCGGTCACCTCCTCCCTGACATTAGCCTCTTGCTCTTGGTCCCTTGATGATGATGATGAGCAGTCTGTACTCTGCAGTTGAGCGCTTACTGGTGCCGCCTCTGGTTCAGGAATATCGGGTAAACTCTCTATGTCCCATGTTGATACAGCGATGCTGTGATGATATTTCCTTATTTGGTTTTTGTGGCGTGTTACATGGGAGTTCAGTTCCGGTACAAAAATTTTATATAAAACATTTCCGACTTTACTAACTATAGTTCCTCTAATCCAGTAGTACTTCTTTGCATTTTCAAATCTTTTTATTAAAACTTCTTCATTCGTAACAAAGTCGTTACTCTTCTTTCCCCCATAATATTTACTCTGTAACGATTGTTTATGTTCTATTGTTGATGAAAGTTCTGATAAAGAAGGCGTCGGCGTTGGCTTTAGCAAATCTAATCTACTTCTAAGTTGTCGGCCGTAGACAAGTTCAGCTGGTGTGCGTTCTGTCGAGCTGTGAGTCGAGTTACGATAGTCAAATAAAAATTTGTTAATTTTACTATCCAAATTTTTCCTATCTGGGCTTGACAGTATTATACTTTTAATTCCCCTTTTTAATATTTTTACAGCACTCTCGACTTGACCGTTACTGCTTGGATGGTAGACGGGTGAAAATACTTGACGTACGCCGTTTAATTTACAAAACTCCGCAAATTTTTGTGAAGTAAATGACGTACCATTATCACTAACAATAGTCGCCGGTACCCCTACCCTAGACATTAATTCGTACAAGCGTTCGATTACTGCGTCTGAAGAAATCGTGGACTTCATCGTGTAACACTCAACCCATTTCGAGTAAGCGTCGACAACTATCAGATACATTCGATCATGCAACGGCCCCAAAAAATCAATATGTATCCTATAAAATGCGTGTGGTGGATGTGGCCATGGTGCGAGTGGGGCGCGCGACGGCGCCGGGCGCAGCTGTGCGCAGACGGCACACGCGCGCGCCGCGCTCTCGAGTGCCGCATCGATGCCCGGGAACCACAGTCGCGAGCGCGCTTCGCATTTCATTTTAACTATACCTAAATGCGAGCTATGTAGTTCCGCTATGATTTTTCCCCGTAATTCCTCTGGAATTACAATTTTATGCCCTCGCATTAGGATACCGTTTTCCAGCGATAGCTGTGTCCTACATTGATAATACGGCTTTAAGTGTATATCCTTGTTTTTGGGTGGCCAACCGTTATGGACGAACTCAATAACCTTTTTTAATATTATATCCCTGTCGGTGGCGTCGCGTAACTGAGCTAGTGTGACTGGTAAATCACCTTCTACGATAAAGTTAACATACGCGGCGCGGTCCTCGTGTTCGTTTCCTTCTTCAGGCAGGGACGTACTTGGGCATGCAATAGAACGCGACAGAAAATCTGCTACATTATCTGCACTGCGGACATATATTATTTTGTAATTATATGCCGCCAAAAACATTGCATACCGTTGCAATCGGTTTGCTGTCACTTCTGGTATCCCCTTTTTAGACCCAAAAATTGACAATAGTGGTTTATGGTCAGTTCGTAGTATAAACGGGTTCTCTCTTCCATATATATATTGATGAAACCGTTTAACCCCAAAAATAATCGCGGAGGCTTCTTTCTGAATTTGGGAATACCTTTTTTCCGTTGTCGTTAATGATCGCGAGGCAAACGATACTGGTTTCTCGAGTCCGTCCCTGTCTATCTGTGATAACACCGCACCGAGACCATACGGTGACGCATCAACTGTGAGGATAATAGTTGCGTTTTGATTGAAATGAGCTAACACGTTTTCAGATGTTAAATGTTCTTTAATTTTGTTAAATGCCTGTTGATGACTATCGGTCCAAACCCACTTAGTATTTTTGTTTAGTAATTGATACAAGGGGCTTAAGATTGTTGACGCTCTAGGTACAAAATTCCTATAATAATTCGTTAACCCTAAAAATGATTGCAACTCGTTTACATTCTTAGGGCATGGAGCCTCGCGAATAGCTTTTACTTTGTCCGGTGATTTACGCACTCCATTTTCATCGATAACATGTCCTAAATAATTAACTTCCCTTTGAAAAAAAACGCACTTGTCTTTCCTTAACGTCAACCCAGCGTCTTCTAATCTTCTCAGTACCGTTCTTAACCTTTCTAAGTGTTCTGATCTGTTGCTACCTGTCACTAAAATGTCATCCATTAGACAAAGAACCCCATCTATTCCTGAGACAATGCCTTGCATTGCTTTTTGGAAGATGGCGGGCGAACTAGACAACCCGAATACTAACCGCGTGTACTTAAAAAGACCCCTATGTGTATTTATACACGTATACAATTGCGTGTTATCGTCTTCCTCTAATACAAACTGATTGTATGCGCTTGATAAATCTAATTTTGAGAACTGTTTACCCCCATATAACTTAACAAATAAGTCGTCAACGGTTGGCAATGGATATTTTTCGATAACAAGTTGTTTATTTATTGTTGCCGAGTAATCTGCACAAATTCTGATTTCTCCGTTCTTTTTTAAAACCGGGACTATGGGAGATGCGTAGTCGGAATACTGTACTGGTGTTATGATGCCTAATGAGATAAGACGGTCTAGCTCGTTATCTATTTTGCTCCGGAGCGCGTATGCCACTGGTCGTGCTTTGCGGAAAACCGGTTTAGCATCGGGTTTTAATGCTAACCTAACTTTATATTTCGTAAAACATCCTAGTCCTTCTGAAAATACTGATGGGAAATCGCTCATTAAGTGGTTTATTATATTGTTATTTTCTGCAGCACAATATTTGATTTGAGAAATTTCTAAGTTAAAAAGTTTTATGAAATCCCTTCCTAATAACGGCGGTCCCCCATCGCGCACTACATATATTGTGAGGGTGTGTGTCTGTCTTAAATAGACTACCGGCAATCGTATAACGCCTATCACTATGATTCTTCCCCCACCGTAACCTCTCAGCGTCTTTGTCGCATGTGATAAGGTTACGTCGGCAAAATGATTGTAATATGTTTTATCCGAAATAGCAGTAACAGCCGCTCCCGTATCGATTTCAAACTGTAGACTTACCCCGTTAATTAGAACGCGCACGTACATTGGCATCGTATCTGACTCACAACGAATATGACTAATAACCATACCTTCTCTCTCGGAACTTTCTTCAACGTGCTTCACGCACTTAGTTTTGTTAGAACACATGCGACGTAAATGGCCCTTCTGACCACATTTCCGGCAGCTGAAATTTTTGAACCGACACTCGATTGTTTTATGATTTTTAAACCCGCACACTGCACATTTTAGTCCTTCATCTACTTTTTTGTCACATATTTTGAACACCGCACTGGACGCCGGCGCCGCTGGCACGTTGGCTGCGGCCACGCGCGCACCACGCACACTGGCCGCCAACTCCACCGCCTTTGCCAACGTCAGCTCCTTGATGTCCTTTGTGAATAGCTTGTCTCGCTCGGGTCCGCTTGTCATCCCCATGACAAAACGGTCTAGCAAAGACTCCTCCAGATTCCCGAAGCCGCAGTATGCTGCTAACCCTCTCAATCGGGCCGCCCATTGCGCGTGACCTTCATCTGCCCTCTGTGTCGCCGCATAAAACTCTGCACGCTCGGCGAACCCATGTCGCTTTGGTATAAAATGCCTGTCCAAAGCTTGAAGAATAGCCTCAAATTCTTCTTCTTCTATAGGTTTTGGCAGCAGAAGATCACTTGCGAGCTTGAATGTGGACTCGCTGAGTGCTGTGAGCAATATCGCTCTGCGTTTCACTCCCGACTTGTCTGCATCCACCAAATCGTTTGCAATAAACCATTGTTGCAGGCGATTCTTAAACGACACCCAATCCTGAGTTATATGGTCGAAACTGTTGAGGATTCCGAAATACGTTGCCGCCATTTTCACTTTTTAGAATGCGGCTTGGTTCGCTCGTCGCCAATGTAAGGTATGTGAGTCGGTACGTGTGATTGAAACGACTGGTCACTTAGCACTAGTTTATTAAGATGTAGGCGAGCGTGGGGTCGCAGCCCGCACGTACTTACTTATACATATATAACACTCTGCCATTCCTGATTACACTTAGAGTTAATTTTCCTTGAAACGGCAATTAGCACTCCACCTCCATCTTTGTTGCAATGAAAACCTGTTGTTTCCCTATCCCTTCTATACACCACATATCTGTCGTCAAACAGTTCGCTGCTAAGCACACTATAATTCAGCCAGGTTTCCGTTAATACTATTACATCATAATTAATACAGCAAATGTTTCTATAAAAATCATTTGTCTTAGTTCTGAGACCTCTACAGTTTTGATAGTATATATTTAAGTGATTGAATTATAAATTATAATAAGCTACCTACTCATGCAAACTTAAAAATATAGTACTTATATAAATATTAATTTAGGAAAATAAATAAATTGTAAAAATTATATAATTTTAGTTAAGCTACTCATGTTTTTTATATATATGTAATCGGCACCATCAATCTTTCTTACAAATATTTTACCGTCCCTGACCCAGGTATACTTATAGTGCATTTCTTTAGCTTTTATCCTGGCCGCTGCGTGGAGAGCTCGATTTGTTGGTGACAGATGTTCTGCGACGTAAACTGGAGACTTTCCTCCAGCGAATCCCAAATGAGAGCAGTTTAATTTTTCTTGTGGATTATCTTGATTATATTTAGTAACAGACGCCAGTAGTCGATCACGTAGTTTAGGTGTCGCGAGTTGTACAATTATCGACCGCGGACGAGCACTGGAAGTATTGGACTTAGCAATCCGCGTACAATGTATAATATCTTGCTCCTTGATACCACACTTAACAGCTTGGCCGAGTTGTGTTATGATATTGCACACATTCTCTTTTTTATTTTCAGGTACACATTGTATCTCTAGATTACATTTCCTTGATTGCTGCTCCAAAATATTAGTTCTCGCCTGCAAATCCTCAAGTGTACTCCGCAGTTCTTTATTTTCGAATTCAATTTTTTTCATATTTTCCTGTGCTAATTTCTGTTCTTTTTTAATTTCTTCAAAAGTATCATTGATAAAATTAATGGATTTATTTATTTCCTTCATTTCTTCTCTGATCGGCGCAAGTTCCTTGTTTATTGTACACATGATATTTGTATTTATTTGTTTCAACATGTTATTACATTCTTGCTTTATAATTTCTTGTATAATGGACCGGATCTCTTCCTTGTTACCCTCTGGCATTGGGGGAGATGGGGCTTCAGTGGCTTGTCTTTTATTTCCTCTACTTGTAGTTACATTTCTTACAGGGGTTGAGTCGTTCTTAGACGTCCTTGGAGTGCTACTTAAACATGTTGAACATTTCCAAGATTTCCGTGATCCAGTTTTATTTGGAGATTCCTTAATTGACAAGCAGGCGTAATGATAGGATTTCTTACATGTATCGCATACCATAAATTTATTGTCGGCAGACTCAGATTCGTTATTGCAACAACCCCAATGAACCGAATTGCTGGACATAATTATATTGAATTAAAGAAATATGAGGAAAGAAATTAAAAATCGTCACCCTCCCAGAGGCAAACGCAATGTAGGTAAAATGTATTGCGCCGATCGCGCCAACTTATCTTTGTCGTAGGCGCAACACGCCACCGCTGACGTATCGCACTCGCTGGCAGGTAACAAGCGCAAGCGCACGCCGTTGACACACTTATCCTTACTGCTTAGATGCGCGATTTGCGTGCAGTGCGCAAATTGTGATTTGTCATGCTGTCACTTTATGTTCGTAGCTTATTATGATTTTTGCACTAAAACTTGTTTATTCAATTCACTTTTCGGTGCTTATTTTGTGTATTTCACTTAGATGATTTATTAATTGTCACTATAAACTACTTTACTTTCTTAATTACGAACAAATTGCAAATTTTTGAGATTATTCAGCCCGGAGCTTATTAATATGACTGTCAACCGTTGGATCGCAAAGACTAACTCAGTCACTCCTATTGTGAGCACTGTACGCGAAATGGTGTTTCGCTTATTAAAGTTGTGTTTCAATATAGTTAGCTTAGGATTTTGCGAGCTAGCTCTATGTACTGAGTTTATTAAAGAAACGTTAGTTTGTGTATGTGCAGAACTTGGATTTAGCTACTTTTGGCAGAGCGAGAGCGCTTTTTCATGGACGAACCATGCATTTTTCTGGGATATCAAAGAATTTGTTAACATCGGCTGTGAATTTAGTTAAACCAAATTCTACGATAGTGTACCTAGCTTTCTATCCCTGAAAGCGTAATCGAATCATTGCTTCAAGAGATTGCCTGCTAAAAAAAAAACAATACATTTTACCTGTAGAAGTTTATGAATGTATTCTTATATGACATCTAATTATAACTTAATGTTTTCGTCTTCTTACTTATAAATCTTCAGATATATAAAGGTCAAATATTACCTACATAATCTGTGATTCTATTTTAATAGCCAACCCTCACCCCACGCAAATGAAGATGGATAAGGATCGACGCCAATGATTAGTCAAAGACAACCCCGTTGTTACCTACATGTTCCACTCTGAAAGTACATACAGTAGGTAGGTTCATACATTATAAATATAATCAGTTACAGTTCGGTCTATACATATGGATGAGAAACAGAGAAATCAATCGAAATACATAAGTAGTAGCCTCACTCAGCCTGTCTGCCCCATACCCTTTGTGTGGCCACAATAGATGTCCGCTCATGAGCTGGCCACAATAGATGGCCAGGACATTGACGAGCGGGACATAATACCAGACCAGACCAGATGAGTCGATAGGGCGACATTGTGGCGCTGATTGGAGATAGTGCACGTTATACTCGTGTCTACCTGGATTTGTACAATGTAAATGCTACGAATTGGATTATGGCAGTGGATTTTATTATAATCCAGACTTGCAAAGGTAATAAAAGTAAATCACATCACTATAAACAAAACAGATCTAAAGTTTTTTTTAATAGTAGGATGGATGAGAAGAATTCAGGAGAAATTACAGGTTAACATAAAACAATCCAATAAATGAATAGCGAGACGACAAACTTTGCCATGAAGAGTTTTAAGTTTACCAAAAATACAAGTAAGGAAAATCCAATGCTCCTACTTGTTATGCAATCAAACAAACTCGGCCCATTCTATGACAAATCACCGCAAAGATCTAGTTACGGAAACTTGTTATCAACTGGCTGTCACGGTTAAAGTTTGATCGTTGTGTGGATAACTGATCGACCCCCGTCATCCCCTACGACCTGTCGCCCCCGGCTGTGGCGAGACCACTCCGATGTCAAGCATGTTATGATTTCCATTTAGACAAATTGGGATGAACGGGATTTAGCAGTTAGAGGCGTTTGCCCCGAAGCGAATCGAGTAGGAAGAAATATTCGTTATTATTGGTGAAATTGAACTGGGATGGAGGATATTTGCTGAAGTGTTTCGGTGCGTAAATAACAGTTAGGATTCTGCCACACAATTTAGCAGCAAAACCGAGTGGATTCACTACGCAGTCGGCTGCGCGAGTAATCGCAAATTGTATGTGGATCATCGGTTCAGTGCACACGATACGATGTTATAAGTCGCAATGTGTAGAATTAGTTATTCGCTAAGCCTCGTAATGACATATAAGTAACACATTGTTTTTGTTGTACAAAAATAGGACAGAAAAGAAAAGTCTCTGACGGCGTGCGGCATCAGTTTTCATAAGTTTCCAGTGCCAACATCGCTTTTATGAGACTAGCACAGGTCTATTCCGTGTTTGGCTTCTATTGAAAACTTAAAAAAAAACCAATAATTCACCTAAATATAGCCTTTTTTAATTTTAATAAAAAACTACAATGGCTGGGGTACTTCAAGGAAGTGTGTTAGGACCAATCCTGTACCAACTAAGTATATCTACACATGTGTCTTTGTGGACGACACTGCTGTATGACTGCCGGCACTCAAAAAGGCAGCAGATCCAAATTAATCAGTTAAAATCAATTCACGCCGACTTCAAACAAACATTGTCATTACCAACCAATCTATAGTTATAAATAGCGTGCAAGTGCCATATGCATAGCCAACTACCTTCGCATGCATGACTCTCAACAAAAAGCTGCGTTTTACTACTCGGTCAGCCCTGAAAATTAATTGCACTACTAGACCAAGAACCTACCAGAAAATAGAATATAATACGAAAGTGAGTTTATTTGTTTGTTACGCTTTCACGCCTCAATCGCCCAACCGATTTTGATGCAATTTTAGTAGAGATGGATGGGACTCTTCTCCACCCAAAAAATAAATAAAGAAAGTCTATAGTAACGCAAGCGAAGCCGCGGGGAAAACTAGTAATTTATAAAAACCCAATCTTGTCTTCCCAACGTTTACGGATAAACTGGAGCGTTGAGCGCAAGTGGCGTGAAAGAGCTGATAACGAGCCACCAGTCCCGCCATCATTCACTGTCCGACGCCCAACGTCCCGACAGCATCCAACTTGATGTTAAATAAGGAAATAAGAAATTATCGCCGCTAATGGACGGAGCGCGGAGCTCGATTTCCGGAAAACTGTGCGCTTGATACAGGGTTATTTTCATCCCGAAAGTTCGTGCTGATTTGGGGTTCCAAACTATCAAGGGACTGAACCAGTTTACGTTGAACTGAAGATGGTTTTAAAAATTCTTTATTCGTCCTAGTATGAATCAGTTATAAGAAACCCTAGCTAGAAGCTGGAACGACCCTATCGGCCGAGTACCTAATTAAAATAAACTATAGTAATTAAAGAGCTAATTAAACCCTATTTGTGTTAATTAGGTCTCGGACACCGTCATTTTATATTACAGCTCCTGCGCAGTCAGACTTTATAATTAGTGCGTCATCGCCAAAAGTACCTACAGGTTGATTCGCCAAGTGGAGGCAGTATGTTTATCTGAGATACATTTAAAATGTTATTAGTGGAACTTTTATACGTCTTAAAAAGTGATTATTATAATACCTACAATTTATTTGTAATTAGAGATATTAACAGAATTATAGATATTTAAAGCTGTTAAAGTAAATTTATACTTAACTTACTACATAATTATACAACCTGTAACAGAATAAACACAATATCTCTTAAGCGGTCATTGCTCATCATTATGAACAACTTTTCCTATGGGACCAACCACGGAATCGCAAAAAAAAATCAGCTGTTCAGTACACTTTGTCGATTTATGCGCACAGAAATGTATGGGGGGGGGGGGAGTCGATTTTATTTTCGCGATTTCAGTGTTGGTCCCAATTTTTGTTCATAATGATGGGTTCAATGACCCCTTAAGAGGTATTGCGTTAATTCTGTTACAAGTTGTAAAGTTACACTAGAAATAAGAAAAAAATGACGCCTTATTTTAATATGGCGTCATCTCCAAAATTCATCCGCATTAAATGTGCCCAAAAGATTGGCGGCAATGCCACGTTGTATGGCAATGCTTATCCTCTGACCACAGAACAGTGTTCTGTGCCTCTGACCAAGGTAAAAGCTAGTTCTTGGATCACGCGATTTAAAATGAACTTTCAATCTGCCTGCCTTTTCCCAATGATGTGGGGTCGGCTTCCAGTCAAATAGGATGCAGCTGAGTACCAGTATTCCACATGAAACGACTCCCCATCTGACCTCGACAACCTAGTAACTGGGTAATGCGGTGCTTTGCAAGACTGGTGTCAGTTTTCAGGCTTCTAGCTACTAGCCGTAGCGACTGCCTATGGCCTACAAATGACGTGAGATGAATGTAGTGAGTGGTCACTCCACCGCGACTGACCTCGGCAAGCGTCGCTGTACCTCTAAGATATTCAGCTAATGTGATGAAGCGCGCGAAGCAAGGATAGTGGCGGTCATTAGTGTTTCTAAGACGATATCGATTATCGTTTAACTGTCTCGCCAACAAGACTGCAGAGCTAATGACCGTATGCTTCCGACTCTTGCTACTGTCTACAACGATATCTTAATTATACGGTCAAATTAATCTTTTGTTTTCATTTGTTCGAAAGGCTCGTGCTTTTATAACGTGGTAAGTAAAACTTGCTGAGGTCGGCCCGTGGTTAGTAGAGGGATTAGCTTAAATAAAATAACGACTCCCCAAGTGTATAAGTCACCTAATGTGTCAAACAAACTGTGAATGTGATTGTTTGACTATCACAGGCTGCAGGTAAGATGGCTGACGATAAGCCTTTAATTTTTTAACTTGTACAGTATTTTTTACGAAGATGAAAGTAGGTCAATCTAGCAGAATACCTAACAGAGTCTTAACTCTCGGTAGTCTGCTGCAAAATTCATAGAATTCGTCCTCGGAGCAGCTGAGCTGACTCACTGAGCCTAATCATATCGGTTTACGATGAGACGCGATCGTAACACAGCGGTTATGGCAGTACAATAAGACTATATATGTACATAGGAGCAGAAGGTTCGGAATTTTTAGAACTAACTTTTGCCCGTGGAGGCTCATCGCTGAGAGAGCAGTCCTCGGGAAAGTGTATGACCCACCGAACATCTCTTCATGGAGCTCGTCTACGCAAACACGACCACTCTGACAAGAGTGTAGTTTGCCCGCGGCTTTGCTCGCGTTTAAGTTTTATTTTCGCAAAAAGTAGCCTATCATCTATCTTTAACAAAATTCGTTGTCAGAAGTTCAGCGATTTAGGAGTGAAAGAGTACCAAACAGACTCACCTTCGCATTTTAGTCCAGTCAATCTAGATTTTATTTACATGTGTTATATCAAGTTGGACCGCAGGGGATGAGAAACATACCCATGTGTAGGGAAAAATCCCTTGATTAACATATCAAAATGTTTAAGCGCAAATTAATATTAAAATAAAAAATATATATATAATTATTCTGCTGAGTTAGTATCCCCCGACGCAAAAACGATGGGGTGTTACAAGTTTGACGTGTCTGTGTGTGTCTGTCATCGTAGCTCCCGAACGGATGAACCGATTTTGATTTTGTTTTTTTGTTCGAAAGGTGAATTAGTCGGGAGTGTTCTTAGCTATGTTTTATGAAAATAGGTCCAAGATGGACGGCGCCACAAAATGGCAGCAACACAACTCCCTCAATATGGATATCAAATGAAAGGGCTTGATTAGTAGAATACTATACACTATGACAAATTTCAATTCCAAGATGGCCGCCACCACAAAATGGGGAATTATATTTATTTTTCACAACTCTCTCAAATTGCGTATCAAATGAAAGGGCTTGACTAGTAGAATAATGTACACTATATTGAAAGGAAATGAGGAATATTAACTACCGAAATGAAAAAAAAAACTGGAAAAATTATTTTTTTGTTTGATCAATGACAAAGATTGATGAGAAAAGTTGAGTGATGACTGGTACCTAGGACAAAACGAATATTTTTTATTTAGCTTTCAGTACAATAGAGGTAAATTAAGTTAAATTTTAAATTTAAAATCCCCGACAAAAAAACTTAAAAAAATAAGAAATAAAATGTATTGATCTTTAGTTTTTAATATACTTAGGCACGATTCTTTGGGCCAAGCGTCTTCGCCTCGGGAGACCGCAATTGTTTGTTATTACTTAGTATAGTATAATCAGCTGTTATGGGTAAGATAAAGATGCAGAGAACAGCTGAGTAATGCTAACATTGCTCAGCTGTTCTACCCTAATTGTGCTGTCGGTTTGATTGCTTCGAAAACCGTTGCCCTTTTCTAAAAAAAAATGGTAACGTCACGTATTTTTCTAGTATTCACTTCGTGGCCCTTCTGCACCGTACCTCTCACTTTCAGATAGGTAGGTACCTCCGGAGCTCTGCTGCCGACTTGGTAGACTCGTAACTTACGCCTGAGCGCGCCGGTGGACGGTCAAGGGTACGGGGGCATGAGAGATACCAAATTGTTTGCTGAGCTGCGAAACTGAATTATCTGCTTTGACAACGCCCGATTGGGTACTGACTACTGAGTTAGCTGTGTGAGCTTACAAGTGAGGGTTCAACACTAAATATTTGCCATTGTTAATGTCAATCATCACTGCAATCAAAACATTGACAAACTCTTAAACATAACGAAGCAATAAGCCAAAGCTACAACCCCTGTTGATTTCAATCATCGACTAACCCAGCCTGAATTTCAAAACACTGCCTTTTTCAATTAAATATCACGACATTGCGAAAACTACCCCAACGTAGAGACAGCAGAGTTCATTCCAGAAAAGCTGAAAAATTCTAAACAGTTCAGCAACCGATTATCAACTTCATCCCATTCAAAATACGGTCTGTTTAACATAAACACGTGTTCAACAACTCCCTTGGCAAGTGTCGAATTAAGTTTCGCGGGAATAAGTGCTGTGTGGGGGTAGTTTTAAAGTTAGTTACCGTTTGGTGGGCATGCGGGCCGGGTGAACGACCGCCACCCCCTTATGCAATGTCCGTTAGTCTGTCATGTCGGACTATAATAAAGGGTACTAGTATGAAATATGAAATACCGATGCAGGACATGAATCAATGGGAGGCATTCACAATTGAAAGGTTTAAAGTGATTGCGATTGCGCGAATCCCATTAGTTGAGCGCCGACGTCGTCGATAGAGCTTCACTTTCGATGAACACTTACTGGCAACCACTTGGCGTTAGGCCATGTTTCCACCTGCAAGCAAGCAAGTTACTCGCATGCAAGTTTAATTACGTTGCGGGGCACGATCGAGCGTTTGATCACATTATACATTGGTGGCCCGCAATGCAATGCAACTTGCATGCGAGTTGCTTTGAAACGTGGCCTTAGTTTATTAAATAAACTGTTTGTCTCGTCTCTTAATTATTACTTATTTGTGTATTGTTATTTTAGGCTTAATCAGGTCATAGTTGATAAGACGATGATCTAGAACGAGTTGCTCATTTCACTATCGTTATTTATTTTGGTTCTTCGTACACTGGCGTCAATTATTTAAAATGCAGTAGGAAATAAAGAAAACCTACTATTCTAGACACAGGTTAGTTGTTGTGTATACCAATAAGGAATATTTGCACCATAAATCACTAAACACATTTAGCTTTCAGGCCCGATTTTTCAATATCATACAAAACGTTTATTTATTTTCTTTTTTTTTTTTGAGAAATGGGCTTGCTCTTGACCTCGATCACGCCTGATGGAAAGCAATGGATGAAGTCTATGATGGAGCGAGCGTGCCCAGAAGAGGCCTGTGCACTCTTGCTTTGAAGGGGTTATATGTGGAAGGGAACACATACGCTGGCAGATAGTTCCACACTTTTGCTGGAGAAGCGAGTACGACTAGTCGACTAAGTGTGGATGGTACCCAGCAGTACGTCTGGTATTCCAGTAGTAAAAGGACGATGGTGGGATCAGGTCGTGGAAGGTTCTAGAATAAATCTAGTTTGACATATTTTCTATGCAATCGCTGACAAACTGTCATATTTATTCCTCGGAATAAAGTTGTGTAACTATTGAAAATGAGCGATAAATGAATTATATAATTTAACATGATTCTATTTCTAACAATATACACTTCTCATCAAAAAAATCGAAACACCTCGCAGTTTATGATTTGATAAGGATTATCAGAAAAATGTGTATATTTAGGAATAAATGTAAAATGTCATTTAATAGTGAGTAGTATGAGGTTTTTAAATCCTAATGTTAATGTTCTAAATTCAAATTAAGTCTTCATAGGTTTCGTATTTTGTATAATGAGTAATTTTTACCCTGTATGGAATATGAAGGAAATGGGTAAAACAACACGCGTAAATGAAAAAAAATGTAAGAAACGTTTATTTAATAACTTGTATTCCCTCCGCGAGCTCTTATTACTGCTTCCATACGGTTCTTCATCGATCGGATGAGAGTCACGATCACATGTTGTGGTATATTATCCCATTCCTCTTGGATTGCATTTTGCAGCTGGCTAAGTGTTTCTGGGGCTGGATCTCTTGCTCGAATTCGTCTCTTTAATTCATCCCATAGATGTTCAATGGGATTCATGTCCGGGCTTCTTGCTGGCCATACCATAATGGAGATACCGACTTCGGTAAGATAATCTCGTACGACGCCCGCGGTGTGAGCTCTAGCATTGTCGTGCATGAATATGAAGTCGTTGCCAATAAAATGTGCATAGGGCATCACATGAGGTTCAAGACACTGTTCGATGTACCGATGAGAGTTTAGTGCAGGCAGCCGTGGCCCAGATACAAAGGCAAGTTCTGTCTTACCGTCGGCGCTGATTCCTCCCCAAACCGTCCACGAACCGCCACCATAGCTGACCTTTTCTTCAATGCAGCATTGTGCAAAGCGTTCTCCATCTCTTCTGTAGACCTTGTTCCTTCCGTCGTTACCATACAGCATAATTTTACACTCATCAGAAAACAGTACTTTGCTCCACTGAAGGTATGACCAAGTTAGGTGCTCGCGTGCAAAGTTAAGGCGCGCTCTTCGATGGTCTGCAGTTAATTTCGGCCCATTCGCTGGCTTATGCGGTGCCAATCCGCGTTCCTTCAACCTTCTTCTTATTGTAGAGTCACTTACAGCTACTCTTCGTACAACGCGAAGCTGCTGCTGCAGTTGAAAAGCGTTAAGGCGTCGATTTCGTAAAGAGGTTGTTACAATAAATCGATCATCTCGCTCAGAAGTGACCCGAAACCTGCCAGATCCTGAACGGCGCGTGAACGAACCAGTCTCCCGATAGCGTTTGTAGACTCTATGAACAGATGATAAGCTTAGATGCAATCTTGCAGCCACAACACGCTGACTAAGTCCAGAATCCAGCAATGCCACCACTTGGGCGGCTTCTGCGGGCGAAGTATCCATATGTTTTAGAAAAAAAAGTTTTTTCAGACGTCCCAAAGTCACAGTAAATGAAATAAGAAACAAAAAGTTTAAAGACAAGCGCTAATTTTAGTTTTTAAACGAGAAACGTACTCCAACCCTAAATACACATTTGTCTCAAAACAGTGATTAATTTCATTTATAGGATAAACAAATGAAATTCTAATTTCGAATTTTGATTTTTTTCTTCTTACTGTAATGACCAAACTGCCAGCTACACAATAATGTTTTTTTTTCATGGAATTAATTCTCTTTTGTAAAAAATTAGGACAAAAACAATAAAAACGAAAGTGTTTCGATTTTTTTGATGAGAAGTGTATATACATACAAATCGTTATCTTATGTAGTTTGAAGGTGTCAAAGATAGAATTATCTCTTATTCCTAAGTCTTATACGTAATAAAGAAAAAATCTCCAATTTTTTTCTATTCAAGCTTTTCGTTTGATACCCATATTAAGGAGGTTGAAAAAAAATGTAATCCGCCATCTTGGAGAGGCAGCCATATTGAATTATAGTGAAATGTTGTGTGATGTTACTAACTTTATCGTTTTTAACTCTTCAAGCCCTTTCATTTGATACCCATATTAAGGGGATTGAGAAAAAATATATAGGTAATCCGTCATCTTTAAGCGGCGGCCATATTAAAATTATTACAATATTGAGTATTGCACATTGTAATGTCACCAGAATTAATGGTGTGTGCAAAATTTCAGGTCAATCGGAAACCAACAAATGGTCGAAAAATGGTTTGACTTTTTGACTGACAACTTACATAGGTACATACATTGCAAGTTAAATAAAAGCTTGTGAAAATAATATGTTTTTTTTTTATCGATAAACTAAGTCCCTACTGAAAATAATATATGTCACAGGAACTTTACGCTAGCTACTTGTAACATGAGTCAGTCGCAGGTGCTTTCAACATTTTAATCGAAACTTTAGTAGGGATGTACCGGCTCGCAATATACCTAAGTACATATTTTGAGATACAGCCGAGAGTTTTATTTTAATTTAATTTTCTTTATTTAGATAACCTGCATGCGTTTTGGTAACGGACGCGGACTAACAAGATATCATTAAAAAACATTAGCGATATTACTTATAGTTAAGTTTAGAGTAAAATAATGAAAAACTGATTCTTAAACAAGAAAGAGAGACTGAAAGATTGGTTGTCTTCCTTTATGGTTTTTATTATTTGTTTTTTGAATAATGCTTTATTAGAGAGTTAGCTGTTATCATATGAGCTGGAATATCGCTCTTCGTTCTCCATAACAATCTAGTTTTGTCAATGTGTACTTACTAATATAATAAAGCTGAAGAGTTCGTTTGTTTGAACGCGATAATCGCTGGAACTACCAGTCGGATTTGGATAATTCGTTTGTATATGATACCTAGCCACATTCATGAGGAAGGCTATACGGGAACGGAAAAAACTACTGGCCGTAGAAAGCTGAAATTTGACATGTAGCTTCCCTACACTCTGTAGGGGAGCACTAAGAGAGGATTTCCCGAAATTCTTACGCGAAGGGGAAAAACGGGATATGGGCGTACGAAGTCGCGGGCAAAACCTAGTGTACAGAAATTGTCACTTTATAAGTGCTGCTGAACAAATTTTCATGAATTTTGGTACAGAGATAGATATGACCTTGAAGACGATAATTTCTTTCACTGTAATAATTGACGTTTAAGCCTTTGCCTTTAAATGGAAATACATACATTCTAATTGAAATAAGTGATTTGACTTTGACTCTGTTCAAAGTCCTGCTATTATTAAACTGAGCAAATTATTACAATAGCAATTAGTGGCCACTTCCCATGGTACGAAACAATGTGAGAGCAATGACCGATGCGGGGGGCAATAAAACTAAGCTCTATGTAGGTAGATAAATAGCACTATGAGTAAGTTTATGAGCTAAAACTGTAAAATGTATAGAGAGATTTAGAATAAAATAGAAATCATTAAATTTCAAAGTTCTCACCTGAGGCAGCTGAGGCTGAGATCTGGAGGGACTACAGCTTTGTTTGAAGTTCCAATTTCAAAGTAATAAAATTAAGCGATTATGGCGTGCAATGGCGCCGGCGAGCGGAACCATAACTTTCACTTTTTATCCTTATTTGCACAAAAGAAAGTACGACCACCAAACTTGTCTGTTTAAATACCTCGTGAACACCTAACAATGTATAGCTAGCGCGGTTTATATCCTTCGTTAACTATCTGTTTTATAATATTTTATGTCGCAGTTATGGTTCACTGAACAATCCCGAGGTTGTGCCAGTTAGAGAAATATAACTCTAGATTATATAATTGAATCACTCTATTTGGACAGAAATTACCAATATTTATTGAGGGGTTCCAGCCCCTGATTGACAACGATTTCATCAATATTGATGAAGTTTCCGTGGCCCCGTGCTGGGCGCCAATACACCTATTCTGCGGAATCAGAAATGTAAGACTATTTTAATTAAAAAGTAAATGAATAACGTGGGGTCAATGATACTAACCTTTGTAGAGAACCGGGTCACAAGGCCATTGTTGAAATATCCTACTTGTTCAGCCTTTCAGTCACTGAATGTTCTTTCATATTTTTATATTATTGTTAGTTTTCTTTGTGTCATTTACGAGTACCTACATTACGTTAGTGCATTGAAACGAGGAACACAATTTTTCAGAAAAATCTTAACTGAAAATCTGTTCTCAGTGACGCTGTTTCATAATCAATCTTCCTGAAAGAAAGTACTCATCTTTTACAGTATCCTTTCAGTAACACACCTCATAAATCATGTATAAACGCAATTCAGATCACCCAAGACGACAAACTTTCCGCAAATATGATAAATACCTGTCGATACAATTTACAAACAAAGATGAATGGAACCCCAATTCGCACCCTATAAACAGGTTTCCTTCTCTTCAACCCAATTAAAGTACAGATGTAGACAACCGCGGCACGCGCCAGTACTCACCAGGGGCTGAACATCAGGGCATCATCCGAAAAAAACAACAAACACTTCACTGGACGGCGACACAGAGCGACACAGGACGGACACACACGCGCGTCCTCGACCGAGGTGCGCGACGCACTGACGAGTTTTGCGTCAGTGTTGCAAGGGTGGCTTTGTGGAAACCCCGTTTTGGGTGTTCCTGATCCTGGAAACAGACTCATACCTTGGCCCTTCATAGGTATGCTGATGTTGTTTTTGAAGGGTTAAATTTGAAAGAAAATAATGAATCCCGTGCTGCAGACTTCTTCGTTGTATCTTGTGGTAATTCAACTGAATAAACAATTAATATGTTTGATCTACCTAGTACATTGCTTATTATTATAATAACTATAAGTAAACCTAGCTCAAATAATCCACCCTAATAATGATCCACTACTATTTATATTTAAACTCAAACTTAACTCTTAAGGATTACAATATGGCTCTATCTCCCACCTTTCGGGGTAACTTCCCACGTAGCAACCCCATCGCGTGCAGGGGTGCGAGGGTGCGTTCTGCACACCGGACATTCCGGACAGAGCAGTTTAATTGTCGCCCAGCGGCGGTGACGCCGGGCGACGTTGCTTCGGCGTGATTGCGTGGTTTATTATGACGCCACGGCGCGTCATCATTGACGAACAAATTCTGCTTAAATATTATGACTAATGCTTATAAGAAGTCTGAAGGCGGCATCGTAGGGACTTTTATGATTTGACTGAATATTACGTTAATATCTTAAAGATACGAGCTATTTATAGGTTACGACTTCACAACTAAGACTAAGTATCTATTTCTAAAAATCCAAACTTGTGGTCCTCAGGTATCCGACCATGCATACGCGGTCCACCTGACCTTTCTGCCAGGCCATTGGTTTTCAGCCTACCTCAATCTATAATTGTTGGTCGTAGAGTTTAAACTCAAAGGAAGATATTATAATCCAACCCGTACCCCTCCTGGCTAAATATTGCTGACCGTTCCCAAACCTTTTGGCTTGTACAACTGTGATTAAAGGAGGCTTAATATTTTATGTGCAATGTTGTTCCCTGCAGGGTGTGACGAGGTGAGCAGGACGCTCGACGGTTGGGGCATTTAATTGTCGCTCAACGGTCTCGTTAGGGGCCAGTAGAAAGAGGGGTGCTTTCCCCAAACAGTACACTCTTAACAACGGACTTCCGCAACGCAAACTCAATTATTAAATTAATTCGTGGCCATAACTAGCCGGATTTAAAATTAAATAGGTAAATACTGAAACACCAATAGGACTGTTCTAATTGCTAACTGACAATACGATTATCCCCAAAAGGGTTGTCTCTCTGATTGTGGCACTTGCGTGAACTGTGTTGTTGATGTTACGCAACCGGGCCAAGGTCGACCCGGCCAATGAACCTGCACCAGGGAGACCGCTGTGTCTTATTAGATTTCTAAGAGTTCGAGATCAGTACCTAGGTATCTGTATTTCTTCACAAAATTGGAAAGGAAAATGTAAATAGGCAGCCCGCAGCTGCAGACTGTTTGGGTTTATCTAATTGAATTCAGAATCTTATTTAAAAATGTCAGAGGTAAAGGTCTATTCATAGAAAAGGGCGCAACTCGCGCTATACAAAAAAGCTCAGAGCTTCCTGTTCAGGAAATTACAAAAAGCCTTTTAACCGATCCCTCCCTACATCAATGAAAAGCCTTCCTGTAATTCGTTTAAAAACTCCAAACATTTCAGTAATTACAAGCTCTCATATTTCATAAAATTTTCAGCAATAAAATATTTAGCGGAAAGGGTTTCAGAACGCGTCCGGATCAATATGGCGGCGCGCGGCGACGGAAACATGGCGGGAACGCGTGGAAAGCGCGGGAAGCCTTGCAGTGCGCCATCTTGCCGTCGCCATGGCAACCAGACAGAGCTAGACAGTTAGACACAGCCGCGGAGTAATGAGATCGTGTGGTTCGATTTGTGTAGCTTTGTACTGTTTATGTATGTGGCAGACTGTACTAATGAGTTTTCTGTTTACAAGCCTAGAATTCTATATTATTGTACCTCAGTCCTGTAATGATTGAGCGAGCTAGATACGCAGTTAAGTTTGTTTAAGTACGAAACAGCAACTTTTCTGAATACATGAAACAAATTTTATTTAAATTCCTGATCTCGCTCAGGACTGCTCCTGAAAACTGAATGTATGAGTGACTTTAAGTTGATATTTAATTCAGCATACAGGTTCGGTTTTATAAATTCACCAATTCGATAGGTAACGTCAGCAATCAGACAATTATCAAAATACTCAGTATCGCTCCCCCGAGCCCCAAGCCCTGTCGCGACTGTCGCCAACAAGGGTAACGTCTCGCACCCCATTCAACATCGCTGAAACAAGCAGTCCCAGCGCTACCGACTGTTAACTGAAATGAAACGCAATCCTCGAGGAAATTTTCCCCTAAGAAAGATAAGAACGACAGACAAGAGACAGGGCTACCAAAGTTGAGGTGTTAATGAAATAGTAATTAGGTATTAAAGTTTTGACATACTTTTATCAAATTGTAAAAATAAAAGCCCAAAAAAAATACCTACGCACCGGTCACAATCATAGCCCTCCTTTTACTTTTTTGTACTCGGGTAAAAACAACAACACAGTACATACGAATACAAACAAGGAACAGTATACATCAGGCACTACAGAACTTTTATGCTCTATATACGGCTTCCAAGTTCTAGTAAGTTACAAGTTTCCAAATAATAATGTTATGCAAGACACACAGTTGCTAGTCTGCGAATATTTACAACAACGTAGGTAATTATGTAGATTTTTACATTATTCGTGTGCAGAGTCTGTCTAGCAAGCGTCTGCTACAGCACAGACTTCCGCATACTTGCATACTTATGCAAAACAACACATAACGTATGTACCTACCGAATTCTGTACAACGCACTTTGGAAATAAAAAATTAGTCATATTACTTCAAATAGATTCTCTCGAATTGTAATCCTAACTTTATACCTACTTATTTTAAATGCGAAAGTGAGATTTTGTTCGATTGTTACGCTTTCACGCTAAAATCGTTGAAGCCGCGGGAAAAAGCTAGTCAAAGAATATGGTAACCCTGCCGTCTTCTACTTAGCGAATATTTATGTGCATCAGAAGTCATGAGGGTTCCGTGCACACCTGTAGCGTCCCAGTAGACGGTAAGGACCCGGCAGAACTCGAGGCTCTCGGGGAGATTGTCAGAGGTGGCACTACGGTGCAGCCTGGGGGAATCTTAATGAGGGGGCTTCGCTATTTATTTATGTTCTGTTAAGAGATTGGGGGATATCTCGCTTCGTTTGTGTAAGAGGTTGTTTCAACTAAATTTAATTTACTTACTTTTTTACTTGATAAGTGGGGTGTTAATTAATTAATGGGAGTAAGAAAGCAAGGAAGATAATTTAATATTCTTGCATAACTTATTATCAAGATTTCTAGAAATAGTGATTATTTTGCACTTAGGTGTTACATTACCTATCTAGAAAGTCTAACCCAAAACGCCTAGCAATAATCATAATAATACTTATATAATGCTGAGGACCGCCTTCTGAATATTATCATTTCACTTAAGAAGAATCTCAGCACCATGATCGTCGTCAAACATGACCATCGCACATCGGGTATGACGGATGAATGAATAGACTCATCAAAGTTCGTAAAGTTAAGTACTTTCACACCTTCAACAACCTGCAATAACATCAGTCTCCACTCCTTTCTTCTTCGAACAAGAAGTCAAGCTCATGGAAAAGAATGAATCTCGCAGTATAAAGTAGGGCACACACAAAGCGCCCTTTGGATCGACCAGCAAGTAAATAGCGAGCCGTCACGCGAAGTGCAGGCCTTTTACACGAGCGCGACTGTTGAGCCCTGCTGCTACTAGGGAATGCTATGCTACAAGTAAGCTATACCCGAAACTATGAGGATATTTCACGTTTGTAGAATTTGCGCTGTGTTACAGGCTTCACGTTTTGTATTACGAGTTACAGTCTACACCCTTTTTTTTAATGATGGGAAATCATCAAATGACTTCTTCCGCTCTGGGTGGAGCGAAGGGGCGTCCCATCCGTGTTTCTTCTAAAGCCCTTCGGTGACTCTTTCGAACAAATTCCGTAACCCTGGCAGGCTCTGGCCCTAGCGGGCCCCGTCTTCTATGCTGACATCTCTTTGAGGCGCGCGTGGAACACAACGCGCTATCGATCCGGGCCTGCCCTAGATTGGGCAGGAGCCGCTTGAAGGCAGCCGAGGCCCGCTCCAGTCTGGGAGCCAAACGTCAGAAGTGCTCCTCGAAGTTCCACCGGCTGTCGAGAACGAGCCCCAGGTACCTGATCGTCGACCCGACGCCGATGTGAACCCCTCATACCAACCATCATAGTTGCATATTTAAAGTATATATTATTATTATTCTTATATTATTATTTAAGTAGTATGTATTAGTATGATATTAATTTTAGTCATATTTATGTATAGTATGTTATATTTAAAGATTTTTTTTGTCTTTTTATGTTAACATAACTTTTACACACGATGTCTACATCTCTTTTATTCGACTCTCCTTTCGCAGGTATGCTGGAAGATATTTCTTTAGAAATAAGCATCATCTTTGTACCTATTTGTCTGTTCCCTTCTTCTTATCTATTTGTTAAATGTGTGTACATAAACTGTTAAATAAATAAATAAATAAATACAAGGGATCCCATTGGTGGCCTGTTCCGAGAGCCATGAAACTCGGACTCGGACTTGTGCAGGGCAACCTCGAGACCCAATTGCCGGATCCTCCCAACGACTATCGCGACCCCGCGTGTCATCCAGTCAGCCGCCGCCTGGTGCGACCCCCCCTGTGCCAAAACCAGCGGGTCGGCAGCGTAACAGATCACGTTGACGCCGCTAGAGAGGTCAGCGCGCAGCACCCAGGTGTAGCCGATGTCCCACAGGAGCGGTCCCAGAACCGAACCCTGTGGTACACCGCACGACATTTCTCACCGGTTCCACTTGCGCGGTGACCGGTAGATGACGGCCCTGTCGGTCAAATAGGCCTCGACTATGCGACGGAGGTAGGTGGGCCATTCTGTGATACCGGAGTGCTTCCCTTTTTTTGTAACGTGGTGAAATCCTCATGGATGGCCTCCCTGAGGGGTCTGTCAGACTCTTACTGGCTAAATCCACCCCGGTGTTCTATCTCCCACCTACAATCCTACAGGATCCAGGCCACCTCGGGTCAGCGGGGGGAGTGAGGTGTTTGACTCCCCTCGAGACGTCAAGGAGGGGCGCACGGTAACACCACGCGCCGCTACCTCGGGTCCGGGTGAATGAATGGGGGGCGACGGACATACCGGAGTGCTTCCCAAATGCAACTCCAGGGCAGGGAGTTAAAGGCATTGGCGATGTCAAGAGACACCGCCAAGACGACCCTACCCTGGGACACCGCATCCCCCCGCGCGTCGTGAGGGCTCTCACGTGCATGATGGTGTTCACCGTTGAGCGCCCCGTACGGATACCGAACTGGCTCTTTGCCAGATTTGGCCACTCCGTCACCAGGTGCCCGACGAGGCGGTTTGCAATTACTCTTTCAAAGAGCTTGCCCACCTCGTCGAGTAGCACGATGGACCGGTATGCGGACGGAGAGTCCGCAGGACGCCCAGGCTTATTGATGAGGAAAAGTTTTCCCGTCTTCCAAAGTGGGAACTGGCCTCTTTCCAAGCATGCGCTTAAGAACCCCCTAAGTCGAGGCCCGAGAGCCTCCGAGGCCAGGACCCAAGTTTTCCCAGGTAAGCCGTCGGGTCCTGGGGCGGATTTTTGGCCTTTAGCCTATTTACCGCCTGGGCACGCTACTATTGCGGCGGTAAGAGGAGGGGTACTCCTCAAAGAGGGGCCCTCTTTGAGGAGTGGCTGGAGAGGCGCTACGGCATCCTCACCTTCCGCCTGACGCAGGTACTTACCGGACACGACTGTTTCTGGTCCCTGTTTCGGATTAAGCGGGAGGACACGCCCGGGTGTCAGCACTGTGAGGATCGCCCGGAGGACACGGTGGAGCATACGGTGGAGGTCTGCCCTGCTTGGGCGGAGCACCGCCGTGTCCTCGTCGAGGCGATCGGCGGCGGCGACCTCTTGCGTCCGGCTCTGGTTGAATCCATGGTCCGGAACGAGGAGGCTTGGGTAGCGGTCACCTCATTCTGCGAAGCAGTAATGCTAGCGAAGGAGAAGGCGGGCCGCGCGAGGGAGAGACATGGCCTTAACCCCAACCGCCGCTGCAGGAAAAGACGCCCCGGGCGTCGGGAGTCGCAGAGCGATCCCCTGCCACCGTAGGCGCGGGCCTGCAGATGGCGAGCGTTAGGTGGCTCGCTCGATCGCACCAGGCTCGGGTCGATGGCGCGTTGTGTTTCACGCGCACCTCAAAGAGATGTTAGCATAGAAGACGGGGCCCGCTAGGACCAAAACCTGCCAGGGTTGCGGAATTTGTTCGAAAGAGTCACCGCGGCCCTGGAACGCTTTAGAAGGAACACGGATGGGTTTGAGTCAATAAGAGTCTGACACACTCTTCCGCTCCACTCAGAGCGGAAGAAGTCATTTGATGATTACTTATCCACAAAAAAAAGAAACAAAAAGAAAGCCTATTCACCGCCGCTCTCAGGCCTACCTCAGTGAAAGTCTACACCCTAGAAGATCTACATTACGCTCTACCAGTTACTTGCTACGCGCCACGTGTAACGAGTTACATGCTACGCGTCAAGCGATTCATGCTACGCGCTACATCGGCTACATACTACGTGATCCACGCTACGGGCTACGAACTTGCCAGAAATTACTAGTTACGCGCTACGGCCTACGGGTGTCATTGAATACAACTTTGCTGGTTTAGTTTTTATTCTAGCATATTTACGGCTTTTCTTATAGATCCAAGATTTTCGAACTTATGTTCACCGTTACGATTGAAATAGATCTAATGTCATAATGACAGGTAATATAGTAAGTAAGCGATAGTCAAGTTGCCTAAAATTTAGGCAGCAAGTGTTTCTACTTATGGCAATCAAACATTGCATGGATCACTCATGAAGTCACGATTGTCGGAAGTATGACACTGTCCTAGAAATCTTGAAACTTCTCTTATATATATTATCGCGCACACTGTTCGCATAACCTAACTCCAGACGCAAAAACTAATCCGTGGCTACATCCGCACGGGGCTGGCCGCCGGTGGGCCATGGGGGGCCAAACTGGGTCACACAGGGACCCCGGCGCGCCTGATCATGCATGCCCACGGCGGAGCGTTTGGCTCAGCATTAACTCCCTTTATGAGCCCGCGTAAAGCCGACTCATTAAAATGCATGGAGCAGGTTGGGGGCTTTTTAATTTTGGGACTAATATTGTGGCTGAATATTGTATGCTTAGTAAGCATACAACTAATTAAACAGTCAAGTCTGTTACAGCCGTGTTTCAGACACTGAAAGTCAAATTCAGTCGGTTTCATCCGTGTTTCACAGACAGCGAGTCAATTTTAAACTGCAAGCTTTTGTATTTATTGTGTCACACGGAAAGCGAATGGATTTTCAATTTATAGTAACATTAGTTTCATAGCTAAAGATTGACTGAGCAGATGCGACTATCCTTAGATTTAAACCGTCTCGTATCGTTTACAGACCAAACAAACTATAGTTCACTCCATAATACCTAGCTACCTCTACCAGGCTCGGAAACTGCACGGCTGAACAGCTGATTAGACTCGAGCTCCGAGGCGTAATTACCTAACTACATAGCTCTGATAGTTCTCTTTGATGTGAACGATGTGGTGCATCCGACCATCATATAGTGCTACTAGGTAAAGCGAGCTTTGTCACCGTGGCGCCAGTTGCAATCGTCATATTGTTTCCGATACACTAACACCAATTGAAACTGATATTTGATTCTGACAACACGCTGCCGTTTTGCAAAGTGATTCAGAGAAATTGACAAAATGAAACCGAATAAACGTGCATGCAACTAAGGTTTTATTAAACCGAATAAACGTGCAAGCAACTGAAGTTAAATAAACGTGCAAGCAACTGAGGTTAAATAAACCAAAACTTACGTCAAGTGTTATCGTGATTTTTCTGAAAATAACAATGTTTTTAGAGGAATGTGGTTAGTAAAATAAACATAAATAAACAGGTAAGAGGAGTTGTTTATCCAGCTAAATTAAGATTCTTTTGGAAAAATGCAACGGTGCAAACAAACATGTTTTACTGATTGAGAAGAATAAAGTGTTCACGGTTTTTAAAACAGGACATCTTTGCTTAAAACCACCTCCTCCGATTCCCCGTCAAGACATGTTGCAGCGTCGTGACGAAACTTTTTAACGTCTCCCGCCTGAAAAAACGTCGTCTGCTTAAAAAGAGTTATGTCCATACATTTTCCATGATAAATAATAGCTCGATAAAGCGTTACAGATGAGGCCAGGATGAAAAACAGCGCGTGTAGGTACAATCACGTAACACAGGGAGGACAAACATTTTTTTTCTTATTTCCTACCTCTACAGGTATCTACCTAACTCAAAACCTTCAAGGAAATAAACTACTATCTTCCCTTTTAAATCACTGCTTAAGTATGTAAGTTTGGCTACTATGATTCAGCTTCCACCTTGTTACCACCCGGAGAAAGTTTTTGTAGTCGTGTGTTATAAAAATGTTTGGTTGCGTCACGTGTGCCACAGGTTGGCCGTCCCTGCTGTAGGGTTGTGCAAAGTGTATTTATGGCTTGTTCCCGCATTCTAAAGGTGCGCGTGCTCCCGCGTAAGTACACCTGATTTATACCCACCGGGGCGGGGTTTACGGCCAACACTTCACAACGATATTGTTTTTTTTAGAATGTCCCGTCATCGATTATGATAATAAGGACACGGTTTTGTTTAACGACGCTAACAGACCCTAAGATTGTAGACCTCCGTCAGCCTACGTGAAAGTAATGGATTTATTATTGACTGAAACGTTTTCACGACTACACCGCTGGATTTAAAAAAAAACTTGGCATACGCCCATACGGGTAGACTATAAGATAATTTTCATCCCTGTTATAGTAGGTACGTTCCCTTAGGATAATAAGACACTTTTCCAGCACGCGAAGTCGCGGCCAGCAGCTATGACTAAAATAATGCAAGTAATAAATCATTAAAACAAATAAACAGGTCCGAGTCTGTCTAGCTAAACCTAAGTACTCAAAAACTATCTCTAGTTTTTGAGTACTTAGGTACTTAGGTTTAGCTAGGCTTGTGATTGATTTCTGGATAAACGAGTAGGTCTCTAGGTACGGGTTACTTATCTCTAGGTACGGGTTACCTACTTATCATTGCATTGCATGATAGATGACCATACAGCATGTTAACAAGCCCTGAATGAATACTTATAGTAGCTCCGTATTTATGCGGATTAAATATTAATACATCATCTGTCACCAGCAACACCTAGAATGTAGGTAATAAATAACCAAATAATTCCTAAATGAAATCCATACATCAATAATATTCATTAATATAATATTATAAATGCAAAAGAGTGTCTGTCTGTCTGTTACCTTTTTACGATTAAACCACTGAACCGATTTAGATGAAATTTGGTTTAGGTTAGGTTAGGTTAGGTTAGGTTAGGTTCTGGGTCGGGAGAAGGCACGGCTCTCTGACGTTTCGTGCGACGCAGGTCCTCTCGGGGCATGGCTGCTTCGGGAGGTTCTTGTGTCGCATAGGCAGGGAGCCGGACGCTCGATGCCACCACTGCGTCGACTGTCGGGAGGACACGGCGCGGCATACGCTTGCAGAGTGTGCAGCTTGGGAGGAGCCGCGCCGTGCCCTCATCTCTGTTGTAGGCGGTGACCTCTCGCTGCCGGCCGTGGTCCATGCTATGGTCGGTGGTGAGGAGTCCTGGGACGCGGTGGTCTCCTTCTGCGAGACAGTTATCGCGCAGAAGGAGGCTGCGGAAAGGGAGAGGGAGATCACAACCGCTCTCCCTGCCCGCAGCAGGCGCATCGGGCGTCGGAGGAGGGCATACGCTGCCCTCTTCCGGCCCCCCTAACTGGGTCCAGGGGCGGCGGACTTGGGGATGTCCGTCGCCCCCCACTCATCCGGACCCGAGGTGGCGGCGCGTGGTGTTCCCGTGCGCCCCTCTTTGACGTAGCGAGGGGAGTTAAACACCTCACTCCCCTCGCCGACGCGAGGTGGCCCGCAGAGGCGGGCCGGCACCAGCCGGGGATTGCGGATGTCGCATACGTTCCCGCGATCCCCGGCGTAGGTGGGAGATGGAACACCGGGGTGGTTTTAGTCAGTAAGAGTCTGACAGACCCCTCCACCCGCCCCAGGGTGGAGGATTTCCATGAGGATTTCCCCCCGAGATCAAAAAAAAAAAAAAAAAAAAAAAAAAAAAAGGTTAGGTTCTGGGCGGCTGACCTGACGGCCAGCACCATCACTGTTCTGCGGAGGCCGCAGAGGGTGATGGCCGTCAGAGTCATCAGGGGATATCGCACGATCTCCTACGAGGCGGCTTGCGCACTGGCCGGATCTCCGCCGTGGGACCTGGAGGCGAAAGTGCTCGCGTCACTGTATAGGTGGCGCGAGGGCGCGCGGGCGCGCGGCGAGCGACTGACGCAGCGACACCTGGAGTTGCGTCGGTCGCAGCTGCGCGAGGTCCTGGTGGCGGAATGGCGGGACAGGCTTTCGAGCCCTACCGCCGGCCTCATCACCATCGAGGCCATCCGGCCAGTGCTCGACCTGTGGCTCGGGAGAAGGCACGGCTCTCTGACGTTTCGTGCGACGCAGGTCCTCTCGGGGCATGGCTGCTTCGGGAGGTTCTTGTGTCGCATAGGCAGGGAGCCGGACGCTCGATGCCACCACTGCGTCGACTGTCGGGAGGACACGGCGCGGCATACGCTGGCAGAGTGTGCCGCTTGGGAGGAGCCGCGCCGTGCCCTCATCTCTGTTGTAGGCGGTGACCTCTCGCTGCCGGCCGTAGTCCATGCTATGGTCGGCGGTGAGGAGTCCTGGGACGCGGTGGTCTCCTTCTGCGAGACAGTTATCGCGCAGAAGGAGGCTGCGGAAAGGGAGAGGGAGATCACAACCGCTCTCCCTGCCCGCAGCAGGCGCATCGGGCGTCGGAGGAGGGCTTACGCTGCCCTCTTCCGGCCCCCCTAACTGGGTCCAGGGGCGGCGGACTTGGGGATGTCCGTCGCCCCCCACTCATCCGGACCCGAGGTGGCGGCGCGTGGTGTTCCCGTGCGCCCCTCTTTGACGTAGCGAGGGGAGTCAAACACCTCACTCCCCTCGCCGACGCGAGGTGGCCCGCAGTGGCGGGCCGGCACCAGCCGGGGATTGCGGATGTCGCATACGTTCCCGCGATCCCCGGCGTAGGTGGAAGATGGAACACCGGGGTGGTTTTAGTCAGTAAGAGTCTGACAGACCCCTCCACCCGCCCCAGGGTGGAGGATTTCCATGAGGATTTCCCCCCGAGATCAAAAAAAAAAAAAAAAAGGTTAGGTTAGGTTAGGTAGTTTTTATCCCTGAAATCATTCTTTAAGGGGGTGAAAAGGGAGGTGGAGGTTTATATGGGAGTCCGTCATCATTGAAGATAAAACCTTTGTATTTGTAAAGGCACTTGATAAAAAAATAAATAAACATTTAAGCATTTTTTGAAATATAAAAATGTCTGCCCAAAGGAACTATTCCACGCGGACAAAGTCGTAGGCAAAAGCTAGTCATATTAATAATAATAAAAATGTATGTGCCCGACCCAGTTCTCGATAATGGTAATATCATATTGTACTGGGATCGGTCCATCAAAACTGACAGGACTATTGTGACCAATAAGCCTGATATAGTGGTGGTGGACCGAATCGAGAGGCGTGCAATGATTGTAGACATAACTGTTCCGCATGACGAAAACCTCGTGAAAACCGAGAAAGATAAACAAATCAAATATCTTGACTTGGGTCGCGAGGTGTCGACATGTGGGATGTGAACTCGGCAATCATTGTACCGATAGTCGTGTCAGCCAACGGCTTAATAGCCACGAGCCACGACCAACATCTCAGGAGGCTCTGGTTAGGCAGCTGGATCAAGGGCTTGATTCAGAAAGCAGTTCTTCTGGACACGGCTCGCATTGTTAGGAGTTTACTTTCTCTGGAGCCCACCGGTATCGGGAACAAGGTCCAAAGTCAGCCTTGGACCTTGTTCCCGATTAATCCCGATACCGGTGGGCTACTATTTTTATATCTATATATTATTTTTTTCTTTTTGTATTTTTAAGAAATATTTTAAAATGTAAGAAGTAAGTTTTAGAAAATGAATAAACGAAATAATAATAATATCTTGGGAAAACTTACACACGGTCATCCGATCCCAAACTAGGCAGAACCTAAATTATAACTGCTATATTATAATCATGAGATGTATTATAATTGTGCACGCTTCGCTACTTTCTTTCTTTTTTTTAAACATACTGTGTATCTAATAGGGGCGAGCCTATTGCCATCGAAATTGAATATAAGCCCAATCTCCGGACTGCTACTGATAAATCCATAAACAAACGGAACATAACAGTTATGCTCGAATAGAAGCTGTCTGACGTAAAAATCCAAAATCCATAATAAAATTTCCAACAAACTAAAATAAATTCTCGTAAGATTTGAACGCACCGTAACTTTACTGAAGGTTGGCCAACCTGAAAATTGACATTTGCTAGTGACGCACGTACAAAACCTGCCAAATAGTTATCGATTGCTGAGTTATTAAAATCCATTTTATACCTACCAATATTTTTTTACGTTCTTTTAAAAAATACAAAAAAGCGAGACTGTTATTTTGAATTTTTAACGACGACGACGAGTCGTGATGATAGTAAGCAGGCTAATATAAAAATACAACAAACTTTTTGATCACAAAAAGACGGTGTGGTCGATAACGAAACACGATTCCCTAGAATTAACTGTACAATCTAAATTCAGAGTAAACTCTGCTTTTGTGAAAGTAAAATTTAAATTAGCAGTGAATGAGTTAATTGAAAAAAACATATTTATGGCCGCACAAAACTAGATAAAATTACTTACCATCGGAAACGGTTCCATTGTTTTCAAGCATCGTCAAAATGATCGAACCTCGCACATCACTACAGCCGTCACAAAAAGAAAAAATCGGATTTCTTTCTTTCTCAATCGAACGATTGCAAGTTTTTGTTTCATGTTTGTGTTAAGTTTCACTGTTTATCAAACGGGTCAGCAAACATTCCGTCCAGACACTGATTACGGCACTGATAAATATTAACAATGAGGTGAGTACATTTACATGTCTATCGGGCATCAGCTGTAATTCGGCTGACGGGCGTGGGAGGACTGAGTGCGACTGCCAACATGCAGATAATGTGAGGAAAACAGTGTTGATGGGCTCCGGTGGTAATTCCGCAGATAATATCCCATGAGCGTGCATCCAGCGGTCAGTAGAAGGTGGCGCGGCACAGCGGCGCTGCAGCGACATGACGCGCCCGGGGCCTCCCAATGAGAACCTGCCTACGGTGAGTGAAGCGATCTCTTTCACCGTCAAGATTTTTTTTAGTTACATTATTGTTATGACAGGAAGAACTAATCTTTCTTATACTTAGCTCAATATTTAGGCTTGTCTGGCCTTCAGTATTATTATTTTCTGTATGAACTCTTCGCCAAAGAGAACTCTAATGGATCTAGATTGTTTACTTCATGCTGTGTAGCTGGAATAAGTTTCTAGGAAACTGTTATGCCTAGCTATTTGTCTATTTTGCTTATTGCAAGATCAAAAGGAATACTCTTTTGTTAAAATAAAGAGAGCTATCTTGCTCATAAATAAAACTGTCTATGAAGGCAATGTTGGGGAGAATGTTAGTTGATCTAATCTCTGTTCAGTCAGGCAGGTGAAGGCAAATAATTTTTGTTGTTTGAGTAACCATAGCTTATTATAAAACTGATAAAAATTAAAAAAGTATTGCACCTATAAGTGGTGGAATACTTTTTAATTTTTAATTCAGTAGGTCATTACTGAATTCAATCAATAGCTGTATGTGGTTAAACTACAAAGATTCTTGAAAAAAGCCTTGGTTAATAGAGGAAAACACAATATTTGGTTACTTCAAACGAGACCCGTTGTGCAATGTTTTTCCAATCAGGATATTTTACTTTTTACTCTGTAATTGCTCACTATATCCTGTAATTTTACATTGTTTAATTAATTGGTTTTATCATGAAAATGAAATCCGGAAAGGATAAAATCACAAATTAGCATCAGTATGTCCTTATCTGAACAACTGGAAACAATAATTATGTGATACATATTTGTAATGTCATAACAGTAATCAACAGTGTCAAATTATAATGTGGATGGTGAAGTGAAAAACAAATGGTAGCAAGTAACAGTATGTTTTGTGATTTCAATCAATAAGTGCTTCAGATTGACAATGGTTATATCCTATCTTGCTTATCAGTGGCAGCTAACAAAGTGATAAGTGCGGGCTTATCATGCAAATCTCTATAGTACATTGAAACATTTGTTGGAGATGTGTTATTGACTAACCAACATGTTTACTGGGTAAACGTAAAAAAGTCATCGGAGTAGTCCTAGCATAATCAGTGTTCTGTGCTTTTTAGTGCCAATTGAAACACAAAATTACTTGTATAGCATTATGTGCCAAAAATGGTAGAAAACAGAATTAATAAATAATGATTTTCAGATCAATAATGGCTTATGTTATAACCACTAACTACAAAACAATATGTTTGATGGCTTGTTCCCTTCCTTGGTGGTGTACAATGGTCAGTCATTGTCCCATAGTGTGGTCAGTGCTTGGCTTCAAACAATTACAATAATTATCATAATAGTTCAGTGCATTGTGTATGGTAGTCAATGGTTATTCGTTTTAGGAACACCCACATAGTTATAGGCTGTAGACAACTAGTAATGGTGTCTTACCAATAGTACTTACTTTACTAGCATCCTGGGAGGATCTCCCTTGAACAATGTATTAGTTTAAGTTGCAGTGAAATCTGCCGAGTATTTCCTGAGCCTAGCCGGTACTTAGATGAGGAACTATATCTTCTAATATATTGATAAGATAATGTGATAGGTATTGTGATTACAGCACATTTAATACCTACTCTCTTCGTATCCATAGTGTCATAGGTAGAATGTAGAAAATATTATTTTAATGTTAGTTGAGACAGAAAATTTATTTTTGTCATGTTTTTGTGAGTTCCAGAAAATGTGTGGGTGGCAGTGTTAGTGATACGAGTGTGAGTTATTCTATAAGAATGTAGTGAAACTATGATTTTTTGTAACTATAAACTGTATAGTGTATGCCAAATGTATGACTCAGAACTAAAAGTTAATTTTGATATAATTTTGTGTTTATCATAATAATTTTGTTGATGAAACTTCAATCAATATATTTTATTATCACCTACTTATAATATAAATGGATGTAGGTGTTTTCCGTTTGAACCATGGTATTGTATTATAAATACTTAGAAATACATAAATCCAAGCGACCCATATTATTTGAGTTTAAAATCAGCAGAAATGAGTCACTGTTCTTATTTTTAACTATAGTATGATTTTGTTTTTGTATCAGTTTACTATTTATATTTTTGTTTGCTAGCATTGTGGACATGCTTGCTAGGTGGGTGACAAGGAAAGTGATTGTAAGATTTAAAATATTAAATAAAATCTATGTAAATTATTGTTTTGTCTTTGTGTGAGTGAAACTTGAAGTGTGCCATCCATGCATATCTCACTGTCTAGGTGTTTTGTTAAATACTCAATTTTAATTGGCAAAGTCTACAGTAATTTTTACGCTCTATCAAATTCAATATGAAGCAATTGAGATCAATTGAGTGTGATACCTCCCCGCAGCACTTCAAAGTGCCGAGTGTTGTACAACACAAGTAATGTTGTAATGTGTGCAGTTAAGTTGATTGTGACTTTGTTTGCAGTGCGGCTGATGCGTCGCAAGTATGTCGTTGTTCAGAAACAGTGACAGTGTTAGTGTGTTGCTACTTTTGATTTTTATAATTTTCCCGCTGATTTTTTGGTTACACATTTTAATTAAGCTTAAGTAAGAGCTAGTTTATTTTGTTTCCTGCTCATTAATAATAAAGCAGTAACTAAGTCTTTGACTGTGATTTTATGAAAGTGTTTAATGGTGTTGCCAGAAAAACAGTCTTCTTTAGCCCAGTTTTGTGATATGTGTCAACACAATTATTGTTGTGCAGTTTGAAAACCACAAAATCCATAAATATTACGAATATCCCCAGCCTTTGAGAATCCTCATTTTCTACCCTTCACTCCTCAATTTAAAAGTATTATAAATTCTTTATGGTATTCTATTGTCACCTTAGTAGCACAACCTGAACTTGTCAATGTGTTGCCCATAACTTTAAAATCTGATTCTGTTTCCATCCCCCATCATAACTTCACTGCCCACTATAATTTCTGGTATCCCTACCTTCAGATCAAGCTAGTGGTGGTCGGCGATGGCGGCGTGGGCAAGAGCGCCATCACCATCCAGTTCTTTCAGAAGCTATTCGTGACAGACTACGACCCAACCATCGAGGACTCGTACATCCAGCACACGGAGGTGGACGGACAATGGTGCATCCTGGACGGTGAGTACCTACTGCAGAAGAGAATGAAAGACGAGAGATGCTCTTGGCTTTCAAAAATGCTTCAGACGGATAGCAGACACATCAGTACCAGCTATTCATATCCGCTTGAAGTTCTCAAGCTGTTTTGCCGTAAAAACTTTTTTGGTGATAGCGTAATGTATTTTTGCCTGTATACAATGTTCGAAAGTTAAAAATTACGCACCAAACAATGGAACGTGCGGTAAAATAGGTACTCTCATCTAAGTACCTATTTTACCGCACTCCTCGTTGTATAGCGCCGTGCGTATCCTTTACGGTTTTTTTTTAATTTCCATTATAAAATATGAGAATTCTACCAAGGAGCTTCAAATTACAAAATAAATAAGCTGAATGATCGAACCTCCTTGGAAGCGCTTAGCTCAATACGTTTGTCTCACATTAATGATAAAGAGAAAATGAGACGAATAGAATAGAATAAAATATGCTCTTAAGTTAAAAACATATTTTGCTTACTCATTTTCAGCATGCAAAAAAAACTTGTAAAATTAAGATAACAACTACTAAAAACTGGGTACAGAGATTATTTTACAACTATGATAATTGCCACATATTTTTGTTCTGAGATCATGCAATACAAAATTAAAAGAAACAATTTAATTTTGTTTGTTTTGCTTGTTTAACACATCAGTTTTTTCTGAGATTATGCATAGAAAAAACAAAAGAAAGACGACAGATGTAGTTCTAATTTTCACCACGCGCACGCAGATACGCGCTATTTTCGAACGTCAAACGAATGTCAAAGATTGTTGCGACTTTCCGACTGATATCTAAAAACAAAACTCGTTTGTAAAAACATTAGCACTAGTATCATAAATAACTATTCCCGAGGTACTGAGGAGGAACCATCATTACCTACTTCCGATTTGAAACCATTTTCTGAAGAAGGCTTATAGTTCTCGTATCTCGCAACGTGATAACATGCTTCCTTACATGTAACCGATCCCTTTTGACTTAGCTCCTTTTATCTTAACTGTGTCTTCAAGTCATCTGCTCTTAAGCTGCCCAGTGGTTGCAGGATACAGGGCAAAACACTTCGAAACCCAGGTGAAATAGTCAGTAACACCGGGGTGTTGCAGGCCTTCCTTGAAGAGCTGACGTGGATCATATGACAATTGTCCTACCCGTACGCATATCGCTTGAAGTAGAGTAGCAGTTATCTTCAATATTCCTAGATGAATCTAATAAACATACCCGGTTGTCTTGTTTCTAGTGCTGGACACGGCGGGCCAGGAGGAGTTCAGCGCCATGCGCGAGCAGTACATGCGCAAGGGCGACGGCTTCCTGCTGGTGTACTCCGTTACCGACAAGCAGAGCTACGAGAACATCCGCCACTTTCACACGCAGATCCTCCGCGTCAAGGACAGGTGAGATGATTAATTACGACAGCGTCCGTCATTATAATCATCCGCTTCCTGACTTCGCCCACTGCTGAACAAAGGCCTCTCTTTTCTTGTCACTTACTCACGTTCCTGAGTCAATCCCCACATTCCTGGCCAATACCCACGTTCGTGTACCAATACCCACGTTCCTGGCCAATACCCACGTTCCTGTACCAATACCCACATTTTTGTGCCAATACCCACGTTCCTGTACCAATACCCACATTCGTGTGCCAATATCCACGTTCGTGTGGCAATACCCACGTTCCTGGCCAATACACACGTTCGTATGCCAATACCCACGTTCGTGTGCCAATCCCCACGTTCCTGTGCCAATACTCACGTTCGTGTGCGAATACCCACGTTCGTGTGCCAATCCCCACGTTCCTGTGCCAATACCCACGTTCGTGTGCCAACGACTTAAAATTAAAGGCTTATTAAGCTATTTAATTTTTTTTAAAGAGTCCAGGTTCTTTTATTAGAATATGTTCAGCCTCCGCAGTTTTCCTGACAAAAATCCTGCCGTTTCTTACCCAGACTAATTTATACCCTTTATCCTTTGCTTTAGCCAGGTGGCCGCGTGAAGTGCTTTATTAGAAGGGAATAAATTTTAGAGCACGTATACCGGCTTTTTATCACCGGCTATCCCAAGATCTGCAGTATTGAGTTTCTCGGTATTCATTTTCTTTTCTCTAGCAAAGAAACAAAAATTTGATGGTAACGAAGTTTTATTTATTCTTCTTTCCAAAAGTATGTAACCGGACACATGCCATAGATATTATAAAACTTCTTTAAACTAAAGAGTTATTTTGTTATAAAATACAACTTAACTAAATAACACTAGGGAAATCAATAACACACAATAACTTAGGCTTATCAATTTAAACCTAACATTTCTATAAACTTATAATGTTTGACTACACTTAACCCTTTAGTAAATATATCAGCAGGCATATCTGAAGTTGGTAAATATTCTAATCGAATTATATTATTAACTAGTGGACCGCCCCGGCTTCGCCCGGATATTTATGTTTTAAAAAAAAAATCTTTCATAAGAACCTTCTCGTAACAATAACAAACACAACAAAAAAAGAATTAGCGAAATTGGTCCAGCCGTTCTCGAGTTTTGCGCTTAGCAACACATTTGGCAATTCATTTTTATTGTATAGAAGAATAAATGCTCTCTAAAGAAATGAAAGCGAATGTCTATATGCTTTGACCTTTTATGCAAACAATTATTATTTGCCAACTTCTGCGCAGACTGATTGTCATTAAAAACAGTTATTACATACCATTCATTGGTTATTTCAAATTGTAAATTTCTTAAGTATATGGCTTCCTTACAACAATCTGATATACCCATGTATTCTGCTTCGGTACTGGACAAGGCTACAGTAACTTGCTTCCTAGTTCCCCACGAAACAGCTCCTTCAGAAAGAGTAAAGAAAAATCCTGTATATGAGCGCCTATCTAGTGTGTTACTTGCCCAGTCAGCATCTACATAAGCATGCAACTTGGAACCACCACTGCCAGAATACTTTAAACAAAAACTTTTAGTTGTTTTTAAATATTTTAAAACCCTTTTGGCATAAGCCCAATGTTCATCATTGTAGCAATTATTAAACTGGCTCAAATAATTGACAGAAAAAACTATGTCAGGCCTAGTAAGAACCGCTAAATACATCAAGCATCCAATCAACTGTTGGTAAGGCAGTTGAGTATTGCAGAGTTCACTTTTACTTAAACTTAATTTAGTTTCAATTGGCGTACGAACAGCTTTACAATTCTGAACATTGAATGTTTGTGACAATTTTTCAATATACTGCTGCTGATCCAAAGTAACTATCCCTTTTTCTCTGTCTACGTGTACTCTCATACCTAAACATTGTTTAACAGTACCCATATCTTCTTATCATATAATCTTAAAGATGGATGACAAGTTTTCCTTAATTTTCTCAGTTTCTAAAGAATTATTTGAAAAAACAAAAAAATCATCGACATAGAGTGCAATAAATATTCTATCCAAACCATTCATTTTGGTATAAAGACAAGGCTCTAACCTACTTTCTCCAAAAAACTATCAACTCTTTGGTACCAGGCTCTCGAAGACTGATTCAGTCCGTAAATGGCTCTCTTAAGTTTGAGTACTTTATTATTGAGGTTTACTCTATTATTACATTCAAAACCAACTGGAATTTTCATGTAAACAGTTTCCTTTAAGAAGCCATTCAAGAATGCTGTCTTAACATCAAGATGTGTGACATCAAGCTTCATCTGAGCAGCCAAAGCAAAAAGCAGCCTTAAAGATGAATGCCTCAACACTGGAGAAAATGTTTCGTCAAAATCTATACCAGGTTTTTGAACAAAACCTTTTGCCACTAACCTTGCTCGATATCTTACATTATTATCACTATCTATCTTACGTTTGAAAACCCACTTACAAGGTACAATGGTACTTTTAACTGGTAGGCTCACAACTTCCCAAGCTTCATTTTCATCAAATGAGTTAAGCTCATCTTTCATAGCCTCAGACCACTGAGCACTTTCTGGTCCGTTTAGAGCTTCCTGAAGTGATATTTCATTAAAATCCACTTCGCTACTGCTACTTATGCTAGTGAAACCGTACCTCTCTGGCTTTTTGCTAACACGACGAGGCCTTTCCCCAAGACCTGATTCTCCTGGTACTACCGGATGCTCTGGAACTGCAGTGGGGACTTCTTGAACATCAACAAACTCATCTTCCTCGGAACTGGTGCTGCCTGGATAACCGCTGGCTACATCCTCAACTGCCCCGGAACTGGACTCTCTGGAAATTTCTGGTAAATTGTCACTTGCATCTCCCACTGTTTCTGGTGTAACTCCAACATCCGGTACCACAAAATCAAGACTCGATTCAACTATGTTCACTGGAACCTCAGTAGCACAATTCCCCTCCTCAATCACGACAATATCTCGACTGGTAGTTATTGTGTTATTGTTGGGATTGTACACTCGATATTATTATCCTTTCATTTCATTATCTGGATACCCAACCAAAATACATTGAGTTGCTTTCTTATCCCACTTGAGTCTTTTTTCTTTTGGTGTGTGTACCATAACTTTACTACCAAATATTCGTAAATGACTGACATCAGGCTTTTCTCCTGTCCACATTTCAAATGGTGTTTGGTTGTTTAATCCTGAAGCAATTGATCGATTTCTCAGATAAACTGCAGAGTTTACTGCTTCTGCCCAATATCTTTTGCTTAATCCTGCATCAAACAACAAACATTTGGCTTTCTCTACCACTGTACGGTTAAGCCTCTCGCACATTCCATTTTTCTGTGGGGTATATGGGTTAGTTTTCTGATGCAATATTCCTTCTTGTTCCAAATACTTGTCAAACTGCTTATTGCAAAACTCTAACCCATTGTCACTCCTAACCTAAGGATCTTGATTCGTTTCCCTGTCTGGTTCTCACTCATATTCTTGAATGCTCTGAACCGATCTAGAGCCTGATCCTTCGTCTTGAGGATATAGACAAAGACTATTCTACTTCTGTCATCCACAAACAACAAAAAATACTAGGATCCTCCAATTGACTTTGTTTCCATCGGACCGCAAATATCTGCATGCACTATATGGAGCAGTTCTTCACTTCTGTTACCAGTTTGCGAGAATGGTAACCGTGCCTGCTTCCCTTCACAGCACACAACACAGTTCGTTTGGTTCACTTGGGACTTATCTGTGTATGTCATCCCTATAACTGCACCATCTCTCATCTTGTCAAGATCAGTGCTATTCAAATGCGCAAATCTTCGATGCCATACACGCCCCGAAACTGGTGTAAACAAACAATCCAAATGTTTCACATTCAATTTGTAAACACCGTCAACCAACTCCGCCATCCCAATCAATTAATTTCTTTTATTATAAATCTTACAGTGATTATCAGTAAACTTTACTCGATTACCTTTCTTAATGCTGACTGACAACAAGTTCGTAGCAAGACTGGGCACGTACAACACATCTGTGACTGATATTTCATATTCTCCACTTGTCACTATTGTTGTTATCTGGGTTTCACCACAACAATCTACAGAAATCTTCGTTTTGTTAGCAATAACAATTTCGTTCACATATGGTTGATTTGAAACATTCTTCAACCAATGTTTTTTCGCTGTCATATGCATGCTGGCACCTGAATCTATGTACCAGTCTAAAGCACTGAATTTTCCGTTAAGAAAAATCGCACTGAACGCATTAGATTGCTTTTTATTTTCTGTAAATCGACATTGATTCTTGTAGTGCCCTTGCTGTTTACACTTGTAGCATTTTATGTTCGACTTTGAGATTGACGTTTCAGCCGTACTGACACTAGCTGGTTTTCGGCCATGTTTTTGATAATGCCAACCTTTAGAAACAAACGTACTCTGGTTACTTCCTCCGGCGCTACCTTCACTTTGATCATCCATGTCTATGAGCTTCGATTTAATTGCATCAGCTGTTATTTCCATGCCAGAATGCTCAATAGCCATGATCATTGGCGAGAATTTTTCAGGCAAACCTGCTAAAAGTAGCGATCCAACCCATTCTTCGCTAATGGTGAAACCGGTGTTATTTAACCGTTGACTTGTTACGACTATTGCCGTCACATATTGTGCCATGGACTCGCAATTTTCACGTCGAATTGAAATAAGATTTCGCAGTAATCCGATTCTCCGCGTGAAACCAGTGTCATCAAACATTTTCTGTAGTTTTGTCCAAAGACCCATAGCGGTTTTCTCAGTTTTTATGTGTACAAATAATCCTGGTTCTATTGTAAGAATTATTTTCGCTCGCGCTTTGGCGTCTATTGCTTGGCCATCTTTTTTGATGCACTCGTCCATGCCTTCTAGGATGAGATAATTTTCCACTGCAAATGCCCATTCTTCGTAATTTTCCCGTCCTTTCAATTTCGTAATACTCGTAATTACATTTCCTGCCATACTTTACACTGATAATCACGATTTATATATTTTTAAATGGAAAAAACGTGAGGACCATAACCTCTAGCAACAAACAAAAATTTGATGGTAACGAACTGAAGTTTTATTTTTTCTTCTTTCCAAAAGTATGTAACCGGACACATGCCATAGATATTATAAAACTTCTTTAAACTAAAGAGTTATTTTGTTATAAAATACAACATTTTCCTTATTATAATTGATAACCAAGGCTAGGAGATTGTTGCGGATTCTTGGAGAAACCAACTGGACAACGATGGATTGTGGGCGTGTACTAGTAGCTTGGAGTGCAGTGACGGCTTTCGTTATCGCTTAGCACGCATCCGACAACTGATCCTAGCTGCTTAACGACAGAATGAAGGTTCTCCTATTTATTTTCCGGCAAGCATTGCAGTTCTAGGTTATTTCAACGAGTTTGTTGTTCCCAGTAATTTATGCGGAGACCCAAGTCCGCCATTGAGTTTTTGATTCGGTTATTTTTTTGCTTATTTTTTGATAATATGATCGGATTCAAACTCCTGAGTATGAAATTTCTTAGATATGTTTGATGAAAATCGGTCCAAGATGGCCGCCGCTGGCAGCCTGGCCGATTACATATTTTTTCACAACTCCCTCAATATGGGTATCAAATGAAAGGGCTTGACTAGTAGAATAATGTACACTATATTTATTTATATATATATATATATTTATATATATATATTTATTTATATATGTATATATATATATATTTATTTATAATTGGCTAACCAACCAATGTTACTACTGTACAAATGTTTAAATAATGATTTTCTTTTACTAAAGTTGGTATTACAATTTCTTAAATTGAAAGGGAATGAGGAATAAATGAAAATAAAACCATTTGCATGTATGTATGTACCTAGGACCTAACGAATTATTTTTTATATAGATTTTAGTACATTATAGGTACTTAATTTAAGTCTAAAAACAATGAAATAAAAATTAAATTGAAAATTTAGTCGGGTGTTTATGTTTATGTAAATTTAGTGTCGGGGGACCGCTACTATACTAAGTATGTAATTACAAAAATTTGTGGTATCCCGAGGCGAAGACGCTTGGCCCAAAGAATCGTACCTATATTAAACTAAAAGGATCAATACATTTTATTTTTTACTTTTTAAGGTTTTTGTCGAAGGTTTTTAAAATTATTAATTTTTCGAGTACATTTATTGAAAATTGTAGTAGTATGTGTGAGCTATGAACGTCACATGTGGTGCGCAGGGACACGTACCCCATGCTGCTGGCCGCCAACAAGGTGGACCTGGTGCACGTGCGCGCCGTCAGTGAGGACGCGGGCCGCGAGCTGGCGCGCACGCTGGGCGCGCCCTACATCGAGACCAGCGCCAAGGAGCCGCCGCTCAACATCGACGCAGCCTTCCATGAGGTGATGGGGATGGGGACTTATATATAGCACTGGTCGGTACAAGTCCGACATAACACTCCGTCCTCCCCAGATGGAGACTATCCATTGACGATTTCTCCAAAAAAAAGGCTGAGATTCAGCATTTTTTGACGAAAATTAAGAATGCAAACCAAATCAATTCAATTTGAACTGTGCACTAACTTCTGACGTCTCATAAGGACATGGGCATTTATAAAAGTAAGTGAAATAAGCAACCTTCTTCTGGGTAAGCTCGCTCCATCGTCGACTTTGTCTCTGGTATCTATGACCTAGACTAGAGTCAAGAGCAAACCCATATTAAATAAAAAAAAACAATTTAGAAATTAAAGGATAATCCTCTAAAACGCCCGCCCATCACCAATGCATAGTGTTTGCTGGCCTACTGTGAGCGACACAGAGCTTCTTATAGCGAGTTGTCATACGAATGTGAAGCGATCAAATAAAAAAAGTTTTTTTTTTGTGCGTTTTTAACTTAGGAACATACTTGTAGTATTTAATTAGTGGAAGCTTGTTAATGAAAATTATTACTTAGCGCTTATTGTGTATATATTACCTTTATATACTGGAATTAGCTTTCTGAATCCTAACTTCCTTACTAAAATTATAAATGCGAAAGTGAGAAGTCGGTTCGGCGGTAAACAAATTTATTACACGCCTAAATCGCCGAACCGGTTTTAATGAACTTTGGCGCAGAGTAGATCTGTGGATCTAAGAAACTAGTACAAAAATAAACTAATCAATGCTTGCGATGATGCCATAATGAAAGCGAGTGTTACAGCGTGCCAAACTTTATTAGTACTGGCGAGTGCAAGAAAATTCAAACTTTGTAAAATTAACATTTAACTTACCATCCCTTCCAGCTGGTGCGCATAATCCGCAACCACCCGCAACAAGAAGAGAAGCACAGCCGGCGCCGCAAGTTCGGCAAGTGCACCATCCTGTGAGCGCACACACTGGACACTAGTCTCTCTCTACTCTGCGACACCCACCAGGTTTGTTAATCTGTGTCCACACTTTAACATCGTCGAACATTGTTGTAACATCGTCGAACATTGTTGTAACATCGTCAAACATTGTTGTAACATCGTCAAACATTGTTGTAACATCGTCGAACATTGTTGTAACATCGTCGAAGATTGTTGTAACATCGTCGAACATTGTTGTAACATCGTCGAACATTGTTGTAACATCGTCGAACATTGTTGTAACATCGTCGAACATTGTTGTAACATCGTCGAAGATTGTTGTAACATCGTCGAACATTGTTTTACATCGTCGAACATTGTTGTAACATCGTCGAACATTGTTGTAACATCGTCGAACACTGTTGTAACATGAACACTGTTGTAACATCGTCGAACATTGTTGTAACATCGTCGAAGATTGTTGTAACATCGTCGAACATTGTTGTAACATCGACGAACATTGTTGTAACATCGTCGAACATTGTTGTAACATCGTCGAACATTGTTGTAACATCGTCGAAGATTGTTGTAACATCGACGAACATTGTTGTAACATCGTCGAACATTGTTGTAACATCGTCGAAGCACAACTACACTGCACCATATGTATATGATGTCAGTCTAACATGTCAACGAAATTATGTGAACTGACCATTCGTTGGTCTATAATACTATGCCGCATACAAATTCTTGTGGCATTTTGTGTTTGATTCATGAAATTACGAATCGAAATATTTAGCTTTGTATAAATTATGTTGGTTATATGAAAAAAAACGGAAATGTATGCCCCGTATCAACCAAGTGTTTATAAAAAGACATTTTAGATAGATGTGTAATCTTTTGTATTTGCAAGAAAGAACTATAACATTCTGAGTAAAAGGGAGAGCATGACAAATGCTGCACTACGTAAATGTTGTTAATAGAGATCAAATTAGCTTGTTATTTGCACAAATACGACAGTAGGTAGTATATACAGTGATTCTGAAATGCAAATTGTATGATATAATATTTAATACTATGAAGATATAAATATTTTTGTGTTGCGCAAAATATAAAATATAAAGTCGAATCCACAAATTTGAAACATGAGCTTTAAAGGTTTCTACTGACTTGAGTGCATCTTCCAATATAATGAAATCTGTAATCAAATAATTATTTTATAAAAAAAAAACATACTAATGCGCAAAACAGTTATCAGAGACTTCCGTTATGAACGTCTAGAAGGCGAAAAGTATTAATAATATGTTTAATAAATATTTATTTCGTATATTATGTAACATGTACCAATGCGTAGCATTTATTTTAGCTCATAAGTGTCCATTGCGTAAGGATTTATCGTGACCAATAGAACGATGTAAATTATTTATTTTTCGGTAATAAATCGACTTATTAACTGTTTGAATGGGATGCGCTTATTGTACCGGGCCTCATATAAGGACACCACCTACTATTTAATATTGACTGGCCCGAAACCAATTTTGTCAAGTATTTGCAAAACTGTTGAGTATTGGCAATAGCGAGTCATATTCTAAAGTTTGCTACCAATAAATATAAAGTGGCTTTTCATGTCTGTCTGTGTCGCGCTGTTATTCTAAACTACGAAACGAATTCCCTCGGCATATAGATAGTTTATTGCGGAAAGTTAATGTGTGTAATACATTTATAATAACTTTACATATAATAAAGAAATAATATATTATATCTATTTTTGAACTCAATTTTCGGCCCGGTACAGTGCGCGCATACCTTAGCACACCAAAGTTTCGTGAAGTAGAGTTGTGAACTATGCATTTGTTATCTGTCACCAAAGAGATTCTCTAGAACTAAGTAGCTTTTATTTTTATAAGCATTAGGACTATATTTCAATGTTTAAAGGTGTATTAGTAAGGTCCTTGTGGCTATGTCTGTGTGAGGGCTGTGTTGCCATACACAGTGTTGGTGTTGCTAGATACCGAATACTTCTTTGACCAGTACGACTACTAAGACTTCCCTTCAAGTAAATAAATGTTGTACAGGAAAGCTTTATTCCAGTGCTGTTTTCAACTAGGAAACCTATCATAGGACAATAATTTCACAAAAACTTGTATCTGGCAACCTACTTTCGTAGATCTCTAGAAGTATTCCGACTCTGGTTTCCAATACATGTAATTTCCAATTACATAAATAACAACTTTACTGCGGAACAATAAAGTTCATTTCAGAATAACTAGCAGTTATGAAAATAATATTAACAATATATTAGAGCAACATCGGAATTTGAAGTGTATGACATGCTTCCAATATTCGCACAGACATAGTGACGTCATGTGTATTAGTTGTGATGCACAAGCTCGCGACATACCTCCAGACTATCTGCTGACCTTACATTACTAAGGCTGAATGATTTCATACGTTATTGATACTATGTATAGGGTTTATTTTCAATTGTAAGCTGCGGTCACACTACGCGGTATGATTTCTCTAGAATGATATGGATCAATCTATTTAGTCGATATATGTTTATAATACAAATAACCTGAATTGATAAGTAGTTTAACAAGCGACATAATCTATTACTTCCGACTTTGAACCCAGAGAAATCCGATATACTGGATATTTGTGTGTAATTTACATTTCGGAGTTCGGAGACTCACAAATCAATTGATTATTTGTCTTTAAAAGTTATGACCTATACCACAAACACTTAACTAAGCTTCTATGTAATACTGAATACTTATAGAATTTTCTAAGGGCAGGGTACAGGCCTCCCTACTCGTATTCCTTAAACGTAAGAGTGGATTTTGTATAAAATACGTAACTAAAAAAGAAAAGGTTGACTTTCCGCTATCAGGCTGGGCTGTGACGCCGTCAGCCAAAACGAGGAGAAGCCATAGGCTCCTCTAGATCCTCAATATATTGTTGGACCCGTGGTGTGGCCGCAGTAACAAAGTAAAGGTATCTCGCGTCGATATCGGAGACGTTCAGTTCACGATACGAACACAACGCGACTAGACTAAGACACGTATCGCTAAGTCACAGAAGGAATTGAACTCGATGTAAGTGTTCCATATTAATGTTAGGCTACGACACATGTATGCAGCTTCTAGCACAGGGGACAGGATCGGGAACAGCTACAGTAAATCAACCTTCATTTTCTTCTCTATATCAATTTTTTTGGATCGACGTAACATCTTATACCATTCTCAGTAGTCAGGTCTTGCAGTTTGGCAATTGATTACTTTATTAAAATGTATACCTAATGTTCTTGAGAACAAACAAATAACCTGCTGTAGGGACTAAAAGCGAGCTTGGATTGCTGTGATTCGTAGAATAAATTGTCTCTGCCAATAACAGTAGTTTACGCGTGCTTGACAATTTGTCACGCCAAGTATTGCTATAATTTTCGTTCAAAACTATTATCCTTCTGGAGCAATTGGGTAAAAACAAGGGGTAAATGTGTTTAAATGTGTCGATAAGCTTGTATCGACGTCATCAGTTAGTGCCCTTGACCTTTGTGCTAGAAACTTACCTAGTTTACTCTTAAATCACGTGTACCCCGCAAACTAATTGTTTACTGTAACCACCAATAGATGGCGCTGCGCCAGTACTTCACCTCTGATCGCGCTCGCAGATTTCTCATTAAATGTTTACCCCAAATACTTGTTTAAGGGAATAATATTAAGGGTGTAATGCGACGGAAATGTCTGGAAGTTCATATTTTTGGTTATGTTATCTAAAAACAATTTAATGAAATACCTAGTATAGCTATATAGCTCGCAAAGTAAATCCATAGTAGCATTTTCATGTAATTGCAAAAAAAACCACTGCGTAACTTTGCCTTTTACGATCACATCTAATGGTCTGAAATAGTTAGTTATACCTACTTGTAACAGGCGAACATCTTTGTGAATGTAATGGCGGAATTGATTGTCAATATTTCAACAAAAACTTTTCAAATGACGTACGTTTCACGTTATCTCTATTTCATCACATAAGTGTTTGCAGATATTTCCTTCGCATTATTAGAATATACAATGAAACTGAGAACCCCTGGAGTCGCACGCAACGTATGTAGCTTTAACGTAACGTAACGTAACGTAGTCTCGGAGCTTCCTACATCTCTCCACCATCGTGTATACTATACTGTATATAATATATAGCTGATTATCATCGTTTGTCTTTGGTTTCATTCACGTGTGAGGATGGCCAACGATGGATTTGTGAATTAAATTTTGACATCTTCAAAATGAATTCAGACATCGTCTTACCATTCTTATACCTACTGACTTTAAATGGTCTGTTTCACGGAGTACCGATATTTACTATCCACCATATATATTATAAGGTTTTAAAAATCAACTGCAAGAATTTCGTGTACATGTTCGGTATCATCTTGTTCAACGCATCCCAAAACAAAAACAAATTTTTTGAGCGATTTTATTTATTTCAAACTTTAAAACGGCGGCCCACGCGGAGTACAGTACGCATAATCAATAAATTTGTGCGTAGTGAAAATAATGCATATCTTTGTAACGGATTGCTATATACAACGTGTAACAGAATAAACGCAATACCTCTTAAGGGGTAATTGTACTCATCATTATGAACAACCTTCACTATGGGACCAAGAATGAAATATCAAAAAAAATCGGTTGTCTGTAAAGTCAGTTTACTGACGATAGTTGAACGTGACAACGTCATAAGAAAATACTGATGGAATGGTTTCATTGTTCAAAAGAAAATTTTAATTTTATTTGTTTGATAGATTTTGTATGGATATAGAGAAGGTAAATGGAAATCACAATTGAATTGATCAAGTTATATTTATTTGTATCCACGCATAAATACAATTATGTATTTTTTTTTTTATATAATGTACATAGTTTTTACAAGTATGAATGTGCTTTGAGCAATTGTTTTACAACTTTTAAACATGTGTGATATTTAACTTCTTACAATATGTGTTAGAATATTTAATATCGAAAGAATCATTACCTTTATCGCCGCAATTATCGTTGCTATAAACAATTGACACCACATTCACTTTTCACTGCACTTCATACTTGACGAAAACATGTAAATGTATTATTGTATAGCAGCTGTCCACGCGGACGCATCGCTCACTCAAGTAGGAGAGAGACAGATGTCGAACGCTGCCGAACGCGGAGGCCGATTGTGCCTCTTTGTCTCTCGTTCCGCGCTCTCGCTTGCACTTCAAGCCTTAAACGGAACGCCTCAGAGCGAGGTAACGCTGTATGAATCATGTTTTCTCGTGCGTGCAGCCGGCTCCATCGAATTATAAGACGTTGTCACGTCAAAAAAAAAATCGACTGCCCCATACATTTATGTGCGCATGACCCGTCAGGTGGACCGATGACCTGGTAAGGGTCGCGGGTAGCCGATGGATGCGAGCCACACAGCACCGGTTGTTGTGGCGACACGCGCGGGGAGGCCTATGCCCAGCAGTGGACGTCTGCAGGCTGATATGATGATGATGGACCCGAAAAAATGTACTGAACAGCTGTTTTTTTTTTCGCGATTTCGGCTTTGGTCCCATAGTAAAAGTTGTTAATAATAATGAGTACAATTACCCCTTAAGGGATATTGCGTTTATTTTGTTTCACGTTGTATAAAAGTTATTTTACAAGATAAATTTTTAAACAACGCCTTAAATTTCCTGCAGTTGATTTTTTAACGCCTTATATATAATTGTTATGAAATTATCTGATATTATAAAATGTGTGGGATAGGTAGTGTTAGTATGTACTTTGAATTTGCATATACCTGCTAGCTTGGGCCGACAGCCAAATTCCAGGTATCAGGTGCTAAAGCTACATGAAAACATTACATTACACACACATTTTGTTACTGAGAAAATAAGTGAGGTCTGGGAGCTCGGATCCTAGAGCGCTTACACACCACGCTTTTTTCAGGCGCTGTCGACGACTGTAACGCGCTACAAACGTTTATAAACGTTTTTGATCTTGAGCGCCAACAACGCGCGATAGCCAAACACGCGACAACAGCGCCTGAAAAAAAGTGGTGTGTCCGCTCTTAGTCCTTAACTTATCCAAAGATCGTCAAACAGGCCCTTTAGTATCTTGTTTCTACAACTGACTTCCAAACAAAAAATAATTTATTTTTATGAACAAATCGTTGAACAATGTTTTCACAAATTCTATTAGTATTAGTTAACTAAGATATGTTTTATATGCTTTACGTTGTTATTCTTTGGTGTAGTCTCTTGAATCGTGTCCAAACTAGCAAGTTTATCTACAATAATGGAGAAACTCATTGTTCCGCGCTGCCCCGTCAAGCATCAGCGTAATGATATGATCGTATATTGTTGTTACTATATGTTTTGTATGTTGTAACATATAATAAATGTAGAAATATAAATGAGCTGTTTTTTTACTCCCCGATTAGTCATGGCCTGCATACCGTTATGCGATAAGATAAGGCAGGCAAAACACGAGGGGTGTGAGAACTCGAACAAACACCGCCCTCTGTCATAAGTCTTACATAGCAGAATGAATGATGAATAACATCCTACCTATGTTTGTACAGCAGTGAGTTCAAACGCTAGAAAATTAACTGCTCATACACTGCCGACAGATGGCGCTAATTGTAACATTATTACTGCCTCACAACGAACATAGATGGCACTACCTCCTACGTTTGGCCCATAGCAATGACCTACCTACGACTTGAGAATAAATGTAAATATAAATATCAATGTCAAATGTGGGTAAGTACCTAATTAAATGTTATTTGCATCAAAAGGTAAACTTGCTATTGTCGTCGAATGTTCCGGTACTTAAGACCGTTCCTAATTAGCGTAATGATGCCGAGAGCGAAGTACTCGGAACAAAGAGTAATATGGGCCAAGGCTTCGTTTGATTGTGGTCGGCAAGCCGCCGCTAATCCGCCCGCACGGCGCACGTGCGCCGGGTACCGACGACCTGCTTTTGTTTGCACTCGTTATTTAGCAACGTCCAGGGACAGCAATACTAATCTGTTGTGCTCGTTTGTTTATGTATAGGTAAGTACATAATTGAACGTGTTGCGCCAGCCCAAGTTGCATGAAGATGAATTCGAGCAACAATTCCATCAAAAGGAACTGTCTAGGTACTGACCAATACCTCTACAAAATATTTGTTCCGTGCGGGAATCGAACCCTTTGCGCAAATCACGAATTGCACGTCGCCACCGAGCGCTACTGAACGAATCGTGCAGAAAATTTTCTAAAGCATTTGCTGCTTTTCCTTGTAGTTACTTCGGCTCGTGCAAGCACTAGTAGGTACCTAGGTAATTCCTGTCTTTATTCATACGATTTTAGGCGCGACAGCCGATAATCCAACAATACCTAATCGTGCGTAAGTAGCAACAGGTTGCAAACCCGTCCCTAAAGTGTACCTACCTAATTTATCTTGGCTATAGAAGTCGATGATCTTAATATCAGTTTCGTAGATTTCTCTCGAGTTACTTATGTGATGTCACTTATTTTGGTAGATCCACTGTGTACCTATCTATCTGCCTACCACTTAGCTATATTTGGTAGGTAGGTACCTAGGTACTCATTGTAGGGTACTGGATCACTCATCCTTGCTGTTTATTTTGGCCGAGTAATGGTCACGCAGCCCTTACAGTGAAGAGCAGGCGAGGGACAGAAGCTACCCTAAATTAAGCGGGTATTTTTACCTCCCCTAATGACCATAAAATACAACACTTAACTAAACAAAAGCTGAAAATTGGGTAGCTATTAAATTGTTCCATTCTTACTTCTCCCGTGACCCGGAAAATAATTTGTTTTGTGAGCATTAAAATGAAAGCGCTTTTGTTGCGATTCACTCATTATAATTAGGAGCTCGTTAATTATAAGTTACTCGAGGCTGCTTACCAATTATTGTGTCCTGTTGCACGGCTCTATTGTTGTGAACAACTAATAATTATCATGTTTAAGTGTTTAGAAAGCTTCCAAACTGAAAATAATACTGTTGTTCAAGTAACTTGATGTTTGAAGATTTCTATCGCCTTTGTTTTGTTTGAAATTTACTCATTTAAGTTTTCTTATACCGTAGCGAATTGACGGTACGTAGGTAGGTATGACCTCGGAGGACACGGTGGAGCATACGGTGGAGGTCTGCCCTGTGTCTTCGCAGAGGCGATCGGCCGCGGCGACCTCTCGCGTCCGGCCCTGGTTGCCCTGGAAGCAGTCACCTCCTTCTGCGAAGCTAAGCGAATGCTAGTGAAGGAGGAAGAGGCTAATCTCACGCCCCAGCCGCCGCAACAGAAGGAGACGCCCCGGTCGTCGGGAGTCGCAGGGCGATTCCGGGCCACCGTAGGCGCGGGATTGCGGATGGCGTGCGTTGGTAGGCTCGCCGTCCGATCAGAACCAGGCCCGGGTGTCGATGGCGCGTTGTGTTCCATGCGCGCCTCAAAGAGATGTCAGCATAGGAGATTGGGCCCGCTAGGGCCAGTGGCTGCCAGGGTTGCGGAATTCATCCGAAAGAGTCGTCGCAGCCCTGGAACACAAGGTGCGGTAGGAGGAACACGGATGGGTTTTAGTGAGAAAGAGTCAGACACTCCCTTTCGCTCCACCCAGAGCGGAAGGAGTCATTTGAGGATTTCCCATCCTTAAAAAAAGGTAGGTATGACCTGGGAATTCAGTTACCAACAGTTGTAGACTACTCGCCTTATCTGTACGGCAAAAGCTTTCTCGTATAATTTGAGCCAACACGATCAAAACCTCATAATAACGAAAAGTAATTCGCACCAACACAAATTGGTGCGAATGTCTTTTCGTTATGCGAATAGCAATTCCAATCACAACTTTACACTAAAAAAGCTACTGACAGCGACTTCAAAAAGTCCACGGAGTTACGACTTCCCTTTGTGCGACTTCTGAACGACAATAGGCAAATAACTCCGTCACACAATGTCGACGGAGTCGTTTAGCTCTCGCCAGGTCACCGCATCCTTTCGCAATTAATCCATCCTCAAAACCTTCCACGTAATTGAAAAAATCGATCCAATCCTATTTTGTTTCCATTTGTTTCCATTGCAGGCTTTGGCACCCCGATTGCCGACTTTAAGCCGGCTGTGGATAAGTCAATAGGTACCTACTTGAAATAACGTTTCTTTCCCCATTGAATTCTTCATAGATATGGAACATAGAAATATAATGGTATGGAAGTTGCGTGTTATTATTTTGCTGTAGAACGTGATAATGAACAATTTGTGATAGGTATTAATTTGCTCTCTAATCTGGCCTACAGTGCCAGATTACCACTGAGCACAGATTACAGACTTTCAGATTACAGATTTTCAGATTACAGATTTTCAGATTACAGATTTTCAGATTACAGATTTTCTGATTACAGATTTTCAGATTACAAATTTTCAGATTAAGCACAGAGTTTTAGATTATAGATTTTAAGATTACAGATTTTCAGATTCCAGATTTTCAGATTACAGATTTCAATACCTACTTAGGTCCTATATTTAATGTTCATTCGATATTGGTTCACTGTGAGCGAGCCGAATCGCTTCCAGCTCGACTCGCTGTATATTAGGTACTTACCTACGCTTGGTTGTGTATGTATACTGTGTATTTTAGGCACGCGTCTGCCTAAGTTGACCCTTCCGGGAATATATTGGCGCGTTTTTGTGTTTTACTGCTATTAATTGGGTTTAAATTTTTCAGGGAAACTTACCAGTTTTTCGTACGGGAATACCTTTTTTACGGCAGCAGGTGACTATATTAATTTGCAAGCGTATGGTGGCTAGATGCATACAAACATGTTCGGTTTCTAGATAGATATAGACGTACAGCGTACCGGAGTTTAGTGACGCTGTAAAAAACGTCGCTTTAAAAAGAGCTCTCGTGACAAATTGGAAGTTGTTATGTGTCGTGCTATATTCGGGAGAATCTCTCCATGCAATCTGTATGCAAATTGGCGACATACGGCGCTGCGGGCTTTGAGCTGCCAATCCACGAGACACGGCCGGGATACAGCGAATATGGTTAGGAGTACAAAGTTGTATCTGCATGTAACCACATTCATCTCACTGTACCTGGGACATCACAAAGTGGGCACGCTGTTGCTTTGCAATCATCAGTAGGTACCTACCTAGATTAACTAGCTAGTAGTTGCTAATTTTTCGTCTGATACTAGCTTTTGCCCGCGACTTCGTACTTCGTACGCGCATATCCCGTTTTTTCCCGTTCCCGTAGGAAAATCCTTGGTGATCCTTGGTTACACTTCTCAAGGAACCTACATGTCAAAGTTCAGCTTTCTACGACCAGTAGTTTCGGCTAGTGCGTTGTCTGTCAGTAACTGAAGAATTTTTAACCGTTTCAATTCGATTGCATATTTTAATTTTTTTTTTGTTTGTTTGTTCAGCGATATTTTCGCCAATATTGTCAACCGATTTGGATGATTCTTTTTTGTTTGGAAGACAATTTTTCTATAATGGTCCCATTTCAATTTTGGTGAAGATCTGATGAAGAATTTCGGAGAAAGGCAACGGAACTCTTTAACCTTTCGTATGCCAGGCGACAATGCGCACCGAAGGCGCTGTTTGCCACGGAAAATAGTAAATAGTACGCTCCGGCAGACAAACATTGACTTATTTTGAGCGTTGATCTACGTTCCGGCAAACGAAAGGTTAAATGATAAATGAAAATCCGGGATTGCTGAAATCGCCTGTCTCTTTATTGTTTACACCAGTTTATAACATAACATTACGCCGGTACGCTGTGAAGGGGTACGCAGATATGTACAAGTCAACCATGTTTTTGGAGTTATCTATTCGGGAATAACTTTATTGATATGAACCGGTCTAGATGATTATTTTTGCGTTGAGTTCAGTAATATTGTATATATTGAATTTGCATTGGATGTTGAACTTCAAAGATACACAAGTGAACCCCTAGGGCAACTTAAAATCTATAAAATCATGTAAAGTGAGATATTGTTCGGTGTATGTCAATGTCAAATCAAAGTGGATATTTAGGTAACTATGAGCTGGTCTGGATCTGGACTTTTCCAATTACTTATCGGGAAATAGCGCAACCACTCATCACGGGAATAATGTCAAATAAGTTGTGAGGTATCACCACCAAAAAGAGAAAAATTAAAAACTTAAAAAAGTACGAAATAATCAAAAATACTGACTTCCGAAATTAAAGTTATTTTATACATTGTAGTGTTTTTTATTTGGAAGTCGGTTGTATTTTTTTGTAAAAAGGTTTTTTATATATTAGGGTTTAGAAAATAGTGAGTGTAGGGAAAACAAAATAGTGTTTGTGAAGGTTATAAATAGAAGTAGACCAACTTCAAGGATCGGAGATCCGGTGGACTTGAAATTATTCAAAGAGAATGGTGTACAAATAGATGGCACTCTATCACTTAGGAATACAATAAACAAAAGAATAATGTTATCTAATGGGCACTCTTGTAGTAGAAACCTCACGTTTGTACTATTTATTATATGAAGACAGTTATCTACAGCAGGTACAGTCATGTTTTCAGTTTTTCAACAACTGTTACCCTAAAGGCCTGAGCAAATGGTTGTCAACGTAATTGATGTCATGTAAACGTGTAACCAATCGGTATAGGCACGCTCCACGCAATTGTATTTACCTCTCTCTTTTACTTTATATTTGTTGCTGTAGTCGCCCACCGGTATCGCGAAATTGAGAACAGCCAAGCTACCGGTGCTCAGGGCTCCAGAGAGAGGGACCTCTTAACAGTACAAGTATCCAGAAGTTCTGTTTTCTGAATCAAACCCTTGATCCAGCCCCCTAACGAGAGCCTCCTAAGATGTCAGTAAGGATCATGGATAATGATTGCTGAAGCCACACCCCACAATACTCGTACATGTCGACAACCTCGCAAGTCAAGGGTATCTTCACTATCGTTGAACCTAGCGTCTCATCACAATTAACTCTGAAAAAATATATTTACTTATTTTGCTTGATACATTGTTATAAGACCTAAGTCTTTGATGTCAAAGACATTTATTTTAATAACAATCTGATTGACGTAGACGAATAAATCTCTGCGTGGAAGAACTGTGATCCTCGTTACGAGCTCACTGGAAGCGCCTCGTTGCGCGCGCCTCACCGAGCCAGCCGCGCTCAGTCTCGGCTCAGTAAATGACTCCACTGAATACTTTCGCGTAAATACAACAAACAGTCTGTGTACAAAGCTTTTATTGCCGCGTTGTTAAACATTCGTTTGTTACTGTGTACTGTGTAAGTGTGTAGTAGGCATGTTCTGTGTGTTGTGTGTGTTGTGTACCTACCGTGTCAAGAATCCGCGCTGGCCGTTTTCAGCGGAACTTTATTGGATTTGTGTTTTCTAAACATGTATTATTCATGAAATGTGTCGGTTGCTGATGTTCAAATAATATTGTTGAAGGTTTCTTTTCATGTATTTTCAGCTTGTTATTTGGTTGTTTTGTGACTTCCACACAGTTCTTTGATAGGTACCTATGAATTTACCTACAAGAATAGGCACCTACCTAGGTACCTATGACAACACTTTTATTCTAGGAAAATAATAAGTACCTAAGTAGGTACTTTGTATCATGAATTTGGGGATTGATGACGACGTTAGTACTTCCTACCCATAAATGGGTAGAGCTAATGTAAGTACTTACATATATGACATTGGCACATATTTTATGTTCTTCAAAATAACATCAATGTATATTTCCCTACTAAGCACATACTACCTACATAGTATATAGGCGAGCAGCATATTACAAAGAAACCAATACCGCCTCTTCCAATAAAGAAAATAATGACTTCATTAAGGCACTCATTAATTCACTGAAACATTCGTAATTCATTCGTTTTCGTTCAGCGAGTTCTTCCAGAGCATTTATTTGATTTATAAAGAGGGTCGTTAAATAACACCCTCTGAGCCCCATAAGGCGGGCTTTTAACTGAACTGATTCATGGAGAGCTGTATAGTTGTGTGCAGCTTTATGTAGGTACCAGAGTGCGTGGCAGAATTAAGAGATCCAAGGTGGACCGATGACCTGGTGAGGGTCGCGGGTAGCCCAGGGATGCGAGACGCTCAGGTGCAGTTGTTGTGGCGACACGCGCGGGGAGGCCTATGTCCAGCAGTGGACGTCTGCAGGCTGATATGATGATGATGAAGGATATCTATGAAAAAAATATCCACTGAATTAATTGGGCTTCAGGTCAAAAATTGTATTTTACTGGAAGCTTTTAGGGTTCCGTATCCAAAGCGTAACCAAAGGAATCCAATTACTAAGCCTCCGCTGTCCATTCCGTCTGTCTGACAGCGGGCTGTATCTTAAGAAACGTAATAGGTAGACTGTTGAAATTTTTAGGGTGCGTATTCCTATTGTCGCTATAACAACAAATACCTAATAAAAAAATAAATTAAATTAAAAACTAAAGGGGGCTCGCATACAACAAACGTGTTTTCTTTTTCGGTTTATGTTACGGAACCCTTTGTGTGAGACAAATAAACGTGTTTTATTTAATTTGATCTGTTGCGAGGAGGACCATAGAACTCGGAAAAGAGTTTGAATAATAATACAATTAAAATTACACAACAAAAACCCTGAGTTTCCTTGAAGGAGTAATATACTATGTGCCACGAAAAATAAGCTTACCATAGCAAAAAAAAAACAAAAAAAATTGCCCAAAATATTGTACAGATTCTGATTGCTTTGATATTCGAAACACTGAAAAAAATACTTTTCCATCTCTATTTCATGGCGGCGACGCAGCGGCGGTGCAGAGGTAAGCATTTTACTTGCCAAATATTAATTATTTGTTTAGATTTTATGAAAAGAAGAATTTTACGGATATCGATTCTGAAAATGCCCCTCCGAGGAACGACTAGGTTTTTTTTACACATTCGTAACTAATTCGATGTATCGTAATTTGTAGCGTTGATCTTATATTGTACACTCATTGTTGTACCTAATTACATTTAAAACCTACTCAATTATTAGACTTGTTCAGCTGTATTTTATCTATTGCATTGTTTAAATTTTAATTTCACGACAGTAAGGCCCCAACCTATTTTGAGGTAATATTTAAATAACAAACGTCTTACGTATTTTACTATCTTTGTGAAAAAACCTGAGTAATTGTATAAACTAGTTCCTAAGTAGGTAATGGCTATTTTTATCTTAATTAAAAATAATTACTGAAAGTAGGTTTCATTCTTTAAAAAATCGGTCAAGTACGAGTCGGTCCCGCGTACTGAAGGGAAATATGTATATCAAAACTTCGACAATATCTTTATATGATATAAAGATATTGTCGAACTTTTGATATATTTCTTTTTGATCTCAATTTGTCACGATAGATTCCATGGTAACCCGCATCACGCATGTCGTCAATCATTCATCTGGCTACTTATTCCGGTAAAAAGATCGAAAAGGATTATCTAGCGTAGGTTTAGTTCTCTTCAAACACAAGCAATTTTTATAAAACATAGGGTCAAGCAGACTTTTGAGGCCAGTGACATTACGATCGCATATTGAACGTATATCGATACTGCCCTGGGCCCAAAACGCTTGGGCTATGCTGGCTTTCCAATTGTTAAAGAAGATCGCCAAATCGATAACTTAAAATCATTACGTATTCAGGTAACAGTCGTAAGGGAAAATTGCTGTAACAAAACATCATACTTGCGCAGTTACTTGGTGATTTCAGTACAAACTAGTTGTTATCAGGATGCTATTGTCCGTCCTCGAAACGTCACTCTTAATGCGTGTCCTAGCTTGCCCGTCTCATATTTTATAGCCTATATTATAGCAGTATCATGGGTACGATTTTATTTGTCCCATAAAAGAAGTTACCATCTTCTCAAGGTCCCCGCCTAGTTTCGTCGCCCGGAGGTCACACATTGTTCGTGTACATTCGAGAGGGTCATCCATCCGATCAGTAAAGAAGTGCGACTATAAAGGTGGTGGGCTACAGTTTACTCCACTTTGTGTTTAAATGTCGCCAAACTAAACGTTGAGTGGAATCAGTGACATGTCTGTGGTTTAGTAATTAATATTGTTTTAGTTGTGTGCTAATTGTGATGACAGAAGTATGAGGTAATTTATTGAACTGTTAATTAATAAAAATAGAAGCTGATGCTATATTTAAAATATTCAGTGAGCGTTAAGTTATTTTTAATATCCGTTGATACTGATCGTATACACCTTTTTGATATGTGCTTGTATAGCTATCATTCAATTATTATGTTACTATAATATAGAATTGTATATCGTCTTGATGAATTCATAGTGCCTACCTACTGAACTAAATCCTAGTATGTCTTACAAGTTTGTACATATCTTTATTTTATTTTACATGAATAACTCGGCACATGAAAATATCCTCTCGTTTGAAAAACCACGAACCAGTCAAACAATATCGATCTATTGTGTTTTATCGCGAAAAATATGAAAATCTTTACTTGTGAATAAGTATTTTTATTGAAAGCAAAATATTCGACATTGTATTGAGATAATGTCGTAACTTTTAGAACGCAGTGATAAAGATATACCTACCTACGCCCAAGTATTTTCTCGAAAATAAAAGCTGTTTGGGAATTTTGATGAATAATCTTTTGTCGCCTTATTGCTTACGTAACGCGTTCAGGGGCGCAGGATGTCACATTCTTGTCAGATTATTTTGGCACTTGGGCATGTCAATTATAATTTCAATAATAATTTAATTTTAGTAATGGAAGCTTTAGACGAGACACAAAAATACTTCAAAGACGCAACAAAACTCCAAAGTTGTATGCAATAAACATCTGCCCCAAGTTAGCGCAAATATAACATTAAATAACACTAGTTTACAAAATGCAACTATTTCTATGTTGCCGTGGACTTTGTACTTGATAATGTTTACTTTCGTCATGTTTTTTCAAATCTACCCTCAAAAAAATTGTGCAGCTCGAATTGCTTTGTTTTTGAATTTTATAAATTACTAGCTTTTGCCCGCGACTTCGTACGCCCATATCCTGTTTACTCCCGTTCCCGTAGGAATTTCAGCTTTCTACGACTTTCGGTTGTGCGTCGTCTGTCAGTCATTCATTAACGGGAGAGTTTTATACATATTGTTCGTTGATAACATACATTTTTATTATTATGAGCCTGTAGTGTCCCACTGCAGGGCAAAGGCCCTTCCTTTCTTCCACTATTCTCTGTCTTGTGCCACATCTGGTCAATCCTGCCGGTAGGAGTGTACCTCGTCCCGCCATCTCCTCCGTTACGTTTTTATTTCCATTACATTATATCCAGTACATTTTTACTTTGTTAAAAATAATATCTATGTTTTTGTGACATGAATAGCTCAAGCAGATGTTGTTTAACCATTTCTTATCGTTTTTCTATATTTATGGAGAATAAGTGTAAAAGCTATATCGGAGTTCGTTGGAAATACCCATTTTCTGTATTTTGGGATGCGTTCGGATAAAAATGACATGCATTGATTATGTTTGTAAATCGTGTATTGAATATTTAAGATTATGTAAAAGTGGCAAAAGAAGTGATTTCAAATTTCAATCATCAACTTGTTGGAGAACCAGACAATCTGAAGCTCATAAACCAGAGCTGATAAAAAAAGTCTACTTATATTTTTAACACGCTTTTATTAGCCTCACCTGTATGTTTGTATGTCTGTCTGTAACCGACCTTTTTGAGCTCGATTTTGCCCTATTTTGAACGATCAGATTTAATTCAAACTTTGCACACCTTTCAAGGATCGATGACAATGCAAGAATTCAATTAAAATATCCGATTATCCTTATTAGATTCGCCATGATTAATTAATTAAAATCATAAAATATTCTAACAAAGCAAAACATTATCCATAAATTCACACTTTTTATTGTTCACAAAACACACATATTCTATTTAACTAAACTTTAACAAAAAAAAGGTTTAGAAAATTAAAAAAAACACGCTTTTATAGAAAAAAACAACTAAAAAACAGAAAATTAAATTTAATAAATTTTATTAAGAATAGTGTAAAAAAGAAATGAATGTACATTATTGTAAAAAAGCGTGGAGGAGGGGTTTCGTTATGATATGGATGGCCACGTCAGCACTGACCCACTCCAGCCAGCACAGCCTAACCTTGATCGATGGCACCGACAGGAGTATGACGTCAATTGAATTTAATCCATTGCCGTGACTATTTCCGCTTCGAGTGTTCTACATATAAAGGATTTTCTACACTCCGCGGCCAAACCACGATTGTCGTCCGACCACGGACCGCCCGCAACAGCTCGGACTCGGAGCAAGGAGACAGTTTAGTGGTACATATTGGTAGCAAGATAGCTACGGATACGAAAATGTTGTCATTTCAGAGTGCGGGTAACGCACCTATAGTTTATATATCATTGGTATTAAGTATGTGTTAAAAATAACACATTATGCTAACTAGTTATTTCCAAATAAAAATGTGCAGCCCTTATGAAATAAGTTGTGTCACGTCACGCTGAGACCGAAATCAACTTTTACGTTGTTCTAACAAAATATTCGTGATTATCATCGCTCCACTGTTCGGTTCGGATGCTGCTGCGTTTTGCCCCCTTTTGCCCCATTGTCCCGTCTGTCACCCCGGGATATTACAGCGGCCATTAATAACTCCCTGTCAACGGGTTTTATTTTATAAACCACCCGAGCCACCCCTTCACCTCACTGAACAGAACATTTTTGTTCCAGAGACATTTTACAAACTCCTGAAATCTCGGTTTTATGCGCAAATGGATTTCAGTAAAGCCTTTTACTACGTCATAAATAATATGTGTAAAAATCTCAAAAGCCTATTGAAAGTATCAATAAATAATTCAGTTTCACTATGAACTGGCTTCGAGAAAGACTCTGAGTGTCGAGTTCACGTGAGTCGCGAGGCGTGCGCGGCGGGCGCGGCTTCCCTCGTATTTCATATTTGTTGTGTCAAATAAATCACCGGAACTGCTTATTGATCTGAAACTTACCCCGAGTGGGACAGCGAGACATACCTAGTGCCTACAGCTCGACGGACAAACAAATACTTCATTTATTAGGATTCCGTATCTCAGTGGGCAAAAACGGAACCCTTATAGGATCACTTTGGTGTCCGTCTGTCTGTCTGTTCGTCTCAGGAACGCGTGGAGGAATCAAGCTGAAATTAATGTCAAATACTGAAAAAATAAAACTTCTAAGTTAACGCAATCTAAAGACAAGGCCGTTTATGCTTTGTTTATGGCGAATGATTTGGAGCTCGCAAGGGAATCAAAACCTATAGGGTACTTTCCGTTGACCTAGAGTCATGAAATTTGGCAAGAAGATAGTTCTTACAGTTCAAGTAAAGGAAAACGTCTGAAAATAGGGAAGTTTTAGTAATATCATATAAAAAAAAAAATTTTGCGATTACAAACTTATATTTTCGGTTGAAGAATTGACCGTGACGTTAAGATTGTCCTTCAATGTTACTTGCTACATTGTTGTCAGAGTAATGACAGTTCCTTCATAGTTTAAAAACTTCCATAGATAATGTATACCTACTCGGAAAAAATTAAGACTCGATCGGAACCCTCGGTGCGCGAGTCTGACTCGCACTTGTCCGGTTTTTGTATGTTAAGATGATTTTATACTAATGGCGGAGAGGCAGACAGGTGAAATATTTTCTTGGTATTTTTCAGGCTTGGTTAATATTGACTGTTGGAACATGTTTAGGAGTGGTTTTGAAATAATATTAACATTTGCATAGGGTACAAGCGAAGCAGGGCCAGGTTGCTTGTTATAAAGAGCCGCCAGTCTTAGTCGGTAATTAATGCAAGTTCAAGAATAAATAAGGAGATGAGCAAACAGAGAGGAGCAATTTTTAAGAATATTATCCCGGTATGACGTCAACAAACAAAGTATATACATAGTATCGTCTCAACGAAAATCGTGATCTTTTCGTAAAACAAAAGCATGACGTTGGCGATTTTTAATTAGCTCATAAATATGAATATTTATGAGCTCATTAAAAATCGTCTGTCTTCAATTTGATAACACTAGTTGTGATCGTGGTTCCATCCGCGTGGAAATGGGAAAAGTGGTGGAATGTTTTCTGTGCTTCTTAACCTTCTTGTTGTCTTAGGGAAAGGAATACACCTACCACTTCTATTTCCATCAAAAGTTCGGCGTGGAAAAGGGATAGTACCTACTATTTTTCCTGAAAAGCTCCGTCTCTCTCTCACAATGACGCCATGGGAGGTTGGAGGCCATTATTCGATCTTCTATTGAATCTTTAGATTCACGGTACAAGGTTAATTCTACGTTACGGATGGGGAAGGGGGTCCGCTGTCACAAAACCATTTTAGCTATCAAAGTTTTCATCTTTATTTATGTTCTCCTAATCTGAAGATTCCTACAAAATGGTAGAAAAAGGTTGGACTGTTGGACACGATCACTTGACTCACAGTATAGTCCAAATCCAATTCTTCGTATGTAATGTCTAATTAGTACTCAAAATTCGGCCATATTTTATGATAAAAGCTTGTGTAACTCGTAAACCAAGCCAGCCAGCCAGCGTAGCAAGCCATTTATTTCGCATTCCCTATCTTTGTAGGCACAACTCAGTTGTGCAAAGATTCCGCATGTATTTTGTTTACCCACACAATGTGTTCGATAAAACCGCAGTATATTGTTAATTTTAACTTGTGAGTTATGATTATTATGTGCTGTAACTACTTACATACAATAAATTATATAAAAGTAAATAAAATAGATAATGCGCAGAGTTTAATAGGTATGTTAACGTTTCATAAACCGGGGATTGAACGCGCGTTTATATTGCAGTGAGCAACAATCGCGATGGGTGATAAATATTGGAACCAGTGAGATTCATAACCCTTTAGCCGGTTGCAAAGCTCGCAGAAGAATAGCTAAACTTTTTACAGGCTCATTCATAAAAAAATATAACGATAGAAATGTATAAAATTCTTTCAAGAAATTTTGAATCAAGACCCCATGAGTTGATTGGAAGAATACCCCTATATCCCAGGGATTCTCTGGCAAACATCGCTTGGGTTTCTGTTACTCTAATTAAGGACCTAGTTAAAAAGTGAATGAGGCTATAAGCCTATAAGTTAACTTAGTTAACCTACATACTAGTATGAAAAGTTAACTCAGTTATGCAAGCTCAATTTATTAGTTTGCCAAGAGCTACTGCGAAGCTTATTGCTCAGTTTGCAAACTGGGGTTTTATTCGGTCTTATTCCGGCAAAACAACATGCTGCCTTCGTAAAACTATTTCGACTTTGTCATTTAAACTAATTTGTGACAATTATTTTGCCCGCTGTGGTCCCCAGTCATTTATTGAGTCACTAAACAAATGCCGTTTCCTAACAGATTGTAAAATTTTGTGTTTATCCTTTTTGTTGAGTATCCTAAATAAATATAGCAAAATTTTGTAAGTAATGTTAGTTGAATGTGTTTGTGTGCAGAGTGCTAGCGGTGGTAGTGTCAGCGTGTCTGCTGGCGTGTGAGGCGCAGGTGCTGCTGACCGACTCCTGGCCTAAGGGAGTCGTGCTCAAAGGTAGTTATTTTGTATTATCAATCATCTTTCTGTGCTTGCGCGATCGTGCATGATGATATGAGGACGCTGAGCGACAGCGGGATCGAAGAGTTGCTGCTACACGTGCTTCTGCACTAATGTCACTTGTGTGTGACACTTTTAATGACGCTTTTAAGCAGCTGACTACAACTATCTGTCCTGTTTTTATTTAGTGACTGGCAACTAAAGGAGTCAGGGAAAGTAGAGAAATACTTTACGAGCTGTATGGCCTTAAGCCTTTTATTAGTACGGAAACTTTTAATAAGTATGTTGCTAATTACTCAAAAATATTTGAGAATACCTGTAAGGCAGCAAAGGCCTTATTTATCATTAGCAACAAGGTAAAATCAGCAGAAAACCAAAATCAAAACGGTTTGGAAAATTATCAACAATGAAAAGAACAGGAATAAAAAACATAATTAAAAATATACAGTGCGGACTTCACGTGGACTCATAAGCGATGGTATCGCTTATGAGTCGCTGAAGAATTTGTAAATTTCTTTATATCCCAATCAAAACTACTGAAACCTTAAACTCCTCGCCCTCACTTTCTATTGAATTATTAAGGGCAAACGTTTCAGCCTGCTCGAACGAGTTTAACTTTCGGCACGTAACCCCAATTGCAATAATAAAAGCATTTAATTAAATCAAGGTCAAATTGACCGAAGATCTTTGGGGCATGTATGTACCTCCATTATTGATACTATAGCGCCGTATTTAGCCTTTATATTCAATTTGTGTATGGATCAGGGAATTTTCCCGGACATTATGAAATATAGTAAGGTAATTCCTTTGTTCAAATTCGGGGTCAGTTTGGATACTAATAACTATAGACCCTGTATTCCCCGTATCTGTGTTCCCAGTATTCAGCAAAGTATTTGAAAAGGTAATGCTTGATCAAATGCTCAGTCACTTTAATAATATCTTACACGATAAACAGTACGGTTCCACCAGGGAACGTTGTACAACTGACGCTGGTGTAACGTTATTAAAACATATCTTAAATGCGTGGGAAGAGGCGCAAGATGCCATAGGTATCTTCTGCGACCTGTCGAAGGCGTTTGATTGTGTGAGCCATGAAACATTACTCCTGAAACTAGAGCGTTACGGACAAAGCAAAACCGCCTTGAACTAAATAAAATCGTATTTGAATAATAGACAGGGGCTAGTTCATATAAACGGCAACAATTTAACAGGATTAAACGTGAAAATGGGGGTACCTCAGGGCTCTATTTTATATAAATGATTTGCAAAATATATTACAAAATAGACTTAATATGGTGTAATTTGCTGACGATACACCTTTAATTTTATAATAAATAGACATGCAAACAATCTTGACGATGTAAATAATACCCTACTCCAGGTACACAATTGGTTCACTGCTAATAATTTAGTATTAAAAAAACGAAATGCATTCGATTTACTTTACCAAATAGATAGATAGATAAATCATTTATTTGGCACAAAAACAGAAAACACAACACACAAAAGCACACTTACAGAAATCATAATAGTAGAAAATACAAATAAGAAAAAACATTAAAAAAAAAGAAAAAGACAGAATTTATGGCAATCTGTGAGTGCCAAACTACCTATGACATAAAAAATATTTGACATGAAAAAAAAATCCAATGTGCGGTGTATGTCTTATGTAGAACCAAATGGGAGTCCAACTACAACAGCATGTGCCAGGCAAATATACCTGACGCTGGTATTCTGCTGGATCCCAGTAGCGACATACGGACGTCGAGCAGATGCAGAACAGTTAAAATGTAAACAAGTAAATAGTGGTTTTGTGTATCTTATAAACTGTTTGGTAAATGTCAAAAGTAGTGATTGTGGCATAGTATTGAACAGAGAGAAACTAGAATTCGTCGATGAAACAGTTTTCCTGGGGATAACGCTTGACTCAAGGCTACAATGGGGTCCTCATTTAACATCTTTTGCAGGAAGGGCAAGTTCAGCAGCATAATTATGTTGTTAGAAAAAACCGCCAGTTTACAGATGTTGAAACCGCGAGACTAGTCATTATTTTAGTTACTTTCAAAGTATCATATCTTATGGTATTTTGTTGTGGGGACGCGCTGCAGACATCGAGTCTATTTTTATTCTACAGAAAAGAGCCATCAAAGCCATATACAATATCCGCCAGCGCGATTCTCTAAGAGAACAGTTTAAGAATATTAACATCACGACGGTACCTTTTCAATATATTTACGAAAACATCATGTATGTCAGAAAGAATTTACATCTTTTTAGTAAAACAGGCGACAGACATAATTATTGTATTAGAAATAGAGACCCATTAGTTCAACCAGGTTTCAGACTGGCTAAAGTAGCCTCATCTTTCATGGGATACTGTTTAAAATGTTATAATAAAATACCTCCCCATATATTGAAACAAAATAAGACAACGTTTAAATTTTGCATTAAACGCTGAAAGTTGGGGGATTATATTGAAGATACAAATGCATGGCTCAATGCTGGTCCTGCTCCACAGCCGCGCGCTGTTAGCATTTGGAAACATTGTTGAACTGGCTGAAGATTGTAAGAACGCAATATTTTCATTGTATAGACTCTATTTATTTAGCATTGTATAATTTCATGCATTAACGGCACATGTGTGAGTACTGTGTACAGTGTACCTTAAACTTAATTATAACTATCACTTTTGGGTGACTCGACTGAATGTACCGTGTGCGGTTGGGAGTGTCATGCTCACTCAAAAATCTGGCTGATGGTGGTGCATGCGTTGCATTGTTTGGCTCCCTTCAAAATGATTGAGCCGAATTGTGCTAGCGCATGCGTCATGTTCGTGAACGGGTGCCGCTTGGACGAAGCTTGGACAGGTAATTTTTCGGCGGCCACGGTTTATTTTAATTGTTTCTTTGAATTGTTTATTTCACTTCGGACGCTTTTATCCTGCACGTCTTTTACATCGTTCTCACATATATGTATAATTTCAACATGAATGATGTTACCATAACTTTGTTTGTAAAAAAAAAAAAATTAAAAAGAGTGTCCGTGGAGTTTCTTGCACGTTCTTCTCCATAGAGATCTACGCTTTGGAATGTGCAAAGAGCTTAACTTTTTGACCGACCGACCTTGACAATATTCAAAAGTGCCTGTAAATGGTCTAATTGAAATAAATGCTTTGAGTCTTTGAATGCTCTATCTCATTACAGTGTCTTGCTTGGATATTTTATGTTCACTTTATTCAACAATATATTGAATAATTCATAATCCATACGCAAATAATTCTTGAAATCTTCCAGATAGTTATCTTGTAAGTAATTCTTCTTTTTGAGTATCGAAACACCAGCGAAAGTGATAGCTTGCGCCAAGATATATCTTCTATCCATTTTTTACCACAACACTACTAATAAAACTCCGTCCCAGCAATAAAACTGTACGATTAACCTTTACACGGACGCTCTTTCCGCTTTGATAAAACAAACACGAGTAATCGCGCGTAAACGTTAACTTAAAAACTTCAAAAATATAATCGCATGCGATTGAACGGACAGCCGTTCCCACGCGCCCTGCACGCTCCCGAGAACGCGCGATAGAGTGGCTGTGTAATTAATTCACCAGTGTGAGCATGAAAAACTTGACTCATTCAGTTAATAATAAACCTAGCACCATTTACGTTCTATCAGAGAAACTATATTAATATCAGAAATTAATAGTCGTCGCTAGGAAACAACCACTCTCCACGTGTAGGGTGATATTTATGAAGACAGCACTAATTTATGCTCAACTAGAGTGTCTTGCACGCTCCAGTTAAATATGTATAATGCGGAGTGCACTCGCGGCACTGAGCCACTGAGTCACCGAGTCAAGGGCTTTGGGGCTGTTCCACGACATTAACGAGTATTTAGGCAAGCTCTAAATTAAGGGACAGATTCTTTCAGAAGTTTTCTTTCTGAGTTTTACATACTTGTTCTTTTTTGATAAATTTCGTTGAGGTATCCGAGTTATTTTAATCGTTTCTCCAGGACTCATCGAGGTTCACTGACTCGGCGTTGATTCTGGCTCTCAGAAGTTGTAGTGTGTGGGGCTTGCTCGTCCCAAAAAATGGGACGGGGGTAGGACCATTATAAAATAATAGTTGCTGTTATATATATTTATAATTATTTGGGTTGCAAAACTTATAAGATTTTGCCTAACTTGAGAGTCGAACCCAGGGCCCGGTCGTCGATTGTGTTGCGGCTGAAATGTCCACGATTTAATAAAATTATGTTTTCTGAAACGTATGTAGATTAATTACACAATCAGGCCAGGTGACTCAGGTATAGCACGAACAGTTTCCATTACTACTGAGTGGATAGTCCAAAGTTGTCTGATGCAGTTCCGGTAATTTCCGCCGTCGCATCCCTCACATGTTGGCCCGATCGTTTCCGAACATTGCTGAATGCTCCCGAGGTGAAATGAGCGGAAAATTGGAATGATAGCGTACTCATTGCCTAAAAAATGTTAGATTATACACGTTCAAGGTCTGCGAAAGCTAAAATCAGCGCAATGTTACAGGATCTCTAGGGAAATTTTTGTAATTACAAGAGTTTGATTAGAAACAAGTATGTTCCCATCCCAACTTGATTTACCGTGTACCTTTATGCAGATGGTGAACGATTCGACTACATCGTGGCGGGCGCGGGCGCGGCCGGTGCGGCGGCGGCTGCGCGGCTCGCGCTTGCCGGCGCTAGCGTGCTGCTCATTGAGGCCGGCGGAAACCCCAGCCCCATCTCCAAGGTAATAAGGTTCAAAACGTGCATTACAAACCATTATCAAAGAATTGCCTAATTTGGAGCTACTTCTTGTTACAGATCCCAAGTGCAGCTATGGTACTCCTCGGCTCAGAGACCGACTGGCAGTACCAGACGCTCCCCAACAACGTGTCCTGCCTCTCGTCTGTCGGCCAGCAGTGCCGCTTCAGCCGCGGTAAGTGTCTGGGCGGCTCCACCTCCATCAACTACATGCTGTACACGCGCGGCAACCGCCGGGACTTCGACGACATTAGCGTCCCCGGCTGGAGCTGGGACGATCTCAAGCCATACTTCCTCAAATACGAAGGTTTGCAAGACTTAGACCTGCTCCCACCCTCTTCAATACCATACCATAACATCACAGGGATAATGCGCATCGGCTTCTTTGATGACTCACAGAACCCGTGGCACTCCCGACTTATAAAAGCATTCAAGAGTCTCGGGTTTCCGGAAAATCCTGACGTAAACGCGGACTCACAGATAGGCGTCAGTCAACTCGTCGGATATGTCTATGATGGAGAGCGGATGAGTACCGCGCGAGGATATCTAGCGAGAGAGGACGTCAAGAGGAGCCTGAAGGTAGCTAAGAACACGCGGTGCACCGGAGTCATCATTGACAAGAGGAACATCGCTCGCGGCGTCACTGTGGTGCAAGACGTGCTGAAGCTTAGGGTGTATGCGCGCAGGGAAGTGATCCTCAGTGCAGGAGCCATCGGTACTCCTCAGATACTGATGTTGTCTGGCATTGGTCCAGCTGATCATTTACAGAGCATGGGTATCAGCGTCAAAGTGAACTCGCCGGGTGTCGGAGCGAACATGACCGACCACGTGCTGCCGCTCTTGCTGGCCCTGGTGGACAAGGGTGAGAGCATCAAGGACGACTTGGCGGGGCTGACCACGCGGGCGGTGCAGGCGGCGCAGTTGCTTACGTCACACTCAGGACCGCTCACCTCTATCGGCCTCACTGACGTGAGCGCCTTCCTCAACTCGCACTGCTACGACTTCGAGCGGAGGAAGCTCCTCAACGAGAGCTTCGACGGAAGCGACTGTGAGCTGCCGAACCTTCAGATAATTCACGCTTATATAGATAGAAATTTGGTGGCTCCCGCCAAGCCGGTGTTCATGCAATCAACAGGCTTCAATGAAGATATAGTGGAGCAGATCAGCATAGCGAATAAGGAGTACGGGATCATAGTGATATCTCCGGTGCTTCTGTATCCGTACTCAATGGGTCACGTGCGGCTTGCCAGCTCTGATCCCCTCGCTTCCCCCGCCATCTACCCGAACTACTTGGATGACGAGCGAGACGTGGACGACGTGGTACGGTCGATAGATATTGTGGAACAGATGATGGAGACGCCGCCGTTTAGGAAACGCAATGCTAGTCTTTTACATTTGGAGTTCCCTGGGTGTCCGAGTGTGGCTGAGGACCGCGCGGGGTACTGGCGCTGTTACAGCCGGCACATGACGTTCGCGGTGTACCACGCGGCAGGCACGACGCGCGTGGGCGGTGTGCTGGACGCGCGGCTGGGCGTGCTCGGCGTGCGGCGCCTGCGCGCGGCCGACCTGGGCGCGCTGCCCCGCGTGCCGCGCGCCAACACCGCCGCCATAGCCATCGCCATCGGCGAGAGAGTCGCTGACTTCGTGCTCGAAGATACGTGGTTCTAGAAACCTGTCGATATTCGTGCCGTGATTGTAATATAAATTAAGATTAATGACCACAATTGTGTTACCAAAGAATGATGGACGTAAACATAAATATCGAGTAAACAATCAATCAGGATCCACGAGTACATATCTATATACATCACTGGCTCGGTGTTAGTTGAGAGAACAGTATATTTGTATACCAGTACGTATATTATTATATAGATGTGTCCAACAGACATATAAACACAAACTACTTCGCGGTAATAAAGGTTTCATAGTAACGTGTTCACAACAATAAAACTTTCATCGTTATTGTTTTAGTGCTCCTCGCACGCCGAGGTAGTCGAGTTATTAAGTTAATAATATTTATTGTTTCACCGACTGTTTATGTGCTATGTTAGCTGTAATTTACCTTGATGTATATTAAATCTATCGCCACCAAATTATGTGTTTGCATTACCCGAGGCAAGCCGCGTTATTGATTAGGTAGTTACATTAATTCTGCCTTCACATTAATTAATTTTAAAGTAAAGACATCTGTTTGTCAAAGACAATTTATCTTCCAATATCGCCCACAATTATTTATAAACACCGAATTTAAACGATTAATTAAATGTTTTCCTTTGAAAGGGTGGTTTTATTGCGAAATAAGCTCTGATGTAAAATAAATGGAGGTAATCATGAGATTTACAGAATAATATTAAGAAATATGCTCCCAACATTCTGTCTTTTTCTGTAATGTAGATATAGAATCACGGTTTGCGTCTCTATAGTAACTGTTACAATAATAGTAGATGTCAATTGTGAATTACGTAATTGATGAAGAGGGTTTTCTATTTCAATAAAAGGTGAACCTGAACCTGGCCACGTATTTATACCTATAAAGTAGATTTTAATGAAGTAACTTGATGCAAAGAAAAACAACCAATGAGGAAACTAGCAATCGCTTGAAGTAGATGGTTTTGGTCGACACATCCGAGAGCACTGGACGCTGAGCCGGCTCTCATACAACTTAATGAAAAATTAAACTGGTTTAGGTGAAGTTGTGATCTCAGCAGAGAGTGCGGAGTTGTGATCTCAGCAGAGAGTACGGAGTTGTGATCTCAGCAGAGAGTGCGGAGTTGTGATCTCAGCAGAGAGTGCGGAGTTGTGATCTCAGCAGAGAGTGCGGAGTTGTGATCTCAGCAGAGAGTGCGGAGTTGTGATCTCAGCAGAGAGTGCGGAGTTGTGATCTCAGCAGAGAGTGCGGAGTTGTGATCTCAGCAGAGAGTGCGGAGTTGTGATCTCAGCAGAGAGTGCAGAGTTGTGATCTCAGCAGAGAGTGTGGAGTTGTGATCTCAGCAGACAATGCGGAGTTTGCCTCTCGTAATTTAACTTCGCAAATTATAAAAAGTTTGCGTCGCCATGGAATGGAATTATTGTTAGCGGTTCATTGGCTATCTGCTAGGTTCTGTATAACATGAAAATGACAAAAGAAATAAGAAAGATTTAACCTCGAAACGCCTGCTCAAGTGACAAATTTAATTGTTGTCTATTACTGAAGAGACCTGCCTTTCGTCGTCCGTACTCGTGGCTAAATAATAACAGTCGCATGGGTCGACCTTCAAATTCGAGGTCGGTCTGTGGATGGGTGACCATCTTAACATAGCGAGACTCATTCGTGCCTCGGAAAGCACGTTAAGCCGTTGGTTATTTGTAGATCTTTGGCAGTCCTCAAGGATTGTCAGAAGCCCGAAAATGTGACTCCAGTTATGCCAAGAAGTACCGTGGTACCCAGAGTTAATGGGTTGTGGAAATCTGGTAGACAGCCGACTCCAATATTGTAGGGAAAAGGCTAGGCAGATGATGATGCCTTTCGTCGTCCATGTCAGACAGAAAGTTACACCAAATGGCGCTATCCTGTGCCATTTCGTTGCAATATTTGAATTTCGAAGGATAATAGGAATACACCATGAATATGATGGCGGTTCATGGCGGTTCCTACGTGACGTCGTGACGCCGTGTCGCTCGCGCGGCTAGTGTGTTCATTGGGTAGCAGTTGCGCAAGCTTTGCAGCCCAAAGTCATCCCATTCCCATCTGTTGTCCCGGACGAGTCCCACGTAATAAATTGTCGATTGCGTCCTCCATTTGTGAATGCCGAGGTGGTTTGCTCCGAGGCAGAAGCAACCCTTGGACTTGTGCAAAGCCACCTCGTGAACAAGACCCCGGTTTCTACCAACGACCTGCGCAACCCGTGCCGTGGCTAGTAGGGCTGCCTGCAGGTGCGCTTGCCCTCGGGCCAACCCTAGTGTGTCATTGGCATAACAGATTACGTAAACGAAACCGGGCCCTATAGAACATAGCACGATGTCTCTCGCTGACTCCACCTTTCTAACCCAGGTAGATTAAAGAGTCCCCGATAATGCGTTGGAGGTAGATTATACCTACACGATGATAGGCGAGAGCCTTCTTAATGCAAATTCAGGGCGAGGTGTTGAAGACGTTGACGATATCCAGAAAAACCTCCAAGACTACTTCACCCGGGGTCACTGCCTCCTCCGCTAGTCTTTCATGATCGCGTCAACAGCGCCCCTGTCGAAAACCAATGTGGTTATAGAGTTATGCGGTACAGAGAGTAAAGTTCCGCATACCTCCACTGAAATGGGAGGATCCTCCGACCAGAAGGTTGTTGTGTTTGGTGGACAACTGCCCGATAGTTGATATTCGGATTGTTGTTCAAATCGCACGGAGAACTTTCCTTGCGCGATGCAGGATTTCGTTGGTAGTTCGTCGCTGACAGGATAGATAGCGTTGCGGTTCTTTTTGTTGCCAAACAAATTTCACCTCTTTGTTTTTCCTGTGGCGGCATTGATGCCGCTACATGGTTAATCACCAGTTCTAGTCCCACGCCCAGTCAAGTGCTGGGCGAGGCGATTAGTATCTGTAGAAACTTACTCGCCTCGTCTAGAAAAAAACAATAGACCGATATGTCGACGGAGAGTACAGAGCGTCTCTCGTTGTTTAGGTGGGCTAGATTTCTAACTTACCACCGCCATGGCACGAACCACAAAAAAATAGAAAGGCTTGGAAATCCATTCATAAAATAGCTCCCAAACAATGAAACCTTGTAGGAATAAAATAAATTGTGTTATTTAACTAAAACATGATTTTGACGACTACACAATGAATGAACGACATCACTCACTGGGTTTTAACAACTTTTAGTTCCAATACTGGAACACTCAATAATTTAATGTTACTTATTACAAATCCCGAGTAAAATTATTTGAAACACATTAATTTAATTTTAATTAAATTTTTATTTAATGGGACAATATGCATAATTATTCGCTAAAAGTGTCGGTGCAATCGATCGTTTTCATTATTGCAGTCCACTGCATTATCCACATATTAAACATCAAGATACATTTAATAAAAAATAATAAAACAAGCAAAACATGCACTCAATTAAATTATAAAATAGAATAAACTGTACTATTAATAAACCAGTCTATTACATATGATAATCAACCAAAAAGTTAACGAAAATACTATTTTCTATACAATAACGTTTCAAAAGTGATTCCTCATTCCTGGCACTCGTCATAAAGTCTGGCTCGAACAACGCACAGTTTCACCATCCGATAACTGTGGACGCTCCGCGCTCGCAATTTTTAATGAATTGTGACATAAGAGACGGATTTTGTTATCAAAATATTATATAAGTTTGCAATTATCAAAAAACCCCACGTCTAATAAAAACGACCCAATTTCTTATTTTTTGGATAAAACTGCGTTATGTCCATTCATTGGAGGGGGGGGGGGGGGTTCATGCACTATATAACAATAATTAGTTTATTCAATATAAGTAGTTTGTACATGGCATACAGAGTTGTCTTAAAAACCAGTTACAACAAATATAAAATGGGTCACAAAGTACTTATGTTATATTGAAGGATGAAAATAAAATAAAATAGTGCCATCACCCTAGGAAGTTAGGTACATTCATAGATTAATTATAATTGTAGAATCTTTCCTAAAGAAAAACTGACCAAACCTACCCTGTAATAAGTAGAAGTGGGTACTTGTCGAATGCCTACCTACCTACATTTGAGGTGATCTGTTCTCCGTCGCATACCAACAAATAGGTTGAATCGTTTTAATATGTGATTGAATCTAAATACTTAAGATTCTCATCTAGTGTCGCCACGGCAACCACTACACAAGTCCGGTTCGATTCGCTTCGTTACATCGTGCAATTACGGCGTATTGTAAACAAGGAAGCTTCTAAGCCAAGAATTAAACAACCTTACGATTTCTCATTTAATTTCACGGAGAGAAAGCACTCGAAGAAGCTGTAAATAAGAAAATTAAATTTGCGGGCGACGCAAATACTCGTACAAAAAGAAAAGAAAAATAACTCGTTTCTGCGCTATCCGCTATCAAACATGATACTAATATGTAGGTATTGTCTTTAATTTGAGCAAATGTAATCTCCGTGTACTAACGTATCTATGTAATACATATTCACTTACGAAGGGCTCGTATATATTCTCTTCTCTCTCGTAAATTGCATTTATTTATGATATTTTTCTCGCATTTGCTCACGAGAGCCTAATGGAGAGACAAACTCAATAAGGCAGTAGGTATTCGATGTTTTAAGAGTTATTTGGGCTGATTTATTATTGACAGATGTCGTTGGGTTTGTGGGAAATTCATAGGTTTGTTTTTTTTCGGAGAGTACACATTTCTACCAGAGCTTTTATTTCAACGAAAAACACGTTACCAATTTACTTTAGAATTGCAAGCGGTCTAGGTTTTGGATACCGTCGTGTGTGGAGTCTACCTAGTCCAGTGCCTCGGTACTTTATTGAGACCAACACTACGTACCGGACGATCACGTCGACTTAAACCACTTTTACATGCACTTATGTATTTAAACTGTATGTACAATAGTGGTACATCGGCGGACTTAATGCGATATGCATGATATCTGAAGCTCGAGTGCATTGTATAAAGTGCTGGGAGTAGAACTTCCTTGAGCCTACAACAGTCAGAGTGCAAAGTGTGCAGTTAATAATAGATGTGGCTCCGCAGCGGACACGTAGCGTCCACGCAGCGTTCACGGAGCAGCAGTTGGTAGCACTTGGATAATCTTTACAGTGCTCCTTTGCTCACAGATTTGATATTCTGTTTGATTTGAAAGGTTCTTGGGTTCCTTATGTGTTTGAACTACGACTTGTTTCGAATATCAAGAAGGAAATGGTTGCATTTTGTTTGGTCACGTAGCATAATATTTTAACAGCTACACGAGTTGATCTTAATGGTTACTATGGTTAGGCAACGGTTACTCAGGGTTTTTTACATAAATACATTTACTATGGTCAACATGAGGGTACTACTTCTGATGTCACCTAAACATTAATTTACCACCTATTGACCCATAATTTAATAAATACATACTTGATTGATTGATAGCCCTCGGTGTCTTCGTTGGTCCCGGCTGTCATTTGTTGATGTTTGACTGTCGTAACGGGTAGAAGCGCGCCCAGTATTGCCGGGTATTGTGGTACCCATTTACTGGCTTGTTGACGCCAGCTAGGCAGTCGCTCCATTTAAAAAAGCGACTCCAAAATAATTAGGAAAATGTTACGCAGATTGATTAATGTATTGATTCACAGAAAGGTCACGGACCCCTAAATTAATCACGATTCAATCAATTAACCTGTCGGTCAAATCCTCCGTGTGTGTGTGTATCAGGTGGGCGTGGACCGGTTATCATGCGCTGATTAGACGCCGGCGTGTGTGATGACGCGCCTTCTTGGAATATCAGCGGTGGTGTGCGGTGACGCAGGCTCCGGTGAACTCCGGCCATTACACGGATGATTTGCTCAATTATTTAGTGAAGAATTACTACACTTTGATGTCCTGTGAACCAATACGCAATAGATTACTATCTGTACTTTTACAGCTGGTCGGCGATATTGAACATGAATGAATACTGCCGTATCGTATGTACAGGCTCGAACAGTTCTGTAACTCGCCTGAAGGAGAGTCATCCTAGATCCGACTGATTTTAAATATTCCGCATGTCGTGTCTCGAGGGCCTAGTGTCCAAACAGTCGTAAGTGCGGTCTCCGAGGCTACTTACTATGTAGGATCGGATTCGGAAGTGTTATTGGGGTTTTATTTACAGTAATGTCCAATAGTCTTTTGGGATTCGGACTTAACTTACAGTTCCTTTGGAATGTTTCACAATACTAGTGCGAAGGATAAATCCGGTTTCTTTCAAACGAGTTTTAAAAGAGTGGCAAAAACAACATTATGACACAGTCGGTCCCGCAACATTTTTTTTTGAATGGTGCGAAATCATCAAATGACTTGTTCCGCTCTGGGTGGAGCGGAAGGGCGTGTCAGATTCTTACTGATTAAAATCCATCCGTGTTCCTCCTAAATCATCCCTTCCGCCCTTTGCGTTCCAGGGCCGCGGTGACTCTTTCAAACAAATTCCGCAACCCTGGAAGGCTCTGGCCCTAACGGGCCACGTCTCTTATGCTGACATTTCTTTGAGGCGTGCGTGGAACACAACGCGCCATCCACCCGGGCCTGGTTCCGATCGGACGGCGAGCCACACAACGCTCGCCATCCGCAGGCCCGCGCCTACGGTGGTCGGTAATCGCCCTGCGACTCCTGACGCCCGGGGCGTGAGGATTGTCTCTCCCTCACGCGGTCCGCCTCCTCCTAAACTAGCATTACTGCTTCGCATTAAGAGCTGACCGCTTTTCGGTCCCGCAACCTAACATTCTATATAGTGCTGCTAAATATTCTGCCACAATATTCTCTGAAATATTTACAACTTAACACATTCATCAAGTCGCGCGTGTAAGCCCGTCACGAATGCGTCGTATTTAACGCTCACTTTGCAAGCTTCCAGCGAGTTCCAGCCAAGTTTACCCGTCGCTGGAAGTGACGCCTCCCCCGCATGCAAACACTTGTAATAACATGCACGTTCCAGAATATTCGACGCATGTTTAATTCGCTAAATGTTGCCAATGTGTTTATTGGAAAATGAGCTAAACATTTTGCGCTGACTTGTATTTTAAATTTCACTTTTTCCGGTTTCCATCTGGCCTGATGGAAAGTGATGGATGAGGTCGACGATGGACGAGCGAGCTCAGAAGATGTTCTTGCTTTGAAGCTTGACAGGGTTGTAGGCGTAGAGAACATATAGATGTTGGGGTTTCACACTTACGAGTAGGTAGGCTGTACGCATAATAAAGTGTGGAGAAGTGTTGTACGATTTTTTCGAAATAGGAAACGTAAGTAGAATACAAACGTAAACGTTTATTTATGTAAAAAAAAATAACAATATTAGTAGTTATATTGTGAATCGCATTAAAAGGATCTCTTATGTCCGGGCACTGGTGTCCTGAGATTAACTCTCAATTGTTGTTGATTTGACAAAGTTATATTTTCCAAACACTCTTCTTGGATAAAATACGGTAACAAAGATCTAGATTTTTGTGTAAATCAATCGACCAATTTATTTGTGAAACTATGTGTCTACATAGGTGACACCTCTGAGTGTGTATTAAAGGTTGTTTAAGAAATTACCGTAATTTGTAGCTTCTGCCAGCGGCTCCGCTCGCGTGAAAGTTAAGAATAACATCACTAAGGAATCATACTCCCAAGATAAATAAAATCTATGTCATATTCCAGGCCATAGCCTACCTGTTTGTCAACTTCCATCTAAATCCGTTTCGTCATAATGATGTGAAGAGGGGAATAAACAGACAGACTGAGTTACTTTCGCATTTATAATATTAGCATGGATGTTTGAATCTCTGCAAGTTTACGTTGACGTGGTGTCCCTCGCCAGTCTTTATACAACGTGTTCTCACATAAGTACCAGGGATGTCTCTAGAGAACGATGTGTGGGAGCATCGGACTGAAACGATTTAATTAACTCTCCTGACGTGTGTACCTACGACGGGGTTAATAATGATGTACTCCCGTGTGTCTGAGTCTGAACTGAAGAAAGTACATCAACAATACTCTGCTGGGTGATTTTCAGATTATAATCCTGTGTTTAAATAGTCATGCATTCAATTAGATGAAAGCTTTAGTGGCTACCTTCTTCGGTAAATACAGAGCGCTTTAAACTGAACGGCTATGAAATATTCATGAGATTGCAGTGCACTGATACTATGCTTTTAGTTATACAGTTCAGAAGAGTGTACAGGGGCCCTACTATGAAGTCCCAAAACGATCATTTTTCCGCTCTAAGAGAGAGACGGAGCTATACATAGCGAATAGCTCTATCCCTTTTACATCATCGGAATTGAATGGTATTAGCACGTCATAGTAGGGTACCAGAGAGAATGACGCTGTTTGAATACGGGTGTGTTTTTTTCCACCAAAACTGTAGCATGTAGGTACTTAAACAGGTTGTTTCACGTTACATTGACTTTGAACAGGGCTAACTCTAACACTTAATTCGCAACTGCGTAACTAGGCTAAACTTAAGCCTGCCAGCACCTGTGTGTAACGAAGTTTATCCGGCTGTCCGGCACGTGACCGGTGCTGTCCGGCGGGCGTCTCCGGACAGAACACAATAACGACATCTCTTACGCTAATTGACTGATAAAATTAATCTTGTCAGCCATCACACACTTATGTTTACAAGGTAGGTACGTCGCAGCCAACTAGGTAGGTGTGTGGATCAAGTTTCATTAAAATGGGTTTATTTATTTCCAAGAATAAGCCAAGCTAAGCTAGCGATTTTGTTAATGTAAATGTATGAATTACCGTGAGAAGTATTTCATGCATGTTAATAACTATTGGTATAGACTTTAAGAGAGAAGTGCAGAAACATGTACTCTATCAGTAAATAAGCACTATGTGAATGCTGTAAGAAATGGGTAATTGTCCGCGCGAGCTCAGCGGATAATTAATCAGTTGGCGGTGTCTGCCGGCGAACAGTAATCGCTACTAAGATTAATTCTCGCTCAAGACCCTTAGTGTTACGAAGATATTATTGTTAGTACACACTAATATTGTTATAAATAATAGTAAAACGGTTGAGAAAGTGAAATCATGTCAACTATAATATATACAGGGCGGAGACGACGATACGTCAGTAAATAAAAATACTGGTTAGTTCATACGAATATATTGTCTTTTATCACAGATTTGATGTCACAAACTGCAACAGACTGCTTCGAATAATTTGTCAGAATAGTAGTCACTATCCTTGACTAGTTTGAGTTTTTTTTGACGTTTTATGCAATTGGAAAGTTTAATTTAATTTCGGTGACAGGATTTATGATAATTTCAAAATATTCCTAAGAACCAGTATTGCCAGTGTTTTCAATAGTTCTCATATCGATGTCTCCACATTGTATATATGTACATATTTTTTTAAATTTATTATCGTTTGATAGATAGAATAGGTATACTCTATTGTGCACGGAAAATAATAAGACAACGTTATAAATGTGAATGTCTAGATATTTTGTAAACTCAATCACCCCTTAGCGGCTAAACAGATTTGGATGAAATTGTAACACGGGTTAAACATAGACTGAGGATATATGATATATTTTATCCTGATAGATCATTTAAATTGAACAAGGATAATATTCGACTTTCACTTGGACGAGTTACCGGGCTGAAGCTATTCGTTTTTTTGTAAAGAAGCTAGAAAAATGCAAAAGCCAAGATTCATCCTTTTTAACGGATGCTAATTAATAGATTTATAGCAGTACCCTGATTCTATATTTATGTATTCTTTATTATATTTGGCACAAGCAAAATAATTACCGTGTTTAAAAAATCCCTCGAAGCTATCTAAATGAGTCTCAAGCCCGTGTAGCTCCGTGCAGCCCGTCGGCGATGCGAAGTTCCGAGAATGTCGGAACAGCGGTTATTTCAAAATAATTAATTAAACAATAACAAAGACGCCATCTTGTAGAGCATTTATTATTTTTCAGTTTTGTTTATGTTTACTTTTTGTGATATCGCGTAAGTTCTTATAATACACAAACAAGCAGCGCAATAAAACTCATTTACATATTTCTTGTGACATACTGAACGACGTTTCCTTTAATAGACAACCAATAGACAAACATAAAGTTGGATACAACAAGAGGATAGAGTTTTATAATTCCACAGATAATATTTAATAACACAATATATTTAAATATCATATTTCCTAATAAAACATACATACTGAAAAGCGGAGAATTACTGAGTTAATTTGCTGTCAATTTAGGTTACAAATTAATGAAATTCTCACAATGATTAAGGAGTAATTATATCTAAATGTGCGCTACATGTAACATGTAACTCCAAGCTCCTGCGCCTATTGTACCTATCTATCATTTATCAAAAGCTTTCACGTTCACTTATTGTACGATACCACCCGCACCCTAATATCAACCTTACTTCCTGGCATTAAAGTTCACTTTGAATTGGTCGTGGTTCGTGTGACTAGCCTTGAATGTTCGGGCTGTACCTAATGTGATTCCTCAATATTTATAATGGGTATTGTGTTCGTTGGAAAGCTGGCTTTGTAAAGAATGCTTTCGTAGCAGTCGATAGATATCGACTGAGAATGGTTGAAGCTCGGTGCTACGCGCTACGAGGGTCTACGAGGGCTACGGCGTAGCGCGTAGCACGGGTGTTAGGTGCCATAACGTCGCTGATTGTCTATTGTTATACTGCTTTTATTTATTACAGTGGTTTTATAATTACTATAATTAACAATGCCATCATAAACAAATGGGCATTAATTGCAATGCACTAGTGAGAACAGGAGCTTACAAATTGAATTTGCAAAGTAACCTTTATAGCTAGCATTTTCCCGCGGCTTTGCTTGCGTGAAATTTTGCCTATAACCGTATCCAGGGTCCCAATTATCACCGTAGCAAAATTCATTAAAACCGGTTCGGTTTCAGGCCTACGCACACTGGGATGGAATGGCAGAGGAGTTTGCCACCGGTCAGTACAAACTAGCCGCTTAGATACTGAGCATCCCGGCGGTTACCGACACATCCCGCGACGTGCCGCGGCATACCACCGCGGGATCCCTTGGCGCCCTCTCCATTGCCGTGTCAAGAAATCCCTTTCGATGCCACGGCATCAATTTAAAACATTGGCATTTATGTCGCGGATGGCAGATGAGTTAATTTTTTACCATTCAAATTTGTCTAGTAGGAGACTAAATAAGTTTGAATGTCCTTTGGTAAAAAATAATCCAGTGCCATTCCGTCCCGGTGTGTGGTTGTAACATTAGTTAAGACTATCGTTGTGGCGGCGTCGTAATACATTCAATCATTGTTTCTAATTAATTCAAGCAAATCCCGTCCGCTTGTAAATATGAACATAGAAAATGGAAGGGATTAATCGTAATTAAAATCAGTCGGATGTTAAAGTGTGCGTAAAAATTGTAAACCTAGCCAGTAATCGAACCGGTTGACTTTGAAAAAAAAACACATTCTGTATTATTGCACCATTCGAAAGAGTCCCTACTAAGAATCAAATTCTGCGAAGTAATAACATAGGGCAAACTAAAGGAAAGCTCTCATTTTGGGGTTTGATCACAGGGTGTTTCAGAAATGCGTGATCATATCTATTAAATGGTGATGATATCATGTCATCAAATGCAGAACATCAGCAATACAATAGGTCCACGCATTTCTGAATCACCCTGTATAGAGAGGTCTTTGTCAACCCACAGCCACATACCGCTGTCAACAATCCATGGGTGGATTATTGACAATCCCCCTCATATTTATAGTGGTTTATTTGAAGTCAAACCGACAAAAGAAATATTGAACTTCAAATACATTCCTGAAAGTCCTGAGACAATATTTGATCACCCCTCGAATTGAGGCTGAGTGACGGAGTATATTGAATCAAATACAATGGAGTTGAGATGACGGCAGCCGGCACCGGTCCGGTTTCGTCGCGGTGTGCCGGCACGGCGCCGAAATCGTACGGTTTTGATGTGGAGACAAATACAATATTGTTTAATATCGATGTATTGTAGATTGTTTGTTTTAGTGATCTGTGTGTGACTGTGGTATATGTGAGACTTAAGGACAATCTTAGTGACAAACTTAGTTAAGTTTAGTTTTTATTTATTACATTTATAGAAAGATAGGCAATATCTACAACTGAAAGCGTTGCATTTTGCAAACTACGACAATTCGTTTCTTCACAAATAAACTGAAACCAGACTCTTGAGTAACACAAAACTTGTTTTTAAATTCGCCAAGACAGTAATGTTGGTGAGATTCAACGAGACCTTATTGATCCCAGGACCCCAACTTATACCATCCACGACCAACCTTTGTAACAAGTTTATCTTCGGTCGTCTCAGCTCAATCGACCACCAAACATTCCATAGCACAGAACAGATAAAAGAGGTTTCATAGCAAGCAGTTCAATCTAAATCCCTTGCTCAGCGCTCTATAAATATAATTCGGGTACATTTCCGCCAGTCAAAGGCACGGCGATGATATCAGACGGTACCGGCCAAAGATCGGGCATAATTCGCTGATTCGACGGCTCGCGATAACCTCTCCACGCTTTCAGAAAAGATTCCACAACAATGGACGACTTTATACCACTTCAATCTTTGTGAAAGTACAGTTGATCCGACGTCGTTTCTTTCACAAGTGTAGGATTGACTTCGGGATCCCGATCCCAAAAGTACGTGGATCAATTATAATTATGATCCCGGGGCCGCCGATATTCGGTTCGCGAAAAGTTTCACGAAATAAGTGGTATACTCTAAGAATAGATCAATCGATTATGATACGATTGAGAAAACGTTCTGTCTATTTACACTTTCTTTTCCAATTCTTTTTAGACATTGGCGGCATTATTGACACGGGCGTTGCGTGCCACATTAATAAATTAAATAGAATGTCGCCATTTTATTGTAGTAATTCTGCTGGCGTTACTACAATAAATCTAATTGAAATTCATGGTATTTAATAAACTTAACTAAAATTATTAAGAGGTGAAATTGTTTGTTTTCGTGTATGTTTGTTTGTTTGATATTTGGAAGTACTAATACGATTGCAAAATATCTTTTACTGATATGAATCTACAAAATCGCTGTGGGTCACAGGCTGCCTTTACAACGGAAAATCCACAGCTCGTGTAAGATAATGAAGCTAATTTAAAATATTGTATAATGTTATGTGCCTAATTAATATTAATGAAGTAAGACTGTCAATTGTATTATGATTATGATGTGCATGACAAATTACATACTTACTAGAAATATTTGAACGACTGATAAGTCGAATTATTATTTAACCATGTTATTATAAGTACCTATGTATATACTGGCAAATAAATAAATTTCATTTCATTTCAAGATGAGCCGAGGGAGCGACGCAGCGTGAGGGAGCCAGTTGTAACATAACCCTGAGGTGATAGCTCGTCGACGTACCCGGCGCCAAAAGTTTCTCGTAATAAATGTGGTGCGGTCTAAGAATAGATCAATCGATTGTGAGACGCGACGATAAGGATAGCACGAGATAACGTTCTATGTTTACACATGCTAGCTTTACATTTACTTCAGACATTTGTAAGCAAGTGTTTTGTTTTCGTCGTTTTTAGGGTTCCGTACCCGAAGAATAACCAACGGGACCCTGTTACTAAGTCTCCGGTGTCCGTCCGTCCGTTTGTCTGCCAGCGGGCTGTATCTCATAAACCGTAAAAGGTAGACAATTTTTAATTTAATTAATTAAACCTGTATTAAGATAATATGAAATGGCTTCAGTAGTGTATCCATACTAATATTATAAATGTTAGCTCTTCACGCTTAAATCGCTGAACTGATTTAGATGAAATTTGGTACAGAAATAGTTTGAGTCCCGGAAAAGGACATAGGATAGTTTTTATATCAGAAATCCCTCTTTAAGGGGAGAAAACTGGGTGGAAGATTGTATGGGGAATCAATACCAGCTGAACCGATGTAGATGAAATTTGGTATGGAGGAAGTTTGAGTTGTGGGGAATATAAGAATGGCTGCCCAAAGTAACTATTTTACGCAGACAAAGTCGCGGGCAAAAGCTAATAACGTAATAAAGTGATACAACGGAGGAGCTTATGGCGGATCAAGTTCTATAAAAAACTATTAAGGATTGAGGTCTGTTTACATCAAGATATGACATGTTTTTCTTTGCTTCACGCGTTTTATTCTAATGATCGTAAATGCCTTTTAAAGATAAACAGGTACAAGAAAATTGAAAAGGTGTGCAACTGTAGGTACACAGATTTTAGGTTATTTCATTATTGTTGTTTTTTTATTTCCGGGTTCATTCCATTTCATAATTTGTTTCCGGTTTTATTTTACAAGTTGTGGTAAAGATTGATGAAAAGTAGGTACCAATCGGCCAAATGAGCAATTCGAAATTTTTTCAAATTGAAATTCTAATAAGTTTTAAGTCCCCCGGGACTTATCTGTATCGATTGAAATTTTACAGTGACAGTGATATGATTTTTATAATACATACTTCTTTTAAATGATATCACAGAAATTATTTGGACACCCTATCAAAGTTACAACTATGTGTATTATTGGACATCCAACTTATTCATAAATGAGTTCATTGTTATTTCGTGTTGCGGAACTCTCGGAGGGTACTCGATGACACAAAAACATCCTCCATCAAAGTCCTCACAATGAGCTACAAATGACATGATACGTTTGTCGGTGTCTCCACAGTGTATGACTGAACAGTAGGGTCACTTGGCATTGCGTTCGACAAGTCTGGGCTTAATTGTTAGCACAAAGGAAATAGGTATACAGAAGAAATGGCCATCTCAATCTCCAGTTCTTAATACTTTTTAACCAAACTCAAAAAAAGTAGGAGGTTCTCAATTCGGTGGTATTTTTTATGTTTGTTTCCTCTAACTCCATCATTTATGAACCGATTTGAAAAAAAAGTCTTTCATGTGAAAGAATATTATGTACGTTCCGGTTGGTCCTAAAATTTTATAAAAATCGGTTCTGTAGTTTGGTTTTTAAATCAAAATAGCTGGAGGAAATAGAAAATCCATGTAAACGAAATTGCGTGTTTTGGCTTTCCGCTGTGTAAAATAAAAAACTTTTACAAAAAATACAACCGCTTCCAAATAAAAAAAAACCACTACAAAGTATAAAATAACTTTAATTTCGGAAGTCGATGTTAAAATACGGAGAAACAACCAAAAACACCGACTTCTGACTTAGGACTAAGTTCAGCAGTTGCAGGCTGTTTCCAGCCGCTTCCGATGGATAACTAGAGAGAGGGACTGCAACACTCATACTGTGTCATTGTCTCGTCAATACCAGATTAGGGCTGTGGGACTGTCCTTCACAAGCCACAATAGCCATCATTTAAATCTGTGTGTAATAAATGCCGTTTGTCTTTTGTTTCCCGTGTGCGGTGTCGTGTCCCGCCTCGGGAGGCCGGGAGTCGCGGGACGAGCCCGGACATGTTTCAGCAGCGACTTGTTGCTCCCGGCCTACTCCGGGGCGAGCGGGGGGAAGTGCGGGAGGGGGTTGTTTGCGAGTATTCCAACGTATTAGCGTAATGTATTCAGCGGGAACATGTCGCAGGGTTTGATTTATTTTCCTTAAAATATCTTGAGTTATTCAGTAAGCTAATCTCTTGTAAATTCGGTATCTTATTATGTATATTGCTAAATGTAAATATTGTGTATCTCGCTTTAAATAAACACATGTCAAGAAATATAATTTTGTTATTATTTCAAAAGACGTCCACTGCTTGTATATTTTGTAGTAACTTACTTTCTGAACGAATGCGACACACTGAGGTCTGAAGCAACCCCCAAATTGGTCGAATCGATCGCAGTTGTGAATTCATTGTTTTCTTAGTGTGCCTAACTTTCAGAACATTTTCATTAGAAGCTTCAAAAATACTTTCATTTGTATATCTAACCCACTTTTCGTTCGCAAACCCATGCAACATGGCCTCCTCTGAAAGATATTCTGGATTGCCTTTAGTGTCTTAAACAGTATTTTGAGATTTACTTGTGCTTGGTCCAGTTGTACTTCCTAAGTAATGCTCTTAATTAGTTGTGTAGATACGACTGGTAACTCTCAAAGAAACCCAGTGCTCGGCGTTTATTATAGCTGGTCCTTGCAGTTAGCGTTGTTGAGTTAGTGCGCGGCTGCGGGCGAGCGAGCTAAATATGTTCAGTTGAACAAACCATTTTAAATCACATCAAGTGTTATTTTAGTTTAGATTTTTGGATGTGTGTGGACTCCATGTTTTAGTTAATTGAATAAGTATTTGTGTGGTTATGATTGCTGGAATACAGGTACAGTAAAGGATGTGGCGCGGTACTATAAAATACTTAACATATTTTGATTTGATATAGGAATATTCCTTTTAAATAAATGACTTTCACATCGTTAGTTGATCCGCGTTAGTCGATTGGTAACGACAGCCTCCAATCATCTGTCATGTCATCTCTTTAATTGATAATGTGCCTTGAGTATCAATACTTCTAAAGAGGTCGTGATGAAAAAGCTGTCACGGTACTTCTGTGCACCAAAATAATTTATAATTACGATATATTTATGGAAGAAATTGAACTGCGAGATAATGATATGCCCACCATCCAACAAAACAGAAATATTGTTTTCAAATGAACAGAATATCCGCGTTTCCCTATCCACTTTTTGAGTGTTTGCTGCGGCTCCCCCGTCGATAGCCACGTGGCACTGAACAGTTCGTCAGTGGCCAGCAGTCAATCCGCAATGTTGAACTATCAATCAATGAGAGCGAACTAATTAGGGTTTCGTCCGTCTGTCCACGCTGCTGACGAATAGCGGGTACGTTGTGAACTTTACGTGCCACGAAACGTCTGAACAAAGAAAATTGAAGACTTTCAGAGTTTGTGGCCGTCAAGTGTCTACCAATGTCATGTCATGGAACAATATAGGCTGAACACCGACATACATGATCATAATAGAGTAACAGGACGTTCCATGTATACCTACGTCAAACAAGGGTCTCGGCAAGCGTGTTCTCGAGTTTAGCGAGTAAGTAGTTCACTGCAAGTTTCACGATTCAACCTTTCAGTGCCTGTTCTAGATAAAATAATAATGAAAACACAAAAGCGTACTCGTCAATGTACAAGCAACAGTACTCACAAACAGTTTCCTCATTTCCAATTCTCAACAAAACGTGAAACAAAAGCTTCGCAGTTTGTTATTAAAACCGCAGAGTTGGAGGCTGTCTGTCGCCCCTTTATCAATTAGAGTCTGTCCGCGCCGCGGAGCTAAAGTTTTGTTTAGTCTGCAGACGTGATGCGACTGCAAAGTGCAGAGTGCAGAGTTCAGCACCGGCAGTAAGTCTCGCTAGTTAATGTCATTGTTCTGGCAGGCATATACCTGGTGTACACACACGTACACTCTACGTACATATACGGTACATAGTTACTTCGTTTGCATTGTTAATTGGACCGAGTCTTAATAATGAACAGCGTAGATCGTGACAATGGGAAATGAAAACTGTGGTCCCAGCATGAACGAACGAATTCAAAATTGAAAACACACAAATAGCTATTTAATCAGTTTCATGATTTTATTCATATTTGTGGATGATATTAATTCTCTTATTATAGTTAAATTAATTGATTAAACTTTTATGTCATACTTTATAATAAAAAGTAAATTAATTCTAATTACCAGATTTACCAGAATAAATTTAAATTTTACACACGAATCCATTCTTAAAACTTAAAAATAAATACAAAAAACGTCAGTTGGTTTTTAGTAAACTACACGTGTACCCACACAATTTGAAAAACGCTTAATTGGTTTTAGTATTTAAAAAGTTGTATGTTATGCGGTTTTCGATGAAAAATCATTCATTTACCATATATTTAGAAAGAAAGAAAGAAAGACTCGTGCTTGGACTTCTGTGTTTTAATAAGCAAGTGACATACCCACGCGTCTTTGTGCTTCGTCATTAGCATTTCATTTATGCCCCACCTTACTTCACATTCAAGCTTAATATGCCAGAGTGAAAACGTTTTAATTTGCTTCCTTGTAGCTATTTCATATAAAAGTTGGCTCCGACTCAACTGGCTCGCGATCGCATCAATTATTGACTGCGCTCCTCTCAACAGTTCTACAATAAAACATACGTTTGGGATCGCTCAGGAATATTGCTTATGATGTATATTGTGTTCCTTAGTACCTATGTTTATTCGAGCTAGCTTTCCTCAAGGGGTGTGCCCCGTGAGCGTGACCTACCTATCTCACAGGAAAAGTGTATTCGTGCAATTTTGTGGAGAAACAAACAAACACAAACAAGCGAACAAAAATGTCACCTCTTGGTAATGTTTATATGCATTGCTCACAGTCACAGGAACTTTAGGATTCATTAACACACATTGAGTGTGCTTAAAAATGTTGATTTGTTGCCCATGACCTGGTCAAAATATTAGCTATATCAGTCAAAACATGACACGATCTCGTTAAGGCTATTTTATATTTTATCAAAAGGTAAAAGGGAGACGCTTTCATAAATATTTAATGGAGTGAACTTAATTCGCATGAGACATATTTTTAGCTTCCAAATATACATAGGTACAGGGTACATAATGAATACTGAATGGTACCACGGTGTTGGTATTCTTGTTTTCTGTTTACATTGTTTACCTCAAGATTAATAAGTATTATGCTTATGTACTCCGATGTATTAGAGACACCAAATTATGCTTTTGCTAATCTGCGGTGAATTCACCGAAACGCGGGACAAAACTAACTCGCATCCCTTGTGTTAAATATATTTTTATATATTTTAGCCAATTGTGTCCCACTGCAGGGCAAAGGCCTCCCTTTCTTCCTTCCATTCCTCCCGGCTTTGGGCAAGCATGGACCAATCTGGCCTATAGGCGTCAAGCTCGTCCCGCCATCTTCGCCTGGGTCTCCCGCAATGTCGTCAGGCATTTTCTGGGACCCACATTGTGGTTGCTTTAGCCCATGAACCGTTCGACATACGGCAGACGTGGCCGGCCCAGTCCCACTTTAGTTTGGCTGCTTTTTGTGTGACGTCGGCGACTTTTGTTTAATAACTTAAATAAAAATTGTCGGTGTTAAAACCTGCGCCAAAAGTAGATGACCACCTCCCTCGGCAACTTACCAAGTTGCCGCGTTCTATATTCAAACTCTGTGACTCACGCTGCTTGTTTTCTTTGTTTGGTCTATGGCACGACTCTCAGGTACATGTGCTATAGAGGTAAAATCTGCTTTTTTATATTTTGTTCCGGTTCCGATACGTAACACTAAAATAGTAACAAAAAATGTCGTTTAATTTAGTCTTGTCCTCTTCAAAAAAATAAGTTCCATAACCTTTTATTGCAATAAAAGTCACTTGTTACTTCAAGCTCTGGAATAATTGCATCTCAACTGTTTCATATGTCCGCTATAAGCCAGTGCAGTGAACTGTGTACGAGTAGCTATTCAAATGTTACCCCAAGTGCAAGTGCTGAACTTTGCCAATAATACAACAACTGGTCAGGAGCGAGCTTCTGGTACTACAGGGTTCTGTACTTTAGTGTCCCAATCGTCAATAATGCATTGAATCAAGTTGATTTTTTATTTTAATATTCTTTACACTCAGGATCGCGTTTGATCACAATCTCAACTGATTGAAAGCGATGATTTTGGTCTACGATGGAACACTCGCTCGCTTATCAGGAAACAGACTCCGGCAGGGAATTCCAGCTCTTTAGCTGAACACACAGTGAAAGTATTCCCAAAACATTTGTGGCGTGTGGGTACGATGTCCACTACGTACCGTGGTAGCGCATCAACGTGAAACATCCATAATAATTTGCAATGCATGTGATGTGCAGATTAAGTAGTTATTACACAATAACGCGGTACAAAATAATCACATCACACTGTCTCTTTATTACTGACCTCTCCAGCACATTATAATAAGAGCTGCACTGTCCAGTTTTATTTCCACCTCTATTTGTGCGGAACTCGGGAATGCTACAAGCGTTAACCCACTTAGCTGCCGAGGTGGGTACCCAGCTCCACAACTTATTCGCTCACTTATAACTTGGAGCTGTTTTTGAACTTACTTACTATGTTTTCAATACGCTTTCCTGTGTATCTGACTCACACGAACCGTGATTCTATTCTGAAAAACTACCATTTGTAGTGTTCTGATCACAACTTGAAAAGTTTGTTAAAGGCGCGTTGCAAAAATATTGATAATGGAAAGACTGAGAACCCGCTGAGGGCCGCGGAAGTCGAGCAGGGAGATTTGCTGAAAGCGAGAGCACAGGACCAGTCAATGTGGCGACACTTTGGGGAAGCATATGTCCAGCACTGGACGAATGATGAAGGATCAACCATACATGTTTTCGATTAGTGTTTTTTTACTGTTGCTGAATTTCCTTTATAACCTCGGTCTGTGTGAGTCCGTCCTCGCAGACTCACAGAGCGCGTATTGTCATTACGTATAGCGCGGTAACTGCAAGTTTAAGCTCAGTTGCTCCGCAGTGTTGTTGGGCGCTAACGCCTCTGAAATATTGAGCAAGCGGCGCCGGCGGGCGGCGACAGTGAGATGGTATAGCTACGAGTCTGGGGACGGTCGGGATTATGTGTTAAAAGATACATAAGAGAAGGAATATTTTGTTGTTTTTACTTAATAGGTACCTTTCTACTGCTGGCAGGACGGGCTCGATCAAATGAACACTTCACACCAGCCCTACACCGCACACAACCGGAAGTCGTGAGGGTCTTGCTGCAGCTGTAGAATACCAGTGCTGGGCAAAGGCATGCCTGTAGGTGTCAGTGACAGTAACTCGTACTACTGTTACACAAAACGGTCACAGAGTCTTTTGAAAAGGACTATTTTTAAATTGCTATGCTCATGTATGTCTATGATATAACAAGTAAAACAAACTAATCAGATCAATCTTCAACTATGACTTAAACTGAGTTTGTTTGTGATTGTGATACTAACCTTTTCTAGATTTCTAAAGCTGTTCGACGGTTTTGTATTCCACCCACTGCTGTTGTGATATTTCTCTAACTTACTTTAACAATTCAATCGAAACCAATTCAGTGCTGTCTGCCAACAATAAATGTTTATTGTTATTGCATCGCAATGTTTGTTTATTCCGATGCGTTTCTAGGATTTGATATTATTTGCTCGCTTGCCGGATGAGATCTCACCGCAGATGGATCAATCCAGCTCGTAAACGAGGAGATATGTCTGGTGGTCTGGAAGTGTTACATGCTAAACGTTGTTTACCGACGTTACCTACTGCAGCGGTGTTGTGCTTGGCACTCACATGGACGCACTTCGGATATCATTATGTGCGGTGCTGTGATGTAGGTGTTTGATGAGTTCCACAGTCGATACTTCTGACTTTATTATCTGTTACATTATCTAGAATCTGAAGTGTTTTGGATCCTTCTGTTGTAGGCCATCCCGTCGATTAATAAAATCTTGATAATAATTAGATACTCTTCACCTTCTCAGATTTGTAGTTTTCTTTCTATGAATGAGACACCTCTAATTGCACAACTTCTCGAACATCTTTGACAGTCGTTATGAACAGTCAGAAGCCAGAAAGGCTGACAGCACCCTTGCAAAGTGGTGCCGTGTTACCAGTTACTGAGCTGAGGAGATCAGATAGGCAGTCGTTTCATGAGCCACTGGTACTCAGCTGCAGCCGGCTACACTGGAAGTCGATCCCAATACCATTGAGAGAAGGCGGCCGACGGACGAAATAGAAAACGAATACAAACGTTTGTATCGTTTAGTACGTTTGCTTAATTTGTTTATTTTATTTCATCTTACAATACGTGCAACACATCAATAAACTCCAGTTTCGAAACAGACAATTAATTAATGGGAGATACCAATCAAACCGATACATTGCCGGCCATTTTCAGTCGCTGTAAAACAACAAACGACTATCAAAATAAAGTTTTCTGTGTTTAAAGGTTGGTCCACATTTGTGACATGGCTTCGTGACCGTGTCAGCACGCATGTCGCATGTGTGTTAGAAGTACCTAATTGTTGAATTAATGCCATTGTTTTATAATATTTTATGGAATTACGGTGAATATACTATTTATTTAATTGTATTTTTCTACATTTACTATTTATTTAATTGTATTTTTCTACATTTACTATTTATTTAATTGTATTGTACCTAGCTCATTCTACACTTCTCAACTTGACTTTGATTTTACATTTTATTTATTATGTTTACAAGTAAGTACCACTTCCGAACTTTTACTTTTACTTTTTACTTCACATTTTTTTATTATTTATACGTCTACTGTGCGTTTGAGCGTATGATACCCGTGGGCTGCAGCCCAGAATCAGCGTTAGGTTAGCCTACTGCTGCCACCTGACATTATAGTTTTATTTCAATCGACTTTTACATCAGGCTTTACAACTTGTATTAGTTTAATTTTATTCCTTAAAATAAACATCGTCGTTCCTAGATATCCGTTAGTTAAAACCCAAAAAGTGTCTTATTTTTGTTGTTATACTTATTTTCCTTTCTGAAAAATGGGGAGTACATTGAGTGAACTATTTGATGGTTTTGACGAATTAATATCTGTAATATATTAAATTAATAATTGTATTGTATTCCTGACCGCCCGCCACCGCCCGCCACAACTCGCAACTCGCAACTATTTGCTTGAGAGTAAGTGGCCGGTGCCTATAGCACCGACGGTATTTTATTATGAACTGCCGTCTACATTTGCTACAAAGCCGAGTGACATTCTCACGCGTGGCGTGTGCTCGTCCACATCATCGTAGCAAGCCCCGTGACAGTTGCAACGCAGTTCGATCCTGCGAAATGTCACAAATGTGGACCCACCTTTAAGTGAGCTAAATAAAATGGCGGCGCTCATATTACGCGCTCTGTTATGAAGTGCGCTGCCCTTTGATTTGCCGGCGGCGTTGTTATTGCAACTCGATACTTCGTGACACTAACAAGGCTGCCCGGCGCCGCTCGGGCACATCTATACAGTGGCTCGGGGGCCGGGGCGCTCGGAACAATCACTGAACTTCTCTTCTATTATGTAGAGTACCTTTGTATATTAACGGAATATTGGTACTTTGCTCTTTTATAGGTGATCCTAGTTGTGTGTGGTTCTGTCTCGATACTACTTCCACGGCACCGAAGAGCGGACCTACTCTTAATTTTAAATGTTTTGACTTGGTACAGAAAATCTACTTGACACGTGTTTTTAGAGTTCCGTAGTCAACAAGGAACCCATATAGTTTCGCCATGTCCGTCTGTTTGTCTGTCTGTCTGTCCGTCCGCGGTTTAGCTACGAGACACTTAGCGCTAGAAAGTTGAAATTTGGTCTATACTTTACATGTAAATGTAAAGTGTGTCTCATGTCATGTGGTCGTAGCATATATAATGAATTTAAAAGGAAAATAAATAATAAAATAAATAAAATAAATAAAACAAATAAAATAAATAAAATAAATAAAATAAATAAAATAAATAAAATAAATAAAATAAATAAAATAAATAAAATAAATAAAATAAATAAAATAAATAAAATAAATAAAATAAATAAAATAAATAAAATAAATAAAATAAATAAAATAAATAAAATAAATAAAATAAATAAAATAAATAAAATAAATAAAATAAATAAAATAAATAAAATAAATAAAATAAATAAAATAAATAAAATAAATAAATAAAACTATTACAGCTAAGAAGGCTTTACAAGTTAACGAGTAGTAGAGTATAAAAGTCCTAATAATTCCATAGAAAATGACTTAAAACCAGGTGCATTGGTACCTATGTAATCTAATAATAGTTAAGTATACTTAATTTTATTGGCTGTTCTGAAAGTCCGAATTTACATAGTTGATACTTTCGATACGTAAATTACAGTCAGAATCACATAACGTCCTCCGGTCCTCGAGCAAGTTAGGCATCGCACACGGCTCATTAACCGAACATTAAGCGCCTTTAATTCCGCGCCGCTAATGAATTAGCTGCCGTAGTTAGGGCTGTCACAAGTGTAGCTATTCATTAAGTCGTTCGCTTGGCCACAAGCCGGGCAGAGCGGCCACGTGTGAGCTTTTATTTTAATTTATTGCTCGCAAGTGACTCGTGACAATTTAATTTTAGAGCTAACGTCCGAAGTTTTTAACTATCTAATTAAGTAATTGTGATTGGCCTCCTACCTAAAGGATTTGGCTCAGATTGCTCACGATAGACAACTGGTAAGAAGGGAGGATGCTCTTTGCCCTACATTAGAATATAACGGGAGTGCTATAATAAATCATAATAACAACTTATAATACAATCATGCAAGTCATTTTTAGGGTTCGGAAAGTCCAAATGAAAAACCGAACCCTTGTCGGATCTCTTGTCTGTCTGTCCGTCTGCCACAATTCATTTGTTCCGAAGTCGGTACAATCCGATTTTAGTAGATATTTAGAAAACCCTGAAAAATGCTTGCATATCTACAAGTTACTAGGGTGGGGCAGCCCTATGTTAAATGAGCGCATTTCGTTTAGTTCGTCGCCGGCTCACAGTGAGAGTGTTCCCGCCACAGAACACGGCACCACCGCGTCGGCCTCGTCCACAGAGAGCTCCACTCAGAAGTAAGGGCGGTGGGTCGTTACCACAACCTCGATGACATCCAATGCTGGCAGAATGGTTCAGTCGATGTCTGGTCTTGCTGCATCAAAGGTCTTAAATCTAATCTAATCAATGGTCTTAAAGCGAGCGATCGACGTCGATCAATGACATCGATCGATTGGGGCCGCAACACAATAAAATACGAGGCGCCAAAAATGCTTTGAGCGCACAACTTCTGTCATGGACCGCCTTTTAAAGCAGTCAGGATATGCTTTATTTCAGTCGTAGTTTAAGAATATTAGACTTTTTTAAATGTAAATGTTGACGTTTAAAAAAGTTTAAAATGAATCAACTAGAAGAAGCACCTCTATGGTCTCTGGTCTGCTGCCTGTGCAGTTCTGTGTACGGCGGGCGGCGCCGGCGACCCGCTCTCGCAGCGAGACGTTAATGTTTAAGTAGCCGCCTTTTATTCTATCTTTATGCACATTTCGCTTTGTAAAGCTAACTGAGCCAGCTATCTACACGTCTGAGGGTAGAATTACATCTGCTCATTTTAAATTCGAAATGCTAGAGTGTCGTAATTATTTTCGGACACACTAGTTTTAGAATGTCTTTTGTGATGTAGTAGATATGTCGGAGTCTTATTTTAAGCACTTTAGTTATTTTTTTTATTATGGCTTGCTCTTGGCTCTAGTCTAGGTCATAGATGACAGAGACAAAGTCGGCGATGGAGCGAGCTTACCCAGAAGAAGCCAGTTTACTCTAATTAGTTAATATGTCAGGTGGCTCAGCTATTTCTTATCATGTTGAGCCCCAAGCGTATCTCAAGCTATTTGGGATGCGACGCGGCTGCGCCCGTCCTTCCTCAGTAATTATTTCTTGTCACCCATCGGGGTCACCGGCAGGAAATTGTTTTTGTTATAATCTCCTTCTTTACCTTTCTCGTTGGGGGGCTATTATGAAGTGTTGCGCGGTCTATTGCGTATATTAGCGTCAAACGAAATAAGCGTTGACGAAATATACAAAATTAACCAGTTTTTAAATAGTGTATGTATGTGACCAGAACTCTCAGTTTTATTCCTTGTATTCTAGACTCGACACACGCTAGGTAGATAGTGTCTTACTTCAGGCAACACGAGGTAATGTGTAGGTAAAGTTTCCCCGCGAACGTGCGCGCCATCGGTAAGCGCGAGCACGTGGCTGCCTCTCCTCCCGGTAGCCGCACCGCGTGACGTACCGCTGTCTGAGGCGAGCACATCTTTCTGAATGTTTGTGTTATCACTTATTAATGAGAGAGGTGCTTCGTGAATATTTTAACGTTCCGCTTACCTCGATTATATATGCTTTGTAAAGGAACGTTCAAAAAGTATTGAGTTGTTCAAATTGTCTCAGATAATAAAGACATGGTCTGTAATGTAGTTAGTAGTTTGTATTGCCAAACTAGTACGTAGCATTGCGCTACATACTAGTCTGGCAATACAAACAAAAACAATATGGAAGTACCACATCTATAAGCCTTAAATGTAATAGAGTTTGTATCGAATCGCGGGAAATTACATAAAAACTGTTGTTTCCACATACTCGTATATGTAGGTACATACTTCCGAAACTTTTGTAATCTCACGATTTACGGCGCCGATGTGCGGGAGATTGGAAAACTTGTTCCGAACACAAAACGATACTCAAGCCGTGCTTATGGAAACCAGAGTGTGGAGGTTCAACTTGTTCATGTTTTTATTATAACACTTTGTTACTGTTGTATTCCATCGATGTTTAAACTGAAAAGAGTTTGGCATTTATTACAAAACTAGCTTCTGCCATAGCGGATGTCGTGGAAGTCGTGGATGTCGGAGAGTGACCCAAGGGAACGTTCTCCCAGCCTGTGCTATTCCAGACTATATATCTTCTGTGCCAAATTTTATTCTGGTCTGTTCAGCCATTCTGGCGTGTTTGAGTAACGCACATCCATCCAAATTTTCGCATTTATAATAGTAGTAAGATGAGCGTATTAACTTTTCTTTTTTAAATGTGTGTGTTTTTGTAATCGAAGTAAAACGGCTTAATAAAAAGCTTGGGAAATTGTACATAGTGCAATCTGAAGCACAATCCCGCGGAACACTGTCGTCACTAGAAAGGGTTTCCACTTGTCTATCAACTCCTATCCAGGCTGTGTAATAAAATAAAAGCGTCTATAAACTTAATTAAAGAGATCTAGTTCAATCTCGACAGGTTACTGACACTCTGCTGTGTCTCAAGTTTTACTATTTCAATTAGGTTGATTAGTTTGAGATATCGCTGCTAGAAACTTACATGCGGATCAGACAATGTTTCAAATACAGAAAGGTGAATGAGTACTTACTACCGACTACTGACTTTATAAATAACTAAATATTTCCCTCGGTATTGTTCGCGTTAAAGTAGTATATCACCCACCCCATCCCATCTATACCTGTACCAAATTACATCAAAGTCGGTTCAGCAATTAAGGCGTAACAGCGTAACAAACAAACAAACTCAATTTTGCATTTATAATATTAAAGTTAGGATTTTGAATGACGAGAAAGAAATCCGCTATTTGACACAAGCACCCCTTAAATCATTTCTCATAGAGCAACTGTAAGCCGTTAAAATTCCTCCAAAAAATTCACTACTAAAAGAACAACATAAGCGATTCTAATAACACCGAAACGCTCTTTTCAGGCACGCTCGCTCGCATTCTGCAACGTCACTGTTTAGCAGCTCAAAGTGCTGCTGTAATTAAAAGGTTGTGAAGGCCGGAACGGCGCGGCGGTGTCCTTTGAGCCCCGAGCGCATTGTCTCTGCAATAACAACGACTCTTTGAGCGGTGCGTGCCGGGATTCATGACGACGCGCACTCGAGATGAGTTGCATTTTTAATACTACGTAGCAGTGTCGTAGCAGCTTCGTAGTGCTGTCGTAGCGAGGCGTAGCAGTATTGTACCATAGCGTAGCGGTATCGTGGTCGTCGCAGTGTAGCAGTATCATTGCAATGTAGTAGTGTATTGTAGCAGTACTTTACGGTACGCTTTTACGTGGCGTAGTGGGGTCATCAGCATTGTATCTGAAGGATCACGGTTTCGTAGCAGTGACGTGGCATGTTGTAGTGCATCGTAGCAGGTGGGGGGGGGGGGGGGGTAGAAATGTCGTAGCCGTTTTGGAACACTGTCGTAGCTATTGTGCAGTGTATCGTAGCAGTATCAAGGCAATGTAGTAATATAATAAATTATAGGCAGAGCCTGTGCTATGGCAACCAGACAACTGATAAACATACTTATATTTATCAGTTGTCTGGTTGCGTAGCGTGCAAACTGTGCTGTTGTTGTGCATACTTACTCGTGGCGGTAGGTGGTGTAGAATTTACTCAGTGTGAGCGATCATCTCAGCTTGCATATCTAATAATGGTGGCTTAACGTATCTCGCAAAAGGCTTGTAATATTATGAACATTGTCACATGATCATTTGTCATAATTGCAGCGCACTTCCATATTTGTTGGTGTCATTGTACCGCGTGAACTCCACGACACACCATCCATCATAGAACAGACATACCTGCGCCTTCCGTGTGACGTGGGCGAGCTAAACATTCTCTGGGGATTACACGCCGTAATTAAAAAATGTTTTGTTGGAAAAACGGGCACTGTGAAATTGTATAGGTACACAAGTGATCGAAGTGAAGGCTTGGGTGAAGTGATCACGAAGTGAGCTGTCAATCCATATAATCAAGATGAAATGACAGCTCACTTCGTGATCACTTCACCCAAGCCTTCACTTCGAAATGGTTACAGAACCTCGTTCAATTCAATGCTTGGCGATAAATTCTGTTCTACAAGTGTCAGTACAACTCCAGGAGACTTAGAGAGTAATTATGGCTGGTTATTCTACTTAAGTGTCAGTGGGCAAGGCACATTGCTCGCAGAAAAGATAGTAGATGGGTTCGGAAGGTTCAGGAGTGGCGACAAGGTGGACTGATGACCTGCTGAAGGCGGCGGGAATTTGCTAGATGTGGTCGCACAGGACCAGTCGAAATAGCGCCACTTGGGGAGGTCTTTTGGCTCAAATGATGATGACTATTCAACGTTAATGAAAGTGACCAGGGTACCGTACCTTGCATCTTGTTTAGATTAATTTGCATTTGTGCCCGTTGAAGTGGTGCTTCTGTGGTGTCTTCTATCCTTGCTCGCTTGTAAGCCAGCGAGGTGCGGTGAGGCACGGGGGGGGGGGGCACTGTAAGTCAGGACGCCATGTATTATTCATGCAGGCGCCGCACCGCGGTCCTGCAGCGCCATCTACATCTACATAACTGAATCACTCTTAGCGCTGCTAATTGCGCCACACTAAGCTCCGCCGTAATTAAGCGCGCCCTTATCTCCGGATTAGTGGATGAAATTCATTTAATTTTGTTTCATTTATTCAGTTGTTGCTTAATTTTCCTTCTTTTTATGAAGTTTTTTTGGGCAGGCGTTTAGTCATGACAAAGCGTTGCGTAATTTGGATTATAGACACTTATGTTAATTAGTAGCAATGAGAATAAAAATACTAGAAATAAAAGTGTGTCGATGTGAACACCTAGTTCAATGCTTAAGTCGTCACATGAAGATGAAGGCAGACAGTAAACAAGTACTATGTTTACTGTTTAATTTCCCCAGACACCGTCCTCGACAGCTAAGTACGAAACAAATACAAACACTCGTCTACTACACATTACACTGCGGGTATTATATTACATCCTCCGATAAACAAACTGCTACAATACAATCGGGTTCCGTATATTCTCTGCCAGGGGTTCCGTATAAAATCCTGTAATCCCGGCGTTACACCATACTGTATTATTTAGCGAGCTTCGCGTAAAAATAACTTCGTACAAAGCCGGCCCGGACCCGGCAGCCGTCCGGCAAGCCTGAAATCCGAAGCTGAAAGTAAACACATAGAGATGTGGAAATTACGATTACCAAAACATTCGATTACACGAATTTTCAATGAAATCAAAAGAATAATCTTTATAGCTGAGTTAAAGTAAATCGTTAAAGAATATTCAAAGCCATTTCTTTGAATTTTCGCCCATTTCCTAAGTTTCGTGTTATGAATTAGTTTTATTAAGTTGTAACGGAATTGAAAGATGAAAGAACACTGTCGACCTTGTTGTTAGTTCACGGTCAACGGTGGCAATAATGAGGCAGGCGTAGATTAGTTCGCCAACTACTTGTTGAATCATTTTATAAACTAACTACCTAATGAATTGAAGAGCCAAGGTTGACGATTAAATATCTTCTTCAGTTCACTTTAAGAGTAGTTTCCATGATCGAATTAAAATCACATTTTCCCTCGATATTGAATGATGAATCGATTTGTAAAATCTCTAAGAAGCTCTTCATGCTTCCTAACCTTCTTTGCCCCTCTAACGACTTAATTGATTCGCTTCGAGCCGGCTCGCTCCGGATTGTGCCGGTTCGAACCGGTTAGCAATTAAACCGGTACCGGCACAACGATAACTGAACCGATATCCTTCACGGAGCGTTCGCCCCCGTGACTCCGGCAAACGATTCCGACGAATACTTTGGTATTTGTCGGAGTCGTTCACGTGAAATATTTATCAATTTGTAATATGTTGTAAAGGCGGATGTAGCGTTTCACTTGACTGCTCGATATTTTGTAGCATTTAACATTTTGATTGGCAGGCGCGCGCTGAACTCGCCCCCATTCAGTCGCTTGTATTGATTTTGAAGAAATGCCTTTTGTAATTGAAATCGTATTACATTTCAGTCGAATTTGTTTCTCGTTTTATGTTTATACTCAACTGACTATTCAATCAAACCAAGTCGAGGTAGAAATATATTTTCATAAAAATATGTGCGTAGGTATTTTCTGTACACCTACGTTTTTTCTTGATTGAAAACCGAATGAAGATGAAACCTCAAATCTTGCTTTAATATAAGCAAAACATAATAAACATATTGATGTATTGTAGCAGTAAATCACACGGGCACCGTGTATTATCACGAAATATTTATGTAATATTGAATTTCTGAAATATGGGCTTCAATTATGATGTGCTAAAGTTTGGATTTATAACGTGTATAAAAGTGTCGGAACACGGCTGTTACAGAGCGATGGCGGGGAGTGTTTACACCTCAAATAGACTTTTATTCGAGAAAGGCCGTATTTAGTGTTTCAGAATAGTCGAATAGTACTATATGAGTGGATACTGAAATGTCTGGAGCTCATTATAAGCTTCCAATATTTTAATTCTTATTGATTAAAAAACTTCCTTGGAATATTTTCTTTGCAAGATTTATTTTCTTTCTGGAAAGATTGATGTGCAGTTTGGTGCGGGCTTATGTTGTGAAGTAATTTATTAAAAAGGGAATTTATTAACTTTATTCTGCATTCTTCTATTTGAAATTATGGGACACTTTAGTTACACCGGTCTGTTATTGTAAGTTGAAGATAGTTTTACTGAGGTTACATTTAAAAATATTCTGTAATATGAAGCATGGCGACGGATGCTGGATGTATATTTCCGACATGCTTAGCAAGGTACTTGTCACGACTCCCACATGCCGATCTATTCTGAGATCAAAACACGGCATTCTCACACAAACATCACATTTTTACGCAAACATCACTTTTACAGGAATTCTATTCGTGCGCTCGTAAACTGTTGTTGATGTGTTCTCCGTGAGAGGTACCTACCTACTGTTTGAAGATAGCCTCGCCAGCGCCAGCTGTCTCTGTTTACCAGATCATCACTTGACGAGAGCTGTGCGTATTTTAAGTGATCATTGTAATATTTCTTAACCCACGCAGAATCAGTTTCGCTAATTTGGGAATCATTCCATGTCGGAGTAAAATTCCATCCCAGCTGGTCGAACGTGGTTGTAAAACAAATTACTATCAACATAACATTTTAAGTTTATCTTCCGTTTTTTAGATAGAATAATGATAGAAATGTTTGTTGGTAACATCGTCCTGTATCGTGTATAGAATCAAGTAGGTAATTCTTCAACTTCTGAAGTCAGGAATGTTTTAACAGGTTCGAATATAGATTTCATTATTGTTTTATTATTCATTGTTTCGTACTACCAGTTCTCATTTGTCGTTAATATTTATAATATTGCCCTGATTGCACACTAACTCTGATATGAAATAACCTCGACACTCCGCCCCTGTGCGAGAGTGTGCCGGTTATGACGCCGGGCCGTCGATTGCACTATAAACTATTCAGACTACAGTTAGCAACTCTGAACTTGCCAAATATAATGGTCCAAGTTGTAGTTGAACGCACAAACTTGCCCAAACGATTCATTAATAGCGTGAGACTCGCTCTTGAGGTCACCAAATGTGCCACTTTCTGCTGGGTAGTTCACCGTCAGATCACAACGTGTTACAATATTAAACTATTTCCTTTCTTTTCTCGTGTATCGTCCACGGGAATTACATTTATATACTAAAGAATAGCTCATATTTTGGACATAAAGTTAATGATTCATTAAAAAGGAATTATGTAGTTTATTTTTCAGATAAATATTGTTGAGAGGCATTCAGTCGTATACTTTATAAAAGAAACGAGTGTGGACATGGATACAGTAGTGACGGTCGCGGGGAGCGATCGAAACCCAACAACGTACAACTTTATTAAGATGCTTTTAATGAAACTTTTCTACACTAGGTATAGGTAATAGTAGTGGAGACACGCTATGTAACGACTCGCGCCCTGATCATCTGCTGCCAGCGCATATAATAAAAGAGGCTTCAAAAGACTTATTATGTTCATTAACGACAGATATTAAATTACTGGAGCGTGCAGAGTACGTGTGCCAGTGTGGAGGCTCTAAATACGTTACAATTGCTCCGCCGGCGCGATTTCATTATTTCGTACCATAGCGCATGTTGCGGAAATAATTATGTGGAATTATAAAGTTCCGTTCATAATAAGCAAACCTTTCCACCTATGATCACCTATCGCAATACGTTCAGTATCGTGTTTCTGGCTGTTCATCAACGTCATTCTCTGAGACGGATCATGCACCAACATCACAGTTCTAAAAAATAGCGCAAATACAATCGGTACTAAACAGGAGTTAATCGGTAGCGAAATAGCTTATGTTCACGCGCGGGGCGCGGGTATAGGATCGCGGTAGTTACTTTATGTTGCCATTTTAAAATGCGGATAAAGTATTTATAGTTTATATATCTTTGTCATCATCTCAATTTATTCGGGATCGGCGCAACATGTTTTCTTCGTCCATACTAGATGAGTTATAGTCGTTATTTCCATTCCACTTAGGTTCCTTTTCTATTGCTACAAACAAACTGCAATCATCAGTATTTACCAATCCCTGCGTCAAGCGTAGTGATTATGCCAAGTCATATAATAAATTCAACCCACAAACGATATCGTTACTTTCCAAAATTCCGCTTAAATTACGATTACCGTTATCCGATAACCGCCTAATCAAAATAAACGTTTCTTGAGACTCGGAGGAGCCCGTCTCGAACATCTCGTGATTCCTGGTATCGATTCTTAAGTGTGTCGAACAGGATATCATATTGCACGGGACCTTCTCTGTAACATGTCCCAACAAGGGTACCGATATAATGTTCCTTTACTAGATTTTGTTAGCGTCTTCGCAAGCTTGTAATCAATCAATATTATTTTAATTCCTCCGTTACTGAGTGATTAGGAGACTGACTGACTAACAGACAACGCGCAGCCGAAATGTCTCTTCTCTACACTCCGTAAGGGAGCACTAAGAGAGGATTTCCTGAAATTCCTACGGGAACGGGAAAAAACGGGATATGCGCATACTTAGTCGCAGGCAAAAGGTAGTTTGAAAATAATGTTACGGGATCTGAGATATCTAATGCCCGCCGGTCTATCTGTATCCATCCAACAAACGTAAAGTCAGTCAACGTAAAGTTAGGATGGATGGACGTTTGTTACCTGCCTGTACTCTGACGTACCAACTGCTGGACGGATGACACTTGGCACACATAACAGGTGTAGTTTATAATCTGGATCAACATACGTATAATACTTTTATCTCGTGAATATGTTTCCTTGGGATTATTTCCGACAGATTATTCATAATATTAGTCAGAGGGGAAGACAGTACCTACCCACACGCCTGTAAACTACAAATACTTATAGTTAAACCATAGCTTATCTGTGGCGGTATAATATTTGCTCGCAGCTTTCCTAAACACGCCGTCTATTTATGTATGGGTTGTTACCGCAGAATGTGCGTACGGAACCCTTTGTAGTCCTCAGTATATTGGTTTTAATTCCGGCTGTAATTTGAGGCGGGTTCTGATACTCATGGCGGGTGCGGATCGTTTCTCACAGACCATGGTGGAACACACTCACGGAGTTTGAAATGTTTTCAATTTGAACTATGGAAAGTACCTCTTTTCATAGTTCAAGATGTAAACCGATTGTTTTACACAAAATTAGGCGCTCAATCATTGGTAGCTTGAAAACAAGGAACATTAAAAAAAAAAAGTTATAATGTAACTCAATTTCCGGGAGTAAAAAAAAACACACCACATACTTTCGTGAGCTAGAACCACATTATTTCACGATTTTCTCTCTCTTAACACCTTCCTAGAAAATTGCATGCGAAACAATAACGGGAAATTATTTTGGGATTGTAAAAACTTTAAGATCTTTAACTTGTGGGTATATTAACATAAGTCACTTCATACCTGAGCAAGCGACCTTCCACCCCGGGGAGCGGCGCTAATTACACCCCTGAAATAATAATAACCGGACGACTGCCAACCTCCCCCCCCGCTCTCCTCGCGCTGTTTAATTCAGCTGCTGCTGCGTACGTGTCGCGGGTTCGCTCCCGGGCGAGGCATTAACTGTGGTGATGTACGCAGCTGGTAATTATGCAGTAGGTACGTGCGAGTCGTTTGAGCGTGCGACTTGCTTCATCATACTCGCACGGAGCTCGTACATAAGTACTTGTCGACATTCTGACGCTATTCTTTGCTCACACACACACTGAGACGGTCAAAATGTTTTTGGAATACTATGATTGTGTGTACCTACAGCTAAGGAAGCGGAGACTGTGTTTCCTGATAGCTACAGCCTAGGTTCTTTAAGTCAAGACAGGTTACTTCTACATGGTTCATGGTTACTTCTAGGCAATCGTACTCCATCGTCGACCAACTGTCGTTTTCCATAAAGTGAGGTTGTTGTCAAACGCGCGCATACTAATAATAATAAAAAATCTTTATGAACTGGATTAGTGCTGCCCTTTGACTTTTAAGGTGTCAGAACTCGGATTTTATCATAAACTCGAGTCGGCTATCAATACTCTGATATTCAAATATTCGATATGTAACAGTTACTTCAAAGCTCTATTAGAGGAAAAGGTCGAATCAGTCAGTTTATATTGAGGCAGTTCTTGAAGAAGAATTATTCTGCAAACATATCCTATTCTTTGGATACGATTTAAAAGATTTCCATAAAGACGAGATCTGTTTACATAAATCCTGTTAAAACATTGTTTTTATTAGATAATCCTGTTGGAACTTTATTAAACGATGAAAGCATTCCGAAATCTTTAGAATTCTTATCTTGTAACTTTCTTTTAACTTGATGAGGGGGAGAAGGAAGAGAATAACAAAGTATGAGAGCTGTTGATGCCAGCCACGCGGGTCAGAAGTGGGTCACGCGGGTCACGCGCGGGTCACGCGCGGTTCCAGCAACATGTTGCTTTTCTTGCAGGGCTTTTACGAAACTTATATCAAAAGTGTTTTAACTAAGATTTGAATGAAAACTTAAAGGTGTGTTTTATATGATTTTTGAAAAAGTAGCGTCCTTCTTAATTAATTATGTTTTATGAAAAAGCTGAAGACTTTGTTTGTTTGTTTGAACGCGCTAATCTCTGGAACTGCGAGTCGGATTTGGAAAATTAGTTTGTATAGGAAAGCTACAGGCTGTACGGGAAAAACGGGACATGCGCGTACGAAGCCGCGGGCAAAGGCTAGTTGTTTTATAAATAGCAGTTTAACATTTGATTTCCTCTGCCATTTCACATAAAATAAAAAAACACACCGATGTAATTGTCTACGTTCACTTTTTTAGAGGTATTGTATGAGTCACATGGGTGGCATACGAATCATTATTATTTAAGTTGTAAAATTTATGTGGGACATGATCCAACGCCTAAATGGATCGGAGCACTATAAATTATTGTCAAAGTCGACAGATTAGTATTCTAGGCATTACTAGAGTCGCCAAGGAGTAGTTAATAAAGTAAACTAGTCCACAGTTTATTACGAGAGCATTAAACGAATGTTAATGGGAATTGTAATGTAAACGTGCTAGCTAGTGGCCGGCGCAGACATACTACTGTCTCTCTTTGGGAACAGTTTCAATTGTAATGTGAACGTGCTAGGTAGTGGCCGGCGCAGACATACTACTGTCTCTCTTTGGGAACAGTTTCAATTGTAATGTGAACGTGCTAGGTAGTGGCCGGCGCAGACATACTACTGTCTCTCTTTGGGAACAGTTTCAATTGTAATGTGAACGTGCTAGGTAGTGGCCGGCGCAGACATACTACTGTCTCTCTTTGAGAACAGTTTCAATTGTAATGTGAACGTGCTAGGTAGTGGCCGGCGCAGACATACTACTGTCTCTCTTTGGGAACAGTTTTAATTGTAATGTGAACGTGCTAGGTAGTGGCCGGCGCAGACATACTACTGTCTCTCTTTGAGAACAGTTTTAATTGTAATGTGAACGTGCTAGGTAGTGGCCGGCGCAGACATACTACTGTCTCTCTTTGAGAACAGTTTCAATTGTAATGTGAACGTGCTAGGTAGTGGCCGGCGCAGACATACTACTGTCTCTCTTTGAGAACAGTTTCAATTGTAATGTGAACGTGCTAGGTAGTGGCCGGCGCAGACATACTACTGTCTCTCTTTGGGAACAGTTTCAATTGTAATGTGAACGTGCTAGGTAGTGGCCGGCGCAGACATACTACTGTCTCTCTTTGAGAACAGTTTCAATTGTAATGTGAACGTGCTAGGTAGTGGCCGGCGCAGACATACTACTGTCTCTCTTTGGGAACAGTTTCAATTGTAATGTGAACGTGCTAGGTAGTGGCCGGCGCAGACATACTACTGTCTCTCTTTGAGAACAGTTTAAATTGTAATGTGAACGTGCTAGGTAGTGGCCGGCGCAGACATACTACTGTTTCTCTTTGAGAACAGTTTAAATTGTAATGTGAACGTGCTAGGTAGTGGCCGGCGCAGACATACTACTGTCTCTCTTTGAGAACAGTTTAAATTGTAATGTGAACGTGCTAGGTAGTGGCCGGCGCAGACATACTACTGTCTCTCTTTGGGAACAGTTTCAATTGTAATGTGAACGTGCTAGCTAGTGGCCGGCGCAGACATACTACTGTCTCTCTTTGAGAACAGTTTAAATTGTAATGTGAACGTGCTAGGTAGTGGCCGGCGTAGACATACTACTGTCTCTCTTTGGGAACAGTTTCAATTGTAATGTGAACGTGCTAGGTAGTGGCCGGCGCAGACATACTACTGTCTCTCTTTGAGAACAGTTTAAATTGTAATGTGAACGTGCTAGGTAGTGGCCGGCGCAGACATACTACTGTCTCTCTTTGGGAACAGTTTCAATTGTAATGTGAACGTGCTAGGTAGTGGCCGGCGCAGACATACTACTGTCTCTCTTTGAGAACAGTTTAAATTGTAATGTGAACGTGCTAGGTAGTGGCCGGCGCAGACATACTACTGTCTCTCTTTGAGAACAGTTTAAATTGTAATGTGAACGTGCTAGGTAGTGGCCGGCGCAGACATACTACTGTCTCTCTTTGGGAACAGTTTAAATTTTAATGTGAACGTGCTAGGTAGTGGCCGGCGCAGACATACTACTGTCTCTCTTTGGGAACAGTTTAAATTGTAATGTGAACGTGCTAGGTAGTGGCCGGCGCAGACATACTACTGTCTCTCTTTGGGAACAGTTTAAATTTTAATGTGAACGTGCTAGGTAGTGGCCGGCGCAGACATACTACTTACAACCAACCCTTTGGGAGCAGTTTCAATCGCGAACAACTAACACGGCTCCTATTGCTTTTGATAAATAGAAGTCATGTTTAATGTAACATAACTTCTATTAGGTACTTTGATAAGGTATTTCCAGTCAGTGAAGGGTCACAAGACATTTCAGTTTGAGAGAAGAAAATAATTGATTGTGAATATTACATCCTACTTGCTGTGAATATTATTAATATGAACGTCTGTATGTGGGGATCCCTGTAAGTTCGGTAATCAACCACTCCTCACAGGTAGACCATGGTCTGGGTTAGTAAACATCAGTGGGAGTATGTCGAAATATTAAGCTTTAAATTGCTAATTTTTGTTAGTCAAGTGTCCCCCCTCTGCCAGTTTAACGGTTATTTTTGGAGAAGTGAAAAAAAATGTAGTAGTAGCATATATGTATGTATGTATATCGAATTTAAAAGGAAAACTATCACCGCTACCTAGGCTAAACGAGTTAATGAGTAATAGTCGACCAACTTATTAAATGGAACTGGGTAATTAAAAATTCCTAATAATTCCATAGAAAATTTCTTGATGTACATAAATAACGATAAAAGATTTAGAAGTTATGAGGGAACAGATGAACATACATACATAAATACCGGTTAAAATAAAAGTTATTATTACTTTGTTGATACTAATATATAGGTCCTAATATTGTAAATACGAAAGTTTGAATGTTCTGATGGATGTTTGTTACTCAATCACGCCAGAACGGCTAAACGGATCTTGATGAGATTTGGCACAAAGGTAGATTATAGTCTGGAACAACACATTAGATACTTTTTTGTTCCGGATTGTATGTTCCCTTGGGATAATTTGTGACATTAATGCGGGCGAAGCCGCGAGCGGCAGATCAAAAATTTGAAAACTGAACTAGTTGTCAATTATTTTCAGTATTTTTCCTTTTTATACGCTTAATAGTCTACCTTGATGCTAAATATCAAGTTTCTAGGTCATCTGGAAGTGGGTAAGGTTTTTGATCTATAAGTCAGTCAGTCATAAATAAGTCGGTTTTTAAGCGTTAATATAACTGTGTGACCTACATTTATGAAATTCCGGATTCAAGACAAGCTAAGGGTCTTTAACAAATGTGCCTTATTTCACTTTGTAAATTAAACAGATTTAGAGTAGTGCAGGGGTCAAAAGTAGCTCGAAATTATTCGTGTAATATTACACAAGGCTGCTACCTCGCCAGTTAAACTGACTTGGCTGGACGCGCGGCCGTGTGTCTAGATAGCTTAGTACTTTTACTGTTTTTCTGGCATGATTTAGGAGACGGGTAACTACGGAACAAAGTCGAAGTCAAAACGTTTAATTCAATTAGGCCATTAAACGGCACTTTTGAACGTCATCGTTTACAGTTCAGTAAAAATAATAGAATTACATTTATAAAGTGACTCTACTGTCCATTCGGAAAGGTAGATTCCTATGGAGAAGAACGGACAAGAAACTCCATAGTTACTCTTTTCAAATAATGATTTACAAAATTTGGTATACAAAAATTAATTTAATATTATGTGAGGACGATGCACCCAGAGTATGCTACTTATAAGAACAAAGTATCACCAGCAGAGGTAAACTTATTCATTTTGTTAAGAAATTTAGGTAAATGGTACTCACATATTTACAAACATTGGAACCATTAATTAAACAGTATGTGAGTCAACAGTAAAATAGAAACACAAAAAAAGATGTATATCTATAAAGTTAATACATAAATCAACCAGTTGGATTTTGTCTACACCCTTGATTGTCCTATGGAGCAGGACCAGCATGTTTCCAAGCATTCTTATCCTGAATGTAATCTTCTAATTTGTAATATGCTTGTTTACAAAGTGTACTTTTAACATAAGTTTTAAATTTTCCTTCATTTAGTTTTAATATGTCAGAAGGTATCTTATTGTAACATTTAACACAATACCCCATGAAAGAAGTGTGGACTTTAGGTAATCTAAAAAATGGTTGATCTAATTTGTCTTTATTTCTAGTATTAAAATTATGTCTATCACTCATTTTACTAAAAATATGACGATTTTTCCGCACATACATAATATTTTCATAAATTAATTGGCAAGGGACTGTCATAATATTAATCTTTTTAAAAAGTTCCCTAAGAGAATCACGGCGACGCAGATTATAAACGGCTCTGACAGCTCTCTTTTGTAAAATAAATATGGATTCAATGTCAGCAGCCCGACCCCACAGCAAAATACCGTACGACATAATGCTGTGAAAGTAACTAAAGTAGACCAAACGTGCGTCCCCTGGAACCCTACACTGTGCGTCATCTGACTCGCACTTGGCCGGTTTTATAACGGAAATATGTTAAAATGAGCCGATAAATTAAACATCTTGTGAAACAGTAATAAATCATAAGCTCTGATACACTTTAACACAGTAGCAAAGTGTTGTACAAACACGCTCGGCAATACTTCGGTAGCGTCCGCGTCACGTGTCGGCCATGACAGCTGACAGGCGACGGCGGTGGCACACAGCCATAGTGTTATGTGGTGTCGATAAAATGCTGTAACGTTGCGTTAATCGAGTTAACACTTTATTGAATCATTTCGCCGTGATTACCGGTACGCTGGTACCTGGGGGCTGGGGGTGCTGGCATTTATTTACTTAGTTCCTCTGGGTAATGATCAAAAGAATGACCTGGCTTACCGTGAATGTATTCAGACACTTACTGGAATCATACTTAGAGAGTCTTGTCAACCTGTCCTTTCCACTACTTTGATTGCATTTTTATAAATCTGTCTGTTAGGCGGCGGGACTTCTTGCCGGATTGCCGCCATGGGATCTGGAGGTGAGAGCCCTGTTTCGGATTCGGCCGGAGGGCACGCCCGGGTGTCATCATTGTGTGAATCGCCCGAAAGGCACGGTGAAGGTCTGCCCTGCTTGGGCGCAGCACCGCCGTGTGGCAGCGACCTCTCCCGTCCGGCCCTGATCAATTCATGGTCCGGAGCGAGGCCACCTCGCTAAAAAGCAGTAAAGTAACGGTCTGCGAGCGACGGGTGGCTCTCGTCCAATAAGGACCTGACTCGGGTCGACGTTGGTCCGAACCGACCGGTCGGAGGTGTGCTCCACGCGCGCTTCAAAGAGATGTCAGCATTAGTGACGGGGCCCGCTAGGGCCAGAGCCTGACTGGTTTGCGGAATTTGTTCGAAAGAGTTACCGCGGCCCTGGAACGGCATTTGGAGTAACACGGGTGGGTTTTAGTCAGTAAGAGTCTGTCACTCCCTTCCGCTCACAGTACAGTTTGAAATAAAAAAAGCTTGTGACATCTGTGACGACCAGTTTTATAAAATATGCAGAAAGTGTTTTTACGTGGTAGGATGTTATGCATAACTGGCTGCAAGCATCGTGGGGGATGACGACATATTATAGGTACTGGTTCTATCTACGCGGGAGGTCCATCACTTAGTATGTGAGGCGTCGCGCGAACTCGACAGTAATGATGACAGCTAATGAGGCGATACGAGGCTCTACAGTAACTAATTATGTTCTCAATTACCTCTCCACAATGAACGAACAGAGACCACGCCGCCGCCGCCGTGAGCGAGGACGCTTGCGCTAAGTGGTCGCATTTTATTGTTATTACGTACCTAACTATTAAAAGACAAGAGAGCGATGGCTCCCAACTTGGTCAAGGTAAGTTGTTAATATATTTTTAAAATTGCCACTAGATATTTACGATAGAACACCATGTGATACTTATTCCGAACGCAAAGCATTTTAGCATCAGCTGAAGGTCGGTGAAAACAAAATTATAACAAGAGGCCACCTACCTTGGCTTGACATTTTTAGGGAACATTAGTTACAACCTGCAGCTGCCTAATATAAAAGCTCTTCATGCCAGCACTACGTGGCGCCATTTATTAAGATATTGTAAATGATTGTAATGCAACTCAATCCCTAGATGCAGAACTTAGCCCATCACTTTTAAAAACCTAAACCTTATATTCAAAGGTAAACCTTAACACGACTATCTAGAGTTTTTTTTTGTCTGTGCTGTGTACTAGGCAATTACCTAAGCGCATTGTCCTGGTATGATTACAGTTTTCCAGTAATAATTCGTAATACATAGTTATGGTAAGTAAATAGTTTCATGTTGTCAGCGCACTGCGAGGGGGGAGGGGTGGGTGGTGGTGGTGGTGGTGGTGGTGATGTCAGCCCTGGGCGCTAGTGGTTAATGGATCAACTACACTGTCTGTTAAAGCTTGGTACTGTTTAGCCCGTGTACGTGGAATTCTATTGTTTAGTTTTCTGTTGTACGTAGGTACTACGATGTCTAGCGTGTAATTGATAGTACGCTTAAGTAGTGCGTGTCAATGTGGACATAATGGAGCGTAGCCTTGGACGTGGCTATAGTGTGCCGAGTGCCTAGACAACTTGATCTAAAGCACATACGAGTACATACTGCCTTCCTGCCTGCTTCATTACTACAGTCTGTTTACTCCTATTGGACAGGTGAACGTGAAGTCGTGAGTTTTCAGTAAGTTCAATATTTCCAACATAATAATATAAAGAGAAAGAAAAGTTGTTCTAAGAAAATTCACTTTATATTACATTCCATAATATATCAACTCTCAGCAATAAAGTAAATCAAAGTATTCCCAAAGGTACCCTACCGCTCTTCTTGTTTATGGCTCCCCAGTATCCATCGCAGACTAAGCTCTCGTCTCAATCGCTCGCCACTCCTCGCGAGTATTCGTCGCTCGTCGGTCCACATCAGCAGACTAGACGGATGTGCATCAGTCACGCTGACTGACAGCTGACTGCTGGCTTGAGAACGAGTGGGTTGCGTTTTTATTTCCAGTTTCTCTCTTTGACTCGAGGGAGCTGTTGGCTAGATAGTAACAGTGATACGTTTCAATATTTTCTGAAGGTTAAGCAACGCTAAAAGAGGTCACTTAGTGCATGGGTCACCAACCAGTTTCATACCAAGTTCCCCCGTGCCTCGGTACGCTCGCCGTGCCGTTGGTCCCGGCTGACATTCGTAGATCTTTCTTTGGCAGTCGTCACGGGCAGTCGAAAGCCTGAAAGTGTAAGTGTAGCCAGCAAGGAGTACCGTATTGCCAAGTTGCGGAGTTCAGACAAGAAGTTTATCCGTAAAATACTGGTATTCAGCTGAACCCGGTCAGACTGAAAGCTGACCCTAAATGAGAAACGGCAAATGATTTGCCACACTTTTCTATTTGACCTGATTAATAAGCACAACACACGTGGACGTACGATTACCATTAATGAAGTGTCGTGTCAGTATGAATGGGATTACAATAGGCTATTGTCGAAACACCATGAGAGTCGTAAATATGTCGTTAAAGATAATGTAGTGCGTATCGAGGCGGAGCTCGCCATAATCGTGTGAATGAATACCATTAGGTACGTGTAGGACTTGTACGTGAAATCAAATGGCATACACGGAGACTTTTGAATGATTTGATGGTAAAACTTGTTTGAAATCACGAGCATTAGGACCGCTTGCAATATTGTCAATTAGGTAAAAGTGGTGACTTGGTCGCTATTTCAGTACGTACTGAATACTGATACATGGTGAAGTATCAGTAGGTACGTAGTGAAATAGCGATAGTGATTAAGTCAATATAAAAATCTATTTAAATTCAATCATAAACTGAGCGTATTATTGTGAGGGTTTTTATCTTATTCGTAGACAGATCGCGTGACTGTGACGAAACCAAGGTCTTAGAGGCTATCCAGAAGCCTGCTAAGTTGAAATGGGTTTGCCCGAACCCATTTCAACAGCGGGACGAGCGACCAAGCGACTGGCCGTCTCACCCGCACTCTCAGAACACAGGTTTGTTTGGAAAGGGGAAGGATAGGCTTTTGCCCAGCAGTGGGACAAAATAGGCTATTCAGAGTACATTACATTAGAAACATACATAGTTAATGTGTGCCTAATGGTAATGAGTCTTCGCTGGCCCGTGTGGAAACGGAATCACGCACGCTACATGTATAATAGATTAGCCAAATGACCTTATATTATCATAAACCATTAAATCTAATAATGTAAGTATAGGATGATAAACCTAGATCATAAAAATATTAAATTGAAAAAATATGTAAGTACGTTGCTTCTGACATGCCATACCTACATATCTCTATAATTAAGTACTGTCAAGGCAACAGCATTCATGTTTTATAACTTCATGGTGACAATCCTAATCGAATGTTTTATATTTAGTTTGGCTCACATTACTCCACTGTTCTATTGTAATCTCTGAGTCAACATCGAATCTTTAATCAAAATAATCCATCAAACGAAAGGTGTACAAAAGCAAATAAACAAGAAAGAAATAACAAGGGAAACGCATTTAGATTTTATTTCAGGTATTAACTGTTTGCGATCTAAACGTGTAGTAGCGAAGCGAGTAGCTTTCCTTTCCGGCTGGGGATTGAATAAACTTCTGTAAACGTACACATTTACATAATCCGCACTTAACGGCGTTTTTATAGGCCGAGAGAAATAAACTTGAGCCTGAAGTGAATGCAGTGTAGTTTGAATTGAAGTAGGTACCTACTTACGCAAAAGAACACGTTCTGAAAAAGAAACTGTTTAGGTTTGAAATAAAAAAAATTGAAATCGATGTGGCGATCAAATGTAATGTCTGCTGCTCTGGAACTGAACGACGGATTCTTAGATTAGATATTCAGGGGAATGCAATCATCCCGCCGCATAACAGTATTGCGTTTCCCCCATGCCAAAGATGGTGATTGTAATCATTTTTGAACAGCCTTCTGATTTCAGCCAATGAATATCAGGTTTAATCAGATTAACGTAAAGCCATTTCACAGTGAATCAATCTTAATAAATCACGTTATCGTTCCCATCTGAATGAAACAACAAAAGCAAACAGCGCCACTTCCCCGCGATGACTCTCGTAACTCGCCGGAAGCCCCCAACTCGGCCGGACCCCAGGCTTCCTAATTAACTCGTCGAGCAGTAAAGTGGGGTTCTGGCGCACTCCAAGCCCCCGATACACAGAAAGTGGACACAATTATGTTTCCATTACCGCTCATTGTTATTTAGTCTTCATTACATCGGATGCTTCTCCGTGCGACTCACTGAGCTCGCCTCGGAGACTCGAGACGTTTAGTGATTAAAGATCAGTGGGCTTACTGAATCAAATGTATGTAGTAATTACATTGGTAGGTTAAACTGTACATAGAACTATTGGGTTCTATGGGGGGAGGGAGCTGCAGAACCGAGCTAATAACAATATAGGTTTCGAGATTGTTACGAGTTCTTCCAATTTCCACAGGTGTTTTATGGGAGTCTCTTTCAGTATTAATAAATATTTCTCACCTTATTCTGAAGCATCTATTAAGCCGTTTAATACCTTAATCAAGACCCTTTAGGCGTGTTCACTATCGGCATACCCAGCCTGGAGCCGGCAGTGACTCCTTCATTAATAGATTCCTGATCAATCAATCGACAACAGGCGCCGGGTGTAAGCCTGCAGTTCAAACGAGCCGCGATAAGAATTCAATTAAGGGCCGGGTGAGATACACCCAGGACCAAGACGTGTGAGGGACAGAAGGCTAGCTGATCACAAGCAACAGATGGTACCTACTTAATTAATTTACGATACCGTCAGCAGTCGCTGCAAACTAGGAATTAAACTGGTAGGTAACATTGAAGATAGGAATGTGGTCATGCTACGGTAGTCAAATTAATAAGTACATACCTATACTTTTGCAATAAGATAGGTACTGTTGTTTTGGGTGGTGTATGTAAGCATGCCAATAAAATCAAATCAAATACCTTTATTTCAAATAGACCATTTACAGGTACTTTTGAATTTTCGAGATCTGTCAGTCTAAAAGATGAAGCTAGTTCAACCGCGCCAGTGACGAGAGCAGCAAGTATTCTCTGCAGCAACACCCTCGCCGTGTGACTCAGTCGCGGCTTCATTCTGTCCAAAGTGAACCTTTTGTAATTTCTTATTTGTAATAATAAGTCCGACCACTATTTATTCTTTTTCATCCATATCCATACTAATATATAATAAATATTATAAATGCGAAAGTGTGTCTGTCTGTTACCTCTTCACGCTTAAACTGCTGAACCGATTTAGATGAAATTTGGTGTAGAGATAGTTTGAGTCCTGGGTAAGGACATAAAATTATCCCAGAAATCATCCTTTAAGGGGTGAAAAGGGGATCAATAATCGCAGAACCAATTTAGATAAAATTTGGTATGGAGATAGTTTAAGTTGTGGGGAAGGATAAAGAATAGTTTTTAAGTGTGTAAAAAGGCGGTGGAAGTTTGTAAAGGGAATCAATAAAAAAGACTTAGACTTTTCGTTACAAATAAACAATGTTCATGCAGTTTTGACCAATTACTCTTTAGGGACTGAAAAGAGGGGTGGATCAATAATGTCTTAAGTATGGAATAAAACTCAATATTATTTTACTTTTCCTAAGATTTAAAGAATGTTACTGCAGTTTTATAGGTGGGGAACTTTAGTGAAGCCACTGTTACATGTAGTTAGAGACGGTTCAAATAGGCGTTTGTTTTGGACATGAAATTTTGAGAAAAGGGCTTGAAGAGGTTGAAAAATGGGATGAAAGTTTGTTTGGGAGTCCCTCATTATTAAAATTAGATAAATCAAAGTATTAAGGCACTAAATCAAAAAATAAATAAACGTAATTATGTACAGACGCCAGCACATCAAGCTACAACAATCTGTCAAAGTTCTTTAACAGATTTTCAATTCTATCGCTAATGCATTAGGTTCAAGGTCAATTAGGAAAATTTTACAGCTCTGGGTAGCTTAATGTGCTAGCGTGTGTACAAGCGTTCTTGAAAAAACAAATATCTTGAAAATAAAAATGATAAACAGAACATTTTTATTGTCGAGCGTTAATGGATCGCTATGTAGTACAAACCAATACAGAAAAAATTGTTTTTATCCCCCGACGAAAAAAAACGAGTCTCTGTGTGTGTGTGTGTGTGTGTGTGTCTGCGTGTGTCTGTCTGTGACATCGTAGCTCTCGAACGGATGAACCGATCTTGATTTTGTCGTTTTTTGTTTGAAAGGTGAATTAGTCGGAAGTGTTCTTAGCTATGTTTGATGAAAATCGGTCCAAGATGACCGCCGCCATGAAATGGAGGATTACATATTTTGTCACAACTCCCTCAATATGGGTATCAAATGAAAGGGCTTGACTAGTAGAATAATGTACACTATATTGAAAGGGAATGAGGAATATTAACTAAAGAAATAAAAATAAAAATATTTGTATGTATGTATGTTATGTATGTCCATACTAATATAAGTTGTCTGCTCAATGCCTTAGATTGATGAGGAAAGTGGAGCGATGACTGGTACCTAGGACCTAACGAATTATTTTTTATTTAGCTTTTAGTACATTATAGGTAAATTAAGTTTAAAAGCATAAAATAAAAATTAACTGTTTAATCCACACGGTTTCTAAACATCGATGTGCTCTGTGCCAAAAAAGGAGCTTATTTTGTTTTAGTCATATTGAAAGAGGAAGAGCAAATAGGATGAAATGGCTAGAAAGAAGATACACACAGAGGTGACGATAAATTACAAGGTATAGAAGATAAAGATAATTATGCTGTGCGGACACAAAGTAATTGGGATAAAGGCGGAAGGATGATAATAAAATATTTTAGTCAGGAAAGTAGAACTAGAGTACTTTAAATGAGCCTTGACATGCGACAACTTCAGTGAGGTCACGAGTAAAGTCAGTATCATCAATAGACCGACGGTGATTAGTAATAGAATAGAATAAATATTAACAGTCGTGTCGACGTGAACATCAAGTTTACGAGTAGAGCTGTCAGCCACGAGCAGCTCCTCCGTGTCAACGGAATGATATCTATCATATTTTATGTCGGCTGTGCACGCTAAACTAACTCTAGTTTACAACCGACTTAATGGCTTGAGGAAACAAATCCAGACGACTTTTAACGGCTTCCAGTCTGACTAGATCCGTTGAAGTGTGTTTTTTTTATTAAATAATAATGTTTTCCCGACAGTTTTGCGCCCGTGTCCCGCAGGAACCGCGCATTTTACCAAAGTAAAAAGTATCCCATGACATGCAGTGTAGTGTATCATTCAAACTCAAACTTATTTCATCGGATCGTATTTCAAAGTTTATCCTTTAACAAACGCAAAAACAATCAATGTTACCTCTTTACTGCATTAATTAAGAGTACGACGAGCCACAGAAGTTATATCGTTAGGAGTTAACTACGTCCTCAGAGTCGGCCACAAAACACAGAGATTGCGTTCATGTATTGTTTTGCAGATGTGCGAGTAAAACAATGCAAGCGCGCAATCCGACAAGTAATGTTCCTCCACATGACGTTACGAGTCGTTGTGAGCTGAATCACTATGCGCCGCTTGGTGTGGGACATATCGACTGGCTGTAAAGTTGTGTGCCTGCTCGTTGTGGTCTGCTGTTTGCCGGCAAACTATCGGAAGTTAATATTACCTACCCTATGTTAATCAAATGTGTAATTTTTGTGCGGGATTGCAGGCAGGTTTATACTCGGTATAAGTTGTGAAGCAAAACTTTTCCATGTTGGCGTTTGTTGCAACCTATTATGAAGTAATTTTAGATGCGATCATTCTATGCCTAGGGTATGGAACGATGACGGGGCCCGTTAGGGTTCTGGCTACCCGGACAAATTCCGCAACCCGTTTGGGGAATTTGTTCGAAAGAGTCACCGTGGCCATGGAACACGGATGGGTTTTAGTTAGTAAGAGTCTGAAACGCCGTTCCACTCCACCCAGAGCGGAAGAAGTCATTTGATGATTTCTCATCCTTAAAAAAAGGGTATGGAACGATCGCTTCTGAATTTACCTACAGTACAAAGATTATGACACAGTTCAATAAGATTCTTGTTTTTCTTTTTTGTCGGTTAACTCGTTCGACTTCTGATTTCAGGATATAAATCTTTGCATGTGTCTATCTACAGTCCTCGTTTAATTAAGTGTCGTGTCAGTTCTACTGTCAGTGGAACTATTACGTGTTTCTTGGCGTGTTTTCCTCCATGCGCCGAGTGTGAGGGTAGTGCTGCACATCCACCTAGAGCGGCAGCTGAGAGGATTGTGTCTATCACAGTTCCGGCTCTCCAACGTCGATGTTTTGAACTAGTTAGCAATGAAATGATTTAGTGACAGTTAAGGACTCAACTTTAGGAAGGTCATCATAGGAGGAAATGGTCGTCGTCAGTAAGTCAGGTACCATACAATGTCCATTCTGCGGTACATCCTAGGACCAGGGAGAAATACAAGACTTACTTAAGCTACATATAAGTTATATAAAATCTAATTTGATTTAAAGTAATTACGACTCAGTCAGAACACAACGGTATGTTTTGTCGGGAACAACCAGAAGTTGTGGAGTTTAATCCTTGAACCTTGGAACAGTCACAATAAAGTGAAACATTCAAGGAAATGTTCCGACAATTTATTTGATTAATTCCGCCGAAATCTTGAGGCTTGTAGTATTCAAGTTACAACTCCCTGATGGTAGATACACATATATCTTTCAACCTTCTTGCTTGTAGGTATTTACTCTATGTGGATTCTTATCTCATTTGTAGATCATTCCCATCATTCATTTTTAGCCATGTACTAAGTACGCTATCGCCAAACTAAAGTTGCCATAAACGACAACTAACGACAAGTTCACCAAACCACGGGTGAAAATGTCGCGCGTACGACATTTTGTAAGTTTGTCCGACAAATCCGACAATGTTGTCAAACTGCGCACTGATTGGACATTCAGCCGCGCGTCGGGGCGCCGGGCGACACACGCGGCGTGCCAGCGGTGACACACGTGTGTTGTACGCACTCTTGTTGTTCCTGCTCGGCCTATGATTGATGGCGCGCTGGAGCGGCTGATTGAGTGGCAGCACCCGGGATGTAGCCGATATGCCACTAACGATTAATCGAATGTCAGTCAGTGTGAGGAGGGCGCGCTAAGTACCGAGATATCCCGTTACTAATGTTTCATGTTCATGTACTCGCAGCTTTATTTATTGCGCGCTGATTCTGTCTGTATTTTTGTAGAAAGTCATAAATATTGCGCAAGATGACACCGCTGCGGAGCAAGATGTTCCTTAATAGAAGACTTTGTTTTAATACACAAGTTTGTTTGAAAGAAACCGAAATTGTGAAACATTTGTTCAGTGCGGAACTCTCGCATTAAACATACATTGCGCGTCTCCCGGACTCGGAGAGACAACAACTTACAAAGCTCTCAGGGCAACTCTTTCTGTATTCATGTTTTAAGAAGTTTGAGATTTTTTCAAAGTTATGTTCGTTTGAAGAGAGGTCTTTTAGCGGAGCGTCCTCCGGGGAGGTCATTACGACTTGTACACACGAGGAGAATATTCAGGAGGTCGGGTCAGCGATATTGAGTGATATCCGCCGAGAGCGAGCGGCTCCAGGAACACGGCTTGTTATTAAACTGTGGAATATGTAACGGGCAGCCCTGAGCGCCCTGCGCGCGGGTGCGCCGCCGGCACTTCTTGTAACTACGTTTAATCACAATGGCATAACTTGGCTGCTATCTCTCGACTAGAACTGATCTCAACTCACATAAATACGAGATTATCACTGCTAAAGTATCGGGAGCCTAACGCAAATCTATAAGCTAAACTGTTTAGACTAAAACGATGTTTCAGGTACTGCCATTTATCGTTTGAGCCGAAGCAAGATAATATCAAAATGATATCCAAGTTTATTGTTATCCAGAAATCGATTTAGTTTAATGAGCTATTCTAGACACAAATATTCATCAGAACTTTAAGACAAATGGCTGACCTAAGTTCTCTGTACCTTTTGTTTTACATAACAAAGTAAGATTGATTCACTTACCCTTCCTCCAGCTAACAAGGCTATTCAGTACTAAGCTAACAGCGGACTAAAGTAGGTCAATGTTACTCGAGATGTAAATGATCTCAGTATTGGAGTAGAGCATCTCTATCTAGACTCGGACTCCCGGACACTTAGCACCAACAGTTCGGAACAACTTCGCGCTGACGATTCAGTTCAACTTTCTAACAATTAACGTTTCAGACATCTTGTTATCTCAATTTAATTATGTGAAGTTTAGACTGACGGCTTGCTTCAGAGGTTTTAATGTAACTCGTGTTTTTGTAAGATTTTGGATTGTTATGGAAACAAGAGAACGTTTAACTTTAGGGATTATCTAACATCTTGTGTCGGAGAAGGAACAATAATCACATGTTTGTTTAGTTAAATAGAGTTTGATTTAAGCGAATTTGTCTCTTTCCCGTTGTGGTATTATTCTTTACTTAATAAAAAAAAATAATAAACAAATGTCAGCACTTTCTTTTTTTTTTTTTTTAAGCATGGGAACTCATCAAATGACTTCTTCCGCTCTGGGTGGAGCGGAAGGGTGTGTCGGACTCTTACTGACTAAAACCTATCCGTGTTCCTTCTCACCGCGACCGACCCTGGAACGCAAAGGGCTTTCCCTTTGCGTTCCAGGGTCGCGGTGACTCTTTCGAACAATTCCGCAACCTTGGATTTAAAGACACTAATTATGTGTAGCATTTGGCTACAATAATGTATTTTGTGTTGCATATTGATTATATATCACTGCCAATGTATCTTTCCAGTTTATGGATCTAGGTGATCTAACTGTTTTGCACTATTTTACATTTGTTATGACTGATTTAGCCCTGGATGGTTTATCTTATTGTTATTCATGTTATTAGTACCTACGTTTGTATTAGAAATACTTTGCAAAATATCACATAAAGAGATATTTTGACACAATTAATTTTTATATTTTGACGTATCCATTGTAAACAAAGTAAAACTTCAAAATGTCGTCGGGGCTCATAGGTTTTTAGCAATGAGGTTAGGTTTTATTGATTGACTAAGATTTATAGAACAAAGATACACTGCACCTATTATTTCATGAATAGTTTCTTTAATTCGAGAATGTATTCGAACTGAGTTTGAATTTAGTATATAAGTTGTGACTTACGTCGAATACATCAGAGAGTTAGTTAGTAGTCCGACATAGTCGTGTGACTGGCTCTTTAACCTACAAACCTGTGTTTTATTGGAAAGTCCTGAAAATCCTGGAGACTAAAATCTAGGACTCCAACCTTTAGGGCTACCTAACTTTCACCTCTGTTGAGTCTAATCCTCACACTTTGAGTCTCCATCATGCTCGGAAGTCGCGCTCCGGGGCAATTCTTCGCTCCAAGGTCCGTTAAGCTCGTATGTTGACCTTAGCCTGAATGACATCGACTGAATGCTGTCTTCTCTGAAGAACGGATTCCTGACTCTTGAGTTGGAGATCCTTTGCTGTCACCCGGAGCAAAGCCGAATCCTGCTCTTGAACTCCTACTTCAAGCCAACTATATAAATCTGCCTCTGCTCCATGATGTCGTGGCCTTGCACCTGCACTCTGAACTGCTGCCTGCTTCATGGTGAAGAAGTTCGTCGAAATACTAGGATCCCAGGATTCTGGATATCAAGATACGAAGGTATCAATATGAGGAACTCCTCCATAATTTGTGCGTTGCTGTTCATACCGACATTATAAGTCGGATGAGCCGTAATGTTACACCGTGTCATATATTTTAAAACGGAAATCAGTTAGTGACACAGACATCGCAGTCGGGAAATAGTTCCTCGATATAAGTCAGTTTTAATTCGATTCTCCAGCAGTCGTTTACGGTATCCTCCGATATGTCGGTGAAGTATCGAACGGGCCAATTAGGCACCGCATTGAAACTGTAGCGTTCGTACGAAATGGATTCATTTCAGCCGCAGGACTAGTTGCATCAATTCGGAGCATGTTACGCGGGTTGCAGCAAACATTGGCCGCCGATCTCGTTCGCGAATCAACAAACAAGTCACCTCACCGAACTGTGTGGATGGTTAGTTGAGCTCACAGCAGTTTGTACTCATAGCCAATTTGATAAATGGGATTTTATTTGGCCGCTTCAGTACAGAAAATGTAGGTTTTATAAAGAACGCTGCAGAATAATACGATGGAACAAGTAACTAGTTATATTATTACGACAATGTTTCTACTTGTTCTAACAGCAAAATGTGTCCGTACTCTACATATCTGTTACGTTTATAAGCGAGGGTTAAAATACGTCGCGCATTAGGGAGTATTGCGAAGGAGGGTTGCTCATCATTTGTATCGGAGAGCGTGTTCGTGAGTGGCCTCATCTCTCATGTGAGGTAACTGCCTCGTTTGTGACCCGTGAGATGAAATGTGTCATCACTTTATCCATAGAAAAACACACATTAACAATATAATAATAATAATAATCCCATTGCCGTATCTGTACGTTGACGTCGTGGTGGGGCTTGCGCGCTCCAATAAACCTAAGGTCATACATAGGGTGTGGGGCCAGATAAAAAGAGATATAATCCGCAAAGCAGTTTTGTGGCGAACTGTTGGGCAGTAGCGACCCACGGACCTGATCTCCCGGAATAAGTCTTGTTCCTCATCCGGCTTGCCTTTATTAGCTGGCCGGAGTGAACACTGACGAGGAACAGAGCTTCCACCTCTTTCTTGCCTCAATTGGCCGGTCTGAGTGGAGATTCGCAAAAGCAAACGTGCTCGGGAGAAGGATGTATAATCCAGTAAGATGCTGGTAGGGATCTGGACCGTACTTCCGGGATTGTCCTGATAGCCGTGGTATACCTCTCCACTCCTCTAGCACCTCAGGATGTGTTGTCCCCAGGCACTACGTCACTTTGTGCTAGCGACCGTTTTCGGGGGTCCATTTATTGAGTATGCAAGTCACCCCCGCCATTTAAAGCCGAGTATATTGTCAGTGGCCAGGCAGGGGCCAATAGTTCTTCCATGTTATACGGTAATCGGTCCACTAAACCACCCAAACCCATAGAGTCACATTTTTTTGTTTTTTGCAACGGTCCTACACCAACCGGGGATTGTCCTTGGGTATACTTTCATAGTGCATACAGGGATAATCGTCGGTTGGTGCCCCATTCCATTTTAAATGTCTCAGGGGCCTCTGCAAATTTGCTTTGGCCCCTCGTACGCCTACCAAAGAACCAGGACCTCAGGGTTCCGAGATAGTTAAAGGCATACAAAGATAATAATAATAAACGTTTATTACCAAAATATTACTAAGTTGTTTGTTACATTGGCCCCAAACTAGGCAAGCCTGTGTCTTGTGTACCACTTTCGAGAGTTTACCATTCAAAAATGTATACTAAAGTAAACATGTTCGGTAAATTAAAATAGAGAAATTAAAAAATTGTTTTCGGTTCTTTTCGAACCTTTTTGGAGTCGATCTGAGATTTTTCAGATAGATGTTTAGCTATAAAAAGCGACAAATGTAAAGCCTGAGAATAGAATAGAATAGAATAGAATAGAATATATTTTTATTGTAAAACATGAGTATACATCATAACATGTGCAAGGTCTTATAATAATGGTCAGATCTGCATGTTTTGCCATTTATGGCGTACAAAAACAACATAATATTTGGTTTAAAATAACCACAAAAGATTGAGTCTAAACAACAAAAACAATTTTTTTTCCATCGTAATACTACTTAAAAAGAAGAGCATGTACAGATTAGGTTTTATAGATTTACAATTCAATTTTTTTTTAAATGTTGTAACTGCAGAAAAAATACAATTGCGATCGACTATAGGCAAACGAAGTAAGTAAACTATTGAATGTTTTCACTACACAAATTGTGTCACTAAACTCCTCGTCCACAAATGCCGGCAGTTTGGGCTCGTCACAATGGCCCTCATTACCGTGTAGGTCAAACTCTGCGTGACATCAATGTGACGCCTCCTCGTCCGACCTCACCCCCCGGGAGTCCCGTCCTATCTAATATTCCGCTTATAAATGCGAAGATAAGTTTGCTTGCTCCATTGTGGCAGCTCGGCTGCTCGGCCACATATTGCACGTGTCATGAAGATGTACGACGGGGGAAGCAAGCCATTCCCGAGGGCTACACAACTGCTTCCACGCGAGCGCGCACGGGGTAAAGTTATTGTACCTTTGCTTTCATATTTTCAGATCATCATACCAGCCGAAAGACGTCAAATGCTGAACATAGGCCTCCCCAAGGGGGGGGGCGGGGAGTTTGCCATAATCGCCACGCTTGGCAGGCGCGTTGGTGATCGCAGTGTAGTGTATTTTTCAGATAAGAAATTGGAAAAATTGTTTTTTTACCTGCTTACCAAAGACGGGAAAACACTGATTGGCTGATGTATACGTTATGATTTGATGAACGTGCTGATTGTATCACAGCAGCAATATTCGAGCCATGTTCTGAATAATGGCATGTCGGAGTTACCTTCGACGCTAAGCTCCCTTTGATGCACACATAGACAATATAGTTAAGAAAGTATCAAAAGCACTTGGTTTCATGCGCCGGGTGTCTTCGGAGTTCAAAAATATGAAGACTATTAAAATATAATACTGTTCTTTTGTTCGTAGTCATTTGGAGTATACCTCTCAAGTCTGGAACCCTAATTAAAATGTCTATATAAATCGTATTGAGAACATACAGAAAAGGTTTTTAAGGCACATTCAATATCGGTCTAAATATCTATCTAATATAATATCAGATCTGGTGTTTCTTTCCAAAATTGCCAATGGAACAACTGGTGTTACCGAGTTGTTACACAAAATCGGACTGCGAGTGCCGTCTGCGTTCTTACAAAAACCTCATGTATTGTACACCCCAGTGGTAGCCACCACGTACACACGGAACTCGGACATGGTAAGAGCGAGTCGGATGTACAACACAACCTGCCAGGAAGCTGATATCGACATTTTAAATACTAGTGTTGCTAAATTGAAGAAAACTGTAACTAATAGCTTCTTCGACCGTAAATAGTTATTTACAAGCTTTTATTGCGTTTTTTTTTTTGTTTTATGTTATATATGTATTTTTTTTTCAATTTTCTGTTTCATATGTGGAAACTTGTAATTTGCCATATTTTGTTTACTTTGACTTACTCTATTTGTTTAAAACCTAAAATAAATAATTACATTAAAGGTGTCAAAATTGTCAATAATTACATAAAAGAAAAATTATAATTCCACTTAAGTACCTACTACTTACGTCCGTTACTTTTACAAAAAGATAATGAGCATCAATGTTTAAGAGTGGGGGCTGGTGAAGAGACTTTTTAGTAAAAAGTGTGCTATCGCAGTGACGTCACGCGAGATTTTATCCTACGTCTTCATTTAATAAGAATGTTTTCAGTAAAATACCCCATTATAGGTACTGCAACATAACACGCCGCAAATATAAAGCTTTAACGTACATATTTTCAGTTATTTCAACTCGGTGAGCTCGTAAAGCAAGCAGTAATGCAAACAATGTCGCGTCGTGTTCGTTTGAACTGTTGTACCTATCTACCTGCGAGAGGAGTGAGTGACGTCACAGGCGAGTGACGCCAGATGGTAGCTTATATGTTTCATAGAATCAAATAATATTTTTTTTTATTTTTTTTTATTTGATATGAGTTTGCTCTTGACTCAAGTCTAGGTCATAGATGACAGAGACAAAGTTGAAGATGGAGCGTGCTTACCCAAGAGAAGCGTGTTCATTTGATTCTGTTATAAGGACCTGACTTAGAACTGTAACAGTAAACAAAACAAACTAACACAAACTCTGTTTAGTACCGTAGAACTGTACAGCTGTACAGCTGTACAGCTGGAGAGCCAACCGGCCTCCGTGAATGCTAGACCGCATCGTCCTCCACTGATATCTTTATGTGACAAACACTATTCTTTATAAATATGCAGGCTGTCGGTCATCGTTGACTGAAAGACAGAATGCGTGCCCCGTACTGTGAGGACTCGTCCTAGTCCTCAGTCCGTGCAGTAAGTGAGTCATAGCCGCGCGTGGATATGTGTATATTTAGCTGTAATGAGTGTAGCAACACCGGCTTGTCAGGGCTTGCTGTTTACACACAGTTTAATTTACAAGTTTACACGGCAGCTAACTGTACAAATCACAACATATGTACAGAAACAGAAGGTTCAAACATCTTCATTAAATCGTAAGGATTGATGTCAAAAAGATAATTATTGTTGAACCTTCTGTCTTTGTAGATATTTTGTTTGGAAATGGTTGTCACAGACCCTCGACATGGAAGCACTTATGTTAACAAGTCAACATCATTTGCTATCGCCGCAACGTCTTAATTCCATAAATTCGTATGACAATTTTTTACTGAAACGTTACTAAACAGACATCATACAAGCATTCTTCAGTGTCTGCCTGGTTATGAAAATTGTTCGAAAGAGTCACCGCGGTCCTGGAACGCAAAAGGCATTTGGAGGAACACGGACGGGTTTTAGTCAGTAAAAGGCTGACATTCCCTTCCTCTCTGCCCAGAGTGGGAGAAGTCGGTTGATGATTTCACATAAAAAAAAACCTTAGTTATCGTGTCTACCTCGATGTTGTAAGTCTTCTACGGTTTCCTGCGCTATGGTTCAAGGCCAAGTTCGCGTGATTCGGGCCATGTTTACGCTACCTCGCAGGGCCCCGGTTATGAGCCCCGTACTTGTTGCTACGATCCAATGAGCCACCGTGCTCCACAATACTCACGTACAGTTGTCACGTGGAGTCCCATCTCAGCCCCCAAGGACACAGGGACTGACAAATGAGCCCTTTGGTGTTTGCTACCGTTTTTCCTGGAGTTGGTTGAGTAGTTTCGTGTATGTGAATGTGTTCCTCGTGTTACATCGGCAATAAACATTAATAACGTTGGCGATAAAGTTCGGTCGCCCTTTTCTGTAGTTACAAAAAGCTGAGCGATTTATAGCTGTGTCAATGTGAGTTACAAGGAAAGTATGTTAGAGCCCGGAGTATCAGCAGCACTGGGCCGAAAGTTTGTGCGTGACACGCGGGTAGCGGGGGCGGGGGCGGGGGGGGGGGGTTGGACAGACGTGTTGCTTTGTCGACAACTTTGTAAAGTTTGAAAAATGAGTGAAGTGAACGCTGCTCGTAAATTATAAATGCTAATGTGTAAGTTTTTCGGGACAAGCTCTCAGTGACCGGCTTTGCGGACTTTTGTTTTTCCGGGGAGGTACTGTAAACACCGGTATGTCATATAAGTTACCTACCTAATACAGCTTCGGCTGTTTCCTGGAAAAACAATTAAGCCTTTTCACGTTTTTTCATCGCTTTATAAAACGTGGCTGCAAAGGATTATTTGAAAATAATTAATAGAAACAAGAATACGAACTATGTTTACGAATGACTAGCAATAACAGATAGTAGTTTAAATGTACAGCTGCTGTGTTTGTGTGCACACTGAGTGCGCGTTATGTTACAGTTTGTATTGAACTAAGTATTATCTGATCGTGTCGAGCTACTCGACAACTGAGTTAAGCATGTTGCACATTAGCTGCGGGCTCCGGGGCAGTTGCACATTTGTATATTATTTCCTCAATTATTTTTTTTACCCTACTGCACCAGATGTATTGTGTACCTAAACTGTATGTCTTTATGTCAGTATGTATGTATGTATATTTCTCTGGCACGCTCTGTAGCCAAAACAGCTTGATGTATTTTAGCCTGAGAGTTAGAGTTAGTGTGTCGTTAGATTCGTCTTGATTGTGAGTGTCACTGGGAATATAAAAATTAAAGTAATCGATTTTTGGCGCCATATTATATCCTCCAGACCTATCGAGTATGGTATCAAAATAAAGGGCTCGAGCCGACGATTCCATAAATATAAGTCACTAAATTGTGGGAAATAACAAAATGGACTGTCAAGAAACCCGACCGCTAAAACGAATAAAATGTTCTAAATAAATAGCTTTTCAAGCAGTGGGACGCAGTTGTGGGGTGGCATCAAATTCAAATTCAAATTCATTTATTTCGTGAACACAGGGTACATACAATAGATCATATTACAATAATCATCAAATCATCAAAGACATCAAATCTCTGATGCAACTAAATTAAATGCCGCCAACTGCATCACACTGCTTCAAAAGGAAAAACATCTCACCGTGAAAGGTTAGGTGAAGTAAACATGAGGTGAGCTGTCATTCCAATGGATGCTAAGGATTGACAGCTCACTCTGAGCTCACTTCACTTAAGTTATAATGTATCAATGTCACAGTTACATGATTGATTGATTATTTCATGATTTGAATATTTTTTATGAAAATAATGGTGGGTAGGTATTTGTTACTAACATAAATATGTTTACTTACAAATATGGATCACAAGTATTTGAAATCAATAAATTAGAGAGCCATACATAACCATACCAATACAGCGGAAATGAACGATGTAGATACCCTGCACGACACTATTGACGATGCACATGATTGGTCCGCCTGCCGCCTGTGATGACCTTTCTTTCGTTGATTGATAGCGAGCAATTACTCGTGATACATTGTTTTCCTTTAACTCCGTCGCGAAGTAATGTTGTACTTTAATTAATTAAACTGTAATCCGGGATTAACGTCCACTGTAATGGAGTTACAGCTGAGATAGATTACCACGCAGTAAGCTTAATAATTCGGTTTTACGATATTGACATGAAAAAAGAACGTTAACTACAACATGTTAACGGTATACCTACAACGTACGATCTGTTTTCTTTCAAATGAAGGTTACAGGGATCGAATGACAAGTACTCTAGTTACTTCTTTCAAGTAAAGGGTCAATTTATATCTAGAATATCGTAACAAATAGAATACCTAACTAATTAAAATTATAAATGCGAAAGTGAGTTTGTTTTGTTACGTTTTCACGCGTAAATCGCTGAACCAATTTAAGTTAATTTTGCACAGAGATAGAAGGGTCCCTTACCTTGGAGGAGATGGGTTACTTTTTGCGAAAGTCCGTATTTATACGAGGGAAGCCGTAGGCAAAGCTAAATATTCTATAACGGATAGGTCATCTGAGATATCGCGTCAGTTCGGAGAGCGACTGAAAATCAGTGGCGGCCTTAGGGCGTGGCGATCGAGGCAACCGCCCGGGGCCTCGCTCTTGCAGGGGCCTCGCGCAACCTGAGTTCAAAACAAGTTACATTTGAAACGTTTTAAATATTTAGCACGGGAAATGCCACCGCTGCTGAAAAGCACGCAAGTGTGTATGCTCCGCTAGTGCGGCAGCGTGTTGCCAAAGTTGCCGCTATCTGCCGGACTTGCGGCACCGCTGCTCTGTGCATTGTGCCGCTAGGGCACTGTGTAACTGTTGACCGGTTGACGCACAGATAAGCTCGCAGCCCGCATGCTGCCGTCCAGTCGTGTTGACTTAGTACGAATATGGCTAAGATTCGGGATTGCAGATACATATCTGGACCAGAACCTCTGGAGTCATGAGTTTGGACTAAGTGACATTCTGTCAGCGATTGATTGTCTTAAGTCAATAATGTATGGGATTCACATGTGAATCGTAGTGATTGAATATTCGTAAAAAAATAATAGAAAAGAGAATTGAAACTGAAATCATGACCGTAAAAGTTTTAGGAAACTTACCTTTTTCCAATTTTTATCTTAGTCTAGACTGCAGGAAATTGAAATTTTTCATGTTTTTTTGCCGTAGTACGAGCTGAAAGGAGACGGATACGTTTTCATACAATTTTATTAACAATCAACCACTGAAAATTTTGCAGATTTTGGCAATCTGAGAGCCGAGATAAAAGAGATTTAGGAAAAGTGAGGTTACGTAACAATCTATACTTAACAGCCGATTTTTGAAGTGCGATTGTCTTATTATTCTAAGGCGATTGTCTATTTGTCATTTTTTACCCGACTGCCGAAGGAGGGTAATGGGTTTATCGGTATACGTATGTATATTTGTATGTGTTTATGTTTGTTCTTCTGTAGCGTTCTAGATACCAAACGCGTAAGCCGATTTTGATGATTCTTACGTCGATATACTCGTCTTAACCTTGCGAGTGTCACTGGCTACATTAAAATTGAAAAATAACGGATTTTGGGCGCCTTAGGATTGTGGGGGGGGGGGGGGGCATTTTCTTTTCTTCCAACGTGATCGTGTGGGGTATCAAAATAAAGGGTTTAAAGAGGTGATTTTTGTTTACGTCTTTTTAGTTCGCTTCATATCAAGTCAGATTTAGCACAGATTAAACTACAATAATCGAAAACTCATAATACTTTAATTCTAATAGATTTAATTATTATAATTCGATTAATCATCTGGTGAAAGCATTTTCATAAATAGTATGAACTCTGTAACGTTTCTCGATATAATAAAATCGATATTCCAATTGCACCTTAACTTAATTATTGGATTTCTCATTTTCCAGACTGTAAATTGAGTTGATTTTTCACATTTTGAAATAGAAAAATATAACCTTTTTTTTAAGCCATACCTCAACTTATTACAATTAGGCCCAGAAGTCCCCGTCTCCTTTTATTATATTGATTTTAAGAACTATTTAATGTACTGTAAACTGAGCAGCAAATTGAGTCAAAAGTAAGTTACCAAGTTGAATGAAACAGGCTGCACCTTAAACAACGTTTAATGCAATTTACTTCAAAGTCAGAACGAACAAAAGCTAGCATCGTTCAGTGACAATATTTACACAAGTCACGAAGTAAATCTGAAAGTTTGCGATGAACGTTTAATGAAGAACTTGACGACGGCGGAGATGTTCCCGGCGTTCGGCTGCTAGCTCGCGGCGGGGCACGCCCACGGCCCGAGGTGACCGGGGAGCTAACAGTGCAGAAGGCATAGTGCTTATAAACTATAATTGATATATGTACTATGCACATGGCGTTTTTTTTAAGCATACTTTTTCGTGCAACGCGCTGCAAAATAAGCGTTGCTGTTAAGGACAGTTTTGTAGATGAACCGTGCATTACAATCGATCTCAAGTTGCACGACGTCGGTATAGTGATTGAAATTGTAGTGAAGCTCCCAGATCGTTTTATTGATGTTGTAATGGCGTCTTTGAGTTTCTGAGTAGAGACTCTAGACAAGTGACATTCTGTCAGCGGACGGTGGTTCCGCGCCCAAAGGAGGACGCTCATAACCTCCTACAACAGTTTTTCATGATTCTTTCTTGCTGTGAACGATGTAAAATATCAATAACAGAGGTACATGATTAAATAAAAACTAATTAATTTCTAGTTCGATCCAGCCCGTCCCTAGCTGTCCTCCCCCCAGCGACGCCCTAAGCCGAGGCCCGTACCCCATAGGGGGTGCCCTTGGCGTGTAGTCGCTTAGTTTATAAGCCCTGTCTGGAGGCTTTAATATTATATGAAGGCCACCACAGGCAAGCCCGGTTAAGCAGTTGACAACCTAATAGGTTGAACTGCGAGACGCCACTCACAAAAAAATAAAACTAATTAATTTAAATACAAATTATTATTAATGGTGTACAAGCATCAGAAAAACTCAAAAAAAAAACTATGAAATCGTACGCAGTTTTGTTACAACAATTTGGTACCAAAATGCAATTAGTTGTTGTTAAATCAACAAATTCTTAATTACCAAAGCTTTAAGCTTTTACTCATAATAACTCTATATTAAATATGAAATGGTGCTATGATTTGACAATACTAAACAAAGGAAATTATGTTACAGTTTCACTAATAGTTTTCCAAGACCAGATATAAAGGAGTCTGAACTCGGTAAAAGTCGGTAATTAAGTCTGTATTTGTAACTTCGCGTTGAAATGTTTGTTATTAGATTCAGCTGCTTCCTCGGTAAGTTCCGCACTGGGTAAAAGAGCATATTCTGACACATCAGCACCATGTATGAGAACTCTGTGGACGGAAGCAGGGACATTTTACCGGATATTCTTCAACTAATTAAGGCGCGCATTCCAAAGAATATCCTTTAAACTGATAATTCTGTTAATCGTTTATGTTTTGACCGCGTATTAAGATCGGAAAAGTCCTGCCTGGGCCGCCCGACCTATGGGCGGCCCACCGTGCAGCGGTAACATGAAGAAGGCGATTCATCAAAGAAGAAGAAGATCAAGACATCAAACATGTATTGTATTAAACAATTTAACTGTCACGTGATGAAACTATACTTCCATACTTATTATTCAATATTATAAAGTTAAACGTGCTAATCTCAGGAACTACCTACTGGTTCGAATTGAAAAATATTGTAATGTTGGATAGCCCATTTATCGAGGACGGCTATTGATAGGCTATATAACATCACGCTGCGGCCACTAGGAGCGGAATGGTCATTTAAAAATGTGACGCAGGCGAAGTTACGCGAGTCAGCCAGTTCCTCATATTTTGGTATTTCGACAATCGCATCATCTAACAGACCGGCACTTTGTCGAGAGCCTCAGCACATTAAGAATGTCAAGCATTGTTCAAAGTGGGTATTCTGCGGTATGTCACGTTGTGTACCTCATTAACGCCATCTGTATGCAGTGTCCGTATCTCGAGTAATGTCATCTCGACTCTAGTGTTGTTCGACACGAACAAACGTTTTCTCACTCGTATCGAACGTGCGACGGTTGTGTGCTCTTGTGATCTATAAACGAATACAGATATTCTGAGAATACATTGTATGTGTTACTTCTTTCTTTTAAATGACATGTTGCTTGGGTGAAACGAAGTAAAAGGATATTCCTTTTGAATGGGAATCCGCATGAATCCTATACTTGTACTAGAAAGTGCTGCCCGACAACATGCGGTGTCATTAGTTTATCGTTAAGCTTTTACTCGTATTTTATGGTATTCGTCATGTTTTGCTCAAATATGCTCTTTTTCGTTTTCTTTTCAATTCCTCTTTCTGGAACTGTTTTGTTTCTGTTTCACCTTGTTTAGTTAACCAGTCAAAGTTCACGCTACTTGATATCACGAGTGGGTTCAATCTTGTCATTGTGACTGTCTGTCACTTACTCCGATTTAATAACAAAATATACAAGATTTTTTTCCTTCTTTTCTTTTGGTGTCGGAAAGGAATCTCAAAACAAAGGCGGTCGTCAGGTCAAAAAAATATTTCTACAAAAATGTAAAGAAATGAGTAAAATATCCAATTTCTATTCGGATACATGAAACACGCACGCTAGGCTGCAGACTCCATGGTCGAGGCTATGGTAGTGATACATAAGTAAGCAGACTAATAGCAGTTATTGTTTACCGCTGGAACTCGTAGGAGGACAAGTATTATTTAGTAATAAGTTAATCTAACATTTAGTATTTAATATGTGTTGGAGTGCCTGGGTGAGTAAGGTATAGCTCGGAATACATTGCGTAGGGCTTGTTGGACGCACTTTTCCGGGAGAGGGGTAGGCTTCACGAGGTAGGCTTCACAAAGCTCCCCAAAGGGAATCGTTCTAAGAATGCTAGAGCCTGTGTCTCGCTAAAACTAACCGTCTGCCGTATGCAGTTTAACAAGCCGTTTATTAAGTTTTTTACTAAATCGACACTATTTAGCGAGGATTTAAATTTGGATGGTAGACGCTCATAGCCGCACCGCATATCCAAGAAACGGGCGGATTAAGGAAATGTGAAGTGACAATTAGAACCACTTCAGCGTGCATCAATACCGATCGCAATGAATTCTGCTTCAGACTGAGTCTACGATGCGCTTCCGCCAGTATTGTGTTATTATCAGTAAAATGGGGTCGCCGTTAGGGGTTATTTATTTTTACTAGTACGCGACCTACCTACCGCGAGCCACATATCACCAGACTTGTCTTCCTCAATGGCAGCTGGACTTCGCAGTACTCTGTCTTAAGATTGTGTAAGACACTTATTTAGAGTTTAGGTAACGTGACCCATTAGAATCGTCACAGTGTCCTAGTAGTGGTTCTGTGCGTTTAGGTCTAACGGTACACGTAAGACGAGGTAACCGTCCCAAGTCACGAAATGGGTCTACAGTTCTATTGTGAAAATATAAGTTAACGTAGAAGTAAATCACGAATTGATTAAGCGCAAGCCTAACTCTCCTGTCACCTCCTCCACGTTATATATATATAATATACTTTAGAGCCCTCTTGTCTCATCAACTTCTTACTTTATATTATTGTTTTACTTATGTATTTGACATTAACTTCACCTTGTATCCTCTCCTTGTCCCTAGCCTTTAAGCTCGGACAAGGCAGTTGTTTTGGGAATTCATTTCGTACAACCGGTGGGAGAGTGGCCAGTTTGGTGATGAGCTCCACAGAGCCGGGCGGATGGCGGAGCCCTACTTCTTCCGACTTAAAACTAGATGTAGGTTAATTTTAGGAAACTCTAAAATTTGATTAGCCTAGCTTTTTTTTACTTAGGAACAGTCACATCATGGATTCTCTCGTTTGTACAATCTTCACGTATCCTTTATTTCTTTGCTTTTCCAACTGTAATAAGGTCATCTGAGCTCTTCGATGTTTATTTAAAGATCTGATATGATTGCAGTTGCAGCCACTCTGGTCACGTCTGCTGCGCGCAATCCATACCAACGACTACACCCAGCGTATTCCAATTGTACTGCACCGTGTGGTTATAGTACGGGGTTACAGACACTGTGTTAAACACCGAGTGTGTTGTTTGTGTAGCAAGTGACACAATCAGCGGGGTACCCGCGTGATGCAGCTATAAACTGAAAGGAATGTAACGTTCAAATGAAAAATAGAGAGCATACCAAGTCATGACAACATTTAGTACGAGTCTGTTGAGTTGACAATCATTCAAAGCAAAGAGGGCCCTGAAGACCTTTAAAACGTCTTCTTCCTTATTATTATCTCTCAAATCTTTATGTAGCGGAAAACGGGTCCGAGGTCGTTTCTTCTATACTTGTAAAACTTTCATCTAAAGTTAAATGTGAGAGAGGCTTTTTGCTATTATTATGAACGTCAATATGGCACATTATGGCGGTCTGAAACGTCAAGGAGGTGAGCGCTTGCGGCTTGCTATTCCACGTGGAAAAGCTATAGAGAGGTAAATGCGTAATTTTGTGAGACGCTCATGTTAGCTTTAGTTCCCAGCTGTAAAGTGAACGAGGCTTTAATTCATAACTGGTAGTCAGAAGCATGAAGCAGTCTTGCCGTCGTGTAACTCTTTCTGGGTTGTGGAGGTCGGACAGGCAGTCGCCTCATGTGAAGCTATGGTGTTCAGCTGCAGCTGATGTGAGATCAACTGAATTATACCCCGACCCCAATATAGTTGGGACAAAGGTATGTTTTATATTGAAGATTTAATTTATTCTCAAAACTCATGAAAACAATAGATTGAACAATGGCACCTATTTGAATGGTCTCGCCAACTGACACCAATTGATGAACTTCCCGGAACTCTCGTTGACGGATGGTTGAAACCGTTCAGTTTGATCGCCACTCACTGCCGGTACAAAGGCACGCTGCGGCTCGGTGCGGCGCGCAGATTGGGTGCGGCCGCAACTGATCGCTTGGGATGGTTGGCCAAACTCAGCAGTAATAGACTTGTTGATTGAACCCGACTATAGTGGAATTGCGGTAGAGTGTCCCTACTTGTGGTAAGCGGTACAAATATAGCGTTAAAATTAGGCTGAGTTGACTTACACCGGAACAATAATTATTGATCGATGAATTTTATAACTGTAGATCAGTTTGGTCGAATTCATGATTTGAGTTTTCTCCGATAATACGAACTTCAAGGTGTTCGGTATAGTTTGTGTGAAAAAAAAACAAAGACAAAAAGTTCATGTCACAAACAGCGACAAAAACAGCCCACCTAAAAAACATTTAAAACCGTTAAGAGCAACGTTTCGTAAACATGGAAATATGTTACCAAAATTACAGTATTGTGAAACTCCCATACTTCCATCCGCGTTCATCCCCCTTGCATCGTCCTGTCTCGGACGATGGATGACGGCGGCTGTGCCTGACGGGACGTGCGAGCTTTCTTTTTGATGTCAGAACCCTTGCTGTTATAAAAACTGGGTCAGAGGCGTTATGTAGACAGACATCGATTGAGAATAGTTGTTTAGTCAAATGTAAATACATTTGAGGAATAAAAAAGTAAAATGTTAGAAGAAAACCAACTGGCCACTGGCTAAAGTTAGTTAAAACCTTTGTTTTAACTAGCTTTAGCCAGTGTCTCCGTCCTCGTGAAGTTCGTGAAGTATCCGATACAGAAGAACTATCGAAATAAAAAGTATTCTGTGAACTAATCCAAGTTATGGCGGTAGGATAACATTCAATTTAACAGTCATTCTAGTCATTCAGAAAAGCTCTCAGTAATAAAACTATCCGGCGCAGCATCGAGTATTCTGACAAGCTGCTGCATCTTTCATGTATCGAGATTGGAGCAAGGAATATTCTATGTATGCGCCGGTTTCTACCATATACAGATGTATGTACATACGTATATGTGGGCAAGTGTGAGTGCACTGCAGTCAATCTCTGTCTCACAGTGAACACTTACGAGATCAAGGTCAGCGACCGGCAAATTGCCTCTAAAAGGATCGCTACGACGCTCGTAGCACACACTGCTACGACGTAGCACCCTCTACGAATTTGCTACGATATTTACGAGGCAACGATTTATTTAGGTTTAGTAGTTTTTGTACTACACATACGAATGAGACTTGAGATTAATGAGCTCTTCAACTTGATTATAAGTATATCAAACTAAGTAATAGGAAGTTTAACCTCAACTTTGATCCAATTCAAAGGAAGTTTTCGGTAGGTACTCGTAACACCGATGTCTGGTAATGTACATCAGCTAGCTGATCCGGTGAGACCCTTTTAGAGTAAACAAATATAATTTATTCGAGTGCCGATCTTCATCGAAAGCCCGGCTTAAAGTTACGGTAAGTCTGTGTGCGCGGTGAGGCTCACTGGCGTAACAAGTTATTTGGAATATAGAATGTGTGGGAATATTGAATAACAAAATTGTTTGAAGTTTAAGGATTAGCTACTCGAACCTTAAAACTTTACAGCGATTACTAAGACAAGAAGTTTAATTAGTAATTATAATAATTTAATGTGTTCTACTGTTTCACGCAGGTCAAACTAGTTGTTTAATTTTACTTTTTGCCGTCTGTTTCGTGCGCAAAATTCGCTAATTAGTAAATCAAAAGTTAACGTCTAAAAACTGCTGAACATTTTGACGAGTTGTCTGAAACTGTTTTTGAATTTTACTTTTGTGGAATAAACAGAGTTGTAGCTTTTTGTGGCGAAATTAAAGTTAGCCAACTGTTGCGCATTTGATTCGTTTTTTTTGCTTGCTTAAGTCTGGCTATTATATCGACTCCCCTTGCCCATGGCACCGGACTCGCGCATGACGTGTGCTAAATAATCTTCTATACATATAATAAAACTGTAACGGATCGCTGTTGTACATGGAAGATATATGAGAAAAATTATTATTGGGACCTTTATCAACGCAAATAGCACCCAAAACCATGATTGTTTTGGGTTTTATCGATTTAGATGTGGTTTTCACAAATACTTAGTGGTAAGCTTCACTTAACATTTAGTGTGTTTCATGTCAATCGGTTCATAAATAAAGAAGTTATGCCAATTTAAAGAATCACGTCGAACATTTGTTAAACTATCTATATCAATCTATTCTTTCTCTGTTCAATAGCATTAAAAATTACTAAACTTCAAAATCTTAAAATAAAAATGTCTGCCCCTAGTAACTATTCCACGCGGACGAAGTCACGTCGAAATAATATAAATGTGTACAAACAAATTGAGGCTTGTGCCAAGCAGACACAGCTGTGATGATGACCTGATTCAAATTCTACTCACGAACAGTTGCTAATTTAGTCTCATACAAATAAACAAGGTTAATTCTTTATTCATAATTATATCAGTTTGGGTCAAGCGCACGTACAGTTCGAATCTATTGCCTAATTGAACCACAATATCCGACTTCTCGTATAATTCATCAACTACATAATGACAGCGTGTGTCAGGCTCCCGGAAGCTGTCGCGTGTCACCGACAACGTACTATATCCAGTGCCAGTACGCGCACAGAATTACTTAATAACCTCCTGACAATACGCTGAACACTATCGCTACGTTTTCCTTGTCTTGTTACTGTCGCAATATCATAACATATCGTTATCATATGTTGTCAATATGCCGGTTTTTAGGGTTCCGTAGTCAACAAGGAACCCTTATAGTTTCTTTATGTCCGTCCGTCTGTCCGCGGTTTAGCTCAGAGACGCTTAGCACTATAAAGTTGGAATTTGGTATGGATATGGGTATATATTATTAACGCCGACAAAGCGGTTAAATAAAATCTTGGAAAACATTTTTTTAGGCCCCCTACACGTAAAGTGGCTAGTGGTGTTGTTGGATAAGTAATTTAAAAATATTGAGGGTGTGTTAAAACCATTTTCCATCCAAGAATACGTTTGCGAAATATTAAGCTTCAAAGTACAAATTTTTGTAAGAGTCAAGTGTCCCCCGCCTTCTGCCAGCTAAACGGTTGTTTTTGGAGACGTGAAAAAATCATGGTAGTGGCATATATGAGGAATTTAGAAGGGAAGAACAACTATCACCGCTACCTACGATTAACGAGTTAATGAGTAATAGTCGACCAACTTAGAAAATGGTAAGTAAAAACATCCTAATCATTCTGTCGAGATTTTGTTTTTAGATTAAGTGGGGTTTGATGAGTTGAGTCTGCTTACAACTACTTTAGAACGTGATTAAATAGGGCTTTATATTAATGTATGTAACCACTTACAAATTCACAGAATAACCACTTCTTGTTAGTCAAATATACCCAGACGAGTGAACAAAAACACTCAGCTCAATTTTCGCTGATTCACTCATTCAGTCTTTTAGTAACTGAATAGAAGTGAAGAATAGGACGTTTACTCAGCAATTCAGTCGCTTGCTATCGCTGACATTTACGTTAACCATGTCAACACCTCCCTCCCCCCTCCAGCCGTGACGTCAGCCACCAATGAGCTGCCTTTAATAGAACCTTCACTGAATGACAAAGAGTATGTGTCCTTTACTTAATACTCACGTACCTATCTTTTAAGAAAAGATTAACGTATCGAGTCACCCGCGCTAAAAGAGAGCGTCCCTAGAATACTAGTTCAGAATAAAATCCTTCTGAATGGCTGATGAGATCTTGAAACTCGCTTTAAATACGTATCGAGTGCGGAGCTAATCTGACGGATTCATTTAGTGCTCGACTGTGAACGTCTGACAAGTGCCACTCGAAGCAGAGAGATACGATGAAACATTTTATTTGATCGTCTTTTATTTGGAACAAATTAAAACCTGAAACGTCTAATTGGACGGCTATTAAGTACGTGTCAAGTAGATTATCTACCGAAAAAATTCGAGATTTGTGCTGTTGAGGATTCCAAAAAGAAATAAAACACTTAAAAGTATCTACGGTATTCTTTATTTATATTCGACTCTTAGATGAATAGATTCAAAAGTTTTTTTCGTTTGAATGGATTAATATACCTTATTGTGTATAAGCAACAAAACACCTTTTCACAATATAATCTCGGCAAGAGCTTCTTTGAATTTCAATATAAATATTTCCTCAATAGCTTCTATTTGTATACGATACCATACCATAACATCCGTCCCGGAACATCCAGAAACAAACATAAACTTCTCCACAGAACACGTTCATATTACCCTCCCGAGGTCGGAGTATCTGCGTGAAGCGTAAAGCTGGTTGAGAATGTAGCCGTTATGAATAACTTGAGAAAAGTACTCACAATTCAATTATTCAAATTTTTTAATAGCATTTTAGAAGAACTTTGAAAAGGTCTATTGAAGGTCTTTGAAAAGAGTTCCAAGTACTCGTTCATCTCGGCAATTTAGAGGCCTAGAGGTACGATTAGGACTAGGAGCAATAACCTCCAGTTATTGCTCCTAGTCCTAATCGTACCTCTTACACTCATCCAGGCGGTCTAACTTCATCACACCTTTTTGGGACACTGTCTACAATCAGATCACCTTGATCTTTATATTGCCGGTCTGTGGCGTTTATTTAACGTCCAGTTCAACGTACGAGTACACATTGAATTGGACGTTAAATAAACGTATTCGTGCAAAGCTGAGCTGCTGGGTCATGGTGTGACTACCGACACGTTTGCACGGCAAATGAATAGCTATTGATTAGGGGCCGCCCGTAATGGACCTCTCACCGGAGATACCACTCAACTAAACACAGCGAGCGATTTGAAGGGATTGTGTTCATAGCTGCTTTAGTTGCTTTTATGATTCAATAACAGTGTATTCGTGCAGCAATGAAAGTTATATCTGTGCATTGGCCCGAAATAGTTCGTAAATGGGATGTTAGAAATGTAAATGTTTGTAGCGCATCTGGTCTGCTCATTGACTAGATCTACGATGCAAAACTTAAGCTCAAACTCGAAGCTTCGTCCGTTAACTTAGCGACGACCTCGTTTATACTCCGGTTTATTCCTTTTCACGGTCAACATGTTTTCAGCTGGAACTGTTTTTATAGATTTATTTGCCGTGGGAACTTTATTCTGAAAGCGATTCGTCATAGTACGGTGTTACGTGTAATGGATCGAAACGGAAACTTTCTAAAGGTCACGCCGACGCCTCAAGCGGTTTATTGAAACTTAGTACACTCTGAAGATATTTTCTGTTTCTTTGCTTAGATTTTATTTTAATCCTATTCTGGCGAAGAACTTAGTTGTTGAATTTTATTTTTGGTATTTTTCTCTATATTTTCTTTAACTTGTATAAAGTAAGCAAAGACTCGATTAGCCGTGTCATCTATCACCAATCTATCGTTGGCACGAACTACGTCAGATACCTCACTTTATACCCCTTTCTTGATCGCTTATTTTTCTTTATTCGGGGGCGGGTCGATCTAACCCTCGTCACCGACTGCCAGGGACGCCGACAATATGTTAAACATAACAAATTATACGCCACAGTACGCGAGATAGCACCGACTATACCACAATATTTACTCAAGAAACGAAAGTTTCTATAAATAAATAATAATAATAATAAATAATATTTAATATATTAATATAATAATAACTGGCAACTCCCGATGTCAACACAAGTTTTATTTCCGTACAAGCAAATTTAAATTTAAAATAACAGTTTTTGATTGTATTTATGCACATTTCTTTCGCCCAAAACCTCCAAAAACAAACAGATTATTTACAATACAAACTTTATTACATCATAAAGCCAATAAAATGGCCACAATAGAAGAAAATATGCAGTACAGACTGATGACATATGTCATTATGAAAATTGAATGACTATGACTACCTAGATACCTACGTTTAACGTACGTACTACGAGGAATGATGGAATGAAACTTGGAGTATGATAACAAGAGCAGCTGCCCGACGCGCACATCCTCCACCCCCGGGCTCGTCGCTCAGCTCCGCCTCGCCAACGCCGGACATCGGATCACAAGTGTCACCGGTGGTTGCAGTTGCGTCGAGCTCGAGCGACGAGTATTTCTCCCCGCCGACGTCGCCAACACCTGTGCGTCGGCAGGGGAGAGGCCGGCCACCGAGAAGCTTGGGATCTAGGGGCCAACCGGCCCTGAGCCGGGTCCCCGCTGCCGGTGGTTGTGTGCAGCGCATGCGATGGACTCAGTCCATGAACGAGAACGTCATGAGCGCATATTACGGGTCTACAGAGGGGGGAACTAACCTCACTGCGTATCGTGTCAGGATGCTGTCTCTGTTTCAGGACCTGGAACCAACTGTGAACGTCTCGGCCCAACGATTGTCGGATCAGGTGCGGGTCATCCAACATAATTGCAGGTTGGACGATGCCGCACTTGAAAGGCTGCGCTCAGAGGTACTGAGCAACCTTATCATCTCGACCCCAACACAGACCGTGGTACAGGCGCCAGCCAGTGGCGCAATCACACCGCGGCCCAACAACGGTAGTGATGAGGTAGATGATAGGGTTGTCACGGTAAGTAGCCAGTGCAACGATAGACTGAGGAGCGCACTGGAGGATGCGCTTCGCGAGTATAGATTGACACCGACCGAACTTAGGCCCCGACTACCACGTTTACCTATGCACAAAAAGAATAGGGCGTTGGTGTGTGCTTTGGACTCGCTGCTGCAGAACATCTTTGAAAGCAGCGAGAGCCTCGTTGATACGCACTCAATCCTGTTTTGCGGGGCTGTTGCGGCATGTCGTATAGCAAACGTAAAGTTTCCTAGTTGTGACGAAGCTATACGACCGAAGCCTGCTGCACCAGCCTGGCAGTGCAGGATCGAGCGGCGTATCGATGAGGCTAGGGCACTCATCGGCAAACTATACTGCTTCAGGGAGGGCAACACACGACCACGTGTGATGCGCTTTGTGAGGCGGGCGTTTTCGGGGACTGGAATCAGCCCCCGAGAATACACGTTCCGTGTCACAGAGCGCATCGACTTCCTGAAGCAGAAAGTTTGTGCATGGGCAAACCGTATTCGGCGGTATAAGCGGCGGGTTGACCGATACTCGCAAAACCGCATGTTCCAGAGCGATGAGAGGTGGGTATACAGAGCTTGGGAGCGACCTGAACAAAGTGTGACAGACGTTTACCGCCCGGATGATGTCGCCACGAGTACATTCTGGCGCAGCATCTGGTCGGTGCCCATCTGTCACGCTGAGGGTGGCTGGATGCGCGATGTCGAGCGCGTGTGCGAAGCTATACCACAAATGGAAAAAATTACTATAACCACACTGGATATAGCCAAAGCAGTCCGTCCGTTACCGAATTGGAAATCTCCTGGACCGGACGGACTGCACAACTTCTGGCTGAAGTGGTATAGCAGCTCACACGCGCTCCTGGCATCTCAATTCCAGTCATCCTTAGAGTCTGGGTCGCTACCACAGTTTCTAACAACTGGCATTACCCACCTGCTCCATAAGACAGGTAGTCCCGCGGAACCCAAGAATTATAGACCGATTACTTGTTTGTCGACGGTCTATAAACTTCTTACATCTATCCTGAGAGCGAAAATTAATGAGCACATTGAGAGTAACTCAATTATGTCCGCCTCTCAGAATGGATGTAGGAAGGGGTCCCGCGGTACTAAGGAGCTACTCCTCATAGACATGGCCATAAGCCAACAGGTTCGTCGATCCCGCAAGGATCTGTCGACATGTTGGATAGATTACAAGAAGGCCTATGATTCTGTGCCACATACATGGCTCATGAAGGTGTTGGAGTTGTACAAAATAGATGCAACCCTACGCACCTTCCTTGAGTCATGTATGAGGCAATGGAAAACAGTCCTTCGCTACCCAGGATGTCAACCGATCCAAGGGAGTGATGAGCCTGTTTGGATTAAACGGGGAATATTTCAGGGCGACAGTTTGAGTCCACTTTGGTTTTGCTTAGCTCTGAATCCTCTAAGCACACTGCTGGAGGATTCAGGCCTAGGCTATCGGTTGAGAAGAGGTGGTCAGGCCATATCTCACCTTCTTTACATGGATGATCTGAAACTCTTTGCCCCCAACAATTTGCGACTGATGGAGCTACTAAAGGTAACTGAAACCTTCAGTAGTGCCATCAGGATGGAATTTGGTGTGGACAAATGTGCAGTCATGCATGTAAAGAAAGGGGAGATTATGGAATCTGAGGGAATTCAACTCTCGGATTCCATACAGGTTAGATCCCTCAGCTCAACCGAATCCTACAAGTATTTGGGTATGTCGGAGGCGTTGGGCATTAACGGTACTGACATGAAGCAATCGCTGAGGGAGCGCTTCTTTGGCCGCCTGAAAAAGGTTTTAAACAGCCTTTTGTCGGGTGGAAATAAGGTGCGCGCCTTCAACGGTTGGGTCATGCCGGTATTAATGTACACTTTCGGCATACTCAAATGGACTCAAACCGAACTCGATGCCCTGGATAGGAGGGTCCGCACACTGCTGACCGCAAACCGGATGCATCACCCACGATCGTCGGTGATGAGACTGTACATCCCACGGAAGTGTGGAGGTCGAGGCTTTTTAAATGCTAAGACTCTCCACAACCGTGAGATGTGCAGTCTCAGAGAATATTTTCTCAAAGCCGATGTGGGTATGCACCGAGATGTGGTCGCAGTGGACAAGGGACTCACTCCGTTGTCCATGGCTAAAGAGAACTGGCGCAAACCTGTGATACTTACTACAGATGACCGCAAGGAGGTATGGAAAGGCAAGGAGCTTCACGGGCGCTTCTATCGGGCTCTTTATGGGTCCGATGTAGATTTCTCAGCGTCCGTGGCCTGGCTACGTTTCGGTGATCTCTTCGGGGAAACCGAAGGTTTTGTCTGTGCGATTATGGACGAAGTTATCTTGACGAACAACTACCGGAAGCATATTATGAAGGACGGGACGGTTGACGTGTGTCGGGCATGCCACCGTCCGGGTGAGTCCATCAGACATATTATCTCTGGTTGTTCTCGTCTTGCTAACGGCGAGTACTTGCACAGGCATAACCAAGTGGCCAGGATTATCCACCAGCAACTTGCTTTAAAATACAAACTTGTAGATTCCGAAGTACCGTATTACAAGTATGTGCCCGACCCAGTTCTCGAAAATGACCATGTCACGTTGTACTGGGATCGGTCTATCATCACTGATAGGACTATTGTTGCCAATAAGCCGGATATCGTGGTGATAGACCGATTAGCGCGCCGCACAATGATAATCGATGTTACCATCCCGCATGACGAGAACCTCGTGAAGGCTGAGAAAGAGAAGCAAATCAAGTATCTCGACTTAGCACACGAGGTTGTCGACATGTGGAATGTGGACTCGGCTGTCATTGTGCCGATTGTCATTACGGCCAATGGCCTGATGGCCAAAAGCTTCGACGACCATCTGTCGAAGCTGGCGTTACGCGGTTGGATAAAGGGCCTGATACAGAAGGCAGTACTCCTCGATACGGCTCGTATTGTGAGGAGGTTCCTTTCTCTGGAGCCCTAACCACCGGTAGCTTGGACCTTGCTCCCGACACCGGCGGACTACTGCTTTTTATATTTTTAAATGTTTTTTTTTTAATGTGTGTGTGTGTGTGTTTTTTTAAGAAATATTTAAAAATATAAATTAGTATGTAAGTGAAATGAATAAAGAGAATAATAATAAATAATATAAACTTTACTACATTCCGTCACATCTCGTATGATCATTCACACGAGATGTGGCGGAATGTAGCCGAACAGGTTATCCAGTTTATTTTTGTTGAAGTAAGAGCCGCAACACACGAAGCTACGCCGTCTGAAACACTCTACTGATGTAGTAGAGTGTTAGCAGTAGAGAACTGATTCCAAAGTTATTCTACTCCGCAAAAACAATAGAATATAGTTATGCTTTCCATTACATCAACAGAGAGCCCACTATTTCTAATTTCGTAACACAATTATGTCCGTCACACAGCAGGTCGGCGCGCCTCTAATTTACAACCACCGTAATAATATTAATTTGTGTGGCTATGCTTTACAATACAAATGGAAGCCTCAGTAGGACAACTGTTGTTTAATTAGTTCCGCGGCAGTGTTGCGGGTAGTTCCGCACTTTTTACCCAACTAAGAAGAAGGGTTCTGTGTTTTTCACGGATCTTGTTTGCGTCGTGGCGCCAGCTGGTCTCAAAGTTTTTGTTGTGCACTGAGGAAAATATTGATTTCATAATTTATTAATATCAAATTAGTGGCTTAATTAGGTTTTGCCTCAAACAACCAAGTATTCAGGACTTGGTCGCATCTATTTATAGCCTTTCTCAGAGTTGAAGCCCAAACAGCCGAAGTTGGAAAAACCTTTTAAAAGAAAGAAAGTAGCAACTTTTATTAACTTCGCAATTTTGCATAACGTGTTCAGAGCTTACAGAATTAGTTCTGTGAGAGAAATGGCGGCACATTACATGTAGCTACGATCTACGGGAAATCTGTGCGTTTGCCTGGGACTAGAACGTAATAGTTCGCACCTAGATCCGCCACTACCGGTCAATGGCGACGTAAGCTAACAAACGTGCCGTGTGGGACTCCCGCGGAGCACTACGTGTGCCACAGAATGAGCTCCTGAGCATGTTTCATGATTAACTCATTTATTAGAAAGTGCGCTGAAACTGTTCATAGTCAGAGTGACAGGGTTGGTAAGTTACCTACTTATGTCTTTAGAAAGCGGATTTAATGTTTAGTCCGATCGTCGTCCGAACTCTCTGTAAAGTCTAATGCGCTTGCAAATATTCTCATGTAACGATTCCTATATGGGACAAATACAGAAAGAGCTTTGAGCTTTAAACTAGGTACTCGCAATCTTCAGCGAACCGGTTGTCCGCCATAGAAACTTTAAAATAAGACTTGTTTTATCGGTTAAAGCTTGACAAGTTCTTACTAACTTGTCGAGATGGACCGACCCCGGAACGGCCCGCTCGAAGCTCGGCCCGGCTCCGCGGAAGTGTGGAATAAGTAAAGTTTTATGCATCTCATTACGAGAGGTTCATAAACTGTACTACTTCTAGTTTAGCTCTCATTTATGTTAATGTCTGAACGTTTTTGCTATGATTCGTTTCACAAAGAGGAATTTGTAATCAAGCATGCCTTTAAATATAAAAGTATTATTGGAGAACCTCTTTTTCATTTGTATTTTAGAATTTAATTTATTAGTTGCCATCTGGATTGCTCGGATGGATTCTATTAATATCATATCTATCATTAATATCTATTATTCAATTAATATCGTGAAATTAAATAAGACGTGACTTGTGGCACAGGAACGTTAATCGTATAGCGTGAATATGAGAGAGAGAGAGTGCAGTGAATTGAGGAGCAGGCAGATATATAGGTGACCAGTTCAATGTGTCGTTTATATAATTATCTGTTAGGTCTGGCTCTCTATAAATCATGGTATATGCAATCTAAATAAGCCAAACATTTCGAATGAAAGGGAATGGGGAATATCGCGTTTAAGATTCTGCACCGATTTCTACAAATTGGGTCTTAATGTACTACGACTTCAAGCACGTTTCGTTAAAAATCAATCTATTAAAGTCCGATGGAATTCTGCAAATTATGACTTATTTATAAAATGCAGAAGTACCTATCCACCGTACCGGGCGTTGTCGTTTATCTGATTTAAATGACAGAGTTTTGTAAAATTTGACTTGATCTAAAACTATATTTATTGGGTGACATCCATTAACTTATATCGTTTAGTGATAGTGAGACCTAGTCAGACCTGTCGGTCCAGGCATGATGTCAGCAGCTATTCCTGGAGCCGCGTCATGTCACACAGCACAACATCCTGTGGGTGCCGAGTGCCGCTGTTTGTTTGTTTGTCCGTCTGCCGGCTGCGCCATCCACACACTCATCGGGTAATTGGTTTCATGGGAAATTGATCACACACCTATGTGTTTATTCCATTAATAGCTAGCGCGTGTTTTATAGTTTTGAAAGGCGTCATTGAAAATGTATCTATACTTACCAATTATCGATCTTCAACGTTAAGGTTGGCCAGTCGATGGGTGACCATCTCAACATACAGACACTCCTCCGTGCCTCGGAGAGCACGTTAAGCCGTCGGTCTCGGCTGGCTACAGTATCGTGTCATCCAGTTACTGGGTTGTGGAGGTCAGATAAGCAGTCGCCCGTGAAATACTGGTACTCCGCTGAATCCCGTTTGACTGGCAGCTGAGCCGAGTATACTTCGGAAAATGCTAAGCAGATGTTGATAGCTTACCAAATATAAGTACACTAACACTTCACCCGCGACTTTATCCGCGCGGATTCAACTTCAACGCCTGCTCTACCCTCTTTAGTTTTGAAAAAATAATCAAAACGATTTTCATTAATTACTCAGCCATTTCTGCTGCTGATTCTGTGGTCTCTGGATCAGCGCAACTATCACCCCGTTCACATCGTCAGGGGTTGATTTTGCAAAAATTTATAGACCTGTTTGAATTATCCCACTTCTAGCTTGTTCATTCCAATTCCCACGTAAATTGAAGTAAGCCCTAAAAACTTCATCACCAATTTTCACCCCTTAAGGAGTTTGTTTTCGAAAAATCCAAATATTGGTTATTCTTAATATTTTATCCAAATCAATAATGCCGTGTTTTAACTTCATCGGACCAGGCATTACGATTCTCCCCAGTTCGCTCAAACCGCAACATTTTTCTTAGGTACTTAGAGCATTTTTATACCCGTCGTAACTTTGAAACGAAAGGTCCAATTTGAATAACTTAAAGTGAAATTTACATGTACATAATCAAGCTTAATTATCAAAACATTTAAAAGGATAAGCATTAATACCTTGATATCAAAATCATCATTTTTCTTTCCAACTGGGCTTTGATTGAATAATTTTAACAAAAAGCGGCCATTGTAACCATAATAGTTAGACAGACAGCCTCGCCAATTTTTTTCTAGATAATAATGAGTACTTTTATTATGTAGTACATAATTTTTATGTATCATCAATAGTTTTCGCAGCGCATGCTATGAAAGACATTTTATGAAAAAAAAAATTCACGTTTTACAAAAAAAAAAAAAAAATACAATTAATTAAAAATTCAAGTTTTAGTAGGGATCCCTAATTATTTATGGAATTAAATAAAGCCTATGTTACTCGGTGAAGATGTTCTAACGGTGAAATAATTAAAAATATCTTTCACCGTTAGAAAGCTACATCGGTTCAATAGGTTTTGAGCTAAATCGTAACAAACAAACAAATCTTTCCTCTTTATAATATAAGTTTAGATATATTTACGGTGCTGCTGTCTGTCAACGGAATAATGGTATTCCAATACTGAGAGTAAATACAGCCTCGAACATAAATCAAATCTCCCGCAGGTGTCGTCGACACGTCGCTATCATTGCGCCGCATTTTTCACTCAATTGTACCTCTCACGTACCGCAGTCGGTAATGGATGTATAATACTCCGGCACTCCTGCCCCTCCCTCTCCTCCGCGAGTATTCCCGAAGACCTTCCTTAATGGAGGGCGTCTAATTGTGCGGTACGTCGCCGTCGCCGGGACAGTGAGGAAGCTCTTCGTATGTACCTGCTCACACGACGGAAGATATCAAGAACGGAAATTAATAACTGAGAACAATTGTTTTGCTAAAGTTCAAGTTGGTTGGTTCGTGCTTGCACTGCTAGTAAACATAGGATATTGATATACAGTCGTTATTGAAAATTCTACCTATTATTTTTTATCAATTGACAGTTTTATCAACAGAGTGAAAAGGCATTGTCGCTGCTAATAGAAATAAAATGTAATTTGTAGCTTTTAATTAAACTGTTCAGACTGGGTCCAGTTTATTGGCTACCTAACCTACTAGTTTGTGCCACGGCTCACGAGATGGTGTCGCTTCCTACCTGTGAAGCTTTTGAGATCAGATGAGAAGTGTCGGTGATAACCACCTAGGAGGTAATTTCTGATATCCCAACTTATCACCTTAATATCCTTTACATGAATAGATAGTAGGTACGGAGTTTTCGTTCTGCGCTTCCCGCCAGTGTGTGTTTGTTTTCCTCATATCCGCTTCCCATTTTCTTTTCTTTCCGCGAGCTAACCGAGTAAGTGATTCGGGATGTTCATGTTGTTCATACACACGTCTGTCATATTATGTATGTATAGCTGGCGAGGCGTCACGAGCGACACGCGCTTGTAGTGGCTGTTAGACTCGTGCACACGAACTTAACTTGAATGTAAGTACTACACTTAAAATGTTGTGTCAATTCTACAAGAGCTGGGGGAGGCGTTTTCCTTTTATGTTTGACAAAATATCGTTTATCAAAGCGTGTGTCTTGGAGTGTTATACTTTTCATAATCATAAATCATTATTTTTTGGGACCCTCAAAGTACATTATTAAGGGGCGACTGTAAACGTTATTGTAAAAATTGCGAGACTAAAATGACAGAAATAAAAATTGCAATGTACCTTTATAATATCTTTGAAAAAATTTCTCGGTTCAAAAATTGCCTCGATACGCATTTTTATATCTTTCTTTTATCTTTGACCTCGGAACAGGAGGGGGGGGGAGGGATCAGGCTCACAGGCTCCTTCACCTCATTTAACCTCACAAAATAAAATATCTTTTACACTTTATATTTAATATTCCAAATTCCCAATCTTTGATCCACGTTTACAGCTAGCTAAGTACTCGTCTTATTTGATTAACTTTGATTGGTTTTCTTATACTTTTGACTTTTTGAAATACTTTTAAGAAATTATAAGTTCTGAAGTTCATCAGGCAATTAAATTAGTAATCCTTTTGAGATGTGTACTTTGATAGAAATATCGATTTGTTCCTAGTGGAGCCAGTGGTTGAGTCGGTAGGTAAAGGTAAGTTGGGCACAACACAATTGCAGCGGTAAGGCCCCTCTTTGGGGAGTGGCTGGAGAGGCGCCACGGCGTCCTCACCTTCCGCCTGATGCAGGTACTCACCGGACACGGCTGTTTTGGGAGATACCTGTTTCGGATTCAGCAGGAGGGACACCTCCGGTTGTCAGTACTGTGAGAATCGCCTGGAGGACACGGTGGAGTATACGGTGGAGATCTGCCTGGCTTGGGCGGAGCACCGCCGTGTCCTCATTGAGGCAAACGGCGGCGGCGACCTATCGCGTCCGGCCCTGGTTAAATCCATGGTCCGGAGCGAGGAGGCTTGGGAAGCGGTCACCTCCCTCTGCGAAACAGTAATGCTAGCGAAGGGGGAGGGCCGTACGAGGGAGAGACAAGGCCTTCGCCCCAACTGCCGCAACAGAAGAAGATCATCGTCATCCTTAAAAATAAGGTACTGGTAAGTAGGTCTGGAACATTTGGGTAATCTTTATTAAACCAAACGAAACATACAGTGAACATTTTAATACAGAGTAAAACAGGAAAATCTAAACAAAACTACGCAAGCATCCAATTATTACGAACTAGACGTCCAGCAATTGTTTGTCTCGTCATAAATACAGATGCGGTACATCTCCCGGCGCAGGATGCTGCGTCTTAATTAAAGGTGCACAAGGAGAGCGACACAGATACCGGTAGCTGCAATAATTCACATCAGACGAGACAAACAATAGCAATAATTCACTTCACTGCATTGTTGAGATTCACACTTCTAGAGTTACGACAAACTAGAGGTATAATTTGTGTGTGAGACTGCCTTACGTCTCACATACACATCATTCAGATGTGTTTAGAGCGGTTGTCGGTGCATACATGTGCTACGTGTGCAACGTGTTACACGTTACATTACACGCTACACGTTACAGGCCGGTCGTAGGTCACTGTCGGGGACGCGTCTGCACCAGTTGTCGAGCAAACGGAAGGGCTCAGCGGAACTCACGCAGCGTCGCTTTAATATGTGAAAAATAACTCTATTTCTTGACATTTTCCTCACAACGTTATGATTTGTCGACTTTTTTTGCAAATAAAAATGAATGATAGGTGTTGGAAGTAGTTTTATCCAACTATGTTAGTTTGTTTCCAAAAACGTCGAATGATGTCAAATTGAAATGTCATGAAAATTTGTTCAATATTTTTTTTATTTATTAAAAAAGATAAAACTTGATACATTTGTGTAAATTTATGGACGGACTATCTTCGGGCACCATTTAAACGGAGCGTGCTTATATAAACGAAGATTTTTTAAATCAATTTCCCGGACTTACGCACCATGTGAAAGAAAATTGACTTTTATACTACACCTGCTTGGAAAGTACCTTGATACTTTATCAAATTTACGGTAGAAAGTACGTCATTGCATATCGAACAAATATGCGGGGAGAAAACGCATCTGAGCGGGAGAGAAAAGTGTATGAAAATCCATTTCTTACGTGGTTTTTCTTTTTTAATTTTGGGTAAGACTATGCGCCGGTAACCTAAATATCAAAAGCCAAAAAGTTTTTACAGTGAGTTTTTATCTCCAAGTTCGCAAAATGACACTGGCCACTAGCTGTGTGTTGGATGGTGTCGGGCTGGCAGTGCGACCCTGCGGCGGCAGGATAAACAATTTGAAAAAAGAACATGTGAAAATTGCAGACGCCATTGGCGCCATTTCCAATTTGTGTGTTGTTTGAGGATTCAGTTTTAACTGCAACAATTTCAATATAAATTTCAATTAACTAGTAAAGATTTCGTTTTTTATTTTCCTTCTAGGTGTAGTATAAAGCACTATGTATCACTCGAGAGAAACTGCGATTCCCGATCTTGGGTGTTTTAAAGCCCTCGCCTACGGCTCGGGCTTCAAACGACACCCTCGACGGTAATCGGTCACTTTCTCCTCTCGGTGAACAATGTACTATTGAAGTTTCCCCATGTTTTTCCGTGTAGTGGTTAAATGTTCTATCTACTCGAAGACAAGACAAAACCATTGTGAACGTGACGGACGACCTGGGCACCTGGCAGTGGTTGAAGGGGCTGCTCCGCAGATGAGATAAAATAAATTTTCAATGAAATTTCGAAATGGCTTGTTGACACTTCCCGTGACCCAAGAACTGGTTTTTACTTTGGCCAGAAGCTAAGTATTGCCATAGAACGAGGCAACACCGCCAGTCCCTTGGACACATTACCAGCTGACAACGTTGAGGTTGAATTTTTTGATGCTTTATTTTAGTTTGTTTATTTGTTAATATTATTTTTTATGATGATTGATAAATAAATATTTAATTCTTATTTCTATTTTTAAAATAATATTTAGTATGTTTGTTCAGTTAAGGATGTAATGCGAATTATGATCATTCCATTGTTTTTAGAACCGACACATTGTGTGCGAGTAATCGGCTGTCAGTCAAACGAGTGGCTCACCTACTTACGAATGAAACGTAAATTAGTTGTTAGTGTTAATTTACTGAAAGTTATTCTCATTTACAAAGTGCGCATATCATTCAATATCAGCATTATTCATGCTACAGTACCTAACCCTTATTTATTTAGTGTATCGAACTATTAATACAGAAGCAATATGTTATCGATAGGACCGTTTGTTATTAATAAAGGACCAAAGACGTGGGTCACCTCTACAAGATTTGCTATCTAACATGGGTCCAATATATTATGCTAATACTCCTGCCATGGCTTTACAGTAATCTCATGAAAAGAAATAGGAATGAATGGCCTTGTCTCCCACAGAGTACAGTCTTTCTATTTAAAGCTAAAGGTATATTCGATTTTTCAAACTCGATAATGTCATATCCAAATATCTGCTGTGTCCATATATTAGCAGTTTTGTGTGCCAACTGCCGCTTAGGTCGCTATTGCTCGGTCCTAGAAATGGACCGGCCTCACCCAGTGAGTGCAGCACTATCAGAAGTTGGCTACACGTAGCGCACGTGAGCGTGAGTAGTAGAGCACGTCCCGCTCGGCATGCTCCGACACGACGATCTTTTCAACTCTCGCTTCGTGTCCGACAACACTCGACACTGCGCCCAGCGATGCTCTTAGCTCGAGCTCATACAATCATATTTATAACCGTGCAGCGCACAAATTTAAATAAGCACCTTTTTAATATTCAACGAAGTAGATAGAAACGCAATCGTGAATAAAATATAAAACTTCATCCAATTTAATAATTTATTGAAATGTTTCAGTGAATACCTTTCAGTGTAATTCAGCGAGGAATTTAATTAATTACATTATCTTGTAACTTGCTAGACGCTGGCTTTTTATGAAAGTTCAGAAGACAAAACGAATGAGACACGAACATTGTCGAACAATGTTAATTAACACAAAAAAAAATCAAATTAATGTGAACACGCCGCGTGATGGCGGCCTCGGGGATCATAAAAGTTGCTGTAATTAATATATTTTTATAGTGACCGATAAAATTAGAGTCAGGCCGTTCCGGCCGGCTAAGCGGCTTACGGGCCGGGCGCCGCGACGATTTAACTTTACAACGTGTTCAATATGAAAGTTTTCCACTTTGTTAATATTGTTAAAATCTATTATTAGTTATCACGTAATACGTGGTGAAGAAGGACCGACCCTTATTGCGAGCTACATGGTGATCGGAATACTTGTGTCTGGTATCGGCAAAGAGAAATAGTTTCGAACAACTACTGATATCATTATATTGCTCGCTGTTTCAGTTCAGTAGATCCGTTCATCGTCTGTGTGCCTTGTATGAAGTGAGCCCTCTATGCTGTGCATATTACATTCTGAGGTGTCAGCAGTCCGGGTGTCGCTCATGAACGCAGTACAGTTAGTAATTAGTAACGTTGCTGATGTGTCGGATGCGTCAGTTAAACGGTACTTAATCTGGCGTCAAGTTACCGGCACCCGTTAATGAGGGTGTTAAGTGGTGTCACGTCGTCATGAGGGTAGATGACGCGGTTAGCCGGAGAGGTGTTGTAGTGGGAGGGTGACGACAGTTAGTTACGGGTAAGTATTGGTTAAGAACTTATGAAGTTTACCTGAGTGAGGAAATGTTGTCGTGGGTGAATTGCATGTTATGTAACGGTTACTAAACTATTTAGGGAGAATGCAAGTAGGTGTTCACTGTTAATTCAAGTGGTATCACACTAATATTAGAAACGCGAACATGAGTTTGTATGTTTGTTACGCTTCCACACTTAAAATAAATCGCTGAAACGATTATGATAATATTTGTTATAAAAATAGAAATATAGATCATTACAGACTAAGAAAAGCTAGGAAAGTCAAAATACTAGTAGCCGATTAAAAGATATCAAGTTTCGATTAAAGTTTCCTTGGCACGCACTCTGTCTGATTCGCACTGTCTCAATGTTAATATTTGCATCGTCAATATGTATCGTCATAAAAGTAAACCACCACCTGCCTACGTGTTACTCTTAACTGATAACAGCGTGTTCACTGAGGCGGACTAGAGGATTCGGAATGCGTCCTGGGTCGTTCCTGAAGTACAAACAAACATGAGACGTCTTTGAACTCATGTTGTTACACGAGCAGGAATATGAAATGTTCGCGTCACAATTATTCACAAAACGAGGAAGTTTCAATGAGGAATGTTTTTTCAGAGATGTTTATCATTTTGATCTCTTTTCAGTACATCGTGTGGTTTTTGTTCGTGCCTTGGTGTCCTGAATGTTTCTTGATATGACGACGAAATGTTTTTTTTTAAATCGAGGCTCGGTAGTGTGTCAAGGCCGTGCTTTAAAAGAAAATCCATATTCCTTGCAATTACCGGTACAGTGTACATTTTACCTTTTCTTATTCTTAATTACGTTTTGCACGCAGGATATTACATTTCTTGTTGTATTAATTATTCGAAGCTGTAAGCTCTCGATATCTATTTCAAGATCATTAGTTTGGAAATTGCTGATGAAGTAATAATTTGTTCTTGGTCGACAATGAGTTCATCTTTATATGATTTAATAACAAAATCAGATTCCAGACTTAGCTATAATGATGAGTCATTGTAATTAACAAAGCATTGCAATCAAGCAATGTATTTCTTCATTTACTTCTATCATAAACACGTCCGACGTCCGTGTCAGCACCTGGTACCTATTGCTCTTTTATTCCCAAAGTAATTTGTACCAATCTCACTCAGACAGGTACGTTTATGTGGTAGAAAGTAGAAACTTACGCCTAAACACACTTTTTGTTACGCCGACGAAATATTATGAGTTGTTTTCAATGCATTGTTCTCTGACAAAAGGGTTTCATCAGAAAATATGGATTGTTTGTTAAAAGTTGAGCTCTGTTGTCGATCCGACAGATTAAACTGACACAATACTGTTACGTTCTGATTGGAAAGTTTAACGTTATGTATTTGTATTCGCGGATCAATCAGTGATACTATCAGTAAATCTAAAATATTGTTGTATTTTGTGATTGCTTCTTTTACCAAAAAGGTAAATATTGGAGGTAGCAGTTGTGCTTACTATTACAATAGTAAATGTTAGTTTTAGAAACAAATAAATATGATTGAATTCGTTGGACCGTCGACCTTGGCCGTGCTGGGGAATTCAAATTAAGCGATATTAACCTTTATGTAGTTTTAAAGCTGTTAGAACTTCTTAAGTGTCATCAAATCGTTTGATATTCTTCAAGGTCCATCGAGCTAGCATTCATAAGTTCGATTTCTGGAAAGTTTAGTAATATTCTGAAAACTGCATTTTAAGATGAAATAAACCAGAAATGGGCCAAATGAATGAATCACGAAACTTTGTAGAAGATAAGTATTAACAGTTTCATTTGAGTATTATTTATTAAAATTAAATTCGAAGGTCGGACTCTGCCTACTCATGCTATGTTTACATTCAATCAACTTCAAAGCGATGTTTTTACATTTGAGTATAAAGGCGTATTTATTTGCTAAGCGACGCTCGACCGGCGCGGCGGCGGCCCACAGATGGTTCGGAGCGTTCGATACACATACTGGCTATCGGGAGCAGATTAGCGATTTGATTTGTGATTCAAAGAGACTGTGTACAGTGTGTGCTGTAGCCACACCAACGCGCTCGATTGGACGACATGACGACACAGATCGGTTGCCGTCAGCCGGAGTTTATACCTTCTAGTTAACGAGCTCATGTTGTTTTTGGTGAGTGTGACGACGACGTGTTCTGGGCGATTAGGGAAAGTTTGCGCGTTTGCTAGGTGTTTATCTTCGTGACTGGCGATCATTTGAGAGCTTTTCTTAGTTAAATGTCGTAGCCATATATTACAGTTGGACATTTGTTGTCGTTTCTTGGTTACTCACAAGTCCCCCTCCTGGCGGTGCGCGGTGCGACCACAGCTCTGGTGAGGAAGGCTCCACACTTCCACAGTCACGGTGTGCTGACATTTGAGGTCACATTACCATTACAAAACGTTAACCTCCCCCCCCCCCTCCGGCAGCGACCCTACGTCTCCGAGTCACGCCATTGTTCAGCCAGAGGGCGCCATCGTCGCGCGACATTTACCTCCAGGGGTGGGCAGACATAACGCTCTCTCAGGCACTGTTGTTTAACTTATGAACAACACTAACTTGACCTACATACCAAGGATCTACTGGTACAGTCATGTCTTGTGTAACAATAAACCCAACAATGGTGTTTATTTTCGTCTGAAACATGTGTTACTAGAATAGAAATGAGAAAGAAGCCATAACTAAAACAAACGAGTACGTAATATTCAATGAACCTACGACATTTATATACATATTTACTTTAGCTACGGCTGAATGTCAATCTTTCACACAACAAATCAGATAGGTAATTATACAACTCACAAATAACAGACGATATGAAAAACACATTTTATTAGTCTCTTATTAATTTTATCGCGAACAGTTAGAAATATTACAATAATATAATTTAATTTATTACACTGTGAGCTCGCTCACATTTCCCGCGCAGGGGACGCGGCGTGGCACGACATCGCCCGGCTGCGAAGACGCGCTGCTATTTTAAATTAAAGTGCCGAGCGTTTTATACGACAGCTTTGCTTTTATTAAGTTCTTAAGACATTAACAACATTGTTTATTTTCACATAACTCTGGAAAAATACAGCTGGCATCCTTGAGACTCGTTCTCCTTCAGCCACATTAAACTAAAACTAGCTGTTCCCACGGCTTCAGTCGCGTGGACTTATTTATTTACTTGAAGGAAACTTTACTTTTTATGTAGTCAATCATAAGGTTCTTCTGTTTGAATGTTCCGGCTCCACAGTATAGGCGTGTAAATTGCTGGGTTATCAAAATGAGAGAGATTGTTATTCCGAGTGTGTCACGAGAGTAGGGTGCATTTGTTGAATGGCGGCAAGATTTCCATTTATATGAATGTTCATAAAGCTCGGTCTTCAGCCGGCGGCGCGCTGTGACACGGTGATGCATCAATGGTACGACGTGACAGCGTGACACGCTCGCGGGAGGCGCAAACAATATTACACGCGACGTCGCGGTATGACGCATGAGTTATTATAATGCATTCTATGATCACTTATCGCATCCATGATTTTAAAGCAGTGCCTTTCTTTAATCTACATGTCTATTCTTATAATAAAAATACGAGTATATACTGTTAGTTGGTAAGACGTAATAGTATGACGCGATTACGGCTGGAGCGCGATGTATTTATTTTCTAAATCTTCGTAAATAGTCCGAGTTAGATTCGTGGAAAAAAAATTGATAAAGGTTCCCGGAAAACAGGAATTTCTGGAAATACTGAAAATGCATTTCTTAATAGCACTTTTGTTCTACAGGACAACGTTCGCCGGGTCAGCTAGTATTTCAAAAAAGTAGGGCTCTCGTTTGTATAGTCCAAGTGCAAAAATGTTGAGCAATTTTCGAAAGAAATAACTTTTCAAATAGTTTTTTTTTATTTTAAAAAATCGTCATTAAAGGACAAGGTACAAGGTACAAGTGTTCAATATTTTAAATAACTGCACCACCACCAACCAGTATCCACATCCTACTATGAGAAAACATCAGCTAATTTCTTTTAGAGACAGAAACCAAGCCAAGCCTGAACATTTCGTAGCGTTCTTAGGAATGCGTTCCTAGGCCATGAAATGTGGTCTCGAGACGTGACGCTGTGGTTAATGTATTCATCGAACAAATACCATGTCGAGCTCGTATCCATACGTCACGCACGCTGCGGAGGGACGTGTTCACAGCCAAAAGGACAGCACTAGTCGGAGCCGGCCGGGCCCGCGCGGGTAGGTCGGGGAACATGTTAGCTTAACTCGAGGGTTCGGGAACAGAGGTGTTGCCGCGCAGGGGTCGGGGCAGGACGAGCCGCTCGTAGTCATAGAGGGCATGTGACTTGAAACCAAGCGAGTTCATTGTTCAATATTACTATAGCTCGAGGTAAACAACTCGAACTTCGTAAAGTACGACTTCGATTTGTGGTACGGACTCGTACGTCGTACCTACATAAAGTTTGGTAAAGTTATTAATTTATGAAAACATGGAAAAGTAAGTACTTGTATTTTTATATTATTACCTAATATAAAAATACAATGCTGATACAATTAAAAAGACTTTTCAATATTACTGTGTTTCATAACAAGTAAGCAACAACCCACGGTGAGTATTTTTTTTGTGAAAAAGTTTTTTATTTTCCGCTTTTTAGTGGTGATACCCCACAACTAAGTGACATTTTTCCTATAATAAGTGGTTGTACTATTTGCCGTTAATAAGTTACTTTGTGTGCCTTCACAGTCCAAGTCCAGACCGCTCATAGTTAAATATCTACTTTGATTTGGTAATAGTTATTACTGATTTTAAGGTGAGGAGGTCACTGGTTTATCTTTGAAGTTCCCAGTACAGTGCAAATGCAATATAGCTATAACTAGACCCAATGCAAACATAATCATCAACATCGGTTAATAAACAATAAAGTTATGCCCAAATAGATAATCCCAAAAACATGTTAATTCAGGTTTACTTGTTTGCATCTGCGTACCCCTTCACAGCGTACCGGCGTGATGTTACATATGTTATGAACTGGTGTAATCAATAAACAGACATGCAATCTCAGCAATCCCGAGAGATTTGCTATCATTTATTGAAGAGTTCTTCACCAAATTGAAATGGGGCCAGTTTGGAAAAATACTCTTCTACCAAACAAAAAATGAATCATCCAAATCGGTTGACAAATGGCGAAAATATACCTGAACAAACATTTTTCCCGGGATTCCAACATCAGATCCGAACTTATACCTTCCATCATCAGCTCAGCAAGATGAGATGTTGATTGCCAGCCACAATTATCTGAATTGCGTTAGAAAGTAAATAACGTATATTCCATAAATACTTAACTAACTATATACACTAGAAATAAAAATAAAATCTCCTAACTAAATAAACCCTAAAATATTTTTTACAGATTTCATAAGCTATATCAAATAACTACGTAAAAGTAATTTTGAAATAACATTATAACATCATAAAACATTTTTTTCCGAATGCTCTCGAGATGAAGCGTGCAATTCCCTCAGATCCGCACTCCTCTAGAACAGATAGTATTGAGATGACGTAGTACGTTGGTATGCAGGGTGAATTCTCCAAGTGGACGTGGATGGTCAACACTGGAACTTAACATTTTGAATGTGAATAAACTGAAAAACTGGATCATATTTTAAAGTACTTAATGTCTTTGATTCAAATGTACATTATGATTTTTTGAAAAATACAATGAAGCAGTATTAGTTTTCATCAGAATCGGGCCATAGATACCTGTGAGTGTTTCTCGCTTTTCTTCATTGTTCCGGATTTAGCCAACCACGCACATTTTATGAAATAACCCTGTATATCAGCCACATGGCACACATACGGAGGAGCTAATGTTTCAGCAGTGGATCACGGCCGCGCCGCCAGGTGGCGTGACCAGCGCACGTTACGATGTAACGGTAGCCACGGCTTCACGCTCAACGTCCAGTTGACATTAGTGAACGATTTAGATTGTCCGATTAACAACGAATGGCTTTAAGTAACGTTTATTCAATGATTAACAAATATACAGACGTGTCCAAACACTTTTTGACCACAGGGTTGCTTAGTTTTACTAATGATTAGCAGTTCTTTAATTGGAATTTGCGTAGCAGAACAGAAACCCAAACGTTGATTGGCAGAGTATGCCTAGAGTCATAGGCTTTCTCTTCCAATCGACTTATGGGCTCTTCATTTTTCTTTTAAGAATTTGAATTTGAAATGTGCTGAGCAGTATATAAAACAGGTAAGCGTATTATGATAAGATTTTTTTTATGAATGTCTGTCTGTTATTTCACATACCTATGCGAGAATGTTAGTCAGCTGACCAACTCCGGCCTCAGTGAGACATAACACGTGTTCCAAGTCAAAGTGTTACTAACGTAAGTAGGTGACCACCTCAGCTAGTAAACATCATTTATCATAGAAATAGGAAACGTTTGGTCCGGGAGAAATGAGCCAGTTTTCCAGTAAAGAGGGAAAATTGATAGTTTTTTTGTAACATGTGCCTTACCGTAAGTACTCGGACCATTCAGTAAATTGTTAAGTGATGTAAAGCTAGTGGGACGGTGAGTGTCACTGGCTGCTCTTGTTCTCGGAAGATGCTCGGCTTCGGTGAAACGGGTGCGGACACGCACAGGGAATGGCTGGTATAGAATACGAACAACGTCCAAGGGAATAGCTACACTGCTGAGTAGTTTAGAAAGGAGATACTTGTAGGTACAGCTGTTCGTCTTCACACTGATTACACTTCGTAATCACTTCGCTTAAAATGGCCGTTTTGCGAGCAAGCAGAGAATTTAATAAATTCTATAATTTGACAATCAATGCCGGGGCACGGCTACAAATCATGTTCAGCATAAATACGGCAGACTAGCTGAGCCCGCGGCTCCGTCCGACGCAATAGTCGGGATGTAAAGCCTAGCCATGCCCTTTTCGTTATGTTAAATTTAATCTAGGTTAAGCTTTATCAAATGATTTAAAAATAGATTCAGGAAGGAGGGTTATTTTCTTTCTCATATTTAATTGAATGTTTGTAATAGTAAATTTCCTGACAATTTAAAGAAAAAGTATCATAGGAATATGATTTGACTGAGTATTTAAAACGAGGATCTAATTTAGATAACGTCCTTCAAAGATAAAGAAAGGTTAAATATTTGTGTTTAAAAAACAAAGGGATACTCTTTGTTCCATAACGTCGCTTTGAGTGAATCTCGGCTAATAGCCGAGGAGATAGTAAATAATTAAAGTATTCCTATTAAAATATAGAATTGTTCTGTTCTGCGTAATTGAAGAGTAACAAGCTCTCGTTACGGTTTAATTAAAGCAAACAGTTGAAACTAACTTAGTAGCCCAACTTCAGCTTAGCGACGCGACGCGCGACGCGCGACGTGCCGAACTGGCTCAGCTGATTAATTAATACTTAAATGAAATCTAAACTACACTCGCGAGTATTGTGATTACTGAAAACATAGAACATTACAAATTACCTAATAATGGTTTGTTTTAATTAGTAATGGTACAAAAATGGTGAAAGTAGAAGAATAAATCCGAATTAAGATTATAAATGCGACAGTGAGTGTACTTTGTTTGTTACTCCACGGATTTGGATGCAACTTGACACCTTGTCATTATAACGAAGTTGATATTGAATCTTAGTGAAATCAACAAAGTAATTTTTAACCCCCGACGCAAAAACGACAGGGTGTTATAAGATTGACGTGTCTGTGTGTGTGTGTATGTGGCATCGTAGCTTTCGAACGGATGAACCGATTTTGGTTTTTTTTTTTGAAAGGTGTCTTAGCCGGGAGTGTTGTTAGCTATGTTTGATGAAAATCGATCCAAGATTGCAGCTGCCACAAAATGGCGTAATAAATATTTTTTTCACAACTCCCTCAATATGGGTATCAAATGAAAGGGCTTGACTAGTAAAATACTAGGTATATACTATGATAAATTTCAAAACCAAGATGGCCGCCACCACAAAATGGCAAATTACCTATATTATTTTCACAACTCCCTAAATATGGGTATCAAATGAAAGGGCTTGACTAGTAGAATACTATACTTACACTATTACAAATTTCAAATCCAAGATCGACGCCCCCACAAAATGGCAAATTATATATATTTTTCACAACTGCCTCATGAAGGGAATCAAATGAAAGGACTTGAATAGTAGAATAATGTACACTATATTGAAAGGGAATGAGGAATATTAACTAAATAATTTAAAATAAAAATATTTGTGTGTATGTATCTGTGTATGTTATGTATGTCTATAATAATATTATTTGTTTGATAATGAATCTAGGGAGATTGATGAGGAAAGTGGAGTGAAGACTGGTACCTAGGACCTAACGAGGTATTTTTTATTCAGCTTTTTAATTATTAAGTATTCCGTTTATTCATTTTTTAGAGATTGTATCTCAAAAAGAAAAAACGGAACAAATCTGTAGTAGTTAGTCATCATGATAACTTTATCCATAATTGCACAGACAAAACCTTCGGTTTCTCCAAAGAGATCACCGAAACGCAGTCAGGCTACGGACGCTAATTGATCTACGTCGGGCCCATGTAGGGCCCGGAAAAGGTCCATGAAGTTCTTTACTCTGCCATACCGCCCTGCGATCATTAGTATCCAGCACCGCAGGTTTGCGCCAGTTCTCATTTGCCAAGGAGAGCTGGGTGAGTCCCTTGTCCACCGCCACTACATTTCGATTCATACCCCCGTCGACAGCTAGGAAATATTCCCTGAGACTGCATATCTCGCAATTGTGGAGAATCTTAGTAGGTGCCAGTGACGGAAAAGTTGAAAGGAAACCGCTTATCTTGGTATGGTCATGTGAACAGGAGGGATGAAATGCATGTAGCTAAAAGAGTTATGAATATAAATGAGGATGGATGGACAGGGAGGGGGAGACAAAAGAAAAGATGGATGGATTGTGTTAGGAGTGATATAAAAGAAAGTTAGTGATAGCGTGACGGCTGACAGGACAGAATCAAACAAAAAAAAAGGTGTTGCGCCGACCCCAAGTAACATGGGATAAGAGCAGGAAGATGATGATGAAGATGATGTGGAGCGTCTTAACATTTAAGAAGCCTCGACCACACTCCACACTTCGGTGGGATATTCAGGCTCATTAGTCATTACCGAAGACTGTGGGTGATGCATTCGATATGCAGTAAGCAGTGTAATTTTTATTATTATTTCAAGTGAGGCTGATTACGAGCAGCGCCGAACGCTGGCTGTTGTCTCTCAATCAAACTGATTCGCAATAAGTCGGAAGCAGAACAAGTCGCAAACAAAAAGTGCGGCTCAACAAAAAGAGGCGGCACGCCGTGATTGATGGATGAGCTCATTATCTGCCGCTTTGTTTGTGCACAGCTGGGCAGCCGACACTGCCGCGGCGGCCGGCTATGACGTATCTTGAACTATTCTTGTTAAAACCTATATTCTAAGTAGGTAATCAGTCAGTACCAGAATTTGTAAAATTGATAGTAAATAGGCTTTAATTCCATTAGCTAACGGAACTTCGTTTGTAGTACGTACGTGAAGTAATGAAGTTCATTTGGTAGTGTTCGTCTGGAGCTGAATTAATATCAATGACAGCACCACGGCTCCGCGCCCGCGCCGCGCCCGCGCCGCCAGCGAGCACCGGCCGTCAGTCTGCCGCGTCTGTACGTGTCGTGTCTGTGCTGCTAGCTGTCACAGTAATGGCTCATCTGTCTCCATACTCTCCGAGGTGCTGATAGAAAGATATTCATTATAATTTTGTTTCACGACGTAAAATTTTTCCTCTTTAAAACATTGTAAAATTGAATTCACTCGCGATGCACTTTATGTTTTATTGGAAAAACTACAACAATGTATCCTCATACCTTACTAAAAATGCTAGATGCAACTGATTGATAAAACAAAGCATTTATATGTATTGTTCGGAATCGAACCCAAGATCCGCCAGTACCCCCTGAAACCATGTCTGTCGCTCTGCTGAACTGAAGGTCGCACTTGATAGGTTTTCTTAGGCGACATCGTAAAACACAAATGACTAACTTGACCCTCGTCAAGTTCTACTGGCGAATGAATCGAATTGATTTCAAACTGCCGAGTTTTAACGAGCACACTCGAGAAGGAAATCGGAATACTCGAATATTCACGTTTCCCACGTGTATGTGATGTTGTTACAAGGAAGGCAACAAGTTATGTCTAGCCATGAATCACTGCGCTGTGGTACCCACCTACCTATCTACCGAGCACTGGGAACGAGTGCAGTAATGTGAGTGAACCCGTCAGTGATCGGAACGCGATTGAATGCTCTGCGGGGCACATTAAAAGTTTACGGCGCGAATGTTTGCATTTACTGCACAATCTGCGCGATGTGAGCGCTCTGTTTACCTACAGCTCATGTGTATGTGTGACGTGTGAACCTACCAAGTACCAAGGTATGTCCTTGTCTCGAGTTCACGACAGTGTTCAGGCGTGCTTCAATAACTGTCATCAGGATCATCGTTGTTTTCAGCGTTAGGAATGAATCAATATTCTTACGGGAAAGCGCAGCACAAGCCGGAAATTAAGTTTTCATTTCCGAATCCAAATTTGAACCAGTAGGAAAAACCAAACGATTAAACACGAGCATGAACTGGTAAGCGGCTAATAAACGCAGTTTGTGCTTCTTACTGTGACGTAAAAGTTGAATTATTTTCAAATCTGCTTGTGAGAATTGTGACATGGTCTGTCAACAATCGCTACAGCCCAAATAGTGACAACTTCATCTTAAGGCATGGCCACAGGTACCTATAATATCGTATTAATGATCGAAGTCTTGCTGAGCACCGGATGTTTGTTGTGGCTACACTCCGGCGCGTGCCGCGTGCTGCCGCGCGGCTGTCGCGTCGCGGGCGTGCGGCTCGGCGTCGTGCTCCGGGCGCCAGTCGCACAGCGAGCCCCGCGCGCGCCGCCCGCGGCACACACGCGCCACGCGACGCCGACACCGAGTGTACTACGAGGACCGACACTAATCGCTTATCGCTCCGTACAACACTACTACTATTTTCTTCAAGAGTTTCAAAAACTTTCGCCGTCTTATGTCGGTACGTAACGTAGTCTTTGTTAGCCGTTACAATAAAGTAAGGTTTCCCGAAACTTTTGGTGTTCAGTTCGCGGGAAATCGCATAAAATAAATCTTGGTGCTGCGGTTCATATCGTAAATTAAAAGTTGTATTTCAGTCGCCGTCGGGTTCCACATGGGAACAGATATCATTTAGTGTAAACTGTACGTTGATGTGTGGTTTCGTTGCGCAGTTTTTGCGGGTACCTCCATTGAGTCTACACGGTGTTAAAAGTGTGACGTCAGTTCTGAAGGAGCCGCGAGAAGTTCTTCAAAGGGTTTGTATAAAAAACTACTACTTACCTACTTAGGTTTCATTCTAATTTTCTTAAAAAAAAACTTGTGAAACTAGTTTTGTCTGCGTCGATTGGAAAATGAAGCGTATTCCATGGGAGGAGTGTCTGAGTAGTAGTGAGGTAGTTGTCGCGGATGACAGCTACAGTTTTGTTTAATGTCTGGATTAGCATGAGAAACACATTGAGTTCCAATACACATTATGTTATAGGTGCCAGGCCAATGGCGGCCGACGTTATGGTTTAACGACGAGTCCGCGCGGGCCTCGAGCTCACCGAATAGCTCGTAACATCGCGGTGTTGTGACAAAAACAATTAATCTGCAGGTCACAGTTAAAAGGCGTCGTTATAATAAATTGTATTGAGAGTGCGCGCTGATCGGTATTTAACCGAGGTTCATAAATCTTGGGTAGTTTCCAAAATGTCGGTGTATCCGGCGCGCGGTGACTGCCACGCAAATTATTTTAGTGGCACTTTACCACAGCCCGAGCTCTTAAAAGCGTTTCCGCGACCATTTTCACGTTACAGCTGGTTTAAAACTATCATCCGAATCCGCCCGAACGGTTCGGCTTGTCCCACGATTCACGCGTATTATCCACACAATATTGTGATTAGTACAAACTGTTCCTCTCTTTAGTGACACACACGTACCATACGTACCTACTATGTGAACATGATCGCAATCTGCACAATGTTTTCTGATTAGCTGGAGATGACTCGTCTCTAATAAATACGAAAGTTTAGACGTTCTCCATTACGCAGAGTTATGAGATTGTAAAGATGACATGCATCGTTATTAACTACTCGGTGTCCTGTTGCTGGATTTCTTTAATCAGCTTTTATATTTACGGAATATAACTATGTACTTGACTACGTAGTATATAAGAAACTAGTCCTAAGAGAATCGTAGATTAGATCGCAGTTCTTTGAGGCTGTACACTTGTGAGGTGCTGAGATAAGTCCGACGCGCGTGGGACGGTCCTTTTGAGATCATCTCCTGTTGCGAGGACGTCGCACTTATGGAAGATATCATCACGATGGCTTCGGTAGTGAAACCTTCAGGAACAGTGAAACTTTTTCTCACGAGGAAATACCCTAACCAAAGAGTTTTCTGTAACATGTTTAAGTTACAAAACTGTTCTTAATGGCCTAGAAAACAGGTTCAAACCGAAGTCTCCACCCCGGGGCGGGTGGGGGTCTGTCAGACTCTTACTGACTAAAACCACCCCGGTGTTCCGTCTGCCACCTACGCCGGGGATCGCGGGAACAGATACGACTTCCGTAATCCCCGGCTGGTGCCGGCCCGCCTCTGCGTGCCACCTCGCGTCAGCGGGGGGAGTGAGGCTCCCCAACTATGGTGAGGTCGGCTTCCAGCTTAAATAACTAGGTACCTCATCTGCCGCCTTTTGTGAACAACTATGGTGAGGTCGGCTTCCAGCCTAAATAACTATGTACCTCATCTGCCGCCTATTTTTCCCAACTATGGTTAGGTCGGCTTCCAGTCAAGCCGGATTCAGCTGAATAAGTACCAGTACCTATGTTACTCGCAGCGGCTGCCTAGCAGACCTCCGCAACCCTATTACTATGTAACACGGTACTTCTTGGCAGAATGGTGTCAGTTTTCTGGCTTCGGACAATCCTTAACCACTAGCCGTAACACAATCCACAAATTACCAACTGCTTAACGTGCTTTCTGAGACATCTGAGGCACGGATGATTCTCGGTATGTTAAGATGGTCACCCATCTAGAAACCGACCCCGGCAAGCGTTGCTTAACATTGAAGATGCTCGGGCCGATCCTCAAGGTTTAGCAACGCTTGCCGAGGCTGTATTATTTAGGCAAATAAATAACTAGGTACCGTACCTAGGTAAATTATTTGGTTCTGTGCGGCCATCAAACCGGCGAGCTATCACGCGCTGAGGGTGGCGAGGTTTCCATCGTCCAGATCAAACAACACTATACAGTCGTCTGCGGAGCTCGGCGCGCTGTTGATCCGCCTACTAGATTATTTTCCTTGTTGACCTCCGCACTGTGACGGCCTCGGCGCTCGCAGTCCCAAACAAATACCTTTTTAAATCACCAATGAACAGGACACAAATATTTACTCACTCATAAATATTTATAAAAGCTGCCATGAATTGTGTATCTATTTCAGATTCTGAGAACAGTGTTCGTTGAACTAAATCCTGCCGACCAGAATACATTCATAGCGATTAATTTTTAACAGAAATGTATTCTTTAATTTTATGCTTGGGCAGATTAAAGTGAGCCAGTTAGAACATATAGGAAATAAAAAAAATATTGTGTCTGAGTATTGATGTGAACATAGGTAGAGCGACAACTAAACGGAAAAATAAGAGTAGGTACCAACTAAAGATCGTACAATAACTTCTTTAATGGAAGCCTGGCTGCCGGCTCAGTTCGTGGTCATCATCAAGTTCAGCTGAAACTTTTGTAAGCTTTCTATAAAGGACACGTTTCAATGACGTCTTAATTAGGTTTTCGGTTGCCACGTCACGCACACTTCGTATTGCTGTGGTATTGTCGAACAACCGCATCGTTTAGATTTTAATATAATTCATGTTGAAAACATATTTCGCGAGTATTACGTTTCTTAATGACGGAAGTGATAACGAGGCAGATGGTTCATATCTGTCCGTGTGACGAGTACACGTGGACATCCTATCCTATCCGATTAATATTATAACTGAAATACGTACTGTAGTTGGATGTTTACATGTTCGTATATTAGCTAACAAAGCCTCAACGACCCGATGGATTTGGAAGACACTTGACACCCCGGAGCGGAGGGAGACCATGACTTGTGTTAGAATAGAGGATTCTTACTTTTTATCCCGGTAGGTTTTCTAATAATAAGTATTTTGTGATTTTCACGCTGGCGAAGAGCGAAGCCGCTAGCGTGAAAGGCTTGGTTTAAATAAAACAACTACTTTCTCAAACTCCAGAATTAAATATCTGTTATTTAGCAGAAAATGTAATCAAAGTGCATCGTGTCAGGCGCGAGACGATTACCCGATTCATACGATGACTTCGAGCCACGCAGGTATGGCACATGAGCCAGGTTCGAGAGACGCTATTATTAGCTCCGACCTGCCGCCATACAAGCAGTATACAGCGCGAGCACCTTCCGCGGCGGCACTTGTGGGGAACTGTCGATGTCGCCTTCCATTGCTGGCTAGACGAACTACAACAATCAATGTCCCGAGACTAAGTAACTGACCGATACAGTTTAGTACTTCATGAGTAGACGCGTTGTCTGCAGCGAGCTGCGAATGTCGTGATGATGCAGGTACACTGCACTTTACACTCATACAAAGAAATGGGTATCATTGTAGATTTAGCACGCGCAGGCTTCTTGGAACGTTCGATGTTTTTCCGAGATATTTTTTACTGAAAGAAATAAAACAGGTATATTATCACAATCAGTTTTATTCGCGGGTTTATTACGCTAATATTGTACCGCGGGCCAACTTTCAGCAGCTCAGCGGCTCAGCGGCTCAGCAGGCGTCACGAGCACGTCATACTGTTCGCACTCAACAGATCGCAGCGTTTTATGAATCCAACAGTTTGTTAATTTAATAAATGTTCGCGTTGTATCGCGTGCTTAATACTTATAACAATCCCGAACAAACAGTTTAATGTTGATTGTTGGAGAAACAGAAAGAGTGCCAGCACGTCTGGCCTAATATTTAGTGAGATGACGTAGTTTGCGTAATTTTCAAGTAAACCAGATATTTTGGGATGTGACTGCAAGGAGCTATATTTAAGCTAAAATAGCTACGTGTTCTTGTGTGACTGTTCATTAATAAATAGTTGGTCGACGACGTTTGACTGCTAAATGTTTCCGCTCACGAATGTTACGATCTGCGGATACCAGTTTCCGAAATAATAAAAACCCATCAAAAACAAATGTGAAAATGGAAACCAAGTTCAGTGTTGACAATATGCGTGACTGTCGACTTCAGCGACAAAATAATTGAGATCTAAATGCCGTGTGTCTAGATGACATTTAATAGTATGATGATTAATATTAGATGACATTTAATTGATAGGTCAGTACAGATTATTAATATCGAATGAAATTTGTTGTTTTCCATACAATGAAGTACAAATCAACATCATGCTTATAGTCTCGTTTTTTTAAATGGAACCTTCATACGATCATCATTATATCAGCCGGAAGACGTCCACTGCTGGACATAGGCCTCCCTCAAGTGTCGTCACAAGAACCGGTCCTGTGCGTCTCGCATCCATCGCCTACCCGCGTACCTCACCAGGTCATCCACCTTGTGGGAGGCCTTCCAACGCTGCGTCTTCCAGTACGCCGTCGCTACTTTAGAACGGTTTGGCCCCATCTATAATTTCACACCACAAATACCAGCTGGATCTATCACATCGCAACACATTTATTCGCGGAATATTTCGTTGACGATCAAATTTGACAGTCACTGTAGAATCTTCACACCTTTTTATAAACGTGTGAATAGCTATGAATCGATGAGCTTACTGGACGGATCACTCGATGATCAATGTCTTCACACGTGGATACTGTCGGCGCGTCACATATGCGCGTGAACATTCTGAATTCCGATTGAGTCCAATCAGATACAGTTGACTGTCTCCGCAAACGTTTAGTTGCATCATGTTTTTTCAAATTACGCAGACTTCCAATCTGCGTCCGACGTTAAAGGCCTTGTCGTTATTATAATGTAAATCGCGTTACCTATTGTTGACTAGGCACCTACTTGGTCCGTATTTTGTCACAGTAATTAAGCACAGGTATTCACACATGTTCCAGTGAATAGCTGAAGAGATTATCATAATGATGTGTCGCGACTCGCGTCATGTCGCGTGTGCGCTGGAGCGCGCGATCATCGCACGTCGCGGCTGTGTCGCTAACCACGCTAAACGAGCAACTTGTAGTAGGTAAGTGCGTTTAATTTTCTTTGGATAAAGCTCATTCTATTTTCCAGTTTTGTGTTACTGAGTAGGTCGCGGCTACAGAGCGTCGTTTGCAAGGCTTCACATCTCTGTGTATGAAGTGGTGGAACTTTACAATGTCGACGCAATCTGTGTGGACAAAAACTAAAACATAGGCAATTATTTGATTTAAAATTAATATGGCTTATCCGATTAAGATTTTCGGTAGATTATCTAATACCAGCTACATAATGTCACTATATAGTCGAATACAAAGGATTATTGACACCAGCACTGTGTGCTCGACGAAATGTTTTTCCTGTTTGAAATAATATTGTGTCGCTATAACAGCGTGATTGCCTTTATTGGGTCGCTCTCGCTATTGCGGGTTCTGTATCTACTCATGCGTTGTTATCTGACAGATTTTCTTATTTCCCTTCTAAAAGGGTGGCTTCAGTGGCTTGTCTATAAAAATATTAGTTCACGTCACTCCACACACTGGTGCTTACCAGGCCGCGATGGATGAGTCTAAATTGTATAAGAACGTACTTTTATTCCCTCTTCGGTCCGGTCTGGAAAAGCCTGCCATCGCCCCCGCCAACAGAGCCACAATAACACATACTTACCGCAAATCTATAGTTCTATGGGTACTTCTAGAAGAGCTCGCGACTTAGCGTGGATGTCGGTAAAAATGTTCGTAGATACAGTTAATATCTATAATGTAGGTACTAAAGGCTAAATAAAAATAATTCATAAGGTCGTAGGTACCAGTCATCACTCCACTCTCCTCATCTCTGTAGAGCATTGAGCAGACACATTATATTAGTATAGACATACATTTAACAGTGTACATTATTCTACTAACCAAGCCCTTTCATTTGATACCCATATTGAGGGAGTTGTGAAAAAAATATTTATTACGCCATTTTGTGGCAGCTGCAATCTTGGATCGATTTTCATCAAACATAGGTAAGAACACTCCCGGCTAAGACACCTTTCAAAAAAAAAACCAAAATCGGTTCATCCGTTCGAAAGCTACGATGCCACATACACACACACACACTCACAGACACGTCAAACTTATAACACCTCGTCGTTGTTGCGTCGGGGGTTAAAAACAAAGACACAAAATTCCATGTTCTATTTTAATATCACGTAGTGACAAGAGTAGACATTCGGATAGTACATTTTTAAAATGCGTTCGTCATTTTAAATGTGGCGGAGTTCACGCGGCGTGAGAGCCGGCGAGACACGCTGACACTGCTGACACTACGATGGACATAAAAGTGTTCAGGAAGTGCTGACGCGGCAGTAATAAGCTCTCGAGAGGAGTGTCGCCGGCGCCCTGCGCCTGGCCCGACACCCCGACACCGCGGGTGTCGCCGGCGCCCCGCGCCTGGCCCGACACCCCGGCACCGCGGGTGTCACCGGTGTCCGACACTCGCGGGCGAGGGTTTCATTTCCGGCGCGACTCGGGCCAGGTTTGCTTCTCCACCAGACAGTTATATTTGTCACACGTAATATTGCTGTGACCCGCTCTGCTCCTTTCAGTATTGAAAATTAAACGCTACATTTTCGTTTCAATATTTATTTTAAGTACGGTCAGGGAATTTGATGTTTAGCGGTTTAAACTTTCATACGGTTGACAAGGAATGACAAATGCCTAGTAGACATTTTGTTTGCTAATAGTAGGGGAGCCCAATGTGTTTTTTTAGGATTTACTCAAGCGCGGTAGATAAACATAGAGGGGGAGACGTTGCATCCAGTTGAGTACCTCTACCATAGGTAAGCCATTTATGTAGTGCAGTGCGTCTGGGACAGCCCTTCAGATTAGTAAACAAAAATCGTCAGAAATATTGAAGCGCGTCAGTTTAAGGTAAGGTGGGTTAATTACTAGCTAAAAAGTGTACATTCAGAAAATCTGACGATTTGAGCGTAGCGTAAAAGAGTGGGAGGGTTACTAAGTTGCAAATAAAAACGTTGTCACTCTCGAGTTTAGTTGATCTTTTTTATGTTGAAGGAACTAATAATAATAATAATTGTCCATCATCAGCCATCACTGACAGGACTATTGTGGCCAATAAGCCTGATCTTTAAAAATACAAAAACAAAAAAAAACATTTAAAAATATAAAAAGTAATAGCCCACCGTTATCGGGATCAGGGTCCAAGCTACCGGCCGGTCAGGGCTCCAGAGAGAAGAACCTCCTAACAATGCGAGCCGTGTCCAGAAGTTCTGCTTTCTGCTTAATTATTATTATTTTGTATTATTTCCATCAATTAATTGAAGTTATACTTCTTATGGCGCGATGGAGAAAACTGATGAGAGTGAATTTTTACGATGCGCGCGCACACCGACACCTGAATTCTACATCGTGAAGTTAGTTCTAGGTGGCATGAAAATCGATAACTATGTTCAAGTTGTATATTCTAGTATTTTTTGATTGTCTTTTGTTTCTTTTATGTTTGAATTTCGAAGAAGAATGTGGTTTTAATTTCGAAATAAAGCGCCAAAATATAAGATACAAATATTTTGATAAAAGTAATTGATTAGACACTAATGTTTCCCGCGGCTCAGCTCCTTTTATTCTATCCTAGAAGATTTTATTGGAATATGATGATTTTTCGAAGACAAAAAACAGCCTCTTCATGAATGAGTTTTCTTAATCGGATTTGTATCTACAGTAGAACGGAACAAAGAATTTTACCGTTTATAATAATTATTAGTATTGACTATTTTGAAAAAAGGAGTCTCGTAACTTATATGTCATTGTAAGTAGGTACCCATAAACTTCTCAGGTACACACCATCCAGAATATAAAGTTGGTATTAATTTCAAATACTACTAACAAAACATTCGAATCAAAAAAAAAAAATTGCATGATATCTGCCCTATTTTATGAACAAACAGTTTTAAAACTATGAAACGTATCAGTTATTTAGCGTAATAGACTTAATTGGCGATCGTTCGAACGCAACAAATTGAAGCTGAAAACAATACAAACATTTTAAAACTTTTATATTTTTTTAGTTGTGAATGTTTTTTTTTAGTTATTTTTTTTCCATACGCCAAAGAAGTATAACTTCTAACGCGTGTACATAAGTACACACACTCTTTTTTTTATTTGATTTTATTATTGTCATCAAAATTATTTGTTTATTTTATTTATTTTCTCTCTTGGAGACCTCTCTGTACGTGTTGGTACTAACTGTAAGTAATTTCTAGAGGCCGACGTGGGTATGCATCGGGATGTGGAAGCAGTGGACAAAGGCCTTACCGCTCTCTTCTTGGCTAACGAGAACTGGCGCAAACCTGTGGTATTAGATACTAATGACCGCAGGGAGGTATGGCAGAGCAAGGAGCTTCACGGACGCTTTTATTCCCACTACTTTATCATGTCTGTTGTATTTATGTGTTTTTGTTATAATAGGGTCGAACTTTATTTGATTTACCAAAAATACACAACATTACATAAACACAATTTTTCATCAACTTTTAGAAAGGCTGAGAAAGAAATTACACTTAACCGTTACTTACTAATTAAACATAATGTGACAAAATGGGTGCTCTGTCTTATCGCAGTCATCTTACACTGAACGTCTCTGCGCAGCTTTATACATGCTTGTATTAACGGGCTGTTTAGAAAATTAAAAACCAACTTCAGAATATTATCTATGGATTTTCTATGTTTGTCAATGTTTGAAACTATTCTAACATGCTAACAATTACATGTGTGCACTGAGCCAGCGTGCCTCCACAGCGCCGTATGGTTGGAACGACCCGAATAGCTCGCAGACTATAAATAACGCGGTAACTATGTAAGTGAGCTATTCCAGCACTTGTGCGTTTATGTTGTGAGTGACACACCAGTCACCGCTGAGGGCGACGGAGTTTGGACTCGCCAATATTTGAACATTTCCATACTTCACTAATGTTATATCACTGTGTTGACCGACAGTTTAGAATGTTATTATCGAGTATCAACTTCATTCAATATTACATATTTGTACAAACATCACACTATCCACTTTAGGCAGGTTCGAAATTGCTTGTTCAAACAATACATTATGGTGTGCTTCCCGTTTTAACGTTTTATTTTGACAGCCTATAGAATGTAGGTAACTGTTGTTAGTCAAAGTCGTGTTCCTGCGCTGGTCCCGTGGTACTTTTAGTCAGCGCGTACGTTACTCCAGCAAAATCCTGTCGCCAATCGCCTTCGGAGTAGAAGAGAATTGTTGCGAATATTATAAGTTTCTTGTTTAAAGGTTGTTGAGACAGGATTTTGCTAGGGTAACGTATGCTTTTTCCTCTACCATTCTCCCTGGTCTTCCGTCATGCTATCGTTCACTCCCTTTTCTTTTAATTTGGTTTTATGTGAACCTGAAACCTTACCGGGCTCTCAGAAGTTGAGGATGAAGGCGACCTACTCCAATATGTATACTTTTTAAATTACACAATGAATTTAAAATGTCTGAGAGCTCCTTTGCACCACACTGGGATATGTTATGTATCGTGAATGCGTTTACAAACACAAACTCAGAAACACAAATAGCCAGATCCGGAACAACTATCTGTAGGCCATACAAATATTTGTTCTGTGCGGGAATCAAACCCATGATACTCAGCGTCGCAGCCAATCGCTCAACCACTGCGGCAACCGTGTCATCTTTGATACCTCCGCTTAAGCTACAGGTATGTGTTTTTCGTAATTAATCGGCTAAGTGTATAAAAATCATCTCAAAACGGTTCGGTATGTAACAACGAGAGGATCTGTCCGTCCGTTAGTCCAACGTGTGCTACAATCGCTGCACACCGCCCGCGTCCCAGTCGTCGACAAACAACAATACGAGAGCAATTTGTTACACTTGACAACCGCACATTGAACATAGCCGAAATAGGATGAATAGGAAAAATAAAACGGAAAAATATTAATCTTAATGTTTTCTGAACATTTAAATTGAAAAGAGAGAAAATGTGACAGTTTGTAGAATGTTCCTCTCAGTTTGTAGCCACAGGCGAAATATACATTCCAAACACATTCGGTTTGTGAGCGGTCCTGTCACTTAGCAGATTGCTTCTCAGTTTTGTAGATGGAAGTAGAAACCTAATACAATGTTGAGTAGAAATGTTTCAACTTTCAATGAGTTTTAGAATTTAGTTAAATCAATTAAAAGTAGTCAATGCAATATAAGTTTTCTTATTAAGTAAATATAGAAGAAAAAGAGTAAACACAGCTCATGTACGTAATGAATGAATACATAAGAATTCGACAGTGTCGTAAGTGTGGGACCCAACTCTGCCAATACAATAATTTGTTTAAACAGTTAATAATATTGTTTTCTGTAATTAAGTATTTTAGTTTTTTTACTTAATTAAACTATAGTAATTATGTTTAGCAGTAGTACATAGGCGGATGCATCGAATAGATGGATAGCGTCGAATAGATGGATAGCTTCGAATAGACGGATAGCATCGAATGGATAGCGTCGAATAGACGGATAGCATCGAATGGATAGCGTCGAATAGACGGATAGCATCGAATGGATAGCGTCGAATAGACAGATAACATCGGAGATCAAGCGTTTATATTTGTGTCCCACCCCACATAAGTCCCCTGTACACTAGACCGGCCCCTGTCAAAGTATCACCGTATATTGTCGGCGCTTATACCTGGCAACGCGGCTGCATGCCTGCGGTGTCTATCAACATTCCCGGGTGTCAGCGCCAGCGGCCAGCGCCCGGAGCGGCAGGCTCTCGGCTCAGGAATGTCCGCCATTACTCGACCGATCGCGGCCAGCTACGTAAAGTAGAACAGGCTTCGCTTTTAATTAAAGCTAGAATCTAGCCAAAGAAATAGTTACAAGTAACACGCATTCCGCGGTGGCAGCACATACCTTCTCCTGTCAAAACATTAAACAATATTAAAACAAACAGTTATATTTATATTTAATTACCAAGCTTTTATTTAGTTCCACCTTCCCGTCGTCTGTCTGTAATTGCTCTTGCAACTTAAATTTGACACACTTCCCGGTTTCCGATTGAGCTGAAATTTTGCGCGCATATGTATATCGCGTGACAATGCAATATTATGATGGCATGGAGCTGATCTGATAATGGAGCTGGATGGTGGCCATAGGATCTCCGTAATAGAACGACGTAACCGCATCGAGTTTGGTCTCGTTTGATTCGTCTTGATGAGTATATTTGTAGTATATATGTCATATTTGAATGAAATTACTACATTAACATGAATTACTACGGGCTGCGGAAAAACGCTGCTACGCGCTACGAACTACGCCGTTGCAAATCCTGAAACATAAAACTAAAAAGTTAAAATAGAAATAAAGGTTTTTTTTATTTAAACAAGCTTTCTTCACGGTTTTATAAAAAGAACTGAATAGTTTAAATAATTTAATTCTGATAAGAAATATATCATTTTATAGGTAGATTAACCCCGTTTTTTTTTAAATAAAAGTGTGTTACATTTTGATGGCAAGAAGGTGTAACGCGCTTTTATTTAAAAAAAGGGTGATGTACCTGAGAAATGATATATTTCTTATCAAAATTAAATTATTTTTTACCTTCTAGTTCTTTTTATTTTTTAGCTTGAATCACTAACGCTTAATGAGCGCATATGAGCGACATGGCGACGTAAACGATGTCGTGTAATGAGCAGTAATTACGATGAACTACTACGTTGGCGCGTGTTCGCGACTCACATTATTGTTGTATTGTCGACGAATTATTACGTGACAGCAACACTTACTGCTGTAGTCATCATGTTCGCTTTAACCATGTTGTTCATGATACTACATCGTAATTTTACGGAGTCATTATTTCTATATATTTCAGTGAAGGTACTCACTACTCGTGAACAATAACGCTCCTTGTTTCATATGGGTAAGTCACACGTCCTCAGGTGGCGCTTAACCGTTTCATTCTCCGACTGTACAATGACTGGCGGCGGGATAGGTATGAAAGAGTAGGTATTGACTAGGCTCTATAAGGAAGCACTTGACACCGGATTATCCGCAGCGAGGTCCACGCCCCGGCGTCGCGCGAGCTGACAGTTCGTTGACAAATATTACAAATATTACCTACAATGTTATAACATTCTTATTCTTAGGTTAAACGGGAACGCGAAAAAACGGGATATGCGCGTACGAAGTCGCGGGCAAAAGCTAGTTAGAATTAATGGTACTTATAAGTACAACATCAAGGAGTGTATGTATATGTACAATAAATATGTCAAGAACCTCTAAATTATTATATGGTCATAACCAGGAGGCATTCACAATGGCATCCGTACCCGTGGGAGAGCCTGTAGGCTCTCAGGGATGAATGTCACGCGGCGAACACAGGATACCCTTCAGATATTAATATATCGCTGCCACTCAGCCACTTCTCACGAGCTCCGACAACCTTGTCTATTGTATTTCCTTCACAAAATTATGAATAAATCTATCATGTTTTCATAATTTTTCCTCATAGAAACACGCTCTAAGTAATATCACCGAGTTGAGAGGCGCCGACTTATTCTTCCGATGTATTCTTACTATCAAGAAACCACGGGATTGTGTAGACAGGTGTATTCGGAAATGTAAAGTGTTTTAGTCGCGAGTCGTGGTAAAGTCGTTAGGATCGCTCGCATTGAAGCGGAGCTCACGGGGCTGACGGCGCTGAAGTGACGAACGCTGCCGGGTCCCACGAGACTCGCTTGCAGAATCGGGAATGAATGCAAGTTAGTCGCGAAACGTCAGCAACATTACAGTTGGAACAATTGAGATTATTTTGAGCTTTAATGAGGTTCGTAGTCGAGCTTTTTACGTACATATTTCTTCGCCAGCAGCCTTTTTTTTTCAATATGGGAAATCATCAAATGACTTTTTCCGCTCTGGGTGGAGCGGAAGGACGTGTCAGACTCTCAGTGACTAAAACCCATCCGTCCACTTCTAAAGCCTTTTGCGTTCCAGGGCCGCGGTGGCTCTTACGAACAAATTTCTGCAGCCTGCCAGGCTCTGTTCCTAACGGGCACCGACTCCTATGCTGAAATTTCTTAGAGGCGCGCGTGGAACACTACGCGCCATCGACCCGGGCCTGGTGGTGATCAGACAGCGAGCCACCCAATACTCGGCGTCCGCAGGCTCGCGCCTACGTTGGCCGGGGATCGCGCTGCGACTCCCGACGCCCGGGGCGTCTTCTCCTGTAAAGGCGGTTGGGGCGAAGGCCTTGTCTCTCCCTCGCGCGGCTCGCCTCCTCCTTTGCTAGCATTACTGTTTCGCAGAAGGAGGTGATCGCTAATATCAGGGCCAGGACTCAGGATTTTTAATTTCAACCTTTCGGGTTAAAAATATTAGTAAAATATTTTAGTGTTGGATAGCCCATTTATCGAGAAAAGCTTTATTTAATACGACGCTAAACCAATAGAAGCGGAGTTTTAATGAATAATGTGAGCGGACGAAGTTGCGCGAGTCAGCTAGTTTTAGGGGTTCATACCTCAAAAGGTAAAAAAGGAACCCTTTCTAACGAGTTTTAAATCTCGTCACATGCGATTTGGTTTTTTAGGCGATTTCTATACAACACACGGTTATAGTAAATCTACGTTTTTGGTTGTAGTCGATTTCTGAACGACACTTTGTTCCGGTTTGTGATCTGTGGTAGCCGCTGCGCCTGACACTTTACGATCCTTGTTCAAAGATGACAGAAACCTAATTTTCACTGTCGTAAAAATCCGTAGTAATCTCGGATAATTACAGCCTAATAATGGCATATTGATAAATATTACAACACAGGACGATGAAGTGAGAAGGATTGCCCTCAATTTTCGGTAAGATAAAATTACACCACACACCACACTCCACCACACCACACTTCACACTCCACCACACCACACTCCACACTCCACCACATTACATCACACTCACTCTCACCATTTTTTTATATTACACCTTATAAGATCATCCTCTTGTCCGTCTGTCTGTCCGTGTGTCATCACTAATTTTCTCAGGAACGGGTGAACCTAGCAAGTTGAAATTTGATACTGAGGTCTATAGTCCCTATTAGGTGTCAAAAATCAAGGCCCTGAGTCAACACGATAAAAAGATATGGGCAAATTTAGAAATTCACGAGAACTTGTAAGTACCAATTTTTTTTATTATAAACATACATAGGTACAAATATGTCCAAACGCGTGCAGTCGTTTGAACACAGATGAGCAGCCACATTACACGAATCTCGCCACACTCACCAACCGCTGAACATCCTCAAGTACCAACTTGAGAATCTTTAGCGGTCACAATTCCAACCCAAAAAATAACTGAGAAAAAACTTTTTTACAAAAAAAAAAAACCGACTTCCATATAAAAAACACTACAAAGTATAAAATAACTTTAACTTCTGCAGTCGGTGTTTTTGGTTGTTTTTAGTTTTTTGACACCGACTTCCGAAATTAAAATTATTTTATACTTTGTAGTGTTTTTTTATATGGAAGTCGGTTTTTTTTGTAAAAAAGTTTTTTATTTTCCACTTTTTAGTGGTGATACCCCACAACTAAATGACATTATTCCCATAATGAGTGGTTTAGGAGTTTCTTTGTGTGCCTTCGCAGTCCAATCCACACCAGCTCATAGTTAAATATCTACTTTGCTTTGGTACTAGTTTTTACTAATTTTAAGGTGAGGAGATCACTGGTTTATCTTTGAAGTTCCCAGTACAGTGCAAATGCAATATTGCTATAACTAAACCCAATGCAAACATAATCATTAAGATCGGTTAATGAACAATAAAGTTATGCCCGAATAGATAATCCCAAACATGTTAATTCAGGTTGACTTGTTTGCATCTGTCTTCCACCGCTTCAAAGCCTACCGGCGTGATGTTACGTTATGAACTGGTGTAATAAATAAACAGACATGCGATTTCAGCCATCCCGGGAGATTTGCTATCATTTAATGAAGAGTTCCATTGCCTACCTCCGAAATCCTTCATCAGATCTTCACCGAATTGCAATGGAGCAAGTTTGAAAAAAAAGTCTTCCAAACAAAAATAGAATCGTTCAAATCGGTTCACAATTGGAGAAAATATCGCTGATCTATTTAACAAATGTCCTGGGATCCCAGCATCAGATCCTAACTTATACCTTCCATCATCAGCTCAGCAAGATGAGATGTTGATTACCAGGCACAATTATCTGAATTGCGTTAGAAAACATATGAAAAACAATGTATGTGCCTTTAAAATTTGAGGGTTGCCCTCGATTTCCGTAGGATCCCATCATCAGATTCTAACTTGGTGCCAATGGGACCACCTCAGGAGTATAGGCTTTTGAATAAAAAAAGAATCATCAAAATCCATTCATAATTGACGGAATGATCGCATAACAAACATACAAAAAAAAAAAAAACATAGTCGAATTGATAACCTCCTTCGTTTGGAAGTCGGTTGAAAATAAATATTCTTCATATTTTTTTTTCGTAAATATATCCAATGTTTTAATAGTTATTCTGCTATATGGGGCAAAGACAAATCCAATCAACCAAAGATCTTCAAAATCGGTCCAGGCGTTCTTGAGTTACAAATGGTGTAACTAACCCGACGTTGTTTTATATATGTATATAGATTAAAAGATATCTATCCAAGATAGATGTAAAGAAACCATCAAAATGTACTGTTGTCTGTTGTGGAGCGTTACTTGTTATTGTTCCTCTCGCTGCTGTCTGTGACCGACTAGGTGAATGTTCATCTAAGACAGTCATTGCACAGACATAGCTTACTTCCAATTGAATTTTCTTTTATTTTCCCACCTCATCACAAAGAACTCATCAGTCAACAGGCAGTACCGTGAGCTGAAATGACGTGCGGCGGTGGCGGCGGCGGCGTGATGAGCGAGATGTTCTCGTCAGCTCGCGTCGTAACGCTGCCATCAGAAACATTCCCGCGCTGTTTATAATAAAATATGTAAAAACATCACTCGCTGTTTATTCAGCGCGTTGCTGGAGGTGCTCCCCCCCTCCCCCCCTCGCTCCCTCCCCGTGCCGGTCCGACACGGCGGCACAACAAGCGACTCATTATAAATAGTACGCCTCCATCAAATATGCAGCGGCCGGCGGACTGGCTGCGGCGCGAAGTGTCCAACAGTTACAGATTACTTGCAGCACTGTTCACACAGCATGTCAGCCAGGGAGCACTCGCTTGGCGATAGTTGACAGACTCCCTTATTGCTTCACATGTACCAAAAAGTTTAGCCCTCACGCGGCCCATAGTGGTTTGATCAATATATTCGAGGGAGGTCTTTCCATCCGAGGCCTAGCCTTTTCCCAACTATGTCGGGGCCGGCTATCGGCTTCCATTCTAACCGGTTGCAGCAAACCCAGTATAACCCAGTGACAGGCAAAATCGATGGCAGATTTTCTGGCTTCTTTAACGACCTAGACCTTTACTGACTAACTCAAATGATAGCGTGGACTAACGGCTTTCGTATGTAATATATGGTCACCCATCCACGGACTAACCTCAACAAGCGTTAACCACGAAACTCCACTCATGCGGTTGTGTATCGGATCATTCAGTTCCCTTCAAAATGGTTGAGCTGAATGGTGCTGATGCACTCCTCATGTTCGTAAACAGTTGCCGCCGCCGTCAGTGAAGACTGGTCATCCTTTAGTTGCCACTGTCATTTTAATATTTGATACTGTAAATTGTTTTTTTTTTCTTTACATTTTTCACATAAATAGAAGCTACAAGGCTAATGTAACCAGGATTTTTGTAAACATAAAATATTTTAAAAGAGTGTCCGTGGAGTTTCTTGCACGTTCTTCTCCATAGAGATCAACGCTTTGAAACGTGCAAATAGCTTCATGTTTTTGACGGACTGACTGACAATTCAAAAGTACCTGAAAATGGTTTATTTGAAATAAATGCTTTGACTTTGACTTTTTTATTCATATTCCACGGGGTATTTCCAACCTTCGTAGTTGTCTCGCTAATCTACACCTCCCGTGACCTTGTGTTCATCCGAATATTATCATGACATTGAGCAATAACAGAACGGAAGCACACAGCACAGAAACTTGTAAACATGTCAGTTTTATTGATAACTTTATGTTTTGTGCACTATCAGTTAAATGATATTGACGAGCTACACGTAGTGCAGTGCTACTGTGCAGCATTTAGCGGCCCCGAGGACGACCATCTAGATATCATCACAACATGACACAGTTTGTTTACTACCGTCCCACCTAATGTGAACTGTCTCGGTCTTTCATACACCTCGCATTATTTATATCCGTAGGTTAAGTAAATATCTCAGCAATAATATCTGGTGAATCAGGCCAAACCTCGAAATATCCGCCTTGACGCAGATATTCGAAATAAATGTGTTCGCGGGGCCTGCCGACATGATTGGAATTCAAATCATATTTCTGTTCGCAAAAAAAAAACAATAATAAAAAGCACTTTCTCTTATAAAAATGTCTGCGAAGCAATTCATCTGATAGAGAGGCTCCGCGAACACATTCCATTAGTTGCGATCTCGGAGGTATTGCGGTATATTGGAGGGACCTATGTATCGTGTAGCGAGCTGCTGTGAAGGCAGGCGTGTCGTCTGTTTGTCGCGTTGTTCCGCTTGTTAGCTTCACTTCGACTTCAAGCAACACCACAACTATCAACTGATCATAATGTGGAATTTGTTTCTCGTCATTTTCGAACTACAACTTTACTCGGCTCTACATTTACAGGGTGAATTTTTCAAGTGTGCGTGGATGGCAAAATCAGAAACTATGACGAATAGTGAGCAACACTGAAAGGAGTCTCGAAGTATATTTTGATGAGGACTAAAACTGCATCCTTGGATTTTGGAAAAATCGTTATTCCTAGCCGTATTATTACAATTTTGCCATTCGAAAGTGTCGCTACTAAGGATCAAATTCTGGGAAGTAATAACACTTGAAAGCGCTCATTTTTAGCAAATTACTTTTTAAATTTCTGACAAAACCTACCTTTTTTTTTTTTTTTTTGATCTCGGGGGGAAATCCTCATGGAAATCCTCCACCCTGGGGCGGGTGGAGGGGTCTGTCAGACTCTTACTGACTAAAACCACCCCGGTGTTCCATCTCCCACCTACGCCGGGGATCGCGGGAACGTATGCGACATCCGCAATCCCCGGCTGGTGCCGGCCCGCCTCTGCGGGCCACCTCGCGTCGGCGAGGGGAGTGAGGTGTTTAACTCCCCTCGCTACGTCAAAGAGGGGCGCACGGGAACACCACGCGCCGCCACCTCGGGTCCGGATGAGTGGGGGGCGACGGACATCCCCAAGTCCGCCGCCCCTGGACCCAGTTAGGGGGGCCGGAAGAGGGCAGCGTATGCCCTCCTCCGACGCCCGATGCGCCTGCTGCGGGCAGGGAGAGCGGTTGTGATCTCCCTCTCCCTTTCCGCAGCCTCCTTCTGCGCGATAACTGTCTCGCAGAAGGAGACCACCGCGTCCCAGGACTCCTCACCGCCGACCATAGCATGGACTACGGCCGGCAGCGAGAGGTCACCGCCTACAACAGAGATGAGGGCACGGCGCGGCTCCTCCCAAGCTGCACACTCTGCAAGCGTATGCCGTGCCGTGTCCTCCCGACAGTCGACGCAGTGGTGGCATCGAGCGTCCGGCTCCCTGCCTATGCGACACAAGAACCTCCCGAAGCAGCCATGCCCCGAGAGGACCTGCGTCGCACCAAACGTCAGAGAGCCGTGCCTTCTCCCGAGCCACAGGTCGAGCACTGGCCGGATGGCCTCGATGGTGATGAGGCCTGCGGTAGGGCTCGAAAGCCTGTCCCGCCATTCCGCCACCAGGACCTCGCGCAGCTGCGACCGACGCAACTCCAGGTGTCGCTGCGTCAGTCGCTCGCCGCGCGCCCGCGCGTCCTCGCGCCACCTGTGCAGTGACGCGAGCACTTTCGCCTCCAGGTCCCACGGCGGAGATCCGGCCAGTGCGCAAGCCGCCTCGTAGGAGATCGTGCGTGACAAAACCTACCTACCTTAACCTTAACCTAAAAATTATATCGGTTAACGATATAATTTTTCAAAAATCCAACGGTACAGTGGTAGATTCTCGGGTCCATTGTTGATGAAAACAAAAAAGGCCCTAATGATTTTTGAAAAAAATTAGTGTTGACTGACCTGTTGGTCGAGTGGTTAGTGACCCTGACTGCTAAACCGGAGGTCGTGGGTTCGATTCCCACCCAGGACAAATCTTTGTGTGATGAGCATGACCATTTGTTCTGTGTCTGGGTGTAATTTGTCTACAATATGTATGTATTTAGAAATATTTAAGTATGTTTATCAGTTGTCTGGTTGCCATAGCACAGGCTCTGCCTAGTTTGGGATCGGATGACCGTGTGTGAGTTGTCCCAAGATATTATTATTACTATTATTATTATTTTTGTTTTTTTTTTTAAATCAACCTATTGATTCCCGGGTAAGAATACCGATTTTTCCAAAATCCAAGGATGCAGCTTTAGTTTTCATCAAAATCGAGCTCGAGACTCCTCAAAGTGTTTTTCGTTATTCCTCATAGTTTCGGATTAGGTCATCCGCGCACACTTGAAAAATCACCCTGTATTTCGAACAATCATGTCATGGTTTAGTTTAACGACTCAACGGTGGACCGAGGTGTAATGTACTCGTGCAGTCACGTCCCGAACATTTACGAACATCCCCGAACGTTCCCGAGCGTCGCGTGCTAAAAACATTAATTTTTACAGCGCCACTATCCGCTTCCCCCGATTTCCCTCGTGTGCGAGTACTGAGTAATACACAACGAAATTACTTCCAGCACATACCTATGTACGTACTCGCACATACCCGCGATGCCTCACACTCAATAACGCGAGTGATATCGTTATGAGAAGCTATTACAAGCGACAGACGTCTAGATGTGCTGCTCTCGAGATTGTCCGCGTACAATAACTGAAGGTCTTCGTGATCGAAATTGCGTCGCATTGTGTGGAATAACGTCAGATGATCACATTGGAAGCTTCTATTCGAGTGGGTGTGGGCCTATTGTCTGGTTCGGGCGCGAAGTGACCACAGTCGGCGAAAGATGGCCAGTGGCTAGTTAGTGCCGCCAGTAAAAGTTTACGAGGTGTCGCGGACGGGCGGGCGACAGGCGGCACTATATTACGGCTCGTGTCGCGCGACACACACTTGTCGCTAATGATATTACTGACAGCTTTTATTGCTACCGCATTAAGACAGCGACTAGTTATGGGAGAGGCCAATGTTGTGTTTTGCGGCAGTCGAACGTAGTTCCACATATTTAGATTTTGTCTAGGAAAGATACGTGGGGTTTTCAGGCTTTTTCAGAAAACTTTAACTTTAAAAAACGAATTTGAGTAGCAGAAACCCAGACGTGGAGTGGCAGAGAATGTCTAGTGGCATAGGCATTAGGCATTCTCTCTCTATCAACTTATGGTTCTCAATTGAAATATTCTTTAAAGAGATTTGCTAGGCAGTAATTCATATTTGTTTCAAGAATATTCCTGATGTTTAGCAATTTAGGTAACGGGCGTTTGTATAGCTAGGGCATGATAGCTTGCCAATTTGACTATCAACTAGAATTGCCCGTTCATTCAAATCACAATAATTGTCATACGAAGCTGCTGTACGGAAAATTCACAGATTGAGACAATCTGCTCAACAATTAATTTACCTGACTGCAAGTACATGAGATTCAAAAATAAAATTAAAACATTAACAGACATTATTCTCACTCCAAAAAATACATGAAATATGTACAACAGCTGTTGTAAGTCGTGACGACACTACTAACTACTTAAACTGCGTTCAAGTCAAACGTCCGACATTTGCGTAATTTCCCTGACATTAGCGACGACTTAAGAGGAGTTCACCCCTGTCTTCCACTACACTTTAAACAACTATGCGCAGAAGGTCTACTCCGTGGCCAGGCTCAGCTGACTCTATTGCAAATCTACACAGTTTACGTCTACTTATTATTGACATGCACCAATGCTGCCTTCCCCTACGTTTCACGTCGCGTTCGGAATGCCTCTTCTGCTTGCTCTCTCTCTCTATGTCCTCGCTATCGCTATGGCCAGCAGGCAGAGGGCGGTGCAGGGTGCGCTAACTTCTGATAACTTTATATTTTAATTACTGGCCCGCCTCGTTAGCGGCTCGGACTTTATCAACTGTCTCCCAACCCTCTGGACCGACCCCGGCAGAGTGGTTTGATTTTCTCCAAGAAGTTTGAATGTAGTATCGTTAAAACCGCCTCAATATCTAAATCTTGTGTTATTGGTTCGTGTCATTCATTTATGATATGACTAGCTTCAGCTTGCGGCTTCACTCGCATTTATAAGTTTTTTTCCAAAATCTAGCACAACCGTCTCCAGGTCCCAGCTATCTCTGTAGCTAAGAGGCGGCAAAGTCTAACAAACAAACTCACTTTCACATTGTATTATATTAGTTAGTAGGCATTGGTCTACGTCGCGTCTACGCTCACACTGGGCAAACGCATAGCTGTGCAAAGGCCCTCACGATATAAACCATGGATTTTGAAGTCAGCGGACTTGTGATTAAGGATCATGTCACCAGCAAACTCAATGCACATGACTATATCGGTGTCCTCAATATTGTACAAACACGGGCAAGGCGACGGCACCGAGCGATAGGTGCGACTGCGCGTGTCTAGTGTGTGGATGTGGACCGTTGAGGCGCCACAGGTCTGCGCGCTCCCACGCTCGTGACGTCACAGCGCACGCATCGTGTGACGTTACATGCCATGTCACTCTGACGGAGTTGCGATTCTACTAATTGATATTATGATGGTAGTTGTATATAAGCTAACGCCGTAATGGGTTATTGCTGTACTGGGCTCACTTTAATTAAACGTAATAGCGAGCTTTTGGGCATAATAATAACGCCACATAGCTCTTTGATAACCTCGTAGTGACCATTCAATAACTTTTTCAGCTATAAAACCCACGGTATCAGCTTATTTTTATTCAAAGTAATTTATGTGAAGCCACACGCGATACATTTTCTAGCTTCAAAGCATAAAAGTGTGACAGTGATTGAAAAATATACGAGCGTTCATAAAGCACGTACCTTCATGGTATGCGTCACATCTGACAGCTGACCCGCCAATGAGGGCGCACGCTGGCGTGGACCTCGCTGTAAAAAGCACACGAGCACTTCTCGCAGGGACGCGCGGAGGGGGACGAATAGAAGGGGGGGGGGGCGGTGTGGCGGCAACAGGTGGTCCTCACGCGATCGCTTTATAGCCAGCGAACGACTCCAGCAGTCACAGACCACCAGCTAACAGCAAGACAACTGCTTCGACGACTGCTCCTATGAGTGCGCAGTTAGCAGTTAGCAATAGGCCTGTCAATCTGCCAATGGCTGTTGACCACTGGATGTATGACAAAAGCAATTTTATCAGCATCTCAGCTGCCACGGTTTATTTTTAATTATTTGTTCTTTGCATTGTTGCTTTTTTTACTTCGGACGCTTGATCGTGCAAGTCTTTCTACATCGTTCTCACATATAATTATTTATGTTTTTTCCATATCATGTAAAAAATATTGATTAAAAAGAATGTCCAAAAAGTTTCTGGCACGTTCTTCTCCATAGAGGTCTACGCTTTGGAACGTGCAAAGAGCCTCATCTCTTTTAAATGACTGTCTTGACAATTCAAATGTGCCTGTAATGGCTGAATTGAATATCTTTCAGTTGAGTTTTGAGTTTTATTGGAATTGTACACATTGTTTATGGAAGTATGCCATAGTTTAATAGTCGAAGCATTTATGACGCCGCACGCCAACGCAAGCTTAGTTCTGTTTATAGTTCGTTCCAGGAAATGTCCTCGATACTACGCCTCATTGAAGCCGTAACAAGCTATTAAATGAGACTTTGGTAGATGAGGTGATAGAAATTCTGAAAACATTGCCTAATCAGCCGCGTTAACCAGGTGGAAAAATCTCCATAAAGTAATACGAGAAATGCCTCTATTAAAAATAAGATCGAATTAAACCTTAAGGCGAGACATTTAGTATAAGGCACTGTGACTAACTTCGTTAAATACACATAAATTAGTAGCGGACGTAGATTATGGATAATAAGTATGTTCATTTTATTAATGACCTGGCAGATGTCCAAACTGCTTACAAATGTAATGGCGCATGGCGACACGTCCGCGCGATGTCTCGGCTATTCATGAGTTGATCTACTGCACCGCGCTGGACTGTGGCCCAGGTGTTGGTAAACACAGATGAGCAGTCATTTTTACGAGCTGAACGATGAATGTTCAAAAAACAGAGAAGTATTTGCTTTGCTTAGAGAATAATTCCTGGCTCTCACCCGCTGCAATAACACAGGAACATGGGGTGGGTGTGCTGTGGACCGCGGGTGAGGGGTCTGTCAGACTCTTACTGACTAAGACCACCCCGGTGTTCCCTCTCCCACCTACGCCGGGGATCGCGGGAACATATGCGACTTCCGCAATCCCCGGCTGGTGCCGGCCCGCCTCTGCGGGCCACCTCGCGTCAGCGGGGGGAGTGAGGTGTTTGACTCCCCCCGCTACGTCAAAGAGGGGCGCACGGGAACACCACGCACCGCCACCTCGGGTCCGAATGAATGGGGGTGACGGACATCCCCAAGTCCGCCGTCACTGGACCCAGTTAGACGCCCGATGCGCCTACTAAGGGCCGGGAGAGCGGTCGAGATTTCCCTCTCCCTTTCCGCAGCCTCCTTCTGCCCGATAATTGTCTCGCAGAAGGAAACCACCGCGTCCCAGGACTCCTCGCCGCCGACCATAGAACGGACTACGGCCGGCAGCGAGAGGTCTCTGCCTACCACAGAGATGATGGCACGGCGCGGGTCCTCCCAAGCGGCACACTCTGCCAGCGTATGCCGCGCCCTGTCCTCCCGACAGTCAACGCAGTGGTGACACCGAGCGTCCGGCTCCCTGCCTATGCGACACAAGAACCTCCCGAAGCAGCCATGCCCTGAGAGGACCTGCGTCGCACGAAAAGACAGGGAGCCGTGCCTTCTCCCGAGCCAGAGGTCGAGCACCGGCCGGATGGCCTCGATAGTGATGAGGCCGGCGGAAGGGCTTGACAGCCTAACCCACCATTCCGCCACCAGGACCTCGCACTGCACCGACGCAGCTCCAAGTGTCGCTACATCAATCGCTCGCCGCGCGCCCGCGCGTCCTCGCGTCTCCAGTGCAGTGACGCGAGGACAACTGGTTCGTCCCTACCATAACTTGCGCCCAGGAGCACGGACGGGGTCTCGTCGCCGACATCACCCAACCAACTCATATTATTAATATGAAAGTAATTCTGTCTGTTTATTTGTCGCCTCTTCAAGTATTAACGGCTGTACGGATTTAGATAAAACTTGGCACATCCAAGACATCGTCTACCGACTACGTCTTGGGTTGGAACATAGGATATTGTTTATTCCGAGACTATGTTCCGTTGGGAAAATTTTTGATGTCACGTTGGCCGAGCCGCTGGTAGAAGCTCGTAGAATTAATGAGGATGATGTTTTTCTGAACAGTTCAGCCTTCGACCATGAATTAATGTGTTTCCTTGAAAATATTATTAATGAGTAGCTACTTACCATTCACGTGTTTTACAATCGCGGTACCTTATCTACCTACTAGCAATCGCGACGAATCAGATTGGGTACGGAGCGGCGCACATCGCCACGGAGTACCGAGACGTGCGAGCGTTGCGCGACTGTACCAACACGCCATGCCATAGCGTGTGCTCTTCGCGGGATATGAAGAAACACATGGAAACAAACATGATGTTCATCAAAGTCAAAGCGTTTGTTTCAATTAGGCCGGCATAATTTGGAAATTAAGCAGTGTGTGAGTTAACAGAAAAATAAAAACACAAAACAGTAACAGTATGTCTATAACGTTAATACATAAATCGATCAGTTTGATTTTGTCTACACCCTTGATTGTCCTATGGAGCAGGACCAGCATGTTTCCAAGCATTCTTATCCTGAATGTTATCTTCAAATTTGGAATATGCTTGTTTACAAAGTGTGCTTTTAACATAAATTTTAAATTTTGATAATTCAACATGCCTGCATTGTATGAAAAAACATTTCGATCTACTTACTAGTTTGTTTGTTTGTGCAGTTGCTCTCGGGGTGATCTCTAAACGCTATTATTACTATTTATGAGTATGCATGCGTGATTTTGTGTTTGTAGGTACTTGACTATAATTTACTAGAATTTACCTTGACCGCGTCTGACTCCTGCAAGATGTATTGTGTTGTGTGCTGTTTTCTTTGTTTGCATTTTAAAAGACACATTAAAAGTTCAGAGACACATCGTAGGTACATCCGTATCGTTCGGATGGCGGAGAACGATAAACTTGTTCAATCAACATTTTATGGAGCGCATCAATTTTATGACGTCGGCGCGGCTTCGACGCACAATGGTCCGACATCAGGACTAAGTGCGGAAACCATACCCCAATAGATAGATAGATAGACGTCGGCGCGGCGAAGGTGGACGTGGAAACTTGCGCAGGTGTGCGTGAGGCACCTGTGACCTGCTGCTCACAGAAGTCACGACGCGAATGATTTGTACCAAATAACTGGGATATCTATACATCTATATCTATCTATACATATAATATAAATGCAAAGGATCGCTGTCTGTACATGGAAGATATATGGGAAAACATATTATTGGGACCATTATCATTATTATAGTGGTGTAGTTCATAGCCATTTTGACTCAATTGACCTCACGAGTAGGTTATGTTATGCTGTACCTCGAACCGTTAACAAACGTAGTGTCCGTGCTGGTACCCTATTTGCTCTAAGTAGCTGTCGAACTGATTCTGGTTTGCGCTGCCCTATTCGCCGAATGGTAGACTCATATAATACTTTTTTTATTGGTATTGACATTTTTGTATGCTCCAAATGAAAATTTAAATGGAATGTTATGAAACTTTTATCTAATAATAATGCTTTGAAATGAATGTATAATAAATGTAATCCTATTTTGTATAATTTTAATTTGTTTAGTTTTTATTTTTTTTTGTTTTGTTACTAAGTTATTTATTTATTCTGAATGATGAACTTTAATATGTACTGTATGTTTATTAATGCTTTTTGGTGGCACTCATTACCAAATATTTGTTTTTTTAATATGCGGATAATGTAGTGGGCTGCAATATTGTTATATACCTTATGATTTTTGTTATGTTAAAATTTTATATTTTGCTGTTTGTTGTCCCTAAATAAATAAAATAAAATATTAATGCGAATAGCTCCCAAAACAATTATTGTTAGATTTTTTTTTAATATGCGTTTACTCTTGACTCTATCTGTTTGTCTATGCGTTTGTGCACGCTTATATCAGAAACGGCTTGTCCGATTTAGATGCGACGAATACATTGTGGTAAGCTTCACTTGACATTTAGTGTTGGTTTCATGTCAATCGGTTCATAAATAAAAATGTTATGCCAATGTAAAGAATCACACCGAACATTTGTTTAACTATCTACATATATCTATGTTTTCTTTCTCTGTTCAGTAGCATTGACTGAAACTTTACTAAACTTCATAATCTTAAAATAAAAATGTCTGCCCTAAGTAACTATTCCACGCGGACGAAGTCGCGGGCAAAAGCTAGTCACTCAAAAGGTTACGTTCAGAAACAATCACTACCAATAAACACCTTATCTTTATCAATCCATTCGTATTTAATGTTATAAATGTGAAAGTAACTCTGGCAGTCTGTTGATGTGTGTCCCCGCATCGACCGCGCCGCTGTGTGTGTTAATGGTTGAAGGATGAAACTTGGCATATGGGTAGACCACGTCTTTGAACAGGATATTTAGGATACTTTTAATCTCATGTGTAGGTACTATGTTCCCTTGGGATCATTTCGCCTATCACGCGGGCGAAGCTGCTCACGAAGCTAGTACCTACTCAATATTGCTGAGTTCATAAACTTGATTGACCTACTAAACCAGCAGATGAAAACATTTTTCGTTCGAGAATATGATGGTAGAACAACGATCGTTAGATGTCGCCTCGCTACAGTGACGTCGTTCGCCTCTCAGTTCGCGATGGGCGGCAGTATTTTGTGAAATAATGAGCTGTCCCCAAACGCTCCCTTCTAATCGGCGGCACTTACAAATTGAATCTGATAAGGATGATAAAGGTTACAAATTAACTGTAACCAGGCGGGTGACTGTACAAACAAATATTTCTTGCTTAAGATTCTCTCTATCTGTGACTAACTAAAACTTATAGTAGTTTTAGTTTTTTGTGTTTCCTCGTTCGTTAAAAAACACCTGAAATGATCAGTAATAAAATATTTAGTGTGTCCATTGGTGCCGCAAATCCGCACTAACCTGACAAACACTTTAAACATTCCCCATGTAATCAAATCCTACTTATATGAGGGACGCACCTTTTTCTAAGGGTGGGAAATCATTAAATGACTTTTTCCGCTCTGGGTGGAGCGGAAGGGCGTGTCAGACTGACTAAAACCCATCCGTGTTCCTTCTTACGCCCTTTGCGTTCCAGGGCCGCGGTGACTCTTACGAACAAATTCCGCAATCCCGGCAGACTCTGGCTCTAGCGGTCCCCGTCTCCTATGCTGACACCTCTATGAGGCGCGCGTGGACCACAACGCGCGGTCCTCCCGGGCCTGGTTGTGACCGGACAGCGAGCCATTCAACGCTCGACGTCCGCAGGCCCGCGCCTACGGTGGGCGGGGATAGCCCTGCGACTCCCGACACCCAGGGCGTCTTATTCTGTAGCGGCGGTTGGGGCGAAGGCCTTGTCTCTCCCTCCCGCGGCCCGCCTGTTCCTTTGTTAGCATTACTGCTTTGCAGAAGGAGGTGACCACTTCCCAAGCCTCCTCGCCCCGGACCATCGATTTTACGCGAAAGGTCGCCGCCGCCGAACGCCTCGACAAGGACACGGCGATGCTCAGCCCAAGCAGGGCAGACCTCCACCGTATGCTCTACCGTATCCTCCGAGCGATCCTCACAGTGCTGAAACCGGGGCGTGTCCTCCCGCTGAATCCGAAACAGGTACCTAACGAAACAGCCGTTTCCAGTGAGTACCTGTATTAGGCGGTAGGTGAGGACGCCGTGGCGCTTCTCCAGCCACTCTCCAAATAGAAGCCTTACTACCCTAATTGTGACGTGCCCAGCGCTGGGTCGTGATAGTCGCCGTCTCCATACCACCATGGTATCCTGCCTGAACTCCGTCCGCCACGCTGCATTTTGCCGCGGCAGCGCAGTTTCGCCCCGGCAAAGCGCGCCTCCACGCTCCACGCGTAAACGTGCGCGAGGGCTCTCGCCTCCAGATCCCATGGCGGTTATCCGGCAAGGAGGCTCGCCGCCTCGCCGAAGGCCGTGTGGTATCCCCGGGCCAGCATGGAAAACTGGGTACGTATACTGACCTAAGTAAATTATAAAGTTTGTCATCATTCCTTTTTAACACGCTTTTATTAGCTTCACCTGTATGTTTGTATGTTTGTCTGTAACCGACCCTTTTGAGCTCGATTTTGCCCTACTTTGAACGATCAGATTTAGTTCAAACTTTGCACACCTGTCAAGGATCGATGACAATGCAAGAATTCAATTAAAATATCCGATTATCCTTATTAGATTCGCCAGGATTAATTAATTAAAATTAAAAAAATATTCTTACAAAGCAAAACATTATCCATAAATACACCCTTTTTTATTGTTCACAAAAACACACATATTCTATTTAACTAACCTTTAACAAAAAAAAAATATAGTTTGAAAAAAACTAAAAAAGCACGCTTTTATAGAAAAATCAACCAAAAAAAAAAGGAAATAAAATTTAATAAATTTGATTAAGAATAATGTAAAAAAGAAATGAATGTGCATTATTGTAAAAAAGCGTTGGGTAAAATATAATAAATTTTATTTTCTGTTTTTTAGTTGGATTTTTCTATAAAAGCGTGTTTTTTTAGTTTTTTTAGACTACTTTTTTTTAATCTACCGCTAAAAGGTGATTTAGGGGGTGTTCAAGTTTGTATGGAAAAATCTCATATTTAATTCCTTGGGTTTATAAACTTAAAGCTTGGCTCGAATACTGACCTAAATGAATAATAAATAATATCATAACTCATTTTTCAAAACTACCCCTTTAAGACAATTTAGGGAGTGTTAATGTTTGTATAGAAGAATCTTAAAACTTGATCGGATGAAGTAATCTTAAAAAAAAGTATGAGACACGTGTTTTTTTATTTCTCTAAAATCAAGCCTTAAAAGTGAAGCATATTACTGCTTACCTCAATTAACTTGGATATTGGTAAAAAATTTTAAAAGTAAATATTTGAATCGTTAAATCCGTCCATCGTCCTTTCGTCCATAATAGGGTAAAAATGGAATATATGCAAATGCTCATTACTTCGATTTAGAAACTTAGTGCAAATAATTATGTAGGTAAAGAATAAAGATCGCAACTATTAATATTGCAAGATTACCCTTTACCCCTCAAAGGAGGTCGGGGGGTGGGGTGTCAAAGTTTGCTGAGGAAAGTACTAAATCTGCGCGGACGAAGTCGCGGGCGAAGTGCTAGTAATAAATAATCGTCACATTCAGCTTGAGGGAGCATTGAGCTGGTCGTCGTATGTGTCGTTATGAGTCTCCTTTTGATGTGCCTGCCGAGCAGTATCCTGAAAACTTTAGTGTAAATAACTAAAGTTGACATAATAACTTCCTATTTATTCACCAAGTAGGTCTACACTGAAGTGCACATCGAGCTGACTGACCCCCGACACTTGCCGCACCACACTTTCACGACACGAGTTATTTCTTAGATATCAATCTATCTATCTCCTATAAATATAGCTCCAACGCTGTGTTTCAAAAACATTTCCCAGGCCCATAGTTTATGAATAGCCTCTCCAAACTATTATCAATATGAAATTACAAACATGCGATTCAGCCATTAAAGGTAAGATTGTATCTCAAACAAATTGAGTTACACAAACCCTGTTATAGTTCCATTTATTTCAATTTTCAGCTTCAGTAAACATAGCCGGCTTCGTGTTTTGTTAACATTACGAATTAGCGTTACACGGTACAACTGAACTAATATTGTACAAGGCGGTGAACTTAGTACTACGATTATGATTACACCCCCTGTGGGACTGCGCCGGGCCTCGGGCAAACCGAGCTCAGCCAGTAGCCCAGTACCCGTGGGACGCATCGCTCTATGTCTTTGTCTATGACTCTATTTGATAGTAAGTCGTGTCCAGAGATATGTTTCCACGCAGTAAGCTCATTATTTTGGGCCTGATATTATGTCGAGTCATCAATTATTTCTGCTAGCATCAGTAAGCCGCGAAAGGTTACCCTTTCCCATTATACTCTTATGTTTGTCGTGCGTGAATATGGAAAATAGAGTAGGTATTACAGAGATCGTATTACGATGCCTAGCTACGCATTTTTAGGAGGAACATAAAAATAAATCCTGTAACTTTCAGTACCTGCAATTATTTCATTAGATGTACCTATTTATACTTAAAACACTAACTGCTTCTGCCCGCAGTTTCGCCCGAATCTATCTAACTTTCGCATTTCAGTTTTAGTAAGAATGGAATTTGATCAGTGAACACTTCATAGGTATAAAGGAAGGTATGACTTAGCAGATTGAATCCGTGATTCGAATCTCGAGAATTAGTTTTGTTTAATTTCACGTAGACTGGTTCTAATGTATCCGCCGATGAGGTATTTAGTAGTCGGTGCGTCTCGCGCGTTTCCTGCTAATGTCCGATGACGTCACACTATCACTACAGTGTGCAGCTATCGCCGACAACTAATCGACGCTGTGTTTATGTGTCTGACCGTTTTATGTGATCGTTCTGATCGGGATATAAATAGTTCACGAGATTGTTTTCTTTTCTGTTCACACGAGGACTTACATTATAGTATATATGTGTGAAACGTTCTGCGAGCGTGTTCTTGTTCAGGCGGGTTTGGAACAAAGTTATGTGAAGGACGTCGGTCGCGAGGCAACTAGATTGTGGCTGATCGGAGAGTAGTGAGCCCGACGCGAAAGTGGCATTATGTGAGACCACTTTAAAAATAAAGTTGGAATTCAGTTTGTTGGAAGTGTCAGGAAATATCTCAGTGAGAGGATCTTCTTATAAAAGTTTAACAGTCTGAAGAGATAAGCTGAGCTTGGGCTTGGATTCGACTTACGACTACAGATCGGAGATATCCTTTGACCTACTAAAGAAATTAAAGATTGACTGATACGTGTTATATTCTGACCTCACCTATTGGCTGGAACTGAAATTTAACTATTTTCAGCTAATAGGTAAAATCATTTATTTTCATAGCCGAAAGCTGAAAGCCAATACGTTTATTTCAACAAGGTATACCGCTAAAACTTTTTAACGTCAATATTTACAGTAATAAATATATAAAAACATGCAGACGAAGAGAAGATGCAGACAGTAATCTGTCACCGTAGTATGTCTCCCGCTCTGCTACCTACCGAAAATATCACACATGACGTCACAAGACATGACGCGTCATCGCGTCATAGCGTCAGCGCGTCATCTCTGGCGGTGCGCGGTGATGTACAATGATGGATGCGCGGCAGCCGGCGCAGTCACTGACCCGCGCTTCTCGCAGCTGCGCGGCCACTTGTCACAACACTAGTGTCGTGTAAACACTCGTACACTTGACCTTGCCCTCTTCCCTCACTCGCGTACATTTGTTTCGATCGCTGAAACTTTCCAGTTGGTCGTCCGTTGATTCGCGGCTGTTGTTTACACCGGAGGCAAGACGACAACGTCGAGGCGTTTGGCGAAGCGTTGACAAGCTCACAGAAAAATTGGAATGTTTCACCTGGCTGTGGTTTTATAACAGCACCCTAAATTGTGTGACTTATTAAATCACAAATAATAATAATCCATTGCTTCATAATTATGTTTAATTAAAAATCGAAACAAACGAGACATCGTAATCGAGACGAACACGCAATGAATACGGTTGCAATATCAAAATAAAAGCATATGCGGCGTTACATTCGAACAACCAAACATTCTATTTGTTTCTGAAGATATAATTTTTAATGTGGGACGATTATATTGTAGTCTAAACCGAAAATGTGAGATAAAAAAGGATTTCGCATAAATTAACATTTAAGGTTGAGAAAGTTTGAATGGAAAGTGTCATTTCTTCAATTTACAAAGTTATAACTATTACTACTGCTATATAATAACTATAACTAATACTTATCTAGGCAAATAATGAAGATTTTAATGATTAATATTTTAGAAGTACCGTTTAGAGGTGGTGGTAGCGGTGCCCGGTGTGGTATTTACTTATATGAAAAAAACCTTTTTAAAACAAGCTTTTATTTAAAAAAATAAAATCTTGTCGCGAGATTTAAAGTAATTAAACCATTACACACCCAAAGATATGAAGCAGTTTTACACACGTTCCAAAGCGTAGATCTCTATCGAGAAGAACGTGCAAGAAACTCCACGGACACTCTTTTAAATCAATGTATTCTACAATGATATGGTTACATCATTCGTGTGAAAATTATACAAACATACATATATGTGAGAACGATGTAGAAAGACTTGCACGATCAAGCGTCCGAAGTAAAAAAAAAAGCAGCAGTTCAAAGAACAAATAATTAAAATAAACCGTGGCAGCTGAGACATGACCAGTCCTAGCTGACGGCGCTCGCTCAGCAACATGACGCCTGCGCTAGCACCATTCGGCTCAACCACTTTGAAGAGTGCCAAATGATCCAGGACCATCAGCCAGACTTTTAAGCATGACACTCCCAACCGCCAGGGAACATTAGGCCAAAGAAAAAATATAGTTTAAGGTATACAATACTCACATATGTGCCGTTAATGCATGAAATTAAACAATGCTAAATTAATTGAGTCTATACAATTAAAATTGGATTATCCTACAATATTCAGCGAGTCTAACAACTGCTAAAAGATTTCTAGTGGTATAGTTATGTCTGTCACCTCGTTTATTAAAAAGATGCAGATTCTTTCTAACGTTCATGATGTTTTCATAGACATATTGACAAGTTACCGTCATAATGTTAATATTCTTAAACAGTTCCCTTAAAGAATCGTGCCGGCGGAGATTGTAAATGGCTCTTATGGCTCTTTTCTGCAGAATAAATATTGAATCAATGTCTGCAGCCCGTCTCCATAGTAAGATACCGTACTATGAAAGTAACTAAAATATATTATTCTCGCGGTATCAACTGTAAATTGGCAGATTTTCCTAACAGCATATTCTGCTAAGCTTAGCCGTCCTGCAAAAAATGACAAATGAGGACCCCACTGTAGCCCTGAGTCCCTGAGTCAAGCGTAGTACCCAGGAAAACCGTTCTAACGACGAATTCGAGTTTCTCCCCGTTCAATACTAGGTCACAATCACTACATTTTTCATTTGGTAAGCTTATGCACTCGTTTTTTTTTCATTTAAAACCAAATTATTAGCAGTGAACCAATTTAGACCTGCAGAAGGGCGTTATTTACTTTGTCAAGATTATTACTACGTCTGTTTATTTAAAAAATCCAAGAAGACAACATCATCGGCAACCAAGACCATGTTTAGCTTGTTTAGTAATAAATGGGGCAAATCATTTATATAAACTAAAAATAAGAAAGGACCCAAAATCGAGCCCTGGGGGACGCCCATTTTCACGTTTAGTTCCAAGGAATTGACAACATCTATTTGAACTAATTGTTGTTTATCATTCAAATAATATTTGACTAAGTGTAACGCTGTTTTGCTTAGTCCGTAATGCTCGAACTTCAGCAATAATGTTTCGTGATTAAAGCAATCAAACGCTTTAGACAGGTCGTGGAAGATACCTATGGCATCTTGCGCCTCTTCCCATTCATTGAAGATTTTTTTTATTAAAGTTACACCAGCGTCAGTTATACAATGTCCTTTGGTGAAACCATACTTCTTTATCCTGGAAGAATGTTATCGTGTCAAAATGATAAAGCATCTGATTAAGCATCGCCTTTTCAAATATCTTGCTGAACACTGGCAACACGGATACTGGTCTATAATTATTTGTGTCTTTATTGTCCCCGGATTTGAATTGTGGTGCTTACTGAATTTCATTAAGTCGGGAAAGACTCCTTGATCCACATACAAATTAAATATTAAATCTAAGTATGGCGCTATAGTCTCAAAAATTGAGGTAAAAACTTTGACAGACAGTCCCCACAGATCTTCATTCAATTTAATTTTGATTTGTTTGAAAGCTTTTATTACTACTATGGGGTTTATATGCTTGAAATTAAATTCAGTCGTGCAGGCTGAAACGTTCGCCTGTAATAAATCAAAAGCATGCGAAGGCTAGGAATTTAATTGTAGGCAAGGATTAAAAACTAAGACCGCCATATTGAATTTAGAGTGACGCTACTTTATTTTTTAGCAAGCCCTTTCATTTAATACCCATATTGTAGGAATGCATTAAAAATAACTAGTCCGCCATCTTGGGTGTGCCGCCATGTTGAATTTAGAATGTTGTCACACAGTTAACCATGCATTGTCTTCCAAACCAAACGTGTACACACAATTTCAGCTCAATCGGTTGAAGATATCTGCTTCAAAATTGAGTTGCAAGATTCCACCTGAACATACATATATTGCAAGTTAAATAAAAGCTTGACCTAATGACGTTCAGGACTTCATAACGCGACCCACATCCAAGTAAATATGTATAAGAACATTTATCATTATAAAGCAATAGTGAAATCTAACCACAAGTAACAAAAGCCGTTATGCTAACCGTTATTTATCAATCACTTAAACACCTCCTCCAATTCCCTCCTCCTCCTCCTCCTCCCTTAGGTTAAGAAGGATTGGAGGAGGTGTTTAAGTGCGTGGACGGAGCGTGCATTGTAAGTGGTTTTGTTCAGTTTTACAAGCTACTGAAGCTCTGCTGACTCGGTGAACACTTACGGCAGCGGCGCACAGAACAAATCGTTTTATGGGACGAGATATATTCCCTTTTTTATGGGGAAAACAATAGTTTCGAGAAATAAAACTGTCAGCCAGACAGTAAACGAGAATTTACGATAAAAATGCAGGTTCGTTTAGTGCTCGCTCTCCCGCACCGCTTGTATCGTTCGCGCCGCTCGCATCGCTCTCACCGCGGTGCACTTTGAGATGCAACAACAACGCCAGGAAACTCCTGGCGTTGTTGTTGCCCGTTTCGTTACACTGCGAACGAAACCGTATGAGAGCGAGTTTAACAAGCACTCTCATCCGGCGGCGCCTGCTTCCGCGACAGACGGAGGAAGTTTGTTTTATTCATGCTGGATAAACACAGACGATGTAGTTCCACTCACGTCAAGCGAGCTGACGGCTTCACCTGCTTGTTATTTTCTGCCGACGATGAATAAAACTGCGAGATCTAAATTTTAGTATATATTTATAATATGCTCATTGCACTTCATTTACTTGTCAGCATACCGCAAGAGCAATATAAGGAAGACAGGGAGGCTCTTCCCCTCCAGTGAGACAGAACAGGCAAACAATCTTACTTACGAAGCTAACAAGTACGTAATATTGGATGGATGTATGGATGTTTGTTACTCAATCACGCTGGAACGGCTGAACGGATCTGGGTGACATGTGGCACAGAGAGAGATTATACTCTGGAAGAACACAAAGGCTTACTTATACTTTGTATCCCGGGAGTATGTCCCTTTGGGATAAGCTGAAACATTCTCGCGGGCGAAGCCGCTGGCAGAAGCTAGTTCATAATGATAGTAAGAAGCAGTGTTGTAGTGCGCTGTGAGCAGCTCGCGTCAGCACGGAGCGAGGGGGTCAGGGTTCAGGCGAAGTACCGCGCAGACCGCGTTACTGTAGTCAGTCAGCGGCCTGCAGCAGATAAATTACTCAAAACATCACGGGGAAAAGTATAGGCGATTTTTAGGGTTCAAAGTCAAAGTCAATTCATTTATTTCAACGAGACCATTAAAAAGGCACTTTTGAACGTCAAATTTACAGTTCGAAATTAAAATATTAGTGACTAGTTTTCCATTCGCAAAAAGTAGATTCTTATGGAGCAGAACGGACAAGAAACTCCATAGTTACTCTTTTCAAATATAAGTTTTACAATATTTTGTATACATAGGTACATTGATCAATTGATTATATTATGTGAGCACAATGCACCCAACATAATACTAATATACAACACACTTATATACTAATAGGTACAACTAAGCAATACCAGCAGAGGTAAAATTAAGTTTGCTAGTAAGGGACATGGTACTCACATATTGTCAAATTTTGCAACCGTTGATTTATATAATTAGCAACAATGGATCAGTGTGTGAGTTAAATTACATATTTAAAAAAATCAGAAAGTACACCAGTAGGTACATATGTCACCGGAAAATAGCAACTCCGTAAGATTATAAAATAACTTGAGAGATTGTAAACTCTCGAAAAATTTACAACTGAACATTTGGAATACTATTTTACGCATCAAAATTTGATAGTCTATAATCTCGCGAAGTCAATCCGAGAAATTGTGGACTGACATAAACTGGCGACCAATCAGCTCTCTGGTCTACAATTTATCTGCTTTGGTGTTATAGTTAAAATGGAAACTTGGCCCCTCATTGGTCTTTGTTTTCTCTGAATAGACCAATAAGAGCCTTGTTTCCAGGTTCACTATCACGTGAAAACCGTTAAATCTCTCAGGTTTGGGAAAATACGTTCGTTCCATTTGTTATGAATGTGTATTCTATTAAACGAAATGAATAGAATGAGAAACGTTACAAATAATTAACCAGTAATTAAATAACTAATTTGAACATGATTTTACTATACAAGTCCTACTAATGAAATAGATATAAGTTGTTTAAATCAAATATAAATGACATAACACTTTAATTTCTCAAAACATCACATATGTGTGCGTACTACGAATGACTAAGGGCTACGGAAAAACTCCGCTACGCGCTGTAACTACGTCGTAGTAAATCCCGACTCATAAATACTAATAGGCTAAAATTAAAAAAAAAAAAGTTTCAAGACAAGCTTTTATAACTTGTTAATAAAAAGAACTAAAACGTTAAAAATAATTTAATTCTAATAAGAAATGTCCATTTTATAGATACATTATACCCCATTTTTTAACCGACTTCAAAAAAAGGAGGAGTATCTCAATTCGCCGGAACCTTTTTTTTATGTATATGGATTTCTTTTTGTTTGAAAGGGCCCAGGGGCTTCCCAGGTGGTCCCATGATCATCAAGTCAGGATCTGATGATGGGATCCTGGAGAAATAGAGAGAACTCTTCATTTTTTATAGGCACACTTGAAGCGATGTGGGTAATTTTTAGAAGATACTTTTTCGGAGTGGTCCTATTGCAATTTGGTGAAGGTCTGATGAAGAACTTCGGTGATAGGCAACGTAACTCCTCAATAAATGATAGCAAATGGACTGGGATTGCTGAAATCTCATGTCTGTCTATTGTTTACACCAGTTCTTAACATAACATCACGCCGGTACGCTGTGAAGGGGTAAACACATGTGAACCAATCGCTGCACATAATATAATCAATTGATCAATGTACCTATGTATACAAAATATTGTAAAACTTATATTTGAAAAGAGTAACTATAGAGTTTCTTGTCCGTTATTCTCTATAAGAATCTACTTTTTGCGAATGGACAACTAGAGTCACTTATTTTTTAATTTTAAACTGTAAATTTGACATTCAAAAGTTCTTTTTAATGGTCTAGTTGAAATAAATGAATTGACTTTTACTTTGAATCAAAAGTGAAAAAAAAACCTTTTACAAAAAAATACAACCGACTTCCAAATAAAAAACACTACAAAGAAAAAACAACAAAAAACACCGACTGCGTGCGTCGGCACCGACACCGTGTTTTCCATTTCGAGGCAAGAGAAATAAGCCAAGTGCTTGTCGGACCACGCACAGTGTAGAGTTCCGTAGTTACCTGTCTCCAAAACCATGCCAGAAAAATAGTAAAATGTACTTAACTATTATAACATTACAAAGTTACAAATGCACTTGGTTTTAAGTTATTTTCTATGGAATTATTAGGATTTTTTAACTTACCCAGTTTAATTTTTTAAGTTGGTCGACTATTACTCGTTAGCTTGTAAAGCCTTCTTGTTGTTTTTCTTTCAAATTCGTTATGTGTACTACTACCATTAATTTTTTCACTTCTCCAAATACAACCGTTTAGCTGGCAAAGTGGTAAAATAAAATCTTGGAATACATTTATGAAGCCATGATTTTTGTAAATGTCGTTGGATAGGTCGTTTAAAAATATTGAGGGTTTGCTCAAACCATTTTCCATCGAAGGATACGTTTGCGAAATATTAAGCTTGAAAGCTCATTTTTTTAGAGTCCATTGTCTCCCCCCCTCCCTCTACCCTCTACAAGCTAAACGGTTGTTTTTAGAAACGTGAAAAAAACTTCGTCATAGCATGTATAACGAATTTAAAAAAATAATAATTTAAAGCTAAGTGGGCTTTCCAAGCTAACGAGTCATTTCAACCAAAACCTCTACAGAGTGAATGGGTAACTAAAAAGTTCGTAATAATTCTACAGAAAATTACTTAAAGTATTATGAAAAATCGTTTCGTATATAATAATCCCATCCAAATTGAATAGCTTCTTTGTTGTCTTATTAAGAAAAAATAGTTTACAATTTCACGCGATATTTTACAATTTTCCGGTGACATATACATAGTAAATTAACTATTTATTTTTTGTCATGGTTTACGATACGGGTAACTACGGAACCATTCAGTGTGCGTGGCCCGACACGCACTTGGCCGGTTTTTTTTGGTATTACTCCGCTAAAGTGTTGTTCATTTGGTACAGAACCTCGCGGCGGAGGTGGGAGTGACGTGGGACCTAAACATTAAACTTCGACTATATTATTACATCAGAGGACACAACTTTGTATATATATATATATATACAGGGTGTCCCAAAACTCAACGTCAAGCCGAAACGGGGTGACAGGATTGATCATAACCATCACGAGAAAAATCTGAAAAAAAATCTATCCCATGCAGTTTGAAAATTATGGGCATTTTAAGAAAAACCTAGAAATTTGATCAAACTGTACCATTTTTCGGTTATTGTGGTTATTCTTTTTTATTTTTGTTCATTTGAACTTTAGAAACGTAATCCTAAATAACATTTCTAGAATCCCAATAAAAAATAATGACACAATTGCCTCAAGTTCCCGAGAATTGAGACTATTTGTTAAACTACGAATTTAAAATTTTCAAGATTCGTCGACTTTGACAGGCCCTCCTATAAAAAAAATGTACTAGAGTGCCTTGGCAAGTAGCATTAAAAGTTGGCGCATTTAATCAGAATTCTAAAATGGTACAATACTTGTTAGTTCCATACAATAGAAAAAGTAAAAAAATTAAAACCTCAAGTAACCCGATTTTTGCTATCAGATTTTACTCAGTTAAAATGTTTTTAATTCGCACAAGCTCTAGGTAGGTTCTTAATTTTAAGGCAAAATGATGAGAGAGATGGATAATGGGTATGTTTGCCATGAGTGAGCGAGACAGATAGTGACGAATAAAAACAAAAACTACAACAAAAACTAGTGCGAATGAAACAGATAGATGCTATGGCATCTATCTGTTTCATTCGCACTAGTTTCAGCCAAGCAAATGGCTACGCTACCAGTCCGACACCAACCAGTTAGTACGTTTCGCTCATTCGTCTACTGCGCACGTTCGTATTCGTATTAATTATTTTACTAATTTTACTAACTTTTTTTCACTTTGGTAAAAGTGGCGTCACTATCTGTCTCGCTCACTCATGGCGAACATACCCATTATCCATCTCTCTCATCATTTTGTCTTAAAATTAAGAACCTACCTAGAGCTTGTGTGAATTAAAAACATTTTAACTGAGTAAAATGAGATAGCAAAAATCGGGTTACTTGAGGTTTTAATTTTTTTACTCTTTTCTATTGTATGGAACTAACAAGTATTGTACCATTTTAGAATTCTGATTAAATGCGCCAACTTTTAATGCTACTTGCCAAGGCACTCTAGTACATTTTTTTTATAGGAGGGCCTGTCAAAGTCGACGAATCTTGAAAATTTTAAATTCGTAGTTTAACAAATAGTCTCAATTCTCGGAAACTTGAGGCAATTGTGTCATTATTTTTTATTGGGATTCTAGAAATGTTATTTAGGATTACGTTTCCAAAGTTCAAATGAACAAAAATAAAAAAGAATAACCACAATAACCGAAAAATGGTACAGTTTGATCAAATTTCTAGGTTTTTCTTAAAATGCCCATAATTTTTAAACTGCATGGGATAGATTTTTTTTCAGATTTTTCTCGTGATGGTTATGATCAATCCTGTCACCCCGTTTCGGCTTGACGTTGAGTTTTGGGACACCCTGTATATCTTCGCTTTATAGACCTCATCTTTAATTCTCCTTTAATTCTTTATACATATATATTGTACACCATAACAGCTCATATTAATATACAGAGATTAAAAAAGTGACACCTTGACAGCTCTGCTATAAACTAGCGCAGATACGACTATTTGCTCCAGAAGTTTCGCACTTGTGGAGGCAGACGTGAATGTCCGCTACGGCCCATACGTTTCTCCTGCTTGGTGAGAATGGAACATTCTTGAGACAACCTTCTGCAAGTGCCTATCTCATGGTATAATGGTATGTGATTTAGCACTTACTCGCTAAATGTGACATCTGCGTGCGACTTCATTTGTTCACAGGCGAGTTTGATTTATTGTGTGTTATCGCAATTACACAGGAAAACAAAAAAATATGATGAAACGATTTGTTTAAAACCCGAGTGTCGCAATAGTGGGCAGATGTGGTCGTCATCCGGCTGAGAGAGCGTTTATGTGTCAGTCTGTCACGTAGTGTGAGGTGGACTGGTATCGGTAGCACGATGTATGTGGTGTCTCGATGGTGATGTGAGTGTGATGAACCGTGTCTGTTGTTGCAGTGCCCGTGACTCGTGACTGAGTGACTGACGGTGAAGTGGCAGCACCGCCGCCTGCAGAGGAGCTGACCAAGCAGTAAGTGAAGTTATTTACTAATTTGACCTTATGGTAGCTCCGTGAACTAGTCTTTAGATTTGTGGACGTGGTCACCCCGGAGTTTGTCAGTTGTGTTACCGTAACAACACGACTTCCTACTTGTGTGGTCTTTACAATAACCCATGAATTATTATTATTATTATTTAATTCACGTGAAGTTTAGTTACGGTGGCCTTGTTCAGTTAGGATTGTTCTAATGTAAATAGGTATTACGTTTTCAGAGGTTATAATTTAAAAGAAAACAATTAACTATATACATATATTATTCTTTTAACATTGTTTGACATCAGTCTGCTAAAACTGAACTCTTATAAGATCACTTTGTTGGCCGGCTGTCTGCTCGTCTGTCCGTCTGTCCGTCTGCCAAGACCATTTTTCTCACAAACGCGTGGAAGAATCAAGCCAAAATTAAGATCAAATACTCAGGCCTGCTACTCCTTGGAGCAGCAAAGTACGATGCTAATTAATTCAAACGCGTCAGTAGATACATCTGAGTTGGACTCATTCAGGGTACGATGCTAATTAATTCAAACTCGTCAGTAGATACATCTGAGTTGGACTCATTCAGGGTACGATGCTAATTAATTCAAACTCGTCTGTAGATACATCTGAGTTGGACTCATTCAGGGTACGATGCTAATTAATTCAAACTCGTGTGTAGATACATCTGAGTTGGACTCATTCAGGGTACGATGCTAATTAATTCAAACTCGTCTGTAGATACATCTGAGTTGGACTCATTCAGGGTACGATGCTAATTAATTCAAACTCGTGTGTAGATACACCTGAGTTGGACTCATTCAGGGTACGATGCTAATTAATTCAAACTAGTCTGTAGATATTACGTTTGGCGCGAGCGTGGTCAATCTCCTACCAATGACATGGTAGTTTGTACCTACGGGTAGAAAATGTTGTAAATTAACCTTCCATGTATTTCTGCTATGTGTACTTATTCGACATTATGATATTAATTGCAATCCATAATTGCGTAGCAGCTCAGGTAAAGTCTCGTATTGATGAGGCTTTAGTTGCTTCCAATTTATCTCTTGTCAACGAAAATTCACACATTTGCCTGAAATGCTTTCAGGTTAAGTATATCAATGTTTATAATGAGTATTGATTAAATCGACACGAACAGAGAAAGTATAATCACTGCATAGTATAAAAAAGTCGCTTCCTGCTGTCTGTCCCTATGTGTGCTTAGATCTTTAAAACTACGCAACGGATTTTGATGCAGTTTTTTTTAATAGATAGAGTGATTCACGAGGAAGGTTTATATGTATAATACATGCAAAATATAGTAGCGAAACACTGATCATTTTGAGGTTTCTAATGTGTTGTCGTAAATAAACACATTTATTTGCACTTACAGTGCAAACGCTGGCTGATAATATGACCCTTTATATATGGATATTACAGATTTAAAATGCAGGGACATAGCGGTTGCGGCGGTACCGGCCAAAAAGCTGTGAACGTTGTATATAAAGACATTCTGTAGTATATTTAGTATCAGCATTGCACCCGTGCGAAGCCGGGGCGGGTCGCTAGTTTTATGTATGTTATGTTTTGGCCAGTCTCGCAGCTAATTTTGAGAGAAATCAGAAAACGCGTTAATTGCAAGTACTGTGTAGTATATGTAACACGGTATAAAGCACCACCTATCACACTGTTTGTCGACGCCGCTTTACAGGCTACCGGCGTCACAGCGCGTCAATATCTTCTCGCCTTGGACGCCAGCTGCAGATAGCTGCAGATGTCAAACGCTCTAAGCTCTGAACAATATCAGTTTGTTTAGCCACAGAGCTCAGTATCGTATCGTAGTATATCGCATAGCTCTGGCCTCGATCTCGATCGCTCCGTCGCCGGCGCTCTTGTGTTTGTGTAGTGGCTGCGGGCACACGATCTCACTTAGGTATATTAAGATATACCTTGACCTACGTACACGTAGTACGTACCTACATTTCCTAAGACACATTGCATTTAAAAAAGTATTCATCAGGCTTATCATACTTTTCATATGTTAGCTTAACGCTCCAAATACATGAGGCGTTCAAAAAATAAAAAGCTTTAAAGTGCACCCCTCGCCCGTAACCCAACACACTGATGTGCACAATCGTGTCAGTAGGCCACCACGTAATATCCGCCCCGACCCTTGCTCCAGCCAGCCCGCGCCGCTGAGCCTGTAGTCTTAAATTCGCCCCTTAATAATAATTCTAGTTCGATCTAGCTCGTCCCTAGCTCTCCTCCCCACAGCGACGCCCTAAGCCGAGGCCCGTACCCCACAGGGGGTGCCCTTAGCGTGTAGTCGCTTAGTTTGTAAATTTTTTATAAGCCCTGGCTGGAGGCTTTAATATTATACTAACTAAGGCCACCACAGGCGAGCCCGGTTAAGCAGTCGACAACCTTATAGGTTGAACTGCGAGACGCCACTCACAAAAAAAAAACACGTAATATTAAACATAAATAAGTCAAGCTCCAAACTTCCTCGTGTGAGCGTCGTTTGAGTGCGCGGGAAGGGAACGCGATTTATATCCAATCTGTGTCTAAATCGGCCATCTCGTAAATATCTGGCGACGTGAGTACTACTAACTGCGTGACACGGTGACACGCTAACTGGGCCCGTCCGACTCGCTAACACAGTGCTCTAGCAGATTTATTAGAGTGATGTAGTCGTCGCCGCTGGATGGATGGCGGTGATTTGGTGACGTGACGGCGACGGCGGCGTGTTTCTCTTGGCAATAAAGTTATTGTCACCGTTTGCGGGACAGATGAGCGCCTCGCTCGCTGGTGTGGAGGGTGCGTCTGGATTGTGGAGGGCTCGGGCCCCGGGGCTTCCGTGTTGACTGACTTGTATCTGCAGCAGAGGTCTCGAATTCTACTACAGGTCGACTCCTTCTTGGACAACTCAAACTTGGACATCATTCCAATTCTAAGTCTACAGAAATTCCATATAATATATGGACCGATAACTGAGCCCTCAGTTATCGGTCCATAAATATGGAATTTCGGTTTCGATGATTTTCTCGCGCTTTCGCTCCCATGCGGCTGTTCATTAACCGGTTATGCGGACGACGCGACGGCTTGCTGCTAATTCAGGCAAGTACTCGGCTGAACTCGAGAACTTGGCTGACACATGCCTACGTTTAATATCTCAGTGGGGCGATCGAAATCGTCTGACCTTCGCACCGCATTAAACCTATCAACTTATTTTAAAAGGAAACCTGAAATTCTGGCCTAGTATTAAATTTGACAACGTAGGTACCCGTTAAAAACGAAAAATCCATGTGCTACCTCAGTATGGTACTACCAGAAAGCAACTTTTCATTTATCTAAACTAATATTATAAAGAGGAAAGATTAGTTTGTTTGTTACGGTTTGCCTCAAAAACTACAGAACCGATTTCAAAAATTCTTTCATCGTTAGAAAGCTACATCTTCACGGAGTAACATACCCTATATTTAATTGCAGTAATAATTAGGGTTCCCTACTAAAAAGGGGTTTACATAATTTAAGTTTAATTTTTTAGGTAGGTTAATTTTTTTTTTTTTCATAAATTGACTATAAAATGACATCGCATGCGCTGCGAAAGCTTTTGATGATGCATAAAAATAATGTTCTACATAATTCAAGTACTCATTATTACCTAGAAAAAAGTTCGCGAGGCTAAACGTCTAACTATTATGGTTAAGTCACAATGATCGCGTTTTGTTAAAATTATTCAATCAAAGCCCAGTTGGAAAGAAAAAGTGATGATTTTGATATCAAGATTATCTTTATTCATTTAAATAGTTTGATAATTAAGGTTGATTATGTACATGTAAATAACACTTTAAATTATTCAAATCGGACCTTTCGTTTCTAAGTTACAACGGGTATAAAAATGCTCTAAGAAGGAAAAATCCGATGAAGTTGAAACACGGCTATTCATGATTTGGATATATGGATTTTACGAAAATTAAGTTGCGGGCGAAGTGCTAGTTGATCATATAAAACAGTAGGTGATAAAGCGTTAAGAACTTCTACGCCTTGACGAGAATATCCAAAGGGATATGTCATTTCAAACCTTAAAAACTAATTGTCGTTGTACGTGCTACGGGGTACCTGTTTGGGTGGGTAGGGCCACCATAGGGGCGGTACGACATAAACTGCTTCAAAGCCAGCGTGTGGCTTTGATATTCTTATGCAAAGCGTAAAGGACGGTAATACTGGAGCCTTACTGGGAGGTGTACTGTATACTCCCAGTCGATCTAGAGGTGAAGCGACGCGACGTGCTGCAATGTACTACTACGCTCGAAAGATCACGGACACAGTTTTTACCGCAACGCGACCGTGCTAAGATCTCTAGATTACTTAAACCACAGACTGACGTCTGGGAAGAACTTTTATCCGAATGGCAATGTAGGTGGGAAAGTTCCATCAAAGGCCGTCACCTCCACCAATTCTTCCCATCCGTTTGTGAGCGGCTGGACAGCACATGGCTGAATGTGGATCACTGTGTTGCCCAATTTCTCACAGGTCATGGTAACTTTAATAGTTAATTATTTTCTTTTAAACTTGTGGCTTCGGTTACATCTGGAGTTGTTTACTATATGGACCTATTGAAACCAGAACAAATTTCCGTGCATTCAAGCGATTTTGCCATACCTATTACTGGAATCAAAAGTAGCTCACAGTTTAGGACCCATTAGTATTAGTGATAATATATAAACCGTGGTGCTTGGCAACTGGGCTTAACCCAGTTGTATATGTCCCTTGGTGCCTATTGGCCTAGCTCAATTCTGTCTCCTGCTTAAATGGAGGGAAGTGGAAATTATATTTATTCCTACTCCTTCGCTTTGCTTTTCTGATTAATTTCGTTGCGGGATTCAAGACAGTTAAATCGTTTCTCCGGGACGCGTCGAGCTTCATTGACTCGGTATTTCTGGTAGTCGCCAGTGTTGATTCTGGCTTTCAGGAGTTGCAGTGGTTGGGAATGTGTAGCGGGCTTGTCCCAAAGAAAAAGGTCAATTCCTTGAGCAGAGTGAGTCACGATTGCCAGAATTGAAACAGGTTGTCAAGTTGCTCATTCTATGAATTAGAGTAATATAGTCTTTTCCAACTTATGGCACGTAATCTTGAGCTTACACAGTGCACAGTGCGATCTCTGATCTATTCTTCTATTCAAGGCATAAGTTCAGAAGATCACAGTGTACTGCATAGCACCTCACATTTAAAGATCTTCGTATGTGACTCGTCTCATTTGTAATCGGACGAAGATCTTATTGTACAACTGCATCGTTCGTAGTATCTTAGAATACTGCAGTACGATTTGGAGACCTCATTACTCTACGCACATTCTTCGACTGGAGCGAATACAAAAGAGATTCCTCTGGCATCTAGCCTATGCTAGCGGAAATGCTAAAAGGATACGATCCTATGAATCCCGACTATCCTATTTTAAGATGGTCTCACTTGAGAAACGTAGAACAATCATTGACTCTTCCTTTGTTTATAAGCTACTCCGGTGCAAAATTGATTGTCCTCTACTACTATCAAAGTTTCAGTTTCGTGCTCCTGCCAGAATCCCTCGTGCTCCTATAACTCCTTTACACCCTCCACTCCGCAGAATTATACTGGGTGCAAACTCTGTCGTTCCTCGTCTTTGCAAATTATTAAATAACAGCAGTGATCTTATTGACGTGCATTTTGACTCATATGCCAAGTTTCATAGAACAACTATATCAATTATTTAATTTTAATTTAATTTTGATTTGTTTTTGCTTGTTTTTACTTTTATTTTAATTTTAACTTAAATTTTAATTTTGATTTTAATATTAATTGTGATTATAATTTGACTTTTGATTCGGATTTTAATTAATTTTGATTTTAATATTGATTGTGATTTTAACTTGGCTTTTGATTTCGATTTTAATTTTAATATTGATTGTGATATTAATTTTACTTTTCATTTAGATTTTAATTTGTGATTGTAATTTTGATTTCCAATTTCGCTATTTGTGATATTGATTGTGATTTTAATCGACTTATGATTCGGATCTTAATTAATTTCGATTTTAATTTTTGATTGTAATTTTGATTTCCAATTTCGCTATAAAGTACAGTTTCGATGTGTTTCTGTTTGCTTTTCGTACTGTAAATCTCATCACGTAATGCTTTTATACCTATTAATTTTAATTTTAGTTAAGTACTCAAATATTAATGTTTAATAATAGTTCAGTGCTTGTGGCACATCTTATTTGTTTATGGGGCATGCGGTGCTAACCTGTAATTAATTGTTACACTAACCTTGGATATTATATACTTACTTTAAATGTTATCAGTGTAAACAATTGTTGGTTGGCCAATAAAGGAAAATAAAAATAAAAAAAATAAAAATTTGTCAAGGTACAACATTATAATGTTTTGGATATTCGGATATCCGACTCCATCGGATTCCATTTACAATATGCTAAACGTGTTCCCGCCGAGTTGATAGAAACATTCCTATTCATATTTTGATTTATATTCACTCGTAACTCGTGCATAACCCGGCGTCGGTTAAAACGTTCATAACAAACACGAAATCGATTATTTATGTACGACACAATACGACACGACAATTAAAATTGCCATTAATATGAAGCGTTCGGAAACGGCGGCGGATGATTTGTATCAATACGAAATTGAACAGTTATTCTACAATTGTAGTGAACGACGAGTGCAGTTCATAACAACAACAGTTCCGGGCGGTTCAATATTAATGACATTATCATGTGGCATCCGCTCAATTTGTTTTATAAATAACGGGATATTGGAACGCTTATAATTATAACATATCGAGTAATACTCGACGGATCGTAGTTACATATTTTAAATAACGTTTCATTAATTTCATGTAGCTACTCGTATCCTCACATGTTGTTATAAGAGGCGGGCAATTATATGTAAGGCTAATTGCATGGAAAATTCAGATCTTTAATATTTCCCTCAATTGGGGATTAAACCCTGAACTAGCCTTGTTCAGCAATTTCAAGAGCGTTTCTAGCCCAACTCAGCCTCAGGAAGGCCCAGGCTGTAAATCAACCTTCTGCCGTCTTTTACTGTAGATACCCTGTTTGAGTGTATTTACGAAATGTTTCTAAAACCACTATCGACAGAGAACTGATGGAAATAAATCCCTGTTAAACATCCCTGACACAGTTTCTGCTTGTCGACAGCGGCACTTGACCACAGTAACAGTGAGTGACATCCCGATCAGCGATCAGTGTCACGACGACCAGCAATCAGTGCGAGTGGCGGTGCTTTGATGTAGTTGTAGCGCGGCGACGGGGACGCGGGGGGAAGGGGTGTGACAGCCGCAATGATTCTATTGAGAGCGCCTTTGTATTGGCCGCCGGTGACCAGCGACGAACGACAGACAGGGACACTGCGATGTCACAGGTTATATTGTGACACAGTTGAGAGAGCATCCTTTCCAAACAACGACATTAGTCACTATGGAACAAGGAATTATTTGGAGGTGATGACGACACTCGGCCTTACATATCCTGCGATAACAGCAGACGTGGGCTGACGTGGCTACTTACCACGTCAGCCCACTAGTAGCCTAGCAGCCTAGTAGTACATCAAATGCTCTACACTATAAAACATTTTTCAATTAATAGCGAGTACAAACTTTTCTTAAACTAGGGCAATTTTTTTATATAATCATGTATATTGTTGTAAATTTTTGGAGCCATGCCAAAAACCTTCAACCCTCTCAGCACATTGCTGGAAGGTTCGCGCCAAGGATACCGGTTGAGGAGAGGTGGTCAGGTCATATCGCACCTTCTTTACATGGATGACTTGAAACTCTTTGCCCCCAACAACTTTCAATTGACGAAGCTACTGAAGCTAACAGAAACCTGCAGTAGCGCCATCAGTATGGAATTTGGGGAGAGGGGAGATTATGGAATCCGTGGGAACCCAACTCTCGACTTCGCGCTTCTTTTGCCGCCTGAAAAAAGTACTAAATAGTCTTTAATCAGGCGGTAACAAAGTGCGTGCCTTTAACGGTTGGGTCAAGCCGGAATTGATGTACTCTTTCGGCATACTCAAATGGACTCAGACAGAACGGGACGCACTGCACCGTTCACTGCTGACCGCAAATCGGATGCATCACCCACGATCATCGGTGATAAGGCTGTATATCCCGCGGAACTGCGGGGGTCGAGGCTTCTTAAATTTTAAGACCCTGCACAACGGTATGCAGGGAATACTTCCTAGAAGTCGACGTGGGTATGCATCGAGATGTTGTAGCAGTGGACAAATGCCTTACCGCTCTCCCCTTGGCTAACGATCACTGGCGCAAACCTGCGGTATTTGATAATTATGACCTCAGGGAAATATGGCAGAGCAAGAACCATCACGGACGCTTTTATCGGGTCCTACATGGGCCCGATGTTGACTTTTTGGCGTCCGTACTCCGCTGCGTTTTAGTGACCTCTTCGGAGAAAGCGAAGGTTTTGTCTGTGCGATCATGGACGAAGTTATGATGACGAACAACTACCGGAAATACATTGTGAAGGACGGTACGGTACGGACGTACATATGTCGGGCATGCCACCGGCCCAGGAAATCCATCCGCCACATTATTTCCGGTTGTTCTAGTCTGGCTAACGGAGACTATTTGCACAGGCACAACCTTGTAGCCAGGATTATCCATCAGCAACTTGCTCTTAAATACAACCTTGTGAACACGGAAGTACCGTACTATAGGTATGTGCCCGACCCAGTTCTCGAAAATAGCATAGCACATTGTATTGGGATCGGTCTATTATCAGCATCACTGACTGGATTATTGTTACAATAAGCCTGACATAGTGGTGATAGACCGACTAGAGCTTCGCGCAATGATTGTTGACATAGCAGTCCCTCATGAAGAAAACCTCGTGAAAGCTGAGAAAGATAAAAAAACTAAGTATCTTGACTTGGCTCGCGAGGTTGTCGACATGTGAGATGTGAATACAGCAGTCATTGTGCCTATAATCGTGACGGCCAATGGCATAATTACCAAGAGCCTCGCCAGCATCTCAAGAGGCTCTCATTGGGCAGCTGGAATAAGGGCTTGATCCAGAAAGCAGTACACCTGGACACGCTGCGTATTGTTAGGAGGTTCCTCTCTCAGGAGCCCTGACCACCGGTAGCTTGGACCCTGTTCCCGATACCGGTGAGCTACTATTTTTCATATTTTTATATCTTTGTATTTCAATATTTAAAAATGTAATTTATATGTAGATACCATGAATAAAGGAAATAATAAATAATTAATTTCTGAAGTAGAAGTATATTTTTAAGTAGTTGAAGATCAGTGATTTTGCAATTTTGTATGCATAAACTATTAAATAAATAAATTATTAATGATTGTCAAAATCATAAATAATTTATTTATTTAAAAATTATAAAAATTAAAAAACTCTGTAGGTAGTACCTGTTTTAAAGCAAGTTCCCCGCGGCGCAAGACCTCTAGTGGCGCAACACATAGCAGGATGTGTTTGCCGTGCCGCCCAGGAGAACTCGCTAAGTGCCTGGGAACATCTACTCACCTTTCGAGGTGGTGTGACTTACCAGCGGTGTGCTCCTTTTACAGCAGGTGGCACAAATAAAAAAATAAGTACCACAAATTTTTAGTTTTCGTTGGCAATGACCTCCATCTAACTTACTATATCCGGACAACCTTCTGGAATCCGTTGGTGGCTGGCAACAAGGTGATCCCCTCGGGCCAGAGATCTTTAGTTTAGCCATTCACCCAATCATTCGACAGCTAAATTCTAAATATAATGTTTGGTATCTAGATAATGGAACCCTAGGAGGTGATGAAGACAGATGATTTACAAATTTTGAAAAATCAACTCCGTTCTATAGGACTACATCTCCACCTTTCGAAGTGTGAGTTATTTTTATCTGACGGTACCGACAGATACCTGACACTTCCGAAATTCAACGCAAACCTCTCTTCGCCTCCTTGGGTCACCATTTTTTGAGCAATCCTTACCTAATTTTGTTGAGGAAAAAATAAAAAAAAATAATGTCTTTTCAGAAGTATTACTCAAAATTAACTTGCATTCGGAAATCACCACAATTCGTTACTGCTGTTTCGGCTTAAAATTAACATATTTTCTTCGTGCTTTACATTTATGGAAGCACCCTCATCTTTTGGAAAAACCGGCCAAGTGCGTGTCGGACCACGCACAGTGTAGGGTTCCGTATTTACCCGTACTCCTAAACCATGCCAGAAAAATAGTAAAAAGTACTTAACTATTATTATATATAGTCCTCCTTGCCGATTTCGACAACGGCGACCCCATGACACTACTTCCTAGCGTGTGCCCTGATATGACTCGCTAGACCGAATTAGGTTTTAAATACCCGATCACAGCTAAGGCAATACAGCTGACCGGCGGAATTAAAAGTATAATTATATGAGGGCTTGGGTCTCTCTTTACGTATTTGGCGTTTTTCGTTGATGGTTTCAAGTCGCTTTTTTTCGAACATTTTCACACTGTTGAAAACCTTAGTGCGCCAAGACGACCTATGTGAAGCGAGCCTCTCAAATCTCAAATAGTTTATTGCAATCCATAATGTACACATAAACATGTGGTAGAATTAATAAATAGAAACAATTATGGACCCTGTCGGGCACAGCAAAACTTAAAATAATTAATTAGGAGAGAGGAAGAGCGTTTTGTTAACTTTTCTTTGAAAATGTATGTTTAATTATTTCCTGTTCATCTTGTATCTATATTAAATTTTTATACATATTATTAATTATTATCTGCATTGGTATTAGCATTTTGTATCAGGTATTATTAGAAAAGTATTATTATTTATTTATTATTATCAGTAGAATAGAATGTCATTTATTTAAGAAAAGAATGTCATTAATTTATTATTATAAATAGAATAGAATGTCATTTATTTATTATTGCCAATAGAATAGAATTTCATTTATTTATTATTATTAAGTTTACATATCTATCTTGTTATTATTAAAACTTATCCGTAAGGTATTCTTCCACTGTGTAATAGCTTTTTTTAATTATTAATTGTTTTAACTTATTGAGAAATATACTGATTTTGTTTTCTTGCTTTATGTTTTCTGGTAATTTATTATATATTTTGATCGACGTAGAATGTGGACTAGAAGCATGTAACTTAAGGCGGGACGGAGGCAAATTTAGCCTGTTTTTATGGCGCAGTGAATGGCTCGTTTGTATGTCTCCCCGTGTGTTGTAAGATTCTGGGAATTTGCGTACCAATTTACATAACTCCAAGATATAATTACTGACTAATGTGAGAATCTTTTGTTTTTGAAAATAAGGTTGCAACTATCTGTCTGTTCTATATTGGTAATTATTCGTAGTAGCTTCTTTTGTAGGATAAATACGGAGGGAGCGTCTGTGCTATTGGACTATAATTAAGACTGGCCTGTTGGTCGAGTGGTTAGTGACCCTGACTGCTAAACCGGAGGTCGTGGGTTCGATTCCCACCCAGGACAAATCTTTTGTCTATAATAAATTTGTCTATAATATGTATGTATTTAGAAATATATAAGTATGTTTATCAGTTGTCTGGTTGCCATAGCACAGGCTCTGCCTAGTTTGGGATCGGATGACCGTGTGTGAGTTGTCCCAAGATATATTATTATATTATTTCCCCATAGGATGATGCCATAGGTAAACCATTCGTAGTATGTGACTAGCGCGGTTTAAAGACTTGTGGTCTTTTTAATTTCGCGGAAGGCATACGAAAACTTTGAAATTTTTGATTTAACTTTCTGTATAAATATGACTGTGCTTTCCAGTTTATGTGTGTGACTATTGTCAAGCCCAGGAGAGTAAAATCACTGACTGTTTCTAATTTGTGTTGGTTAAAAGAAAAGTCTATATTTATTTGGTTTGTCTGCCGGATGGAAAGGTTTTTTTTTGGTTTTGGTAAAATTTATTTCGAGATTATGTTCATTCATCCAGTTTATTACTTTATTTAAAACCCAACCGGATGGGTCAATAGCACAAGCGCTTAAATGTCGTTTGAACACGTCCTTGTAGCGGAGATGTTGACCACCGTGCTTTCGTTTACCTTCGGCCATCTCGGAGTAAAATACAACTTTTGGTAACCGATGGTCCTCCATGCGAAGGACGTGTCCGCACCACCTGAGTTGACGCTGCATCAGTAGAGCCTCCATGCCATACATATTGGAACGGCACATGACTTCCGTGTTAGGAATGCGGTCCTGCCATTTAATATTAAGGATGGACCTCAGACATCTAAGGTGGAATGTGTCTAGTTCTGAGCCATAAAGAAGGACAGGTATGAAGGAATCTTTGTCTCTAGCTTCAGGCCATGGGATTTCCAGACACGATCATTAAGCCGTCCAAAGTTCGCAGCAGCACTAGCGATGCGCGATGGTATCTCCGAAGCCAGGGTGTTATCATGCCGTATGTTGCTTCCAAGATATTTAAACTGTTTTACTTTTTCTAGTGGTTTCCCAACTAGATTCAGTGTGGCTTTATCAGCTTCGCAACCTCGTGGTGGTTGTTTGAGGACTTGCGTCTTGGAAGCGCTTATAACTAGGCTGAAACGTTGACATGATTGATGTAGTGCGTCAACATAACTTTGAAGATGCGCCATGCTGTCGGACATGAGGCATACATCGTCAGCGTAGAGTATCTCCAGAATGGAGATCCTTTGCGATTTGGACTTAACCCTGAATCTTGATATATCGAACACGCCTTTGTCAGTTCGGACATTCAATTGGATTCGATCCTCGCAGTACTGCAGAGCGTCTCTTATAACAACTGCGAAGTAAATGGCAATGCTGATTCATTGACCAAAGAAAAGGCCAGCCCTCTGGTCTCGTGAAGAGCCGTCTAACTGCTTGCTGATTTCAAGTAAAAGTCGATGAGTACTCGGACCCCATGAACCTAGTGTTTCAACCCCAAACGGCTCAAATACATAATTCCCAATGAGGTTTTAGTATTTGCGCCGTTTGAGATTTACAAATGCACTACATAATTGTAATTTGTAATGCATTTACATTACAAAGTTACAAATGCATTTGGTTCTAAGTCATTTTCTACGGAATTATTACGAATTTTTACTTACTCAGTTCCATTTTATAAGTTGGTCGACTATTACTCACTAACTCGTAAGGCCTAGGTAGCGGTGATAGTTTTCCTTTTTAATTCGTCATATATGCTACTACCATGAACTTTGTCACGTCTCCACAAACAGTCGCTTACCTGGCAGTGAACATGTTTACTTTAAAGCGAACATTTGTACTTAGCTTACAAGCTTAATCAAAATCAAAAATCAAAAGTCATTTATTCAAATGAGGCTGAGTGCCAGCACTTTTTGAACGTCAACGTTCTACATAAAGACAGTCCCCCAAAACGCCCGCCCGACACCACTTCCTAGTGTTTTAGCTGGGAAGAAGAAGTGGCGCAACAAACTCCCCAGCAACACATCTGTCTGTTGAGTTATAAAAACTTGGATTTATACAGCAGTATGCAAATTTTACAAAACATGACACAGTAAATTATATGTCTAATATGTAAATTAAATTTTATGAAATTTATTGACACTTGTTAGCTAGCACACTCCATTATGCTATCAAAAAAACAAACCAACTCAAGCATTAACAAGTAAATCAAATTAATTAAGCCTTCAGGCATAAATGGTGTGCCCGCTTACACGTGCAATGGTATAATCTAACAACAGGATTGTGACTGAAACCACAAGTGATGAACTAGAGCCAACGTAGTTATTTTTATAAACTGTAGGTTTATCGTTATAACAAAAATAAAAACAAACCATGACCAGCAAGGCAACCAGCCACCACAAGCAGCACCCGTTCACGAGCATAACGCAAAGATCAGCCATTACCCCCCTCGCCATGTTTGAGGGAAGGAGGTAATCCGACCTCCGACGCTACCGCAAGCAAGAATAATATAAAACAGCTATAAGACAATACTAGTTCATCATATGTTGCAATACAACTCATTAAAAAAACAATTGTAATGGGTAGATTATGTCAAAAAATAATATATAGTAAAAAACCAATACGACCGGACAAAATAATAATTAAAAAAAATATTTATTATATGAACTCATATAACTTGTCATAAGCTAACTTACAGAGAAAGAACATGATAAATATGACATTGTCTTGCGTTCAAAACAGCGACCAACTATTCTTATCGTCTAAATAGTCATTAATTGAATAGTATGCCTTTGAACAAAGGTTAGATTTAACTTTAGCTTTAAATAAGTTAAAAGGCAGGTCAAGAAAAGAAAGTGGAAGTGTATTGTAAAAGCGGATAACGAGCCCCCCACAGATGAGTCGTGGACCTTACGAAGTCGGTGGGAAGAAGAATGTAGCTTGTGCTTGTTTCTGGTGTTAAACTTGTGGATGTCGCTCATTTTAGTGTATAAGTGTATGTTTTGCCTAATATATAAAATGTTTGCAAAAATTAATTGAGATGCTACCGTGAGAATTTCAATCTCTTTAAAAAGTTCTCTTAATGATATTCTTGACCCAAGCTGATATATATACAGCACGTTTTGTAAGACAAATATATTTTGTATATCAGCAGCTTTTCCCCACAATGGAATACCATAAGACATAACACTATGGAAATAACTAAAATAGACTAACCGGGCTGTGTCAACGTCAGTATATTGTCTTACTTTTCTGACAGCATAAGCGGCAGAGCTGAGCCTACCCCATAAGCTGGATATGTGAGGACCCCATTGTAGTTTGGAATCAACTGTTATGCAATGTTTCGCAAATGGATCCTTGGATGGAAAAATGGTTTTAGCAAACCCTCAATATTTTTAAACGGCCTATCCAACGACACACCATGGGGGAGACAATAAAAAAAAATCATTGCCACTACATTTTTTTACGGTAGCTCCCCTATATGCATATAGGAGAGCCACCCTAAAAAAATGTATTTCACGATTCCCTAAATAGACTCCGCAAACAGGTCGGTCGCACTAAAGATAACCTCCTCAAGTGGAGGTTATACCACTTTGTTGGCATGATTAATATTACCCATACCAAATTAAATTTTCTAGCGCTAAGCGTCTCTGAGCTAAACCGCGGACGGACAGGTGGACAGACAGACAGACAAATAAACATGGCGAAACTGTAAGAGCTCTTGTCCACGTTCAGGTTTTTACTCGGGTGACGGATGGCCGGCGTTTTCACTGAGACGGATGACGGAGACTGGTCACGTTTGTCCATTGAGCCTGGATCCGATCCGATCTCGAACGAAATATCACTCAAATGCGGTTTAATTAAGAAATCGTTTGCACGTGCATTTAATATGGAATTTAAGTTAGAACGAATACTTCTTGGCATATTATTGTACGAAACGCAGGAGACAAAAAAGTTTCGGGTTCACCCCATAGATATAATAAACAAGTTTTTTTTAATATTTCTATGGTTCACCCTCTTCTGCAAGAGATACCTCGAAGAAACATTTTAAATACTATTTTTTTATTCTCGAGTATCAAACTTCGGCTCCAAAAAGACTGCAACTTCACGCCAACCATTTCTTCTTAATATTTTGTCCTTGTACTCTCCTTTAGTTTTGTCCCATAAACATTTGTGAGTTTCGAGTTTCAAGAATCAAGTAAGAAAAATCATAAAATAAACAAAAAGAAGATAATTATCATTGCGGATCAACAGGGACGCTTTATACAGAGAACCCTGCAAAAACTTTTAGGAGAAGGCTTTTTAGTCCGTTGTTTCTGGAAGCCAGGAGCACCTTTTCAAGAAGTCTTAAGGACGGAAAATACAGAAATAAATAGATTGGATAAAAACGACTTCGTTATTGTATTAGGGGGTATAAATGACAAAAACCCAGAAGAAATTAAATTTGGTCTTATAAACTTTTTAAAAACCACGACAAATACAAATGTTTTGGTCTCTGAAGTTCTCTTTAACAGGTATCTAAATGAAAGTAAATTGAATTATACTCTAAAGTTCATTTGTTCTCAATACATTCACACAACCTATGTTGACATGAATTTTACCTCAAATGTACCAAAATATCGCTTTTTATCACTACATATATCACAATTGTTGCTTAAAGAAATTTTGAGAACTGGTTATCAACAAATAATACAGATATATAACAAACAGACTCAGTAACATTAATCAAAATCTAACTTCGACTGACAAAGGTACTCAAACTGAAATTCAAGCTGACCAAGACCATTTAAATTTCATACAAGACCATGAATGTGTCCAAAATAAAAACCCAAATTCAAATAATAATTTATTTCGCTTATAATTTTATTACTGTTCTACATCAAAATATTAATGGTTTACTCAATAAATCTGACATGTTGTCTATTTGTATCCATGAGTTAGCCACACAAAATGTTTCTGTAGACGTAATATGTATCACTGAACACAACATGACGGAAGGTGACGATGCTTATCTTACAATCCCAAATTATAGGCTTGTGTCTTATTTTATGAGGGACAGCAGGCATGGAGGTTCAGGTATATTATTAAAAAATAACATCAAATTCAAGGTATTAAATAACATTACAAAGTTATCGATCAGTAATATAATTGAATGCTCTGCCATCGAATTAGTGGAAAATCAAATAATAATTATGTGTATATACAGGCCTCCAAATTCCACTGCCAATTCCATCACAAGTTTTTTTACAACATTAAATAAGATTCAGAAAAACATAAGCTTAAATAGGAAAAAAATAATCCTATGCGGAGATTTCAACATCAACATTCTAAAGCAAACTAGGATTTCCAGCGAATTGACAGAACTATTAATTAGTTATAACCTGAAACTACAGGTCAAGGAAATAACGCGTTTTGCTAGTAAAACTTGTATAGACAATATAGCCCACAACTTAAAATCATGTAAAGTCACTACTAAGGAGCTAGCATTGTCAGACCACAATGCACAAATTATTAAAATTCCGGTTAAAAAAACTTGTACTTTAAAATATTGGTATTCAATAAAAAGAAATTATTCTGAAAATAACAGAGCACTATTTATTAAATATTTAAAACAATTATCCAACCGTTATGTTTACCGCTGTTTAGACGCAAATCGTGCATACAACCAGTTCCACGAAAACTTTGTTATGCTTTATGACCTGTGTTTCCCATTAACTAGAATTAAAACATTTAATAAGTCAAGACCAAAATGGATCTCACGCGGCCTTAAAATATGCAGCAAACGTAAATGCCATCTCTTGTGGCAATACAGAAAAAATCCAAATGCATCAAACAAAAACGCATTCAAGACATAATTATGCGACAAGATTCAAAAAAATAATAAGACTGACAAAAAAATCCCAAAACGATTACTACATTAAGACTGCTACAAATAAAAGCAAAGCAACATGGGATGTTATTAATGAGATCAAATATAAATTTCCGGTTGACAGCATAGATCAAATAATTACCAACGACGAAATAATAACCAATCCCAAAGACATCGCCAAAACGTTCAATGACTACTTTCTTGACATAAATAATACTAACAATAAACAATTCGACACCCTTAATAATCCCCTAAATAAATTGACATATAATTCTAATTCTATTTTCTTGACCCCGACAATTCCAGAAGACATCAATAAAATAATAATATCATTAAAAAATAAAAATAGTACCGGTTATGATGGAATTACGACTACAATTGTTAAAGATGTTGCTGATATAATATCAGAACCCCTAAGCTATGTAATAAATTTGTGTGTAGAACAAGGCATATTTCCGGACAAATTAAAAATCTCGATTGTTAAACCAGTATTTAAAAAAAGGGACAAAACAAATATGAGCAATTATAGGCCCATAGCATTATTACCTATCTTTGCCAAAATCTTAGAAAAGGTTATTTATAAATGTCTCTACACCTTCCTTGAAAGCCATAACATCTTTTCTCCAAGTCAATATGGTTTTCGGAAAAATAAATCGATTAATGTAGCAATATATAGTTTCTTGGGAAAAGTAATGACAAATTTGGACAAAGGACTGCCGGCTGTAGCAATATATATGGACATGTCAAAAGCTTTTGACCGTGTTGATCATAATATTCTTCTAAGAAAACTATATGCATACGGTGTGAGAGGCAATGCATACAATCTCATAAAGTCATATCTATCTAATAGGCAACAGATTACAGAGATAAAGAAAGTGAACATAGCCACAAAAACAGAAGAAATTTATGCGTCTAATTCCAGAACAGTAGAACTTGGGGTTCCACAAGGGGGTATCTTATCCGCCCCTCTCTTCCTTGTGTATATTAACAACATGCCTTCGGTAGTAAATCATGACATGACATTATTCGCTGACGATAGCACTATACTATTCACTAATGACATTACAATTAATTTAGAATCTGACATTAACAAATCTTTAATATTAGTAAATGACTGGCTTAATTCAAATAAATTAATGATTAATATTGACAAGACCAAAATAATGAATTTTAAAATAAGAACTCGACGTACGGGCGCTTTAAATATCAAATATCAAGACCAAGACATTGAAGAAACCGAAACAACAAAATTTCTAGGGTTATACGTAGATGACAAAATAAATTGGAAAAAACAAGTCGAATATGTCTGTAAAAAGTTAAGCAAGTTCTCATATGCCCTTTACAGACTAAGGAAAATTGCAAATCTACCAACACTAATAACAGCATACCATGGACACGTCAGCTGTAACCTTAGGTACGGCTTGATATTTTGGGGTAATAGTGTTGATAAAGAACGCGCGTTCATTGCACAGAAACGGTGTGTCAGAGCAATTTTCAATCTACAGAAAACTGATTCGTGTGAACCATATTTTAAAAAAATGAATGTACTAACATTACCGTGTCTATATATTTTTGAGGTCGCAGTTTTTGTAAAAAATAATGATCTATTTAAATATCGAACGCGTATACGGCATCAGGACAAACTAGACATAGTGCCTAGTAAAACTCATTTCTTGCGCAAAAGTATTTTTAGCTCTGCTCCACGTATATTTAATAATATTCCAAGGCCTATAAGAGAAATTACTGAAATAAAAGCATTTAAGAAGAAACTCCATGAACTGTTAGTGAGCAAATGTTATTACTCTATAAAAGACTTTTTTGATGACAAATCACTATTAAAATACAATCTGCCTGAGTCATGATGCGTTCTGTGTAGATTCATATAATATAATAATAATGGTTAACAAAAATTCAAGAATTTAATATATTGCAATGTATTACATTATTGTTGACATGCATGTACGAGTAAACTCATTGGAGACTTACCTACATTCTATTGTACGCCCTAAGGGTAGGACATAGCTGGTCCTTAACATTTAAATAACACCATCTGTATTATGTACCTATGATCCACAATAAAGATGATTTGATTGATTGATTGATTGAGTTTAACTAAAAAGTAGGATTTTGATATACCTAGGTATATATATTTTTTGTCAGTTTGTCAGTTTATGCTGGCATAATGGAGTGCTAGCTTACACGTAGCGAATTATTAAGTTTTATGTTTTTACTTGTTACCTTTGTTGTATTGTTTTCTTTGTAAGAATACTGACTACTTACATACCTATACCATAAATGATAGTTCTTATAACTCAACAGACAGATGTGTTGCTGGGGAGTTTGTTGCGCCACTTCTTCTTCCCAGCTAAAACACACTGTCTTTATGTAGAACTTTGACGTTCAAAAAGTGCTGGCACTCAGCCTAATTTGAATAAATGACTTTTGATTTTGATTTTGATTTATTAATGATGCCGACAAAGCGGTAAAACAAAATCATGAAAAAAAATAATTTTAGAGTCTTTTCAAAGTTTTTTTATCGTCTATCCCATGGTGTGGGGTGTCGTCGGATAGGTCGTTTATATTGAGGGAGTACGAAAACCATTTTTCAATCCAAGGATCCTTTTGTGAAATATTAAGCTTCAAAGTGAAAATTAAGAAGCTGCCAAATAAACTGTTGTTGTTCGAGACGTGAAAAATATACGATAGTAGGTAGCATTTATAACGAATTATTTAATTTATAAAAGGAACAGTATCACAGCTAAGTAGGCTTTACAAGTTAACGAGTAATATTCGACTAACTTATAAAATGTAACTGATTAGCTAAAAATTTCGTAGTGACCCCATAGAAAATGACTTAAAACTAAGTGTATTTCTTTTTTTTTAATAACAAAGAATAAGCACTTAAACGCTCAGGCGCCTACTGCGCAAGCAAAACAACGCTTGATTAAATTACGGAGACGGACGCCGCGCGCCGTGGACAAGTCCATACATGTTTTGTATTACGTGTACTCCGGATTGAGGTTCCAGTATAGCGGTTCATCCGATCAAGCAAAATCCCCGGAGCCCGTCAAAAGAACGGATGACGGATCTCGGCCGTCGGATGACGAGTGGACAAAGGTTCATTTAAATGTATAGGCCGCTTCTTCGATCCGGTTTTTTTCTCGGATGACGGATCCGACGACACAGACGTCGTGGACAAACGGCTCAAGGGAGGAACTTTTACGTGTTGACTACGGAACCCTAAATATGGACCAAATCATCCGTTTACTTCCATTTTAAATGTGGCTTGGTCGGCGGAGCTTGAGCTCAAGCTACTCTTCCCATCCGTATAGGAGGCCTCGGTGTCGACAAAATTACTTGTATCAGTTTACCGGCTTTCATATACTCATTTTTTTCATGGTTCATGGAGAAATTAGTCAGGAATATTCTAGCTTCCTCACTGACTGGTTTTGACGTGTTGGGCTTCACTGAGACTGCTGCTGAGCGTGCGCGCCTGCTGGCTGTGGGTCAATGGAAGTCGGGACTCTGGCTTCACACACTACCGTCGTCGAACATTGGCACTTTGTTCGACGATGCTACTTTCCGCCTCGTTGCCTGCTTGTGTCTTGGCGCTCCTTGTTGTTTTCCTCATCGCTGCCACTGTGGCGAAGATGTCAACAGCCTCGGACACAACGGCCTGTCATGCAGCCGTAGCATGGGTCGCATAGCGGGGCACGTGAATATTAACGACATCATCCGACGAGCTCTTGTCACCACCGGCGTTCCGGCTGTATTATTACACAATGTATAATAAATAACCTGTAGTTATATTTTCGAGCCGTTTGGGGTTGAAACTCTCGGGTCGTGGGGGCCGAGAGCTCATTACTTGTTTTAAGATCTATCAAGACGTTTAGTTGACACTTGGCGTGATCCAAGGGTTGGTTCTTACCTCGGACAAAGGATAAGCATTACCATAGAACGTGGCAATGCTGCCAGCCTGTTGCGCACTTTTTCAGTGGCCAACGATGCGGAGGAATTTATTCATAAATTTATGATTCTAGAAAATCAATTTTTAAAAATTTTCATGATTATCTTATTTAATCATTTTATTGCAAAATTGATGAAAATTTAGGTACATCTCCACTGACTGCGGTCTTCAAAACTGACGTAATAGCATCCGCAAAGTAAACTCGATCAAATTGCAAATCGTTAATCCGTTGAGTACTCATCTTATAAACCCAATTGTAGAGGATTTTCAATTTGACGACCTTCCTAAGCTTTCGGATATTAACAATTGTGAAGGTCTGAGACTTCCGACTAATATTTACAGCTAACCTTGCGTACGTTCATCCTTGCTTAGAATAACGAATACAACAGTGACACGAGGGTTCTAGGTCAACGGCATTTATGATAATAGGTTTTGCAAGTGTCGAAAAATGTGATGCTTTGCGAACACTTGGTACTCGTGTCCGACTCGCACTTGACAGGTTTTCATAATTTGCTTGTACCTGTAGGTGCGGTGTATTAGCACTATCCATAGTTTGATATTGGTGAAAAGTACTATGTAGTAGAAGTGTAGCATCGACATATAGACGATAGCGGAGGCTATAAGTTTGGTTGTAGTCAATGGAAAAATAATGACATGAGTGTAACCAGCGCATGTCTCCGTGCTGCAGTGCACACTACACACGCACCGTGGTAGTGTACGCAGCCCCGCTGAAACGAAATACAAACGGAACCTTTCAGCTGACAACAACGAGCACACGCGTTGTGCCGCAACTTTGTTCCAACAAACAATATAACTCGCGCGGCACACAACGTCCCTTCGTTAGCATGTGTTTATGTACCATTCATTAAACACGTCATAAGGTACCGCTATCTGTGTGGAAGTTCGGGATGACCCAAAAGCACATTTTGTCATGTTGTTGATATAATCGAATATGTAAACAAAAATTTACATACATTTATTGAGAGTCTGCATTGTGAACTACATGTATATGCATGTTGGCGTCGTACGGTTAACAACACTTGCATCAGGCCACGCGGTAGCGCGTTACATCATTCTTCTACCTCTTCGCAACGGGGCGGAGTTGGGGCGCGCTACGTCGTAGCTTGCTTCGTCGTAGCGCGCTACGTCGTCACCTCTCCTCCAATACTAGCGTATAAAAGGGTCCGCACAGCGGCAAAATGGCGACCCAATTCGATCCAGCCCGTCCCTAGCTGATCTCCCCCCAGGGGGTGCCCTTAGCGTGTAGTCGCTTAGTTTGTAAGTTTTAATAAGCCTTGGCTGGAGGCTATAATATTTATATTCAGGCCACCATAGGCAAGCCCGCCCGGTTAAGTAGTCGACAACCTGATAGGTAGATGCGAGACGCCAGTCAAAAAAAAAAGTAAAATGGCATTCTGACTTCAGGTGTTGCCCGGTGCACAGGTTGTTTAAAATTGTTACTAATTTACTGGGTTGAAAACATTATTATCATGGCCCAACGCGTGACTGAATAAGACTTTTTCATATACAGAGGCTGATTAAGTGTAGTTTCCTATGAAACTATGAAATTCATTTTTAAATAAGTTGTAATATTTTTTTTTTTTTTACTGTTGAAGAACCTGTTTTATTTTACAATATGTCTCACCCTGTGCCGTCATCAGAAGTGGAATCAGACCCACTCCTACCTTTATCTGGGACTGCCGCCAATATAATACAGGAATAAATGTAGTTTTTTCGGCTAGTATGGAATCAATTTTAGCCCTCTCTCACTCACGCCATGTGTCTTACAAAATTCAAGCCAGATTATGGAAATATTAGTCTCTGAAAAGAACACATGGCGTATCAGTCACATCTTGGTCCGGCCGCTATATATTACTCTATAACCGGACCTCATTCATATACAAACAGCCGCCGCGCCGCGATAATGCAGCACGTTAGCGCTAGCTCGGCGCTGAAGCTAACAGCCACAATGCCGCAGCTTTGGATGTGAGCAGCCTGGCCGCTTCCTCGTGGTGCAGCCGCCAGCTTCTTGCAATCCCTCAGATCACACATCCGTAACAATTTTTGCACATACAACAGAGCCGTCTTTTTGAAAAGCTGCGACCGTCGCGCGTGGTACCTGCCGACTGCGACCGTCGCGCGTGGTACCTGCCGACTGCGACCGTCGCGCGTGGTACCTGCCGACTGCGACCGTCGCGCGTGGTACCTGCCGAAGTGCCGACTCATTCGATTTGATTCCTACAATTTGCGAGCGAAGCGTCTTGTCGTTTTATTTGTCGCCCTCGCGCCGATACTCCACATCTACATAATTTAATATCTGATCCGAGTGATGTTATTGCGATGTATCACCATATCCGCTCGACACCGACACGTGTCGTTGAGCGGATCATTCATCTCTCGTAATTTGACAAATCGCGACACATGTCGGGCCGGTGTCGCTCAGCCTGTTGTTTCTCTCGAGTACACGCTGCTTCGTCCATAGTCCAGCATCACTCGCGTCCTAAGCTCCGTCTTGCTGCAAGTTTTCAGATTGTTTCTTAGATAAAAGCTTTTTATTTGGATCGCTGCAGACTGTTATTGTTCACTGATCGATGTGTATTGCCCGACTTCAGCTCCATCGGGTTTTATGCTCGTCTTCTATTACCGAGCAAGGTTGTGTATAAGAATCGACGCTGTTTGTTTATTTGATCTTTAGCATCTTTGTACAGCGAATTATTTTACAAGGTTTGTTTATCGATGTTTACCTTATTCATTTATTGATTGTACACAATGTACACATATATGTAGTTACAGGCGAGTCTTCATTATGTTAGGAACTTTAAGTGAAATACTCTTCGACTTCGTCAATATTGTTTCTTGCTTTCTTCCCGTAACTCGTGTTTTTTTTTGTCTTGGGATCTGAGGTAAATTACTTACGGCCGGTTTTAATAACGTATGATCTACTGTTGGTAGCTAATTTGGCAGTTGGTCAAAGGTAGATACGTTATTGACACCGGCCGTTAGTCACCTAACACTAGATCTCGATCGCACTCAAACTTTAAAATCAAATAGGAAGAAATGACTACTTCTATGTACCTACTGCTTTCTAATTTAATCTTTCCTTATGTTATTAGAATAAAGATACAACCAGTAGAGACAGATCTTACTTGATATGACTAAACCGTTGCAATAAATCAATAAACAAATCTAAGCGAAGCAATACAATCCAAAACCAGCAAGGCATAGGACATACAAAACCAGCAAGGCATAGGACATACAAAACCAGCAAGGCATAGGACATACAAAACCAGCAAGGCATAGGACATACAAAACCAGCAAGGCATAGGACATACAAAACCAGCAAGGCATAGGACATACAAAACCAGCAAGGCATAGGACATACAAAAATCTGTGAAAAATACTAGGTAATAATAGAAAAAAAAGATTTTTTCAAAGCTACTCATTCATATTTGTCTTCAGTTATATGGAAAGTAATACAGTTAGTATGTAGGTACTCGTATATATATATATACATCCGACTCTTCCCTACTAGGTACTACTGACTTTTTTTTGTATGATTGTTATGCGATCATTCCGACAATTATGAATGGATTTTGTTGATTCTTTTTTATTCAAAAGCTTATACTCCTGAGGTGGACCCATTGGCACCAAGTCAGAATTTGATGATGGGATCCCAGGGAAATCGAGGGCAACCCTCAAATTTTGTAAGGCACATACAATGTTTTTCATATTTTTTTTAACGCGATTCAGATAAAGCCTAGTAATCAACATCGCATCTTGCTGAGCTGATGATAGAAGATATAAGTCATGATCTAATGCTGAGATCCCAGGAAAAATGTTTGTTCAGCGATATTTTCGCCAATTGTCAACCAATTTCGATAATTCTTTTTTTGTTTAGAAGAATATTATTCCAAACTCCATTCAACTTCCATTTCAATGCAACCACTCATTATGGGAATAACGTCACTAAGTTGTGAGGTATCACCACTAACAAATGGAACTAAAAAACTTTTTTACAAAAACATACAACCGATTTCCAAATAAAAAACACCACAAAGTATAAAATAATTTTAAATTTCGGAAGCCTGTGTCCAAAAACGAAAAAACCAAACCAAAGTTTTTTATTTGGAAATCGGTTGTATGTTTTTGTAAAAAGTTTTTTAAGGGAAGTTTTGGCAAATTAAGCACTACAATATACATTCAAAGATTTCGGGATCAGCCTAGTATTCACCCTGTTTACCCCGTCAGGGGTTGAATATGTAAAAATTATTAGATCTGTTACAAATATCTCACTTTTGGTTTGTTCATTCCAATTTCCTCGTAAATTGAAGTAAGCAATAATGCCGAAACTTCATCACCCCTTTTCGCTCCTTAAGGGGTTTATTTTCGAAAAATCCAAATTTTTTGTTAGTCTTATTTTTTTATCCAAATCATTAATGCCGTGTTTCAACTTCATCGGACCAAGCATTACGATTCACCCCAGTTCGCTCAAACCACAACATTTTTCTTACGTAGAGCATTTCTATACCCGTCGTAACTTTTAAACGAAAGGTACGATTTGATTAATTTAAAGTGTAATTTACATGTACATAATCAACCTTAAATATAAAACTATTTTAATGGCTAAGGATTAATATTTTGATATCAAAAACATCACTTTTTCTTTCCAACTGGGCTTTGATTGAATAATTTGAACAAAAAGCGGTCATTGTGAATTAACCATAATAGTTAGACATATAGCCTCGCAGACTTTTTTCTAGGTAATAATGAGTACTTAAATTATGTAGAAAATTATTTTTATGTATCATCAATAGTTTTCGCAGCGCATGCGATGTAAGACATTTTATGTCAATTTTAACACCTTGGGTTACATTATTCAAGTTTCAGTAGGGATCCCTAATTATTTCTGAATAAAATATAGCCTATGTTACTCGGTGAAGATGTAGGTTTCTAACGGTGAAAGAATTTTTAAAATCGGTGAAAGAAGTGTTTGAGTTCAATCGTAACAAACAAACAATTTTTTCCTCTTTATAATATAAGTTCCGATTTAGATTATATTCCATTTTTAAGGTTCCGTAGTCAACAAGGAACCCTTATAGTTTCGCCATGTCCGTCTGTCTGTCTGTCCGCCTGCGATTTGGCTCAGAGATGCTGTTTTTTTTCATCATCATTTTCATCATGGAAATCATCAAATGACTTCTTCCGCTCTGGGTGGAGCGGAAGGGCGTGTCAGACTCTTACTGACTAAAACCCATCCGTATTCCTTCTAAAGCCCTTTGCGTTCCAGGGCCGCGGTGACTCTTTCGAACAAATTCCGCAACCCTGGCAGGCTCTGGCCCTAGCGGGCCCCATCTTTGATGCTGACATCTCTTTGAGGCGCGCGTGAAACACAACGCGCCATCGACCCGAGCCTGGTGGTGATCGGACAGCGAGCCACCCAATGCTCGCCGTCCGCAGGCCCGCGCCTACGGTGGCCAGGGATCGCCCTGCGACTCCCGACGCCCGGGGCGTCTTCTCCTGTTGCGGCGGTTGGGGCGAAGGCCTTGCCTTTCCCTCGCGCGGCCCGCCTCCTCCTTCGCTAGCATTACTGCTTCGCAGAAGGAGGTGACCGCTTCCCAAGCCTCCTCGCTCCGGACCATGGATTCAACCGCCGCCGATCGCCTCGACGAGGACACGGCGGTGCTCAGCCCAAGCAGGGCAGATCTCCACCGTATCAGGCGGCTCAGAGATGCTTAGCGCTAGAAAGTTGAAATTTGATATGGGTATACATATTAATAACGCCGACAAAGTGGTAAAATAAAATCATGAATTATTTTTTTTTAGCGTAAAGTGTAAAGTAGAGATGATAATTTTTTATCGTCCACCAAAAAACCATTTTTCACCATCCAAGGATCCGTTTGCGAAATATTAAGCTTTAAAGTGCTATTTTTGTTAGAGTCAAGTGTCCCCCTCCCCCCCTCTGCCAGCTAAACGGTTGTTTTTGGAGACGTGAATAAGTGTATGGTAATATTTATTTATTAAAACTTTATGCACAAGTAAACTCACTGTACAAAGGCGGACTTAATGCCTTAGGCATTTTGTACCAGTCGACCTCAGCACATATAATGAATTTAAAAGGAAAATATCACAGCTAAGTAGACTGTACAAGTTAACGGGTATTGTCGACCAACTTCAAAATTTAACTGGGTAAGTAAAAAAACCCTAATAATTCCATAGAAGATTACTTAAAACCAAGTGCATTAGTCAAAGATAATACATTTTTTTTTTCAACTTGACCACTACGTCAAATTAACAGTTTCAAATTAAAATATTAGTGACTAGTTGTCCATTCGCAAAAAGTAGATTCTTATGGAGAAGAAACTCCATAGTTACTCTTTTCAAATATAAGTTTTAGAATATTTTGTAAACATACATTGATCAATTGATTATATTATGTGAGCACAATGCACCCAACATAATACTAATATACAGCACACACTTATATACTAATAGGTACAACATGTTTCCAAGCATTCTTATCTTTAATATAATCATCTAGTTTGTAATATGCTTGTTTACAAAGTGTGGTTTCAACAAAAGTTTTAAATTTCCTTTAGTATAATTCTAATATGTCACAAGGTATTTTGTTGTAAAATTTAACACAGTACCCCATGAAAGATGTTCGTACTTTGGCTAATCTATAAAATGTTTGATCTAATTTATTTCTATTTCTAGTATTAATGATGATGTCTATCACTAATTTTGCTAAAGAGATGTCGATTTTTTCTTACATACATAATCACACTTCACACTAATATTATAAAGGCGAAAGTGTGTGTGTGTGTGTGTTTGTTACTTCTTCTCGCGCAACTGCTGGACCGATTTAGATGAAATTTGTTATAGAGAGTGAGTTCCGGGAAAGGACATAGGATATGACAATAGTCAGAGGATGAAAATGTGTGGCACCGCTTCCGAAGTCGGCCGCGCGCGTCTGTCGCAGTCCTCGGAAACGGCGCCATACGTTCACATACTCGACTATTGTCGCACGGGATAGATCGGCCGCGATGCACGGAAATGTACCTTGAAGTATACATAGTTGCAGTTACCGCTTATTTACCTGCGCTCTGCGCTCGCTTAACTTCAAGCACATTCTAGGGCAGTAGACAATAGTACTGTCGTATTTCTGAGAGCTAACTTGAAGCGTGGTCGGTAGCACTTCTGCAGTTCATCGGTGAGCTGCCCGCATTGTGGAGTGGCGGGTGTCGTGTGTCTGACCGTCGGTGTCGGCAGTGTGACAGTGTGTGTGGGGTGTTGATGTGCGCCACATGCGACATTCGCACGGCTCGTACAAGTCGTACAACTTTTTAAACTTGTTGTAGGTAAAGTTGAGTGATAGTCACGTTGTATGGGGTTACAGCTAAGTCAATTACGATTTTGCGGTTTTTGTTACATGAATAAAGACTGTAGGTATTTCTTTTTTCTATTTATAAGCTTTTCGTACCGTAGTACTCGTACATACTTATTTGGAATGGATATCGAAACAGATTGCATGCTACCTATATAATTATATACATATATGACTGTATGAGACATTTTCATCCTTTTAGTATACCTACCTCAACACAGTCGAACAAACTTTAGCAATTACGCGCTGAAAGCTTGTCAATGTACCACATTCACAATCCTTTACCTGAGTGAAACTCTCGGAACGATTGCAAAGAGCGGTTGAATGCCTCCAGGAACGAAGACACGGCTCAATTCAAACTGTATATTAAATAACGTTCGGTCACGGCGTGCCAGAGGGGAGGCGGGGCGGGGGGGGTATTCACCTAATTAAAGACAGATTAAAAAGGGGACGATGACAGAGCCCGCACAAACTCCGTTTGAGAAGTTAAATTGATATTGTTTATTTTGTTTTGGAGTGAGCATAATTGGCTCTTGGGAGACCGCGCAGGCTTCCGTCTTGTTATTAAAATAAAATTACAAAGCTTATTATTATCATAGGTATCCGAATAATTATTTTTTCGAGTCGTTATTGACACCCTCCAGTCGAGATTCGCTGTTTTTTCAAGTGTGCTTGGATTGCCAAATCCGAAACTATGACGACAAACGAAACACACTGAAAACTAAAACTGCAGCACAGAAAATTTGAAAAATAATATCAGTTAAGGTTTTTCGGTTTATTTTCTGAGACTCAGAAAATAGAAAAGTACATGACCCACATTTTCTTAATATGTTTTTCTGATAACTGTCACGACTTGACCTATCACCCTTTCCGGCTTGACGTTGATTTCTGGGACACTGTATGAGCCATGTGTTTAGAAACAGTCGCCGTTCACAGCTCGCACTCTTTGGCTCACTCGAGGGGTACTTCATAGTAGGTATCGGCTATTCGAGATCCGACTACATTCCTGTTGCGTGATGTGCGGCGGAAGCACCTGTACACATCTGCGTCAGTCACACCCAGCAACAACGACACCCAGCGAACGTCTATTCTACAACAGGCAATGATTCGATGTTCAAACAGTACCTAAACGGATTGTTTTGTAAAGCGGCTAATACGTTTTTTTCTTGTGATGTCGCGTGTCTTACGTAAGTGTGTTCTTAAAGAACAATCAGTGTCGCATTTAGTTATTGTGTTGGCACATAATTGATCCTGACGCTCATGTTACAGGACCGCTTGCCACTGATACTGACAAGATTGTGTAGTGTGTGTGTGTTGCCGAGTGTGGAGTGAAGCTTCTGTGATCTAGCTGTGCTGGCATCGCTTTACGGAGTAATATCCGGAAACTGCAAACATGTCTAATTACCTATCTTTGTGAGCGAATGTAATGTCTGCATGCACATTGCACGAGCCGCGAGTCCGCGACGACGGTCTCGACACACCCTTGCTCGTAATATTATATATCTACCACTATCTATCTACTATATATCCTCGGCTATCAGCTTTGACCATGAAAACGCCGAAAATGGTCTCACAGGAACGTTCTCAATCATAATCAGCCTGTAAGTTCTGAGTGAGTACGTTCGTGATCTTGATCTCGTATGTAGGTACAAACGAGATACACACTATATTAGATACACGCCGTCCTAATCCAGGTCCTAGTTCACCGTGTGCCAAGTTTCATCCACATTCGGGCACAGAATATATAATAGTACTACATTCGGGCATGATTGAGCGAACGATCAGTCATCCATAGCTTCACATTCAATACGAGTATAGTAGGTATATTATTACTTTATTACCTATACTTACTACTATTATAAAGGCGAAAGTTTGTAAGTATGGATGTATGTATGGATGTTTGTTACTCTTTCACGTAAAAACTACTGAACGGATTTTGATGAAATTTGGCACAGAGGTAGATTATAGTCTGGAATAACATATAGGGTACTTTTTATCCCGGGAATATGTTCCCTTGGGATAATTTTCGACAATCACGCGGGCGGAGCCGCGGGCGGCAACTAGTTACCTATAATGAACGAACACTCGGTTGTTCACTAATCATCATCTTCCTGCCCTTTCCCATGTTACTTGGGGTCGGCGCAACACGTTTTTTTCTTCCATTCTGTCCTGTCAGCCGTCACGCTATCACTAACTCCCACTAATACTTTATAAAAATCTGTATTTTATTTGCGTGTTAAATCTACTTAACTAAAGTTCTATAGTGAACAAATAAACCCAACAGACGCTATGTCATGCGCATCAATAAAACTGAAACCTCAATGGTTGTAGGCACACACACATTATTGTACCTGTCCTTAAAACTTTATTGATGTGCTTTGGTTTCTCATCACAGGCGCCGCGGTTTAAATCGTGCATTAGTTTTTGACGCTACCGGTCGGCTGTATAATACTACTAGACAACTATTGGAGTGGGAGCTGCCACCAATATATTTGACGCTACCGGTCGGCTGTATAATACTATTAGACTGGGAGCCGACACCAATATATTTGACGCTACCGGTCGGCTGTATAATACTACTAGACAACTATTAGACTGGGAGCCGACACCAATATATTTGACGCTACCGGTCGGCTGTATAATACTACTAAACAACTATTAGATTGGGAGCCGACACCAATATATTTTACGCTACCGGTCGGCTGTATAATACTACTAGACAACTATCAGAGTGGGACCCCACACCAATATATTTGACGCTACCGGTCAGCTGTATAATACTATTTGACAACTATTAGACTGGGAGCCGACACCAATATATTTGACGCTACCGGTCGGCTGTATAATACTACTAGACAACTATTAGACTGGGAGCCGACAACAATATATTTGATGCTACTGGTCGGCTGTATAATACTACTAGACAACTATTAGATTGGGAGCCGACACCAATATATTTGACGCTACCGGTCGGCTGTATAATACTACTAGACAACTATTAGAGTGGGAGCCGATACGAATATATTTGACGCTACCGGTCGGCTGTATAATACTACTAGACAACTATTAGAGTGGGAGCCGACACCAATATATTTTACGATACCGGTCGGCTGTATAATACTGTTAGAGTGGGAGCCGACACCAATATATTTGACGCTACCGGTCGGCTGTATAATACTATTAGAGTGGGAGCCGACACCAATATATTTGACGCTACCGGTCGGCTGTATAATACTACTAAACAACTATTAGATTAGGAGCCGACACCAGTATATTTTACGATACCGGTCGGCTGTATAATACTGTTAGAGTGGGAGCCGACACCAATATATTTGACGCTACCGGTCGGCTGTATAATACTATTAGAGTGGGAGCCGACACCAATATATTTGACGCTACCGGTCGGCTGTATCATACTACTAGACAACTATTAGAGTGGGAGCCGACACCAATATATTTGACGCTACCGGTCGGCTGTATAATACTACTAGACAACTATTAGAGTGGGAGCCGACACCAATATATTTGACGCTACCGGTCGGCTGTATAATACTATTAGAGTGGGAGCCGACACCAATATATTTGACGCTACCGGTCGGCTGTATAATACTACTAGACAACTATTATACTGGGAGCCGACACCGATATATTTGACGCTACCGGTCGGCTGTATAATACTACTAGACAACTATTAGACTGGGAGCCGACACCAATATATTTGACGCTACCGGTCGGCTGTATAATACTACTAAACAACTATTAGATTGGGAGCCGACACCAATATATTTGACGCTACCGGTTGGCTGTATAATACTATTTGACAACTATTAGACTGGGAGCCGACACCAATATATTTGATGCTACCGGTCGGCTGTATAATACTACTAGACAACTATTACACTGGGAACCGACACCAATATATTTGATGCTACTGGTCGGCTGTATAATACTACTAGACAACTATTACACTGGGAACCGACACCAATATATTTTACGATACCGGTCGGCTGTATAATACTATTAGAGTGGGAGCCGACACCAACATATTTGACGCTACCGGTCGGCTGTATAATACTACTAGACAACTATTAGAGTGGGAGCCGACACCAATATATTTGACACTACCGGTCGGCTGTATAATACTATTAGAGTGAGAGCCGACACCAATATATTTGACGCTACCGGTCGGCTGTATAATACTACTAGACAACTATTAGAGTGGGAGCCGACACCAATATATTTGACACTACCGGTCGGCTGTATAATACTATTAGAGTGGGAGCCGACACCAATATATTTGACGCTACCGGTCGGCTGTATAATACTATTAGAGTGGGAGCCGACACCAATATATTTGACGCTACCGGTCGGCTGTATAATACTACTATACAACTATTAGAGTGGGAGCCGACACCAATATATTTGACACTACCGGTCGGCTGTATAATACTATTAGAGTGGGAGCCGACACCAATATATTTGACGCTACCGGTCGGCTGTATAATACTACTAGACAACTATTAGACTGGGAGCCGACACCAATATATTTGACGCTACCGGTCGGCTGTATAATACTACTAGACAACTATTAGAGTGGGAGCCGACACCAATATATTTGACACTACCGGTCGGCTGTATAATACTATTAGAGTGGGAGCCGACACCAATATATTTGACGCTACCGGTCGGCTGTATAATACTACTAGACAACTATTAGAGTGGGAGCCGACACCAATATATTTGACGCTACCGGTCGGCTGTATAATACTACTAGACAACTATTAGAGTGGGAGCCGACACCAATATATTTGACACTACCGGTCGGCTGTATAATACTATTAGAGTGGGAGCCGACACCAATATATTTGACGCTACCGGTCGGCTGTATAATACTACTAGACAACTATTAGAGTGGGAGCCGATACGAATATATTCGAGAAAAGTCAGACAAACTGATGATGATGTGACAGCAGAGTCGTAAAGTCGTCCAAAGAGTTTGTGACAAACAAACGAAACAAAATCTACATCGGCAAGGATTATGCGTGGCAACTCACAGAAATAAAAAAATCCGGACAAGTGTGAGCCTGACTCGCGCACCGAGGGTTCCGATTTGCCGAGTACCTATACATTTCTTACGAGATTTATAAACTATGAAAGTACTCTCATTACTATGACAAAATATAGCAAGTAACATTGAAGGACAATCTTAACTTTCTTGTTGATAAGATGGTTAATTCTTCAACCGAAAATATAAGTTTTTAACCGCAAATTATTATTTTTTGTATGACAATACTACAAATTCCCAATTCCAGATACTTTTTTTTACTTATAAATAAATTATATTTATTTTGCAGTTGGTTAAACCATAACACTTTACACGTCAATCTTTTTTGGTCATTTTAAACTAGATGAGGCCGGTGTTTCCTAGCTGACTACCCTAAGAAGAAACACCGAAACGAAGTCAAAGTCTCTTTTAAAGTCCATACAGTCCGTACTGGTCAAATATGAGAACCATGTAGGTTAATGTCTGAGATTGCCTTTTGAGGAAAGTGCCACACAGATTTGAGTGAACCTGTCCAGACAGTGCAAGCATTTGTCAGTTATCGTGTAGCTCAACTTAGAAACATTAAGGAGCTCAACCAAAACATGCGCCCTAAACGAAGCATAAAAGGCATTATCTTAAGATTGCAGTGACTTAGAAGTTTGATTTTTTCACTGCTCCAAGGGGTGGCAGACTTAAGTATTTTATAATAATTTTGATTGATTCCTCAAAGCGTTCCTGAGAAAAATTTAATTCAAAATTTAAAAACCCCCCACACAAAAACCTAAGTTCCCTTTAAAAAGTAAAAAATAATGAAAAAAACTCAATCTTAAAGTACGTAAGTATGTATGTATAAATAATTCTAAAGAAAAATACGTCGCGTTGGGGGACCGCTCCAAATTATTTATTTTCTACGATTGTTTTTCATAAGTATCACAGCCTACCTATTTTGGTCCCCCAACGTGACGTATTTTTTAACCCCTCTTTTTGCGTCGGGTGTTAAAAAGGGACAGACGAACAAAAAGTGATCCTAAATCGTTTTGGCCGACTGAGGTACGGAACCCTAAAAAACACAAATGTTTGCACTCTGCTACCTATCTTATTATCATCGCAGTCTGACAGACTACTATGAGACAGCGCGCACGACCAACTTTTGTGTCCGCAACTACTTTCTCTCTCACATCAAGTCTATGGGTTTATATGAGAAGTCTCCCGGCCCCGGCTGTTGCGTCGCTACGAGCTACGTGCGCGTGCGCGTCATCGCAGCCATTCGGTATGATCGTGACAAGGAGCGACAAGTCGCGACGCACGGCGACTTAGCACAAGGTAGTAGAGTCAGCATACCTGCTGTATTCGACATAGCGCGGCTCGTATGCGAGGAATGCCTAGCAGCCCGGTATCCCGCGATTATTTGGCGAAGCGGGCTTTGAAGTATGAACACGCGGCTCGTGGCTCAGATGGCTCGAAGTGCATGTGGGTACCCCCGCCAGATGATGTTCTGTTACTCTCAGAAATTACTACTTTTCTTAATTTAACGATGTGGTCATTTTTAGGGTTCCGTAGTCAACATATAGTCTCGCCATGTCCGTCTGCCTGTCTGTCCGCTCGTTTATGTTAGAGTCAAGTGCCCCCCCCCCCCTCTGCCAGCTAAACAGATGTTTTTGTACGTAAAAAAAATCAGAGTAGTAGCATATATAACGAATTTAAAAGGAAAACTTTCACTGCCTTAACGAGTTAATGAGTAATAGTCGACCAACTTATAGAATGGTAAATAAAAAAACTTGTGCGGTCGGAGCAGCCGTTAGGGACGAAGTTCCATTACAAATACGTTTTCACGAAATTGACACGTGTCTGTGCAACCGTGTGTTCAGGCTATACGATAGAAAGAGACAGGGACAGAGAGAGAGAGTTGCGCACCCGGCTGCGCACTCACTTGCTCGTCTGCTAATTTGCTTGTAGTAGGCTCGATACACACATGGTAGAATGAATTAGTCGATGTCGATCGATAGTTTCTACTTCTTTCTTCGATCAATCAAAGCTACCGCGATCGGCGTTCGATCAATGGTTTATCGACCGATACCATCGACCGATACCATCGACCGATACCATCGACCGATACCATCGACCGATACCGTCGACCGATACCATCGACCGATACGTAATTACGGAACCCTACACTCTGCTTGGTCCGACACGCACTTGGCCGGTTTTTCAATACAACTGAGGTTAGTAGTAAAAGAGCACAAACAACGCTGACTAAGGTTAGCGTTGTTTTCATGAAGCTTCAGCTGGACACCAGTCTTGTAGTTCAGCAGTTGTAGGGGCGCTCGGGCCACTGACAGCTGACAACAACTCACAATTACCACTACCTACCTACGACCTACTCGTAGCTAGCGGTGTTGGTGCTCTAGACTTTAGAAGCGTGCATTAGCTCTGGAGCAGCGAAGTGACTGTGAAAGCTCTCGCTCAGCTTTTAACACAATTGCGGCTCGCATCGAGCTCGTGGGGCAGCGCAGCGCTCACACCCCTAGTGCTTAACTAACAATATTAGTCGGTAGAAAAATTCATAGATTTAGCCTCAATATGTATGTATGGAGGTATTTATCTTACAACTCCTTTTAAGTGGACACTACCTTTCAAGAGTAAAAACAAAATAGTAATAGTAGTTTCTGTTAACCATAAAAAAATTGAATAGAATATCATCCCCAAGTCGAGAGTGGGTCCACCCGCGGCCCCCCACGAACGAACGGGCCACTTCAGCATCCTGCTTGACTGGAGGGGCCTTACCTTTAGAAAGCCATTATTCGAATTGTGTGTCGAACTCAAAACACTGACCCATATCGTACAAGGTTTCTATGTTTTCGGCTACGTATACCATACCATTCCGATAATTATTTAAATCTTTGCAAGAAATTTCATTTGCAACCACTTACAAATCGTCGTCGACTAGCAGATAGTACTTTTCTTTTAAAAATGATATCTAACAAGATTGACATTCCTGATCTCCTGCATAAACTGCTCTTCAATGTCCCCCAGAGATCGGTTACATTAATCCGCCTATCTCCATTCCTTTTTCCTCTTTTAATTACAGGCGACACTAATACTTGGTGCGAGCGAGTAAGGACTTTAATATTCTATGTAAGTTGATAGTATCATTTGACCCATTTACCACTAAAACCTGTGCTTATTGTACCTAAGTAATATATATTCTCTTTTATCGTGCTTGTAGTGATCCTAAGTTTTCTACTACTATTTCTGCTCTACCCGTGAGAACCTGTAATTGTCTCTATGAATCCATCATAGCTGTTGGTTCTCCAACGATTAAATAAATAAATATCAGTATTATGAATATTACGATTATGTACAACTGGTCCACACGTTATCTTCTTCTCCTTCGTTGCTGTCGGAGCGGTCGCGGCCACGTCGAGGCGTCCACGTCGGTGGACACAGCTCTCTGCACGATCTCCCGCCATCTCAAAGAAAAATAGGGATCACAAGTGTTCGCACGAGCCTTATTTGGGTGTCTTTGGAAATGTTGCGATTGCTCCACAGTTTTCCTAACTTCTTGCCATACGCCGTAGCACATACACATACATATGTTATACCATGGCTCAGTGGCTTGGTCATTGATCTAGATCTCAATAAGTTTTTTAAGTAGGTTAACCTACCCACATAAAACCGCAAACAGCGAAATGGACGTCGGACTGAACGTGTTGTCGCCGTCTAACTTCGTGAGTGTCGCCTTCCTCGAGGGCTCTATACACCGCCGTCACCCCGCGCCGAGCCGTCGGCTCCACATTTCGTCCGCTAGATGCAGCGCATGGTTGCCGCTACTGTACCGCGTCACCGAGCGGCGACACGGTCTGCCACTTACGCAGTTAATGTATTCGTCCCGCGGTGCTATACGACCACTATAAAATCTCTCAATAACGCTCGATCATGAGACTCATAAGTTGGTAGACCTGCCTGCTTATTGCTTCATCGTAGTAACTATCTGTTCAATATTTTTTTATAATATGAATACTTTCCAAAGTGATTGACTCAACACTCATGGAAGTGATTTCTGTGCATTTCAGAATATCTTCAAAGCAGAAATTTAAATTATTGTATAAATGCACACAGCATACAGCTGCAGTATTAGCATCACCTCCGGCGCCCGGAGCTCAGAGCGGTTTCAATATAATAACTATTCTGCGAACTGGTGCTGCGAACTGGCGTGTGAAGTTCACACGCAGATCAACAGATACTTGTAGTTACAATCTGTGTGTAACTACTATTGTGTGATATGCATTACATTACAATAATGATGTCGCACCAACCATTCAAGTTCACCCACTTTGAAATGTTCAAAAATTGCTTTGTTATGAAATACAACATGGAAAAAGAAAAATAGTTTACAGATGATATTTTAGCGTTTCAGATATTGTATGTACAACATGTGAATAGCCACACTGTAAACGCCTACGGAGGGGCGCGTCAGTCGTCACGCCGGCGCGGCTCGGCTGGCGCGCGGTGGAATGCAATAAAATCATTGTTATACCAAACTGCCAGTTTATTTCAACTACGCATTGTTTCGCTGAAAAATTCACATCGTTTATTATTTCAGGCGTCGTAAACTCCGTCTCCCGGACTACTGTAACGACTGCTGTCTGTGTAGTTGAGCCGCCATCCCGGCGCGGAGACGCGGAGACGCAAGGTACATCAATAGCCCGCGGGCACTAGCGACGCGGCGGCCAGACGTATGTAATGTGCGCACGTCGGCACTTCATCATGGCACGCGACACACGGTCCACACGGTCCACACGCCCCACACGCCCCACACGCCCCACAGACTTGTTTTACGTCTCACGGACTATCTACTTAACAGTAGGTACTAGACTCAATAGGTAAATACTTCAAATGAATAGTCCTACTAATATTATAAAGGCGAAAGTTTGTAAGTATGGATGTATGTATGGATGTTTGTTACTCTTTCACGTAAAAACTACTGAATGGATTTTGATGAAATTTGGCACAGAGGTAGATTATAGTCTGGAATAACACATAGGATACTTTTTATCCCGGGAATATGTTCCCTTAGGATAGTTTTCGACAATCACGCGGGCGGAGCCGCGGGCGGCAACTAGTGATAATATATAAGTATTTACAACTAAACTTTGCCCGGGGCTTTGTTGTAACTCAACTCGGTATCATTACGTAGAATGGTTATAATAAGTCAATATGACGTTAAAAACATTTAGCCGCAGCTCTACAATAGTCGTTAAAGAGAAGAGAAGATTAAAATGACGGAACTAAATAAAATAAAATGACTATACGTTAAAAGTTGTCACCGTAACACCTATCTAAGAACATGCACCAATCAAACCCGAACCCATCACTGAAAACCGAATCAAAACCTGACTAGTAGTTTTGGAGATAAATGGCAACATTGGTTTGTACAAACATACAACCTCTCACCCCAAACGCATATATCGAACCTTACCGTCGTGGGTAAAATGGCAGAGTCGCTACTTGAGTAGGCACACAGCGCGCACAGTGTCCCGACCCTCGATCAAGAATGTCCCGACACAACTCAGCTGACACAAGCATCGTCTGATGCAGCTATCTCACGTCTCGCTAGCTGGATGTGTGTCAAAGTCTTAAAGACAGCGTCTGATACGAACAAGCACATTATTTTATTAATTACTAGCACTTCGCCCGCGACTTCGTCCGCGCGGGTTTAGTAAACACTACGATATCCATTCAACAGGTCTCAGGATCAGCTTACTATTCACCCTGTTCATCCCGTCAGGGGTGTATTATGTAAAACTTGTTAGATCTGTTTCAAATATCCCACTTTTGGTTTGTTCATTCCAATTTTTACGTAAATTAACGTAAGCAATAATGTCCTCCCCTAAAAACTTCACCACCCCTTTTCGTCCCTTAAGGGGTTTTTTTTTCGAAAAATCCTAAAATTTGTTATTCTTATTATTTATCCAAATCATTAATGCCGTGTTTCAACTCATCGGACCAAGCATTAAGATTCTCCCCAACTCGCTCAAACCGCCAAATTTTTCTTACTTAGAGCATTTTTATACCCGTCGTAACTTTTAAACAGAAGGTCCGATTTAAATAATTTAGAGTGTAATTCACATATACCTAGGTACACAATAATCAACCTTAATTGTCAAACCATTTTAATGGATAAGGATTAATATGTTGATATCAAAATCACTTTTTCTTTCCAACTGGGCTTTGATTGAATAATTTTAACAAAAAGCGGTCATTGTGACTTAACCATAATAGTTACAACACATATAGTCTCGCGGACTTTCTTCTAGCTAGGTAATAATGAGTACATATTTTGTTTTCGCAGCGCACGCAATGAAAAACATAACACAACTTGGGTTACATTATTTATGTTTTAGTACGTATCCCTAACTATTTCTGGAAATTAATATAGCCTATGTTACTCGGTAAACATATAGCTTTCTAACGGTGAAAGATTTTTAAAATCGGTTTAGTAGTTTTTGAGTTAAATCGTAACAAACAAACAAATTTCTCCTGTTTATAAAATATATTAGTTTAGATTTATCTCTCCAAAAAAAACTTTTAAGAACAAAAAATAAAATGTATTGATCCTTTTAGTTTAATATAGGTACGATTCTTTGGGCCAAGCGTCTACGCCTCAGGAGACCGCAAATTTTTGTAATTACATTAGTATAGTACCTAGCGGTCCCCCGACATGATGACGCTTGGCCCAAAGAATCGTACCTGTATAAAACTAAAAAGATCAATACACTTTATTTTTTACTTAATAGGGTTTTTTTTTGGCGGGGGTTTTTTAAATTCTTAATTTTATTTTTATTTCTACTACTACTTAATTTACCTATAATGTACTAAAAGCTAGATAAAAATTATTCGTAAGGTCCTAGTCATCGCTCCACTCTCCTCATCAATATCGGGCATTGAGCAGACAACTTATATTAGTATAGACATACATACAAATCATTTTATTTTCATTTCGTTAGTTAATATTTCTCATTTTCTTCAATATAGTGTACATTATTGAAATAAATCATCAATCAATTGTATCAAATGAAATGGGCTTGACTTACTAGTCAATAGGTAATATAGGTAATTCGCCATATTGTGGTGGCGGCCATCTTGGATTTGAAATTTGTCATAGTATTCATTTAGGGAGTTGTGAAAGAATATGTAATCCGCCATTTTGTGGCGGCGACCATCTAGGACCGATTTTTATCAAACATGCTACGCACACACAGACTCGTCAAACTTATAACACCCCGTCGTTTTTGCGTCGGGGTTAATAAATACAAGTGAATTGAGAAACTCTTCCTTTTTATTGAAGTCGGTTAAAATACATTCGTGTTCCTTCATATGCCATTTGCGTTCCAGGGCCGCGGTGACTCTTTGGAACAAATTCCGCAACTCTGGCAGGACCGTATCGTATCCTGGCGTGTAACCTCAGTGTGGTCAGTCCCGCGCTGGATTGGAGCTCCGACTCGTAGACTCGACATAAAATTGACTGCCGTGCTATTGGAAAGCTAATCGTTCCTTGTAATTAATCTGCGTTCCGTGTACCTACAAATGAGATGTGTCGACGTGTTTGTGTCAATCACGGCTGTCCACAGTCGGCAGCCGACAGAGTTGATGCCCCAGCGACTGCTGCAAATATAGCGGGACACGGAAACGTTCAGCCAGCAGAGTTCACTGCTCCCGTAAAATAACATTATCTACTACTTACTTACTTACGTGTCGGGACCCGCAACGAGTGAAATTATTGATATGTCATTGACGACTCCTGTACGAACTCCACGTTAACAATGTCTCACTATAATATGATTTGTCACATTATAAGGAACCGTGTTATGTTAATCTCAAAAAAATGATTCGATGCATTTTTTTACGTGACCATTTGATTGCTAAGTCAACAGAGCAGACTAGAGGCGGGGCACTACCCTTGTGATCTCAGAGACTTGCACAGTCGGTGCACCACCTGACCCTATCGGACTCGGACTACGGAGCAGTGTAGGTACGACACGATCTACCTGACTCCTTTACTCAACAGTTCAGACCGCAGAGTGCGCCGAGCGCCGAGCGCCGAGCGGTGAGCGGGTTGAATGACAATGAGTGCGTGCCGCCACCTACGCGCCGAAGATTAGCGCGGCGCCGCTATATACATATGTGTAGGTCTGTAGTGGACTGCTGGACTGCCTCAAAATAATATCAGCGCGCTGTGGACACACCAGGCGAGGCACACCATCATGTGGCATATGCCTTCCGGGACATAAGTAGCACGGGCGGAGTGGTATTTGGTTCTGTATTTCTCATGTTAACTTCAATATCGAAAAGGTTAATTGTAACTTTAACCTTTACCAGAGTAGTCGATCGAAAATCTTTGTGACCGTAAACACGTGACAGACCTAGAAACATCTTTTGAGAAGACACTTGAATTAAGAACATCGTGCAATGTGAAATGTTCCGCCTGGTGTCGTCGCGACAAGCTTCATAACTTGTGCGATGTTTAGCGGTGAGCGCAGTTAGCAGCACTTGTGTGTGTTTAGTGCCTGTTCTAATTAATCCACTTAACTAACTCGCGTAGACACATATATACGACAGTGTGCACGCAGTACCGTTTGTCTTGCTAACATGAGAAATCCTACAAACATATCTTTCCCATTCCGACTTGCGTGTATTAGTAATTAGAGAGAAAAGATATTTGCAAGAGAGTGAGCTCGTCCAATCTCGAGCCGTCATTCCGTCTGTCGAGCGCGAGTGTGATGGATGCGGGCTGCTGGCTGCAGATCTGTCGCCGGAAAAACTAGAGTATCGTGGTTGGGGAGCGAGTTGTTTAATTTTGTTACAAGTATTGATGTGTCATAAGAGAAAATATATTTATTTACATGGGAAAAACAATAATAACACTGCATAATTTTCAGTTCTTTTATTTATTTAAAACAATTACTGTGGTTGAGGGAAAAAATGTTTTTTATAAGATTTTCTTTAATGAGGTGCCTGTATTAGATCCCGACAAGATTCCAGCAGTAGTCAGCTTCATATGTATGTCCCATCTCCCTTGGTAACGTTCTTCCATTGTGCGAATAATCTGGTGAAACCTTTCACCTTGCTCTTCACTATCATCTCCAAGGTTTTCAGTAAATCGATCCAAATGGGAACATAAATAATGAAATTTGATGCTCATTGAAATTAGACAACATAGCGTTAACTAATTGAGAATAGTTCTTTGATTTATGATTACCAAGACATTTCCAGGTTCGCTGTTCAAGTTCGTTCATAGATTCCATAAAATGGGGATCTTTTATTAGTTGTCTAATTTGTGGTCCATCGAAAAAGCCCGGAGTGAGCAAAGAGAAGTTCATAACTTCTCTTTGCTCACTCCAGGATTCTTTTTCGACAGGTAAGCAAGACATTCGCCATCTTTATTAAGGGCTTTAACAAATTGCTTCATTCCAAGTTTTATATGAAGCGGTGGCAATTTAATCCGATCTTGATTTACTAAAGGAGGATTTATTACATTTTGCTTACCAACAATCTACGCCTTTTGAGTTCAATGGATGTTTTTGTCACGACTGTCTCACAAACATATGAAACACGGGTATTTAGTATAACCTACGTGTTGTCCTAAGAGGAAGTTTACCATTTTCAAATCTACACAAATGTTCCAGCTATGCTCTTCATACTTCAGTTTTTCTAACACTAAAGAAATATTTCCATATTGTTCTTTCATAGGAGTAGAATGTCCTATTGTATGGAACACACACCACCAACGCGCCACAAATAACACTAAAACTGTCTGGATCGTTGAAACAATGTCTTCTCTTCGTAGCCATTTTAATTTAGTACTTACCTATTTATTATTTTTTTTAATTTCTGATACTACTTTTTTAATAGTTGAAACTGTGAATAGGGTTATTTGAAAAATCTTTAAAACTATGAAGTCTTAAAACGATGATGATTCCGCTCTAAGAGAGAGACGGAGCTATACATAATGAATTGCACTATCCCTTTCACATAATCGAAATTAGACGGCATTAGCACGCCATAGTCGTCAGCTGCTTCACAAATACTAGTGTGATTTTGGAAATAAGTGCATCAAACCTTATCGAATGTGATAGTAATATTTAATTGGCACATAAATTCCCGGAGGTATCGGGGAATGTACCGACCTCATGAATGCTGTGCTCGACAATCACTGAATGCTGTATGCAATGTCTACGTCGCACCTTGCTTGGCAACGAGTGAGCTCTGCAGGTATCGAGTGTGTGTATGTGTGTGTAGCTCGTATTGACGCCGCGATCACTACGCGATTTGTAGTTTTATGAAAACCTCCGCTTTACTGCCGGAGCACGGGGGTGGAGGACATAGTTTGTGTGCAAAGCTCAAACGTGCTACAGAAGGTTCACACAGTACCGAGCGAGGTGTGTTGGATTCCCACATTTGACCAGTTTAGGTAAAAACATTGTGAAGCAGTCTGCCTTCTGAAGTATGTTTTGTGGTGTGGTGTTGTCTCAGTTTATCGGTCGTAAGCTCACGGCCGCACTCGTGCCAATGTGCTGCCATTGTGCAGCGGTGATGGGCGTCCGCAATACCAATATTACTGTCAGACCATCTTACGATCGTTGATAAAACAATCGAACCCGCGAAACGCAGCGCAGCAGCCAATTGCCCAACCACTGCGCCAACCGTATCGTAAAGTAAGTTCTAGAAATTAGCGCGTTCAAACAAACAAACTAAAACTTCAGCTTTTGTATACTGTTATAGATTTATATGAATTCTATATCTATATTCACTAGTATATCTATATTCACTTGTATATCTATATTCACTTCTATATCTATATTCACTTGTATATCTATATTCACTTCTATATCTATATTCACTTGTATATCTGCAATTGTATTTCAGGAAAACGTTATGAGCAACGCTGCCCCTGATAGGATCATAAAACAAATGAAAAATGGACACGGCCACCTGTGGCAGAGAGCGACGGCTTCAACTCTAACAGAATTAAAATTACACTTCTACGAGTTGGTTCACAAAATCTCTGATAAAACTTTTCTCAAAAAGTTATAACAGCTTAAGTATTTTGATCACAGGTTTGTAAGGTATACGCGCGAGGCGAAGGGTCGACACAAACGTTCAACTTTAATTGTTTTGTCCTAACTCCTTCGATATAATGAGATGTTCAATTGAATTACACAAAATAATGTTGCCAGGTAGCACAATACCCTGCAAGCATACATAAATAAGTCACGGCCGAGGGAGACAAAGAGAAAGAGTTTTGAAAGGAGCAGTGGTACAGCGAAGTTATTACGGGGACAATGCTAACAGTCTGTTTATAAAAGCGTTTAAATAAAAGTCAGTAACACTGTCGGTCGCCTCGAGCCGGCGAGACGAATCTGCATCAGACGAGGTCGTGTGCTCACTAACTTACTCTAACAAATTACGGAATGAAAAACACTAACTTTGCTAATATATTCTAACCGGCCGGGAACATTTTAGTGACCGATTGTGATTTGTGTACAACGCTTTTGAAAATGAACTTATCTAACACGACATTCGGTATGTTATCTTACACTGGTCTAAAGGTAGGGAGTATTAACTAAACGTTTTACCGATGTTTAACGATATTTACCGTCCTACTGCACCAACGTTTGAGTGAATACATAGCCTTCAGTCCACCCAAGCGTGGCAGCTAGCCTCCACTCTCGAAAGCATCCTCAGATGGAAGTGAGAATGTGCACTACCAGTTGTGGGCCTTCTGTACGTTCCTGCGTGGTATCCAAACACGTCGACGGCAGCAGTTTGCACAAACTCAGATAAAATAGTTGGATTCAAGTTCCACGCCCCAGTGCCGAGTGTCGCCTCCTGTCGCCGCCTGCCGCCCTGGCACTCTTGCTACCAATAATAACGGATTGTTTGCTCTATCCAATTGGTACATACAATTATACATCCCCCGAGAATTACAGGCAGTGTGTGCCACATAAACTACTTTTCTTTGATGAAATGATTTACAGTGTCTGAAGAATTTTACAATATACGAGCACAATAGTTATAAACAAGAGTGTCGAGTGACGGTTGACAGGACAGAATGGAAGAAATAAACGTGTTGCGCCGACCCCAAGTAACATGGGATAAGGGCAGGAAGATGATGGTGAATAGTTATAAACAAGAGGGACGCGTCGCCGGAAATTAATAAAGCTCGTGTAGCGATTATCGAGGATCTAATCTAAATACTAACGTCGTTGATAGAGTTAGCGCGTGCCACAGTGGCAGTCAGGGACGGGTGGCGTGGATACCTACTGGTTTTAGGCGGCCGCGCTACCACAGCGGTTTCTAACTGACGAGATTGAAGGCTGCCGGACCAGCCACCTCCACCAGCCAGCGACTAGCGACTGGCGACCCACCACCCACCACCACCAGCCAGCGACTAGCGACCGGCGACCCACCACCCACCACCACCAGCCAGCGACTAGCGACCAGCGACCCACCACCCACCACCACCAGCCAGCGACTAGCGACCGGCGACCCACCACCCACCACCACCAGCCAGCGACTAGCGACCAGCGACCCACCACCCACCACCCACCAGCCAACGACTAGTGACCGGCGACCGACCACCCACCACCACCAGCCAGCGACTAGCGACCGCCGACCCACCACCCACCACCACCAGCGAACGACTAGCGACCGGCGACCGACCACCCACCACCACCAGCCAACGACTAGCGACTGGCGACCCACCACCCACCAGCCAACGACTAGTGACCGGCGACCGACCACCCACCACCACCAGCCAGCGACTAGCGACCGCCGACCCACCACCCACCACCACCAGCCAACGACTAGCGACCGCCGACCCACCACCCACCACCACCAGCCAACGACTAGCGACCGGCGACCGACCACCCACCACCACCAGCCAACGACTAGCGACCGGCGACCCACCACCCACCACCACCAGCCAACGACTAGCGACTGGCGACCCACCACCCACCACCACCAGCCAGCGACTAGCGACCAGCGACCCACCACCCACCACCACCAGCCAGCGACTAGCGACCAGCGACCCACCACCCACCACCACCAGCCAGCGACTAGCGACCGGCGACCCACCACCCACCACCACCAGCCAGCGACTAGCGACCAGCGACCCACCACCCACCACCCACCAGCCAACGACTAGTGACCGGCGACCGACCACCCACCACCACCAGCCAGCGACTAGCGACCGCCGACCCACCACCCACCACCACCAGCGAACGACTAGCGACCGGCGACCGACCACCCACCACCACCAGCCAACGACTAGCGACTGGCGACCCACCACCCACCAGCCAACGACTAGTGACCGGCGACCGACCACCCACCACCACCAGCCAGCGACTAGCGACCGCCGACCCACCACCCACCACCACCAGCCAACGACTAGCGACCGCCGACCCACCACCCACCACCACCAGCCAACGACTAGCGACCGGCGACCGACCACCCACCACCACCAGCCAACGACTAGCGACCGGCGACCCACCACCCACCACCACCAGCCAACGACTAGCGACTGGCGACCCACCACCCACCACCACCAGCCAATGATTAGCGACTGGCGACCCACCACCCACCAGCCAACGACTAGTGACCGGCGACCGACCACCCACCACCACCAGCCAGCGACTAGCGACCGCCGACCCACCACCCACCACCACCAGCCAACGACTAGCGACTGGCGACCCACCACCCACCACCACCAGCCAATGATTAGCGACTGGCGACCCACCACCCACCAGCCAACGACTAGTGACCGGCGACCGACCACCCACCACCACCAGCCAACGACTAGCGACTGGCGACCCACCACCCACCAGCCAACGACTAGTGACCGGCGACCGACCACCCACCACCACCAGCCAGCGACTAGCGACCGCCGACCCACCACCCACCACCACCAGCCAACGACTAGCGACCGCCGACCCACCACCCACCACCACCAGCCAACGACTAGCGACCGGCGACCGACCACCCACCACCACCAGCCAACGACTAGCGACCGGCGACCCACCACCCACCACCACCAGCCAACGATTAGCGACCGGCGACCTACCACCCACCACCACCAGCCAACGACTAGCGACTGGCGACCCACCAGCCAACGACTAGCGACCGGCGACCGACCACCCACCACCACCAGCCAACGACTAGCGACCGGCGACCCACCACCCACCACCACCAGCCAACGATTAGCGACCGGCGACCTACCACCCACCACCACCAGCCAGCGACTAGCGACCGGCGACCGACCACCCACCACCACCAGCCAACGACTAGTGACCGGCGACCGACCACCCACCACCACCAGCCAACGACTAGTGACCGGCGACTGGCGACCGGAGATTGAAGGCTGCCGGACCAGCCACCTCCACCAGCCAGCGACTAGCGACCGGCAACCGACCACCCACCACCACCAGCCAACGACTAGCGACTGGCGACCCACCAGCCAACACCACCAGCCAATGATTAGCGACCGGCGACCTACCACCCACCACCACCAGCCAGCGACTAGCGACCGGCGACCGACCACCCACCACCACCAGCCAACGACTAATGACCGGCAACCGACCACCCACCACCACCAGCCAACGACTAGCGACTGGCGACCCACCACCCACCAGCCAACGACTAGTGACCGGCGACCGACCACCCACCACCACCAGCCAGCGACTAGCGACCGCCGACCCACCACCCACCACCACCAGCCAACGACTAGCGACCGCCGACCCACCACCCACCACCACCAGCCAACGACTAGCGACCGGCGACCGACCACCCACCACCACCAGCCAACGACTAGCGACCGGCGACCCACCACCCACCACCACCAGCCAACGACTAGTGACCGGCGACTGGCGACCGGAGATTGAAGGCTGCCGGACCAGCCACCTCCACCAGCCAGCGACTAGCGACCGGCAACCGACCACCCACCACCACCAGCCAACGACTAGCGACTGGCGACCCACCAGCCAACGACTAGTGACCGGCGACCGACCACCCACCACCACCAGCCAGTGACTAGCGACCGGCGACCGACCACCCACCACCACCAGCCAACGACTAGCGACCGGCGACCCACCACCCACCACCACCAGCCAACGATTAGCGACCGGCGACCTACCACCCACCACCACCAGCCAGCGACTAGAGACCGGCGACCCACCACCCACCACCACCAGCCAACGACTAGCGACCGGCGACCGACCACCCACCACCACCAGCCAACGACTAGCGACCGGCGACCCACCACCCACCACCACCAGCCAACGATTAGTGACCGGCGACCGACCACCCACCACCACCAGCCAACGACTAGTGACCGGCGACCGACCACCCACCACCACCAGCCAACGACTAGCGACCGGCGACTGACGTAATTACTAGGCCATCGAAATACAGCTTTAATATGAATGTAAACAAATATTCTAAAGTTTTCATGTCAAAAGTAATACTTGCGACATAGTATTGACCAAAGAGAAACTTGAATTCGTCGAAGACACGGTTTTCCTAGGGATTACGCTTGACTCAAGGCTACAATGGGGTCCTCATTTAACATCTCTTGCAGGACGTTCGACGGAGTTCAGCAGCATACGCTGTCAGAAAAGTCAATTTACTGATATAGATACCGCGAGGCTGGTTTATTTTAGTTACTTTCATAGTATAATGTCTTACGGTATCTTTTTATGGGGACGAGCTGCAGACATCGAGTTTATATTTATTCTGCAGAAAAGAGCCATCAGAGCCATATACCATCTTGGTTGGCGCGATTCCCTAAGGAAACTGCTTAAGGATATTAACATCATGACGTTACCTTGTCAATACATATACGAAAACTATAGAACTATAGAAATAGGAAAAAAATAGATCAACCCCGATTCATATGGGCTAAATAACACACTTCTTTTATGGGATATTGTGTTTTATAATAAAATACCACGTGAGTCTTTCTTTCTTCTTTCTTTAAAACGCACTCTATGTAGACAGGCATATTATAAACTGGAAAATTATATCCATGATAAAAATGCTTGGCTAAATGCCGGTCCTGCTCCACAGCCTCATCCGCTTGGTTCCACTAATTAGGTTTTATATTTGGAAGAGATGCTCACCCTCTTTTATGTTCAATAATAATACTATTCCACATAATCTTATATTATGTTCGGGATAAACTTTTCTTTTTCTGTCTTTTCAGATTGAAATTCATAGTTTTATATAATGTAAAAGCAATTTTTATTTCAAGTTCTGTAAATGTGAGGACCATGTACCATTATGTTAATAGATAGTTTCCTTGTTTGACATGAAATAGCAGGGGCAGTTGAGGGTGTGTCATGCTCACTCATATTGCTGATGGTGGCGCGTGTATCAGATCATTCAGTTCCCTTCAAAATGGTTGAGCTGAATGGTGCTGATGCACGCGTCATGTTCGTGAACGGGCGCCGTCAGTGGAGACTGGTCATCCCTTAGTTGCCACTGCCTCATTTTAATATTTCATACTATAAATCGTTGTTTTCTTTCTTTACATTGTTCTCATATATAGAAGCAACAAGGTTAATGTAACCAGGGTTTTTGTAAACATAAAATGATTTAAAATAGTGTCCGAGGAGTTTCTTGCACGTTCTTCTCCATAGAGATCTACGCTTTCGAACGTGCAAATAGCTTCATGTTTTTGACGGACTGGACGAAAAGTACCTGATAATGGTTTATTTGAAATAAGTGCTTTGATTTTGACAGCTCATAGTTAAATGTCTACTTTGCTCTGGTACTAGATTTGATGGATTTTAAGTTGAGGAGGTCAAAGGTTTATCTTTGAACTTCACCGTCCAATGCAAATGCAAAATAGCTATAACTAAACCCAACGCAAAAATATTACATTACATCAAGATCGGTTAATAAACAATAAAGTTATGCCCTAATAGATAACCCCCAAAACATGTTAATTCAGATTGACTTGTTTGCATCTGCGTACCCCTTCACAGCGTACCAGCGTGATGTTATGTTATGAACTAGTGAAAACAATAAACAGACATGCGATTTCAGCAATCCCGGGAGGTTCGCTATTATTTATTAAAGAGTTCCGTTGGCTATCTCCGAAGTTCTTTATCAGATCTTACCAAATTGAAATGGTACCAGTTTGGAAAAATATTCTTCCAAACAAAAAAATTATTATCCAAATCGGTTCTGTCTTTATGTAGAACTTTGACGTTCAAAAAGTGCTGGCACTCAGCCTAATTTGAATAAATGACTTTTGAATTTTGAATTTTGGTTGACAATTGGCGAAAATATCACTGAACAAATATTTTTCCTGGGATCCCAGCATCAAATTCTGACTTTTACCTTCCATCATCAGCTCAGCAAGATGAGATGTTGATTACCAGGCACAACTATCTGAATTGCGTTAGAAAGAATATAAAAAACATTGTATGTGCCTTTAAAATTTGAGGGTTGCCCACGATTTCCCTGAGATCCCATCATCAAATTTTGACTTGGTGCCAATGCGACGACCTCAGGAGTATAGGCTTTCGAATAAAAAATAAAAAAACATCAAAATCAATTCATAATTGACGGAATGATCGCATAACAAACATACAAAAATAAAGAAAAAAAACATAAAGTCGAATTGAGAACCTCCTCCTGAAGTCGGTTACAAAAGAAAAAAACAAGAATTGAATTCAGAACCTCCTGCTTTTTTTGAAGTCGGTTAAAAATATGATATTTTCGTACAATTCAATTTTTTTATATGTAAAGCTCGTAAAATAATTATTGCTTGCAAATATTGTTCAGTAAGCCCCAGTGCGTAGTATAAACTTCTGGTATGCTTCTAACTAGTTGTATCGTAAAGTAAAGTTTACTGACATAAAGGTTTTACATGAAATATGAATCCCATGGTTAACTAGTGTTAGCTAGTGTTAGTGTTAACTGTATCATAAGCACCCGCCGGTCGATTCTGTAAACATATCGAAGTGAAGGCTTGAGTGAAATCAAGATGGAATGACAGCCCACTTCCTGATCACGTAACATCTTGATTGTATTTAATGACAGCTCACCTCATGATCACTTCACCCGAGCCTTCACTTCGACATGTTTCCAAAATCGACCGGTTTACATCATAACAATATACGAACGTAAACAACGTAAACGCGTATTGAAGGATCGTAGCGAGCTCTCTGTAGTTTCTGCATTCTCTCATGGGGCAAAGGCATGAGGTTATGCGTGTGATTATAATGAGCGGCAACGATTTAGTGTAGCGTCAACTCACCTCGCGTGTTTGTTTGTTTCAGGTAGTCCAGACTAGTCTGACAGCTTCAGTCGCCACCCATCAGGCCACCACTGACTCCCTGTGCACCTGGTGCACCTAACACATCCAGCCCCCCCCTAGACCAGGGCACCCCCAGCGGCCACAGCACCTGATCTGTTTACCACGTGACTGCACACCTAGGTGAGAGAACTGCTCCTGCTACTATCCATTACGCTTCTACATAAGGGTGTTACTACACCAAACGATCGATGTTCGTGTGGTAACACCCTAAAAGTAATAGGTAAGTGCTTCGTACGTGAGTGAAGTGGGTAGTTGCACACATTACCTTATTCGCTAGTTTTCAACGCTTGTATAATATATATATTTGACTGAATGACCTTGATCATTTAAAAGTGCCTATAAATATGTAGTTTCATTTAAATAAATGCTTTGAGTTTGAACTAGATTGTTATCGCTCGTTCCGGACGTGCCCCTCGCTGGTCGAGTTAGATCTGCCGGTCGATTCTGTAAACATATCAAAGTGAATGCTTGGGTGAAGTGATCACGAGGTGAAATGTTAATCCATATAATCAAGATAAAATGACAGCTCACACCGTGATCACGTGACATCTTAATTGTATGGATTGACAGCTCACCTCGTGATCACGTGACATCTCAGTTTTTGCCGACAAATTGTCAATTGTTGACATATTGGTAAGTAGGTGCTAATACGACGATTTCTTTGAATTTTAAAGCCAGGCGTAACTAATGATGTTCGCCCAAGTTCAAACCTGCGTGAAGTGAGTTTTGAACTTGTATTATGCAGTGCACGCAATGCGATGACAACGTAAATCAGCAGGTTGTTAATGTTTTGAATACATTCGGAACAATATTTTGAGTTGCTAAAGTTATGGTAGTTTTGTTATTAAAATTATTTGAATTTGATAATTATTACTATTGCCGCATTTTCCGATGAATCTACGAGTTTGTGAGTGATAAAAACGAAATACCTTTATGAGTTCTTCCTGACTAACAAAACAAAAAGTATGTTTTTTAAACGAGTAAAACTACTGAAATGTCGCTTGCACCCCCTAGGTGCATCAATTGACAAAAACTCGAAAGATATTAATAAAATCTCATTCGGTTGTTTGATATTAAGTTATGACAAACTTAGCTGGTGCCGCAAAACAAGATGAAAATTTCTATAATAATACACGTGTTCATCTCATCCCATTTGTAGTTTTTGTGAACACCAAATCAAACAATCTTCTCTAGGAAAATAAAACAAAATAAGTATAACGTTTGTAGTACTTTGGTTAAGAAATTAGATAATTTTATACAATTATGAAGTTTAAGCTTTGCAGCAGTAGTGTAGTGTAGTAGTCATAGGTATTTATAAACAAAACAACAAATTAGATAATAGTGAGGCCATCTACTAGTTTTCGATAGAACTAACGTGAAAAAAGCGCCTTTTAGTACCTATACTAGATGGCGCTTTTGTCAATTACGCAAAACGGATCTTGAAAAAGTTTTCGTTGAAAATTTTTCTGCCAATTTAAAGCATTTTCAGTAGCACAATTTTCAGTCTTCCTATTGTAATAAAGCCCTCGGCTGCCACTGAGTATCATGATGTACCCGTAGTTCATTGCTCCACTACACGTATGGTTACATTACACGCAGCTTGTTGTGACACCGGCCCCCCGTCTCCGTCCCCGTGTTGACAGGCATTAGCGGTAATTAAGCTATGCAGATCAGCTTGTTATTGTTCGCAGTGAACACAACACTACACGCCGCGCTATGCATGCAGCTAAACATAATAAGCTGAACATTATTATGTACCGCATGTGACTATAGCAATTGTCAGTGAAACAAAGTGTCTACATGAAGCTGCACGTGGATCGTCGTCCGTGTTTGTTTTCTATCCAGAGAGTATAAGAGGTATATAGCCTAATCTACCAGTGTTATATAAAAAGCTCGTTCGTCTACGCCCCGCCGGCATTATACCTAACAGTATACTCGTTCATATACACTCGTTCACTATCGCAGTACGTGTCCGTCGCATGCAAATGTCCACTCAAAATAAAGCGTCCGGAATGAAAACGCAAGGATTGCATCTCCGCTCCGCTTCGAGCGCTCTCGACTGTCACATGTTAATGGGAAACCGATGCTCGAATACGTTATCATTCTTGAAGCAAATGAAAATAAGAAGAAAGCCATATGAAAAGGTATCGAGCCGCACTTGGCGAGATCGGCGCCGGCGCTCACACACCAGCGCTCACTGCACCACCGGCATCATCACCTCCCGCTGCCGACCATCGCTGCACCACACATGAATGTGTGTTAACATTACTCTTCTGTGTAGTCTAAAGTATATATTTAATGTGTCTGTATGTATTAAAGTAAATGGTTTAATCGGTTTTCAAGATAAATTAATAACAGTCGTTGTGTTCAACATAAATATCCACATCACCTGAAACACAACACTCGGAGCAATCGACCAAAATAATTTTTATAATCAAGCTCGCCTCAATTAAAAGGCGTTTTACATTCACAGTTTGTTATTGTGTTCTATTCATTATATTAATTGAGTTGATTGTTTTCGCAAGTGCGTCGTGTTCGCGACATCATATGACCTAATGTTTGGCGGGAACATCCGTGGGAGTAGCTTCTCACGCCTCAAGACGTACTTGGGAAATAATAATGTAAAATACCGCGCCACAAGCGAACATGATCATTAGCCGACTTGTTTCTTTTGTAAACTCTTCCATAGCGGTGTTCCGGAGTAGCTGTAGCCCTGTAGTACTGTAGCCCTGTAGCGCTGTAGCCCTGGCCGGGCCGCAAGCGGGTGACACGTAGGGTAGGGAGCAACGGATCGTTTTGTTGTCTCTATAGATCGAGCTAGCTCATGCTACTCACAAATAAACTACACACAAAAAAACATGAACTGACCATGATGTCAGTTAGTATGCCTTCACCTTACAAGTGAAATATTAAAATCAGTGCTGTATACGTGACTATGTATTTAAGTGTGTCTCTCAAGTCGGCGCCGGGGTCGAGCCACACGCCTTCAGCAGAGTTAAACACTCCGTATTATTCCGCATTAGCATAGTGAGCCCGCCGGTGTCACATTTACATTCAAACGTTGGCACCCCGCTCTTAGAGAACTCGCTGCATTAAGAGCTCCAAAAGTCACCAACAAACGTTAAGGTAGAGCCACCGTCACAGCGGCGAGGATTTCAGGCCTATCTCACTTCGTAGCCATATCTACAATCTGTTTCCCAGAGTCATCACGAACCGTGTCGCGCGCAGGTTTGACGACCTCCGGCCTCCCGAACAAGCTGGATTCCGAAAAGACTTCAGTATCGTAGACCATATACATACGCTGCGGCAGGTTATACAGAAAACAGAATAGTACAATCTGCCCCTCTGCTTAGCGTTTGTGGACTACGAGAAAGCCTTCGATTCGATCGAGACTTGGACTGTGCTGCAGTCTCTCCAACGGTGCCAGATCGACCATCGGTATATCGAGGTGTTGATGTATTTGTACGAAAACGCCACCATGTCAGTCCGACTTTAGGATCAGACCTCGAAACCCATGCTCCTGCAGCGAGACATCATTTCTCCGAAAGTGTTCACGGCACGACTGGAGAAAGCTAGGAACTGGTAAATCACTCACCTTCGATTAGCCGACGATATAGTCGTCATGGCAGAGACTATGGAGGACCTCAGTACAACGCTGCATGACCTCAGTAGAGCTTTTGAAAGAGTGGGTCTTAAAATGAACATGGACAAAACCAAGGTCATGGTATATACCCATGTAGCACCCACTTCTATCAAGATCGGAAACTCTACACTCGAAGTTGTAGATGAAAGTCTACCTGGGACAGACGGCTCAGGCAGGGCTGTCTCGAGAAAGAGGTCAAGCGTCGAATCCGACTGGGATGGGCGGCGTTGGGGAAGTTTCGTGGTATCTTCTCGACTCACATACCACAGTGTCTCAAGACGAAAGTCTAGGACCAGTGCTTTGCGCCAGTGATGACTTACGGGACTAAAACGTTGTCGCTCACAATGGGCCTCATCAGAAGGCTTAAAGTCACCTAAAGGGCAATGGAGAGGGCAGTGCTTGGGGTTTCCTTGCGCGATCGAATCAGGATTGATGATATCCGCAAGAGAACCAAGATTACCGTCATATCCCGAAGGATCGCCAGACTGAAGTGGTAGTGGGCAGGGTACATTAGTCGGAGAACAGATAAATGAAAAAAATATATTGGCATTTTCAAAAAACAGAAACACCTTAAAATTAAACAAAATAAAGAATGAAAACCAACAATGCCAAAAGGGAAGAAAATAAATAAAATAATAAATAATAATAATATTTATTTACTCAAAAACAGTAGGTAGGTACAGTACATTCTTACAAATATTAGGCTTACAGTTTAAATTTAAATAAGAGAATGAGCATCCGCAGCTGAACTAGGCGTGAGCCTGTATCTCAGCTAACAGCGCCGTTTCCCCTCAGAAACAATATACTAGGTTACCTAAATTAGCAAGAAGCAAGAGTTTAGGACCATTACAAATCAAAGAGAAATAAGAAATGAAGGTAAACTAAACTTAAATTACTAAAAATTTTTTGTGTGTGTGTGAGGATTTGTGGAGATGGTCGACGGGGCCGAAAAGTTCTCGAGTGGCGACCGCGTACCGGAAGACGCATCGTTAGAAGGCCTCCCACAAGGTAGATCGATGGCCTGGTGAGGGTCGTGGGTAGCCGATGGATGCGAGACGCACAGGATCGGTTGTTGAGGCGAGACTTGGGGGAGGCCTATGTCCAGCAGTGGACGTTTTTCGGCTGATATGTTGATGATGACAAATATTGTAATGAAATCGCGACCGTGTTCCTGCAGCGACAACTGCACGCTCCCCGCGTAACAACAATCACAATCAACCGCCGCGCGCTGTATGTCGCATGTCGCATAATGCAGTTATCTGATAAGCATGTCTCCGCCGAGCGACGACGGCAATTGGATTGCTAGCCCGAGTCGACGGAAATAGTCCCCGAGAAGCGAGACACGTCACACAGAGATACGTCACGCGGGGGCGCGGCGCTCCACGTACTCGTGCATACACCACGCGTTCACTCCCAGCTATGTACATATTGTACATGTAGGGATGTGGGTTTTAACAGACCAGGCACAATAATTCGAACAATAAGACCTCCTCTAAGAAAATAGCTATCACAGATATCTAATACTTTCTCAACCAGTCTTATCGTTAACTAGTATTTGTTTTCAACGTATTACACTTACAACTTCTAATAAATATACTTATGTATAAGTACGATATTGCTGAATATCATTAAGCATAATAATATTAACTCAATGAAGTCGTGAAGATCACCGCTCTTCAATAATTATTGTTGCCTGTCGGTGTTCATTCATTAATGAGAATTCAATAGAATTTGATTCCGATACAATGAGAGTCAGGTGTAAAGGATCGCTGCCGCAAGGATACTATCTCACGGCTCAACGTTTGGCATCCGGGTAACGAATAGTCGTTTGTGACGATAATAATTATATTCACCAATAAACATGTAGGTACACGTGTTTAATTGGTGAACACATGTAGCCAATGGCGCACCCAATTATTACGAAACTGAGATTCTACATGAGTGTGTGATAAACTTCCATAGGCGATAGTTATTTGAAGTAACCTGTTTTATGGAGGAACTTTGACTTGTCACGTGTACGCATATAGCACGAAGATATATACAAGACGAGCAGGCGCTGCATTGTAATCACGGCTCGAAGTCACCGCTAACTAATGACGGAACTCGGAACTTGCGGAGTGGCGCACTACTCTCGAGCCAAGTTGTAATGAGAGGCGCGCAAGTTGTATGATGCGGCGGGTGTGGCGCTTGCTGGAGCACGGAGGCTGCCGTCCATCACGACTGCCTCGCGGTCACCACACGAACGTGCTAGTGACGTCGGGAGCACAGAATGCAGCGTATGTGATGCGGAAGTTATTAGGGTAGAGGAGGAACAAAAAAACTATGGTCGATGTGAATCGTACTAATGAGATGACGGCAAGTGGAAGAAGAAGACATGCTGCTCCGACCACTAATGAATTGGAATACGGGCAGGAGACAGCAGACGAGGCTCCGCGCCGCGCCGGCTGCTCGCTGCCAGAGACACTGCTGTCTACTGGCTAGAAGAGCATATTGATACAATATTGTTATTGGGAGAAGGGCAGAAGACGAGGCCCCGCGCCGCGCTTCTGCTGCTCGCTGACAGAGACACTGCTGTCTACTGGCTAGAAGAGCATATTGATACAATATTGTTATTGGGGGAAGGGCAGGAACTGAGGCCCCCGCGCGCCGCGCTTCTGCTGCTCGCTGACAGAGACACTGCTGTCTACTGGCTAGAAGAGCATATTGATGTAATATTGTTATTGGGGGAAGGGCAGGAACTGAGGCCCCCGCGCGCCGCGCTTCTGCTGCTCGCTGCCAGAGACACTGCTGTCTACTGGCTAGAAGAGCATATTGATACAATATTGTTATTGGGGGAAGGGCAGGAACTGAGGCCCCCGCGCGCCGCGCTTCTGCTGCTCGCTGCCAGAGACACTGCTGCCTACTGGCTAGAAGAGCATATTGATACAATATTGTTATTGGGAGAAGGGCAGGAACTGAGGCCCCCGCGCGCCGCGCTTCTGCTGCTCGCTGACAGAGACACTGCTGTCTACTGGCTAGAAGAGCATATTGATACAATATTGTTATTGGGAGAAGGGCAGGAGACGAGGCCCCGCACCGTGCTTCTGCTGCTCGCTGCCAGAGACACTGCTGTCTACTGGCTAGAAGAGCATATTGATACAATATTGTTATTGGGAGAAGGGCAGGAGACGAGGCCCCGCACCGTGCTTCTGCTGCTCGCTGCCAGAGACACTGCTGCCTACTGGCTAGAAGAGCATATTGATACAATATTGTTATTGGGAGAAGGGCAGAAGACGAGGCCCCGCGCCGTGCTTCTGCTGCTCGCTGACAGAGACACGGCTGCCTACTGGCTAGAAGAGCATATTGATACAATATTGTTACTGGGGGAAGGGCAGAAGACGAGGCCCCGCGCCGCGCTTCTGCTGCTCGCTGCCAGAGACACTGCTGCCTACTGGCTAGAAGAGCATATTGATACAATATTGTTATTGGGAGAAGGGCAGGAACTGAGGCCCCCGCGCGCCGCGCTTCTGCTGCTCGCTGACAGAGACACTGCTGTCTACTGGCTAGAAGAGCATATTGATGTAATATTATTGGGAGAAGGGCAGGAGACGAGGCCCCGCGCCGTGCTTCGGCTGCTCGATGACAGAGACACTGCTGCCTACTAGCTAGAAGAGCATATTGATACAATATTGTTATTGGGGGAAGGGCAGAAGACGAGGCCCCGCGCCGCGCTTCTGCTGCTCGCTGCCAGAGACACTGCTGCCTACTGGCTAGAAGAGCATATTGATACAATATTGTTATTGGGAGAAGGGCAGGAGACGAGGCCCCGCACCGTGCTTCTGCTGCTCGCTGCCAGAGACACTGCTGCCTACTGGCTAGAAGAGCATATTGATACAATATTGTTATTGGGAGAAGGGCAGAAGACGAGGCCCCGCGCCGTGCTTCTGCTGCTCGCTGACAGATGCACTGCTGCCTACTGGTTAGAGGACCATATTGATACAATATTGTTATTCACCCTTGCTGAGTGTTCTAAGCTTTATCAAGATCTTGTATAAAACAAATATTAAACCCATTTCATAGCATATTAAAGAATATTCTGCTCACAAACTGGCTGTAAACAATCCAGCGAATATCCTAAGCGCAGCAATTTCTCATTTAAATGTCGTGCTATATCAGCCCGAGCCCCTTAACATTAATTTTAAAAATACAAGCCATTAAAGTGAGTCAAGTCGAAACAGCAGCATGGCGGATTAACACAGCGAACGCGGATTGTACAATGAGTAGAGTGTATGCACCGCTCGTAGTTTTGTTTACTTTGGCACAGTGACTACACTACCGTAAAAAACCGCGGGCCAGTTTAATCAGATGAAACGAATGGTATAGATGAGACTCGATCTCATTCTCTATAGAGAGACCCTGTGAATAGGTAAAGGAGCGTCACTATTACGAAAACTCGAAACAAATCGAGTTTAATCATTTGTAGCTTTAAAATATACGTACAAATAAAAATAATTCGAAAGATTAGATGATGCTGCTTTTGTACGCGCTGAGCAGTAGAGCGAGTAATTAAAGTAATGGCTGAGTCGATGTGGCGGAGAAGCTGCGTCTTACAGCGAGCTTAATGTTCCGCTGCACGTGATTAATTGTCCGGCGGGATTGTGTTGTCTCAGCGGCCGGTACGGCTGCCGGCTGCCGGCTGTCCGGCGCAAGCGGTAACCGACGTTTAATAAATGAGTGCGGAAGGCGCCCCACTCGCCGTCCACTGGAACGCACACAGACGTGATCAGCTGGTCATTTCTAAATACATCTCATCGTGAAAACTTAGGTGAAGTGAACTCTCATTCCTCAATGAATTGAGTAAGCTGTCAGTCCGTATACACTCAAGATTAAATGATAGTTAATTTCAAGCTCTCTCCACCAAAGTTGTCGTGTGAGATGTTTACATAATATAGCGGCAGCTACAGGACAACAAAAATGACGAAAAATTAAAGCATTAAAGGTATGCAGTAAACCTTCTGTATGCTCGCGTAGTGTCTGCGCTGTGTATCATTGCAGTATGCGTGTGTTGCCACTGTCACCAGCGTCCACAAACATCACACATCAGCGACACTCAAGCGCCGCACATTGTTCGCGACGCGTCAACATTTTCAACAACGACTAATGTAATTATCACTGAAATGAGCTTCATTTTCGTCTAATGCATTGTGCATTACACGAATATGAAGCTAATTATACTATAATACTAAGCTCAGTTCAGTGATAGCGGTTGTTTATTTAAATGAACGACGTAGTGAATGTGCACAAAAGCCCCTTGTTATCTTCTCTCGTACGTGGTACGGCGGCGCTTGGCGGCGCATGGCGGCGCGAAGTGCGGCGAGCGTCGGAAAACATTATACAAAGGTCAAGTAGTATGATAATTACGAAAATTCTTTCATTGATTGAAATCGGAATAATCTAAAGTTGCTGTGGCAGACTGGAGTGAAGTTTCGGGAAGAAGCTAGTTAAGTGTAAAGTTAGTAGGCGAAGGAACTAACCACAAGTGCTCGTTACGGGATCAACCGCAGGAATGTGATGTGAAGACGATAACGAGGCGGAGTGCCGCAGGTATGCTATAGCGCGGAGTAGTACCGCCGCCGCCGCCCGGCGCCACCCGCTCCGCACATTCCAGTGCCGTCGACTTCCATTAAGTGCCACTCTCACACACGCGCTCCATTTTACACCTCAACCGGAGCGTTACCGGTTTAATGAAATCTCCACAAACAACATCACATGTGTGTGGTGTGTGTGTGTGTATTGATCGCGGTTTTACCGCTGTGAAGAGATGCTATTGTGAGTGAAGGTGAGCGAGCTCCCTGAGGTGTCACTGACGACCGCGAGATTCCACACAGCCTTGCACTGCACTCGTGAGCCACCGCCGCTCACTCAGGAGCGCCTCACAGATGCGGCGTCACGACGCAAACATTTGCGTTCACTCATTTACTAATTAAACTAAAAGCTAGTGAACAAACTAAGTACGTAACCAATGTCATTCTGCCTCTGACGCTTGCGACCTGGCTGCGTTGTTACACGTCGCGCGGTGGTTGCATGCATGTCACGCCGAGTTCATACCCAAAATCTCAGAAATTCTAAATACTAAATAAATGTGAACAGACGTAACTCACAGGATGATGCGTGTCATATTAACTAAGAACATATCTATTTATGTGAGACCGCGGGATCAGATAAATTTTTACAGTCAATACACAAGAGATTATGAAGGAGTTGCAAAGGGAAAACTCACAGATGAAGGTGTGTTTTAACGATTTGACTTCTGGCATGAATCAACTTGAACATGCACTAAATTTCCACATTGTTTGCCCCGTGCAAACAATGTGGAAATTCCTGCTGAAAAAGAAACAGGAAATTTTGATTGAGATTGTGTCACAATTATCTAAAGTGGTGGGGAGTGGTATTCAAGACAACAACATTAAACATTGCACAGGGAGTCGCAAAACAAAATGCCAGCAATTCCCGCCCACGTTCTGCGGTAGTACAACTTGGGTCCCGTAGTCGTGACCAATTTCTCGCAGCTACCATAAAATACAATAAATCGAATCCAGACAAGAAACTGAATTCAACACACTTGGGATACTCTGGACCTGAATCTCCGCTCTATATTACTGAACATCTGTCCACTTCCAACAAGGCACTCCATGCTGCCGCTACAATTAAAGCTAAGGAAATCAGATATCAGTCTATGTGGGTATGAGGTGGTCGGATATTTATGCGGAAGGATTCGGAACATATTTTGGTTAGGAATAAGGATATATTGAAAAAGCTGGTTTAATTGTATTAATATTTCATGGGATTTTTGTCAATGTTACAGTAAATTCAATTCCTTATCATTCTCGGATTTAAGGATATATTATCAAAACACTAAAGGCTTACACACTAAATGTCATAATTTTTATCGTCAAGTTTGTAGCGAAAACTATGATGTGATAATCTTGACCGACATGTTTAAATGATTCTGTAATGAGCTCGGAGCGATTTGATAACAGATATGGAAAAAGATGGAGGGGTGTTCTGATTGCCGTATTAAAGGGAATAAATACAAAACGTATGACTCAATGGGAAAGCAATCGTAAAGATTAGTGGGTTATCCATCATAGACAAATCGATTACAAAGTCTGTCCGTCGACTAGCTCTGTGCATAGTTTATTTGCCTCCGCTTGTACTTCGTTCAACCCTAGAACACTTCTTGAACAGTCACATTTGAAGTCGTATATTTTATTGTTTCTTAAGTTAAAGTCACCGACTGGTGACTTTAACTTAAGAAATATTTATTGGAACTTAGCAAGTGAGTTGGATAGTGGTTATATGGCACCAGTTATTGGTCACTTGTTAACTGATTTTAGACATATATGCAAATTATTTCAACTTAACAATATAACAGATAAGTCAGAACGCATTCTTGACCTTGCGTTACTAACTTAACGTCCGGTATCATATGCTCTGCTCTAAATCCCATAAGTATAATTTACCCTTTACATCCCCCAATTAATCATTCTAAAATAATTTTAGGACACAAGACTATATATGTAGTTGCAAATCTAAATTTTTATAAATTTGATTATCATTAAATGAGATCGATGGAAACCTTTTATTTGGTGGCACTCACTATGTAAACGATATGCTCAGTACATATATTCTACGATAAAATTAAAAATCTAATAGAAATCTAGCATTTTTATTATATTTTTACCCCCCCTATTACCCCTAAACATAAGAAACACCCTTCTTGGTTTGATAAAAATTTAACAAGAACTTTGAGGGAAAAGGCAGAGATACGTCAGCGGTATAAAACCTATAAAAATCCCATGGATGAGTTTGAACTGAAGCTGCTGAGTAAACGGTGCTCGGTTATGGCTGCCCCTTGTTAAAATAAATATTTTAGCGACCTAGAAACAGAAATAACCAAGGATCAGAAATGATTTGGACAAGCGAGGTGGTACCAGTTCTTAGCCCCTGACAATAACTGACGGCATCACATCGTCTTCAGATGGCTTCAATATCTCAGAAATTTTCGTTGCTCACCTTTCTTCCATGTACAGTCGACAAAATGTGACTCATCATTCATCTTTATCTTCCTCAGAATATATGCAGGACATGTTGGCGTATAGTTTACCTTTGACAATACCAATGATTAAAATTGATGCCTTGCTCAATAAATTGAAATCTCTGGATCGTCGATGAGGCGCTGGACCCGACGGAATACCTCCTTATTTTATCTCCATGTGTGCGACTTTTTAGCGGCTCCCTTATTACAAATATTTAATCGATCACTTGCATCAGGTATATTCCCAAATATTTGGAAGAAAGCAAAGGTGGTACCAATTTATAAATGCAGTGATCGCGATTATATAGGTAACTATAGACCAGTTTTAATTTTGTCTACTTTCGCCAAAAATATTTAATCCTTAATTTGTCCTTACATACAGTCTCATTTGAAACTTTACCTCAGTGATACCCAGCATGATTTTGTGAGTCCCAGATCTACTAGCACAAATCTAGTGACTTTCATGGAGACCCTAACAAGTGCCATTGACTCTAGGAAACAAGTTGACGTGATATATACCGATTTTAGCAGGGCCTTTGATTGCGTCCCCTATAATATACTTCTTTATAAGGTAACTGCTTACGGCATCACTGGTTCCCTCCTCAATTAGTTTAAATCCTATCTTGACGGTCGTTCCTTCTTTGTTGCTCTCAATGGCTACCAATCAAGTTCCTACAAGGTTACATCTGGCGTCCCGCAGGGATCACATGTTGGCCCAGTTGGGTTTAACTTACTTGGGAATGATCTTGCAAATGACTTGAAATTTTCTGAGTGTTACATGTATGCTTACGATTTAAAATTTAGCAGTGGAATTGAATCAGGCCTTTATGTTGAGTTGCTAGAGAGATATTGGCACGCTTCATTACGTGGTGTGATGACAATGATATGAACTTAAATATCAACAAGTGTTACCACGTGAAATTTATCAGAAAAACTAAATTAACACTATCTGATTACTAAATTAGTGGCAACTTAGTGCAAGCAGTTGAACAGATAAGGAACTTGGGAGCTCTGTTCGATAGATAGTTGACATTTGTACCCCACATTCAAAATGTGGTTAAGAAAGCCTCAAGAATTCTTGGGTTTATGATAAGAAATGCTACCTGCTTTCGTCGCAAAAAAACTAAAATTCTGATTTAAAACTGTTTGGTCCGTAGCTCATTAGAATATTGCAGCACTGTGTGGAGACCTCACTATGCCACACACTAAGATTGGAAAGGGTTCAAAAACAATAAAATTTCTGTGGCATTTAGCATACTCTGCCGGGTGAGCTAAAAATATACAATCGAAATAAAGATAGACTCTCGCATTTCATGATGATATCCCAGACAGAAGAGGAGGGATTTACTGGATTTATTATTTGTATTTTAAAAGATTTCGAGATATGAAATTGACTATCCCCAATTATTGAGCAGGATCAAAATCCGTGTGCCCACAAAACCCACGAGCTCCTATAACCCCCTTACGTCCTCCGTTTCGCAGAACCGTCCTCGGTGCTAATTCTCCTATTCCCCGACTATGTAAATTATTGAACAGCTGCAGTGATCTTGTCGATATGCACTCTGACTCACTTGGTCGCTTTAGAAGTATTATTTATAGAAACTGTTAAAATCATTTCAGTGTTAAGGCTTGCATGTTAATTTTTTTTTTTTATTTAGTTTTAGGTTTTAAATAATCTAATCATGTTCGGTGAGTAACTAAGAACTCATCTCATTTTAAGTGTTGTGCAAATTGTTCAGCATCAATCAAAAATAATGTAACTCATCATATGCGTAAGGAATTGGTACACTGGTCTATCAGTTTATTTCATGTATCTCATATCCTTGTATACGTGTATTCAATTGTTAGTGAGTCAAATAAATAAAATAAAAATCAAACAGATTAGCAGCGGATTACTCATTCACAACAAATGAGGAAGGAAGCAGTGCTCAATGCTTATACAACTTGTTGAATGTTTTATCATTGTTCAGAGTAGTTCGCCGACGGAGTGCCTAATTATTATAATACGCTACTGATACCACTGGCCGACTTGTTCCCAGGCAGCCAAGCGACCTGTTTGGCCTTCCTCCCTGTCTGTTAGATAGTGTACTGGTTCGTTAGCGGCTGTGACCGCGACTGCTCACCTAGTTGCTGCGCGATCGTAAACATGCAAATCTGACGCGACATTAATTGCTCGAGTTGCAGTCACCCTCTGCTGAAGTGCTCGCCGGTGTGCGAGTCAATAGCGGACAACTGTCTCAGCTACCACTTCCCTATATATTTATATATAAACTCAGGCAGTCCTTGTTGGAATGTCTACGTAACTTTATAGTTATTACATGCAATAACTTACGAGAGACTGCCATTGTATTTGAAACACCGGCAGAGAACTCGTCATAAGTATTATATGATAGTACTCCAGATCACGTCGGTCCCCAGAGATCCATACTCGTACATCACAGTCGTGTTATAACACACGCACGTGGGATGTATCCTAACAGCGGCCGAGATCGACGTAGCGTCGACAACCCTCAAGTTTTATAAGCACATACAATGTTTTTCATATACTTTCTAACGCAATTCAGATATTTGTCCCTAATCATTATCTCATGTTCCTGAGCTGACAATGGAAGGTATAAGTCAGGATCTGATGATGGAATCCCAGGAAAATCAAGAGCAACTCTCAAATTCTACGGGCACTTATAATGTTTTATGAGCATTTTTGCTTATTGGGATGATGTAATTTTTGCGTACTTGTTTACGTATCTTCCCCAATTACTGAAAGGCGTCTGGACCGATTTGGAAAGTATACTACCCAGGTGGTCCCATGGTGATCTGATCTGATGATGGGATCCTGGAGAAATCGAGGGAACTTGAAGAGTTTTATAGGCATACTTGAAGCGATTTGGGTATGTTTTTATTTTATTATATTATTTACTTTAATCTGAACTGAATTTGATTTACGAAGGCGCGCAACGGAACTCCTTAATGGTAAATAGCGCGAATGTGTAGATTAACTAATTAAGGATACAATTTCAATCCTTAAGGCACCTTACCACAATAATTGCTTACTATAAAATTTTAGTTTTTGGGGGTACCAGAAATAAAACTCGCCTCTATTGAAAAAAAAATCACAAAAAAACTTTTTAGAGGTACTCCACACCTAAAAACATCACTGGAAAGTCACCGGAAACAAAACACGCAATTTCGTTTACTTGGATGATATATGTATTTTCTATTTCCCACAGCTATTTATATCTACAAATCAAACTACTGAACTGATTTTGATGAAATTTCTATGGGATCAATCGGAACGTATATCACTTCACATTAAAAAAAAATTTTTTGGAAGTCGGTTGTATTTTTTTTATCTGTAGACGTTGACGTTGACGACACGGTTGGCTGCTGCGCTGCGTGTCGCAGGTTCGATTCCCGTACGGAACAAATATTTGTATGGCCAACAGATAGTGGTTCCGGATCCGGCTGTTTGTGTGTGTGACTTTGTATGTTTGTTAACGCACCCACAATACAAGAGAAATTTCTAGTGTGAGGCAAAGATTTTCCATAATTTTTTTATTTTTTTTTATTTTAGAGCTCCAAGGTTCAATCAACCTTCAAACTATTTGATATTAATTTCAACGTGATACATCTTCGAGTTCCTGAGAAAAAGGGTGGTGACAGACCAACATACGGACAACGAAGTGATCCAAATAACGAATATGAATAGGACAAATAGCAATGTGACATCTACTCACAGCTCGCCATCTCAACATTATGCGTGCTCCCCGCCCCTCGCCCCCCCTCCCCGGGTCCCATCGCTTGTTTTCGACGCAATGATGTAGCAAGAAGATGATCGCTGCGCGCTGTAGGTTATTAATAAATTGTTATTAGTGTTAGAGCATCACTCTCTCAGCCCAGCTCATGAACATCAAGAACCTGTAGCAAACCTTGTCCACTACCCATTGCAAGCAATGTGCATTTTAATTCTAATTAAACCATTTAGGTAACACTTATGATGATAAAATGATTAGCTAACACTTTCTTTTTTGTGTACTGGGAGTCGCAAAACTTGTCACGATGCGTCGCTGACGACAACATTTGTCGCCGGTGACAACATTTGTTGCCCGGGCCCCCCGCGCCGCAACAGGTGGTTCAGCCGCGAGGAGACTCACCTGCGGGTCTGGAGAGGTCATACGTAGAGTTTACTTTATGGTACACCACTTGTTTGCTTATTCACTGAACGGATTTTTATGCATCTTGAGAAGGTTATGTATGTACTGGATTTGAATTTGGGTCAATTGTCGACTTCCAGGCGGGCGAAGCTCCTGGCAGAAGGTTGTATTGTTATAATATAAAAACAGTGCATCACTAGGCAAAGGCCTCCCTTTCTTCCTTCCATTCCTCCCGGCTGTGGGCAAGAGGCCTGCTCGTCAAGCTCGTCCCGCCATCTTCTCCCGCGATGTCGTCGGACATTTTCTGGGACCCACATTGTGGTTGCTTTAGCCCCTAAACCGTTCGACATGTGGCCGAGTCCCACTTTAGTTTGGCTGAAAGAAAGAATAATATTTATTTAGCACTTACATGAAACACGCACGGTACATAGAAATTAATAAAAAAAATGTAGGTATGTGTGGTAAGTGTGTGTCTCACGGCTGCACTAAAAAGGTCCATTTCAGCGATATGTCAGGCAGACTGATGCTGTCTGACGCTGGTAATATGATGAATCAAACTAATATGAAAATAACATGTTTCGGGGAAGGTTGTTGTTTCTTCGTATTTTAACACCGACTTCCGAAATTAAAGTTATTTAATACTTAGTAGTATTTTTTTCATTTGAAAGTCGGTTGTAAAAAAGATTTTATTTCTCACTTTTTAGTGGTATCCCACATCTAACAACACCACTGGAAAGTAACAGGAAAGCAAAACAAGCAATTTCGATTACTTACTTGGATGATATACCTATTTTGTTTTTCCTCCAGCTATTTTGATTTAGAAACCAAACTACCTACTGAACCGATTATGATGAAATTTCTATGGGGCCAATCGGAACGTATACCTTTTCACATGAAAAAAAAATCAAATCGGCTCCTCCTATTTTCGGAGTCGGTTAAAAAAGAAAAACAACCAAAACCATCGACTTCCAAAAATAAAGTTATTTTATACTTTGTAGTGATTTTTATTTGGAAGTCGGTTTTATTTTTACAAGCTTTTATTTAGTTTTACTTGTCCCGTTGTCTGTCTGTAATCAATCTTGCAACTTAAATGAAACACACTTCTCGGTTTTTGATTGTGCTGAAATATTGCACGCATATGTATATAACGTGACAAAGCAATATTATGTCGACTTGGAGCTGATCTGATGATGGAGCTGGAAGGTGGTCATAGGAACTCTATAGTGAAACGACGCAACCCCATCGAATTTGGACTCGTTTGATTCGTCTTGACGACTTCTGTATTACGAAATGGATAAAATGAGTGCCTAACGTTACAAATAATTAACCAGTAATTACATAACTATTTTGACAAGTCCTACTAATTAAATAGATGTAAGTTATTTAAAATAAAATATAAATGGCATAACACTTTAAGTGCTTAAAATATCACATATGTGTGCGTACTACGAATTACTACGGGCTGCGGAAAAACGCCGCAACGCTTTACGAACTACGCCGTAGTAAATCCTGAATCATAAATACTAAAATTTTAAAATTAAGAAAATTAAAAAAAAAACAAGCTTGTTACATTTTGACGGCAAACGAAATAAAGAAGGTATAACGCACTTTTATTATAAAAAATGGGTAATGTACCTATAAAATGGTATATTTCTTATCAGATTTACCCACAGTACACACTATTGTTATTATAAATATACAACATATTTATAATAATAGTGTGTACTGTGGGTAAATGGATATTTAAAGTTTTATCGTTATACCCTACACGCGGAATAAAACAATCATTATCTAGCATGATCGTGTTTTACTTCAAGGATTAAATGATTTTTAAATTTTTAGTTCTTTCTATTCACAAGTAATAAAAGCTTGTTTAAAAAAATAACCAACTTACCTGCGGGAGATAAGGAGGAAAGTTATGATAGCTAAAAGCGTTTGAAAGAGTTGGCGTAGCGCTGACCTTTGTAGCGACGTAGCGGGCGCCGCGTAGGACCGTAGCACCGTAGCGTCGTAGCACCGTTAGCACCTCAGGCGGACACGCTCCGACAAGAGCAAGAAGTGTGTTGCTCTGTGTCACATAGCATTTATTTCATTAATAGCAAAGGCTCACTTCAAGTATCTAGTTATGCACATTTGTTCAATAATAATTTTATGTCGGACATCAATTTAAATAAACAGAACATATTCGAGTGTTACGGTGTTGTCTGTCTCGCAGAGCTCGTTCGCCGGTGGTCACTGACACACTTCGTAATTTTTGTATCTATTTTGATGTCGTTGTGAAGTGCAGCTCGCGGCCGTCGGAGTTCGAAAGTATCCGGCGGCGTCCGGCGGTGTCCGGCCGAGTCCGGGCTGGCGCCGGCAAATATCGGTGTGAGTCACGGGCGAGCCTCTTTCCTCTCTAAGGCGATCCTTTATCATCTTAATTGTATGCAAACGACGACCGCCAACGGTTATTTCACTTTTACGACCTTAAACGGAAACGGTAAAAATAATATTTATGAACAGGCGAGGTGGTATGCTATGTTAGAAGCCGTCGTTGCATTTATCATTCTTATTGTCTCAAATTATTAACATTTAGAGAAGCAACGCGCGCTCTCTACGAATTAATTCAATTTGCATGACAGTGCTCCCACGCGTTCACATACATAGCGCATGCTATACGCGATTTCCGATCCAGTGAAGTAAGACACGTTGCTTACATAATGTTGGCGCAGTACTCCTCGACGTGAGCTGTCAGAGACGCCAGCTAAACTCATGGACAATGTAAATATGTACGACTTCATCCCCGTCACCAGCTATGAGCCCCAGCTTGCTGAAGAGGTCTGCCACAAGCTAGCGGCGCACAGTGCTATCCCGAATGAGTTGTTTTAGGTATTATGAGTGAGCTCGTAAGCCTACGGCTCACTGCCACGAATATTAAGTAAAACGCGGCAACCTGCGCTGTGACTAATTTAATGTTTTATATTTAAGCCTAGAGTTTCAAAGTCACATGTTAAAAAAATATGATTCGTTCGGAACCCTTTGTACACGAGTCTGATGCGCACTGCGTCGATTTTCTTTGATAAAATATAATTGGAAAATAGGTTAGATACTATGAAGGTTAAAGTAAAAATGTTCAGAAAATAATTTACGAGTACGTAATGATGACTGTGTTGTTGCTTGTTGTTGTAAATTGTTCTTTTCTCATTTGACCGATTTTACCGACCTATTTCACAAAATTAGTCATGCGTGTGTATTCCATGATTGTTCTGATGATTACAGGTGATGGGTGACGTCGGCGCGGCGTGAGAGGTGCGCGCGGAGGCGACATGGATGACCGCGAGCGTATCGCGCGCGACGCCGCCGCCTGCGAGCTCGAGAACAACGGCACCGCGCCGCACGCAGGCCAGTAGCCGCCACTGTGCGACCGCGCCGAGCCCCTCCGCGCCAGTCCGCGCCACTCACCGCTCTCTCTGCTTGCAGGCGTGTTCTGCGAGGGCACGTTCGACTCGTGGCTGTGCTGGCCGCACACGCCCGCCAACTCCACCGCCTACCGCGCCTGCCCCGCCTTCGTGCCCGGCTTCAGTCCTGAACGTGAGCGCCTCCCTTACGCACGAGCTACCCCGTGCGGGCTCGCAAGCGCAGTGGTGTGTAGCATGTGCTCTTGTTGCAGTGTTGGCGCACAAGGAGTGCACGGCGAATGGCACGTGGTGGCAGCACCCGGAGACCGGCCGGCCCTGGTCCAACTACACCACGTGCATCAAGCCGGAGGACGTGAGTGTGTGCGTGTGCTGTGCCGGTGCGAGGTGGACACTGGACCGGCTGTGACGTGTGCGTGTGTTGCAGGACGTGAGCGACATCATTGCGGTGTACGAGGCGGGCTACAGCGTGTCGCTGGTGGCGCTGCTGCTGTCGCTCGCCATTCTCTTCTACTTCAGGTGAGTGTCCGTGTCATTATACCAGGCTGATCAAAAAGTAATGATAATAATTGATATAAAAAATACGGTAAAAACCTATATTAATTTTTCAAAATAGACTCATTAGAAGTCGACCAACCAGTTCATGGTGTTCTAAACGTTAACTACCGTCAACTCTCAAAATACCTGAAAAGCAGCTACCACCACACTGTCTTCTTTAAAATTCTTGGCCCTGAGGAACTTCTTGAGCCGAAAAGAAGATAAGAGCAAGGGGAAGCTAGTTTTGAAGAACAGGTTATAAAAATCTTTGAGGAAGGTCCTACTCAGCCTGAAAACTGTTCAAAATTAAATGTCAAGTGGCCCCAACATTTGTTCGACGCTGAACATTTTAGACACTTTACTGTTGCAAAAAGTCACATGCAATTCGTTTGCGAGGATTCATTAGATGCTGTCACATGAGACCTCTGTGATCTCAGCTGAATGTCTGATGGTCACTTGTCGGTCTACCATCACAACATCTTGAACTTTTTGACGTTTTCCTCGGAAAGGACGTCGATGGGTGGCCTTCACAGAGTTCATCATTTATGGAGTTACGGATTAGTTAAACCCCATGTATCAGCGTGCAATTGAGGTATTTGGAGGAACAAGACCCCTGGTGCTTCCTATGAGTCAATGTAAACATGCTCTGTAACTAGCTAGCTAGTTATCCTTAACGACTTTCACAAAATATTTCTAGTGCAAAATATTCTCACATTCAAATGAATTTTTCTCTAAGAAATTATGATCTATGTAATTGTTTTTTTCACTGAATTGGTTGAAGGTACTATACAACGTGTAACAGAATAAACCCGTAGGGTTCATTTTACTCATCGTTATGAACTGCTTTCACAATGGGACCAACACAGAAATCACAAAAAAAAGTTGTTGTTGTTGTTGGTACCTCCAAATTTTTGTTTTCTATTTCGTGTGAAAATCTTAATGCGGTTCACAGAATACATCTACATACCAAGTTTCAACAGTATAGTTCTTATAGTTTCGGAAAAAAGTGGCTGTGACATACGGACGGACAGACAGATAGACATGACGAATCCATAAGGGTTCCGTTTTTTGCCATTTGGCTAGGAACCTTAAAAAAGCAAAATATTTCGTCGCCAACGCTGCAGAATATTTTTCGTCCAACTTTCACATGCTGCCACTTTGAGCGCGACGTGACGCGCGGGTGTTGCTCACGTTTAATTTGCTGGATTATTGGTCAATCTATAACTGCTTAGTATAAAATTATTCTTTATTAAATTACTAAGTAATCCCATTGTATCCTATCCTGTACTAGAGAAGTCCACGAGCGTAGAGTAAGAGCCCGCGAAGATCAGACCTTCGTTATTTTTTAAAAGCTGAAAGTTTCTCTGTGTATGTATCCCAATAGAAGTAAGATCGATCCCCGACTGCTGTCGGAGCACGGTGGCTTACCTTTATGTCTGACTCCTACATACTAAAACGCATCCATGTTCCTCTAAATGCTCTTTGCGTTCTAGGGCTAATAACAGGTACTTACCAAAGGTGCATAAAATTGTTTCTCAAATTAGTTAATGTACTTATATATAATAACTGACCTTTATACTTTAACGAATTTGAAGTACCTACAATTTTATACACCTTGCTAAAATAACCAGGGTCTGATCATCGCGGGCTCTTGGAATATACAAACATCCGACGCCATGCATGTTCGAAACAACATAGGATTCTGTCTATTTGGTATTAGGCTCTCTCTTTCTACAATAACTTTTTACTATTTTCTGAAAAAATACATCCCTGAAATGAAAAGTCACTCCTCAAATGTGTATTGTGTGTGTCAGGTCGCTGCGGTGCGCACGCATCACCGTGCACATGAACCTGTTCGCGTCGTTCGCGCTCAACAACGCGCTGTGGCTGCTGTGGTACGGGCTGGTGGTGCGCGCGCCCGCCACGCTGCGCGCCTCGCCCGCCTGGTGCCGCGCGCTCAACGCGCTGCTGCAGTACGCACTGCTCACCAACTACACGTGGATGCTGTGCGAGGGGCTGTACCTGCACACCGTGCTGGTGTCAGCCTTCGTGTCCGAGCGCCGCCTGCTGCGCGCGCTGCTGGCGCTGGGCTGGCTGCTGCCGCTCACCTCGGCGGCCGTGTACGCGGGCCGGCGCGCCGCCGGCGACGAGCCGCTGTGCTGGATGGACGAGAATACGCCGCGCCTGGAGCTGGCCGTGTTGGCGTGCGGTGCCGTGCTGCTCAACGTGGGCTTCCTGTGCAACATCGTGCGCGTGCTGTGCACCAAGCTGCGCGCGGGCGGCGGTGTGGGCGGCGCGGGCGGCCCAGCGCGGCCCTCGGCCACGGCGCTGCACGCGCTGCGCGCCACGTGCCTGCTGGCGCCGCTGCTGGGTCTGCAGTACTTGCTCATGCCCTTCCGGCCCGACCACACAGCGCGCTGGTGGCTGGCCTACGAGTACGTGTCGGCGCTCACCACGTCGCTGCAGGGGCTGTGCGTGGCCGTGCTGTACTGTTTCTGCAACGGCGAGGTTCTGGCGCAGCTGCGGCGGCGCTGGCGCGTGCTGACGTTCCGGCCGCGCGCCAACTCGGCCACGGCCACCACGGTGTCGGTGAGTATGCTGGGCGGCGGCGGGCGGCGCGGCACCGTCAGCTCGTCCGCCTCACCCCCGCGCGTGTTGCAGTTCGTACGCTCGGCGCCCGGCGGCGGGCCGGAGGACAAGGTGTGACTGGCGGCGCGCGGCGAGGCGCCGCTCCCCGGCGCCGGCGCCGCGCCCGAGCGCCGCCGCAGCGCGCGCCACATCCGCTTCGACTGCGGCGATAGCGACGACGACGCGCCGCCCGACAAGCGGCTGCTGTAGGAGGACTCTCTGACCGGGCCTCACGGGTATATGTTATAAGTGGCGGCTCCGCTCTACCGGCCAGACAGTCAGTGCCAGGCGAGCGAGTGCGTGTTCAGTGGTAGTCATAAGTACCAAACGTAGTAATATGTATGGGTATGTGTTGGACTGGCCTCGACGATGTACATACTTGTAAATATTTTTATAAAATAAAAATATAAGGGTGTTGATTTTTCTCGTTTCATTTCATTGACTTCCTGCTCGGTACATGGCGATTGGTGCTCTCCTGCACCTCTTGACCTACTTACCCACATAATTGTGTGGACAACTTTGTTTCTATTTATGTCTCTCTTAGTATTTATCTCTAAGCTGCCAATTCGAATAGATTGGAATGCTAATGTAACATATTAATCAAGTAGATAAATTAGGGTTTTACAGTAGTGATTTTATTAACAGCCGCAGATCAGACGCGAGTACGGGACAGTTAGTGGCTCGGTAAATCTTGTAGGGCTCGCGCACCTGTGAGCGTCGCGCCGTGTATAAATATATTGCAGCGGAGGGGGGGGGGCGGTCATTGTCTCCGCGCGCCGATCAATTGGCACTCAGCATCGATACTAAATTAAACTACTGTTCGATTGTCACCTATGCTATAAATACGCGGCGCCGCACACGCACCAGCACCTTATATGGACACTGCTGCAGGCGAGGCACCAGGACAGCAGGACTCCGGAACACACCGGGGCAGGGTAGCACATAATAACAGAACGCACGCTCAGTTATAAAATTATATTAAACAACAACTTAAAGTAGTTCACTTACAATAACGCAACAGCGAGCAGTCTCCGACAGAGAGTATAAAATAAATACATTTGTTTGGCAACAAGTATAAAAGTGTGGAGGAAGTGAAGCGACGCGACGTCTAGAAGCACTTGCGGTGCACGATGCCGGGGCCGGACTCGTCGTACTCCTGCTTGGAGATCCACATCTGCTGGAAGGTGGACAGCGACGCCAGGATCGAGCCGCCGATCCATACGGAGTACTTCCTCTCGGGAGGAGCAATGATCTTGATCTTGATAGTGGATGGCGCCAGTGCCGTGATCTCCTTCTGCATCCTGTCGGCGATACCCGGGTACATGGTGGTGCCGCCCGACAGCACGGTGTTGGCGTACAGGTCCTTGCGGATGTCCACGTCGCACTTCATGATGGAGTTGTACACGGTCTCGTGGATGCCGCACGACTCCATGCCCAGGAACGAGGGCTGGAACAGCGCCTCGGGGCAGCGGAAGCGCTCGTTACCGATAGTGATGACCTGCCCGTCCGGCAGCTCGTACGACTTCTCCAGCGACGTGGACGCGGCCGCCGTCTGCATCTCCTGCTCGAAGTCCAGCGCCACGTAGCACAGCTTCTCCTTGATGTCGCGCACGATCTCGCGCTCCGCCGTCGTGGTGAACGAGTAGCCGCGCTCCGTGAGGATCTTCATGAGGTAGTCTGTGAGGTCACGCCCGGCCAGGTCCAGACGCAGGATAGCGTGCGGCAGCGCGTAGCCTTCATAGATGGGCACCGTGTGCGAGACACCGTCACCCGAGTCCAGCACAATACCGGTGGTACGACCGGACGCGTACAGCGACAGCACGGCCTGGATGGCGACGTACATGGCGGGGCAGTTGAACGTCTCGAACATGATCTGTGTCATCTTCTCGCGGTTGGCCTTGGGGTTGAGCGGCGCCTCCGTCAGCAGGATTGGATGCTCCTCGGGCGCCACACGCAGCTCGTTGTAGAACGTGTGATGCCAGATCTTCTCCATGTCGTCCCAGTTGGTGATGATGCCGTGCTCGATTGGGTATTTGAGCGTGAGAATACCTCTCTTGCTCTGTGCCTCGTCACCGACGTACGAGTCCTTCTGCCCCATTCCCACCATGACGCCCTGGTGGCGCGGGCGGCCCACGATGGACGGGAACACGGCGCGCGGCGCGTCGTCGCCCGCGAAGCCGGCCTTGCACATGCCGGAGCCGTTGTCGACTACCAGCGCGCCCGCATCGTCGTCGCACATCCTGACTTAGTCGAGAAGGTATTCAGCAGCAAACTCCACACACCTGCAACACAACACACCGTTAGTATCACTGCACTGACTCGCGACACTCGGCTGACAGATAACTCGATCTATTTAGGAAGCAGGGAGGTGCGCGGACACTCACAGCGCGGAGGCAGCGGCAGCAGCGACGGTAGTGAGCGCTGGTTGGCCGCGCGCGAGCTATATACGCGGCGCAGGCGCGGCGGCCGGCTCTTGGCACTCGCAGCAGCCCCTACAAGGCGTGCGCCTCCCGCCCGCGCCGCCGTGCCACACGACTGCCATTTAAGACAATCATCCGCATCCCACGATACTAATTACATCGCTCTCGGAAAAAATAGCTTTCAATGAGAGAGCGTCACCGCGCGGCGATGCGCGCTATTTACATACATCATCACCTGGCGTCACCTGCGGTCAGCCGGTCAGCCGGCAACCAGTGCGGCAGCGCACCGCCTCACCGGCGCAGCGACTCACAGCACGCAACCCTCCAACACTTGACGTCACAATCAAATACGACTGATAACAAAATTAAATAATGATTGATGTCCAGGACACAATTTTTTAAAGAGATTGATTGTTTCCTAAACCTAGGGCTAGCTATATGACGTATGTATATTTATCTAGAAAATAATTATTACTTTAGGTTTAAGGTTTCCTTCTGGAGAAGACCGCGAATCAGGAAGCGCAACGAGCTAGTTACTATATAGATAGATGCTGCCGGCAGGAGGTGGTCTCTGAGTGACACAGAACAGGATTGCAATAGAAAAATAGATCAAATCCTGTATGTCGCCTAATCGGTACTACTCCTTTATTTTAAAACAGAGAATATTCGCAAAAATGTCCCTCCGCTCAAACCACTAAAGATATAAAATCAGTAGATTTTATATTATTTTAAAACGAACGTATCGTATGCATTACGAAAGATCTTTGCGAAAATTATCCTCATACGGCAAATTTAATTTGTAAGGTATGTTCTGAAACTTGGCATAGTATAAAACATATTCGTATACCTAAAAATATAATAGAAATACTCTATTGTAGTTTATGTAATGTTATTTAAAATACTGTTGTTATGAAGGCATAAATTTCTCTAGAAATATATTACTGTCTCCCTTCAACCCCTACGGGAAGATGCACATATATCTATGTGCACGTGCAGGTCAGGCCTATATTAGGGCATCTTTTCGAGTAGCGAACTGTCGCGACTCCAATACTGATTCCTTTGGTAAAGTGGTTCAAAATCTCGGGCAGATTACGACCAATTACCTCATGAGAAATATAGCAAGATAAATAAACAAATAGTTTTTAAATATTGTGCCATGTCATTCATTCATTTTATATAGTTTATTTTTTTGACAAACGACTTTCTATTTCGACAATACATACCGGTCAACATCATAAACCTCTTTTCGTTTCGCCGTAGTCAGGTGAAAAATTCTACGATCTGACGTTAGATTTCACGTTGATTTACATACCTAAGCTGTAATCGTTAAACAGCTCCGTTTTGTAATGCAGTGGTCAATCAGGATCCAGGTTGGCCGCTGTTGGTGGAAATATCTGATCAACTGGGATATCCTCCGCCCATCGCCGACACAGTGGCACTGTGGATCCCATTCATAGGATGCTGCCTGGCGTGCACAGCCACCTGCTCCACCCAGGATTTGAACGAGGCCTATGATCGATCTGACCAGATAAAAGTAAAGTGGTACTGGTGGATACCTAATTGAGAAGAAAACTTCAGTTTAGCCGCCAGTAGCGCGGATATCGCTGGACTCGTGACAACGTTCAACTTATGTCAAATATTATACAACATTTTACATCGATTTGATTTTTTTTTATTACAAAGTAGCACTTCGCCCGCGACTTCGTCCGCGCGGATTGAGTAGGGTTAAATTCAAATTCAAATTCAAATTCAAATTCATTTATTTCAATCAATTTTAGATCATAACATTCACATTAAATTTCAATTAAAATAAATATACATAAAAACAATCGAATGAATTACTCAATACAATTTAAAATACAATGTTGTAAAGGTAAGTTTTAGAAAATTAAGCACAAACAATTTTATTAATTACCCAGCCATTACTGCTGCTGATACTGTGGTCAATGGATCAGCGCAACAGTTGACCCCGTTCACCCCGTCAGGGGTTGAATATGCAAAAATTGTTAGATCTGTTTCAATTATTCCACTTTTAGTTTGTTCATACCAATTTCCACGTAAATTGAAGCAAACAATAATCCCCTGTAAACTTCATCACCCCTTTTCGCACTTTTATGGGTTTATTTTCGAAAAATCCAAACTTTTGTTATTCTTATAGAAATTATTAATGCCGTGTTTCAACTTCATCGGACCAAGCATTAAGATTCTCCCCAGTTCGCTCAAACCGCAACACTTTTCTTACTTGAAGCATTTTTATACCCGTCGTAACTTTTAAACGAAAGGATCGATTTGAATAATTTAAAATGTTATTAACATGAACATAATCAGCCTTAATTATCAAACCATTTAAATGGATAAGGATTTATATCATGGTAGCAAAATTTATAATATTAATACTATAATATTATACTACTTTAAATTAAAAGGGGTCATTGTAACTTAACCATAACAGTTAGATATATAACTTCGTGGACTTTGTCATAGGTAATAATAAGTACTTAAATCATTATTTTTATGTATCAAAAATAGATTTCTCAGCGCTCGCCAAATAATGTGTGTATTAGGCAAATTTTTGCTACTGTTTTGTTTCGAAAATAAAATATAGTTTTAAGTTAATAATGAAGCTTCGTAATGGCGAAAGAATTTTTAAAATCGGTTGAGTAATTTTTGAGCCCAACCGTAACAAACAAACAAATAAATCTTTCCTCTATATAATATTAGTTTAGATTTAAATTTTGGGATTATGCAAGCAAAGCCGCGAGCAACAACTAACAATCATATATTTTTAACCGACTTCCAAAAAGAGGAGGTTCTCAATTCGACTATATGTTATTTTTTTTGTATGTTTGTTATGCGATCATTAAATTATGAATGGATTTTGATGATTCTTTTTTTATTCGAAAGCCTTTCCTGAGGTCGTCGCATGTGCACCAAGTCAGAATTGATGATGGGATCCTAAAGAAATTGAGGTCAACCCTCAAATTGTAAAGGCACATACAAGTTTTTCATATACTTTCTAACGCAACTCAGATAATTGTGCTTGGTAATCAACATCTTATCTTGCTGACTTGATGATGGAAGGTATAAGTTAGGATCTGATGCTGGGATCCCAGGAAAAATGTTTGTTTGTCAACCGATTTGGATGATTCTTTTTTTGAATGGAAGAGTATTTTTCCAAACTGGCCCCATTTTAATTTGGTGAAGAACTGATGAAGGATTTTGAGGGTAGGCAATGGAACTCTTCAATAAATAGCTAATAGCAAATCTCCTGGGATTGCTGAAATTGCATGTCTGTTTATTGATTACACCAGTTCATAACATATGTAACATCACGCCGGTACGCTGTGAAGGGGTACGCAGATGCAAACAAGTAAACCTGAATTAACATGTTTTTGGGATTATCTATTTGGGCATAACTTTATTGTTTATTAACCGATGTTGATGATTATTTTTGCATTGGGTTAAGTTATATCTATATTGTATTTGCACTGTACTGTGAAGTTCAAAGATAAACCAGTGACCTTCTTCTCACCTTAAAATCAGCAAAAACTAGTACCAAATCAAAGTAGATACTTAACTATGAGCTGGTCTTGACTTGGACTGCGAAGGCACACAAAGTAACTTCTTAACGGCAAATTGTACAACCACTCATTGTGGGAATAATGCCACTTAGTTTTTGGGTATCACCACTAAAAAGTGGGAAATAAAAAACATTTTTATAAAAAAATATAACTGACTTCCAAATAAAATACACTACAAAGTATAAAATAACTTTAATTTCGGCAGTCGGTTGTTTACTTACCCAGTTCCATTCTATAAGCTGGTCGACTATTACTCATTAACTCGTTAAGCCTCAGTAGTTGTCATAGTTTTCCTTCTAAATTTGTTATAAATGCTACTACCATTAATTTAATCACGTCTCCAAAAACAAACGTGACACTTGACTCTATCAAAAATTTGCACTTTAAAGCTAAATATTTCGCAAACGGTAATTACGGGCAGGGTGCCAGCGTCGCCGGCCCCCCAAGCCAGCAGGCTCTCGGGGCGGGGCCTGTGATGCTAGCGCCGGCAGACGCGGCGCCGCGGTGCTGCCACAAAAGTACAAACATTCAAATATACGAGTACACACATAAACATATAGGCTGATTAACACATTACCCTTCTTTCGTCGCTCAGTCGGGTAAGAAGCACGACTTCGTTTGTCTGTCTTCGAAGCACATTCATTGATTACCAATGTTGTCGAATGGATCAGGATATTTATTTAAAAGTAATGACTTTTCTCCTTTCCTGCTTGTGACGTCGATGGACGTAGCTCGATGTGCCGTTACTTCGACCAACTGCCTAACTTCACATCGATCTATTTACTCGTACGGTACTTATCTTATCGATTTAGTGTATTGTTCAAATTTTTGCTTTTACCATATCGTTTGCTATTTTTTGGAGTCATTGACGTTGCACTGTGGTGCCGTGCCGCACCGCCTTTGTGACTCCCTAAAGTTTGAATTCATTACGGTGCGGCGTTTGCAACGCACCGAGTGGCCTTTGTCTTAATGCCTCGACGCTGTATAGCGTTGTAACGACTCCGCTACTGAATGTCGAACGCGACCAATTTCGAGGTAGCGCTCGCCGGCCGCTGCCGCGGCACCGCTCGCTTCGCTCGCTCGGCTCGCGCGTAGTTGGTCACAGTTCTAACCTAACCTAACCAGGGTAATTTCGAACTGGCGTACATCGCACTCGTATGCTTTCTAACTAACGATACGTCGGCCTTGCATACTTCGCTCCAGTGAACTTTCGAACTGGCGTACATCGAGATCCTGTACTTTAGAACTAACATACGTCGACATTCAGTAGCGGAGTGCGTTGTAACTGTTGTAAACCTAGTTACAGAGGTTTAAAACCATTACAACGCTGTACAGCGTCGAGATATTGTAGAAGATTTAGTAATCTTCTTATTAGAAGTAGACATCACACGTGGGTAATACGTTGTCTGATCAGAGCCGCAATCAGCTGAACAAATTATCATTATATTGAGTTAATCTTAGGGTGTGTCCACATCTGACGAATGAGCCGCTGGCGATATGCTCGCCGTTCCTGCGCCGCCCGCGTGCGCCCCGCGCGCACCACCTTATTTCTCCCGTCGACTCACCCGCTCAGTTCGTTTCTGATTTCAACCCCGGTGCTGTATATTTATATTTTAGCCAATTGTGTCCCACTGCAGGGCAAAGGCCTCCTTTTCTTCCTTCCATTCCTCCCAGCTTTGGGCAAGTGTGGACCAATTTATTTATTTATTTATTTATTTACACTTTACGCACACAAATGTACAGAGGCGGCCGATAGGCGTTAAGCTCGTCCCGCCATCATCGCCTGGGTCTCCCGCGATGTCGTCGGGCATTTTCTGGGAGCCACATTGCAGGTGCACGTGCTGTATATATACTGTCTTATTTTAAAATCGGAACCTGCCTGCTGCCTGTATTTTCTTTTTCTTGTTTGTGAGTAGTAAAATAGCCGATGTTGCAGCAATTAGTATAACGGCAGTCGTGTTATAGTCCGTCATCATCGAAAGCAAATTTACAACTGAGATATACAGTATGGAAGCCAACGGAAATGCATGCGCGTGAGGTTGCGCCCGCCGTGCGAGCCTAACCAGTCTACCATTATTGAAGTACAGCCACTCGTTATCTACGAGTATGCACATTATTGTAACAGCAACCATTTCTTAAAGAGGCGCACCAAACAATTGCAGTTACTGTACACGTACAGCCGCCAGAGTTGGACACACATTGATGGACGCAAGATCATCTACTGAGTGTCCTGGGTTCGATTCCCACGTCGTGGCAGGATCAACACTCATGATGATGTACGACTGTATATGGCTACTTGCATTTTCATTGTGATCTAAACTCGGCTCGGACGCCGCCGCGCCGCCGCGAGCCCCGCGTACGTACGCTCTCATTATACTCACTGATGTCTGTCGACTAAGACAGCGACTCTAATAGAATTTACAGTCTCATACTATTTATGTATAGCTACTCGTAACTTACGAGTGCAGCAATGCGAGCACACTAGTGTAGAAGCAACCATTTCTGTTGATCGACGAAATAATATTTTTTTTAAGAATAGTGGAGGAAATTGATGTAAACAATCGAATACACCACACGTTTAACTTGTTCAGTAAGCAACATACGGCACGCTGCGTTGCTTCAGGCCCGCGAGTGGCGTGGTGGGGCTCACTGGGGCAGTCGACACACCAGTGGCTCACCTAATAGACCAGTGGAAAAACAACGCAAATATTCTCACTACGATAGGCCTTTGCGTGAACAGCTTGTGGCGTCCCACGGCGGCCGGCTGGGACTCAGGCTCCTCTCTGTGCCACGCGCAAGCTGTAGTCCGCCATGCGGGAATGCGATAGGTTATTCATAATTTTAGGAATCTAGCTGGTGGTTTATTGATCACATTGATGCAAAACCCCAAGGGGCACGTCAGATTAGAGCGGAACGGCGGGACCGATTTGGACGGGACTTTCACTGGCAAACATTTGTCGGTCTAATATTAGTTTATGCATACCTAATAGGTATTAGTTGTCTGTTCCGTCAATATCCCACCGTGTAAACTTAGATGGAGTGAGCATGAAGTATAATAATAATATTTTATTCAACTTATAATGTAAAAAAGTAAATAATTTTGCTTTAATCTGTGTCGAGTTCACTAGTGTTATTTGCCTGAACTGGAACATCCTGGTTTTCAGGCGAGAGGAGGCTACCACCACCACTACTACCGGAGGTACTTTTGTACATATTATATCCCGGTATTAGTGGTATGTTATATTGCTTGGCAAGCTAGCATTCGGTTAAAACAAAAAATTATTAAATAACGCGATTTATGTTTAATCGTTGTTTAAAGGTGCAAAAACTATCAAAATTCTTAAAAATACTGCGAATATTTTGTGTTAGTACGGTCAATGGAGTTTTGTAGCCGGAAAGATATTGTCTGCAATTCTCAGCTTCACAAACTTTTGACTCAGATACAGGGAAATTATCTAACTCATAAATTATATTGTTAATCATAACTATGGTACTAAAATACAAATATAAATATAGACCGAGAAAAAACTTAAATGGTCTAAACAAATAATTTATTTACGGCGCTCTGAGGCGCCTGCATAATCAATAGAATCAATGTACCTTTTCTCGGCCATTATTGTCGCCGGGCAGTCAGCAGCGCCTGAGTTGTGCTTGTCTGGCTTTCTGTAATGAGAGTAAGTAGCGCATTTTGGCTCTCCCTTTTTTGGATATTCTTTGATTGAGTGACCTTGATCGCCACAGTGACCGCAGACATATGATGACTGCCGACAAAGCATAGCAGCATGACCATACTACTGGCACTTATAACATCAGCATGTCAGAAAAGGAAGATGTGCAGGTTTAATTGACTCTCCAACTTCATCTTGAGCTACTTTAGTTGCTGCGGAAGATCGAGTTGGCTTTCAAGTGCTTTCACAGTATTGTATGATTGCAGGGCTTTAGATTTGATGGACTTGTGCTGTACGGCCATCTGCGATGTTCCATGTCCAACCTTCCGGCATAAGGTATAGATGCGCATTTTCTGATTGCCCTCTGCTGCAATAGCACACAACTCTTGAAGGCTCTGATCAATGGTCGTTATCCAGTTCTGAATTTCTGTTGTCGATATTCCTTCGAAGTCATCGTGCCTTTGGCTCGGCGCTTGAGGGGCAGGAGTGGGTACGGCTGCGCGCGCGGGTGTAGGCGGCGGGGAGCGAACACACCTAATTCTCGGGCTGAAGGGACTATCCTCCATTGTGTAACAGGTTATTAACTTGTTAAACACTGACCATCTTCATAAATCCACCTTACATAAACCAAAAGTACGACTCAGTTTACTTAACTATCGGCTTTTTTTAGAACCGTCCAACTGCGAATCGGACATGCGCACGAAGAGTTCCGCAAAACAATCACGTTTGTTGTATAGAAGCCCCCTTAAATATTAATTTTATTTTAATTTAATTATTTAATTTAAAAGTGAATAATATAACTCAATATTATGTGAATGTTTCCGTTATCAATATCGAGCAAAAACGAGCAAAAAAATCACGTTTGTGTATGGGAGCCCTCTTAAATATTTATTTTAATCTGTTTTTTAGTATTTGTCGGCAACAGAAATACATTATTTGTGAAAATTTCAACTGTCTAACCATCACGGTTAATGAGATACAGCCTGGTGACAGACAGACAGATGAGAGGACCTTGGAGTCTTAGTAATAGGGTCCCGTTTTACCCTTTGGGTACGGAACCCTAAAAAGTAGGTCACGATTTCGCAAGTGATTGAAAGATTATTCGTTTAATCGCCGATTCATTTGATTCGAACGTGAAATTGAAACGATTTAACTGAAGTGAACTGTTATTTCCGTCTTGTTTTTTCTTTGTCTACTTCACCAAAGCTTATTGTACCTATATGGTGAGATGTTTACAGAATCGCACTGCTGGTGTTATAAGGGCTACTTTTATTTTAGAAGAAAGGTAAGTGTTCCATGCAACTAAATAAAACCCCATTTTAATGCGGACGAAGCCGCGGGCAGTATTTTCTTCTGCTTCTAAATAAAGACGCTGTCAGTGTCATCTGCTATCACGGAGTTGAGGTTGACTGTACTGACTCTAAATAAATATTGAAGAATCCGAGGAACCTAGTTGTTGTCACTAAACGCTGTGCCAATGTGTTCATCAGAATCAACCTATTAATAACTACGTATGGAAGCATTATACTAATCGCAGTCTAGCGCGGGCACACATGTGTTGCACGACACACGTACCCGCGCGGCTCTCACGCACTACTTCACTCGTAGATCTAAAATAATGTTCTTTGGAAAACGATTTCACAAGAGTCTTCGACTTTTGAACAATACTGATTCTACTGCCATTCGCTTCGCAAGAACTACAAATAAGCGATATGTCACCTTTCAAGTCAAAACATGAAATAATCAAAGACGTATTATACGTAACTTTCCAGAATAGTAGTGATATCAGTAAGGTACTCAATACCCAATACTCAATACTTTATTTGCATTCCACAATGTGTACTTAGGTGGTAAATTTAAAAAAGAGATTGTGATCATTATGGCCCTGTTGGACACAGCAAAAAACAAATATATGTTGGAGAGAGGAAGTTTTAAATAGCTAAACTGATATTTAAATTAGATCCAATAACTCTTCATACCTTATATTTTATCATTTAAATATTCCTTAATACTATAATAGCATTTTTCAATTAAAAATTGTTTAATTTTTTTGTAAATATGTTTATTTTATCTTCTTTTTTTATCAGTTCAGGTAGTTTGTTATATATTTTTATGGACATCACATACGGACTTGTTGAATGTATTTTTAGTCGAGAACTTGGTATGTTTAATCTTGATTTGTGTCGGAGTGTGTAACGTGATTGTATGTCCTCGCGTTTTGTATAAAACTCTACTCGTAAGAGGGCTGATCCAAAAGTAATGACAATCGGGTGTTTCAATACAGCAATGCAAATATTTTCGTTGTGTTTGGAATAATACAGTAAGTACCTTTAAAAAATCACGATTAAAAAAAGCAAATATGTACATCTAACTTAATATTATAAAGAGGAAAGATTTATTTGTTTGTTTGTTCTTTCATCGTTAGAAAGCTACATCTTCTCTCATCCGAATAGCATAGGCTATATTTAATTCCAGAAATAATTAGGGATCCCTACTGAAACTTGAATCATGTAACCCAATAACCCAAGGTGTAAAAAAAAAATCATAAAATGTCTCTCATCGCATGCGCAAACTATTGATGATACGTAAAAATAATGTACCACATAATTAAAGTACTCATTATTACCTAGAAAAAAGTACACGAGGCTATATGTCTATTACGGTTAAGTCACAATGTCCGCTTTTTGTCAAAATTAATCAATCAAAGCCCAGTTTGAAAGAAAGAGTGATGATTCTTGTGCGAGTCATGTATCGTACAGGGCACGCACGCATTCACAACATCAGCACTTTTCCATCGCTTTACTCAAATCATATTGTAACGCGCCAGTACTCGTTCAGCAGTCATATTCAGCTGTACTCACCACATACGTACACATGTGTTTATAGCATTAGTTACCTGGTATATTATAAACAGAATATTCTTTGGCTATCAGTGACCCACTCCTAACTATAACCCAAGTTGTGTGCGCCACAAGTCAGCAGCGTATATAATTTTGATATCAAGATATTAATCCTTATACATTTAAATTGTTTGATAATTAAGGTTGATTATTATGTACTTACACGTAAATTACACTTTAAATTATTAAAATCGGACCTTTCATTTCAAAGTTACGACGGGTATAAAAATGCTCTAAGTAAGAAAAATCCGACGAAGTTGAAACACGGCATTAAAGATTTGGATAAGAAAAATAATAATAACAAATATTTGGATTTTTCGAAAATAAACCCGTAGGTACGATACCTAATGCTTATGCCAGCGGTTTCCCAGGGTCCTATGTATGCCAGATACTAAAAATTAAGATCCTCTTTGTCATAACTTAGGGCCGAAAAGGGGTGATGAAGTTTTTAGGGGAGAACATTATTGCTTACTTCAATTTACGTGGGAATTGGTATGAAAAAACTAAAAGTGGGATAATTGAAACAAATCTAACAATTTTTGCAAAATCAACCCCTGACGAGGTGAACGGGGTGGATAGTTGCAAATCGTTTTGCTTAATTTTTCAAAACTTACATTATATATAGGGAGAAAAATAATTTGAATGTGAGCAGCTGTCACAGTAATTACGCAAAAAAAAAGTTTTTTTTTACAAAAACAAGCTTTTATTGCTTGTTAATAAAAACACTAAAAAGTTTAAAATAATTTTCTAATAAGAAATATACCATTTTATAGGCATTTTGACGGCACGAGTAATAAAAAAGGTGTAAAGCGTTTTTGTTTAATTTTTGAGTTCCATGATTTTTGTTCACCCAAAGCGTTCGGTGGCGATGACGCGAGTTCCATGATTTTTGTTCACCCAAAGCGTTCGGTGGCGATGACGCGAGTTCCCTAGTATTTGTTCACCCAAAAAGTGCTCAACGCGCCTAAAGAAGTATTCACTTCAAAAAATGTGTTTTTTTCTTAGGTAAGTAATTTTTATTGTAACTTTTTGTATTTATTATGCTTCGGGATTTATTACGACAGTTCGTAACGCGTAACCGCTCGTGGCTAAATAATAACAGCCACACGGGTCGATCTTCAAGGTTCAACAACGCACACCAAGGTCGGTCTGTGGATGGGTGACCATCTTAACATACCGAGACTCCTCCGTGTCTCGGAAAGTACGTTAAGTCGTTGGTCCCGGCTGTCATTTTTAGGTCTTTGGCAGTCATTACGGATTGTCAGAAGCCTGTAAATCTGACTCCAGACTTGCCAAGAAGTACCGTGTTACCCAGTTAATGGGTTGTGGAAGTCTGGCAGGCAGCCGCAACACGTAAAATACTGGTATTCAGCTGAATCCGGTTTGACTGGAAGCCGACCCCAATGCTGCAACTACAGCTATCGCCTGTTTGCAGCAGTAGTTGCCTCCAAATCCAGCTCTTTCAGAAGTGGGTCCAGTAGAAGAATCCATAGAATCGGTCCCCCGATAGACCCCTGAACGCAACCTTTGCTGGTCGACCTTTAACTCTCTTCCCCTGCGTATGTATCTCACCAAGAAGGCTAATTGGAGATAGCCTTCTTAGTACTGTATTTTCTAGTTGTGCGTTCTATTTTAATTCCTTTTGATCTAGACTAATGCCGAAACCAATGCCGTTGTGGTCGGAACTCGTGAGACCCTCTTCTACACGCCAGCCAGCTACCAGGTCCAGCATGTCCTCTGAACACGCCGTCACGTCCACGTGGCTGCTGTATCTGACACCGCCCCTCACGGTGTCGAAAGTCGGGGTGTCTCCACAATTGAGGACGTGCAAACCCCATTCACCCAATGCCCCGTACATGAGCTCCCCTCCCGCGTCATCGCTGCCGCTACCCCACCAAGTACTCTTCGCATTTGCATCTCCTCCTATAACCAACTTGCTAGAGCCAATCTCTCGCATTGTTCGCTGCAAATGCTCCAGGTATGGCTCCACGGGCTTATCGGGTTCAAAGTAGTAGGACACCAGCGTGATCGTCCAGGCTCTGGTTCGGACTCCCACCACAACGATGTTGTTTGTGGTGAGTTGCGGGTACTGTAAGATGTCCAAATCCTCCTGCTCCTGAAGCAATGCCACTTCCCTTTTGCGTGTTTGCGCTTCCAAGAGGAGTTGGCTGCGTTGCAGGTTGACCTGGAAAATTTGGCACTTGGAGGCAGCTGCGGGGCCCTTAGAAGTACGCTATAGAGGCTCGGCTAGCGAGTCCCACTTGCGACGCATGGGGCACTTCGGCCTGAAGGCACTGTGCTCAGTGTTATCAAATTTAGCTCTGGTACAGTAAATGCACTTCGCTGTTTCGCCTCATCGCACTCATTTGATTAAGGTCCTCCTTAAGGTATCCTATATAATTATTATATAATTAAGTATCCTACTTGCTTAAACTATCTTATTTCTATTAATTAGCAATTTTAATATTTCTATACAATAATCTATGAACATTTTTCGCTTTCGACCTCTCATCAAAATTGGGAAGTTTTCAGCAGTCAATTTGGTGTCCAGTTCTTGCTCCGCCTCATATCGCGCTTGAGCTGTAATCGGGCACTCGAGCAGAACATGAACGACCGTCTCATCGATGCCGGGCTCACAGGCGCACGATGAATTCTCTTTACACTTTTGAAGCGTTTCAGGTATGCAGAGAATCCACCGTGCCCTGTGAGGATTTGGGTGGTCACACTTGTGAGCTCCAACTTTCTTACAACACTGTACGCCGCAACCGCGTCAGGGAAAAACAGTTTTGTGCCGGAGGCTGTTTCCCCGGACTTATATCTACCGTTCCACTCGTCAAGCGACCCCATGCGGATCTGCCGCTTGACGAATGAAACGGGGCACAGATCGTAGTCCGGCCTCTTCTTCGACCCCAGGGCGGCTTCCTTCGCGAGTTGGTCAGCTCGCTCATTGCCCTCCAGTCCTGCGTGGGCTTTAATCCAGAACAAGGAGACACTCTTGTTCTGGAGCCCGCAGCGCCTTATGGTGTCCCTTGTTTCCACAGCTAGAGGATGGGGGGCACTGACGTTGGTGATGGTCTGGAGAGCCGCCATAGAGTCACTGAAGATGCCGAATGTGCTTTCCCTGTGTTTCAGGGCCTCCGCAGCCGCTCTTTGCAGGGCCAATAGTTCAGCCTGATAGACGGTACAGTACGACGGCAAGGTAAGTTTGAGGGCCCTTGTTTCGGTGGCACTATTCCACAAAGATAGCGCCGCTCCGACCTTGCCCTCAATCTTACTGCCGTCTGTGAAAATGCGCACAGTGAAATTTCTGTGGTCGTTATATTGCTCCTCGTCTATCAGGCTACCGAACTGCAGATTGGTCTGTTCCGCGGGGTGAGGGGCTCCCAGAGCCGGGGCCATCCGCTCGACCTCCCTGTCTCCTAGTACGGGCTGGGGCACGTCCCTCCTGGCTTCGTAAAGTGAAGCAACTTCCCTTATCCGAAGGTCAAGAGGGAGTACTCCAGCTAGCACCAGTGCCGAGTTGAGGGAGACTGTGCGGTGGGCTCTGCACAGCTTCTGGGCGAACCCTCTCTGCACCACATTCAGCTGCTTGATTACCCCCAGTTTTTTGGCGGCTGGTGCCCATGCGCTTGCGGCGTAAAGTATTGTCGGCTCCACTGCTGCAGTATATATGGTCCTAACCACTTCCGGGTGCAGACCCCAACTAACTCGAGCTGCTCTAGACAGGTGTTTGTATATAGCTATCGCCTTCTTACAGGCGATAGCTACGTGTTTATTGAAAGTCAGCTTTGAGTCAATGGTTAGGCCCAATATTTTTACATCTTGGGACATTCCAATGTCGACCCCTCCCATGCTCAAGCGTGGCGTGTCGTATTTTAGCCTCCGCGTTAGTACCATAGCATTAGTTTTGTGCGGTGCGAGTTTTAGCTTATTTCTGACACCCCACGCTCGAACATGTTCGAGAGCGACATTGGCCTGTCCCTCGATTTCCAATGCCGTTTCGCCGTCGAAAATCATGACAACATCGTCGGCGAATGCCTGACAGTAGTTGCCTCTGCCTTCCAGCTCTTTCAGAAGTGGGTCGAGTAGCAGGTTCCACAGAATCGGTCCCCCGATAGACCCCTGAACACAACCTTTGCTGGTCGACCTTCTGCTCTCCACCCCAGCGTATCTCACGTTCACCGTCCTGTCACCGAGATAACTGCCGCCCACCCATCTCAAATTTACAGGACACTTTTCCTCAGCCAATCGTACTTTGATGGCAGGCCACCACGCACTGTCGAAGGCTCCCTCTGACACAAGTGTGACAATTTTCTTTTGTGTCAGTTTAGTGCGAATGTACTGCACGAGAGTACATATAGAGGGAGTCTTCTGTGCTCTTTTGGGGCATAAAGCCGTATTGGCGAGTACTGATCCTGGGAAGCAAGTAAAACTTGAGGCGGGCAACCAGCATCTTCTCGTACACCTTTCCTAGTACAGGCAAGAGCCCAATCGGCCTGTACGACTTCGGTACGGTGTACGAGTCTTTGTCCGGCTTTCTCAGCACAACCACTGTCGCTTCCTTCCAGGCCTTCGGGAAGTGGTGGTACGCCAGGCATTTGTTAATCAGTGCCAGAAAGAAAGTGGGGTTACAGTTGATGGCCTGAGAGCAGATGTCCGCTGTGAAGCCGTCGGCTCCCGGGGCCTTTTTTGGGTTAAAAGACATCATGGACCTATCGAGCTCGCTTTGGGTAAACGGTGGGTCATGCCGTTCATCATGACTCCACTCGTTTACTATCGCTGCCAGTTCTCTGGTTTGGTGATGGTCCATGCTGTCTTCCTCCTCACGCTCTTCGGGATAGAACGTTTCGGCCAACAGCCTCACCGATCCCTCTGCGTCCATGGTCTCCCCTCCCATCTGCAGCGGCAGGTCTTCCTCTCTTTTAGCTACTCTGCCCATCACTCTGTAAATTCCTTCCCAAACCCCCTCCCTGGTCTGTTTCCCGCAGAAATCCTTCCAGCTTTCCTCTATAGCTTTCTTTGCTGCTTCCTCATATTTTTTCTTCTCTTCCAGGTACAGACTGACGACCATCGCTCTGCGGACCGGCGCTGCGTTCCTGATACGCCGTTTCCTGGTAGCGACCAGCCTCTTCATCTCAGCGAGTTCCTTTGACCACCACGGCAGGGTAAGTATTTCTTTTGATTTCTTTAACGGTATTGTATCTATGCATGTATCTGTAATGGCTTGTGTGTATAAGTTTATTGTTTGATCTATTTTATTTATATTGTTAATATTTGTGAGTTCTTTTACGGTCAAATTTTTATCCAGCATAATTTAAGACAGTTTCAAATGAAACTGTCTCCAATTAGCCTTCTTTGTGTTAAATTTTCGTGTGGTACGCTCGATTCTAGTTCCTTTTGATTTTACTAAATTGATGCTGAAAACTATGCCGTTGTGATCGGAACCCGTGAGACCCTCCTCTATTCGCCAGCCGTCTACCAGGCCTAACATATCTTCCGAACACGCCGTCACGTCGACGTGGCTGCTGTATCTGATACCGCCCCTCACGGTGTCGAAAGTAGGGGTGTCTCCACAATTGAGGACGTGCAACCCCCACTCATCCAATGCCCCACACATGAGCTCCCCTCTTGCATCTTCGCTGCCGCTACCCCACCAAGTGCTCTTCGCGTTCGCGTCTCCTCCAATAACCAACCTGCTGGAGTCAATCTCCCGCACTATTCGCTGCAGGTTCTCCAGGTATGGCTCCACGGGCTTGTCGGGTTCGAAATAGTAGGACACCAGCGTGATCGTCCAGGCTCTGGTTCGGACTCCCACCACAACGATGTTGTTTGTGGTGAGTTGCGGGTACTGCAAGATGTCTAAATCGTGGTCAAGGACGGCAATTGCCGCCTTTACAGTACCTTCTCCTCCTTCAGAGCTCTGGAAGACCCTTACGCGACGGTAACCCTTCATTCTTCTTACCCGACCCACGTAGGGCTCCTGGAGCAGTGCGACGGCCACTTTGCGCGTTTGTGCTTCCAATAGGAGTTCATTGGTGGCGAGTTGTCTGCGTTGCAGGTTGGCCTGGATAACTTGATATCTTGGGGTAGCTGAAGGGACCACCTTAGCAGTACGCTATAGACGCTCGTGCTAGCGAGTCCCACTTGCGGCGCACGGGGCACTCAGTGCTGAAGGCACGGGGCACTCAGTGCTGAAGGCACTGTGCTCAGTGTTACTGATTTTGGCTCTGGTACTTAGGTAGTTAATGCACTTCGCTGCTTCACCGAGCTGCCTATCCGGGCAGTCCGCTCTGAGATGCGGACCGCCACAGTGGCTACACAGATCAGCTGAATCTGTACAGAATCGCTTGCCGTGTCCGAAAGCTAGGCAGCGTGTGCACTGCACCAGAGGCGTCTGATCTTCGACGCGCACAATCTGGAGGTCTATAAGGAGCTTCCTTCCTTCAATGGCCCTCCTCCTGATTGTGGGAGAAACACTGAGCACAATGTGATTTAAATGGGGGTTGCGTGTCCTCCTTCGGAACTTTATGGCCATTCGTTGATTCTCGCCCTCGAGGCCGTGAAGAAGCTCCCGATTCTGATTTCTGAGAGCTTTCAGGACTTCTTCGTCACTATGAATGAGTAACACGTCCCTCAGAATCATAAGCGGGTTTCTGTTGGTCACTTCCTCGACGACGAGGTGCTCCCCGACTGCCTCAAGTCGCTCCTTTATCTTCCTCCGCTCCTCCTTGGTCCGGCACCCCATAATGGCCTTCCTGTCCTTCGCCTTTCGAACCTTCTCCACCTGCACCCAGCCCTCCTTCGCATCCACCGCCTTCCTAACTCGCTCCAGAATTTCATCACCCGTTTCCGATTCTTGTGTTGAGGAGACAACTACGGAGTGCAGCGTCGCTCGCCCCGGCGCCTGAACCCCGGTCTGGCTTGTGTGCGCCGCCGCCAATGACGCGTATGTTCTCTCCTCAACAGTGGAAACTGTTTTTGTGACCAAAACATCCTTTAGACTTTCCATTTGGGCCAAATTTTTCTTTATTAGGGCACTGTTTTCCTCAAGCCGCTCGAGAAGTATTCTTTGGCCGTCTTTGACCTGTCTTGGAGTGGGCAGGCTAGTATGCTCGGTTAATGAAGTGGTCGCGGGTGCTGCAGAAACTTTACCTTTTTCCGACTCATTCACTATTTCAAAGAGCCGGTTAATAGCCCCAAGCACCTCCGTCTTGATTTCTGTTTTGAGGTTGCGAGAGTTGCCCAAATTAAGCTTCGCTTTGTTTAGGCAAGCTCTCGCCTCCGCAGTGAGGTTGGGGTATTTTTGCTCGGGCTTTCTGGCTGTTCCTGCAGCCTCCACTGAGGCTCGACGCGCCTCCAGGGAACTCGGCATCTTTTTGGTGGTTGGTGGTTGTGGTGGTGGTGGTGGTGTTGCGTCGGGTTTTGGATTGGCCGGGGACCTAGCCTGGGGCTCCGCCTTGCCGGCCTCCCATTCCCCGATGCTTCTCCTCACGCTCAAAAGTGAGGTCCTAGCCCTCTCCACAGATCGCGGTGAGCACCCAGAGCCCTGCGAGCTCGCGTCTTTTTTAGCTGGAGTGCGATACATGTCGAGGGTCGGGAAAAATCTGACGACAACGTCAGAGGACAACTATAAAAGTAATGAGCTAGGTTAGGTCACGCTAGGTTAGGTCACGCTAGGTTAGGTCACGCTAGGTTAGGTCACGCTAGGTTAGGTCACGCTAGGTTAGGTCACGCTAGGTTAGGTCACGCTAGGTTAGGTCACGCTAGGTTAGGTCACGCTAGGTTAGGTCACGCTAGGTTAGGTCACGCTAGGTTAGGTCACGCTAGGTTAGGTCACGCTAGGTTAGGTCACGCTAGGTTAGGTCACGCTAGGTTAGGTCACGCTAGGTTAGGTCACGCTAGGTTAGGTCACGCTAGGTTAGGTCACGCTAGGTTAGGTCACGCTAGGTTAGGTCACGCTAGGTTAGGTCACGCTAGGTTAGGTCACGCTAGGTTAGGTCACGCTAGGTTAGGTCACGCTAGGTTAGGTCACGCTAGGTTAGGTCACGCTAGGTTAGGTCAGGCTAGGTTAGGTCACGCTAGGTTAGGTCACGCTAGGTTAGGTCACGCTAGGTTAGGTCACGCTAGGTTAGGTCACGCTAGGTTAGGTCACGCTAGGTTAGGTCACGCTAGGTTAGGTCACGCTAGGTTAGGTCACGCTAGGTTAGGTCACGCTAGGTTAGGTCACGCTAGGTTAGGTCACGCTAGGTTAGGTCACGCTAGGTTAGGTCACGCTAGGTTAGGTCACGCTAGGTTAGGTCACGCTAGGTTAGGTCACGCTAGGTTAGGTCACGCTAGGTTAGGTCACGCTAGGTTAGGTCACGCTAGGTTAGGTCACGCTAGGTTAGGTTAGGTTAGGTTAGGTTAGGTTAGGTTAGGTTAGGTTAGGTTAGGTTAGGTTAGGTTAGGTTAGGTTAGGTTAGGTTAGGTTAGGTTAGGTTAGGTTAGGTTAGGTTAGGTTAGGTTAGGTTAGGTTAGGTTAGGTTAGGTTAGGTTAGGTTAGGTTAGGTTAGGTTAGGTTAGGTTAGGTTAGGTTAGGTTAGGTTAGGTTAGGTTAGGTTAGGTTAGGTTAGGTTAGGTTAGGTTAGGTTAGGTTAGGTTAGGTTAGGTTAGGTTAGGTTAGGTTAGGTTAGGTTAGGTTAGGTTAGGTTAGGTTAGGTTAGGTTAGGTTAGGTTAGGTTAGGTTAGGTTAGGTTAGGTTAGGTTAGGTTAGGTTAGGTTAGGTTAGGTTAGGTTAGGTTAGGTTAGGTTAGGTTAGGTTAGGTTAGGTTAGGTTAGGTTAGGTTAGGTTAGGTTAGGTTAGGTTAGGTTAGGTTAGGTTAGGTTAGGTTAGGTTAGGTTAGGTTAGGTTAGGTTAGGTTAGGTTAGGTTAGGTTAGGTTAGGTTAGGTTAGGTTAGGTTAGGTTAGGTTAGGTTAGGTTAGGTTAGGTTAGGTTAGGTTAGGTTAGGTTAGGTTAGGTTAGGTTAGGTTAGGTTAGGTTAGGTTAGGTTAGGTTAGGTTAGGTTAGGTTAGGTTAGGTTAGGTTAGGTTAGGTTAGGTTAGGTTAGGTTAGGTTAGGTTAGGTTAGGTTAGGTTAGGTTAGGTTAGGTTAGGTTAGGTTAGGTTAGGTTAGGTTAGGTTAGGTTAGGTTAGGTTAGGTTAGGTTAGGTTAGGTTAGGTTAGGTTAGGTTAGGTTAGGTTAGGTTAGGTTAGGTTAGGTTAGGTTAGGTTAGGTTAGGTTAGGTTAGGTTAGGTTAGGTTAGGTTAGGTTAGGTTAGGTTAGGTTAGGTT